>OZ024797.1:45295997-46636069 GCA_964017045.1 Omphiscola glabra
GTAGCACGAATGTAGCCCTATCTATTTATCCTATTTCTTTATCCTATTTCTTTATCCTATCTAATTATCCTATCCATTTTTGGCGATCTATTTATGCTATATATTTGGCCAAGTTATTAAGCTTATCTATTTATCCTATCTATTTATCCTATATATATTCAGCCTAAATATATTTAGCCTAAATATTTAGCCTATATATTTAGCCTATGTATCTAGCCTATCTATTTTGCCTATATATGATGATGATTAAATTTTTTTAAAAAGTTTTTATCAATAAAGTTTAATAAATCAAATTAACGACGTCACCAGCGACCAATGAATTGACTGATGTACGAACTAGATCTGACCACTGTCCGCTAGGTTATTTGATTTCAGTTTTGTAGACATCCCGCCCTCCATTTCCCCAACTCAAATCGCTACATCATTTCGCCATAAAGAAATATTCCCGATAAACCTTACATTATCATTAAAGAAACTGTATTACAATTTAAAAAAAATTTAGCACAATCTAGAGCAACGTGTACATGTCAAACGATCCTCAATCATATGTTATACAATCATATGGAAAACAATCAACACATTCTGACAATATGTTTTATTTATTAATCAAAATGACTTTATTGTTATGTTAAATCAACTTCAAAACATTAGATATGGTCTATGTAAGACACGCCCGCATTGACACCTTTGTCTATGTAAGACACGCCCGCATTGAAACCTATGTGTATGTAATTTAACTCTGCATTTACACATATGTGTATGAGGGTCAACTTGTCTTCTCTTGTTACACACTACACACGACCTTTTCCCTCAGAAGTTGATTTAAAGAACATTCCAGCTGACACGCCAATAACCACGTAATTAAGGCTAAGACCTCATCCACAATCCATTCATAGCCATGCCGTATCATCGTACGTATATACTCATATCATCATACACATGTACTCATATCATCATACACATATACTCATATCATCATACATATACTCATATCATCATTCAAATATCATATCATCTTATACATAGAATTATATCATCATACAAAAATACTTATCATATCAACATACACATATACTTATCATATCATCATACACATATATCATCCAAGTGTAGTGCTTATACATACATGTAACATACGGAGACACAACGTGGAGGGGAGATAACACTGACGTTGTTAGCAATGTTGTAGTTGTATGGTTGAAACCTTAGCAATGTTTTAGTTTTATGGTTGATTCCTTAGCAATGTTGTAATTGTATGGTTGATACCTTAGCAATGTTGTAGTTGGATGGTTGCTATCTTAGCAATGTTGTAATTGTATGGTTGATACCTTAGCAATGTTGTAGTTGGATGGTTGCTATCTTAGCAATGTTGTAGTTGTATGGTTGATATCGTAGCAATGTTGTAGTTGTATGGTTGATACCTTAGCAATGTTGTAGTTGGATGGTTGCTATCTTAGCAATGTTGTAGTTGTATGGTTGATATCGTAGCAATGTTGTAGTTGTATGGTTGATACCTTAGCAATGTTGTAGTTGTATGGTTGATATCGTAGCAATGTTGTAGTTGTATGGTTGATACCTTAGCAATGTTGTAGTTGTATGGTTAATATCTTAGCAATGTTGTAGTTGTATGGTTGATATCTTAGCAATGTTGTAGTTGGATGGTTGATATCTTAGTTCAAACCTATAATTTAAAATGGTTTATCACTATTTTGATGTTAAATCAATCTTTTTGTGTTCCACCATCATCAATTGAAATATAATGTAAGCTGATAAAAATGTGTATAATGTGGCCATTTTGTATTCATAAAACACGTGTAGGCCGTACACGAGTACAAATGACACATTTAGCGTTGGTTGATCATAGTGCATAAATGTACAGTTGGTATGTGTGTTCTAAATGCCATTTAAATGCCATTTAAATGCCAAATGACATCCACGAAATGTCGACAAGGTGTGCTTCCAATTTCCTTATTTTAAAAACTGATCGCTAGCCAAACGTATCCACCCTCCCACTATCCACAATACTAAACCACAATAACATGTAACTTTAGAACCCTTATTTTACTCACTCTTAGGAGACAAATGGCCGCATTTGTAAAAAAAAACAACAACAAAAAAAAACGCGTGAACTAGCTGTTAGAAGTACGGGGGTTCTCAAATGGATTTAATCGTGGAAAATATAATTCCGTCTCCTACAGCCGTGGTTTACTATCGCTGTTAATAAATCTATCGTTTCTGGCTACTAACACTGACATAGCTTTAGATAGGTTTACAATTCAGATGATGCATCTACTTGACGCGAGTGCCGTTTGTTGAATCAAATTGAGAACCACTCAAGAACACCATTCTGACTACTGTCGTCTGTATACAAAAAAATGACAAACGACGGATTGAGGTCATCAGCGTGGTGACATTCACGATGTCAAAGAACTACATATGTACACTTTTGATAAAACAATCATTTAACAATGTTATATGTACATGTCAGTTATACAGTCAAAACGAAAGTATATGTACATGTCACGTGTCAGAGGTTAACATGAGAATTTGCATCGCACATAATTTAACATATTTTAAAATTTCATCTTGTACTCTTTTGACATTTAAATGTCAACATTGTCTTAAATGACATGCAGTATAACTTTTCAGCATCTCTAATGACATTTCCCCATCTCTAAGGACATTTCCCCATCTCTAAGGACATTTCCCCTCTACATCCTTGTGTCATTCACAAGCATTTCTATTATGAACAATGTGCCAAATTCAATTATTTTCCACATAAATACCATCATATATCATCATATACCATCATATACCATCATATGCAAATATCCCTCACAAAGAAAAATCCTTATATGGGTTTTCCTCGACGCGGACATTCGTCTGACCCGCCAATGGACATTCACTCACACATTCCCAGTGGACGTTCACTCACACATTCCCAGTGGACGTTCACTCACACATTCCCAGTGGACGTTCACTCACACATTCCCTGTGGACGTTCACTCACACATTCCCAATGGACATTCACTCACACATTCCCAATGGACATTCACTCACACATTCCCAATGGACATTCACTCACACATTCCCAATGGACATTCACTCACACATTCCCAATGGACATTCACTCACACATTCCCAGTGGACATTCACTCACACATTCCCAATGGACATTCACTCACACATTCCCAGTGGACATTCACTCACACATTCCCAATGGACATTCACTCACACATTCCCAATGGACATTCACTCACACATTCCCAATGGACATTCACTCACACATTCCCAATGGACATTCACTCACACATTCCCAATGGACATTCACTCACACATTCCCAATGGACATTCACTCACACATTCCCAATGGACATTCACTCACACATTCCCAATGGACATTCACTCACACATTCCCAATGGACATTCACTCACACATTCCCAATGGACATTCACTCACACATTCCCAGTGGACATTCACTCACACATTCCCAATGGACATTCACTCACACATTCACACCGGCGTATCATCACCACCACCTCGTCTGCGGCTGCATCAGCGGGTGGCTGTAGCCGGGAAGGACGTTCATGTTGTTGACGCTGGGGACGTTCAGGTGGCTGATGGAGTTGTTATAGGAGCAGCTCATGTTCATGTTCATGTTCATCGAGTTGGCCAGGGTCGAGGTCACACCCGACCCCATGTGACCGTACCCGTTCATCGACCCCATGTGGTTGAGGCCGCCGTGGTTCATGCTCATGCCCATGTTGGACATCCCGGCCTGCATGGACAGGTGGTGCTGGTGGTCGGGCGTCTTCAGCGAAGAGTTCATGGACGGCCGCTGGCAAGGGATGCCGTCCTTGACGAGGACCGGCACCGCGACACGACGGGGCGAGGGCAGCGGGTTGAGGTCGGCCAGACCCTTCTCCTGCCGCGACCTCTTCAGCTTGTAGCGATGGTTCTGGAACCAAATTTTAACCTGGACGGGGGTGAGCCGGATGATGCTGGCCAGGTGTTCTCGCTCGGGTGCGGACAGGTATCTCTGCTGTCGGAACCTTCTCTCCAGCTCGTAAGTCTGGGCTTTTGAGAAAAGAACTCGGCGCTTGCGTTTCTTGGGCGGGTCCCCGCCGGTGCCTTCGCCCTGAGAGTCCGTGGCGTCCTTGACCTTGGATTTACCCAGTCCGGAGTCGCTCTTGCTGTCGTCCTCGTCGTCGTCGTCATCGTCGTTGTCCTCGTCGTCGTAGCAGTCTTTGATCGGGGTGATCGCGTCGTTGCTGCGCGTGTCGTGCTGCGAGGCGTCACTGTGGAGGTCGTGGCCGGTGGGGCTGTTGCTGTTCGGATTGCTGGTGGGGTGATGATGGTGGTGGTGGTGGTGAGAGACTGGTGGTAGATTCGAACTCAAATCTGTGAAAGAGAGCAGACGTAGAAGGTTATCAATCAATACTTTATACATGCCATGATGGTTAATGTTATATTTATAAGTGCCGTGAGGGTTAATGTTATATTTATAAGTGCCGTGAGGGTTAATGTTGTCGCGGTCAGATCGTGTGTTAACATTTCTGTGTATGTTTGGTGGGAAAAAAAAAGGGGGGGGGGGCAACCCAGGTGAGGAAGTAAGTGTTGAGAGTTGGGGAAAAATGATAGTGGTGAACGAATGTTAGCTATTTTTTTGATATCACGATTGCATGGTCTGTGAGGGTATAAGAGCGAGAGAAATTATTATTAGAGGGAGAGAGCGATTATTATTAGGGGAGAGAGCGATTATTATTGAGAGTGGATTCGACCAGAGTGTGGTTTTTTTTGAGTGATGTTGGACATAGTGCAAATTCGCAATTCCTTTGTGTAGGCTGTCTAGTGGAGTTGTTGGCCATTCTACCTGACTTTCCCAGTATACTGTGATGAAGTGAATAAACTGATAGTATGACATGATACAGTGTTGGACCGCCTTGTGTTTCTTTTTAACGATCGGCTTTGTAGGAGCCAGGAGACTTTATAAGTATCAGCTCTCCAGGAGCTGAAGAAACGGAGTTTTTGACTCTGAAAACTAATGTCTGTGGCTAGAGAAGGGACCTAATCTCCTAGACGAACGTACCATCGGTCACAAATGTTATATATATTTATAAGTGCCGTGTGGGTTGATGTTATATTTAATGTTACATTAAAGTTATACACTATGTTACATATAACATTGTAAAATTGTAACTCTTCCACTAACATTCTATATGTAACTAGATACGTCCACACGTTGTTTGTCCCTTTTACACTAAGATGTCGTGTCATTGCACATGCAATGTCATGTAAATGTACACGTCATGTCATGTAATTGTCCCCGTAATGTCATGTGTTTTGTCCTTATTATGTCACACGTAAACGCTCACATAATTTGTATTTACAATTAGTCAATGTTTCCATTTCGTAAATTTGCTTTCAGATAATCGTAGGTGCGAGCTTTCATTTATATTAAGTCTATTTCTTTAAGACTACTTAGTGGCTCCGTGCGACATTTAGATATAAATTTTAATTTAACTTAAGCCAAAATGCATACACGTCAATTCGTTATAATTAGATTCGCATTCCTGGAATATCTCTGTTATGTCAGCAGCTAACACAATGTTGACTCATTGTTTCAGCTTTATGGATGGATTCAATGATTAACTCATAATATTATACTCATATTAAATAAATCAACGAAAATTTGCATAGGCCTCAAGTAGGTTGAGAACCTCTTCAAATTAAGAGTTGTGCGGAATCTTTTTCAATTTTTAAAACTATTTTTCATTTAACTTACATAGAATTATTTTGGCTAGCGTTGTATGAGAGGCGGCTAGCGTTGTAGGAGAGGCGGCTAGCGTTGTATGAGAGGCGGCTAGCGTTGTATGAGAGGCGGCTAGCGTTGTAGGAGAGGCGGCTAGCGTTGTATGAGAGGCGGCTAGCGTTGTAGGAGAGGCGGCTAGCGTTGTATGAGAGGCGGCTAGCGTTGTAGGAGAGGCGGCTAGCGTTGTATGAGAGGCGGCTAGCGTTGTAGGAGAGGCGGCTAGCGTTGTATGAGAGGCGGCTAGCGTTGTATGAGAGGCGGCTAGCGTTGTATGAGAGGCGGCTAGCGTTGCAGGAGAGGCGGCTAGCGTTGCAGGAGAGGCGGCTAGCGTTGTAGGAGAGGCGGCTAGCGTTGTATGAGAGGCGGCTAGCGTTGTATAAGAGGCTGCTAGCGTACCATTTTTAGAGTTACACAAATGTTGACGACCGTGACAATTTATAAAGTCGCTTGATTTATTTAAACGTGCAACATGCTTTATAGGTTTATTAAAAATAAATAATTTATTTGCGCGTTAAACTTTAAAAGAAGATAGAGAGGTATGAGGGGGAGAGAGAGGTAAGAGGGAGAGAAGGGTAAGAGGGAGAGAGGTAAGAGGGAGAGAGAGGTAAGAGAGAGAGGTAAGAGGGAGAGAGAGAGGGGTAAGAGGGAGAGACAGGTAAGAGGGAGAGACAGGTAAGAGGGAGAGACAGGTAAGAGGGAGAGACAGGTAAGAGGTAAGAGAGAGAGAGGTAAGAGGGAGAGAGAGAGGGGTAAGAGGGAGAGAGAGGTAAGAGGGAGAGAGAGAGGTAAGAGGGAGAGTGAGAGGTAATAGGAATAGACAAGGGTAAGAGGGAGAGAGAGAAATGGGACACGTCACACGAGCGACAAATATATATTGACAAATATATATATATATTTTATATATATATATATATATATATATATATATATATATATATATATAGAGAGAGAGAGAGAGAGAGAGAGAGAGAGAGGGGTCAAAGAGAAAGAAAGATGAATTGAAAAAAGGAGGATAGAGAGGAAGATCGAGTTAGATAGATAAAACAAGGGGAAGTGATTTAAAAAAATGTTCGAAAAACACAGCATATATTAGACTAATCTAAGATAATTGACATTATCTGACACAACTGTCGCTACTTTAAAGACACTGCGGGTTGATTGTGTTTCTTGAAAAGAATCAAATGACCATGCAACACTATCACCAAGACCGTCATCCAGCTCCATCATTCTGTAGGTAACAATTTACCAACCAATAAGTGCCACCAACAACTTCACCTAAATAACATTCCCGATATGTGCGCAGAATGAGATTCTTAAAAAATGCCGCACGTGCGTTTGGTGCGTAATATCTTATTTGGTTTGAGACATCTTCATTGAAACATGGTGTAGTGATTCTGCGGCGTAAAAAGTGGGTTGGTATATTCAACGGCGTGGAATAAATGTGCGGTTGCGAACCTGGGGGGGGGGGGGGGGGGCCGCACTAGTTGGGATTCTTATAAAGTGCGTTACTTGATTGCATGTTTTGTCAAGTAATTTTAGTAGATGGGAAGTTCCAGAGTTGCCGCCGCCATTGTTTGGCGGGCTGTAGCTACAATATAATATTTCAGGCCAGGGACGGAGATACTTCACGGAATATACATATGATTTAAGAACAAGGAATATACATTTAAATGTCAACTTTAAGTGACAACTTTAAATGTCAACTTTAATTGACAACTTTAAATGACAACTTTAATTGACAACTTTAAATGTCAACTTTAAATGTCAACTTTAAATGTCAACTTTAAATGTCAACTTTGAGTGACAACCACAATATGTTCTTTTGTGACACAGTTGATGCTATATTTCAGTAGTATTTCTATACTCAGTACCCCTAAGTATTATTTGACTTGTTTCCTACTCACTACTCGTAAGTATTATTTGACTTGTTTCTACCCATAAGTATTATTTGACTTGTTTCCTACTCCTAAGTATTATTTGACTTGTTTCCTACCCCTAAGTATTATTTGACTTGTTTCCTACTCCTAAGTATTATTTGACTTGTTTCCTACCCCTAAGTATTATTTGACTTGTTTCCTACTCCTAAGTATTATTTGACTTGTTTCTACCCATAAGTATTATTTGACTTGTTTCCTACTCCTAAGTATTATTTGACTTGTTTCCTACCCCTAAGTATTATTTGACTTGTTTCCTTCTTCTTCTTCTTACTTCTTATGCCTTTTTACCCCGTCTGGGGCATAGGCCGTCCACAAGAATTTTCCACTCATCCCGGTCCTGTGCTTTCCTTTCCAATTGCTTCCAGTTGTATCCCATATTTTGCGTGTCTGTCTCTAGTTCACATCTCCATGTATTCTTAGGTCTTCCTCTCTTTCTTTTTCCCTGTGGATTCCATGTTAGACATTGTCTGGTGGTGCTATCTGGGGGGTTTTCTCAGAGTATGCCCAATCCACCTCCATCTTTTCTTTATGATGTCTTCATCAACGGGCACCTGGTATGTCCTTTCTAATAGATCTTTGTTGGTGATGGTATTTGGCCATTTGATGTTAAGGATCTTTCTAAGGCATGTGTTTATGAATGTCTGCACTTTCTGTGTAATGCTCGCTGATGTTTTCCACGTTTCTGCTCCATAAAGTAGGACTGTTTTGACATTTGTATTAAAGATTCTGACTTTGGTTTGAAGTTTCAGCTGCTTCGACTCCCATATTTTCTTTAATAACACAAATGCTGATCTAGCTTTTCCAATTCTAGACCTCACGTCTGCGTCGGATCCGCCATTTGTGTCTATGGTGCTGCCTAAGTAATTGAAGGACTCCACTTCTTCCAGTGCCTTTCCTTCCAGACAGATATGCTCTTGGTTGGATGAGTTCACCTTCATGATTTTCGTCTTGCTTTTATTTATATTAAGTCCGAGCTGTGATGAAAAGGTGGCTACATCTTTTGTTTTTTCCTGCATTTGTTGCTGGTTGTGGGACAGAAGTGCAATGTCATCTGCAAAGTCTAGGTCATTCAGTTGTTCCCAGAGTGTCCACTGTATCCCATTCCTTTTTTTGTCTGTGGATTTTTTCATTATCCAGTCAATGGCAAGGATGAATAGAAATGGGGACAAGAGGCATCCTTGTCTGACTCCTGTTTCGACTGTAAAGGCATCTGTGAGTCTACCTTCGTGGACCACCCTGCATGTCATTTCTTCATAAGAGCTCTGAATAATCCTGACTAATTTCCCTGGTACTCCATAGTGCCGAAGAAGTTTCCACAATGTTTGTCGGTCCAGGCTATCAAAGGTCTTTTCGTAGTCTATAAAATTTATGTATAAAGGGGAGTTCCATTCGATGGATTGTTCTACAATGATTCTCAGTGCTGCAATTTGATCTGTGCATGATCTGTTTTGGCGGAATCCAGCCTGTTGATCTCGTAGCTGCATGTCGACCTGGTCTTTCATTCTATTCAAAATAATTCTGTTAAAGATCTTTCCTGGTATGGACAGCAGTGTGATTCCTCTGTAATTTGCACAATTGCTGAGATCCCCTTTCTTTGGTATCTTGATGAGGTATCCTTCTTTCCAATCTTTTGGAACTCTCTCTTCTTCCCATATCTTTTCAAACAGAGGGTGCAGCATGTTGACTATTGTATTTATATCAGCTCTCATCATCTCTGCTGTGATGTTGTCCGGTCCCGGTGCTTCCCTAATTTGAGATGCTTGTTGACTTGTTTCCTACCCCTAAGTATTATTTGACTTGTTTCCTACTCCTAAGTATTATTTGACTTGTTTCTACCCATAAGTATTATTTGACTTGTTTCCTACTCCTAAGTATTATTTGACTTGTTTCCTACCCATAAGTATTATTTGACTTGTTTCCTACCCATAAGTATTATTTGACTTGTTTCCTACCCATAAGTATTATTTGACTTGTTTCCTACTCCTAAGTATTATTTGACTTGTTTCCTACCCCTAAGTATTATTTGACTTTAAGTCTTGTAATCCCCCCCCCCCTTTTTTTTTTCCTTCTACTTTTTAAAAACTTTTTATATTATTGATTTTGTAATTTATTTATTAAAGTGAAAGGAAAGGATAGAAACTAAAAAAACGAATTTATGAAAACTTAATTTCGGGCAAAGAACATAAAATAATAACTTTTAAAAAATTATATAAAAAACAAAGAAAGAAAGAAGATCATAACAACGATACGTACGATAAATATCACGTGACACTTCCAATACTTGGAAGAATAGTAGCCTCGCCCTGGGAACACGGACATGGTATTTTATTAGAACAAGTCCAAGATGTGTTGACCATTCTTCTTTGACCTCTGTTTGAAATACTCTCAAAGAAAATTGGTATAAGACATCTCCGCTTTCCCACACTCGAGGCGGCTCATTTCTTTGTACACAACAATACGACGCACACACAAACACACAATGGTTACAAAGCCTGATAAGCGATGATTCTGATAGCCACGACAGTATGTTTCGTTCTCTCCACACCGGAGAGATCGTCCAGAGTGGATATTCGATCATGTATACATCGGAAAGCCCCTACGTCACGCCGCGTGTTGGCCACGACAGGGCACGTGATCTGACAAATAAATGATTTGCATCTATTTGACCGTGGCCGCGCCAGATCACGATTGATGGATTCGTCACGGTGCTTTCACGTGCGGCCCGTACGACGCGCCGTCCTCGCGCCCTCGAGAGTCCTGTAAGCGCGCGCTTCGCGTCTTGTAGATTCACGTGCGAGCAGACGTGAGACCACGGGCGTTATGCGGGGTCACAGACGAGAGGGCAAACAAAGGGGCATTTAGGAGAATTTGTTGCCCCCCTCGAGTTGTGCTCAACATTTGTTTGTAGTACGCGAACCGACGGACATTGTTAGGAGTCTAAATGTAGCCGGCGTGCGGCATGGGTTCGATCCCATCTTGTTTAAGCGTGATTTAATTTTTATGTTATTTAAATAACGAGACACTGACCTTGACCTTTTTCCAGAGGAGGATACATTCTAAAGTAGACACGGGTTTTGTGTGTGTGGGGGGGGGGGGGGGATGGGCCGTCAAGATACAGATTATAGGTTTTACTGGCTGATACAATTTTGTCTTCTTATCTGTTCAAACATTGGTACAGAAGAGATATCTTAAACATTGGTACAGAAGAGATATCTTAAACATTGGTACAGAAGAGATATCTTAAACATTGGTACAGAAGAGATATCTTAAACATTGGTACAGAAGAGATATCTTAAACATTGGTACAGAAGAGATATCTCCAACATTGATAAAGAAGAGATAACTCAAACATCGGTAAAGAAGTTTTTGTTTAAATTGTGGCTTGCACCCCAATATTGTATATTTGAAGTCTTCTCTACACATCACAGCTGAACACTCCCCCCCCCCCCCCCCCACACACACTAAAGACTATTGAAATAACAGCAAAGATCAGAGCCGTCTCTAAAGGGAATCAATTGATCTCGGATTAGTCAAATTAACTTTACTGTGCTGCTCATATTTTAAATATCGGGAATTCGCGTACATGTATTGTATTTTATAGAATGCACGCTGCACACAGTCTGAACTACTCGATAATTAACTCATTAAGTGCTAATCATAATACGTCATGAGCACATCTAGAAACGTTGTACAACATTTTAAATAATAATCATAAAAAAATGTAAAGTGTGAATTTCACACATCAATTTAAAAATACTGTGACGATAAGATAGTGGATGGGACTCGTTAACCTTGGACGGCAACTCATCTAAGAGAAGGAAACTCTGAATTCAAACCCGGAGGTGGAGTCCCGAAAGGCGGATAACATTGATACAATGAAACATTCCGGCAACTCCCGGGTGGATGGGACTCGCTAGCCCTGGACGGCAACTCATCTAAGAGATCGCAAACTTTGAATTCAAACCCGGAGCCAGAATGATCAATAAATTGATCGTGGGCCCTCAAACATAAGAAGAAGATAAGATAAGATAAGCTTATTTTACTTATCCAAATAAATGGAACTGTTTTTTGCTTACAATGTACATATTCGTTTCGACACATATTGAAATATTCTTACAAAGACAAACATTTTTGAACTACACAAATTTAATACTAGATATAGCCCGCCAAACATTGGTGACAGCAATGCGTGAACTTCACATCTACTAAAGTTAGTTGACAAAACATGAACTCAAGTAACGCACATTTAAGAATCCCAATTTTTGCTACACCCCCTTCCCCCAATGATACGTCACAGCACACTTTTTATTTCACGCCCATGAACTATATTAAATATTCTGATGTCCCAACCACTTTTAAACCGAATATTTTTTTTACACCATACTTAAATTAAGACGATTTCATTTTACGAAAAGAAAATATTACGCGCCAAACGCAGTTGAGTTATATATTTTAAAAAATCATTTAGCGTAGTTATCGGGAATTATATTTTGTACGCTATTGAACTCATTATTGAACCATACTTTCTTTCAAACATTTACAAATACCAAATACGCTAAAGAATATGGAAGCAGTCCACGCGTCACACCAGAAGCGTAATGTATATAAGAGAAGAGACATCTGAACACAGGTGATCTAAAGTATTTCTCAGGCGCAAAGCTCAGCCTTCGTGGGACGTGAAAGATCACTCACTTGGTTACAATACTGACTTGAACTACTTTAAGGGCGATGATTTAAATTTTGTTAGTCTTCTTCGCTACTATGGTGATGGCTGCACCTATTGGTACCCGGGTACCAGAAGTGAGAGGTTGGGATTAAAAAAACGATTTAAAATATTATTGTCAAGTTTCTAAGACCAAATGAGGTATCAAATGAAAGATAATTGAATGTACTATACCAGTGGCGTAGTGAGGGGGGCAAGGGGGGCATCATGCCCCGGGCGCTACTCACAAAGGGGCGCCAAATGGTATATTTTACTATAATATTGTATGGTTTTCGAATGGGGGGGGGGCGCTAAAAAGGTATTTTGCCCCGGGCGCGAGTTAAGCTCGCTACGCCACTGTACTATACGTTTTTAATCTTAATTCTTCATTTTTACTAAAATAAACTACCCCTAGTGACATTGGAATAGCATTGAGCCTAATAGTACACGGGTGCGAATGGCGGCGCTGGGTCCATTTTGACTAATGCTATTCGGATGTCATTTGTTTAGTTTATTTTTGAACGCATTATTTCGTGTTACTTTATAGTATAGAGCGTTCAAAAAGAAATTTGACGTAAATTTTAACGTCTGAACTGAAAAAAAGATTCGACCAAATTTCCGTTCGATCAAATTACCGTCGATCAATTTTCCGCCGACGAAATTTCTTTCGATCAAATTTCCGGTAACCATTCTATCCACCCATTAGCTCTCTTTGAAATTATATTTATATAGCTCATATTTAAAAAAAAACGTATTTAGGGCCCCTGGCTCAAAATGGAATATTTCTAAATGGTTGTAATAATTCAGAAACCTTTGCAGGCGTGCGCACAACAAATCAACTAAGTTTTATCTCCATCGCATAAATGGTATGGGAGCGCATACGGAAATTATTTTTTACAAAGCTCATATAAGAAAAAAAACGAATTTAGGGCCAACGGTCCAATGAGGAATATTTTAAAATGGTTATAATGACTACAAAAATGCGCAGGCTTGCGAACAACAACTCACCAAAGTTTTATCGCAAAGGCATGAATGGTGTAGGAGCGGTTAAATGTGTATCAGGTTAAATGTATATCAGGTTAAATGTGTATCAGGTTAAATGTGCATCAGGTTAAATGTGCATCATGTTAAATGTGCATCAGGTTAAATGTGCATCAGGTTAAATGTGCATCAGGTTAAATGTGTATCAGGTTAAATGTGTATCAGGTTAAATGTGTATCAGGTTAAATGTGTATCAGGTTAAATGTGTATCAGGTTAAATGTGTATCAGGTTGAATGTGTATCAGGTTAAATGTGTACCAGGTTGCCTGGTTAACTACCACGAGCCACAGGTGGCGCTAATGTTTGTATTTTAGTAAATCGAGTTAAATTTGTTTAAATTCCATTTCGGTTTTGCTTCGAGATTTTAATTTACCGACCGGATGTTTATTTTTGAACCACATGCTGTCGGCACAAGATTTAAAAAACAAACAAACGAGCTGTTAATTAATTTTGACTTAATTTCCAAGCTAGTTAAAAAAATGTGAAACTTGCTTACCTCAGGTAACTTGTGACAAGGCTACTGAAGGCATATAAGTAACCGGAAATGTAAATATTAGTCAGTTTCTGTGTTCTTTGGTGCATTTTTCTTATCATTGGATTTACTATTTGGAAACCGGCGAAGAAAAGGCTTTAAATATTTTGGCAATGTAAAATGTATCGGTAAGTTGGCCCATTTATATATTTTTTAGTGTTATTCTGTTGTAAGTACTAATTTATCAACTAATAATTTCATACCAAAACTTAAATTAACAAATATTTTACGTTTATCACAATCTTATATACAATTCATTTCCTTACAAAAAGATACCGGTCAACATCGTCAAATATTATAGTTTATCTCCCTGGAGTTTTCCCACCGTCCTTTTCATCTGCAGTTATCCCCCCCCCCCCAACTTCCACCCATTTAATTGTTTCCCCTGATTTGTTATCACGGTCTGTAATTTGTAATCGCTAAGTTTTAATACTAAGACTAAGTCCAGGAGTTCTCAAGTAACACGGTTTTATTGGAGGGGTGAGTGGGGGTGGCTACGTAGTGGGGAGTCGGGGCAAGGGTGTCTTAGCGTCAGTTCACACGATCAAATCAGCTTCAAATTTTGCGTCAATTTTTTTTTTAATGAACGCACTACTTTGAACGTGGTTTCTTTTTGTACAGACAGAAATGGGAATTTGATCAAATAGTCATTTGAAAGTTGTGACAAGGCTTCATGCAAAAATTGCATCAAATGTATGATCGAAAATCTGATCGTGTGAACTGACGCTTTATCTGTGGCAATAGTTAGTGATGCCTCTGGTGAAAAAATAAACGACAACATCAGCTCAGGATACGCCTATGTTTGATTGAAATAAGGATTGAAGTAACCTGCTCTACTGCTGAATCATTGATCTGTCTCATATTTTACCGGCAGTGGATCAGTTTCGGTGGCAGATGACGTGTCCACGCCGACGTCTGCTGATACAGCGCATGTGTGTTAAAGATAGCATGTTCTATTATTTTTTTTTTTTACGGTTAAACACCGCTGAACAGTACCGACCTTCACCTTAAGAATTTTTTTTTTTGCTGTACTCCAGAACCAAAGAGCTCACCCTTCATTCCTAAAAGTTTATCAGTCATCTATTTTTAGACGTGTTTAAAACGAAACTAGAATTTTCTATTAGTTTTAAAGTACACATTTGAATTATGAAAACGTTTTAAAAAGCTGTGTTAAGCTGTACAAAGTTGAAGAAAGCTGCACCGAGGTGTGCAAAGGTGTACACACTGTTCTAATCTGTAACAAGTCGTTTGATCTTTTGTTGCATTCACGACCATCTCAGGTTACGTCATCAAAATTACGGGCGAACCTGATAACAGGGTAAAGAACGCGTCACTTCACATATTTAAGGATTAGACTTAAAATTCACATACACTCAGAGATTAAACTTAAAACTCACACACACTCAGAGATTTGATTAAAACTCACACTCAGAGATTAGACTTAAAACTCACACACACTCAGAGATTAGATTAAAACTCACATACACTCAGAGATTAGACTTAAAACTCACATATTCAGAGGTTATACTTAAAATTCACATATTCAGAGATTATACTTAAAATTCACATACACTCAGAGATTAGACTTAAAACTCACACACACTCAGAGATTATACTTAAAATTCACATATTCAGAGATTAGACTTAAAACTTAAAACTCACATACACTCAGAGATTAAACTCAAAACTCACATACACTCGTAGATTTAACTTAAAACTCACATACACTCAGAGATTAAACTTAAAACTCCCACACACTCAGAGATTAGACTTAAATCTCAAATACACTCAGAGATTAGACTTATATCTCACATACACTCGGAGATTAAACTTAAACTCACATACACTCAGAGATTAGACTTAAATCTCACACACACTCAGAGATTTGATTAAAACTCACATACACTCAGAGATTAGACTTAAATCTCACATACACTCAGATATTAGACTTAAAACTCACACACACTCAGAGATTAGACTTAAAACTCACACGAAATCAGATATTAGACTTAAATCTCTCACATACACTCAGAGATTTGATTAAAACTCACATACACTCAGAGCTTAGACTTAAAACTCACACACACTCAGAGATTAGACTTATAATTTAAACAACCAGAGACGTGACGCCACTTCACACAGTCAAGTATTTGACTTGAATTCACGCAGAGAATCACATATATCTGACTTTCTCACATACATCATCGCAATAAACAGAAGGCCGCTTTTGAAGCGGAGAAATCGAACGATTTTTAAATTGGATTTCCGGACAATGGCCGAGGCGAGAATCCCCATTTGGACATTGACAGGTAATTGTCTATTTAGTAGCGCCCACAGCAAACCTTGTCACCGATCAGTGAGTGGATTTTAAAAAAAAGACTCTATTATCCCGTATCGATTGAGCCAACCACCGTGTTTGCTGCACCGACCAGTTGACGGGCCAACAGTGAGGGCGCCGAGATCAAATGAGCCGTGACCGAAACATTCTCGTGTTTAGATCCTCGCCATGCGGAAAAGCCCCCCCTCCCCCTCAATCCCGGGGGTGGGTGGTGATGGGGATGAAGTTTATATCATTTAGATTATTGACATTTTTTGGGGAGGTTGAAAAACAAAGGAAAGTGAGCCATAGTGTAACATGATATTATTTACCCTGGCTGTGACACAAACTATGTGACATAACGTTATTTACCCTGGCCGTGACACAAACTATGTGACATGACATTATTTACCCTGGCCGTGGCACAAACTATGTGACATCACGTTATTTACCCTGGCCGTGGCACAAACTATGTGACATGACATTATTTACCCTGGCTGTGACACAAACTATAATGTGACATGGCATTATTTACCCCGACCGTGACACAAACTATGTGACATGAAATTATTTACATTAGCATGACACAAACTATGTGTAAGCTGTCTAACCATTGTAAGTCGTCTAACCATTGTAATTGTAAGATATCGACCTATTGTTAGATGTCCATCTACTGTAAGTCGTATAACCATTGTAATTGTCAGCTATCAACCTATTGTTAGATGTCCATCTATTGTAAGTCGTCTAACCATTGTAATTGTAAGCTATCAACCTATTGTTAGATGTCCACCTATTGTAAGTCGTCTACCTATTGTAAGCTGTCTAACCATTGTAAGCAATAAACCTATTGTTAGATATCCACCTATTGTAAGCGATAGAAAAGGTTTGGCATACACAAGTATAAATGGTGGTAAAGTCAGAGACCAAATAACTGTCCTATGATAAAATCAGAGACAAAATAACTGTCCTATGATAAAGTCAGAGACAAAATAACTGTCCTATGATAAAATCAGAGACAAAATAACTGGCATATGATAAAATCAGAGACAAAATAACTGGCATATGATAAAATCAGAGACAAAATAACTGGCATATGATAAAATCAGAGACAAAATAACTGTTGTTATCGGAAGTTTGATCAACCAGTAAGTTTTACGATTATGAGAATCTCGCTCGTCTTCACCAGAAGGTGTCATGTTCACCAGAATGTGCTTTGTTCAACAGAAGGTGTCATGTTCACCAGAAGGTGCTTTGTTCAAAAGAAGGTGTCATGTTCACCAGACGGTGCCGTGTTCACCAGAAGGTGCCGTGTTCACCAGAAGGTGCCGTGTTCACCAGAAGGTGGCATGGTCACCAGAAGGTGTCATGTTCACCAGAAGGTGCTTTGTTCACCAGACGGTGCCGTGTTCACCAGAAGGTGTCGTGTTCACCAGAAGGCGTGGTGTTCACCAAAAAGTGTGGTGTTCACCAGAAGTTGTGGTGTTCAACAGAAGGTGTGGTGTTCACCAGAAGGTGCTATGTTCATCAGACGGTGCCGTGCTCACCAGAAGGTGCCGTGCTCACCAGAAGGTGCCGTGTTCACCAGAAGGTGCCGTGTTCACAGTACCGACCTTGTACCACATTAATAAAATCGACAATGAACATCCTTCAAACCGAACATGAGCAATACTCTTGAAGAATGTTCAAGGACGTTGGTGCATTTTTTGTACCTGATTCAGTTTGGAGAGTACTTTGTGGCGCCCTATATGCGAGCCAGAACGATGTAGTTTATTAATTTCTCACTCGGAATCTCTCTTCCACCTTTTTTAAAACACGGTCACCGCTTACGTCATCCTTAACATCATCCTTAACATCATCCTTAACATCATCCTTAACATCATCCTTAACATCATCCTTAACATCATCCTTAACATCATCCTTAACATCATCCTTAACATCATCCTTAACATCTTCCTTATCATCATCCTTAACATCATCCTTAACATCATCCTTAACATCATCCTTAACATCATCCTTAACATCATCCTTAACATCATCCTTAACATCATCCTTAACATCATCCTTAACATCATCCTTAACATCATCCTCAACATCTTCCTTAACATCATCCTTAACGTCATCCTTTACGTCATCCTTTACGTCATCCTTAACCTTGACCTATGATGGAAAATATGGGTCAGCTATGAATACTTTTTACTTCGTGGGGAGACCACTTTTAAATAAAAAAAAAAAAACAATCGTATAATCCTTTTCACTTGTATGGTCACATAGCGGATGGACCTACGCATCGTTGACTGACAGCATCCTTTCCACTTGTATGGTCACATAGCGGATGGACCTACGCATCGTTGACTGACAGCATCCTTTCCACTTGTATGGTCACATAGCGGATGGACCTACGCACCGTTGACTGACAACATTCTTTTCACTTGTATGGTCACATAGCGGATGGACCTACGCACCGTTGACTGACAGCATCCTTTCCACTTGTATGGTCACAAAGCGGATGGACCTACGCACCGTTGACTGACAACATCCTTTTCACTTGTATGGTCACATAGCGGATGGACCTACGCACCGTTGACTGACAACATCCTTTTCACTTGTATGGTCACATAGCGGATGGACCTACGCACCGTTGACTGGCAACATCCTTTTCACTTGTATGGTCACATAGCGGATGGACCTACGCACCGTTGACTGACACAAGAGGGCATTCAATATGCGTGAGTTTCAGTACGTCTAGTTTTGGCGCATGCTGTACCATATCAACGGCTATTCCTCTTGTCTTGGAGAGCGGCACCAATAGTCACGTGACACGGGGCAGACGTCTCTCTCTCTTTACTGGCACCCATGACGAGTGAACTTTAAAACAATCGTCACCCGTTGCCTTCACCCCCCACCCCCCACGAAGAAATCTCATTTCTGTTACTCTGGTCCGGGGGGGATCTTTCCGTTTGATGTCCACCCGCCTCTGATTGAACGAAATTTATGGCCGGGATGATCAAACGGGCCCCCGAAGATAGTGGCGACGGTTGGGCGAGATACGGGCGACTGTTATAAGTTTCAGTTCAAACCCTGTACCGGTACACGCAATTATCCTTCCCTTATTATGTCTCATCTCTCCACCCTGTTTGTTGTCTTATCGGAGTACCATAAAACATGGTTACCCTACGGAGTCGGAGGAAGACATTTTGACTGGATTTACGTAAATATTTACCATTTTGTCCAGATTTTAAATACTTAAAAATGTACCCTTTTGTCCAGATTTGAAATACGCATAAAAGCACTAATTTTGACCGTTTCGAAATACGTATAAATGCACCATTTTGTCCGGACTCCCCGTAACTCTAATGATTCTGAGATCAAACAATTTGTTAGTACAAAGAACAGCCTGATTTTCAATAGTTAAAAACACAGGTTTTACAAGTCGTGACCCGGATCTCCAAATGACGTCATTTTCTTGCGATTGGAGCCGTATTTATTTCCGACCCCACAGCTCTTACCGTTACTTCCATACAATGCCCCCCTCCCTCGTGTGTTTATCCGCTTATCGGTCATGTAATAAAACATTCCGTGTCATCTTGTATCATGATATTTGCAAAGTGATATTTCGGGGGGGGGGGAAAGGTGGGGGGGGGGGGGAAGAGGTCCGTAAATCACGTGATCAAGTCTGGCCAATTGTTGCTTCTCTTGTTTGACTTGTTGGGTGTAATTGTCTGGAGATTGTGTGGAGACCTTTCAAGTATGAGCTAAATAAGCAATATCTTCTTCGGCCATTTGGGTGGGTGGGGGGGGGGGGTGGTGTGGTTGCTAATTTTTTAAGATCTGGCTAAGAGCGTATTGGAGCAAATACGTCTAGAATAGATTTTTGGGATCGTTTCAGTTTAGCTTAGAGAGTATTGGTGCATCTACGTCTATAATAGATTTTTGGGATCGTTTCAGTTTAGCTTAGAGAGTATTGGTGCATCTACGTCTATAATAGATTTTTGGGATCGTTTCAGTTTAGCTTAGAGAGTATTGGTGCATCTACGTCTAGAATAGAGTTTGAGTACTGCTAGTTTTGGCGCATGCTGTACAATACCAACTGCTCTTCATCTGTCTCGGAGAACTGCACCATTATCCTAGCATGTTATACATTCAGCAGTGCAGCTACGAAAAAAAACTCCCTCTGCAGTTGGCCGATAATGCCACCCCTAAAACCTTTTAAAAAAATAAAAAGCTCCACCCAGAGCGCCACCCACCCCGGTCCAACGCCACTGCAAACTTCCCCGAGGCATCCCCCCCACCGTCCAACGTCACTACATACTTCCCCGAGGCGACCCCCCCCCCAACCGTCCAACGCCACTGCATACTTCCTCGAGGCATCCCCCACACCGTCCAATGCCACTGCATACTTCCCCGAGGGGCCCCCCCCCCACCATCCAACGCTACTGAATACTGTCCCCCCGAAGCGCGCCCCCCCCCTCAAAAACACAAACACACACCGCAAAAGTAATGACAAACCGTTTGGGTTCTGAACAGATTAAGACAAACACTAAACAAACGGATCCTACTGCTCCAATCAAACTTACACTAGTGACAGACACTAACCTTAAAGTGGCAAACTCTGAATAAGAGAAGGTGTGTATAAAATGTGACATGTTGTAACATCTAACTTTTGTTGTTAACTTGGAGATCTTAACCTTGTAATAATGAAGTGGGGGCAAAGGTAATATAAAATCATTTTTTTTTAAGTGATTTCTCGCGCACCCCCCCCCCCCCCGACCCCACTTCTGTGTGTTTATATTTCATATTGAAATCTTGACACAGACCAGTCAACGTCAAGGTTACATTGGTGCTGAAGGCATTTAATGTCCACAAAGTCCAACTGACCATGGCACGTGTAAGTTTGGCTCTGGGGCAAGGTGAGAGCGTGGTCTGAATTTCACAAATAGCGATCTACCATACTGTAAAACTGACTCAAGCTTTTACAACAGCAATGAACACAATTGATGACACTAGTGTGTGCATGTGTGTGTGTGTGTGTGAGTGTGTGCGCATGAGAAGGGTCGGCGGTTTTCTGCTTCACAGAGTCCACTGAAATCTTGTGTCACACCATGGTATTGTTGTGTCACACCATGGTATTGTTGTGTCACACCATGGTATTGTTGTGTCACACCATGGTAGTGTTGTGTCACACCATGGTATTGTTGTGTCACACCATGGTAGTGTTGTGTCACACCATGGTAGTGTTGTGTCACACCATGGTAGTGTTGTGTCACACCATGGTAGTGTTGTGTCACACCATGGTAGTGTTGTGTCACACCATGGTAGTGTTGCCACGACTCATGCTATCAAAATACATCCAATGGAAATATTTGAAGTTAAAGATCCATATTGAACTCGAGGCGATGCATGCAATGTTTAAATGCCTTCATATTAACCCGAAGTTATGCTGTTCAACCAGGGACGTCTACCCACTTGCCCCCCTCCCCCTTTGAATGCTGGAAGCCAACCCATCCCCACACCCATGGACTTAGTATTTGTGTGTGCTGTGCCAATCATTTTGTCTTTGATGCGGGGGTTCACTATGCCTATTAGAAATACATATTTACTGTTAAACACATTGTTATCGCATTGTTCACTATTCAATAACAATATTGATAACAATAAAAAATCAACTATTTCACATTTTTCAGCAAATTAAATAATAAAATGTCAAGATTATTTAAAAAAACTTGAATTTAAGTAGACCTTGCATGGAGTAGGCTCAGATGGATGGACGGTGTGGAAGAAGATCTCTATCAGTCGTGGCTGTGTGGTCAAAACTAGCGGGTTGAAGTCGTCGTGGCTGTGCGGTCAAAACTAGCGGGTTGAAGTCGTCGTGGCTGTGGGGTCAAAACTAGCGGGTTGAAGTCGTCGTGGCTGTGGGGTCAAAACTAGCGGGTTGAAGTCGTCGTGGCTGTGGGGTCAAAACTAGCGGGTTGAAGTCGTCGTGGCTGTGGGGTCAAAACTAGCGGGTTGAAGTCGTCGTGGCTGTGTGGTCAAAACTAGCGGGTTGAAGTCGTCGTGGCTGTGTGGTCAAAACTAGCGGGTTGAAGTCGTCGTGGCTGTGTAGTCAAAACTAGCGGGTTGAAGTCGTCGTGGCTGTGTGGTCAAAACTAGCGGGTTGAAGCTTACTTCATCGCCCCAACCTGACCAACCTGACCATTGTTCTAGATTTTTGGGTTATATTTCCTCTTAAATATTAACTGGAGAAATTCCTAAAGGCAGACAGGTGGAGGGAAGGGCATGCCCACCCCATCTCAGATTGGACTTCTTCCGATCCCCTTGTGTAGACGCCTATGTGTCCAAAATTAACGCATACAAATTTAAGGCGTCCAAATGTTAAATTATACTACAATTATGTGTTCAAAGTCAACGCACACAATAAATGTGTCCAAAATTAAGGCTTAGCATGCACAGTTGTGCGTCTAACATTAACACATAGGAATTAAATTCAGCACATTTTGATGCGTTCATTATATCATTTTCTATGGATCAACCGTAACGTTGTCAGATGTTACCATGTCAGATATTACCGTCTCAGATATTATCATGTCAGATATTACCGTCTCAGATATTATCATGTCAGATATTACCGTCTCAGATATTATCATGTCAGATAGTACCGTCTCAGGTATTACCGTCTCAGATTTTACCTTCTCAGTTATTACCATCTCAGATGTTACCGTCTCAGATATTATCGTCTCAGATATTACCTTCTCAGATATTACCGTCTCAGATATTACCGTGTCAGATATTACCATGTCAGATATTACCGTCTCAGATATTACCATGTCAGATATTACTTTGTCAGATATTACCATGTCAGATATTACTTTGTCAGATTTTTATGTGCCGAAAAATTGATGTTACCATTAAATGTGACCAATAATAAAGAATTCCATAGTAAGGAATCAAACATTACTCTATCCAATATTACAGTATCCAATATTACAGTATCCAATATTACAGTATCCATTATTACAGTATCCAATATTACAGTATCCAATACTACAGTATCCAATATTACAGTATACAATATTACAGTATCCAATATTACAGTAGACAATATTACAGTATCCAATATTATAGTATCCAATATTACAGTATCCAATATTACAGTATCCAATATTATCGCGTCCAACATACTGTGTCCTATATAACCGCGTCCAATGTTACTCTGTCTAATATTACTCTGTCCAATTGCCAATATTACTGTGTCCAATGTTACACTGTCTAATATTACTATGTCCAGTGTTACTCTGTCTAATATTACTCTGTCCAATATTACTGTGTCCAATGTTACACTGTCTAATATTACTATGTCCAATGTTACTCTGTCTAATATTACCCTGTCCAATGTTTCTGTGTTTTTGCATGTGTAATGGTAAATTCAACATCACATTGCTTGGTAAGATTTCCTTGCGTGTTAGTTTTGTCCTTACTTGACACCCCCCCCCTTTTTTTTTGTTGTTGTGTCCCCCACTCCATCCATGTCTGTCACTATCGGAGAAAGTCTTGTCATACTTTTTTTATATTTATGTATTAAAATAAACGTGTTTATAAGTCAGCTAGATATAGCCCGCCAAACATTGGCGACAGCAATGCGTGAACTTCCCATCTACTAGATACAGCCCGCCAAACATTGGTGACAGCAATGCGTGAACTTCCCATCTACTAGATACAGCCCGCCAAACATTGGCGGCAGCAATGTGTGAACTTCCCATCTACTAGATACAGCCCGCCAAACATTGGTGACAGCAATGTGTGAACTTCCCATCTACTAGATATAGCCCGCCAAACATTGGCGACAGCAATGCGTGAACTTCCCATCTACTAGATACAGCCCACCAAACATTGGCGACAGCAATGTGTGAACTTCCCATCTACTAGATACAGCCCACCAAACATTGGTGACAGCAATGCGTGAACTTCCCATCTACTAGATACAGCCCGCCAAACATTGGCGGCAGCAATGTGTGAACTTCCCATCTACTAGATACAGCCCGCCAAACATTGGTGACAGCAATGTGTGAACTTCCCATCTACTAGATATAGCCCGCCAAACATTGGCGACAGCAATGCGTGAACTTCCCATCTACTAGATACAGCCCACCAAACATTGGTGACAGCAATGTGTGAACTTCCCATCTACTAGATACAGCCCGCCAAACATTGGTGACAGCAATGTGTGAACTTCCCATCTACTAGATACAGCCCGCCAAACATTGGTGACAGCAATGTGTGAACTTCCCATCTACTAGATACAGCCCGCCAAACATTGGTGACAGCAATGTGTGAACTTCCCATCTACTAGATACAGCCCGCCAAACATTGGTGACAGCAATGTGTGAACTTCCCATCTACTAGATACAGCCCGCCAAACATTGGCGACAGCAATGCGTGAACTTCCCATCTACTAGATACAGCCCGCCAAACATTGGTGACAGCAATGCGTGAACTTCCCATCTACTAGATACAGCCCGCCAAACATTGGCGGCAGCAATGTGTGAACTTCCCATCTACTAGATACAGCCCGCCAAACATTGGTGACAGCAATGTGTGAACTTCCCATCTACTAGATATAGCCCGCCAAACATTGGCGACAGCAATGCGTGAACTTCCCATCTACTAGATACAGCCCACCAAACATTGGCGACAGCAATGTGTGAACTTCCCATCTACTAGATACAGCCCACCAAACATTGGTGACAGCAATGCGTGAACTTCCCATCTACTAGATACAGCCCGCCAAACATTGGCGGCAGCAATGTGTGAACTTCCCATCTACTAGATACAGCCCGCCAAACATTGATGACAGCAATGTGTGAACTTCCCATCTACTAGATATAGCCCGCCAAACATTGGCGACAGCAATGCGTGAACTTCCCATCTACTAGATACAGCCCACCAAACATTGGTGACAGCAATGTGTGAACTTCCCATCTACTAGATACAGCCCGCCAAACATTGGTGACAGCAATGTGTGAACTTCCCATCTACTAGATACAGCCCGCCAAACATTGGTGACAGCAATGTGTGAACTTCCCATCTACTAGATACAGCCCGCCAAACATTGGTGACAGCAATGTGTGAACTTCCCATCTACTAGATACAGCCCGCCAAACATTGGTGACAGCAATGTGTGAACTTCCCATCTACTAGATACAGCCCGCCAAACATTGGTGACAGCAATGCGTGAACTTCCCATCTACTAGATACAGCCCGCCAAACATTGGTGACAGCAATGCGTGAACTTCCCATCTACTAGATATAGCCCGCCAAACATTGGCGACAGCAATGCGTGAACTTCCCATCTACTAAAGTTACTTGACAAAACATGAACTCAAGTCACGCACATTTAAGAATACCAATGTTTGCTACACCCCTTCCCCCATGCGTCACTGCACACTTTTTAGTTCACGCCCATGAACTATATTAATATTTATGTCCCCAACAACTTTTCAACCGAATATTTTTGACACCATATTTAAACTGAGACGATTTCATTTTCAGAAAAGAAAATATTACGCACCAAACGCATTTGCGTTTTATAAATTAAAAAAAAAATCATTTAGCGTATTTATGGGGAATATTTTGCGCGCTATTTAACTCATTATTGAACCAAACTTTCTTTCAAACATTTAGAATTATTTAATTTGTAATATACTCTCAATACCAAAGTCGCTGATTTTTAAGCAGTCTATTAGGAAGCAGTCAAGCAGGAAGCGATCATGTAGGAAGCAGTCCACGAGTCATACCAGAAGTGTATAATATATTAGAGATATTTAAAACAGTCTCTATAAAAAGTTATCGATAGGCACATAAGTCAACTTACATTAGAAGTGAGCCTAGGATGACATGATTATTGAAGGCATTTGGTCCAGAGGTTAGATTAAATAAAGCTCATCTCAGACCCAAATCTAACCCAACAAAGTTTATTATGTTCAAACGTTGTACTTACGTCCGTAGTGAATATTCTCATTGTTATGTAACCATCTGGCGTAAGGGTTGTCAGGGTCGTAGTAAGCGTGCTGCAGGGCGGACACGTCATTGTCTCTGTGGGATAGGCCCCCGGGCACGGGAATGTGGAGGCGCCCCTGTCGAAGATCCAGCGATCCCTCCGGGTGCGACTGGGGCATGGCCCTGGGGTGTGGGAGCCCCTGGGGCGGCGACATGCAAGTGTTCCCCGGGGGCGACACCAGGGCGGCGGCCGATTTGGACTCGGGAAGGTCCAGCAGGTCTTTGACGGAAAAACGGTGTCGAACCGCGGCCATCTCGTACTGGGGATCCATGACCCTGGAGTTTAGGTCACCTATAGTGACGCAGGGCTCGACACGGTGAGAATCCTTGAAATATTCCACCTCTGTTCCGTTTTTTGTGACTTGACTCCGTGAATGAAAACAACAAAAAAAAACTGAACTATTGTTGTTAATTTGTTAAACTAAATATTTTACTTAAATTTACAATATACACGGATGTGTAAGTTCATAAAGATGCCTGGTGCAACAACAGGGCGAGATATTATAAGCTGGAGTGTATACATGGAATGTTCGAGAAGTATTGCTCGACGTCTGCTGTTCAAAACCTAGTCCGAGCCTCGTGTCCTTCAGTGTTATAGCCTGCTAACGCGATGACCCCCCCAAAAAAAGTAAATTAATACTTTTCTTAAAAGCGAAATATATCTACCGCAAACTTGATGACGTCAACACAATGTCATGCTGATTATCACTTTCGGAAACTCTCTAAGACAAATGTATTTCTGAAACTTACTTCTCGAGAAGTTTTATATCATTATTAGAACACTGACGGCCGCCACCATATAAAGAAAAAGACAACATGTGCAAACTATGTCACTCGCTTGTAATGAAATATACACGATACATACAAATCTATAAACGCACGCGTGGTTTTAATCTATTTAATGAAAAATCCTTGCCGCTGTCACCGAACTCCAATTGTCCAACAGGTATAAGTCCGGCCTAGGTAATCACAGAGTTGGCGCCTGGGCACATTCGAATGAAAATAACAGGCCCCCTCGATTAAATTAATTTCTTGTAAGAAATCCTTATTTGACGTGCAGACGTACCGACGGTTAAATCCGAAATTAATGGCCGCGCCGAATCCTGTTTGTCTGTCTGTAAGTGTGTGTGCTCCAGGTCATAAGATTACACAGCGGTCACAGCCGAGTCCAACAAGAGACAGAGAAACGGCAATATTGAAATCAAACTTATTAAACAAATTTTTTTTTTTAAATATCGCTTCTGTGATTGATAAATGAGATATATAAAGAAAACCTCCACAGTCCTCGGGGTTTAGCAGGGCGCCCGCACACGTGAAATCCTTGAGGGCGGCAGAGAGTGTGGGTCCTTCAGTTTGAGAGAGGGATCCGAAGACCTAGGAGAAACACTCTGCGAGGCATTAAGAAGACTTGTCCCCAGCTAACTATCACCCGGACTTTTGTCAACTGATCAGAGCTAGAGTCACAGTGGCGAAAAAATGTGTTTAAAAAAAAAACACAACCACACACACACACACACACACACCACCACCAACCCCCTTCTCAGGCAAGATGGGATCTTTACAAAAGAATGGGCCGTCCTTAAAGGTGACTGTCAAAGCCGCGAGGAAGTCACTCGTGGTTAGCGGAGTAATAGAGGTTTGGAAGACGAGGAGGGAGCGAGGGGGTGATCTAAAAGTTGTGGATGGCTCTAAGGGTGGAAGACGACAGGGAAATCGGGAACAAGTTGGGGCTCCTCCCCCCTCGTGGTTATTGACCACAGACTGTCACCAGGAGATCGCGACCGCTTCCAGCACGGCGTGATCTCGTCTGCCATTGGTCGCCTGGTTAAATGATCTGACGGCGGGAAGCGACGGCCTCTGCCAGGCGGGAATCATGATTGACAGGTCATCGGGCTGGTGTGGTGACAGACCGTTAGTTGACGTTAGTAGGGGTGCATGGGCCATGAGAACGCTTGGACGTCAGTAAGGGTGCCTGGGCAATGAGAACGCTTGGACGTCAGTAGCCTGGGCCACGAGAACGCTGGGATGTTAGTAGGGGTGCCTGGGCAATGAGAACGCTGGTATGTTAGTAGGGGTGCCTGGGATAAGAGAATGCTGGGACGTCAGTAGACGTACCAGGGCCATTAGAATGCTTGGACGTACCAGGGCCATGAGAATGCTTGGACGTTAGTAGACGTACCAGGGCCATGATGAGAATGCTTGGACGTACCAGGGCATGAGAATGCTTGGACGTACCAGGGCTATGAGAATGCTTGGACGTACCATGAGGGCCATGAGAATGCTTGGACGTACCAGGGCCATGAGAACGCTGGGACGGGAAATCTCAACAACATCAAGAGTGCTGACAATGACAACTGTCACAAGTCGGATAATAAAGACGAATAGCATAGGTCGGTTGACCATGACAACCACACACTGACCGGTTGCGTGATGCTGACAACTGTCAAAGATCGGCCGACAATGACAACTCTCACAGGTCAGTGGACGGTGACAACTGTTACAGGTCTGTGACAGTTACAACTGTCAAAGGTCGAGTGACAAGACCAATTGTGACAATAAAAACGGTCGCAGATTCTACTTCGTTTTTTTTCCTGTGTTCTGTTTCTTGTCGTATTTTTATTTGTCCTTTTCGCCGAAGAAGGCTCTACGCCGGAACATTCACATCTTATTGTCCTGTCTTTTAATTTCTAGCTTCAACATACCTTGTTCTACTATTACATTCTAATAAGACCTTACACGCTTTGATTAACTGCACTTGCACACAGTAAACTTATAATTTCAAAAATAACTTGCCATAAGTTAAAAGTATTAAACTTCATCTCTTTATAAATAAATAAAAAAAAAGTAAGAACATTTTAAAAATTCCAACCCTATTTATTATTATAAGAAATTATTTATGACAAAAATCTAGACGGGCGTTTTCTCTCTCTCTCTTCCCCCCCCCCCCCCCCCCAGGAAATGTTGAATTACTTTCCATTGGTTCAACCATTAGATGACATATATCATACATTTGATCAGCTCAGTAAAATGTTGCCATACCAGAGGGTGATCGTGCTTACAACGATGTCCGACGGCTTGTAGTTGGCACTGCTCTCGGTGGCGCTGGCGGTAATTGTCCCATAGTAATAGGTACCGGCAGGCATTCCCACCAGGGGGGTGGTGGTGAGCCTGTGGCACGCGTGCCCTCATTGTCGGCACGCGAGTCAAGTCATCTCCGCATCGCCCCCCAGCAGCCGAGACGCTGGTTTACAGGCAATATAGGGGCACTTTGTAATGACAGTTTGGGGGCTCGGTCTAAAAAGGGTCCGTCCTTACTGACCTAGATGAGTGGGTTTTGGTTTTGGACTGTGTTGTGGATAGGGGGGTGTCCCATGTCACTATTGGAGGTGTGTCGCGACACAGACTTGTGTTTTGGCTGCAGGATGTCACAAGAACCAGCAGGGTGTCGCACGAACCAGCAGGGTGTCGCACGAACCAAGGGGGGTGGTGGTTAAAATGTATTGACCTTGACCTTCTTTGAGCAGACTTTTCTCTGTTTCGCTTCTCATTCTCTCAAATTTAATATTGACCTTAAGCATAGGAAAAGGGGGGGGGGGGGGTTGGAGGGTGGCACTAACCCTACCTACTACCCCCTGCCCCCCCGCTCCCACACAACATACTTCAGTTACGCGGGTTTATTTCAGACATGACCTAATCACTCTCAGAGATCTAGTGACATGAATGTGTTTTTTATTATTTTTTGTTGTTTAAACTTAATTTTTGCAGTTTACCCACAGTGCCCCAGTGTCTTATTGTCCCCAGTGCCCACAGTGTTCCCATTGCCCTCCCCATTGCCCACAGTGTCCCCAGTGCCCACAGTATCCCCAGTACCCACAGTGTCCACAATGCCCACAGTGTCCAAAGTGTCCCCCGTGCACACAGTGTCTCCAGTGCCCACCAGTGTCCCCAGTGCCCACAGTGTCCCCAGTGCCCACTCGTGTTCCCAGTGTCCACAGTGCCACAGTGTCCCCAGTGCCCACAGTGTCCCCAGTTTCCATTATGTCTAAGTGTCCCCAGTGCCCACAAGTGCCGACGGTGCCACAGTGCCCACCAGTATTAAGTTTTCAGAGAGACTTGCAAATGAAGCATTAAGCCGTTATTTTACATTTAATTGTTGTATAATTTGCTAACACACCTCATTAAGGTACCAGTCTGCACCATTTAGTGAAATAGCAGTCTGCACCATTCCACAAGCACTACGCACTACTCTACACACCAATCACCAATCACTATGCACTGTTCTATCCTGAACTCTACCACACACCCCTATCCCTAAGCTGTGAACATTAAATTTGATCGAATAACTCAATCATCGTTCATCGTGGCACAAGCTGCCCCCCCCCACCGGCCACTGTTTACCCCAAGCACATGCACACAAAAATCTCCCCCGACGCCCCATGCTAACGGAAACCAGCGCCCCTGCACTAACGGGCGCTACAAAGGCTGTTTGTTACCAAGCAAAACAAGCCGACACACAATCATAATCGGTTTTTTTTATTGCTGGTCATCCCCGGCTGGTCACTTGGTTACCATGGTGAATTTCCTGCGAGACTTTGTGGACACAGTGCTGACCTCTGGTCACTTACCAGTGCATTCGTTGGACTCCAGGTGTTAAATATTTGGATAAACAAATTTTGATTCTTATGCCGAATCGTAAAGTTGTTGTCAGAAGTTGTTGTCAGAAGTTGTTGTCAAAGTAGCTGTCAAAGTTGTTGTCAAAATTGACTTGAAAACTATTTATTAAATTTTAATTGTGTTAAATGAGATCAAATACATGCTTCTTAGTTGTTAGTATAAAAAGTGTTAGTATCGGATGTCAAATGAAGTAGCATAACTAATAATCAGCATCAGCAACTAGCAACTAAGTCGTGGGTACTGCATCAGAGGACAAGGAATAGTGCACAGTCTACATATTAAACTTTCATTGGCTCATTCTAACAACAGAAGAAAAGGAATAGTGCACAGTCTACATATTAAACTTTCATTGGCTCATTCTAACAACAGAAGAAAAGGAATAGTGCACAGTCTACATATTAAACTTTCATTGGCTCATTCTAACAACAGAAGACAAGGAATAGTGCACAGTCTACATATTAAACTTTCATTGGCTCAATCTAACAACAGAAGACAAGGAATAGAGCACAGTCTGCATATTTTAAGATGTTTGGTAACTAGCAAATATGTGTGTCAATATTAAACAGAGTATTTTCATTTTCACACAGGAATTCGTCATTATCACACATGATCTATTTATTCTCACACATGATCTATTTATTCTCACACATGATCTATTTATTTTCACACGTGATCTATTTATTCTCACACATGATCTATTTTTTCTCACACATGATCTATTTTTTCTCACACATGATCTATTTATTCTCACACATGATCTATTTATTCTCACACATTATCTATTTATTCTCACACATGATCTATTTATTCTCACACATTATCTATTTATTCTCACACATGATCTATTTGTTCTCACACATGATCTATTTGTTCTCACACATGATCTATTTATTCTCACACATGATCTATTTATTCTCACACATGATCTATTTATTCTCACACATGATCTATTTATTCTCACACATGATCTATTTATTCTCACACATGATCTATTTATTCTCACATATTATCTTGTCATTCCTATACAGGACCTGGCTATTCTCACATAGGATCTTGTCGTTCTCACATAATATGATCTTGTTGCTCTCATATAGGATCTTGTCGTTCTCACATAATATGATCTTGTTGCTCTCACATAGGATCTTGTCGTTCTCACATAATATGATCTTGTTGCTCTCATATAGGATCTTGTCCTTGTCACATATGATCTTGTCCTGGTCACATATGATCTTGTCGTTCCCACAATTGATCTGGTCATTGTAAAGGTGGGAAGAAGACAGTAACAATGCTGCTTCTAATCTCCATGAAGTTGTGGCTTATATAATGATCGAGTTATTGTTATTTTAAAAATTATTGACCACTCCACTCATTTCGATTTCTAAAAGTACATTTTGAAAAAAATGTATAAAAAAAATCTCTGGTATCCGTGTCATACATATTGAGGGGATACTCTCCAAGCCGAACGCTTGCACACTCCTCGTCTGCTCTAATCTAGGGTCTCGCCAGATCTCACGAACGAGTGGATCAGTTGGTCGCAGGCCGAAGACTGACTTTGACTATCTAGAAACTGGAGTGGGGACCGCTTCAAAAGTCTCAAGGGTTCTCGTGGCGGGTGTGGGCCGGCTCCTACTCCACGATAACATCCCCCTACTCGAGGCTGGAGTAGAGGGGTTAAGAGAGGGAGAGAGATGGGGGTCCTCCTGCAGAAGGTGTGATGACGAGCATCAAGGTTATCAACACATTTTTCGCCGGCTGTGTCCGTTATCGCCAACTTCATGACAAACGACCGATGTTGTCCCGTTATCTGCCGGGGACATTTGCTAGTGGACTAATGGAGACTATGAGGTCACGTGATGTTTAACACTTTGTTGAAAAGTTCTGGAGGCATGATCTGACGTCATAGCTTTCAGGTCCCTTGACGAAGGCGCAAAAAATAGAATACTTTTAGAGATACAAGTTTAGAGATACTCATTTAGAGATACAAGTTTAGAGATACTCATTTAGAGATACAAGTTTAGAGATACTCATTTAGAGATACAAGTTTAACTTTTGCCGAAAACCAGAAAAGTATCTTCCTGTATTTTTCTATTATCAATTTGATTCTAAATTTTCGGTGTGATGATACCGTGAACAATATGTCTGACTTACAGCTGGGATGGATGTCTGACTTACAGCTGGGATGGATGTCTGACTTACAGCTGGGATGGATGTCTGACTTACAGCTGGGATGGATGTCTGACTTACAGCTGGGGTGGATGTCTGACTTACAGCTGGGATGGATGTCTGACTTACAGCTGGGATGGATGTCTGACTTACAGCTGGGATGGATGTCTGACTTACAGCTGGGATGGATGTCTGACTTACAGCTGGGATGGATGTCTGACTTACAGCTGGGATGGATATCTGACTTACAGCTGGGTTGGATGTCTGACATACAGCTGGGATGGATGTCTGACTTACAGCTGGGATGGATGTCTGACTTACAGCTGGGATGGATGTTGAGTTAGTTGATTGATTATATATTAGATCATCTGATTGAAATAAAGTTAGAAGATATCAACGATAAGTCCAATATGAAGATATCAAAGATAAGTCCAATATGAAGATATCAACGATAAGTCCAATATGAAGATATAAAAGATAAGTCCAATATGAAGATATAAAAGATAAGTCCAATATGAAGATATCAAAGATAAGTCAATATGAAGATATCAAAGATAAGTCCAATATGAAGATATCAAAGATAAGTCCAATATGAAGAATTCTTTTAGTCCAATATGAAGATATCAAAGATAAGTCCAAAAAAGGATATCAAAGATAAGTCCAATATGAAGATATCAAAGATAAATCCAATATGAAGATATCAAAGATAAGTCCAATATGAGGGTATCAAAGATAAGCCCATTATAAAGATATCAAAAATGAGTCCAATATGAAGATATCAAAGATAAGCCCAATATGAAGATATCAACTATAAGCCCATTATGAAGATATCAAAAAATGATTCCAATATGAATATATCAAAGATAAGTCCAATATGAAGATATCAAAAATGAGTCCAATATGAAGATATCAAAGATAAGCCCAATATGAAGATATCAACTATAAGCCCATTATGAAGATATCAAAAATGATTCCAATATGAATATATCAAAGATAAGTCCAATATGAAGATATCAAAAATAAGCCCAATATGAAGATATCAACGATAAGCCCATTATGAAGATATCAAAAATGAGTCCAATATGAAGATATAAAAAATAAGCCCATTATGAAGATATCAACGATAAGCCCAATATGAAGATATAAAAAATAAGCCCAATATGAAGATATCAACGATAAGCCCATTATGAAGATATCAAAAATAAGCCCAATATGAAGATATCAACGATAAGCCCATTATGAAGATATCAAAAATGAGTCCAATATGAAGATATCAACGATAAGCCCATTATGAAGATATCAAAAATGAGTCCAATATGAAGATATCAACGATAAGCCCATTATGAAGATATCAAAAATGAGTCCAATATGAAGATATCAACGATAAGCCCATTATGAAGATATCAAAAATGAGTCCAATATGAAGATATCAACGATAAGCCCATTATGAAGATATCAAAGATAAGGCCAATATGAGGATATCGAAGATTAAAGCCCTCTATGGAGGCCTCGGAGATATATCTAATATGAAATGTAGGAGATAGACCCAAAATAAAAGGTCTGAGCGTTGGGCCAAATAGGAGAGGTCTTAGAGTTGGCGTCAACCTCACTAATCCACCCCTACACACACATACACATACGCAGTGTCTTTTCATTAAACAGTAGTTACAAAGATTGGTCGATCACAGGGCCCACAGTATCCACAGTGCTGACCAGTGTCCACAGTGCTGACCAGTGTCCACAGTGCTGACCAGTGTCCACAGTGCTGACCAGTGTCCACAGTGCTGACCAGTGTCCACAGTGCTGACCAGTGTCCACAGTGCCGACCAGTGTCCACAGTGCCGACCAGTGTCCACAGTGCTGACCAGTGTCCACAGTGCTGACCAGTGTCATCACTAAATCAATGTACTATTTTTAACTTTGCCTTTTATATATTTATACATATATATATCTTTAATTTATACATATATATATCTTTAATTTATACATATATATATCTTATATTTATACATATATATATCTTATATTTATACATATATATATCTTATATTTATACATATATATATCTTATATTTATACATATATATATCTTATATTTATACATATATATATCTTATATTTATACATATATATATCTTATATTTATACATATATATATCTTATATTTATACATATATATATCTTATATTTATACATATATATATCTTATATTTATACATATATATATATCTTTAATTTGTACACATATATATCTTATATTTATACATATATATATCTTATATTTATACATATATATTTCTTATATTTATATATACATATTTCTATGTTCCGCACCTCACCATTCGAAACCTTGCCATTCATCATTCATCTTTCATCATTCATTCAATGCAATTTTTCACCTTAAAAAAATAATTTCTTCTCCCCCTCTTTGAAGTCCCGTGTTCTAAAAACTGCCCCGATTTCATTGATACCATCGAACATGTCCTTAATATGGCCGCCATGTTCCATATGGCCGCCATGTTCCATATGGCCGCCCTGTTCCATATGGCCACCATTTTCCATATGGCCGCTGTGTTCCATATGGCCGCCATGTACCATATGGCCGTTATGTTCCATATGAACGCCATGTTCCATATGAACGCCATGTTCCATATGGCCGCCATATTCCATATGGCCGCCATGTTCCCTTTGACCCCCATGTTCCATATGACCGCCATGTTCCATATGACCGCCATGTTCCATATAGCCGCCATGTTCCATCTGGCAGCCATGTTCCATATGGCCGCCATGTTCCATATGACCGCCATGTTCCATATGACAGCCATGTTCCATCTGGCCGCCATGTTCCATATGACCGCCATGTTCCATCTGGCCGCCATGTTCCATATGGCCACCATGTTCCATATGACCGCCATGTTCCATTTTACCGCCATGTTCCATCTGGCCGCCATGTTGCATATGACCGACATGTTCCATCTGGCCGCCATGTTCCATATGACCGCCATGTTCCATATGGCCGCCATGTTCCATATGGCCACCATGTTCCATATGGCCGCCCTGCTCCATATGGCGCCATGTTCCATATGACCGTCATGTTCTATATGGCCGCCGCCATGTTCCATATGACCGTCATGTTCCATATGGCCGCCATGTTCCATAGTCGGGAACTACGCCTGCACGACGTAGTCACCTGGATTTGCCAGGGAAGATAATGCTGCGGAAAATACCACGGTAGGACCATTGTTATCGCCCTGGACGATAAGAAATGTGTGCCGTGGTCGCCAAGAGTGGCCGAGAGTTGCTGGGGCTATTTCTGGACAGTTATGCAAATAATTAGGAAAGGATAAGGAAAAAAATGCCTCGGAAACTCTTGGCTTTGGGAACACTGGAAGATCAAAGGGATGGATAATGGGGGCTGTACAAATGTTTGGAGGCAAAGTATTAATGCAATGATCGGTTTCTTAAAAAGTTTGTCTACGTGTTCCAATTTACTGGCGAGGTTATGAACTTATTTCAAGGGGCCTTTGTCCAATCTATAGAATCAGACATCAACTTATATCAAATGGCATTTTTCCAATCTAGCGAAGCAGACATCAACTTATATCAAATGACATTTGTCCAATCTATAGAAGAAGACATCAACTTATATCAAATGGCATTTGTCCAATCTATAGAAGCAGACATCAACTTATATCAAATGGCATTTGTCCAAAGTCTAAACCCTAAAGCTTTCAATACATGTCAATACATGTCATAAACGAAACGTCTAAAGTCTTAAACCAGGTCATGTTATGTAAGATTACTACGTAGAGATCTACGAGGGTGTGTAGTGTGTGTCACTGACACAACCAAAGTGTCTCGTGTTGTCGACACACCTAAAGAGTCGTGTGTCTTTGACACAACCGAAGTGTTGGATAAAAGGCAAATAATCTAGCCGCCAATGAACACAAAGTTGTCAAATATTTGTCAAGATAAAAATTTAAAGTAGTCTTAAAAGTACCACAACACCAATGGCACAAACTTAGACACTATGGTGTTGTGAAAGTTATGGCACAAACTCAGACACCATGGTGTTGTGAAAGCTATGGCACAAACTCAGACACTATGACTTTGTGAAAGCTATGGCACAAACTCAGACCCTATGGTCATGTGAAAGCTATGGCACAAACTCAGACACTATGGTCATGTGAAAGCTATGTCACAAACTCAGACACTATGGTCATGTGAAAGTTACGGCACAAACTCAGACACTATGGTCATGTGAAAGTTATGGCACAAACTCAGACACTATGGTCATGTGAAAGTTATGGCACCAACTCAGACACTATGGTCATGTGAAAGTTATGGCACAAACTCAGACACTATGGTCATGTGAAAGTTATGGCACAAACTCAGACACTATGGTCATGTGAAAGTTATGGCACAAACTCAGACACTATGGTCATGTGAAAGTTATGGCACAAACTCAGACACTATGGTCATGTGAAAGTTATGGCACAAACTCAGACACTATGGCTATGTGAAAGTTATGTCACAAACTCAGACACTATGGTTATGTGAAAGTTATGGCACAAACTCAGACACTATGGTCATGTGAAAGTTATGGCACAAACTCAGACACTATGGTTATGTGAAAGTTATGGCACAAAGTCAGACTCTATGGTCATGTGAAAGTTATGGCACAAACTCAGACTCTATGGTCATGTGAACGTTATGGCACAAACTCAGACACTATGGTTATGTGAATGTTATGACACAAACTCAGACACTATGGTCTTGTGAAAGTTATGGCACAAACTCAGACACTATTGTTATGTGAAAGTTATTGCACAAACTCAGACACTATGGTCATGTGAAAGTTATGGCACAAACTCAGACACTATGGTCATGTGAAAGTTATGGCACAAACTCAGACACTATGGTTATGTGAAAGTTATGGCACAAACTCAGACACTATGGTTATGTAAAAGTTATGGCACAAACTCAGACATTATGGTGTTGTGAATGTTATGGCACAAACTCAGACACTATGGTCATGTGAAAGCTATGTCACAAACTCAGACACTATGGTTATGTGAAAGTTATGGCACAAATTCAGACATTATGGTTATGTGACAGCTATGTGATAACACGATTTTTGTTAAACATGGATGTAAGGAACATTAAGATGGATTCAAGTCGTTGTTAAACAGCAAATCAACAGATCCTGCCACAAAAACTGTGTTGGCATTCATACAATTAATTTAAACCTGTCGAAAGTGATGCCACTAAATGTATCAATGGATGTTTCATGTTGACAATTATGCAGCTCGATACTATTTAATATAGACCGAAATAATATTATATAGTTCAATACTTGTTAATATATCATCATCAGTGGCGCTACAGCCCATGTAGGGCCCTGGCCTGCTCCACCACATCCTTCTATTGAGACATCATCATCAGTGGCGCTACAGCCCATGTAGGGCCATGGCCTGCTCCACCACATCCTTCCATTCAGACATCATCATCAGTGGCGCTACAGCCCATGTAGGGCCCTGGCCTGCTCCACCACATCCTTCTATTGAGACATCATCATCAGTGGCGCTACAGCCCATGTAGGGCCCTGGCCTGCTCCACCACATCCTTCTATTGAGACATCATCATCAGTGGCGCTACAGCCCATGTAGGGCCCTGGCCTGCTCCACCACATCCTTCTATTGAGACATCATCATCAGTGGCGCTACAGCCCATGTAGGGCCATGGCCTGCTCCACCACATCCTTTCATTCAGACATCATCATCAGTGGCGCTACAGCCCATGTAGGGCCCTGGCCTGCTCCACCACATCCTTCTATTGAGACATCATCATCAGTGGCGCTACAGCCCATGTAGGGCCCTGGCCTGCTCCACCACATCCTTCTATTGAGACATCATCATCAGTGGTGCTACAGCCCATGTAGGGCCCTGGCCTGCTCCACCACATCCTTCCATTCAGACATCATCATCAGTGGCGCTACAGCCCATGTAGGGCCCTGGCCTGCTCCACCACATCCTTCTATTCAGAAAAAATGATCGGTGGCGCTACAGCCCATGTAGGGCCCTGGCCTGCTCCACCACATCCTTCTATTCAGACATCATCATCAGTGGCGCTACAGCCCATGTAGGGCCCTGGCCTGCTCCACCACATCCTTCTATTCAGACATCATCATCGGTGGCGCTACAGCCTATGTAGGGCCCTGGCCTGCTCCATCACATCCTTCCATTCAGACATCATCATCAGTGGCGCTACAGCCCATGTAGGGCCCTGGCCTGCTCCACCACATCCTTCCATTCAGACATCATCATCAGTGGCGCTACAGCCCATGTAGGGCCCTGGCCTGCTCCACCACATCCTTCCATTCAGACATCATCATCAGTGGCGCTACAGCCCATGTAGGGCCCTGGCCTGCTCCACCACATCCTTCTATTCAGACATCATGATCGGTGGCGCTACAGCCCATGTAGGGCCCTGGCCTGCTCCACCACATCCTTCTATTCAGACATCATCATCAGTGGCGCTACAGCCCATGTAGGGCCCTGGCCTGCTCCACCACATCCTTCTATTCAGACATCATCATCGGTGGCGCTACAGCCCATGTAGGGCCCTGACCTGCTCCACCACATACTTCCATTCAGACATCATCATCAGTGGCGCTACAGCCCATGTAGGGCCCTGGCCTGCTCCACCACATCCTTCCATTCAGACATCATCATCAGTGGCGCTACAGCCCATGTAGGGCCCTGGCCTGCTCCACCACATCCTTCCATTCAGACATCATCATCAGTGGCGCTACAGCCCATGTAGGGCCCTGGCCTGCTCCACCACATCCTTCCATTCAGACATCATCAGTGGCGCTACAGCCCATGTAGGGCCCTGGCCTGCTCCACCACATCCTTCTATTCAGACATCATCATCGGTGGCGCTACAGCCCATGTAGGGCCCTGGCCTGCTCCACCACATCCTTCTATTGAGACATCATCATCGGTGGCGCTACAGCCCATGTAGGGCCCTGGCCTGCTCCACCACATCCTTCCATTCAGACATCATCATCAGTGGCGCTACAGCCCATGTAGGGCCCTTGCCTGCTCCACCACATCCTTCTATTGAAACATCATCATCAGTGGCGCTACAGCCCATGTAGGGCCCTGGCCTGCTCCACCACATCCTTCCATTCAGACATCATCATCAGTGGCGCTACAGCCCATGTAGGGCCCTGGCCTGCTCCACCACATCCTTCTATTCAGACATCATCATCGGTGGCGCTACAGCCCATGTAGGGCCCTGGCCTGCCCCACCACATCCTTCCACTCAGACATCATCATCAGTGGCGCTACAGCCCATGTAGGGCCCTGGCCTGCTCCACCACATCCTTCTATAAAGACATCATCATCAGTGGCGCTACAGCCCATGTAGGGCCCTGGCCTGCTCCATCACATCCTTCCATTCAGACATCATCATCAGTGGCGCTACAACCCATGTAGGGCCCTGGCCTGCTCCACCACATCCTTCTATTCAGACATCATCATCGGTGGCGCTACAGCCCATGTAGGGCCCTGGCCTGCTCCACCACATCCTTCTATTGAGACATCATCATCAGTGGCGCTACAGCCCATGTAGGGCCCTGGCCTGCTCCACCACATCCTTCTATTCAGACATCATCATCAGTGGCGCTACAGCCCATGTAGGGCCCTGGCCTGCTCCACCACATCCTTCTATAAAGACATCATCATCAGTGGCGCTACAGCCCATGTAGGGCCCTGGCCTGCTCCATCACATCCTTCCATTCAGACATCATCATCAGTGGCGCTACAGCCCATGTAGGGCCCTGGCCTGCTCCACCACAACCTTCTATTGAGACATCATCATCAGTGGCGCTACAGCCCATGTAGGGCCCTGGCCTGCTCCACCACATCCTTCTATTGAGACATCATCATCGGTGGCGCTACAGCCCATGTAGGGCCCTGGCCTGCTCCACCACATCCTTCTATTCAGACATCATCATCGGTGGCGCTACAGCCCATGTAGGGCCCTGACCTGCTCCACCACATCCTTCTATTCAGACATCATCATCAGTGGCGCTACAGCCCATGTAGGGCCCTGGCCTGCTCCACCACATCCTTCCATTCAGACATCATCATCAGTGGCGCTACAGCCCATGTAGGGCCCTGACCTGCTCCACCACATCCTTCCATTCAGACATCATCATCAGTGGCGCTACAGCCCATGTAGGGCCCTGGCCTGCCCCACCACATCCTTCTATTCAGACATCATCATCAGTGGCGCTACAGCCCATGTAGGGCCCTGGCCTGCTCCACCACATCCTTCCATTCAGACATCATCATCAGTGGCGCTACAGCCCATGTAGGGCCCTGGCCTGCACCACCACATCCTTCTATTCAGACATCATCATCGGTGGCGCTACAGCCCATGTAGGGCCCTGGCCTGCTCCACCACATCCTTCTATTCAGACATCATTATCAGTGGCGCTACAGCCCATGTAGGGCCCTGGCCTGCTCCACCACATCCTTCCATTCAGACATCATCATCAATGGCGCTACAGCCCATGTAGGGCCCTGGCCTGCTCCACCACATCCTTCCATTCAGACATCATCAGTGGCGCTACAGCCCATGTAGGGCCCTGGCCTGCTCCACCACATCCTTCTATTCAGACATCATCATCGGTGGCGCTACAGCCCATGTAGGGCCCTGGCCTGCTCCACCACATCCTTCTATTGAGACATCATCATCGGTGGCGCTACAGCCCATGTAGGGCCCTGGCCTGCTCCACCACATCCTTCCATTCAGACATCATCATCAGTGGCGCTACAGCCCATGTAGGGCCCTTGCCTGCTCCACCACATCCTTCTATTGAAACATCATCATCAGTGGCGCTACAGCCCATGTAGGGCCCTGGCCTGCTCCACCACATCCTTCCATTCAGACATCATCATCAGTGGCGCTACAGCCCATGTAGGGCCCTGGCCTGCTCCACCACATCCTTCTATTCAGACATCATCATCGGTGGCGCTACAGCTCATGTAGGGCCCTGGCCTGCCCCACCACATCCTTCCACTCAGACATCATCATCAGTGGCGCTACAGCCCATTTAGGGCCCTGGCCTGCTCCACCACATCCTTCTATTGAGACATAATCATCAGTGGCGCTACAGCCCATGTAGGGCCCTGGCCTGCTCCACCACATCCTTTTATTCAGACATCATCATCAGTGGCGCTACAGCCCATGTAGGGCCCTGGCCTGCTCCACCACATCCTTCTATTGAGACATCATCATCAGTGGCGCTACAGCCCATGTAGGGCCCTGGCCTGCTCCACCACATCCTTTTATTCAGACATCATCATCAGTGGCGCTACAGCCCATGTAGGGCCCTGGCCTGCTCCACCACATCCTTCTATAAAGACATCATCATCAGTGGCGCTACAGCCCATGTAGGGCCCTGGCCTGCTCCATCACATCCTTCCATTCAGACATCATCATCAGTGGCGCTACAGCCCATGTAGGGCCCTGGCCTGCTCCACCACAACCTTCTATTGAGACATCATCATCAGTGGCGCTACAGCCCATGTAGAGCCCTGGCCTGCTCCACCACATCCTTCTATTGAGACATCATCATCAGTGGCGCTACAGCCCATGTAGGGCCATGGCCTGCTCCACCACATCCTTCTATTGAGACATCATCATCAGTGGCGCTACAGCCCATGTAGGGCCCTGGCCTGCTCCACCACATCCTTCTATTCAGACATCATCATCAGTGGCGCTACAGCCCATGTAGGGCCCTGGCCTGCTCCACCACATCCTTCTATTGAGACATCATCATCCGTGGCGCTACAGCTCATGTAGGGCCATGGCCTGCTCCACCACATCCTTCTATTGAGACATCATCATCAGTGGCGCTACAGCCCATGTAGGGCCCTGGCCTGCTCCACCACATCCTTCCATTCGGAACAATCCATTGGCTTTCCGTCTCCATGCGCGAACCTCCAACGGTTGTAAGTCCTTCTCTACATCGTCGATCCATCTTAGTCTAGGTCGACCGATGAGCCGTCTGCCCCTAGGGTTTCTGTCTGTCGATCACTACTGCTGCTCATACAATCCAGCACCATTTCAAAATGCCCTGTCCAGGTCAGTCCACCTTTTTGTCTTGTTGCGACCATGGGTGGACACACTAATATAGCTGAAAACAAATTAATGCAACTCGGTACCAGTACATAGCATGACCATTGCTTAATCTACTACATGCATAGTGTTTGTTTTTTCTGAGTAATCTCATTTGAAATATACAATCATTGTGGCCCCACTCATCATATTGTTTTTTAGATCTTACCCTGAAAAAAAGTATATTTCTCCTTATCCTAAAAGTACAACGCCTGACCAGGGGCACTCATTTCACGCCTATGGGTCTAATATCTCCGACTCCAAATCGGTCGCCCACATCAAACACGGGGGCATATTTTTCCTGTCTAATAACCAACGTTGGGCGCCCGGCCCTCCAAACCTTTTTGGACAATCTGACAAGACCCTCCAGACACAAGTATGTCGCTATTAACAGTAAGATGATCTTTTAGGGTTTTCAAAATTCCCCGCTCTTATTATCGTACCTGGCTTGTGTGACTGTTTCCACCCACTCAACCCATTCACAGCAATGGAGAGGCGGCTCCAGATATAAGGAAGCGGGTCTTGGGGAGCCCACTATTCTACACTTGATATATTATACTTTAATCCTTTTAAAACGTACGTTCATTTCTCTTTACATAAGAAAATGACAGTGTGAAATGACAGTGTGAAATGACAGTGTGAAATGACAGTGTGAAATGACAGTGTGAAATGACAGTGTGAAATGACAGTGTGAAATGACAGTGTGAAATGACAGTGTGAAATGACAGTGTGAAATGACAGTGTGAAATGACAGTGTGAAATGACAGTGTGAAATGACAATGTGAAATGACAATGTGAAATGAGAGCGTGAAATGACAGTGTGAAATGACAGTGTGAAATGACAGTGTGGGTCGCCCTCAGATCCGCCTCTGAACCCAAACATTTCACTGAATCTGTGGGAGGTGAAATAGCATATCAAAATCGTCGCATCGAAATCGCGATATTTGTAGTATATATCAACTCTCTCGGATCGTTCATTTTCGCGCTGAGACCAACGACGACCAGGTTCCAGACAATGCCACGAGGACAGATTGCTATCCGGAGACCGGCCGAGGGAATGACGCGGGGGGAGGGGAATTAGAGAGGACTCGTGTTACAACGCCGACTCCATTTGGCGGCGACTGACGGATGCCCCATCACTGCAAGGTACACAACTCCTGACTTGGTCTCAAACACGGCTTTATCATCGCGGGTAGCCCGGCCCCTGATCGGCCCCACACGGAAATCGGTTAGCGATACTCGGCAAACAGATTCTTATTCACGGCGGGAGGGAAGCCGGGGCCCCGATGGGCCGGCGAGTTGGGGGGGGGGGGGGGGGGGTTTCTCCCATCGATTTGACAAGAAAGCGGAACTCTCGTGGTCTGAGCCTTTTAATATCTGACGTCTCGAACCGACTTGAATACATTAATTTGGCCCCGTGCGCCAAAAGTCGTTGACTTAAGGGGATTACAAATTGTTCGTCTCACGAAGACCAGCCCATGGGCAGACAACTTCTAATGTTTTAAGGGGGGTTTATTTGTGGAGTCGCAGACCTTGACTAAACAAGTCTTGGAAAATAGGACTCTTTGAAACTCGGGACGTTCGTCAGATATTTTAGCTTAATGCAAAGGGACGTAACTTAATCATCTTTACGTTATGAAGAGTTCCGTGGTGAAAACATATTTAAAACATGGGACTATGGACTGTGAGTGCATTCATTTGTTTGTTTGTTTGCACTGTGTGTGTGGGTCTGTGTGTGGTAAAACATTTTTTTTTTAAAAATCACGAGACCATGGGTTGTGTGTGCATTCGTTCGTTTGTTTGTTTGTAGTGTATGCGTGGGGGTCTGTGTGTGGGGGTCTGTGTATGTGGTTAAAGCAGCGTGAAGCAATCGCAACAACCTTAACAGATCTTTATTTGGTAACACAAAGAATGATGGAACTTTAATAGATCTTTATATGGTAACAGAAAGAATGATGGAACTTGAATAGATCTTTATTTGGTAACACAAAGAATGATGGAACTTTAATAGATCTTTATATGGTAACAGAAAGAATGATGGAACTTGAATAGATCTTTATTTGGTAACACAAAGAATGATGGAACTTGAATCAAAATTTCGTTCAGATCCTTTGGATATCCAAACAATGATACATCTTTAGAATACCAAAATCACGTTCAGATCTTTCTCGATACCACACTGATATATCTTAAGGATGTGCCAAAATTAGATATCTTTAGGCTATCTCAAACAATGATAGAATTTAAGATATAGCCCAAACAGTTATAGATCTTTAGATTATCCAAGATAATGATAGATCTTTAGAATATCAAGAGGCGTAGATAGAGTGTTTGGCGCCCGGGGACAAGATTGATTTTAAAGCGCCACCCTTTATTTTTTTTCAACCCCCTAACCCATGATTTTCATCAATAAAATAATACCAAAGCACATTTTGGCGCCCCTAACTAGTCTGGTGCCCAGGGACATCTGTTCCTACTGCCCCCCCCCCCTCTCAGATATGCCTCTGAACATATCTCAGACAATTATGCATTTTTAGGATATTATTTTTATTATTGGTAGTTTTCTATAGCGTGGTATCCCTGCGCTGGACATACAATTTAACAAACATAATCATGAAATTAAAATTAAGTTACAGTAATTAAAAAAACAAAACAAAACACACGTGTATTGGCCCAACCGTTCCATCACAATTGTAGATCTTTAGGATATCCCAGAAAATTGCAGATCTTTAGGATATCCCAGACAATTGTAGATCTTTAGGATATCCCAGACAATTGTAGATCTTTAGGATATCCCAGACAATTGTAGATCTTTAGGATATCCCAGACAATTGTATATCTTTAGGATATCCCAGACAATTGTAGATCTTTAGGGTATCACAGACAATTATAGATCTTTAGGATATTTTCATAAAATAAAGATTGACATCAATGAAAAATGTAAAGTCTGGCGTTATATTGCATACAGGGGCGTCTACACAGGGGTGGGGGTTGCTTCCTATCTGAGTTAGGTGGTGGGACTTAAACCCTCCCCCCCTTTTTTTCCTCTTTTTTTTCTGCCAGTTTTTTAAATTTCTCCAGATAACAAAATTAATTTGAGAAAGGAAAAATTAAAAAATGCTCATTAAATAACCATATATGGCTTACCTGGGGGATTGAACCATAATCCCAACATTTGATACGACATAATCTTTGAACGCACGACCAATCATGCCAAGATTGGGACACATATTTTTTGTCTTCCAATAAATACTATACAAAATATCAAATGTCTACTGAAATTTATTTATGATTTTTATTTATGAATAAAGTCTGGACTTGATAATTTGATTTTGATAATTAGATTTTTAAAATTTGATTTTGATTACTTGATTTGATAATTTGATTTCATAACTTGGTTTGATACTTTAATGTCATAACTTGATTTGATAATTTAATGTCATAACTTGATTTGATAATTTAATGTCATAACTTGATTTGATATTTAGATGTCATAACTTGATTTGATAATTTGATTTGCTTCAAAATGTAAAGAATTATTGAGCTGTTAGCGATATTGTAATCGTCTGCTACAAATATCTTTCTTGAGTATCAAACAAAGTTCTAACAATATTTTAACCGTACATCTTTGTATACCTGATATGCATAGTGAACTCTCTAATTAATTACCATGCAGAAATGTCAGAATTGACCGAGTTCCCGGGGAGAGGGTGGGTGTTGTTTCATGTACACAGGGGAGGATAGACTCCACTAATTGCATGGGGATTAAAAAAGTTTATTTGGATCAAGGCCAGCTGTAGTGTGTAGTGTGTAGTGAGTAGTTAGCCGTAGTGTCATGTAAACAAGGACAGCTGTAGTGTCATGTACACAAGGCCAGTTGTAGTGTCATGTACACAAGGACAGTTGTAGTGCCATGTACACAAGGCCAGTTGTAGTGTCATGTACACAAGGCCAGTTATAGTGTCATGTACACAAGGCCAGTTGTAGTGTCATGTACACAAGGCCAGTTGTAGTGTCATGTACACAAGGCCAGTTGTAGTGTCATGTACACAAGGCCAGTTGTAGTGTCATGTACACAAGGACAGTTGTAGTGTCATGTACACAAGGACAGTTGTACTGTCATGTACACAAGGCCAGTTGTAGTGTCATGTACAGCAAATGTTCCACTGGATTCATGTTAAAAAAGGGTGCCGAATCCATATGGTGTCCAAAGCTGTACCATAGCTGTACCATAGCTGTACCATAGCTCCCCTCTCAGTACAAGCTTGGCTCCTAGACTAGAGCCAGACTAGAGCCAGACTAGAGCCAGACTAGAGCCAGACTAGAGCCTGAGTAGAGTCAGACTAGAGCCAGACTAGAGCCAGACTAGAGCCTGAGTAGAGCCAGACTAGAGCCAGACTAGAACCAGACTAGATCCAGACTAGAGCCAGACTAGAGCCAGACTAGAGCCAGACTAGAGCCAGACTAGAGCCAGACTAGAGCCAGACTAGAGCCAGACTAGAGCCTGACTAGAGCCAGACTAGAGCCAGACTAGAGCCAGACTAGAGCCAGACTAGAGCCAGACTAGAGCCAGACTAGAGCAGACTGAAGCAGATTAGAGCAGACTAGAGCAGACTAAACAAAGACAGTTATCTATGATAACTAAACATTTAGTATTGTATATGCTTTAAAATGGTATACTGAGCTCTACAATCTTAAGACTATGATTCTGTCTTGTACACCGTGATGTATTAGTCTATACCTATGTACACCGTGATGTGTTAGTCTACACCTATGTACACCGTGATGTGTTGTGTTATTCTATACCTATGTACTCCGTGATGTGTTGTTAGTCTATACCTATGTACACCGTGATGTGTTTCTATATACCTATGTACACCGTGATGTGTTAGTCTATAGTTATGTACACCGTGATGTGTTGTGTTATTCTATACCTATGTTCACCGTGATGCGTTGTGTTATTCTATACCTATGTACACCGTGACGTGTTGTTAGTCTATACCAATGTGCAACGTGATGTGTTGTGTTAGTCTATACTTTTGTACACCGTGATGTGTTGTGTTAGTCTATACCTATGTACACTTCGATGTGTTGTGTTAGTCTATACTTATGTACACCGTGATGTGTTGTGTTAGTCTATACCTATGTACACTTCGATGTGTTGTGTTAGTCTATACCAATGTGCACAGTGATGTGTTGTGTTAGTCTATACCTATGTACACTTCGATGGGTTGTGTTAGTCTATACCAATGTGCACAGTGATGTGAGAAATGAGAATGGTACAGTTAATTCAAGGCTTGGGTTTATTTATTTTATCAGTTTAGTTCAACGACGTCAGTAGCCTCTCATTCGGTGACGTCAGTAGCCTCTCATTCGGTGACGTCAGTAGCCTCTCATTCGGTGACGTCAGTAGCCTCTCATTCGGTGACGTCAGTAGCCTCTCATTCGGTGACGTCAGTAGCCTCTCATTCGGTGACGTCAGTAGCCTCTCATTCGGTGACGTCAGTAGCCTCTCATTCGGTGACGTCAGTAGCCTCTCATTCGGTGACGTCAGTAGCCTCTCATTCGGTGACGTCAGCAGCCTCTCATTCGGTGACCACAGTAGCCTCCTACAAATTCGCCATGCAATTACCTTACAAAACATTTAGTCACCAACAGATTACACGCCCCGATGAAGTGTAATATCATTTTAGCCGCAATACACGGTCAGCCACTGACCATTACATGGGTCATTCATTTCCCTGTGGCATTATGGGACGACAGGAAAGAGACCCAGATATGGATATCACCGATGCCAATTACAAGACACAATCCCACTCCAGCAATATACAACAAGGGAAGGTGAGGGGGGGATTTATTCCCCCGATTTGGATATCACCCAACTGGACTTTGACGTCATCGTCTCATAAGGGTTTCTAAAAATCCATAATTTAGACCGGAGATGGTGAGAATAGTAACTGGAGTCAATGTGACGAGCTAATACCACGATGACTTTAAATGACTGGAGTCAATGTGACGAGCTAATACCACGATGACTTTAAATGACTGGAGTCAATGTGACGAGCTAATACCACGATGACTTTAAATGACTGGAGTCAATGTGACGAGCTAATACCACGATGACTTTAAATGACTTGAGTCAATGTGACGAGCTAATACCACGATGACTTTAAATGACTGGAGTCAATGTGACGAGCTAATACCACGATGACTTTAAATGACTGGAGTCAATGTGACGAGCTAATACCACGATAACTTTAAATGACTTGAGTCAATGTGACGAGCTAATATCACGATGACTTTAAATGACTGGAGTCAATGTGACGAGCTAATACCACGATGAATTTAAATAACTAGAGCTGATGTGAGTACCTAAGACCACACGATGACTTTAAATGACTGGAGCTGATGTGAGGAACTAATGCCAGGGTGACTTAAAATGAAAACTCGTCGGTTGTGAGTTGAATGAGCTCTCCGTCCGCGGCCATTCATCAACGCTGATTGGCCAATGACAAGCGCAAACGTTTGCATACCGCCCCGCCATTTTGTCCCCGGTGCCGTTAAATTGCCAGATTAGTATTCGAACAACGGCTGCCGGAAGTGCCGGGGAGTTCTGGGGCTCTTCACGCATCGCATACCACGTGATCAATGTCACCGGACGCTGGACTCTGCTGCGGTGCCATGTTGGTTTTAGACCCCCGGGGCCGGGCGTGTAGTGGCTGGAGACTGCGGTGATTAAGTCTAACGTAGTGGTTGGTGTGGATGTAAAACAATGGTAGTCCACATACATACAAGCATTTCACTGGTATTATAGGGACAACTACAGAGTGGCCCAGAAAAAGTGAGATCATCTTGTAGCAAAGGGTTATAACATTGAATTGATATAATGTTTTGTAATTGACAGTTGTATGAAAATTATTACGCTAATCAGAAAACATGTTCAATCTGCCCCCCCCCCCCCCCCAACCCCATCCACTCTCCCTGCTTCTCAGCGACTTTTAGTAAACGTTGGTGTTTATGCTTCTGACAATAATGCGATGTTGTCACGTTTATTTGGGCCACGGTGTGTATACAATACTATTATTTCCTACCCTTAAAAACTGGCGATTATTTCCATAAACTGAGTATTTGTTGCTTATCAAAACTAATACCGTAGTTCTTATCAACTAAGAGTCTTTTATCATTAGAAAACAACATTTCAATAAACAAAAGCAAACTACAACACACCAAGACACACCAAGACACACAAAACACACAAAAACACAGACACACAAAGACACACAACAACTCACTAAATGTGTCAAGAATTTTCAAATGTACGCCAAAGTGACGCTGTTACAAAGCTTGTCTCTGCTGACGTTATGTCCAGACAAACATACCAAGGCTATTATGTTATTGGAATGAAATACCGTCTTAAACCGGTTTTCAGCGCTAAGTTTTTTGTCTACGTTGCTAAGGACAGGGTGGAGACGCCCTCTATACTTCAGTGGGACAATGGATACGAGGCGCCCTCTAAGTCATTGGGACAATATCAACACTTAGGACAGGTTGAGGCGCCCTCTAAGTCATTGGGACAAAGGCAACAGTTAGGACAGGTTAGGTTAGGATTGAGTTGAGAAGTTAGCGTCAGAGTTTAGATGGAGTTGAGAAGTTAGCGTCAGAGTTTAGATTGAGTTGAGAAGTTAGCGTCAGAGTTTAGATGGAGTTGAGAAGTTAGCGTCAGAGTTTAGATGGAGTTGAGAAGTTAGCGTCAGAGTTTAGATTGAGTTGAGAAGTTAGCGTCAGAGTTTAGATTGAGTTGAGAAGTTAGCGTCAGAGTTTAGATTGAGTTGAGAAGTTAGCGTCAGAGTTTAGATTGAGCTGAGAAGTTAGCTTCAGAGGGGTCAAAACCGCAGCCCACAAACCCAGGCAGTTTCGGGGTCACCTTTTCATGAAATGGGGGATTTCATTTTAAATTGTGTACATGAGATACGCAAACGTTTATTTAAAGAGGATAACAATTCATCCAAACGGACAGCAGTCAGCAGACACCAGTCAGCAGACACCAGTCAGCAGACACCAGTCAGCAGATAGCATTGTTCCGTTTTCTTTCATTGATTAAATGGCGCAAAGTCTTTCTGGTATGTTAATTGTTAAAATAATTTTTAAAGTACTCTCCAACTAATAAGTTCGCAAACAACCCTTAAAAACAAATAAAGTCTAATATAGCGCAATGGAAGGTGGGGCTGAAAACTTGATAGTATGGGTTGTCATCGGCAACGAGTCTGTGTGCCAAGTTTCAGCTCGACAGGTCAACGAGAAGTGGGCCAACTAGCCGTCCGAAGATTTTGCGGGCCAGCCACGCACCCACGAACAAAAAGCGAAGTTAATATAAAGGAATTAAAAAATGTTTTTACAAATGCCTTTTTTTTTTGCGACTGTTTTGTACTTTCGAAGTCAAGGCTATGCTCCTTTTGTAATACAACACTACTTTTAAATTGTTGATAATGTCTATACATCACACATGCACGAATATCACATTTTCTGATGCGTGCTCTATGCACCACAAATGCACCACAAATGCACAATATTACATTTTCCGATGCGGGCTCTATGCACCACAAATGCACAATATCACATTTTCTGAAGAGTGCTCCATGTACCACAAATGCACAATTTCACATTTTCTGATGCGTGCTCTATGACTATGTACCACAAATGCACAATATCACATTTTCCGATGAGTGCTCTATGTACCACAAATGCACAATATCAAAATTTTTGATGAGTGCTCTATGTACCACAAATGCACAATATCACATTTTCTGATGAGTGCAATATGTGCCACAAATGCACAATAATTATTTCTGACGAGTGCTCTATGTACCACAAATGCACAATATCACAATTTCTGATGAGTGCACTAAGTACCACATGAGTAAGAATGGGATCACGGTGCATGAATGGGATCACGGTGCATGAATGGGATCACGGTGCATGAATGGGATCACGGTGCATGAATGGGATCACGGTGCATGAATGGGATCACGGTGCAGGAATGGGATCACGGTGCATGAATGGGATCACGGTGCAAGAATGGGATCACGGTGCATGAATGGGATCACGGTGCAAGAATGGGATCACGGTGCATGAATGGGATCACGGTGCATGAATGGGATCACAATACACGACAACACCAATTTCGGCACACCTGCTTTTTCGTCATACCTTTCAGTTTCCCTTCCATACCCAAAAACACACACACATTAAAAAAAAATGCATCGAATTCAACCCCCCCCCCCCCACCGTGTTTACGGGCCGGTCTTCCCCACCTCTTCGGCCGATCCATTAATCCTATCACTCGGGACGTATGTATGCGAAAGATCAGCCGTTATGTCAACACGGTCCCCTTCTAATCGGCCTGTCAGTGCTATGTTTTGCTCTCTCGGCTATTTACCGCGGGGCCCTGGTGGGGCTAGGTTTGGCCCGCCGACAACGGCATGCCAGTCACCGAGTCAAGTGCCCGGCTGTTGAGACGTCCTCTGGCAGACGTAATCAGAACTTGAAATGTTGGCGTGTTTCTCTACCTTCTCCGAGATAAAGTTTTTTTCTTTTTCCCTTCTTAATTTAACACTCTGGTCCAGAGGCGGAAACCAAGGGAAAAGATAGTGGAGTGTGAGGTAGGGGAGTTTCCTGCAGCTACCAATGGACATACCAAACCTCACGAACAAACAGCTTTGTTTTAATATTTCTCTCTTTTTTTAAATTAAATTTTGTGGTAACGCAAATGTCACAAACATCAGTTCAAAAACAAAAAACAAAATGGTGTTCGCCCCCACACACCTGTCTTTAGATACACCTCTGTAAATGCCAGAACAAAACGTGTACACACCTATGCCTATGCCATGCACATACGAAAACGACCGTCTCTGACCAATCCTGAAATCAGCATAACAATCATCTTAAATCTTCTGTGTTTAGAGGGTGCCATTACTAGGGGTGCCATTAATGGGGGCTGCATTACAGGGTGACATTACTGGGGTGACATTAAGTGGATGCCATCAGATGAGCGATGCTGCTCAACTTACTGGAATCGAGTTTAGAAACAACAAACATGATTTTGGAACCAACCCAAATTTTCAAAGCAGGCGGCGTCCAAGGGCAAACTTCCTTGTTTTACACAAAAATTTACTTGTTTAAGTATTAACTTTAACTCATTTTGTCATGTCTTATGTCTGTAGTGATCTCAATCAATGATTTTTAATCCGGTTTCCATAGTGTTTTAAATCTATGATCGTCAAGTCTATTTCTGTAGTATTCACAATCTATGATTGTCAAGTCGTATATAATTTTTTTTTGTTTTTCTCATTTACACATAAAAAAAAAAAATTTTTTTAAAAATCACTGATCTGTGTTTGTGAGGTAATTAATTTTCTTCTTTTCTCGTTAATCTCAAGCCACGCGTGAACGCAATTTACATTTGTAAAATGTTATTATAATCAAATTTATGAAAAAATTATATAGTTAAATAATTGTTGATGGGTGATAGCTATATGCCCCTTATGCGATTTTGATTAGCGTCAATGGCAACTATTCAAGTTACGAAATATTATTTTTGACGGAAATAATATCAATTACATTAGTATGCAGGCAAGAAATGTTATGTTTTTTTTAAAAAAGGTAGCCATTTCAAGCACAATTTTACATTTTGTTCAAATGAACGCTGCCCTTCACGTACCACTTATATCCAACGTGAAACTTTTGATTTTATAATGGAATGCCGTCAATAACGGGCTATTACTAGTACATTTAAATGCCGTCAATGATGACGGGCTATTACTAGAACATTTAAATGCCTTCAATGTTGACGGGCTATTACTAGAACATTTAAATGCCTTCAATGTTGACGGGCTATTACTAGAACATTTAAATGCCTTCAATGGTGACGGGCTATTACTAGAACATTTAAATGCCTTCAATGGTGACGGGCTATTACTAGTACATTTAACATTTCTCAACAGCGAAACTTGGCAAGGTGGCGATTGATGACTGGGTCATTCGAAACTCTGAGACAGACGTGTCTCCTTCTGAACGCACTGATGTCACTAAGTGACGTCACTTTCAAGATCACCCTGGGATGTACAGACAGTCAAACGCGTGGATATACAGACAAACTCCTTTCAAAGAAGAATATAATTTATTTAAAAGGCACACTTTTTTCCCGCATAGTTCAATAGAGACAGTGAAATGGCTTATACTATAGCTGGACACAGTGAAATGACTACTTTAGCTGGACACAGTGAAATGGCTACTAAAGCTGGAGACAGTAAAAATGGGTACTATAGTTGGAGACAGTGAAATGGCTACTATAGCTGGCTACAGTGAAATGGCTACTGTAGCTCGAGACAGTGAAATGGCTACTATAACTGGAGACAGTGAAATGGTTAATATTGCTGGATACAGGGAAATGGCTTAAATAGCTCGAGACAGTGACATGGGTACTATAGCTGGATACAGGGAAATGGCTTATATAGCTCGAGACAGTGACATGGCTACTATAGCTGGATACAGTGAAACGGCTACCATAGCTGGATACAGTGAAATGGCTACCATAACTGGATACTGTCACAAATGACTGGGCTGGGATTGAACAATGGCGCTCCAGTGATTATTCATGTAATTTATAATATGTTTTGTTCGGGACTTCCCGATATGTAGTTATGTAGCACCACAATAATTTAATGCTAAACGCGCTGGGGTGCGATTTCCGGGGGGAAGTAGAAAAGGAGTGGCAAGAGAAACCAGGAGACTATAGTTGACTAGTTGAACATAGTTGAGACGAAACAATGAACAGTCATAGCTTTAGAGATTCATATAGGGAGTAGGAAGCTGACAGTTAGTGAAGAATATAGATGACTTTTTTAAATTTGAGTAATAAATATATTTTCCTTTATCATCTGGACACCTGGAGTTGGAGTTGTTCGGTTTACGTTTGTCTACGTTGTGCTTTTGTCTATCCCAACGCCTAGATACCCACAATATAAATCACAGAGAGGAGCGGTCCTGTACTGAAAACTACTACATCAATACCGTCTGTGATAAGTCAGGACCGGAGCCCTCCTCCGTAACACCCGTTCTGTGACAGATACAGTGAAATGGCTACCATAGCTGGATACAGTGAACTGGCTACCATACCTGGATACAGTGAACTGGCTACCATACCTGGATACAGTGAACTGGCTACCATACCTGGATACAGTGAACTGGCTACCATACCTGGATACAGTGAACTGGCTACCATACCTGGATACAGTGAACTGGCTACCATACCTGGATACAGTGAACTGGCTACCATACCTGGATACAGTGAACTGGCTACCATACCTGGATACAGTGAACTGGCTACCATACCTGGATACAGTGAACTGGCTACCATACCTGGATACAGTGAAATGGCTACCATACCTGGATACAGTGAACTGGCTACCATAGCTGGATACAGTGAACTTGCTACCATACCTGGATACAGTGAACTGGCTACCATACCTGGATACAGTGAAGTGGTTACTATAGTTAACATTGAAAACCCTGGTTTGGAAAAAAACAATATCTAAAATGTATTTTAGCCATCTCTAAGGTGTCAACAATATACAGTAAACAATAGACCTTAACATTATTGTTTAAACATAGGGGCCTGTTTGGTCTGATGTCAGGGCACTGTTTGGTCTGATGTCAGGGCACTGTTTGGTCTGATGTCAGGGCACTGTTTGGTCTGATGTCAGGGCACTGTTTGGTCTGATGCCAGGGCACTGTTTGGTGTGATGCCAGGGCCTTAAGTCTGGAGGGATACGTTGCTTTTTTCTATTAGACGGAAACCTGTGATTTGACCCCAATCGTTTTCCATAGGGAAAACCTGGCAATCTGCGGCTTGATGGTTCTGCCTATATATTGATGGGTCTGGCTGTATATTTGATGGTTCTGTCTTTATATTGAAGGGGCTGTCTGTATATGGATGGGGCTGCCTGCCTGTATATTGATGGGGCTGCCTGCCTGTATATTGATGGGGCTGCCTGCCTGTATATTGATGGGGCTGCCTGTCTGTATATTGATGGGGCTGCCTGCCTGTATATTGATGGGGCTGCCTGTATATTGATGGGGCTGCCTGTATATTGATTGGCCTACCTGTATATTGATTGGGCTGCCTGCCTGTATATTGATGGGGCTGCCTGTATATTGATTGGCCTACCTGTATATTGATTGGGCTGCCTGCCTGTATATTGATTGGGCTGCCTGCCTGTATATTGATGGGGCTGACTGTATATTGATGGGGCTGCCTGTATATTGATGGGGCTGTCTACCTGTATATTGATGGGGCTGCCTGTATATTGATTGGGCTGCCTGCCTGTATATTGATGGGGCTGCCTGTATATTGATGGGGCTGACTGTATATGGATGGGGCTGCCTGCCTGTATATTGATGGGGCTGCCTGCCTGTATATTGATGGGACTGACTGTATATTGATGGGGCTGCCTGCCTGTATATTGATGGGGCTGCCTGCCTGTATATTGATGGGGCTGCCTGTATATTGATGGGCCTGACTGTATATTGATGGGGCTGCCTGCCTGTATATTGATGGGGCTGTCTACCTGTATATTGATGGGACTGTCTACCTGTATATTGATGGGGCTGACTACCTGTATATTGATGGGGCTGTCTACCTGTATATTGATGGGGCTGCCTGTATATTGATGGGGCTGTCTACCTGTATATTGATGGGGCTGACTGCCTGTATATTGATGGGGCTGCCTGTATATTGATGGGGCTGTCTACCTGTATATTGATGGGGCTGACTGCCTGTATATTGATGGGGCTGTCTACCTGTATATTGATGGGGCTGTCTACCTGTATATTGATGGGGCTGCCTGTATATTGATGGGGCTGTCTACCTGTATATTGATGGGGCTGACTGCCTGTATATTGATGGGGCTGTCTACCTGTATATTGATGGGGCTGCCTGCCTGTATATTGATGGGGCTGACTGTATATTGATGGGGCTGACTGTATATTGATGGGGCTGCCTGTATATTGATGGGGCTGACTGTATATTGATGGGGCTGACTGTATATTGATGGGGCTACCTGTATATTGATGGGGCTGTCTACCTGTATATTGATGGGGCTGACTGCCTGTATATTGATGGGGCTGTCTACCTGTATATTGATGGGGCTGTCTACCTGTATATTGATGGGGCTACCTGTATATTGATGGGGCTGCCTGCCTGTATATTGATGGGGCTGACTGTATATTGATGGGGCTGACTGTATATTGATGGGGCTGTCTACCTGTATATTGATGGGGCTACCTGTATATTGATGGGGCTGCCTGCCTGTATATTGATGGGCCTGACTGTATATTGATGGGGCTGACTGTATATTGATGGGGCTGCCTGTATATTGATGGGGCTACCTGTATATTGATGGGGCTGCCTGCCTGTATATTGATGGGCCTGACTGTATATTGATGGGGCTGACTGTATATTGATGGGGCTGTCTACCTGTATATTGATGGGGCTACCTGTATATTGATGGGGCTGCCTGCCTGTATATTGATGGGGCTGCCTGTATATTGATGGGGCTGACTGTATATTGATGGGGCTACCTGTATATTGATGGGGCTGCCTGTATATTGATGGGGCTGCCTGCCTGTATATTGATGGGGCTGCCTGTATATTGATGGGGCTGCCTGTATATTGATGGGGCTGCCTGCCTGTATATTGATGGGGCTGCCTGTATATTGATGGGGCTGCCTGTATATTGATGGGGCTGTCTACCTGTATATTGATGGGGCTACCTGTATATTGATGGGGCTGCCTGTATATTGATGGGGCTGCCTGTATATTGATGGGCCTGCCTGTATATTGATGGGGCTGTCTATATTTCATATAAAATGATAGTCTGACCTTAAATGTCATAATTTATCCATGCTAAATGCCAGCTTTTCATGTTACATATCTATAAAGGACAAATACAAAACTGAATTAGCTTTAGCTGTGAAATGCTTTGTATGTTCCATATCGGAAATTAAATCTTAAATTTGCAAAAATCTCCTTTTTTTTGTGGGGAGGGCGTCAACATCGCTCCAACTTCAAACGGGGGGGGGGAATGTGGTATCTAGATATTTCTAATTTAAACTGAAAAAAAAAATTCAATACCAAAAATATTGATCTAATTACATTGATGAGGTTAACTCATCATAACCCAGACTTCAGCTCAGAGAGACCAACATGACCATCGACGGATTTTTTGGCAGACCTGATTTGGACTCAGTCAAGTCAAAAGTTGGTCCATGGCTAAAGGCTGACAGAAAATGAGAAAGATAGAAAAAGAAAGAAAAAAATACAACATCTACAAATGGTAACTATCAATAACCTCACCAGAAAATCATACCCGACTAGTGGCAGGGACTTCTCACGGCTTAATGGCTAATCCCATGGCACACAAAGCCCCCTTCGAGCCGAGAGACCAGCTTCCATTGAAGAAATGCAGATTGCTTTTGACTTGTGTTCAGATTTGCGAACAGTGCGAGGGTGGGGATGGAAAAAAGGGTTTGTGTGTGTGGGGGGGGGGGGGGGATACAGAAAGAGAGAGGTTAAAAAAAAAATTTACACGGAACTTAAGACTGAGTTATTGCCTCCCAAAACTGGCAACAACGTTATCGCTGGGCTGAGGGCTCAAAGTTATCGGAGATAAGGGCCCCAAGAGTTATCGTTGATAAAAATATGTAAACACAAACAATTAAGGAAAAAAGGAGGGATTTGAGGCTACAAATGGACCAATTATAAATAAAGATCGATTGATGGTTTTGTAGACAAATATCCCCGAACACAAATTCTTATCACAAAGGCCAACCATTTCCTAGAGGTTTCCTTTCAGCGACTATTTATTTGTTTCCTTGCTGTTGTTTCTTATCTCGAGTAGTTTGCTTTTTTAAATATCACGCATTGCGCTTCAGTCAATATACATATATAGCGCTACATTATAGTGTCAATGTAATGACGCTACATTATAGTGTCAATGTAATGACGCTACATTATAGTGTCAATGTATGACGCTACATTATAGTGTCAATGTAATAACGCTACATTATAGTGTCAATGTAATGACGCTACATTATTGTGTCAATGTAATAGCGCTACATTATAGTTATAGTGTCAACGTAATAGCGCTACATTATAGTTATAGTGTCAATCTAATGGCGCTACATTATAGTGTCAATCTAATGGCGCTACATTATAGTGTCAATCTAATGGCGCTACATTATAGTGTCAATGTAATGGCGCTACATTATAGTGTCAATGTAATGGCGCTACATTATAGTGTCAATGTAATGGCGCTACATTATAGTGTCAATCTAAGTGCGCTACATTATAGTGTCAATCTAATGACGCTACATTATAGTGTCAATGTAATGGCGCTACATTATAGTGTCAATGTAATGGTACTTACCTCCCAACTCATGGAAACCACTCACCTCCTCAACAATATCAAAATCTTCATTAAACTTATAGTCTGAGCAATGTCTGCTCTTCACCTTTGAGCACTCCCGGCTCTCATGACATAAGTCTTCTATACTATAGCAAGGGATTTCTCACCCAACCCACCTCAGGGAAAGAACTTACACCCGCCATTTCCAGACAAGCAGTCAGCTATTAAATTATCTTCGCCTTTGGTATATTCTACATCAAAATTAAATTCTTGTAATACTAACAACCACCTTGTTATTCTGGAATTTGTATATCTGGCAGTTCTGAGATATTTTAGAGCCTGGTGATCACATTGTAAAATGAATTTCAAACCCCATCAAATAATACGCCAATTTCTGAACGGCCCATATTATCGCTAGGCATTCCCTCTCTATCGTTGAGTATCTTATTTCTCTGTCCATTAACTTTCGACTTATGACTTTGACTGGATGGAGGATATTGTCTGTAGTTTGGAATAAACACGCACCTATACCTTTCGTGGAAGCGTCTGTTCTAACGGTAAATTTTTTGTTATAGTCTTGGTAATATTAAAATAGGTTTACTAATTAAATACTTTTTTTATTGTGTCTACCGCCTGTTGGCATTCACCCGTCCAACTTATATTGTGTCTACTGCCTGTTGGCATTCACCCTTCCAACTGATATTGTGTCTACTGCCTGTTGGCATTCACCCGTCCAACTGATATTGTGTCTACTGCCTGTTGACATTCGCCCGTCCAACTGATATAGTGTCTACTGCCTGTTGGCATTCGCCCGTCCAACTGATATTGTGTCTACTGCCTGTTGGCATTCACCCGTCCAACTGATATTATTCGGTTCACCTTTTTGCGTCAGGTCCGTCAAGGGTGCTGTAAGTGTAGAAAAGTTAGGTATGAACTTATTGCGTCAGGTCCGTCAAGGGTGCAGTAAGTGTAGAAAAGTTAGGTATGAACTTATTGCGTCAAGTCCGTCAAGAGTGCGTAAGTGTAGAAAAGTTAGGTGTGAACTTTTTGCGTCAGGTCCATCAAGGGTGCCGTAAGTGTAGAAAAGTTAGGTATGAACTTTTTGCGTCAGGTCCGTCAAGGGTGCCGTAAGTGTAGAAAAGTTAGGTGTGAACTTTTTGCGTCAGGTCCGTCAAGGGTGCCGTAAGTGTAGAAAAGTTAGGTATGAACTTATTCCGTCAGGTCCGTCAAGGGTGCCGTAAGTGTAGAAAAGTTAGGTATGAACTTATTGCGTCAGGTCCGTCAAGGGTGCCGTAAGTGTAGAAAAGTTAGGTATGAACTTATTGTAATAAGAAATGAGACCCACTAAACTTCTAACTTGTTTCTTGGTCTTCGGGTTCTCTATTGTCAACACTTTATTTAAATTGTTGTCGTTCGGTTTTAGTAATCCCCCTCCTACCGTGTGTCCCAAAAAAATAATAGACTGTTTACCCAGCTCCAACTTACTTTAAAGTTTTAAAGTTTTTTTAAGTTGTGTTCAAGTCACCATGGCTTTCAATCTCCCACAATCAAAAGTTGTGTTCAGGTCACCATGGCTTTCAATCTCCCACAATCAGAAGTGTGTTCACGTCACCATGGCTTTCAATCTCCCACAATCAGAAGTTGTGTTCAAGTCACCATGGCTTTCAATCTCCCACAATCAGAAGTTGTGTTCAAGTCACCATAGCTTTCAACGAAACGTGGACGCGTAATGCGATGTTAAGGGCTGTGCAACAATTTCACACGATTGCGCCAAGAGTTTGCTAAGACTGTGCCTTGGACACTAAACGTTTCGTATACCACATTGGAGTCGGGATCACCCTGTGACGTAATTATATTCAAAAAGAAGAAAAATCTACTTCACAAAAAAAGTTTTAAAAATCAACAGCACCGTTATAATAATAACACCATTATAATAAAAACACCATTATAATAATAACACCATTATAATAAAAACACCATTATATAACAAACACCATTATAATAAAAACACCATTTTAATAAAATCACCATTATAATAATACCATTATAATAAAAAAACTGTATAATAAAACACCATTATTATAATAACACAATTATACTAATAACACCATTATAATAATAACACCATTATAATAAAACCATTATAATAATAACACCATTATAATAATACCATTATAATAATAAGACCATTATAATAATAAGACCATTATAATAATAAGACCATTATAATAATAAGACCATTATAATAATAAGACCATTATAATAATAACACCATTATAATAATAACACCATTATAATAATAAGACCATTATAATAAACACACCATTATAATAATAACACCATTATAATAATAAGACCATTATAATAATAACACCATTATAATAATAACACCATTATAATAATAACACCATTATAATAATAACACCATTATAATAATAACACCATTATAATAATAACACCATTATAATAATAATAACACCATTATAATAATAATAACACCATTATAATAATAACACCATTATAATAATAAAACCATTATAATAATAACACCATTATAATAATAACACCATTATAATAATAACACCATTATAATAATAGCAACATTATAATAATAGCACCATTATAATAATAACACCATTATAATAATAATAACACCATTATAATAATAATAACACCATTATAATAATAACACCATTATAATAATAACACCATTATAATAATAACACCATTATAATAATAAAACCATTATAATAATAACACCATTATAATAATAACACCATTATAATAATAGCACCATTATAATAATAGCACCATTATAATAATAATAACACCATTATAATAATAATAACACCATTATAATAACACCATTATAATAATAACACCATTATAATAATAACACCATTATAATAATAACACCATTATAATAATAACACCATTATAATAATAACACACTATAAAGCCCAATCAAGACATTTATGAAATCCATTTGTTGAAAAAGTCAGTTCATGTGACTTTACGAGCTACTTAAATTGTGACCTAGAAAAAAATGAAATCGGTGGGCGTTGTATGTGGTGAGGCTCTTGTCACGTTCAGGGGATGTTGGTTAATCATGGTCATTGTATGGGGTGAGACCCTTGTCACTTTCAGGGGATGTTGGTCAATCATGGTCTTTGTATGTGGTGAGACCCTTGTCTCTTTCAGGGGATGTTGGTCAATCATGATCATTGTATGGGGTGAGACCCTTGTCACTTTCAGGGGATGTTGGTCAATCATGGTCATTGTATGTGGTGAGACCCTTGTCACTTTCATGGGATGTTGGTCAATCATGGTCATTTAAACAATGTCATAACTTTTTAAAAATGAGGAAGAAGAAAAACAACTGATATTATTATTATTATTATTATGGGTAGTTTTCTATATATTTTATTCTACAAACATTTTTTAAATTATGAACTTTCAAAAAAGCTGAATTCCCAAGTGCTACTATTAAATACAAGCACACATATAGGATGACATATTATGAATAGTATCTGTATGTTACATATACGCCCGCTCGTGTTCATGTATAGAATGACATATTATGAATAGTATCTGTATGTTACATATATGCCCGCTCGTGTTCATGTATAGGATGACATATTATGAATAGTATCTGTATGTTACATATATGCCCGCTCGTGTTCATGTATAGGATGACATATTATGAATAGTATCTGTATGTTACATATATGCCCGCTCGTGTTCATGTATAGGATGACATATTATGAATAGTATCTGTATGTTACATATATGCCCGCTCGTGTTCATGTATAGAATGACATATTATGAATAGTATCTGTATGTTACATATATGCCCGCTCGTGTTCATGTATAGGATGACATATTATGAATAGTATCTGTATGTTACATATATGCCCGCTCGTGTTCATGTATAGGATGACATATTATGAATAGTATCTGTATGTTACATATATGCCCGCTCGTGTTCATGTATAGAATGACATATTATGAATAGTATCTGTATGTTACATATATGCCCGCTCGTGTTCATGTATAGGATGACATATTATGAATAGTATCTATATGTTATATATATGCCCGCTCGTGTTCATGTATAGAATGACATATTATGAATAGTATCTATATGCTATATATACGCCCGCTCGTGTTCATGTGTAGAATGACATATTTTGAATAGTATCTATATATTATATATTCCCGCTCGTGTTAATGTATAGGATGACGTATTATGGATAGTATGAATATGCTACATAGACCCACTCGTGTTCACATAGAGATTGACGTACTATGGACAGTCTCTATATCTTACATAGGCCATATATTATGTTTCACTTTTTGAGAATGCCGTATTGCTCTGACTTGGCGACACCGTTATTCAATGTATATACAGTTGACCTTCAAATGCCACCGTCTGCTCTAACTCCAGCACCTGGTCTTAATTCAAGGTTGGAGTAAGTGTACTTCTCTTACAGGTCCTGAGCCCCCCCCCCCTCCTCTTTCTGCAAGTTCATTTATTTAACGTCATATCTAAATGACCACCAGAGACGGTTGGCCAAAGTGCATTTGCCAATTGGTCAACCCCCACACCGGAAAAAAAAAAGGAAGAGGAGAAAAAGGAAATAAATAGTCAAAGAAAGACAAAGAAAATAAGCTTTGCAATAAAAGTACAAAATTTAATGACCTTGACCTCCCTTCCGTTTGATTTTTTGAACGCTCATGAACACACACCAAAACACATGCACATATTGACACACATACTGACGCATACACGGCGAGAGACACACTTGGACACAGACACTGGCACACACACGGAGAGAGACACACTTGGACACATGCTGACACAAACACGGAGAGAGACACACATGCTGAAACACACATGGAGAGAGACAAACTTGGACACACATACTGACACGCACGCGGAGAGAGACACACTTGGACACATGTACTGACACAGACACGGAGAGAGACACACTTTGACACACATACAGACACACACTTGGAGAGAGACACATTTGGACACACATAATGACACACACACGGAGAGAGACACACTTGGACACACATACTGACACACACGGAGAGAGACACACATGCTGACACACACACATGGAGAGAGACACACTTTGACACACATGCTGACACATACGGAGAGAGACACACTTGGACACACATACTGACACACACGGAGAGAGACACACTTTGACACACATACTGACACACACACACGGAGAGAGACACACTTTGACACACATACTGACACACACACACGGAGAGAGACACACTTGGACACACATGGACAAAAAGACACACAGACATCCAGACTTAAACACACTGGACACACATTTATTCACCAACCTGCATGTCCAAGGCAAGGTTTATAAACGACTGTAACAATGGGTGTGCACTGTAACAATGAATGTGCACTGTAACAATGGATTTGCACTGTAACAATGGGTGTGCACTGTAACAACGGGTGTGCACTGTAACAATGGGTGTGCACATAACAACGAGTGTGCATTGTAACAATGAGTGTGCACTGTAACAATGAATATATACTGTAACAATGGATTTGCACTGTAACAACGGGTGTGCATTGTAACAATGCATGTGCACATTAACAACGAGTGTGCATTGTAACAATGAGTTGCACTGTAACAATGAATGTGCACTGTTTGACTTTCGGATTAAAAAAAAACGGTTGACCAATGAATTTCGTCACTATACACCGCGGTAAACAACAAGAACACACCCACCTTCAACTGCCCGTCCCCTTCTTTCCACTCTGTCCTTGGCGACCTCGACTTCCTGTAGGTCTTATCTCCCCTTGAAACCCCGATCACAGAAAAGCACGAGCCGGTAGAGAACGGGGGGAAAGTTGTTTAAACAATATCTCAATCTAAAATATTGTTTGACACCAGTGTTTAGGGAAACCCAAGGTGCCAAACGCATTCTGCCGCGCCAAGTCGGGCGCGCACATGCGCAAAAAAATTATAATTGAACGATTTCAATTTCTGAAGGCATGAATGAGAGCTGTGGTCGAGTTTGGCCCTCTGACAACCCATAGCTTATCTCATTTGTTGACACTTGGATACGAGTGGCATCATGGCGGAAATGTTTCTGGTTTGGAGACTAAATGTTTGGATTAGGAACTTTTTTGTAGGGGTTCGATGGTCTGAAGATCTACTCATGACAAAGGGTTGGGAATAGTAATGGGTACAGAGGAGTTCTTGGGTACACAGGAGTTCTTGGGTACAGAGGAGTTCCTGGGTACACAGGAGTTCTTGGGTACAGAGGAGTTCCTGGGTACACAGGAGTTCTTGGGTACACATGAGTTCTTGGGTACACAGGAGTTCTTGGGTACAGAGGAGGTCCTGGGTACAGAGGAGGTCCTGGGTACAGAGGAGATCTGGCGTACAGAGGAGTTCTTGGGTACAAAGGAGTTCTTGGGTACGGAGGAGTTCTTGGGTACAGAGGAGTTCCTGTGTACAGAGGAGGTCCTGGGTACAGAGGAGGTTCTGGGTACAGAGGAGTTATTGGGTACACAGGAGTTCTTGGGTACACAGGAGTTCATGGGTACAGAGGAGTTCCTGGGTACAGAGGAGTTCTTGGGTACAGAGGAGATCTTGGGTACAGAGGAGTTCTTGGGTACAGAGGAGTTCTTGTGTACATGTTTGAAATTGAATTTTCGATCCCTTTAGTTTCTTTAAAAGGTGGGGGTTTTTTGTGTTGAGTTGTAAAAGGTTGAGTTCTAATGGGTTTTGTTGTAAAGGGTTGCGTTGTAAATGGTTGAGTTGTAGTGTGATATTCTATACTTGACAAAGGGTTGCAAGAGAAATGCTAATTTTGTTTAAAAGTTGGGATTAATCTGTATTCGCCTATGATCAACTATTTGAATAGACGTTTCTTTCAAATCGATCTTCTAGTTTCCTTCAATCACGTTCATATGCACTACGCTATAACCCCAGATGACTACAACATCTTCAACTGCTGGTAGAACTGCTGGCACATCAGCTGGTACAACTGTTGGCACAATTGCCGACAAAGCTACTGGCACAACTGCTGGTACAACTGCAGGTACAACGGCAGCATTATTTAATAAATCTTGCTACGTGGTGATCTCTGACGTCAGATAGTCACTCCCATTGTCCGGGGAATACCAGATGTAAGTCCCAGCCAAAGGTCAACCTGTCACATGATATGGACGAGTCTAATGTATGAGGGTGTATCAGCACCGCAAACATCAGGGGGCTCGGATCTGAATAGGTGTGAAAAGTTGTGGCTTTCTCGCTGGGCGTGAACTTGGTTATCTCCCCTACGCTAATCCAGATTTTTCTCGACCCTCGCAACTGGTAAGACATGGTCGCTAGGAAGGAGATATGTCGTCTGGGAGGAGATATGTCATCTGTACGGAGATATTTCGACTGGAAGAGATATGTTGTGTGGCAGGGAGATATGTCGTCTGGAAGAAGATATGTCGTCTGGAAGGAGATATGTCGTCTGGAAGGAGATAGTTAGACTGGAAGTGGAAGGAGATATGTTGTCTGGAAGGGAGATATGTTGTCTGGAAGGGAGATATGTCGTCTGGAATGAGATATGTCGACTTGAAGGAGATATATTGTCTGGCATGGAGATATGTCGTCTGGAAGGAGATATGTCGTCTGGAAGGAGATATGTCGTCTGGTGGGAGATATGTCGTCTGGAAGGAGATATGTGATCTGGAGGGAGATATGTTGTCTGGCAGTAAATATGTCATCTGGAGGGAGATATGTTGTCTGGCAGTAGATATGTCATCTGGAGGGAGATATGTCGTCTGGAGGGAGATATGTCATCTAGCGGGAGATATGTCGTCTGGAGGGAGATATGTCGTCTGGAGTGAGATATGTCATCTGGGGGGAGATATGTTATCTGGCAGGAAATATGTGATCTCGAGAGAGATATGTCGTCAAGAGGGAGATATGTCGTCTGGGGGGAGATATGTCGTCTGGCAGGCAATATGTTTTCTGGCGGGAGATATGCCGTCTGGAGGGAGATATGTTGTCTGGCAGGAAATATGTCATCTGGCGGGAGATATGCCATCTGGAGGAAATGATATGTCGTCTGGAGAGACGATATGTCGTCTGGAGAGAGATATGTCGTCTGCAAGGAGACTTTTACATTTATCTTTATGCTTGCAATGGGTACAATACTCCATATATGGCTGAGTATCTAATTCCAATGTACGGCCTGGAATTGTGTTCATGCAGTTTATGTTTGGGTTCAAAAGTCCGTCTATTAATGCTGGGTACAATATTCCGTCTATGAATGCTGGGTACAATATTCCGTCTATGAATGCTGGGTACAATATTCCGTCTATGAATGCTGGGTACAATATTCCGTCTATGAATGCTGTGTACAATATTCCGTCTATGAATGATGGGTACAATATTCCGTCTATGAATGCTGGGTACAATATTCCGTCTATGAATACTTAGTACATACTTAGTGTTCCGTCTATATATGGCCGGGTACAAACTTATCCTATCAATTGCTAAGGTCTGTGTAATCTTGGGTATATAATTCTCGTGACCGTTGCTGGAGTGGGTATACACATTACTGGGTACAACATACGTCTGTCTATGGTTTGGGTATGTGTATGGCTGAGTACTAAGTGCTCCTGTGTTATAGCTAGAACCTGTACATGAATGGGAAGCAAATTCTATTTAGCTGATATCGCTAGGTACAACTCACGTCACCTGTCTATGGCTGCCGTGTGTAACAACAATTATTCTGATTTAAATTGGTAAACACACCAGAGGTTCTCAAATCCAGTTAAACAATGCACCTATTGAAAGATTTTTTTTTTTTTAATTCAGGTAAAAAATGTATGGCCACCTAACGCATGTACAACATGCAACACGTGTCTAACTTCTATGTCAAAAGGAAATATTAAACATAGAGTATAAAGGGAAAACCTAATGAAAGACGAAACATAACATCATTATCGGCACAAAGCCTTCGTCATAAATAAAATATGTATTATTTGTGCTTGAAAGACGAACTGGCCAATGGCATCGTCGGTGCTTCGGAACACATGCGGGAGCTGGAGCACCAGAGCACCACATTTGACCTGGAACAAAGGTCAAAACAAGAGATTTCTTCAGAGCTTGGAAATTAGAAAATGGCCGCTGTCAGCTAAACCAAAATTATGTATTTTGCTTCATTTTTTTCCCCGTCAAAATGTCTTCACTTTTTGCTCTGAATTTTTGCCGGGATCAGGGTACGGTACCGGTCATTGAATATATCCCCATAAAGATTCCACGTTAATAAACCCTTCTGTATAATTCCCTGGCCTTTAGGTTTAACTAGGTCAAAGGCTGATCGTGTCATGTTTTTAGAACATATAATATAATCATTAACGGGAGATTATTTAACTCTGTGCGAAGCAAAAGTAGATTGATCGCTGCACTTCAAGTAGGCCCTATCTAGTTTTAATTTTTTTTTTTAAAAAGCTGACCACATCTCAATGAGGTAGATTTGACATGGCGAAAGGCATGAATCAGAATATCTAGGTTGTCCAGTGACTACGAGCGGGCCTCTCAGACCTGATCTAACTGATGTACCCCACTTGAGGCAACGTCCCAAGCCGGTGTCCACTCTAGGAGGACAGTTCAGGTGTGTAAACACGGGTATCGCTCTCGACAAGGCGGGCCGACGGTCTCGGGATAATCGCAGGTAATCCCGAGTGTCCGAGGCATTCGACTATTTATACCGGGCAACGAGCGATGCAGGCAGCTAGCACTGGGTCTCTGGGAAACATGGGGCTTGGGCAACCGGTCACTTGAGGTGTCTGCTCTAAAAAAGACACCATATTCATGGTTAAATATAATTAGATAGATTTAATGGAAGCAAATTACTTGCGTTCATGCTAACGTGACATAAACATCTAATGCAAGAAGCAATGCGTGTATAACAAATATTGAAGCAATGCGTGTATAACAAATATAGAAGCAATGCGTGTATAACAAATATAGAAGCCATGCGTGTATAACAAATATAGAAGCAATGCGTGTATAACAAATATAGAAGCAAGGCGTGCATAACAAATATAGAAGCGATGCGTGTATAACAAATATAGAAGCAAGGCGTGTATAACAAATATAGAAGCAATGCGTGCATAACAAATATAGAAGCAATGCATGCATAACAAATATAGAAGCAATGCGTGTATAACAAATATAGAAGCAATGCTTGTATAACAAATATAGAAGCAATGCGTGTATAACAAATATAGAAGCAATGCGTGTATAACAAATATAGAAGCAAGTCACGTATAACAAATATAGTGAAGGCAACAAATGACGACTTTAAGAATTATCGAGCATAAGAACCTTAGAGGTACAAGAACTCTAAAGTGAATGGGGACATTTCTTTCCGTGGCAATAGCAGCAACTTTTGTAGGACAGAATTTGAATGTGAATATGATTGTTATAGGGTAATTATTGGCGAGTAAATGGATCTGTATAACATAAACATTATTGCATTATACACATCTTTGCGATATATCATAATTCGATTCAGATGCGTCGCGTTATTTTGGAGGCAGTGGAGTGGCTAGTGTTAGTGCCACCCTTGGCGGGCCAAGTTTTTTGCATGCCCCTTGCGTGAAATGCTGACCCTCAGTTTAAAGAAAAAATGCTGTCAGGGGCGGACCGCCCAGAGGCGTAGCTAGAGTGTTTGGCACCCGGGGACAAGAAACAATTTAAAGCTCCCTTTCAACAATGAAACAAATTATTTTCATCAATGAAACAGCGCCAAAGCCCATTTTGGCGCCCCCCAACTACTCTGGCAACCGGAGACAGCTTCCCACTTCTGCCACCCCCCTTAAGCTAGGTCCCTGGGACCACCCCTCCGCAACCCTCTTCCTATGCCACTGTTTGTATGCCACCCCCTTCCGGGGCCACTTTCTGGTTGTGTACCCACTACATTCACTGTTATTTGTGTAATTGTGTGTGTGTTCAGATCTTTGCGCCCCTTAAATACCCGACTGCACACACGACGCTCGTGTGGAGTTTCTGATCTCCCATCAAGCGCCTCCCCAGGTGGCGGATAGGGGAATGCCCACCAGATATGGTAGGTACTGGGGAAATCAAATACCCAGGGTGGACCAAAATCAGAGCCTGCTGCCTTGCAGAGAGTGGACGAAACCACAAAGGCTAGGGTACCCTTCCCAAAATTAAGGGCAGCTCTCCGGAGAGTTGCGAGGGGCATCCCCCCAGACGGCTGTGCGCAGGGCTAACAACTCTGCTGCGTAAAAACTCTTTGTTACAAAAACGCAGACAAGAGCAACAAAAGACTTAACGGTCCTGGGAGAAGATAGATTCCCAGCCGCGGAATGCATGACGCCAAGTAGTGAAAGCCAGAATCTGGAAACTACTAGGCCGACGACCATCATCTCCACCAGGACCACCACCGCCATTGGAACATGGAATGTACGCACCATGTATGAGACAGGAAAGACTGCACAAGTAGCCGCTGAGATGAGGAACTATAACCTCGCCATACTAGGAATAAGCGAGGCAAGATGGATCGGGTGCGGACAGAAGAGACTAGCCTTAGGAGAGATGCTGTTATTCTCAGGGCACGAGGGTGACGATGCACCACACACTCTGGGCGTGGCCCTGATGATATCCAGGGCAGCCCAAGGAGCACTCATTGGATGGGAGGCGCATGGACCTAGAATACTCACAGCAACCTTTCGGACCAAAAAACACAGAATCAATTTGGATGTTATCCAGTGCTACGCACCAACAAACGAAAGTGAGGAGGAAGACAAAGATGAATTCTATAACAGATTGCTTACCATTACCCAGGGTCGCCCTAGGCGAAAAATTGTCATCCTCATGGGAGATCTCAATGCCAAGATCGGCAGTGACAACACGGGCTACGAAGAAGCCATGGGGCGACAGGGGATAGGAGAAATGAATGATAACGGAGAAAGATTTGCCGACCTATGTGCCACAACAAATCTAGTCATAGGCGGGAGCTTATTCCAAAACAGGAGGATACACAAGGTCACGTGGGTTTCACCGGACCTCCAAACGATGAACCAAATAGATCATGTGTGTATTGGGAAAAATTTCAGGCGATCCCCCCAAGATGTACGTGTCAGAAGAGGAGCTGACGTTGCCTCAGACCACCATCTTCTAGTGGCCCGGCTGAGACTAAAACTGAAAAGACACTACACTTAGCAGACATCATATAGGTTGCGCTACAACACCCCCCTCTTGAAAGATAAGGCCAAACAGGAAGAGTTCAGGATCACTCTGTCCAACAAGTTCCAAGTCCTACAGGAACTGCTAGGAGACGAGACGATCGATGGAAAGTGGCAGGGAGTAAAGAAAGCAGAATCAACATGTCAGGGAGTGTTGGGAAACAAGAAACATACACACACAGAATGGATAACAGCAGATACATTGAAAGTGATAGAAGAGAGAAAAGGGAAGAAGGCAGAAATTAACAACAGCCTTACACGAGCGCAGAAAGTTAGGTTCCAAAAGGAGTACTCAGAGGCAAATAAGAAAGTAAAGAAAAGCGCTAAGATGGACAAAAGGAACTTTGTAGACATGCTTGCAAAAGAAGCGGAAGAAGCAGCCTACCAAGGAAATATGCGGGAATTGTTCGCTACCATCAAGAAGTTGTCTGGAAAGTTCAGGAAGCCAGAGAGACCAGTGAAGGACAAAGATGGTAAGAGCATACCAAATGAGGAGCAACAGAGAGCCAGCTGGAAAGAACACTTTGAGGAACTTCTAAACAGGCCAGAGCCAAGTAACCCACCAGATATTCAGCCAGCTGACAGTGACCTGGCTATTGACTGCAACGCACCCACCAAAGAAGAGATCCGTATTGCCATCAAACAACTTAAAAATGGCAAGGCTGCAGGACCAGATGGCATCCCAGCAGAGGTACTGAAGGCTGACGTGCACACCAGTGTAGAGTTGCTTCACCCACTGTTCTTGAAGATCTGGGGGAGGAGGAACATGTACCTTCGGAGTGGAAGGAGGGATACCTCATTAAAATCCCAAAAAAGGGGGACTTAAGCTCCTGCTCCAACTATAGAGGGATCACCTTACTGTCCATCCCAGGCAAGGTTTTCAACCGCGTACTACTCAACAGAATGAAAGAAACTGTTGCGGGACCAACAGGCTGGCTTCCGGAACAACAGATCCTTTACTGACCAAATTGCAACACTGCGCATCATCCTAGAGCAATCCCTGGAATGGAACTCACCCCTCTACATCAACTTCGTTGACTACGAGAAAGCCTTTGACAGTGTGGATAGGCAAACCCTGTGGAGACTGTTGAGACATTATGGAGTCCCGCGGAAAATCACGGACTTGATCAGAAACTCTTACGAGGGGATAACCTGCCGAGTGGTCCACGGACAACAGGTGACGGATGCTTTCCATGTGAAGACCGGTGTGAGGCAGGGATGTTTGCTTTCGCCTTTCCAGTTCCATTGGCCATTGACTGGGTGATGAAAACTTCCACACAGCAGAAGCGGAATGGTATTCAATGGACCTTGTGGGACCAGCTTGATGACCTCGATTTTGCTGACGATCTTGCCCTTCTCTCCCATACCCAACAACAGATGCAGGAGAAGACCAGAAATATTGCAGACACTTCTGCACGTATTGGTCTTAATATTCACAAGGGGAAGAGCAAGGTCCTCAAGGTCAATGCCGCTATAAATACAGCACCCATCAGGCTCAAAGAGGAAGCGCTCGAAGAGGTAGAGAGCTTTGTCTACCTTGGCAGCATCGTGGACAAGCAAGGTGGGACAGATGCTGACATCAAAATAAGGGTAGGAAAGGCACGGGCAGCCTTCCAACAACTAAAAAATGTCTGGGCCTCCAAACACCTAAATACCAAACTGAAGATCAGAACCTTCAACACAATAGTGAAACCGGTTCTACTGTATGGTGCAGAAACATGGAGAACCACCGCTGGGAATATGAAGAGAATCCAGTCCTTCATCAATAACTGCTTAAGAAGGATTCTCGGGATTCATTGGCCCGACAGAATCAGCAACCAGAAACTATGGCAGCGGACAAAGCAAGAACCGGTAGAACAAGAGATCCTCCAGAGAAGATGGAGATGGATCGGCCATACGCTCAGGAAACCTGCCTCCAGCATAACTAGACAAGCCTTGAACTGGAACCCTCAAGGAAAACGGAAAAGAGGCAGGCCTAGGAACACTTGGCGCCTTGAAGTGGAGGCGGATACCAAGAAACTTGGTCACACTTGGGGGAGGCTGGAGAGATTGGCTCAGGATCGTGATGCCTGGAGGCCTCTTGTAGGCGGCCTATGTCCTAACCACAGACGTCGATGAAGATCGGCTGCTGTTCCTCGAGGACGAAAAGGCGAAAGAAAGAAGAAGACACACGACGGCCCTGATTGTTATATACAAAGTGTTGCAGTATACTCATTATTGTAATATACTCATTATTGTAATATACTCATTATTGTAATATACTCATTATTGTAATATACTCATTATTGTAATATACTCATTATTGTAATATACTCATTATTTTTATATACTCATTATTGTAATATACTCATTATTTTAATATACTCATTATTGTAATATACTCATTATTGTAATATCCTCATTATTGTAATATCCTCATTATTGTAATGTACTCATTATTGTAATAAACTCATTATTGTAATCTACTCATTATTGTAATATACTCATTATTGTATTGTACTCATTATTGTAATGTACTCATTATTGTAATACACTCATTATTGTAATATACTCATTATTGTAATATACTCATTATTGTAATATACTAAATTATTTTAATAAACTCATTATTGTAATATACTCATTATTATGTAATACTCATTATTTTACTATACTCATTATCGTACTATACTCATTATTGTACTGTACTCATTACCTTAATATACTCATTATTGTACTATACTCATTAATGGAATATACAATTTTGGACCAACATTTTGGCAAAGCAGACGATTGAACTCGTCAAAAAAATGTTGATTATATTTTTCATTATACTTTCAATGTTACGAGGATCTAACTTACACATTAATGGCTAGTATTAATATAACCCATTAATAGCTCTAACTATAACTCATTAATCGCTATAGCTATAACTCATTAATCGCTATAACTATAACTCATTAATCGCTATAACTATAACTCATTAATCGCTATAACTATAACTCATTAATCACTATAACTATAACTCATTAATCGCTATAACTATAACTCATTAATCGCTATAACTATAACTCATTAATCGCTATAACTATAACTCATTAATCGCTATAACTGCAACTCATTAATCGCTATAACGCCAGGGGGAATTATTTTAATTTTACGGTCCCATAGAAACATATGAAGAAAATTAAATGCATAGAATACATCACGTGTATTTGAAAATTTGAGTGGGAGTGCCTATGTGTATTATGTAAATTATCTGAGGTAGTATAGGGATGAACATGCAAGTGACGGACATGTTCTAACCGTGACAAAGGGCTTCTTTAAATCGTGTTCCCTGGGCGCCCTAAGAGACAAAGACCAAGGGAGAGCAGCAGTCGGACACGCTGCCATCGACACTCGAGTTTATTTATCAATTATTTCACGGGCTCGCAAATCCCGTAGCTTGCCTGGCCCAAGTCCCTCCCAGCAGGCGGCGCTAACCGTCGGGCAAATATCGGGATCTAATGTGTTGATTTTTCCCATTGAGTCGGATCGTCGGCCATCTTGGATTGCCAGATTTCTTAAAGCACCCCTTCCACCACCACCCCCCACCACCCCACACACAAAAAAAAAAAAAAAAAAGATAGCGATATGTGCACATGTGCTGATTTGGTGGCTTGAGTCACAAGTGAAAATTATGTGCCATTAGCGAAACAAATTCAGCGTTGTCTTAGAGTGTCCTTCTTTCTTGCTTGTAGCTTTTGTTTCATATATTTGTTAAAAAAAACTCATAAGAACAGCTTTAGTTTTCTTTGCATAAATCTCCACTTTTTTGAAGGTCCAAGAGTGGCAAAGATTAATTTGATGGCGATAAACACGCATCTTTAAACTCATCACACTACGGTCACGGGCTCATTGTGCAGAATTTGCCCACATGGTGTGCCTTGAGTTGTCGGTGTGCCTTGAGCTGTCGGTGTGCCTTGAGCTGTCGGTGTGCCTTGAGCTGTCGGTGTGCCTTGAGCTGTTGATGTGCCTTGAGCTGTTGGTGTGCCTTGAGCTGTCAGTGTGCCTTAAACTGTCGGTGTGCCTTGAGCTGTCGGTGTGCCTTGAGCTGTCGGTGTGCCTTGAGCTGTTGGTGTGCCTTGAGCTGTCGGTGTGCCTTGAGCTGTCGGTGTGCTTTGAGCTGTCGGTGTGCCTTGAGCTGTCGGTGTGCCTTGAGCTGTCGGTGTGCGTTGAGCTGTCGGTGTGCCTTGAGCTGTCGGTGTGCCTTGAGCTGTCGGTGTGCGTTGAGCTGTCGGTGTGCGTTGAGCTGTCGGTGTGCCTTGAGCTGTCGGTGTGCCTTGAGCTGTTGGTGTGCCTTGAGCTGTCAGTGTGCATTGAGCTGTCAGTGTGCCTTGAGATGTCAGTGTGCCTTGAAATGTCAGTGTGCCTTGAAGTGTCAGCGTGCCTCGAACTGTCGGTTTTTTACCTTGAACTGCACTAACACATTAAGAGAACAGATCTTAGCTAAACAAATTTTCAGCAGGTTGGTGGTCAAAAGTATTGCAATAGAAAAGAACATAGTCTGTTACAGCCCTAGAAGCAACACGACACTCAAACAAAAGCTTTTGGCTAAAACCCGCCTTCAGCAAAACAACAATGAAGACAAAGATCACTTCATTATCATGTTGATAAACATTTATCCAAAATTTAAATATTTATAATACACAAAAAATTGTAGGCGACCGCTAAGCGGAATCCCCCAGTTTCAAAAAGTATCACAACCACAAGGTAGTGCAGTATCTCATCACAACCACAAGGTAGTGCAGTATCTCATCACAACCACAAGGTAGTGCAGTATCTCATCTCACAACCACAAGGTAGTGCAGTATCTCATCACAACCCCAAGGTAGTGCAGTATCTCATCTCACAACCCAAAGGTAGTGCAGTATCTGATCTCACAACCACAAGGTAGTACAGTATCTCACCAAAACCACAAGGTAGTGCAGTATCTCATCTCACAACCACAAGGTAGTGCAGTATCTCTCTCACAACCACAAGGTAGTGCAGTATCTCATCTCACAACCACAAGGTAGTGCAGTATCTCATCACAACCACAAGGTAGTGCAGTATCTCATCACAACCACAAGGTAGTGCAGTATCTCATCACAACCACAAGGTAGTGCAGTATCTCATTACAACCACAAGGTAGTGCAGTATCTCATCTCACAACCACAAGGTAGTGCAGTATCTCATCTCACAACCACAAGGTAGTGCAGTATCTCATCTCACAACCACAAGGTAGTGCAGTATCTCATCACAACCACAAGGTAGTACAGTATCTCATTACAACCACAAGGTAGTGCAGTATCTCATCTTACAACCACAAGGTAGTGCATTATCTCATCACAACCACAAGGTAGTGCAGTATCTCATCTCACAACCACAAGGTAGTGCAGTATCTCATCTCACAACCACAAGGTAGTGCAGTATCTCATCACAACCCCAAGGTAGTGCAGTATCTCATCTCACAACCCAAAGGTAGTGCAGTATCTGATCTCACAACCACAAGGTAGTACAGTATCTCACCAAAACCACAAGGTAGTGCAGTATCTCATCTCACAACCACAAGGTAGTGCAGTATCTCTCTCACAACCACAAGGTAGTGCAGTATCTCATCTCACAACCACAAGGTAGTGCAGTATCTCATCACAACCACAAGGTAGTGCAGTATCTCATCACAACCACAAGGTAGTGCAGTATCTCATCACAACCACAAGGTAGTGCAGTATCTCATTACAACCACAAGGTAGTGCAGTATCTCATCTCACAACCACAAGGTAGTGCAGTATCTCATCTCACAACCACAAGGTAGTGCAGTATCTCATCTCACAACCACAAGGTAGTGCAGTATCTCATCACAACCACAAGGTAGTACAGTATCTCATTACAACCACAAGGTAGTGCAGTATCTCATCTTACAACCACAAGGTAGTGCATTATCTCATCACAACCACAAGGTAGTGCAGTATCTCATCTCACAACCACAAGGTAGTGCAGTATCTCATCTCACAACCACAAGGTAGTGCAGTATCTCATCACAACCCCAAGGTAGTGCAGTATCTCATCTCACAACCCAAAGGTAGTGCAGTATCTGATCTCACAACCACAAGGTAGTACAGTATCTCACCAAAACCACAAGGTAGTGCAGTATCTCATCTCACAACCACAAGGTAGTGCAGTATCTCTCTCACAACCACAAGGTAGTGCAGTATCTCATCTCACAACCACAAGGTAGTGCAGTATCTCATCACAACCACAAGGTAGTGCAGTATCTCATCACAACCACAAGGTAGTGCAGTATCTCATCACAACCACAAGGTAGTGCAGTATCTCATTACAACCACAAGGTAGTGCAGTATCTCATCTCACAACCACAATGTAGTGCAGTATCTCATCTCACAACCACAAGGTAGTGCAGTATCTCATCACAACCACAAGGTAGTACAGTATCTCATTACAACCACAAGGTAGTGCAGTATCTCATCTTACAACCACAAGGTAGTGCATTATCTCATCACAACCACAAGGTAGTGCAGTATCTCATCTCACAACCACAAGGTAGTGCAGTATCTCATCACAACCACAAGGTAGTGCAGTATCTCATCTCACAACCACAAGGTAGTGCAGTATCTCATCTCACAACCACAAGGTAGTGCAGTATCTCATCACAACCACAAGGTAGTGCAGTATCTCATCACAACCACAAGGTAGTGCAGTATCTCATCACAACCACAAGGTAGTGCAGTATCTCATCACAACCACAAGGTAGTGCAGTATCTCATCACAACCACAAGGTAGTGCAGTATCTCATCACAACCACAAGGTAGTGCAGTATCTCATCACAACCACAAGGTAGTGCAGTATCTCATCTCACAACCACAAGGTAGTGCAGTATCTCATCACAACCACAAGGTAGTGCAGTATCTCATCTCACAACCACAAGGTAGTGCAGTATCTCATCACAACCACAAGGTAGTGCAGTATCTCATCACAACCACAAGGTAGTGCAGTATCTCATCACAACCACAAGGTAGTACAGTATCTCATTACAACCACAAGGTAGTGCAGTATCTCATCTTACAACCACAAGGTAGTGCAGTATCTCATCTTACAACCACAAGGTAGTGCATTATCTCATCACAACCACAAGGTAGTGCATTATCTCATCACAACCACAAGGTAGTGCAGTATCTCATCACAACCACAAGGTAGTGCAGTATCTCATCACAACCACAAGGTAGTGCAGTATCTCATCTCACAACCACAAGGTAGTGCAGTATCTCATCTCACAACCACAAGGTAGTGCACTATCTCATCACAACCACAAGGTAGTGCACTATCTCATCACAACCACAAGGTAGTGCACTATCTCATCACAACCACAAGGTAGTGCACTATCTCACTGCGCCTTGTCACTTATCATAGCTGTACTAATGCAGCTAAACAGTAATCCAATTTTAAAGACGCCATCTTGCTACCTATTGGGGGTCCTTAATGTTAACAAGGTTTTTATTCACGGGTTGTTGTTGTTTGGATCGTGCAGAAGGGGGTCTCCGTGCCTGTGTTTAGGGACCCCTGATTTCGATCATCACACTGTAAAAAGGTGGATGTGTTTATTTCTATTTCTTAATCCCCCATCAGGTTTTAATCCGCGAGGATTATCTCCCTCGAGTGGAGCTCTTCAGCTTGTCCACATTTTCGGAAGATTCACGGGTCGGCAAACAGGAGCGGATCGCGAGGGCCGAGCGTTGAGTCTGTTGGCGTGGGCCGAGTGTCTGTCTGTGTACACGTAACGGAGCACTTAATGATGCCGCCATATTTTGTCGTCACACATTCACGTATGTCATAAAGCATAGTTTATGTCTATTCAGCATTGGGATGGTTGGGACTATCTTGTTTTTGTTATGGTTGATGTTTGTGAACGAAAAAAAAAAAACAGTTTTGTGTGGGGCCTGTGCAGTGGTTCCCGAACTTTTTATCGTCTCATTGATATTGCTGAATCCAGGTTTTCCCAAATGCGCCCTATATCAAATTCAAACAAGTATACTGCAAAGATAGATAGATATTTTTTTATCGAAGGTATTAGTGCAAATAAAGAAAAAATGCTAACCAGTAAATATTTCTAGAAACTTCTTCCAAAACTCAAGAGTTATAACTAAGTGAGTTACTGGTTTTAACCCTGGCCGCTAGATGACGCCACGTATCATATTAAATTTAAAAAGGGAAATTAAATTATGAACAATTTGTAATATTTCGCTGATCACCTGTGAGTAAGGCCCCGCTCCTAATGGCGCCGCGGCGTGCACTTTGAGAACCACTGGGCTAGGATAGTTAGTCACGTGATGCTGCACAAAAACATAACGAATGACTATAGCACAGTGTCGGACGTAAAGACAGTTTATAATAACTTTAAGACACGTGAAATTAATATGAGACACGTGAAACTAATATGAGACACATGAAATAACTAGAAATTAGAAAACAGGTGAAATGGCAAGAAGAGAGGAGAAATAATAAGAAAGCAGGAAAAATAACAAGAAAGCAGGTGAAATGACAAGAAAGCAGGTGAAATAACAAGAAAGCAGGTGAAATAACAAGAAAGCAGGTGAAATAACAAGAAAGCAGGTGAAATAACAAGAAAGCAGGTGAAATAACAAGAAAGCAGGTGAAATAACAAGAAAGCAGGTGAAATGACAAGAAAGCAGGTGAAATGACAAGAAAGCAGGTGAAATAACAAGAAAGCAGGTGAAATAACAAGAAAGCAGGTGAAATAACAAGAAAGCAGGTGAAATAACAAGAAAGCAGGTGAAATAACAAGAAAGCAGGTGAAATAACAAGAAAGCAGGTGAAATAACAAGAAAGCAGGTGAAATAACAAGAAAGCAGGTGAAATAACAAGAAAGCAGGTGAAATAACAAGAAAGCAGGAGAAATGACAAGAAGAGCATAAACACATGTCACAAAAACAGAACCACCAAAAGTTAGGTAATGTGACATTATTAACAGTTGTCACAAAAACAGAACCACCAAAATTGGCGACTCAGGTCTTGTTCAATCGCGTCTCCAAAACAAAGAAGGACAACTCGCCAATCGTATACTAGTTTGTCTAGCAGTCGTCTCCCCCCCCCCCCCCCCCCCACACTTCCCCCTTTTTAGATCCAACAAACACAATTTAATTACATTGTCTTAAGTTAAGCCGTCCAGACGTAGTTGTGGGCCTAAGTTTTCTGGTTTTCCCCAATCTTTGTGCAGGAAGGGGCGCAACTAATGAATGGAATTACCCAGGGAAAGACAACACTGAGCCAAGCTCTGGTGAGAAAACTAAAAAAGTAGCACTAATATGTAGCTTAATGAATCAATTACTTCAGAAGGGCGTAGCTGCACTATCGCGCTTGGACGTCGGCCAGTGGGGGAAACCGATCAGATTACTTTAATATCTTCAACGCAGAAGTAGCGACCCCAAGGCCAGCGGGCAACATTCGGCCCTCTTAGCTGATGGTATAAAGGTAATAACTTCAACGCAGAAGTAGCGACCCCAAGGCCAACGGGCAAGATGCGGCCCTCGGGCAACATGCGGCCCTCTTAGTTGATGGTATAATGGTTATAACTTCAACGCAGAAGTAGCGACCCCAAGGCCAGCGGGCAACATACGGCCCTCTTAGTTGATGGTAGCTCTCAGCACGGGGCACATGCAGATAAGCATATTCTCATTAGCGTAGGGAGGAGGCATATTGCTTTTTTCCCTCTCTTCTTAATTTCAGCTACTTTATACTCTCGATGTCCAATGTAGAACTTCCGCTCCATATGTCAGCTATCTGATTTAAATGTTTAATGTAGAACTAGAACTTCAACTCCATATGTCAGCTATCTGATTTAAATGTTTAATGTAGAACTTTAGCTCCATATGTCAGCTATCTGATTTAAATGTTCAATGTAGAACTTTAGCTCCATATGTCAGCTATCTGATTTAAATGTTCAATGTAGAACTTTAGCTCCATATGTCAGCTATCTGATTTAAATGTTCAATGTAGAACTTTAGCTCCATATGTCAGCAATCTGATTTAAATGTCCAATGTAGAACTTTAGCTCCATATGTCAGCTATCTGATTTAAATGTTCAATGTAGAACTTTAGCTCCATATGTCAGCTATCTGCTTTAAATGTTCAATGTAGAACTAGAACTTCAACTCCATATGTCAGCTATCTGATTTAAATGTTCAATGTAGAACTTTAGCTCCATATGTCAGCTATCTGATTTAAATGTTCAATGTAGAACTTTAGCTCCATATGTCAGCTATCTGCTTTAAATGTCCAATGTAGAACTTTAGCTCCATATGTCAGCTATTTGCTTTAAATGTCCAATGTAGAACTTTAGCTCCATATGTCAGCTATCTGCTTTAAATGTCCAATGTAGAGCTTTAGCTCCATATGTCAGCTATCTGCTTTAAATGTTCAATGTAGAACTAGAACTTCAACTCCATATGTCAGCTATCTGATTTAAATGTTCAATGTAGAACTTTAGCTCCATATGTCAGCAATCTGATTTAAATGTCCAATGTAGAACTTTAGCTCCATATGTCAGCTATCTGATTTAAATGTTCAATGTAGAACTTTAGCTCCATATGTCAGCTATCTGCTTTAAATGTTCAATGTAGAACTAGAACTTCAACTCCATATGTCAGCTATCTGATTTAAATGTTCAATGTAGAACTTTAGCTCCATATGTCAGCTATCTGATTTAAATGTTCAATGTAGAACTTTAGCTCCATATGTCAGCTATCTGCTTTAAATGTCCAATGTAGAACTTTAGCTCCATATGTCAGCTATTTGCTTTAAATGTCCAATGTAGAACTTTAGCTCCATATGTCAGCTATCTGCTTTAAATGTCCAATGTAGAGCTTTAGCTCCATATGTCAGCTATCTGCTTTAAATGTTCAATGTAGAACTAGAACTTCAACTCCATATGTCAGCTATCTGATTTAAATGTTCAATGTAGAACTTTAGCTCCATATACCAGCTATCTGCTTTAAATGTCCAATGTAGAACTTTAGCTCCATATGTCAGCTATCTGCTTTAAATGTCCAATGTAGAACTTTAGCTCCATATGTCAGCTATCTGCTTTAAATGTCCAATGTAGAACTTTAGCTCCATATGTCAGCTATCTGCTTTAAATGTTCAATGTAGAACTAGAACTTCAGCTCGATGTGTCAGCTATCTGCTTTAGATGTTCTATTTAGAACTTTAGCTCCATATATCAGCTATCTGGTTCTTAAGAAATAATTTTAACTTTAAAATAAAGAGGTTCTTATCCTTTTGATGTTCGACCCTACTCGACGCCACAATTCATAAAGTTCGACACACGATGCTACTATAGCATAAGTACGATTACTTCTATAAGTATCGATTTTTATATATTATCCTAATTAAAAACTAACCCATGCAGTGCAGAGCAGTGGCGCGGCTAAGGTAGGTACCCCCCCCCCAGGGCAGGCTTAGAATTTTACCGCCCCCTTATATGAAAAAAAAAATCTTCAGTTGGCAGAAAATGCTGCCCCTCTATACAAAAAATAGTGCCGCCCCAGACGGACCGACCCCTCTGCACCCCACTCCCTACGCCACTGGTTCAGAGTCAAGATAGAGCGCATACGTAGACTTAAGTATTATCTCCATGAAAGCATATTATTTATATTTACCATATAGACATTATTTATATCACCATATGAACATATCATTTATATTTACCATCTAAACATATTACTTATATTTACTATACAATACAAACATATTATTTATATTAACCATATAAACGTCATCTTCCTTTCAAACAACAACCTCAGACACCCCTTTGAACCCACGTGTAACATTGTAATGATTTACTAGATGTAGTATTTCTTGGTGTCCCTTAGGTTGCCCCAGACATGAGAACCATTGTTTTTTCTTTCTAAACAAGGGCGCGCGCGCATTACAACTTCTGTTTTTTTGGAAACAGAAGTTGTTACCGTTTTGTTTTTGAAAATGTTGCCGGTTTGGGGGAAGGGGGGGGGGTGTCTGCTGTAATCTAAGACAGAAAATTAATTGAACTCATGCCACACGTCACCTCACGTGATTGATGACGCGTTAGTGACGTTGACTTTCAACGTATCGTAATGAAACAACTTATTATCTAATGAGCGTTCACTGACGTCAAGCTGACTTGTTTAAAGATACGTGTATGTATATAAATATATATATATTATACTAGTTTTATTATATACTAGCTATAGCCGTCCAAACAATGGCGTCCCAAACAATGGCGTGACCTTCCCATCTACTCAATTCACTGGAGGTAACATGTATTCTAGTAACGCACTTTATAAGATTCCCAATGAGTTGCCCCCCCCCCCTTTTTCCCCATCGCCTGTAAACTGTGTTAATATTCTAATGGCCCGCCCCCTTTACACCACCCATTTATTACACCAACTATTTCCGTCAAACAAAAGACAATAAAAAAAAATATTGCGCAAAATAGGCACTTGCGGTATTTTTAAGAATCTCATTAAGCGCAGTTATCGCGAATTTTACTTAACGAAATCATCCCCCTTTGGTACTGTTAGTGATATTGTTACATATTGAATTTGTAAATTTTGATTTTAAAAAATGATTCGGCTTGAGTACAAAAGCGTTTGGGTCAAATTTATTAATGAGTTTGGGTCAACTTTATTCAAGCGTTTGGGTCAACTTTATTCAAGCGTTTGGGTCAACTTTATTAAAGTGTTTGGGTCAACTTTATTCAGAGCAATAAATTCTCAAAGGTGCTGGCTGCATTAGTTTCATCACTGTGTTGCACTGCGTTCCGACCTTTACACTGAACACAAAGTCCTCCTTTACAGATACGTCCCCGTAGAAGTGAATTGCGACCCTTGACTACAAGCACGGCCGGGGTGTCGGAGAGTATGTTGTATTGGGTAGAGTTCTAGATTACCATTTCATGACAAAAAGAGTTATGCTTACGGTTGCTGTGTCGAGATGCATGTTGCGGGTCAGATGACATCAATTGTAAGGATTTTGCTTTAAAATATATTTCTCCGGAGAGAACCTATGACGTCATCGATGCCCACAGGGACTTTATAGAACGTTGAGCTGAATACTCTCTAACACAAAGACTCGCACACACTGCCCCTAAATCTAATCATAGCCTCTACTCCATACCCTATACCATAGGCGAGTGGGGGTGGGGAGGGGAGGAGTCACGGACAAAAGTCTCGGACAAAAGTCACAAGTTTTGTAAGGAAAAATTTCACAGGAAAGAAAATCACAGAAAAGCTATGTGTTATCCGTAAGTGTACGTCAGTATAAATATTTAAGATATCCTACATATCAGTGGAAGGGGAAGGAAACAAAGTTCGCAAGAAGAAAAGTGATAAGAAGAAAAGTGATAAGAAGAAAAGTGATAAGAAGAAAAGTGATAAGAAGAAAATAACAAAACATGAAAATCTGACGCTTATCCACACATTTGTATGTATGATACCTGACGGCGAATTACTTGTATCATACAATACCCTGCCGTTATAATACTATATTTAGTACACTGTAACACTACCTCTATGATATTATAGCATTATTGCATTTTCATTACACGCCGCAACTTCTCTATCACTAGTATCACACACACTACCTTTTTGTAGCGCCCCGCCTCCACCCCCACACAACAAATAGGACATATCATCACGCCCCAATTCAGTAAATTTATTTTAAAAATCACATTTCCCCCCAAATCGCCCAATCAGCAATTTCCTTCCCTGGCAAATTTAGGACCCCGTGGTGAAGAAATAACTCACTGACTGACCCAATATTGACCCACTGTGTTAACTGCCCTCTCGTTGCCGTTATAGAAACCACGAAGGGCATCACAAATCTTCATCGTCTGACGCCAGGACAGACCTTGATGCAACGCACGCTAAAAATAGAACTGTGACGACATGCTTCTTGTGTTCTACGTCACAGCTTGATTTAAAACATAATGCCGCTGCTAAAGTATGTAGCCCGTGCCATCCAGATTTCCAAGTTAAAAATACACACCCGATCCATGGATTGCTTAGCTGTCTTGACAGTAGCAAAGTCGGCAAGGGTGTCATTTAGGCAGTTGCCTTAACCAGTAACGTGGGATGGGGAGGGTGAAGGGGCGCACGCCTCGGGTGACATCCTCAGAGTGCGCCAAATTTGTCATTTTTAAAATGTTTATTAATATATAATTTTTGTGGGGCTTTCCATCCTTATCTTAGCCACGGCCCTGCACCGATATAGGGCCTACACACAACGGCCATGCACCGATATAGGGCTACACACAACGGCCATGCAACGATATAGGGCCTACACACAACGGCCATGCACCGATATAGGACCTACACACAACGGCCATGCATCGATATAGGGCCTACACACAACGGCCATGGCCCAACATAGGGCCTACACACAACGGCACTGCACCAAAATAGGGCCTACACACAACGGCCCTGCACCAACATAGGGCCTACACACAACGGCCCAGAACCAACATAGGGTCTATACACAACGGCCCTGCACCAACATAGGGCCTACACACAACGGCCCTGAACCAACATAGGGTCTATACACAACGGCCCTGCACCAAAATAGGGCCTACACACAACGGCCCTGCACCAACATAGGGCCTACACACAACGGCCCAGAACCAACATAGGGTCTACACACAACAGCACTGCACCAACATAGGGTCTACACACAACGGCACTGCACCAACATAGGGTCTACACTACTTGTGCAGCCCTTACACTACTTGTGTCGCCCTTACACTACTTGTGTCGCCCTTACACTGCTTGTGTCGCCCTTACACTACTTGTGTCGCCCTTACACTACTTGTGCAGCCCTTACACTACTTGTGTCGCCCTTACACTACTTGTGTCGCCCTTACACTACTTGTGACGCCCTTAAACTACTTGTGACGCCCTTACACTACTTGTGACGCCCTTACACTACTTGTGACGCCCTTACACTACTTGTGTCGCCCTTACACTACTTGTGACGCCCTTACACTACTTGTGACGTCCTTACACTACTTGTGCAGCCCTTACACTACTTGTGCAGCCCTTACACTACTTGTGACGTCCTTACACTACATGTGACGCCCTTACACTACTTGTGACGCCCTTACACTACCTGTGACGCCCTTACACTACTTGTGTCGCCCTTACACTACTTGTGACGCCCTTAAACTACTTGTGACGCCCTTACACTACTTGTGACGCCCTTACACTACTTGTGTCGCCCTTACACTACTTGTGACGCCCTTACACTACTTGTGACGCCCTTACACTACTTGTGACGCCCTTAAACTACTTGTGACGCCCTTACACTACTTGTGACACCCTTACACTACTTGTGTCGCCCTTACACTACTTGTGACGCCCTTACACTACTTGTGTCACCCTTACACTACTTGTGACGTCCTTACACTACTTGTGGCGCCCTTACACTACTTGTGCAGCCCTTAAACTACTTGTGACGTCCTTACACTACTTGTGACGTCGTTACACTACTTGTGTCGCCCTTACACTACTTGTGACGTCCTTAAACTACTTGTGACGCCCTTACACTACTTGTGACGCCCTTACACTACTTGTGACGCCCTTACACTACTTGTGAAGCCCTTACACTACTTGTGAAGCCCTTACACTACTTGTGTCGTCCTTACACTACTTGTGACGTCCTTGCACTACTTGTGACGCCCTTACACTACTTGTGACGTCCTTACACTACTTGTGCAGCCCTTAAACTACTTGTGCAGCCCTTACACTGCTTGTGACATCCTTAAACTACTTGCGCCTTCCTTACACTACGTGTGCCGCCTTCACACCTCTTGCTCCGCCCTTATACTACTTGCGCCACTCTCACACTACTTGCGCCGCCCTCATACCACTTGCGCCGCCCTCACACTACTTGTGCCGCCCTTGCACTGCATCATCATCAATGTCAGCGGTGGACTTAACAACCACCTTGCACCCTCTTATCACCGTGACCAGGTAGGGTTGTCTCAACCAGGTAAGGTTGTCTCAACCAGGTAGGGTGGTCTCAACCAGGTAAGGTTGTCTCAACCGAAGTACAATGCTGTAATCTCAGTTTATTATAAATAAACTTTCCAATGAAAATAATAAATTCAAGTAATTTTGTTGTTTTGTATTTTTTTTTTTTTTGTGGTGCTTTTTAAAAAAAATGCATTGGTGAAAAATTAATCCGGTTCAATATCCGTAAATATTGATTAAATTCATGAATCATTGGCTTCTTCTGTTTGTTTGGAAGTTTTCTTTTTGCCAATGTGATTGGTGCACTCTTTTTGCATTTTGTCCCCTCTCACCCGACCACCACCTCCAAAAAGCATTTAAATAAAAATTATTTAAAACATCAACTTTCAAACAAATAAAAAAATTTTTTTGTTTTGTTTTAAATTCTCCCCCCCCCCTCCCCGGCCCCCACTCTTTCTTCTTCTTATCTTTTTTTAACAGCTTCCCCTACTCACTAGGGACATATTTACCTCCCACAATTCCTCTCGTCGTTGACTTTGCCCCTTCCGTTATTGTGAGAATGTGATAGAGTGGACATGGGAAAATGGCCGCCTTCTGACCTGCAGGTTGATCAATGGACGTGCCAAGTGGACACCATCGGTGAAAGGGGGGCCCCTTGTGGTGTGGGGGAGGAGCCAAATGATGAGGACCACAGTGTGAGATCTATTGGCGATGATTTGACATGGGGGAATTAACTCACTTTAAAAAAAAAACCACACACACCAATTTGTCATTGTAGCAGCATGACTCTAGGCATTTTTCTCACATCTGAAAACCATTTTCACTTACCTCCCCTCCCAAATAATTGTTTCAATGAAAATAGCCTTGGTCAAAAATGATGTGGGGGGGGGGGGGGGCGTTCTATGTGACTGTGAGGGCATTCCAGGCCCCCCAATCTATGCGGGGGTTGGCTAGAGCAGGTCAAAGGTATAATCTTGTTGACGCATTGACAGGAGAATGGCTGGTAAGTCCTTTGTTATTTTTTAACTTTTCAATTCTCCTGTCAAACTTCTCCTGTCAAACTTCTCCTGTCAAACTTCTCATGAGTTCAGAGTTCATTAACAAATACGCTGAACACAGAATTTTAGGGGGGGGGGGGTGCAAGGGGAAATGTTGTTAGGGAGGGGTTGTCGGGGAGGGGTGGTCACGGAAGGGGTTGTCACGGAAGGGGTTTACAATGTATAATTTATTTTTCTTACATTGTCATTGTGTCACTGATCACAGGCAAACCGTTATAAGAAGTTTTCGTTTGTCTTGTTTTTGTCTTTAGTATTTCTTGTCATATTCCTTTTTTTGTTCGACTCCTACTTTGCACACCATCCATGTGCGCACCGACAAAACAAACTTTGGTCACTTGACAAAATGAAAGCGCGTATTTTCGTTATTCCCCTTTGGGAATATCCATACATGACGTCAGGCAAATTAAGCCGCTTTTAAGCCCCGCCCCCCTTCCCCTCCCCCCACACACACATATTAAAAAACGATAATAAAATATGGTCAAGCATTTTTAAAACAAATTAAACACTTTTATCACATATCGTCACCCATAGGTTAACCACTTTATATATATTGGAATAGTTTAGCCACATAAGATCATATATTGGAATAGTTGAGCCACATAAGATCATATATTGGAGTAGGTTAACAATTTAAGATCATATATTTGAGTAGGTTAACAATTTAAGATCATATATTGGAATACGTTAACCCCTTAAGATCATATATTGGAATAGTTTAACCACTTAAGGTCATATATTGGAATAGTTTAACCACTTTAGATCATATATTGGAATAGCTTAACCACTTTAGTTCATATATTGAAATACTTTAACCAATTTAGATCATATTTTGGAATAGGTTAGCCACTAAGATCACATTTCGGAATACTTTAACCACATAAGATCATATATTGGAATAGTTGAGCCACATAAGATCATATATTGGAATAGTTGAGCCACATAAGATCTAATATTGGAATAGTTGAGCCACATAAGATCATATATTGGAATAGTTGAGCCACATAAGATCTAATATTGGAATAGTTGAGCCACATAAGATCTAATATTGGAATAGTTGAGCCACATAAGATCTAATATTGGAATAGTTGAGCCGGTCACGTGTGTTGTCCAATCTTTGACTAGCTGCCGAATGCTAACAGATTTTGTTTTTTTTTTCTTTGAAAGGGAAGCAACCGGAAATATTCAACAGACACAAAGATACAAAATATTTCCAATAACCGAAGAAAAAGGAGAAGCCATAGTAATTTAATTATCATAAATACCAATGACTCCGTCAACCAATGGCCCCGTCAACCAATGGCCCCGTCAACCCATGGCCCCGTTAACCAATTGCCCCGTCAACCAATTGCGACGGCAATGCATGAACTTCCCATCTACTAATACAGTGGTTCTCAACCTTCCTAATGCCGCGATTCTCATGCTGTGACGACCCCCCAACCACAAAATTATTTTGGTTGCTACTTCATAACTGTTAGTATATGTGTTTTCCGATGGTCTTAGGCGACCCCTAGGAAAGTGTCATTTGACCCCCAAAGGGGTCGCTACCCACGGGTTGAGAACCGCTGTACTAAAGTTACTGACAAATCATGCATTCGAGAAACTCACTTGATAAGAATCCCAATTTGTGATAACTTCTGGTCATTTTATTTTCTTCACCTATTTGGGGGGTGGGGGGGGGGGGGGGGTTATTTCTAGTAACATAACAATAACAATTAAAAAAAAACAAGTACTTTAAAAACTAGAGATATATTTTTACGGATTTAAAAAATAAATAAATAAAACTACTAGTTCATTCCAAGCGAGGTGTAGGCCCCGGTTAGTGAAGTTTTGATATTTCCCCCTCACACGGCCTAACAAATACTTTAAGAAAAAAGAGTTGGCTCCAAGATGACCACTCTACCACTGTCTAAAGCCGGCCCTGCACAACTCATATTGTAAGGCGGGCCGTAATACTTTAAGAAAAAATTGTGCGGTCCGAAAGGCAATAGGACAGGGCGAAAGCTATTAAGAAAATAATAACAATAAAGAATATTTCGTTACGTCGCGGGCCGCCAAGTGGGTGCTGGCGGCCCACATGCGGCCCGCGGGCCGTTTGTTGTGCAGGCCCGGTCTAAAGATAATCTTTTTTTAAAAATCAGCTAAAATGAAACCTAGTTGATACAACGCTTTTAAAAAATATAACCAATAAGAGTTGACTGGAGTTAGGAGGACATTGCAGCTCTGTTATGTCAATGGTTAGTTTCGTATCTTTACTCTATGGATGTTATGTCAATGGTTAGTTTCGTATCTTTACTCTGTGGATGTTATGTGAATGGTTAGTTTCGCATCTTTACTCTTTGGATGTTATGTCTATTGTTAGTTTCGCATCTTTACTCTTTGGATGTTCTGTCAATGGTTAGTTTCGTATGTTCACTCTGTGGATGTTTTGTGCCAGTTTGTGGGTTTGGTGTCAAGTTGTAGAAAATGTGTTGCTAGACTCGTGTGTCTATGGCATCAGTGCTAGACTCGTGTGTCTATGGCATCAGTGCTAGACTCGTGTCTATGGCATCAGTGCTAGACTCGTGTCTATGGCATCAGTGCTAGACTCGTGTGTCTATGGCATCAGTGCTAGACTCGTGTCTATGGCATCAGTGCTAGACTCGTGTCTATGGCATCAGTGCTAGACTCGTGTGTCTATGGCATCAGTGCTAGACTCGTGTGTCTATGGCATCAGTGCTAGACTCGTGTGTCTATGGCATCAGTGCTATACTCGTGTGTCTATGGCATCAGTGCTAGACTCGCGTGTCTATGGCATCAGTGCTATACTCGTGTGTCTATGGCATCAGCGCTAGACTCGTGTGTCTATGGTATCAGTGCTAGACTCGTGTGTCTATGGCATCAGTGCTATACTCGTTGTCTATGGCATCAGCGCTAGACTCGTGTGTCTATGGCATCAGTGCTAGACTCGTGTGTCTATGGTATCAGTGCTAGACTCGTGTGTCTATGGCATCAGTGCTATACTCGTTGTCTATGGCATCAGCGCTAGACTCGTGTGTCTATGGCATCAGTGCTAGACTCGTGTGTCTATGGCATCAGTGATATACTCGTGTGTCTATGGCATCAGCGCTAGACTCGTGTGTCTATGGCATCAGTGCTAGACTCGTGTGTCTATGGCATCAGTGCTAGACTCGTGTGTCTATGGCATCAGTGCCGGATTAACCTAAAGGCAAACGAGGCACGTACCTAGGGGCGCCATGCCTTTAAGAGGCCCCGCCATAAGCGCCCTTATTTAGAGATTGATGTGATCTACAGGAAACATACAGGAAACATACAGGAAACATACAGGAAACATACAGGAAACATACAGGAAACATACAGGGAACATACAGGGAACATACAGGAAACATGCAGGGAACATACAGGAAACATACAGGGAACATACAGGAAACATACAGGAAACATACAGGAAACATGCAGGAAACATACAGGAAACATACAGGAAACATGCAGGAAACATACAGAAACATATTATCTGAAGCAAAAGTCTTAATTCGGGAATATTTGTAGACGGACGTGTGTACAGTTTAAAGTTGACCTATCTGAAATAAGATGTCATGGGTTTAAAAATCACGTGACATCTAGAGCGCCCGCCCCCTGCCACTTTTTGGACGCCCCTTGCAACGTTTTAGGACGCCCCCCCCCCCCCCCATGCCACTTTTCGGTTTGAAGCCCTCTGAATTTAAAGTTGATGGTTTCATTTTCGTCCATGTCAAAACTTTGTGCCCCTTAAATATCTGAGGTCTCCTGCACCCGAAAGGTTTACAGGGCCCCTGCGACGACGGTCCTGGAAACAAAACCAATTGTAAACTTTTCCTTAAACGGTTATCATCAAAGTGAATGTAATCATCAAAGTGGGGGTAATAATCAAAGGGAATGTAATCATCAAATTGGGGGTAATCATCAAAGTGAAGGTAATCATCAAAGTGAATGTAATCATCAAAGTGAATGTAATCATAAAAGTGGGTGTAATCATCAAAGTGGGGGTAATAATCAAAGGGAATGTAATCATCAAAGTGAATGTAATCATCAAATTGGGGGTAATCATCAAAGTGAAGGTAATCATCAAAGTGAATGTAATCATCAAAGTGAATGTAATCATAAAAGTGGGTGTAATCATCAAAGTGGGGGTAATCATAAAAGTGGAGGTAATCATCAAAGGGAATGTAATCATCAAAGTGAAGGTAATCACCAAAGGGGGGGGGGGTAATAATCAAAGTGGGGGTAATCATCAAAGCGAGGGTTTGGAGTGACTTTCTTTTTTTGCTGACAGCGGGAATAAGTAGAACAAAAAATGACAATGTCAACTCATTCGGTCAGCTACTAAGCGACCGAAAACGAACAGAAAAGACGTTTCTATTTCACAGTCATGATATTATTAAAAGGGGTCCTCGATGGATTTTGTATACCGTATTTTAATTGTTTCGTTATGGCACATCCACACGTCCTACATAGGGAGCCGTGCCAACAGCCGGGTTAGGTGGCGGGGGGAGGGTCAAATGACCAAAGTGCAGTTATGTATTATCTACAACAGTGCTTCTCAAACTTTTTAGTATGGCGGACCGGCAGGAATTTTTCCATTGCACCAGGGACCGGTGCACTATTTTTCTTGTACTGACGTGGTAGCGAAATGAGTTTTCTTGAAAACTTCTGCGGACCGGCGGATGATGGCCCACGGACCGGCACCGGTCCGCGGACCACCACTTTGAGTAGAACTGATCTACAACATTTACGAACTTAGTTTGACCAACTTATAGAACGCTCCCCACGCCATTGTTGGTGATGACACGTCATAAATGAAACGCTCTCTCATTTTAATTTTTACTTAATGAAATGTGATCAAAATGGATTGCAATATTTTATCCAATTCTAATTTTACTTTTCTTTATTGTGTCAAAACCTACAACTGAAGTCCCTACAAATCATTTTTCTAATCTAATCTATGTTCTTTACTGCGTAGGGTTTGCGGTTTGAAATAAGCTTACGGAGCCAAACACTTTGAGAACCATCAATTAAAATAAATTTGTGAACCATGGATTAATATAACTTTGAGACCCATCGATTAATAAATAGATGAGACCTATCGATTAATATAACTTTCAGACTCATCGCTTAATAAAACTTTGAGGACCATCGATTAATAAAACTTTGAGACCCATCGATTAATACAACTTTGAGACCCATCGCTTAATACAACTTTCAGACCCATCACTTAATAAAACTTTGAGACCCATCGATTAATAAAACTTTGAGAACCATCGATTAATATAACTTTGTCCGCCTTCAATCATTCAAAGGTGTTTTTTTTTTTGGATTGTGTGGGGGGGGGGGGTGCCCCGGAGAGATATTAGCACGGGGGTTTTGGTGTAATTGCAATCATCTGATGCAAACAGTTTTAGAATGCCCACCTCTGTTTACGCCACGCGGCCCCCGCCACGTGACAGAATGGACGTACCGATTGGTCTGGCACGCGCTCCGAGCACAAAATCAACAGCGGAGCCGGAGTGCGACAAAGGTAATGGGTGCCGGATGACATGTCGGACCAGGTTAAAAGAGGGGCGCCAACTCACTCTGGGGGCCAGACACATACAATGTGGGAACAAAAGGGGTGAGAATTTGTTTTCCCCTATTACACTTGACGAGTTGGGGGTGGGGGGGGATCTTTTTAATGCAAGGCTCACCCATAAGTCCTAGTTCAATTCCTAATTTAAGTCAGCGGTCTCCTCAAGTCTTAATTTTAAACAGGGGTTCTTAATATTAAATACACGAACCCTTTAAGTCTTACTTTCATATTTGATCACATAAGGCCTATTTTACCACTTAAGGTAGCGGTTCTCAACCTGTGGGTCGCGACCCCTTTTGGGGTCGCATGACCTTTTCTCGGGGGTCGCCTAAGACCATCTGAAAACAAATATAATCTACAGTTTTAAAGTAGCAACGAAAGTAATTGTGTGGCTAGGGGGTCGCCACAACACGAGGAACTGTATGAAAGGGTCGCGGCGTTAAGAAGGTTGAGAACCACTGACTTAAGGCCTTGGTGTTCACTTAAGGCCTTGGTGTTCACTTAAGGCCTTCGTGTTCACTTAAGGCCTTGGTGTTCACTTAAGGCCTTGGTGTTTACCTAAGGCCTTGGTGTTCACTTAAGGCCAATTTGATTACTTAATACCTATTTGATAACGTGTGTTCTGTGTGCAATAAGAATTCTAAGCATAAGTTAACAAGTTCGATGTCAAGAAAACTAACGGAATTTAAACCAGAATTTGAGAGGATTCGAAAGCTCGCTTTATTATGACTTGCGTTAACTCCTCCCCCTTCCATCGGTCTGTGTTCTCCAGTTGTTGTCTTAACCTTTCAAACACTTACATTGCCGCACATGAGTTGTGCGTGGGTCAAACCTTTCAAACACTTACATTGTTGCACATGAGTTGTGCGTGGGTCAAACCTTTCAAACACTTACATTGCTGCACATGAGCTGTGCTTGAGTCAAACCATTCAACACTTACATTGTTGCACATGAGTTGTGCTTGAGTCAAACCATTCAAACACTTACATTGCTGCACATGAGCTGTGCTTGAGTCAAACCTTTCAAACACTTACATTGTTGCACATGAGTTGTGCTTGAGTCAAACCATTCAAACACTTACATTGCCGCACATGAGCTGTGCTTGAGTCAAACCTTTCAAACACTTACATTGTTGCACATGAGTTGTGCTTGAGTCAAACCTTTCAAACACTTACATTGTTGCACATGAGCTGTGTTTGAGTCAAACCATTCAACACTTACATTGCTGTGCTTGAGTCAAACCATTCAACACTTACATTGTTGCACATGAGCTGTGCTTGTGTCAAACCATTCAAACACTTACATTGGTGCACATGACCTGTGCTTGAGTCAAATCTTTCAAACACTTACATTGCCGCACATGACATGTGCTTGAGTCAAACCATTCAAACACTTACATTGTTGCACATGAGCTGTGCTTGAGTCAAACCTTTCAAACACTTACATTGTTGCACATGAGCTGTGCTTGAGTCAAACCATTCAACACTTACATTGCTGTGCTTGAGTCAAACCATTCAAACACTTACATTGTTGCACATGAGCTGTGCTTGAGTCAAACCTTTCAAACACTTACATTGTTGCACATGACCTGTGCTGGAGTAAGACCATCCAAACACTTACATTGGTGCACATGAGTTGTGCTTGAGTCAAACCATCCAAACACTTACATTGGTGCACATGAGTTGTGCTTGAGTCAAACCATCCAAACACTTACATTGCTGCAAATCGCACAAGGAGCATCGCACCTTCCAAGCACCTCCATTGCTGCAAATCTTACAAAGACTAACTTGTCTAGCTATAGCTGCAGCCATTGTTGCCGTAGGCAGCTGTCGATGGTTTCCCACAAATAGCCACAACGCTTCACACTGGGCACTGTTTGTTGTTTTTTTCTCTTTTAAATCTTTTTGATTTATTAAAGTTCGACGGGTTTATTGTCCATTTTGTGAAACTCATCGTTCTGTGGATATGGATACAATGAAAAAAAAAATCAGAGACCCGGTTTATAAACGAATCCACTTTTGCTTTTAAAGGTAAGAAATCATATGACGACTATTATCATGTATATGTCACGCCTGTCACTAAATGAACTTAGTCTGGTTTCCATTGCTCGTGAATAGACTACGCCTGTCACAAAATGAGCTGAGTCAGGTTTCCATTGCAGAACTATATTGTCTTACATTGAAACCGGGAAATAACGAGCCCTGAAATAACGCTGTCCTTGGCATATGCGCTAACGCCCGTCGCGGCACAGAAGGATAACCTAACACTGTCTGAACCTGCCATTAGCACCATCCCTGCAAAAAACCCTTTCTTCGGCACAAACGATTGGCGTTATTTCCAGGCCACGCTGTTACATCTGAGTTTTTATAATATAGTCAACGGAGTACCTTTAACCTGGAGTCGAATCCCTTGAAAGGATGGGGACCCTCGCTCTCATCGAACTGAACAGTTCCGGGCTTAGCACTTTAATCAAGCAAACAGCCGCCATTGTGTCAGTTTGTTTGTAGTGGCGGTCACGTGACGGAGGGACAACATTGAGTTCATTTGTCTGGAAGATATGGCGCGCGGGATATTAAAATGGCGCTTGAAATCTGCGGTAAATAACCTCTTATTTATCTATTATTATTCAAAGAGTTTTAAAAGTAAACAAAACGCATGTGCGCAAAATATTTTTTTTAAAAATGGCGCTCAGACACAGCGGTCCTGAAAGCCCGGATGAATAGAGCCATCTCTCGTTGTGTAGACAACAAAATGGATAAGGGACGAGACTTTGGCGAGAGCTACTTGTTTAAGTCAGAAAACGTTGAGAGGATCCCGACGTAGAGTTTCTAAAGGGTACTTCGCCGTGTCAACAGAGTGAGCATTTACGCCGTACGCGTTGAGCTAACTGCTCTTTGTTAATCTGGTGCGAGTGAATATTTATAGAGACCGAAGAGTGATATCGGCCGAATAGTTTATCGTCCGAATAGTTTATCGGCCGAATAGTTTATAGGCCGAATAGTGATATATATAAATCTATAAGATAGTACATAAAACCCTACATACTGTGTATGGAATAGTTTGATGGGCTCAGCACAGTGGTCGGCAACCCATGGCTCCGGGGAGGCACGAAACTCTTCAAATGTATAAATGCGGCTCTTTTCATTTAATTTGTAAAAAAAAAAAATATTTTTAATGTTTGTTTGTTTGTTTGTTTGTTTTTAGGGGCTATTTGGGTGGGGGGGGGTGGGGACTAATGCGGTAGTGCTGTTTAAACAATTCACCCCTGCATGCGTCTCCCTGAATAATTTATCTTCTTATAAATTGGCGCTTCACTCAAAAAAATAGTTTTAAAAAAAGGTTACCGAACTCTGAGGGTTTGATCGTGTCGACTTGATGGCTCATGAAATTATTTGATGAATTGATCTGTCTTTGTTGTTTTTGTGTGGTTTTTTGGTGTGTTTTTTTTTAATGTGTTGTTTAGAAGCTACACAAGGACGGAATAGATTTGTTGTTTAGACCTAGAATCCACACAAAGACGGAATAGATTTGTTTTTTAGAAGTAGAATCCACACAAAGACGGAATAGTTTTGTTGTTAAGAATCCACACAAGGACGGAATAGATTTGTTGTTTAGAACTAGAATCCACACAAAGACGGAATAGATTTGTTGTTTAGAACTAGAATCCACACAAAGACGGAATAGTTTTGTTGTTTAGAATCCACACAAGGACGGAATAGATTTGTTGTTTAGAACTAGAATCCACACAAGGACGGAATAGATTTGTTGTTTAGAACTAGAATCCACACAAAGACGGAATAGATTTGTTGTTTATAACTAGAATTCACACAAAGACGGAATAGATTTGTTGTTTAGAACTAGAATCCATACAAAGACGGAATAGATTTGTTGTTTAGAATCCACACAAGGACGGAATAGATTTGTTGTTTAGAACTAGAATCAACACAAAGACGGAATAGATTTGTTGTTTAGAAGCCACACAAGGACGGAATAGATTTGTTGTTTAGAACTAGAATCAACACAAAGACGGAATAGATTTGTTTTTTAGAAGCCACAAAAGGACGGAATAGATTTGTTCATAAAAATATTAAAACACAGCTCATCCTCTTATTGGGATATACCGGATAATTGGCCAAAGTTTAAAACTTAAACAGAAATCGCGGCTCGCTTGACCTGATTCAAAACGAGGCTTCCGTGATAGAACTTTTTATCGAAAGTCAACAGGTGTGAAAAAAAGATGAGCTCGATGTCGAGGGCAATGTATTTAATGAGCCCTTCATTGCCCGAAAGCTGCTGTCTTCCCCCCCCCCCCTTTTTCCACGAATCCGAATGTTTGCTGTCACTGACCGTGACAAAGATCACGGCCTTTCTTGGCCTTGTGTTCGGGTCAATAGGTTTTGTTTGTGCTGCGACACAGGGACAACGGGATTGCGCGTGTGTCCTCCCATTAAAACCAGGCACACAAAACACGACACGCTCACAATCTCATTAATGCAGCTTCACACGTTGTCCTCCCTTGTGTTACGGCGCCCCCAGCAGTCCTGTTGGAGAGACTTTTACACAGGCAGCCGTGACGTTTCAATATGGGGGAACGTCCGGAATTACGGAAGGCATGTTTTGTTCACTTCCTGTGGCGTTGACTGATGGGATCGTGATGCTAAGATCATGTCACTAGGCGGATCATGTAACTTGACAGATCATGTAACTTGACAGATCATGTAACTTGAAAGATCATGTAACTTGACAGATCACGTAACTTGACAGATCATGTAACTTGGAAGATCATGTAACTTGACAATTATGTAACTTGACAATCATGTAACTTCACAGATCATTATTTTGACAGATCATGTATTTTGACAGATCATGTATTTGACAGTACTTAAACTCATTGTTTGGACAATCCCGGAAGTTGATACTTTGAACCGGAAGTTGATACTTTTAACCAGAAGTTGATACTTTGAACCGGAAGTTGATCATTTGAATCGTCGAAATATCTGAAGGCTTGTTGGACTGTTGGTGAAATCGTGATCCCTCATCTGTATTTATATGTTGACACTATTGAATAGTTAAGGTTGGGCTAACAAGTCTTTAACTTTAACCATGGCTTATTTTATGACTAATCATCTAAGCGTATTTTCAAGCCAGAAAACTCTGCTCCACCGCATTCGTGTGTGGGACATGCAAAAGAGACTGACACTCGAGGATCGGTCTCACTAGCCACACAAAGAGCTGCAACCAGAGAAGATAAATCCGTCGTGTCTTGTAGACGGAAAGATGCCATACATTTTCATACTGGACTCCCGAAGTGAATACTGATACCATGACCCAAAGGCAGTGATCAGGGTCCGGAGGAGGAAGGGATGAGGGAGGGACGTACCTGGTGGTGCAGTCATTTCGTGGAGTTTTGGATGTCCAGGGAGCTAGGATGGAAGATAGGAGGTGTAAGACTGCTAGAATCAGATCAGAGAAGAACTGCAAGCAAACAAGAAGGGAATGGGCGAGAGAGGTGGAGAGAGATGGAGAGAGGATGAGAGAGATGGAGAGAGGGTGAGAGAGATGGAGAGAGGGTGAGAGAGATGGAGAGAGGGTGAGAGAGATGGAGAGAGGGTGAGAGAGATGGAGAGGGTGAGAGAGATGGAGAGAGTGAGGGTGAGAGAGATGGAGAGAGGGTGAGAGAGATGGAGAGAGAGAGTGAGAGAGATGGAGAGAGGGTGAGAGAGATGGAGAGAGGTTGAGAGAGATGGAGAGAGAGGGTGAGAGAGATGGAGAGAGGGTGAGAGAGATGGAGAGAGGGTGAGAGAGATGGAGAGAGAGAATGAGTGAAAGGGAGGGAGTGAGAGAGAATGAGTCGGAGAGGAGGGCGGGAGAGAATGAGTGAGAGGGTGAGAGAGAGGGTGAGAGAGATGGAGAGAGGGTGAGAGAGATGGAGAGAGAGAATGAGTGAAAGGGAGGGAGTGAGAGAGAATGAGTCGGAGAGAATGAGTGAGAGAGAATGAGTCGGAGAGGGGGGCAGGAGAGAATGAGTGATAGGGTGAGAGAGAGGGAGTTAGAAAGAATGAGTGAGAGTGAGAGGATGACAGAGAGGGTGAGAGAGGGAGAGTGAGACAAACTAAGAGAAATATCCTCACATAATTTAACGGACGAAGGGGAAAGAGAGTGAGAGACAGTGAGAGAGAGATAGAGAAAGACAGAGATATTGACATATTTCCAGGAATCGATTAATAAGAAAGGTTAGCAATCATAGAGTAAGAGATGATGAGAGAAAGAGAGAGAGTGATAAAGAGAGAACGAGAGAGGCAGAGAGGCATTACTAAATAGAGAGAGTGAGTGTGTGCGACAGAGAAAGAGTAAGAGAGAGGAGAGCGGATAAAGATGGGGTGAGAGAGAAAGAGGGGAGGAAGAGGGAGATTGAAGAGAGACACTAAAGAGAGACAATAAAGAGAGAATGGAGAGATAGAATGAAGAGAGAGAATGAAGAGAATGAGAATAAAGAGAGTGGATGAAGATAGTAAATGCAACGATGGAGAATGAATAGAGAGAATAAAGAGAGAGAATAAAGAGAGAGAATGAATAGAGAGAATAAAGAGAGAGAATGAATAGAGAGAATAAAGAGAGAGAATAAAGAGAGAGAATAAATAGAGAGAATAAAGAGAGAGAATGAATAGAGAGAATAAAGAGAGAGAATGAATAGAGAGAATAAAGAGAGTGGATGAAGACAGTAAATGCAACGATGGAGAATCAATAGAGAGAATGAATAGAGAGAATCAATAGAGAGAATGAATAGAGAGAATGAATAGAGAGAATCAATAGAGAGAATCAATAGAGAGAATCAATAGAGAGAATGAATAGAGAGAATCAATAGAGAGAATCAATAGAGAGAATCAATAGAGAGAATCAATAGAGAGAATCAATAGAGAGAATCAATAGAGAGAATGAAAAGAGAGAATCAATAGAGAGAATGAAAAGAGAGAATCAATAGAGAGAATGAATAGAGAGAATCAATAGAGAGAATCAATAGAGAGAATCAATAGAGAGAATCAATAGAGAGAATCAATAGAGAGAATCAATAGAGAGAATGAATAGAGAGAATCAATAGAGAGAATCAATAGAGAGAATCAATAGAGAGAATCAATAGAGAGAATCAATAGAGAGAATCAATAGAGAGAATCAATAGAGAGAATCAATAGAGAGAATCAATAGAGAGAATCAATAGAGAGAATCAATACAGAGAATGAATAGAGAGAATGAATAGAGAGAATCAATAGAGAGAATGAATAGAGAGAATCAATAGAGAGAATGAATAGAGAGAATCAATAGAGAGAATGAATAGAGAGAATCAATAGAGAGAATCAATAGAGAGAATCAATAGAGAGAATGAATAGAGAGAATCAATAGAGAGAATCAATAGAGAGAATCAATAGAGAGAATGAAAAGAATAAAAGAGAGAAAAAAGTCACAAGTTCACTATGTTATAAATAGGCCGGGTCTCTTTAAATCAAGGGAAATAACTCACGCAGCGATCGCTCGTCCAGATGGAGTTGTCTCAGACAATGTAGTAAATTACTGCCATGGCTTTGATAAGGGCGCCGTGTTACTTCCCTTTTTGCACCCCCACCCCCATGCTAACGGACATGACGACGATAGCTGGATGATCGGGCGCCCCCAAAACTTCCAGCCCACAGTTTGATTACGGGGGGGGGGGGGGGGGGGCGGCGCGCATAAACCTTCCAGCCCACGACACGGTAAGTTCAAAGAACTTCGCAGAAGTCCAGAGTTGCGTTAAAGAGCCGATAATCCCCGTGTTCCACCAATATGTCGTCACAGACCACGTGATAGATGATCACTACTGGAATGTCTATGGATGGTCAGAGCGATTTGGGGAGGGGTGATGTGTTTTTGTGTTTGGGCATTTTAAAAAAAGTGGTGGGGTTGTTTGTTTTTTTGGTTGGGGGGGGGGGGGGGGTGCGCATTGTATACTCATTTTTTCTGTCTGATAACGTTTTTGAGGTCTAATTAGGAAATCTTGCCTCTAACATTGGTAAAGTCTTAATCAGGGAGGGCATCAACAGGTGCGGCCCACAACAGACCCCTTCCCCCCCCCCCCTCTCACCTCTCGTGTCCGTACCGCTTAATTTTCTGTACTATGAACTTTCCAACCTGTCCGCCCTTCTTTTGATTGTATATTGATTGTATCAACCTGTCCGCCCTTCTTTTGATTGAATATTGATTGTATCAACCTGTCCGCCCTTCTTTTGATTGTATATTGATTGTATCAACCTGTCCGCCCTTCTTTTGATTGTATATTGATTGTATCAACCTGTCCGCCCTTCTTTTGATTGTATATTGATTGTATCAACCTGTCCGCCCTTCTTTTGATTGTATATTGATTGTATTTCATTTGAATGCAATCACAATCTCTGAATGTTAAACTCATATTGTACCTTTGCTTATTTTTATTATTTTTTAATATTTTTTGGGGGGGGGGGGGGCAAGGGGTGTTTCAGTGAATTACCATAGACTCATCAAGTATTGAGTATCCCAATTCCATCCAGTATCGAACATATAAAATCCATCGAGTATTGAGAATGTGAATTCCATCCAACACAGATTTATTGCGTACAGTTCAGCGTGTTCACTGCGTCTAGTCTATGGCATGTTACACAGTTCAGCGCGGTCATTTCGTCTAATCTATGACATGTTATACAGTTCAGCGTGTTCACTGCGTCTAGTCTATGACATGTTATACAGTTCAGCGCGGTCATTTCGTCTAGTCTATGACATGTTACACAGTTCAGCGCGGTCATTTCGTCTAATCTATGACATGTTATACAGTTCAACGTGTTCACTGCGTCTAGTCTATGACATGTTATACAGTTCAGCGCGGTCATTTCGTCTAGTCTATGACATGTTATACAGTTCAGCGCCATCATTTCGTCTAGTCTATGACATGTTATACAGTTCAGCGCGGTCATTTCGTCTAGTCTATGACATGTTATACAGTTCAGCGTGTGTCTATTCTATATGACATGGTATATAGTTTAGCGTGTTCACTGCGTCTTGTCTATGACATGTTCCATCTTTGAATCTTCACAAATCTCCTGATGTCAACAAAATTCATATAACTCACGTCTACGCAATATTTCACCTTATATCAATTATACCCGTAGCCACGCTACATAACCTCAATCTAATATACTAGCCATACCCCACCAAACAATGGCGGCCACCTTGCTGTGAGCTTCCCATCTACTAATGTTGTATGACAAAACATACATTCAAGCAACACACTTTTTACTTTTCCCAATTAGTGCTACCCCCAACCCCCCGCCCCCTTAACATCACCTATTTATTTCCCAAACTATTTCCGTTTTAAAAAATCATAAATCATTAGGGACCAAAAAATGCACTTGAGGTAATTTTAAGGATCTCATTTAGCGCAGTTATAGTATAGGGAATGTTTTTGAGTGAAATCAGCGCCATCTGGTGGTGTTAGTGTCTTTGTGACATAGCGAATGGTGTGTTTAATCATGATGTCAATCCAATATGCTGTACCTAAATTGAAGACACAATCTAAGTCAGTGGTTCTCAACCTTCCTATTGCCTCGACCCTTTAATACAGATCCTCGTCTTGTGGCGACCCCCCAACCACACAATGATTTTCGTTGCTACCTCATAGCTGTAGATCATCTGTGTTTTCAGATGGTCTTAGGCGACCGCTGGGAAAGGGTCGTGCGACCCCCAAAAGGGGTCGCGACCCACAAGTTGAGAACCGCTGATCCAAGTCGAACATCTTCTTGATTTCTCCAGGCATTAACAATACCTTACCCCCGTACCCGGGTCTCTTGCAATCTTCTCTAGCACCTTTCAGCCCTCTCCGACATTCAATCTAGCCAGAGGCGTTGTTGGTCTCCGACATTCAATCTATTCAGAGGCGTTGTTGGTCTCCGACATTCAATCTATCCAGAGGCGTTGTTGGTCTCCGACATTCAATCTATTCAGAGGCGTTGCTGGTCTCCGACATTCAATCTATCCAGAGGCGTTGTTGGTCTCCGACATTCAATCTATTCAGAGGCGTTGTTGGTCTCCGACATTCAATCTATTCAGAGGCGTTGTTCTCCGACATTCAATCTATTCAGAGGCGTTGTTGGTCTCCGACATTCAATCTATCCAGAGGCGTTGTTGGTCTCCGACATTCAATCTATTCAGAGGCGTTGTTGGTCTCCGACATTAAATCTATTCAGAGGCGTTGTTGGTCTCCGACATTGAATCTATTCAGAGGCGTTGGTATCCGACATTCAATCTATTCAGAGGCGTTGGTCTCCGACATTCAATCTATTCAGAGGCGTTGGTCTCCGACATTCAATCTATTAGAGGCGTTGGTCTCCGACATTCAATCTATTCAGAGGCGTTGGTCTCCGACATTCAATCTATTCAGAGGCGTTGATCTCCGACATTCAATCTATTCAGAGGCGTTGGTCTCCGACATTCAATCTATTCAGAGGCGTTGGTCTCCGACATTCAATCTATTCAGAGGCGTTGGGCAGGAGGGCACTTTTTCTCTATATGGGATGGCGGAATTTTCGGCCACATGCAGGGTGTTTTCGTGAAAGGGGGCGGCAAACTTTTTGTCTACGCCACTGTATATAATATAACCTAAATGTATATATAAACAAAATAAAGAATATATACCATTACCTAAATCTAGCATATCATATTTTAGAATATAGTATATATACCATTACCTAAATCTAGTGCAGTGGTTCTCAATCTGCCTATTGCCGCGACCCTTTAATACAGTTCCTCAAGTTGTGGCGACCCCCAACCTCAAAATTATTTTGGTTGCTACTTCATAACTGTAGAGTATATGTGTCGCGACCCACAGGTTGAGAACCACTGATCTAGCGTATCATATTTTAGATATAGTATATATATATACCATTACTTAAATCTAGCATATCATATTTTAGATATAGTATGGTTACCGGAAATTTGATCGATAGAAATTTCGTCGACGGAAAATTGATCGACGGAAATTTGATCGAACGGGAATTTGGTCGAATCTTTTTTTCAGTTCAGACGTTAAAATTTTCGTCAAATTTCATTTTGAACGCACTATGCTATATAGTAAAACAAAATAATGCGTTTAATAAGAAATTTGACGCAAAATTTTAACGTATAAACTAAAAAAAAAATATTCGACCAAATTTCCGTCGATCAATTTTCCGTCGACGAAATTTCTTTCGATCAAATTTCCGGATACGTGAGAACCACTGATCTAGCGTATCATATTTTAGATATAGTATATATACCATTAAAAAAGTACGACACATTTCGTCAGAAGTCTAGGTGCGGTATTAATCTAGTTGCTTCCGGAAGAATTCTCATCTAGGTCACGCCCCATACGGTAATAACGCGCCGTAATCTTACGGCCTACGGCATTTCCTTTTATAAGTAATATCAGACGCACGCACCAGCCTCAGTGCCTAGTGCCCGACTCTAGCATCGAATGTGCACACAAGAAACCAAGGGGTCATCCAAAGGGGTCATGTCATGGGACCCTAGTAATCGATGTAAATCCATGCAATAATTTTAATTGCACATCCGTATCGCCAAGGTGTTAAATCCTCGACACCCCCCCCCCGCGCCCCCTCCCCCTAAACTTGCTCCCCTCATAGAAACACCGTCGTCTCAAGCACCCCGCTTCTAATCCGTTGAATCGAGAACGGGGTGGAAAAAGATTGTGTGTGCTTTTAAAATGTGTTTCATTCGCCTCTTCACAAAGGAACACTTAGGTGTGCGTAAATTATTTATTATAGGCAGGGTGACAATTCAATGAACTGATTCGACGAAGTAGAGGCTTTTAAAGAAAAGAAGAAAAAGCTCAGAACTTTTCAATGAAGTGCTAAATACTTGAGAGGGACCAGCGAGGGGGTGGGAGACAGAATCGCCCCCGTAGCACGCCCCCTTTGACGAAAGTAAGTGCGCAAATGGCCCGATAGAGAAGATTGCGTTTTAAAACTTCGAGTTTTGCTGAGTTGTTGACAAACGTCTTGTAACTCTTGTATTGCCCCCCGGGATGGAATACCCAACTCCTGGGGGGGGGGGGATGAGAATGCCATGTTTTCATATGAAGTGAGGCGCAAGACCACGACAGGTGTATTATGTGGTGTGGGACGGGAGGGGAGGGGGTGTCAGGTTTTAAATGTATACACGAGTAGAGGTTTAAGGGGGGGGGGGGGGTGGGGGTCAGGTCTCGAAGTTCTACAACATGACATGTCTCCTGCTCTGCCATGACATGTCGCCTGCTCTGCCATGACATGTCTCCTGCTCTGCCATGACGTGTCTCCTGCTCTGCCATGACATGTCTCCTGCGCTACCATGACATGTCTCCTGCTCTACCATGACATCTCTCCTGCTCTGCCATGAAATCTTTCCTGCGCTACCATGACATGTCTCCTGCTCTACCATAACATGTCTCCTGCTCTGCCATGACATCTCTCCTGCTCTGCCATGACATGTCCCTGCTCTGCCATGACATCTCTCCTGATATGCCATGACATCTCTCCTGCTCTACCATGACATCTCTCCTGCTCTGTCATGACATGTCACGTGCTCTACCATGACATCTCTCCTGCTCTGTCATGACATGTCACGTGCTCTACCATGCCATGTCTCCTGCTGTGCCATGCCATGTTGCACAGAGAAAGAGGAACTCACCGTTCTCTGGCGAGCACAAGACTTGAAGCCTCATTTCAATATCTGGAATCGTTACAATAATAGAAATAAATTCATGCAGCAGGTTATTCATGCCGAAAACAAATAACTCTACAAAAGTTATAGAATTTAGAATAAATGGTAAATTCGTTGGCTTGGTGTGAGTGCGGTGCCTCCCCACTCCCACTCGCCTCGCCACTCCCACTCGCCTCCCCACTCCCACTCGCCTCACCACTCCCACTCGCCTCGCCACTCCCACTCGCCTCCCCACTTCCACTAGCCTCCCCACTCCCGCTCGCACCCACTCCCACTCGCCTCCCCACTACCACTCGCCTCCCCACTTCCACTCGCTTCCATAACTTCCACTCGCTTCCCTAACTTCCACTCGCCTCCCCACTCCCACTCGCATCCCCACTCCCACTCGCCTCGCACTTCAACTCGTCTCCCCACTCCCACTCGCCTCCCCACTCCCACTCGCCTCCCCACTCCCACTCGCCTCCCCACTCCCATTTGCCTCCCTACTCCCTCGCCTCCCCAATCCCACTCGCCTCCCCACGCCCAATCGCCTCCCCACTCCCACTCGCCTCCCCACTTCCACTCGCCTCCCCACTCCCACTTTCTTACCCACTCCCCTACTCCCCCCCCCCCCCACTCCCGGAGTTAAGGCTATTTTATCCGAGATTTGTCCTGGAGTCGTACAACCCACCTGGTATTTCTTTTAACAAATTCAAACTCCATATCCACACTTTTTCACCCCCCCCCCTTTTCCATTTTTTCTCTCAATCCTTCCACCACCCACAACCCCCCCCCCCCCCCCCCCCCACCTTTCCCTGAACTCTTATCCAAAGTTACATCCTTTTTCAGCTGTTTTTATTTTGGGGTGGGGTAGAGGGGAGCGAGGGGAGGGGGAGTGATGCAGATTTCACGAGTCATTCATCAGACGCGAACAAACTCGTGAGGGTTCCAATATTTGCAGTCGGGAGTCTCAAGTTGTTATTTTCCTTTTCGACCACCGAGAGGAGCCCCCCCCCGCCCCCCGTAAGTCCGCTTGTTATTCTCTTCAAGTAGTCTGCGCTCCACTGCCCCGCCCACCGCGAACCAAAAGTGTATAATTATGCATCGGCGCTGACCCGATTCATCTGTCACTGTAACATTGCAACAAGAGGCGAATCTCGGGGTTTTTTTTAAATATTTTTTTGTACTGGAGAAAAGCTGTTACCGCTGGGGAACTTACGGGACCCGTGCACCCATTGACCTCTCGGCAATAAGTTTAATGGGGTTTTAAGTGAAAATTAGGGCTCAATGTTTTGTCGCACACGGGTGTCAACGTAACTGCCCTCGGGGGAGTAGGTTGTTTCGAGACGGGTTCGCCCCGAATTGGTAAACTTTACAGAAAACCGCGCAGCGCGCTAATTCAACGGACAACCGTGGCAAAATACATCGCTGGTTTCAGCGGCAAGACGGGCCGCATTAAGATAATTTGATATGCTGGTGGACTGCAGGTTACCAAAATATCAGCTTTATGATGCCTCGTCTTTGATGCCATATGTATCACAGCTCATCTTGCGAACCTCATATGAACAGTTTTGGAGAGACGAACGGGACATCCGCCTATGAAATGTAGACTCATTTCGACTGAATATTCGTACAGTCCATGTATTATTTATAATCGAGAATCTATAAAGGTTTGTAACTTAATACATGTCCGACTCTATGCCGCGGAATCTGCTCCAGATATGGCTATTGCAGTGACATAAAAGTACAATGGAATTTTCCCTGTAGTTGTAAAGTTTGTCCGTGGTGCGACTTTGCACAGAGTGTAGCGACATGTGTGTGTTTGTTGTGACGTCACGACTCCCGGGAACAATAAGTTCCCATGAGTTGAAAGGGAAGAAAAATGAGGACGAACAGTGACAGGACGAACAGTGACAGGACGAACAGTGACAGGACGAACAGTGACAGGACGAACAGTGACAGGACGAACAGTGACAGGACGAACAGTGACAGGACGAACAGTGACAGGACGAACAGTGACAGGACGAACAGTTGCAGGGCGAACAGTGACAGGACGAACAGTGGCAGGACGAACAGTGACAGGACGAACAGTGACAGGACGAACAGTGACAGGACGAACAGTGACAGGACGAACATGGAAAGAACGTAGTTCTAGTTTGCGTTAATGGACGTGCATTTCTACGTCTGAATCCAAACTGTTAGCCTGGCTCTACTGTGTGGCAAACACGTCTCTTCTGCTGGTACAAACTTTTGGCAATTGTACCCACTTCGTAATTTAGCTTAACATAAATCTTGAAATAACTTAAAAGTATTCTTTCATAAAATTCACGTTTTACAATGTAGAAAAAAGGGTACAGATTTATCTCAAACACCAGCGTGGGAGGGTGATGTGAGGATGGGGAGGGGGGGGGACCGCCCCCAGGCAGCATCCCACCTCCGCCCCGTATATTGAGCTGCGACCTTTTTGGCCTACTGCAGCGTTCTTTCTTAGAAGCGGAGCCAGAAATCTTGGCCCACCCCATGGGACACTAAACTTTGAGTGTAGCTACGCCGCTGACCACGAGACACGAGTGGGATTACCAATAATATTTGTATCAAACGTTATGTGGGTAAAAGCTACGGTGATGAGTTGTCTGTGGCACACAGGTGAGCTGTCAGTGGCACACAGGTGAGCTGTCTGTGGCACACAGGTGAGCTGTCTGTGGCACACAGGTGAACTGTCTGTGGCACACAGGGGAGTTGTCTGTGGCACACAGGTGAGCTGTCTGTGGCGGTTACCGGAAATTTGATCGAAAGAAATTTCGTCGACGGAAAATTGATCGAACGGAAATTTGGTCGAATCTTTTTTTCAGTTCAGACGTTAAAATTTTCGTCAAATTTCTTTTTGAACGCACTATGCTATATAGTAAAACAAAATAATGCGTTGAAAAAGAAATTTGGCGCACAATTTTAACGTATAAACTAAAAAAAAGATATGACCGAATTTCCGTTCGATCAAATTTCCGTCGATAAATTTTCCGTCGACGAAATTTCTTTCGATCAAATTTCCGGATACGGTCTGTGGCACATAGGGGAGTTGTCTGTGGCACACAGGGGCGTTGTCTGTGGCACACAAGGGAGTTGTCTGTGGCACACATGTGAGTTGTCTGTGGCACACGGGGGAGTTGTCTGTGGCAAACAGGGGAGCTGTCTGTGGCACACAGGGGAGCTGTCTGTGGCACACAGGTGAGCTGTCTGTGGCACACAGGGGAGCTGTCTGTGGCACACAGGCCGCCTGTTGAAGGCCATTTACAATCTTCAAAGGAGCAGGCTCAATGTGCCCCAAGCCGCCATTTTGTCATGATTAGAGATCGATCGTTTTTTAAAAATATGTTACAATATTTGATTGTTTTTTTTTTTATTTTGTTTGTGTTGTGTTCAAGTATATTAAAAAACAGAACTGGAGCTTCATAGCACATACTGCCGACACAAAGCACATACTGCCGACAAGTAGCACATACTGCCGACACATAACCCATTATACTTCCGACACATAGCACATACTGCCGACACATAACACATACTGACGACAAATAGCGCATACAGAAAACACATAGCACAAACTGCTGACATATAGCACATACTGACGACAAATCGCACGTACTGCCGACACATAGCACATACTGCCGACATATAGCACATACTGCCAACACGTAGCACATACTACCGACACATAGCACATACTGCCGACACATAGCACATACTGCCAACACGTAGCACATACTGCCGACACATAGCACATACTGTCGACACGTAGCACATACTGCCGACACATAGCACATACTGTCGACACATAGCACATACTGTCGACACGTATCACATACTGTCGACACATAGCACATACTGCTGACGCATAGCACATACTGCCAACACGTAGCACATACTGCCGACACATAGCACATACTGCCGACACATAACACATACTGCCGACACATAGCACATACTGCCAACACATAACACATACTACCGACACATAGCACATACTGCCGACACATAGCACATACTGCAGACACATAGCACATACTGCCGACACATAGCACATACTGCCGACACATAGCACATACTGCCGACACAAAACACATACTGCCGACACATATAATTATGATACTTGATTTCCGAACCAAATACATTGGCACTCAGTACGTTAATGATGTCCTATGAATGGCACTCAGCACGTTAGCCACGTCGATACAATGGCACTCAGTACGTAATGAGGTCCTATGAATGGCACTCAGTACCTTAATGACGTCCTATGAATGGCACCCACTACGTTAACGACGTCCATAAAATCTTACCGAATACATGAGTGTATCAATCATACCACCGGTGTCAAGTGTATCAATCATACCACCGGTGTCAAGTGTATCAATCATACCACCGGTGTCAAGTGTATCAATCATACCAGCGGTGTCAAGTGTATCAATCATATCACACGATGTCAAGTGTATCAATCATATCACACGATGTTAAGTGCATCAATCATACCACTTGGTGTCAAGTGGTCAATACTAGGGGTCGCAAACCGGGATCCCGAATTTCGAAAATACCGGATTACCGGACCATAATTCATGCTCGAAAATACCGGGATTGGATTTATGAAAACCGGGATTTTCGATAATCCCGGGATTTCATTTTCAATTTTTTTAAAATAGTTTTTCTTAGTTTCCACGTCGTAGTTAAAGCAAGACATAGCAATAATTTTTGAGAAGTGTAAATCCATCACACCACGTGTCTCAAGTTCAAAGAAAGCCGACCGATCTGTGTACTTTCTTATTTGTCAAGAATCATGACGTTGTGATTAGTTGTTGTTTTTTTCATCGTGCTTGTGTAGTGTGTAAGTGGAGACGAGTCGCGACCTGAATGTATAGGAGATAATCCCTTGTTATGGTGCATTACTCAAATAACAGGGTCAACTTTTAATTAAAATTTTTTTTTGATTGCTTGATTTCTTTTAATTATGCCAAAAAACCTACACATTAAAAAATTTGAGTAACTCCGTATTTTGATAATCCAATACCTTAAGTTTAAGACACAGAAAAATAATGCTACTTCTATTTTGTGATAACAATATTAATAATTTACATTCAACTCATAACTGATTTTCTAGCTATTTTGTCTCAGGCTGAATTTCCCAGTTTGTCTGTACCGTACCTAGCCAAAATTTACATGACTGAATGTCCCAATTTTTCTGTACCGTACTTAGTCAAACATTTACATGACAATTTTAAAACGTCAAACCAATTCGATTGATCTAATAATTTTAAAAAAATGATTTATTCTCCAAGGTTGATTGAAAGAAATTGGGGACCCTGAAAAAAATAAACCTAAATTTGAATAGTTCAAGATCTACCGGTCTTTGTGTTCAAGATCTACCGGTCACTGTGCTCTGCGATCTACCGGTCTTTGTGTTCAAGATCTACCGGTCACTGTGCTCTGCGATCTACCGGTCTTTGTGTTCAAGATCTACCGGTCACTGTGCTCTGCGATCTACCGGTCTTTGTGTTCAAGATCTACCGGTCACTGTGCTCTGCGATCTACCGGTCTTTGTGTTCAAGATCTACCGGTCACTGTGCTCTGCGATCTACCGGTCTTTGTGCTCTGCGATCTACCGGTCTTTGTGCTTTGCGATCTACCGGTCTTTGTGCTCTGCGATCTACCGGTCTTTGTGCTCTGCGATCTACCGGTCTTTGTGCGGCATTTTTTCGCCTGATGTAAGCGCTTGCCTAGCAAGGTGGGTCGGAGGGGGCCGCCCGGGACGGACGGCCATTTTTTCTTGATATAGAATGGAGGTCTTCTCGACCAATTATGCTGAGCTTTGTTCATAGGGCATAACCGGGCGGAACAAAACCTAGCTACGCCTCTGAATGTAAGGCTTTACTAATGGGTAAAGTTGCTCTTATCATTTCGCGACACGGTCTTTAGACACTTTTCATTTCGTGACAGTCTTTAGACACTTAATATATCGCGACACGGTCTTTAGACACTTTTCATTTCGTGACAGTCTTTAGACACTTAATATCTCGCGACACGGTCTTTATACACTTTTCATTTCGTGACAGTCTTTAGACACTTAATATCTCGCGACACGGCCATTAGACACTTTTCATTTCGTGACAGTCTTTAGACACTTAATATCTCGCGACACGGTCTTTAGACACTTTTCATTTCGTGACAGTCTTTAGACACTTAATATCTCGCGACACAGTCAATCTGTTTTACCACTAATAACGTGATATAGGAGATGGCTTCGGTGGGCCGTCGAGCGCGAGCTCTTAATGCCCCCCGGCACCCCTTACACACGGGCCAGCCGCCGGGTGTCCCCGCCAACAGACCGTGCGGCGTCGTGCCGGGAACCTCCACCCTGGCCTGGGGGGACGTCCGGTCGACCGAGAACGCTGCGTTTAAAGCGTTCGTGGTCCACTCTCCCAAGAGTCTGGATGGCTTTGCTTCCACTCCGGAGGGAAGGTGTTGCGTTACCAACCCACTGCCCAGGGAGTCTTTCGGTCGGGACGTTAAGGTGGGACGAAACGGTTGCCTCGGAGCGGCTTTCTCACGACCGCGTAGCTAAAATCATCGGTATAGGCATTCGCCACCCTTACCTCAAATCCACCAACGTCAACAAGTCATCATTTTAGGCACTACTGCTCCCGTTGCGTTGACCGCCACCCAGTCCTCATATCCACCAACGGCAACAAGTGATCATGTTAGACACTGCTGCTCCCGTTGCGTTGGGAGTCATGCGGTCGGCCGGGGTTTTTGGCTTCGGGTGGACGGGTCCACCGTACTAGTCCGCCACGAAGAGGCAAACCCCATGTGGACGCCTTCACGTTGCCTCAGAGACGCTGCCGCGGACGCACGGCACGGTTTTACCACTCTACCAGGGGACTAAAATAAACCTTTTTTTAAAAAAATAAACAAGACATACGGACACGAATATAGAGTGTTAAAACGAAACGCATTGTGGACACGGCATATGTCATTAACACCTGTCATTTATATTTTATTGATGATTGCTCTTAAAACATTCCAAATAGACTGACAGGGGATTTTCTATAACTTGTTACAAACGGTTCGCCTTTCGCACCAAGTTGACTTAAGCAAGACTCGACTAGACTTGAGCTGTAATATGTTTAAAGTGAGGGAGAGTTGCTCAATTCGTCAGCCTCGCTCTCTCGTCCTTGCCTATTTGATCCAAGATCTGTATGTCTGATGTGACACAGTGCAATCTTGCAATATCTCATGTCTGACTGATTCCTTTTAAAAAAATGCATGAATATCAGTATAGCTTATTTTCGCGCGACACACACAAACTGCAGGCGACACTCGATTGCTTCCTGACACACAGTTTGGACACTACTGCAGTATATAGAGCGTCTGTTTCCCTTGCTCCAATTAACCGAAACGTCGGTTATCCACACAGCGCCCCCCCCCCCCACTAAATCCCTATTAAAATTACAACAATGCACATTACAAATAATAATTATTGTACGTATTGATGGCTGTAACACATGTTTTGTCAACTAACTTTAGTATAATGGAAGTTCACGCATTGCCGCCGCCATTGTTGGGATGGGAAGTTCACGCATTGCCGCCGCCATTGTTTGGATGGGAAGTTCACGCATTGCCGCCGCCATTGTTTGGATGGGAAGTTCACGCATTGCCGCCGCCATTGTTTGGATGGGAAGTTCAGGCATTTCCGCCGCCATTGTTTGGATGGGAAGTTCACGCATTGCCGCCGCCATTGTTGGGATGGGAAGTTCACGCATTGCCGCCGCCATTGTTTGGATGGGAAGTTCACGCATTGCCGCCGCCATTGTTTGGATGGGAAGTTCACGCATTGCCGCCGCCATTGTTTGGATGGGAAGTTCACGCATTGCCGCCGCCATTGTTTGGATGGCAAGTTCACGCATTGCCGCCGCCATTGTTTGGATGGGAAGTTCACGCATTGCCGCCGCCATTGTTTGGATGGGAAGTTCACGCATTGCCGCCGCCATTGTTTGGATGGGAAGTTCACGCATTGCCGCCGCCATTGTTGGGATGGGAAGTTCACGCATTGCCGCCGACATTGTTTGGTGTGTTATTTCAAGTAAACATTTTTTCTTTGGGTTTTTATTTCACATAATTCGTCAAATTATTTGGTCTTTATTTGATTTTACAAGTTTGACCGAAAAATGGCTCGCCGTCAAAAGGGCCACTAAGACTACTAAGAGTTGACTTGTTTTCTGAACTGGCCCTTGCAGCTATTTGTGTAGACGACACCTGATGTTGGTGGTACCTAATGAGACATGTACATTTATGATGTTGGTGATACATAATGAGACATGTACATTTATGATGTTGGTGATACATAATGAGACATATACATTTATGATGTTGGTGATACATAATGATACATGTACATTTATGATGTTGGTGATACATAATGAGACATGTACATTTATGATGTTGGTGATACATAATGATACATGTACATTTATGATGTTGGTGATACATAATGAGACGTACACATTTATGATGTTGGTGATACATAATGAGACATATAAATTTATGATGTTGGTGATACATAATGATACATGTACATTTATGATGTTGGTGATACATAATGAGACATGTACATTTATGATGTTGGTGATACATAATGAGACGTACACATTTATGATGTTGGTGATACATAATGAGACGTACACATTTATGATGTTGGTGATACATAATGAGACATATACATTTATGATGTTGGTGATACATAATGAGACATGTACATTTATGATGTTGGTGATACATAATGAGACATATACATTTATGATTTTCGTGATGCACAATGAGACATATACATTTATGATTTTCGTGATGCACAATGAGACATATACATTTATGAGTTGTCTTGCCGACACTTTTCCTTTTTTATGAGGGGTCTTTTTTTTCAGGTTACCCCATACCCAAATCACGTGCTATGAATTTCTCATTGACCTAACTGCCCCCCTCCTCAGTGGCGTAGTGAGGGGGGGCAAGGGTGGGGCATCATGCCCCGGGCGCTACTCACAAAGGGGCGCCAAATGGTATATTTTACTATAATATTGTATGGTCTTCGAATAGGGGGGGGGCGCTAAAAAGGTATTGTGCCCCGGGCGCGAGTTAGGCTCGCTACGCCACTGCCCCTCCCCCACCCCTGCAACCGACCAAGCAACCAAGTTGTTACAATGGCGACAGACTAATAAAACACCACTTACACTTACATCTTTCATTTTAGATTTAATTTTGTTAAAACCCACGTGGCATTTACTCAATGTCTACGCGCTCTGCCGCCCGGTGGATTCGGCGGTGTTGAGTTTGAGCTAATGGCCAGACAAGCAGGCTTTGTGGCCAGGTACTTGCCGGAGCAATAAACCGTAGCGGTGTTCTGGAGCTAACGGCCGGTCTGGGGCATTCATCTTTTCAAATTGTGGATTTTCATTCAATTTAAACATTTTTAAAAAAATCTCTGCTCACTTTGGGCTGTCTTCGATTAATTAATTCAGTTCCGGTTTCCAGATTTACTGAAAGGATTTGAGACAGAGATGCGTGGCAGGCGAGTGAAAAAAAAAAAAAAAAAAAGGAGAAAATTTTTTTAAAGAAAAGGAGAAATAAAAACAAGCTATTGCATATACTGTTTATGTGCGGTCCAAAGAAAGGTGGCATAAACCGCTAAGACTAAGGCTAAGGCTAAGACTAAAGCTAAGGCCAAGACTAAGGCTAAGACTAAGGCTAAGACTAAGACTAAAGCTAAGACTAAGGCTAAGACTAAGGCTAAGAATAAGTCTAAGACTAAGGCTTATGTTTCAACATTTACAAAAACATAATCAGTCTAATTGATCGAGATTGATAAAAGGGAATCAATTCATAAAGAATTTATTCAATTTAAATAGATTTAAATCTATCTCTCAACACAATTTAATAAATGGCTATGGCTGAAAGTTGTTGCTGCCCTTCTTAAAATGTAAGGCCCGAGCTCAACCAGTATACTTTCTCACAAGCGTAATTTTAAGGCCCTATCTCACCCTGTATACCTTCTCACAAGCATAAGGCCCTATCTCAACAAGTATCCCTTCTCATAAACGTAAGGCCATATCTCACCCAGTATACCTTCTCACAGGCGTAAGGCCCTATCTCACCCTGTATACCTTCTCACAAGCGTAAGGCCATATCTCACCCAGTATACCTTCTCATTAGCATAAGGCCATATCTCACCCCCGTATATCTTCATGCAAACAAAGGGCCTTAGCCCATCATGCACCTCTTTATACAAACTAAAGACACGAGCCCATACGTCTCCCCTTCCCCGACATGTGCGGTAATGTATAGCAACATACACCTACAAGACGTACACATTTAATCCTCACCAATGAGACCAAACTGTGGAAGAATCCTGACCAAAAAAATGTACTCCCATTGTCCACTTCATTTATCAAACGTTTCATTTAGTACCAGGCCCCGCTGTACAATACCATCTCCTAATGCAGTTATCCCTCTTGGCATTTCGCACTTCGATTACCTCCCCCTTGATGCCTTTCAACCTTTCATTGAGCTCCCACAACAAGGCCCCTCCACAACCCCTTCCTGGCTAATTGGTCGTGACATGAAATTAAACGCTCCAACTACACCCACAACACGCCCCGGCTACCCTCATAAATATACAAATCCTTCGAAACGGCCTCGAGATTCTGTCAAGTGTTCATGCGCGGAACGCTATGTGGGGATTTCCGCTCCGAGCTTGCGCACTGCACGCACGTGGGCTTTTCGGCGCGAAAGCGTGCACTTGTTGGGTGAAACAGAAAAAAAATGTATTCATCCGCGCTTCGGGCCAGAACCTGCGACTTAATGAACGCTTTTCTCCCCTTTCTACTGTTAGAGGGTTAAGAATTCTTTTTTTTTTCTTTTCATTTGACAAAGTACAAGGTGGATGGCGGCGAATAAAACAATGAATGGACGTCAGGTGAAACAGAAAGAAAAGAGAACCACACACACACAAAAGTGCATCGGTTCTCTAATGATTACGGTTCTTTGATTTTGTTTCCGAACTGATGAGTGCTGAGACCATTAAAACCCGCTTTATGCGCATTTACTCCACGCGAAACCCTGTTGGTGTATATGAAAATAGCCCAATATCCGCTATAGGCTTGGAGATTTTTTTTTGGTTTACTTTTTAATCTGCCATGGAGTAATGGGACGGAACTCTTCGAATTTGAATCGTGCTTGCCAATTGGTCTCGAGAGTATGCGCCCTTTTCTTGTTTTTCAAATACCAGACTAGGGGTTACACTGTGGTCAAGACACTATATGCCAGCTACTTTTCCATTCTCTCTGCCCTTGCTGAATACGGGTTTTGCCAAGGCACACTATCTCTAATCATATCAGGTAAACTGCGAGAGAGTGAGTAACGGTTTTTAAATTAAAGCACAGGGTAAAGATATATAGATCTATGAGTGAGAGATTTCCAAAGACGGTGAGAATTATTCCTCTTATGGCTTATCATTAGTTATTCTGAACACAGCTAGGTGAGTGGGAGATTTCATGGTCGGTCAGAACTATTCCTCTCGTGGTTTATCATTAGTTATTCTGATTGTTAGAAAATCGCTTGAAATCTGATATAAAGTAGAGCATCGATTTATCGAACTCATCTGAGCATCAGGATTGCTTGCATGGAGCATCAGGATTGCCTGGAGCATCAGGATGGCTTGGAGCATCAGGATTGCCAGGTAATCAGGATTGTCTGGAGCATCACGATTGCCTGGAGCATCAGGATTGCCTGTTAATCAGGATTGCCAGGTAATCAGGATTGTCTGGAGCATCAGGATGGCATGGAGCATCAGGATTGCCTACGATGATATTTTTTGTTTCAAAAAGACAGGGGCATTTAGGATAAAAAACGTTAAATGAAAATCAGGATCGGATAAAATATCTTATACTGCAATATATTTATATAAATATTTATATAATCTATAAATATTCGCAACTATTTAAACTCGCTCTACCCACTTGGAAATCACATTCTCGGGGGGGGGGGGGGGGGGGGGGGCTTTAGTCATATCTTAAGAGCCTCTAAGAATTGTATGTGGAGCACTTAGGTCAGTTTGAGAACCACTGACTTGCTTTTTTCTTTTCTGTCAAAAAAATAGTTTCATCTCAATAGATGTGTATCGATCCCTTCATTGGAAGCAAAGAAATCTCAAAGTCTCTATTGAACAGGCCAAGTATCGATTACCGTTTGTGTTGGACACATCTCAAAGAAAAAAGTACTCGATACTGTCATTTTTCTGTTTGACATCTTCATTACAGCCACTATCGTGGCCTTCGACAGCATAAACATTGTATAGACCCGACGGCGGCCATCTTTAAGAGACGTCCTCGCTCAATGGAATATCCAAAAGTGATTCTTAAAAGCGCAAACACAAATGTTTTTCATGGCAATAACGAAACGCTTCGTTATAATAAGTGGCGGGCCGGGGGGGGGGGGGGGGGGAAGGGGGCGGGCGAGAGGGACGAATTCTAAAAAATAAATCAAAGGAACGATATTTCAATATGGCTTCAAAGTCGATAATCTTTTGTCCATTCTTTTGTCCATTCTTTTGTCCATTCTTGGTTATTTCAACCCGCAGAATCTTGATGTCCAGAAAATCCCGACAGGAGAACTGTATTGTCAACAGACAGACCGTACACTTTAAACCTGCGCACGGCAGACGAGTGCTGAAAATGGTTTTTTTTTGTTTGTTTTTTTTTTTATTTTTTTTTTTAATTTTAACGGAAGGCATTGATGGGGTTTAACGGGCGCAGTGGCGGAAGTGTGGTTGGGGTGGCCTTATGGGGAGGTTACGAAGTGGAGCGTCCGTCAGAAGTAAAACCGAATTTGTTTACAGAAATCCGGTCTCTGACGAATGCGCGCAAGAAGCGTTGTCAAAAAAGATGATGAAGAAAAACTTAAAGACTGGAAAGTTTCGGACAAAGCACAAGTGTGTGCCCAGCCTCGCAATGGGGTTCTAATCACGGAGAGCCAGCCGTCCACTGTGTTTGATCGCCGACGAATAATGCTTTTGACACATTGTGAAGATAAACACCGGAACGGTCCTGACAAGCCGGAACACGAGGTAAATGGCGAGTGGGGGAGAGGAGGGTTTGGGTAGTTTTAAAGCATCGGTCCCCCCCCCCCCCAAATCAGGCATCGAGTTTGAACATATTGCAAATGGCGTTGCTTCCGGTGGACCCGAAGCTCGGAAGCGTGCCGGTTCGTATCATATTTTCACGAACGATAACTGGGACCGTTATCAGCACAGCAAACAAAAAGGCCTACTCCCCTTTAATCTGTCAACACAGTGGAGAAGGGAGGGAAAAAATGAGGAGGATTGTGATGGTTTGGTTGGGGGGGGGTGAGAGAGAGAGAATGGGGTTTTGAGTTTTCAGCAAATCGATGCAAAAGCATTCATCATATATTTTTGTGTGTGTTGCTTGGGGGCTCTACGAGTTTACAGAGATCTCGTTGCTGCCCGAGAATTCTCGAGTGTTAATTAAGGAGGCTCCGCGTCCTGAGAGCTGTGGAGTAGAAGACTGGGGAGCAGCTTTCATTTTAAGCCAAGTCCGGACACTGCTCCAAGGCTAGCTTTTTTGTTTTGTTATGTTCTTGTTTTTTACTACGCTGGAGTTGTCCGCCCTTCAGAAGACATCAAAAGCACGCCCGGAGCACGCTTTATTTGAAGAGTTGCCGTGATCTCTGAGCGTGACGTAGGAGAGACACCGTCCAGCATAATGAGAAGAGGACTGTCAAGCTTACTGAGGAGAGGACTCTCAAGCTTACTGTAGGGATTGATTTTAAACTTCTTTTTTTTCACCCATATTTTTAAAAATCTTTTGTCTTAATAAAGAACTACGCTGATTGCTGTGTCTGGGGCAGAGTGTCTTTTGGAGGAGGGCAGGTCCAGTGGACGGCTGCCTCTATTTCATCAGTGGACGGCTACCTCTACTTCATCAGTGGACGGCTGCCTCTACTTCATCCTTGGACGGCTGCCTCTACTTCTTAAGTGGACGGCTGCCTCTACTTCATCAGTGGACGGCTACCTCTACTTCATCAGTGGACGGCTGCCTCTACTTCATCCTTGGACGACTGCCTCTAGTTCTTCAGTGGACGGCTGCCTCTACTTCATCGGTGGACTGCCACCTCTACCCGTTGCAGCAAACGGTCATGTCTAAGATCATCAGTGGACGACCACTTCAAATATATGCTTAAAGCAGCAGTTCCAAACCCGTGGGTGGCGACCTCTTTGGGACTCGAACGACCCTTTCCCAGGGGGCGCCCAAGACCATTGGAAAACACAAATACTCTACAGTTATGAAGAAGACACGAAAATAATTTTTCCATAACATGAGGAACTGTATTTAGGGATGCGGCATTAGGAAGGTTGAGAACCACTGGTTTGGATAATTGCCGATTCTATTTTCTGAGAGGATTGCCGATTCTTATTTATGAGAGGATTGCCGGTTCTACTTTATGAGAGGAATGCTGATTCTACTTTATGGGAGGAATGCTGATTCTACTTTATGAGAGGAATGCTGATTCTGCTTTATGAGAGGAATGCTGATTCTACTTTATGAGAGGAATGCTGATTCTGCTTTATGAGAGGAATGCTGATTCTGCTTTATGAGAGGAATGCTGATTCTACTTTATGAGAGGAATGCTGATTCTGCTTTATGAGAGGAATGCTGATTCTGCTTTATGAGAGGAATGCTGATTCTACATTTTAGAGGAATGCTGATTCTACTTTATGAGAGGAATGCTGATTCTACTTTATGAGAGGAATGCTGATTCTACTTTATGGAGGAATGCTGATTCTACTTTTTAGAGGAATGCTGATTCTACTTTTTAGAGGAATGCTGATTCTACTTTTTAGAGGAATGCTGATTCTACTTTTTAGAAGAATGCTGATTCTACTTTTTAGAGGAATGTTGATTCTACTTTATGAGAGGAATGCTGATTCTACTTTTTAGAGGAATGCTGATTCTACTTTTTAGAGGAATGCTGATTCTACTTTTTAGAGGAATGCTGATTCTACTTTTTAGAAGAATGCTGATTCTACTTTTTAGAGGAATGTTGATTCTACTTTATGAGAGGAATGCTGATTCTACTTTATGGAGGAATGCTGATTCTACTTTTTAGAGGAATGCTGATTCTACTTTTTAGAGGAATGCTGATTCTACTTTATGAGAGGAATGCTGATTCTACTTTATGAGAGGAATGCTGATTCTAATTTTTAGAGGAATGCTGTTTCTACTTTATGAGAGGAATGCTGATTCTACTTTTTAGAGGAATGCTGATTCTACTTTTTAGAGGAAGGCTGATTCTACTTTATGAGAGGAATGCTGATTCTATTTTATGAGAGGAATGCTGATTCTACTTTATGAGAGGAATGCTGATTCTACTTTTTAGAGGAATGCTGATTCTACTTTTTAGAGGAATGCTGATTCTACTTTTTAGAGGAATGCTGATTCTAATTTATGAGAGGAATGATGATTCTACTTTATGAGAGGAATGCTGATTCTACTTTATGAGAGGAATGTTGATTCTACTTTATGAGAGGAATGCTGATTCTACTTTATGAGAGGAATGTTGATTCTACTTTATGAGAGGAATGCTGATTCTACTTTTTAGAGGAATGCTGATTCTACTTTATGAGAGGAATGTTGATTTTACTTTATGAGAGGAATGCTGATTCTACTTTATGAGAGGATGTTGCTTTTAGTTCATGAGTGGACTGCAACTTCAAAGTCACGTAGTTGACGGCCATTTATAATGGTCATCACGTTCTAGCAGTCACGTGCTAACATTCACGTGCTAGCAGTCACGTGCTAACATTCACGTGTTAGCAGTCACGTGCTAGTAGTGACATAGTTTGATATCTATATACCTTGTATATTGTGATTCCCTTTTTTCTTCCTGTTTTAGTCAATCCAACTATTCATCAATTCAGACAATCCATCTAGTCATCAATTCAGACAATCCATCTATTCATCCATCCAGGCAATCCACCTATTCACAACGTCATGTTTGTCAGTACAGCTTAGCGGGAACAATGAGACCTCTTTAATAGTTCTACGGGTCCTTCTCTAGGTGACATGTCCTTCTACGGGTCCTCCTCACTAGTGACATGTCCTTAACGGGTCCTCCTCACTGGTGACTTGTCCTTCTGCGGGTCCTCCTCACTGGTTAGGACATGTCCTTCTGCTTGAGATGCGACTCAGTGGTTGCTTGAGATGGGACCCAGTGATTGCTTGAGATGGGACCCAGTGATTGCTTAAGATGGGACCCAGTGATTGATTGAGATGGGACCCAGTGATTGCTTGAGATGGGACCCAGTGATTGCTTGAGATGGGACCCAGTGATTGATTGAGATGGGACCCGGTGATTGCTTGAGATGGGACCCAGTGGTTGCTTGAGATGGGACTTAGTGGTTGATTGAGATGGGACCCAGTGATTGCTTGAGATGAGACCCAGTGATTGCTTGAGATGGGACCCAGTGATAGCTTGAGATGGGATCCAATAATTGCTTGAGATGGGACCCAGTTTTATTGAAAAAGTGTTTTGAAAATTAATTATTTCGTAATTTTTAAACCACGTGTTTCATCAGAGTAAATTCAATGTATTGTTATCTGGAGTATACGCTTGTGTTCTATAGCCAATCTTTTGGAGTCAGTGTTTCTTTCAGGCATACCTCCGGGGGGGGGGGCAGTGCCCCCCCGGAGCAAGACAAGTGCCCCCCGGGGGAAAATGTGTAAGAAAAAATAATTTTAAAAAAAAATACTCTAAATTTAATTTTTATAAAATGTTTAAAAGTTATTGAAATGTGTGCCTTTAATCGATTACAATTATTGGAACAAATAAAATATAGCTTTGTTCGATATATATTGATGATCCATAGCGTTCAGGTTAATCTTGTTACAGGCTCGCAGATATCGATTATAAATATGGTATTGTTTTGAAAATTGGCCGCTCCTGATCATAAGCTAAATCTTACTTTTTCTGATTCGCAGATATCGGTATCTTTTATTTAATTACATTTTGCAGCTGCAAAAGTTGAAAGACTTTTTAATAACCCTGTATTAAACTACCTTTTCATCGATATAAATGTTTGTAAATTAAATATAGTTCTTGCTAAGAAATAAACATGTGCAATATGTTTTCAAATTATATTGTATAATAGCATCATGCTTTAAAAAAATCATTTTTAGCAAACATTTTAATGTAGTAGATTCCATAGATGTATGCTGACATAGATAAAATGAACATTTAAAAATAATAATAATAATAATTTTAAAACAAAATATTAGGAATTTACCGGTTACATACAAATAGTGGACATTTCATCATAATTATCAAATCGAGTGTTTCTAATTTTTTAACACAGTTTCGGGAACAGAGTAAAATGATTTTTAAAAAAAAGTCTTTATTTATTAAATCCCCAAGGACTTTTCTCTGTTAATATAATAATAATAATAAACAATCTTCCCCAGCTGTTTGAACTATTTAAAAAATATATATTTTAAGATGATAATCCAGAAGAAAGAATATATATATTTAAACAACGAATTAAAAAAAAATCGATTATTTCGATTATCTTGTAAATGCCATTTTTGGTAGAAATTTAACAAAAAATTATATTGAATTGTTAAAAAAATTGTTTTCAAGTATAATATCGAAGAGGCAAGTTGTAATGATCTGAAGCAAATTATAGTAGTCTAAATTTCTTAATTAACATTTCAATCAACTGAATATTGAGAATTAAAACTTTAATAATTTATACGATAAAAAATCACACATTAATAAATATATCAGTCTTTTGTAAACAATTCTTGACTTCTGAACAAACATGTCGGTTACATATGATTTATAAATAAATACCAATTTTGAAAACCCATAAAGATATAGTCTTTTGCCTTTTGCACAGAAAAGCTTTTTTTCTTTTTGCCTTTGGTGAAACTTGGAAATATTTTGAAATAAACGTATGTTTTTGGTTTTTCTTTTTCGTTCAAAATTTAAAACTATTTTAACATTTCTTTTTTGGGATGGATACCTTTTTTGGAAGGAATTTTTTTTCTTAATTTTAAAAATATTTTGTAGTAAATTCATTATTTTTATGTAGTTGATCCCAAAAATATTTTAAAATAATAACTTTAAAAATACATTACTTTTAAATTTAAAAAAAAATGTTTGCATACCACACTTAGTCAAGCAGAGACGTCGCTTGACTCTTTATGGCACCCGTGCTACTTTTCGGTTTTTTCCTTCCCTACTTAGCAGTAAAAGTTGATAATTTAATGTAATTACAGCCCAACTTTAAGCCCCTAAAATATACGAGGCCCCATGCAGCTATGTGGGTTGCAGACCTCACACGATGGCTCTTAGGTCAAATGACACCTAAAATCTTAACTAGCATCTCTCCCGTTGCTCTACAGTTAAGTGTTTAATGATGCGAAACTAAATTTAACTACGGTATGTAAAAAAAAATGAATTCTTGCATTTTGAATTTATCAAAAAATTTCCGGGGCCTATAAAGTTTTAAGGGGCGAATCTAAGCTAAAGAGTATCTCTCGATAAAAAACATACCCTAAGGGCTCCCAATTGGACTGAATTTATTTAATATTGTGCTGGTGGAAGAGTTAGTGATGTCCTGTTATTATCGTTATTTCTAGCACTTCCCACCCAAATGTCTGAAATGTTTACATCAGTGGCGCTTCATCCCATTTAGGGCCCTGGCCTGCTCCACCCCATTCTTCCACTGGGATCGATCCATCGCTTTACACCTCCATGTGCGAACCCCAACCTTTGTAAGCCCTTCTCTACATCGTCAATCCATCTCAGTCTTGGTCGACCGGTGAGCCGTCTGCCCCTAGGTTTCTGCCTGTAGATCGTTTTTGTTGCTCCAGAATCCGGCATCCTTTCAATGTGTCCTGCCTAGGGCAGTCTGCCTTTTTTTTATTGTTGTGACTATGGATGAGTATTTGTACAATTGATATAGCTCTTAGTTTGTACGGATTCCCAAAACAAAATTGTCTATCATCGGGTCATATATTTAGCAGGTTCTCTGCTTTTCTGGTAGGAACCAAGTCTCATTACTGGTCTTGTGATAGTGGTGTATACTGCCTTCTTTGTTCCCTTAGCGAGATTTTTGCTTTGAAGTAGCTTTTGTAAATTGAAATAAGAACGGTTGCATGCTGTTATTCTTTCTTGCACATCCGATTGTATTTCCTCTTGCTTATTTATAGTCACCCCTAGATATTTGAAAGTAGCTATCCTCTCAAAGGCGTAGATGTTCATATTGATGAAGTCATCAGTGCGTATTTCCTGACATTATCATAAATATTGACTTCGCTTTATTTACATCAAGACCAGCTTTGACTGTCACATCTTCAAATTCCCCTGAAAGTTTTAATTATATCATCAATGCTGTTTCTACCAAGTAGCGCTATATCGTCTGTGTAGGTCAGGTATTGCAGTGGCTGGCTTTATAAAGTTCCTTATGGTTGTTCTGTACCACCTCTCAGGTGCTCACACGTATGTTTCTAATGCTTTTTTCTAAAGTGATGTTGAAAATGATACACAGATTTCCTTGTCTGAGGCCCAGATTGATTGGGAACTCCCTCAAGTACTCCCTCTGTACTTTTATTCTACTTTTTTAGTTATCCATCGTCATATGTATGAGTCGGGTAAGTTTGTTAAGGACTCCAAGTTCCAGCACAGCATCGTTCATGTATTTCTTGTCTATACTATCATAACCTGATTTGTAGTCCACATATAGTTGGTGTATGTGGATGTATTCTTAGCATTTTTCTACGAGACATCTAACAGTAAATATATGAACGTTTGAAATGCCCCTTCACACATTGTCTTAAAGATACATTGAATACAGTGCATGATACCCTCACTAGGTAACTCTTGTTACCAATGAAATATCCGCATCAACACCAGGCACAGAAACATTGCAAATCCCATCTACATTCATAGGAGCCATAATGATCAATAAAATGATCGTGGGCCCTTAATAGCCAGAAAAAAGAAGAAGAAAAATTTGCACCACAATGCATCACTGCATTTGGAATTTATTATTTTTAAATTAAGGTGACCCCTGCCCTCACTTTTGCTCAAACTCTTCGGATTCCCCAATTTCTGCTACCCCCCCCCCCCCCCCAATTATTTTTTTTCCTTGACGTCGATCAGTGTGACTACCGGGTTGAATCTAATCTTGTGTCAAATGATTTTCTTCGGCACACCAAAACCAGAATGAATTTAGTTTGTGTCTGGCACTGGTCGCCATAATGCCTCCCCCGACGCTTGAAAAAGTATTTCCCCCGATCAAATGAAAGTCTTATCAAAACATTCGAATCATGTATACTCCAAAATGCACCTTTTGATTGTTAAACAATCACACATTTTCTGCTGCCCTACTTCCCGATAAAAATTACTTGCCATGACAGCCAAATTTGGTGCTGATATATACACCGCCCAGTGGCGTGCCTAGTGTTAGCGCCACCCTAAGTGGGTTAACTTTTTTGCCACGCTACCTTTCTCGATAGAAACTCTGCAGATGTCCGAAAATCCCGCCGCTGTATCTAAAGAAAAAATGACACCTGGGAAGACCAATTGTTCGCCCCCACCCACTTCTACGTCACTGGCGTGAGTCTTTGATGACAGGGGCCAAGATTCATTCCCCCCCCCCCCCCCCCGCTAGACTCTATGAAATCTATTATTTTCATCCATTAACACTATAGCCCATTAGATGCCCCCGCTAGTCTGGCGCCCGGGGACATATGTCCCATCTGCCACCCCTTAGCTACGCCTCTGGCCACTGAAAAACTGGCACTGCCCCCCCGAACGTCAAAAGTGCCCCCTCGGGGGAAAATTTCTGAAAGAAACACTGTTTGGAGTGTCAGATTGTGTTCTATAGCCAATCTGTTGGAGTGTCAGCTTGTGTTCTATAGCCAATCTTTTGGAGTGTCAGATTGTGTACTATAGCCAATCTGTTGGAGTGTCAGCTTGTGTACTATAGCCAATCTGTTGGAGTGTCAGCTTGTGTTCTATAGCCAATCTGTTGGAGTGTCAGCTTGTGTTCTATAGCCAATCTGTTGGAGTGTCAGCTTGTGTTCTATAGCCAGTCTGTTGGAGTGTCAGCTTGTGTTCTATAGCCAGTCTGTTGGAGTGTCAGCTTGTGTTCTATAGCCAATCTGTTGGAGTGTCAGCTTGTGTTCTATAGCCAATCTGTTGGAGTGTCAGCTTGTGTTCTATAGCCAGTCTGTTGGAGTGTCAGCTTGTGTTCTATAGCCAATCTGTTGGAGTGTCAGCTTGTGTTCTATAGCCAATCTGTTGGAGTGTCAGCTTGTGTTCTATAGCCAGTCTGTTGGAGTGTCAGCTTGTGTTCTATAGCCAGTCTCTTTGACAAACGCTGTCCTGGAATGTTTACATTTTAAAGGTAACGTTTATTGAAGAACCTCCCAGTCTTTTTTATCACGATGCCCTTTCATGTTGATGCCTTTCATGATGCCCTTTCATTTTGATGCCATTCGTGATGCCTTTTCGTGATGATGTCTTTCATGAAGCCCTTTCACATTGATGCCTTTTCATGATGCCTTCCTTGGGAACGCCTCTGGTCCCACCATTCTTACATTTTGTCAACCCTATGTGCCATCTAGTGACGGGTGACTTGGTGCCCTCACATAATGTCCATTCTTGGTGTCCCTGGTTGGTGTCCCTGGTTGGTGTCCACACTAGGGATCATCCCCAATGGTGTTCTTGGTTCACCTCTGTAGTATCACCCCTGTGTGTCCCTGATTGGCTCACCTCTCTAATACCACCCCTTGGTGTCCCTGGTTGACTCACCTGTCTTGTATCACCCCTTGGTGTCCCTGGTTGGCTCACCTCTCTTGTATCACCCCTTGATGTCCCTGGTTGGCTCACCTCTCTAGTACCACCCCTTGGTGTCCCTGGTTGGTTTCAATTTCCTAGTACCACCCTTGGGTGTCGTGATCTGTTACTCCCTCCTTACCTGAACCCAGTGCGCCCCACTGTCGATCGTTATGTTGCCTTCTCTCGTGCCGCCCTTTGATGTCCCTATCAGTGCAACCCCACATTTCTCCCGTCTTCCGTGTCTCTCACCCTGGAGCCCATATTTCTGCACTCCCCCTCCCTTTTTTTGTGCCACTCTTATGAAACGGATTTTTGTCAACTGTATCCCTCCCCAACAACATTCCGTGTGTTGTGTGTGATTAAGATCTCTTCACGCTCTCAATTTACCCACCCAGCCCAGGAGAGCTCCCCTAGAATGACCGCACTCAACGTGTGGAGTGCTCACACACACAACAACGCCACACCACGTAATCCTTTCCACGTACACAAAGCCTCCAAACCATGCTTACATTTTTATCTCCACTTAGCCAATTTAAAACAAGAATTTTTTTTAATGCATTTACGGGGCATTCTGGGATGTCCACGCTCCCGTACCACCCCCCATCTCCCACGATGGCATGCCTGGCGTGATGGCCCGCGTTGCCTATATATCTCCGTCCGTCGTGAAAGTTTAAAAGTGCTTAAATTATCCTGGAATTAAAATTAACGAGGCTTTTTTTTCCATGGGGGCAAAACTTACTGTGCAAAATGTCGGCATTATTTTTTCCCGACATTTTCGAACAGGACGCCATTGATGGAATGGAAATGGGAGCTAACTCAGCTTTTTAATTATTTTTTTTTTAATGGGAAGAATAAGTGTTTAAAACATTCGTGTCTATTCAGTAAAGCAAACCACTTTATAAGCGGTGTTTATAAGCACTGCCCGGGGCCTAGGGCCTTGCAAACCATGCATCATCAAGGCAAAAAAACCGTATGGCGTAGGGGGGAAAAGTGAACTATTAACTTGGAATGCAGGGGTGGGGGGGTGGGGGTGGGGGGCTAAAAACCTAAAATTTGAAAGTTGACCTCCAAATGTCAAGAGTTCTTTTGATAACTAATGCGTATTGATATAAATTGTTAAATAAATGTATAAATATTTATTGTTATAGCGTTTATATTTGTACAAACCAGAATAAATAGTATGCCCCTTGTGGAGTTTATCAATTTTCCCAAGTATTTTTATACGATAATAAAAAAAAAAAATTTAAATATTTCATTTCTAATTTGTATGTGAATAAAAAATATTTAATGAAACGAAATTGTACAAATAAAATAGTTAAAATATTTTAAGATCTTAAAAAAACCATCAGCAAACATAACAAACAAACACACCAACAAACAAAGACTGCACAAATGATATGATCATATTTAGTGATGCTTCTAGTTTTTTACATTTTCCTTACCATTATGTTAAAGAGGTTTTAAACAAAAATAATTTAAAAACAAAAAATATAAAGAAAAAGAAATGTCGAAAATAATTATGATGAAACGTGATCTCCTAATGAAACACATTCTCAGATAGTCTTAACGCCTAGTAGATGATATAGTGTACATCTTTGATATAATGTACTTCTTTGATATAATGTACATAATACATCTTTGATATAATGTACATCTGATATAATATCTTTGATATAATGTACATCTTTGATATAATGTACATCGTTGATATAATGTACATGATACATCTTTGATATAATGTACATCTTTGACATTATGTACATCTTTGATGTATTGTACATCTTTGATCTAATGTACACCTTTGATATAATGTACATCTTTGATACAACGTACAACTTTGATATAACGTACATCTTTGATATAACGTACATCTTGATATCACGTACATCTTTGATATAACGTAGTACATCTTTGCTATTATATGTTACTGTTCACGCATGAGTCCTGATCCCGGGACATACCTCGCTGTCCACATCGCCAAGTCTACAGACCTGTTTCGCCGACGGACTTCGTTGCTTGTTGTTTGTAGTTTGTTGTTTGTAGTTTGCTGTTTGTTTGTTTTTCCCCCTCTTCTTTTTAATCCAAGTCTCCGCTACCCGGACACCAACGGCTTTTCTTTCTTTCATTCATTCATTCTTTTTTTTTCTCCCTCTTCTTTTCCTTGTTTCTTCTCAAAGAGCGACCCTGCCTAAAAGGGCTAAATGGGTAATGGAGCAAGACAGATCCAATAGTTAGACTTTGAAATGAACCATTAATTACAGAGTTTACAACAATCGCCGGTCGAGTTGGAAATCGCAGAAAGGGTTTCATTTTTTCTTCTTCTTCTCTTTTTTTTTTACTTCTCTTTTTTCTTTCTTTCTCATCTCGCTCAATGATTAGCTTAAACCAGCGTTTCAACACAATGGCGGGCCATCAGCGCTGGGAGCGGACTCGCCACTAATGCGCTGAAATCCTTTTTACATTTATTGTATCGGGGCAAATAATGTTCCGTTAACGATTCGCGAATGGACCAAAGCATCGGCGAATTCAAATTTCTGCCCCGTCAGACAGTGGCCCTCTAATGGATACCTTTTCGGATACGCTGCACGCTCGGGGTCCCGGTGGGAATTAGCAAACAAATTTAGAGAACTTTAAAACCTTTAAAGCAAAAAATTTTATTGGGGGGGAAAAAAATTAACAGTTTTCACCTTTTATTTTTTATTTTCTTCGGGATCGAGCTTCCGGTCCGGAAATAAATTATCGTTAAAAGAATTGGACAGTTTCTGATAGACAGCTCATAGTTTGTGATAGACTGCTCATTGTTTGTGATAGACGGCTCATAGTTTGTGATAGACTGCTCATAGTTTGTGATAGACTGCTCATTGTTTGTGGTACACTGCTCATAGTTTGTGTTAGACTGCTCATTGTTTGTGGTACACTGCTCATAGTTTGTGATAGACTGCTCATAGTTTGTGGTACACTGCTCATAGTTTGTGGTACACTGCTCATTGTTTGTGGTACACTGCTCATAGTTTGTGGTACACTGCTCATAGTTTGTGGTACACTGCTCATAGTTTGTGATAGACTGCTCATAGTTTGTGGTACACTGCTCATAGTTTGTGATAGACTGCTCATTGTTTGTGGTACACTGCTCATAGTTTGTGGTACACTGCTCATAGTTTGTGATAGACTGCTCATAGTTTGTGATAGACTGCTCATAGTTTGTGGTACACTGCTTATAGTTTGTGATAGATTGCTGACAGTTCCTTAAGAAAATTGCTCTGTGACAACTGTGTCTACATTTGTATGTGTGTGTGTGTTTGCGTGTGTGTATGTGTGTGTGCCTAGTGTGAGGGCATCACTTCACCCCATTAAGTTATGCAAAAAACTTTAAAGTAATAGTTACACGGCTGCCTGGGTCTCAGCTTTGAGATAGTTGACCTACTAATAAATGTGTCACTGCCTTAGATAAGGTTTTTCAATATGTTAAAAGGGAACACTTTTAGCCAGTTAGATGGCAACCTCTTTTAGCCAGGTAGATGCCAACCACTTTTAGCCAGTTAGATGCCAACCTCTTTTAGCCAGGTAGATGCCAACCACTTTTAGCCAGGTAGATGCCAACCACTTTTAGCCAGTTAGATGGCAACCTCTTTTAGCCAGGTAGATGCCAACCACTTTTAGCCAGTTAGATGCCAACCTCTTTTAGCCAGGTAGATGCCAACCACTTTTAGCCAGGTAGATGCCAACCACTTTTAGCCAGTTAGATGGCAACCTCTTTTAGCCAGGTAGATGCCAACCACTTTTAGCCAGTTAGATGCCAACCTCTTCATGAAATTACATGAACTTCTTATATATATATTCGGTACACCAAAAGAACCAACTACTAATATAAGACAACAAATAATAATAATAATAATAATAATAATAATGGTGGAAGGCTGTTATGGCTAAGCATTTCAACTCCGAAGTGGCTATTCGTACCCGGGTACCAGAAGTGAGAGGTGGGATTAAAAAACGAATTTAAAATATTAGTATTGGGTTTGTAAGACAAAGTGAGGAATCAAATGAAAGATAAGTGAATGGACTATACATTTGTAAACTTACTTCTTCAGTTTAACTAAAATAAACTACCGCAAATGACATCCGAATAGCATTAGTCAAAATGGACCCGGACACGCAGCCCCGCCATTCGCACCCGGGTCCCATTAGACTCAATGGTATTCGGATGTCATTTGTCGCAGCCGTTCAACTCACCTTTCGAAAAATATGTGGAAGGGGCAGGGGGAGGAAGGGTGTATTGTGAGTATAGATGGACGGAATGGATAATTTAGTAAATAGAAGAATACATTTCTATGAAGGATTAGTGATAATTTATTATTTTTTAAAGAAAAATTAGCACCCGTCTGTCTTTGTGTGAGATTGTGGTGTAGTTTTGTTTGTTTGTCTGTTTTTGTTATTTACTTGGGCAAGAAAGAAATGAAACGATTTTAAATTCGAGGCTGATTTTACATTTTGAACTCTACGCGATATTAAATCTGGAGCTGGAACAGTTTTTACGAATACAAATTTCAACGTCATGACCCTATTTAGCTAATCATTTATTGCATAATCACATTTAAAAAAAAACATTTTCTTAATGAAAATGACCAACATTTTTTTTTTACCTGTCAGTCTCAAGTAACTGATAGACAGTGTGTTCATATGTTTTGTTTTTTTTTTGTTTTTTTTTTTTTTTTTAAATCATCTCTTTATTCTACAAACATCTCCAGACCTTTGGTCTTCTCCGCCGAGTTAACTGAGCGTGAATCAAGCGGATCTCACGTGCCCTCGTCTCTGCCTCGCGCCGAGGGGAAGCAGCAGGAAATCTCAACCCCCATCCGGCCGCTCGCTGTGTCGCAATGCTGCAAAGCAAGATGGCAGGTTCCTTTGCAAGAAATGTCTAGGACTGCTTGAACGTGTCCAGGGCTCGTCAAAACGATTGCAGGCACTTCGCTCCACTTCACCTCACTCCACCACTACTGGGCGCACAGCTTGGATACCCCCCCCCCCTTTACCCTCAATTGTCTCACACCGGTGCAATTAAGCTTCAATCGAAGACCGTTCAGAATGTCTTATCCGACATTGTGAGCTGTAAATTTATTTTGCTCAGTTAATCGCTATTCTTTTCTAGGACTACCTCGTCCGTTTAACAGGCTATTGCATTCATTTTTGTATTGCAACTTTTTGAATCATTGAACATCTGATTTTGATGGTTGGTGGAAAGTGGAGTGGTTGGAAAAGGGGGGGGGGGGGGCTTGAGCCCAGAGCCATCGCATGACTTAGTGTTCTCTGCGTTCAGAGTTGACAGATCAATCGCTTCCATATTTTAAGTTTTGGCTCCTTAAATATCCGATCAATCGCTTCCATATTGTAAGTTTTGGCTCCTTAAATATCCGATCAATCGCTTCCATATTGTAACTTTGGGCTCCTTAAATATCCAATCAATCGCTTCCATATTGTAACTTTTGGCTCCTTAAATATCCGAGCCCCGCCCCCTCCCCCTTTTTTCACCCCGTTGTGACGGCATTTGATGCACTTCGATACAGTGAACAAGAAACGTTTTTTTTTCTTGGATTCTGAAAAAAGATTTTAACAAATTTTTAAATGGTTTTACTTTGGCTTGAATCAATTCCATCAAATGACGATGTGTGTCCTAAATGCCATCCCCCATGATACTTTGTTGACGACTTACCGACATAGCATCCATAACCGTCAAATATCTCTTTAAATCAAAGAATATTATTATGCCGGCTTCAAGTCACCACAATTCCTTCAGTTCTGATCAAAACTTACTCGAAAAGACGTACACTAACAGAATATTAAAAAAAAAAAATTAAAGTAGGCCATGGCTAAAGACCCCCCCTCCCTCCACCACCACCACAACAACCGACACCCCCTCACCAGGACGAGCACTTACCTGGTCATTTAAATGTACGGAAGTGAAACGACAAAGCAGATGCTGAAGACAAAAGGTGAGCACGGCACAATGCACGGCGAGCTGCTTCAATGCGAGCTGAGAGAGCGAGGGGGAGACTCCCACCATTTTGTGTCAAGGCGCGTGGAGAAGCCGGCAGCCGACACGGCAGCCATTATAGCGTAAGCTCGCGTGCCTGGACGGATTAGGGTTTTGTTGTCGTGGAGAGAAAGAGCGCGCCGTTTTTTGAAACCTCTTCCGGTCTCATTGTAGGTTTTTCTGCATCTTATCCAATCTCGTGTAGTTTCCTGTCAACCCCACTCCCCGCACTCCAAACCCCTAGCACCCCCACCATCTACACTTTAGTGTGGATCTGTTTTGTTGTTGTACTGTTTAGTTTTATCCAACGTCTTGGTAACAATTTAAATTGATCGTGCTCTACATCTTTTAAACAGTTCTTTTCTTTGTCTCTCTCCTCTCTCTCTCTCTCTCTCCTCTCTCTCTTTTTCTCCTCTCTTTCTCTCCTCTCTCTCTTCTCTCTGTCTCTCTCTCTTCTTACTGTCTCTTCCACTAGCATGACTAAAACATGAACATTTAAATTTTGTGTGTTGATCTCTCTCTTCATTTTTACTAGCTATCATTCTCTCTCTCTCCTCATATTTCCCTCTTACTCCCTCCATGTCTCCTCTCTATGATTGACTCTATTTCCCTTCATATCTCCTCTCGATGTTTGACCCCCATTTCTCTTTCTCCATCCCCCATATCTCATTCTTTAGATCTCCTCCTTATCTCATTCGCTATCCCCATATCTCATTCTCTTCCCAAATCTCATTTTCTCCCCCATATCTCCTACTCTAGCAACCATATATCCTTTCTCACCCCCATATCTTGTTCCCGCTCCCATTATCTCCTTCTCTCTCTCTCTTCCATATCTCCTTCTCTCTCTTCCTCTTATCTCATCTCAACTATAGATCTTTCTCCTTTTCTCCCCAATATCTCTTCATCAATATCTCGTTCTCTCTCCCCCATATCTCCTCTCTCCCCATGTCTCCTCTCTCCCCATGTCTCCTCTCTCCCCATGTCTCATCCTCTCTCCCATATCTCTAAAGACCAACCGAATGTGATTTTCTGATTTCGGCCAAAACTGAAACCCAACCTAAAGTTAAAAATGACTTTCGGCCAAAACTGAAACCCAATCTAAAGTTAAAAATGACTTTCGGCCCAAACTGAAACCCAACCTAAAGTTAAAAATGACTTTCGGCCAAAACTGAAACCCAACCTAAAGTTAAAAAGGACTTTCGGCCAAAACTGAAACCCAACCTAAAGTTAAAAATGACTTTCGGCCAAAACTGAAACCCAACCTAAAGTTAAAAATGACTTTCGGCCAAAACCAAAAGCTTGACGAGACTTTCGGCAGAAACAGAAACCGAAAGGTTTAGAAATTACGAAACTCGTTCGCGCATTCGCTCGGCGCACATCCGCTCGGCGCACATTGAAAAATTATTTATATTCTTTTTTATTTAAAAAAATCTATTATTATGAATTTTCATAGATAAACAAAACTTTTGCTTGACCATTTTAATGAAAAAGTAATTTTAAGTTGTTAAAAAAAAATTTTTTTTAATTTTTATGGTAAGAGAACATTTTGTTGGCGGGGGGGGGGGGGGGGTCAAAATTCATGCAGAATAGACCCTTGTTTGCCCTTTACAACGCTATCCAGGCATACTTGGTATCGATCAAAAGCATAGCCTATGTATTTTCGTATTATCTTAAAGGAACCCGATTATTTCCTTTAACATTGGTGCTGAGTTCAAGTAACTTGAGTAGATGGGAAGTTGATGCATTGCTGTCGCCAATGTTTTACGAGTCATTACTAGTTATAAAATAGTTCGTTATAATCAAAGTCTCCTGTGGAGATCAGTTTAAAATACATTTTAGCTTTTAAAAATAAAAATTTAACAGCCCTAGTTTTCTCCGCTGACCTAATCGCCGCGGCTTAAGGCAGACAAAGTAGGCCAACGAACTACGTCACAAAACTACGTCATAGGTAAGTTTAAAACAAAATAATTCCCTAGGGTTGTTGTTCCACAATATTATTCACCTTTGCCTATGACAACATTGATGAGCATGATAATGACAGATCAATCTGATTGTCACGATAGATCAATATGATTGTCACGAAAGATCAATATGATTGTCACGACAGATCAATATAATTGTCACGATAGATCAATATGATTGTCACGACAGATCAATATGATTGTCACGACAGATCAATATGATTGTCACGACAGATCAATATGTTTTTCACGACAGATCAATATGATTGTCACGACAGATCAGTATGATTGTCACGACAGATCAATATAAATTGTCACAAATGAATGAATAAAATAACCCAAGGGTTTCCCAATGTTAATGTTGAAAAAAATTAAAAGAAAAATAATAATATAACTTTTGTTGTTTTTTCCACCCACCAATCTATTCAGCTTAACCTAATCCTGATTGAAATTTCCTATTCGGAAATATCGAACCAATAGGTCATCATGCAGCTGTGAGCAGTGTTCCCAGAGGATCAATCATATATCATACGGAGACAGCAAGACGTGTAGCGATAATGAATAACGGAATGCCGGCCGCCAGAAAGGGCGATGGTCTGACTTCTGGTGGACGGCCGAAAGGGCGATGGTCTGACTTCTGGTGGACGGCCGAAAGGGCGATGGTCTGACTTCTGGTGGACGGCCGAAAGGGCGATGGTCTGACTTCTGGTGGACGGCCGAAAGGGCGATGGTCTGACTTCTGGTGGACGGCCGAAAGGGCGATGGTCTGACTTCTGGTGGACGGCCGAGAGGGCGATGGTCTGACTTTTGGTGGACGGCCGAAAGGGCGATGGTCTGACTTCTGGTGGACGGCCGAAAGGGCGATGGTCTGACTTCTGGTGGACGGCCGAAAGGGAGATGGTCTGACTTCTGGTGGACGGCCGAAAGGGAGATGGTCTGACTTCTGGTGGAAAGCCGAAATGGCGATGGTCTGACTTCTGGTGGACGGCCGAAAGGGCGATGGTCTGACTTCTGGTGGACGGCCGAAAGGGCGATGTTCTGACTTCTGGTGGACGGCCGAAAGGGCGATGGTCTGACTTCTGGTGGACGGCCGAAAAGGAGATGGTCTGACTTCTGGTGGACGGCCGAAAGGGAGATGGTCTGACTTCTGGTGGACGGCCGAAAGTCTCAATCACTTTCGACCGAAACCCCCCAAAAAACAACAAAAGTTAACTTTTCTGTTTCCGTGGCAACCGAAACTACGCCGAAAGTGATCAAATGGCAAATTTTGTTGGCCCCTACATATATCTCCTTCTCTCTCCATCCATATCTCCTTCTTTCTATCCCCCTTTCTCCTATATATCCCCATAAGTCCTCTCTCTCCCCATATCTCCTTTCACTCGCCATATCTCATTCTCCCTCCATATCTCATGTTCTCTCTACCATATCCACTTCTCTCCTCCATATCTCTTTTCTCTGCCTCTATTTCCTGTCCATCAGTGTCACGTGACACTATCAGTCAATAGGAGCAATGCCCTTAAAACGCGGCTTGTAAACTTTGTGAACTTCTATAGATCGAGAATGAACCAATAGCATTGTACGTGACAAGACTTATAATTCTATATATTGAGAATGAACCAATAGCATTGTATGTTACAAGACTTATAATTCTAAATATTGAGAATGAACCAATAGCATCGTACGTTACAAGACTTATAATTCTATATATTGAGAATGAACCAATAGCATTGTATGTTACAAGACTTATAATTCTATATATTGAGAATGAACCAATAGCATTGTATGTTACAAGACTTATAATTCTATATATTGAGAATGAACCAATAGCATTGTACGTGACAAGACTTATACTTCTATATATTGAGAATGAACCAATAGCATTGTATGTTACAAGACTTATAATTCTATATATTGAGAATGAACCAATAGCATCGTACGTTACAAGACTTATAATTCTATATATTGAGAATGAACCAATAGCATTGTATGTTACAAGACTTATAATTCTATATATTGAGAATGAACCAATAGCATTGTATGTTACAAGACTTATAATTCTATATATTGAGAATGAACCAATAGCATCGTTCGTTACAATACTTATTCTTCTATATATTGAGAATGAACCAATAGAATTGTATGTTACAAGACTTATAATTCTATATATTGAGAATGAACCAATAGCATCGTACGTTACAAGACTTATAATTCTATATATTGAGAATGATCCAATAGAATTGTATGTTACAAGACTTATTCTTCTATATTGAGAATGAACCAATAGCATTGTATGTTACAAGACTTATAATTCTATATATTGAGAATGAACCAATAGCATTGTATGTTACAAGACTTATAATTCTATATATTGAGAATGAACCAATAGCATTGTAGGTTACAAGACTTATAATTCTATATATTTAGAATGAACCAATAGCATTGTACGTTACAAGACTTATAATTCTATATATTGAGAATGAACCAATAGCATCGTTCGTTACAAGACTTATACTTCTATATATTGAGAATGAACCAATAGCATTGTATGTTACAAGACTTATAATTCTATATATTGAGAATGAACCAATAGCATCGCACGTTACAAGACTTATAATTCTATATATTGAGAATGAACCAATAGCATTGTATGTTACAAGACTTATAATTCTATATATTGAGAATGATCCAATAGAATTGTATGTTACAAGACTTATAATTCTATATATTGAGAATGAACCAATAGCATTGTATGTTACAAGACTTATGGTTCTATATATTGAGAATGAACAAATAGCATTGTATGTTACAAGACTTATACTTCTATAGATTGAGAATGAACCAATAGCATCGTTCGTTACAAGACTTATACTTCTATATATTGAGAATGAACCAATAGCATCTTACGTTACAAGACTTATACTTCTATATATTGAGAATGAACCAATAGCATTGTATGTTACAAGACTTATACTTCTATATAAATTGAGAATGAACCAATAGCATCGTACGTTACAAGACTTATACTTCTATATATTGAGAATGAACCAATAGCATTGTACGTTACAAGACTTATGCTTCTATATATTGAGAATGAACCAATAGCATTGTTCGTTACAAGACTTATACTTCTATATATTGAGATTTATCCAATAGCATAGTACATTATAAATCTTATACGTCTATATGTTGCCATGACGACAATAGCTCTGTACAGTACACCTCTTATACTTCTGTACGTTGCCATGACGACAATAAATCTGTACAATACAATTCTTATACTTCTGTACATTGCCATGACAACATAGCTCTGTACGATACACCTCTTATACTTCTATACGTTGCCATGACGACAATAGCTCTGCACAATACACTACTTATACTTCTGTACGTTGCCATGACGACAATAGCTCTGCACAATACACTACTTATACTTCTGTACGTTGCCATGACGACAATATCTCTGCACAATACACTACTTATACTTCTGTACGTTGCCATGACGACAATAGCTCTGCACAATACACTACTTATACTTCTGTACGTTGCCATGACGACAATAGCTCTGCACAATACACTACTTATACTTCTGTACGTTGCCATGACGACAATAGCTCTGCACAATACACTACTTATACTTCTGTACGTTGCCATGACGACAATAGCTCTGCACAATACACTACTTATACTTCTGTACGTTGCCATGACGACAATAGCTCTGCACAATACACTACTTATACTTCTGTACGTTGCCATGACGACAATAGCTCTGTACAATACACTACTTATACTTCTGTACGTTGCCATGACGACAATAGCTCTGCACAATACACTACTTATACTTCTGTACGTTGCCATGACGACAATAGCTCTGCACAATACACTACTTATACTTCTGTACGTTGCCATGACGACAATAGCTCTGCACAATACACTACTTATACTTCTTTGCGTTGTCATGGCGAGTGAAACAATTGTAGAAATATTCCATGTCAGCACTTCTAGTTTCTGGTTGTTGTCTTTTTTATGTAAACTATTTCAGAACTTCAGTTAAAGATATCGATCCTCAACTGTCCAAAGTCCATAGTGTGTTTCACATTCATTTTTAGGTCTCATTATATTTACGTCAACTGGAACCGATGGCGAGTAAGAATTATTCCCTATTACAAATCTTTTTCATTTATAGATCTATTTGTAATGGTCTCCCCATTGTTGTTACATCTAACTTATGGGTTCTGCTAGACCAGGTGTGGGCAAACCACGGCCCGCGGGCCGCGCGGCCCGGCAACTGATATTATGCGGCCCTCGGAGACATTTGGATTGTTTGAAAATTACTTTGTTTTAAAGTTATTTTGTTGAATTTTAAAGAATTTCATGTACTGTTATGATTGTTTAAACATTTGTGATCAAATTTCTTTCTAATTTTATATTTTTTACTAACAGTCTTTTACTGTTGCCATGTAATGCTAAAATGCGAATTTACCGATTTTAATATAGAGAAATGTTTATTGACATGTAAAAATTGGACATAATATACATGCGCACCCCCCCCCCCCTCCAAATAGCCTTACAGTTATCAATGTGGCCCTCCGAACAAAAAGTTTGCCCACCCCTGTGCTAGACCAATGTTATGATTCTTGTTAGACCAAGCTTATGAGTCCTGATAGACTAATCTTATGAGTCCTGTTAGACCAATCTTATGAGTCCTGATAGACTAATCTTATGAGTCCTGTTAGACTAATCTTATGAGTCCTGTTAGACCAATCTTATGAGTTATGTTAGACCAATCTTATGAGTACTGTTAGACTTATCTTATGAGTCCTGTTAGACTTATCTTATGAGTCCTGTTAGACGAATCGACTAATCTTATGAGTTCTGTTAGACTAATCTTATGAGTCCTGTTAGACTAATCTTATGAGTCCTGTTAGACTAATCTTATGAGTTCACGGCTTTTTAACACAACTGCTAAAGGTGAAAGGTCACAAATATTCGTGTCCTCCAATAACTGACAGTGAATGACGTTGACACCTGGTGCGATAATTTTACAAGTTTATTGGCAGACGAAAAGTACTGAACTTGCCTTTCATCATCATCATCATCATCATCATGTCCCGTAGTCTTTCGACCGTTGGGGGCGCCACAGATGACATAAAAACTATTCTCTCCATTCCTCTCGGTCTCCCGCCCTATGCATAGCATCGCCTAGTTGTAATCCCCGTTCATTCTTTGATGTTATCTTCTCATCTTTTTCTCTGCCTTCCTCTTCTTCTTCCTCCTCTAGTTGTGCCCTGCAAGATTTCCTTGGCGACGCCCTTGTTTTCTGGTCACGTGGCCTTACAATTCAAGTTTGCGCTTTTTTTTACAGACGCCAGGAGGTCATCGTACTGCCCAGTTGCTTGGCGAATCCTTTCTTTGACTTGTTCATTGGTGATGTGGTCTCTTTACGGTTTGCACAATAATAATCATGTAACACTGCAATAACTAAATCTGTGTCTGCAAACGACTCGGTCCCAGCCCGAAGAGAAGTTTCAAACTAAAAATCTCACCGTATTAAATTTGTCTCAAGACTCCTATAAACCAATTATACGTTTTGGAAGGGACGCAAGCGCTTTCCTTAAAGTTTATCTTCTTATCTCCCTTTTATGTTCAAATTCGTAATTTATGACCATAATAATGTTTATTCTCCCCCCCCCCCCCAACCCCCGGGCAATCACTTTTTATCGTATTGGTTCTTATTTCAGAATGGGACATCTTTAAGGCATCACCTAAGCGTGTTGGCCTGGTCAGAGACATTTGAACAATGAGTTCATGTTTCAGTCGTGTAACGCCCCTGCCCAGCCCCTTGTTTTCTCAGCTCACGTTGGTTTATTTTGGGCCGCCACCCCGTAAGACTTGCTATATTCGGAGAGAAAACAGCCAGTGGGTTGGTTTATATCATATTCGATTTCACATCATTTGTCGCTGTCATGGTTCCATTTGTGGTTGCCATGGTTATGGCTACGTTATGACGATACTGTGAATTGAAATAATTTATTCAGATTAAAAGAATACATTTTTACATTATTGATTATGTTTCAGTTAGTACTACTCAACTTACGGGAATCAATTTTAGAAGCAAGAAACATAATTTGGGAACCAACCCAAGTTGAAGAATAAAAGTTGGTGGGGGTCCACGGGCACGCTACTCTGTTTTACAAAAATTTGGACGTACCCCCAAAGGAAAATATTTTAGCACCTTAAGAGACAGCACCGGATATCATAAAGATCTTCACCAAGGCATGTATTTATTAACAAATATGGCGGTAATTAAGGGTCAAAGGTTACGTTTTACCCCAGTACTCAAACTGTTGATTTGGTGAATTGTCCCCCCTTTCGGCCCATTTGTGGATAGTGTTTGAAATCAAGGGGCGCCACCCACATTTTCTTTCATTGTCTTCTCTTTCTTTGATTTCCTTGAGTTAAGGGAAAACACAAAGCTCGGCAGATTTCACCCCCCCCCCCTTTTTTTTTTTATTCTTCCTCTTCTCTTCTCGCCACCGTCTTATTATTATTGCTAAATTCATCGCTATTTGTCACTGCAAGTGCCGAGGCGCACTCGAGGTGGCAGGAACGGTTGTGACACTTGGAGAGCGGAGGAAAAAACCTCGGCGATGGCGGCGCAGAAATTTTCTTGAGCTCTCTGTGATTAATGGACGGGTCTTTACAATGAGGGGGGGGGGGGGGGACCCGTTGTTTAACCATTCAATGCGACCGGCCGGGCGCCCCCCCCCCTCTCCCCGCGCCCCCACTCGCGAGCACGGGAGATCGACCTCAAATTGCGACCTCTGCTCTTTGACACCGTCCGAGGTCGGGGTACCATAGGGCCCCGGGTGGATCCCCAAGGGATCTGACGGCTGGGTCCTGTTGTCCGGGCGGTCGGGGCGAGTGTTGGGCGACATCAGGCGGCATATTTGTTTTCGGGGGGGGGGACGAGTTTGTTGACCGTCCCGCCGAAAAGACGGGGCGAGGGTGTTCATTACGCGTGTTTGCAGATGCAATTATAAACGTGTCACTCAGTGTGGGGGGACTCATTCATGGGATGCGTCTCTGACTTTTCGTCATTGTACATTTGTTTGTGCCGATGTTGTAAACACGGTGTGTTTTGTTGGTGCATCCATTCTCTCCCCCCCCCCTTTTTTTTAGTACCGATGATGAATTGATGACATGTACGGTTTGTACAAACAGTTGTATCAATACCGTGTACCAGGCGGGCCATTCATGTAGTTTGTATACTGCTCGTCTTGGTCGTAGACTTGCAAGATGTTGTTATGTCTTGAAAGGTGCCGTCAGAGTCCGATAACACTTAATGATGTAGGTCCAAATAAGTGTCCTTAAGGATTTGGAAATAAGTGTCCTTAAGGATTTGGAAATAAGTGTCCTTAAGGATTTTGAAATAAGTGTCCTTAAGGATTTGGAAATAAGTGTCCTTAAAGATTTGGAAATAAGTGTCCTTAAGGATTTGGAAATAAGTGTCCTTAAGGATTTGGAAATAAGTGTCCTTAAGGATTTGGAAATAAGTGTCCTTAAGGATTTGGAAATAAGTGTCCTTAAGGATTTGGAAATAAGTGTCCTTAAGGATTTGGTAACGAAACACAGCTGGAATTCTCGGCATTCCCTCCCCACCCCCTTTTTTTTCTTGCTTAAACTTCTACGATCCAGTGGCGTAGGAAAGGGGTGGGGGGTGCGGTCCACCCCTGGTGCATGTTGTTTTATTATAAAGCAAGAGAAATTTAACAATACTACAAACGAGCTCTGTATAATAAGATTTTGTGTCATATGAAATAGATGTGTCGTATGAAATAGATGTGTCATATGAAATAGATGTATCATATGAAATAGATGTATATGCTTGACCAAGACATATTCATTTGACCGATATTTTAACATTTATCTATACTGGCTCCAAAGTTTTAACAAACTTATAGTGTTTCCTTTCATTCAAAATAATTCCATATGATCTTAAGCGTGTAAGTAAATTTAACTTTAGTGAGCTGCCATCTTGGCAGAGGTCCATGTTATCAAATGACGCCATGTCTTGTCAGTAGACTGTTCTAAAGGTTAAACTCATGGGGACGTATTTCTCATAATAGGGCCAAATTAGGCCATGGCCGAGGGCGCTGAAAGTCAGTGTGGGGCGTCTATTCAGAACCAATAAATCAAATATTTAATCACATTTTTCATTCTTATTTTTTGTAAAGCCATATAAAGCCATTTAATGCCATATAAGGCCATATAATGCCATATAAAGCCATAAAATGCCATATAAAGCCATATAATGCCATATCAAGCCATATAATGCCATATAAAGCCATATAATGCCATATAAAGCCATATAAAATGTCGTAGTAATCGAGATTCGAATTAAAAATATAATTCGGTTTAAAGCTCATAAACGCCGTATAAAGCGATTACGTTCAAAAAATAAACTAATTTATATTAAATTGGAAGTTATAAATAAAAAAATGTTAAGTGTGTGGTGTGCGCAGAACTATGTGCTTTGCCCCAGGTTGCTGAGATGTGTAAATCTGACCATGAAAACCTACATATTCCAAAGGTGGTGAACCTAAATAATAATGGACATCGGTGGTATCGGTTCTGCCTGGTATCGATTCTGCGTGGTATCGATTGTGTGTGCCAACTGCACCAATGTTTCAAATAAGCACTCACGTCATGTCTACAGCTTAAGTAAGTATTCAGCTTAAGGAAACACCGACCTGTCTAGTAGTTTACTTGATTCACATCAAGGAACAAGGTGAAGAAATTGTAATAAATAAAGAATTCAATATGTATTGCATATATAATATAAATTTATATATATATATATACTTGAGAAATGACATCACAACACAACTTACGTTGGCATGACGCGCTCACTCACAACTAAAACATCCACAGCTTCCTGGCTTTTAAAATCCTTATTTTTAAAATATTTTTTTAGTTTTACTCCTACCCCCCACCCCGCCCACCCGAAACTTCCAGTGGGGGAAAGAAACAAAACTCTTTACAAAGCCGCTATTATAAATACATCATTCCATAATTTTTAAAACATAGGCTGGCCTACCCATCAAATGCTGGCCTACCCATCAAATGCTGGCCTACCCATCAAATGCTGGCCTACCCATCAAATGCTGGCCTACCCATCAAATACTCCACATAAATACTAGCCTTCGGGGATCTTACTAAACAGCAGAACCGCCCGCGACATTCTTTGATATGAAAAATTCCTCCCTGTAAAATGGGAGGGCAGAGTGAGTTCGCTATAGCCGTCGCACTGACCGCACCGGGCAGCGAAAATATCAATCATAAAACGCGCACCGCCCAGACCCATCTTCTCCAAGGGCCTTTCAGTGGCCGAGAGCCACCCCGATGTCCCTGTGAAGCCATAGCCCCCCACACACACTACCAGCCCGGCCCCAGGCTTTGTCGCTGCGTGTCGGTGAACGTTTCAAGCCAAATCTGGAGGGAGCTGTCGAGTGCCAATTTTCCGAGGGGACAATTGGCGGAGACAAGGCGTTTGTCCCGGCCGGTCTTCTGTGTTTTTAGTTACCAGAACGCGAAGGGGGCTGCGTCCCTTAAAAACGAAATTACGAGTTTTAAATGGAAGAGACTGGAAGTGAGAGGAAGAAAAAAGAGAAAAGACGAGGCTGTGCATTGTTTGCTTGATGCATAGACCGACAATGGAAGGTGCTTTAGACTGCCTGTGCCAGTTTTGTGAAGTAGCTCTTTTTAAACTGACTCCCTCGCTCTCCCTGGGCTATCGCAGACCGACCATTTAACAACCCACAGGACGAGTCAGTCACGGAGTAGGCCAAAAAGGAATACTTGCGAGATGGGGAGGGAAGAGAGATTATTTAATTTTTGTAAAATTGTATTCCCATTTCCTGGTGTTTGGGGGCTATAATCCCGAGTCGTAGGTGGACAAAAGAGTGCGACTTTCAAAAGTTAACACCCCCCCCCCCCACCCATACTTTCCTGCTCTTCCTGTGCCTATAGTTCAGCATTTTCTTTCAAGTGCGCATAATTCTTCCAGTTTTCTTTGAAGTCACGTTATTGTTATTGTTACTGCCAGTATGTCTGCCATTGTTATTGTTACTGCCAGTATGTCTGCCATTGTTATTGTTACTGCCAGTATGGCTCTCTTGTTATTGTTGCCGGTACTGCCATTATCAATTATCACTGGCATTACTAGTCCTACTAACCCTATCCCTAAGCTCGTTTTCTTTTCTCTCTCTTTAATTTTGTATTACTGTTATTGTTATGCTTGCTGCCAGCATCACTGTCATTGTTATTGTTAGTGTCAGCATCACTGTCATTGTCATTGTTAGTGTCAGCATCACTGTCATTGTCATTGTTAGTGTCAGCATCACTGTCATTGTCATTGTTAGTGCCAGCATCACTGTCATTGTCATTGTTAGTGCCAGCATCACTGTTATTGTCATTGTTAGTGCCAGCATCACTGTTATTGTCATTGTTAGTGTCAGCATCACTGTTATTGTCATTGTTAGTGTCAGCATCACTGTCATTGTCATTGTTAGTGTCAGCATCACTGTCATTGTCATTGTTAGTGTCAGCATCACTGTTATTGTCATTGTTAGTGTCAGCATCACTGTTATTGTCATTGTTAGTGTCAGCATCACTGTTATTGTCATTGTTAGTGTCAGCATCACTGTTATTGTCATTGTTAGTGTCAGCATCACTGTCATTGTCATTGTTAGTGTCAGCATCACTGTTATTGTCATTGTTAGTGTCAGCATCACTGTCATTGTCATTGTTAGTGTCAGCATCACTGTTATTGTCATTGTTAGTGCCAGCATCACTGTCATTGTCATTGTTAGTGCCAGCATCACTGTCATTGTCATTGTTAGTGTCGGCATCACGGTTATTGTCATTGTTAGTGTCAGCATCACTGTTATTGTCATTGTTAGTGTCAGCATCACTGTTATTGTCATTGTTAGTGTCAGCATCACGGTTATTGTCATTGTTAGTGTCAGCATCACTGTCATTGTCATTGTTAGTGTCAGCATCACTGTTATTGTTAGTGTCAGCATCACTGTTATTGTTAGTGTCAGCATCACTGTTATTGTCATTGTTAGTGTCAGCATCACTGTTATTGTCATTGTTAGTGTCAGCATCACTGTTATTGTCATTGTTAGTGTCAGCATCACTGTTATTGTCATTGTTAGTGTCAGCGTCACTGTTATTGTTAGTGTCAGCATCACTGTTATTGTCATTGTTTGTGCCAGCATCACTGTTATTGTCATTGTTAGTGTCAGCATCACTGTTATTGTTAGTGTCAGCATCACTGTTATTGTCATTGTTAGTGTCAGCATCACTGTTATTGTTAGTGCCAGCATCACTGTTATTGTCATTGTTAGTGTCAGCATCACTGTCATTGTCATTGTTAGTGTCAGCATCACTGTCATTGTCATTGTTAGTGTCAGCATCACTGTCATTGTCATTGTTAGTGTCAGCATCACTGTCATTGTCATTGTTAGTGTCAGCATCACTGTCATTGTCATTGTTAGTGTCAGCATCACTGTTATTGTCATTGTTAGTGTCAGCATTACTGTTATTGTCATTGTTAGTGTCAGCATCACTGTCATTGTCATTGTTAGTGTCAGCATCACTGTCATTGTCATTGTTAGTGTCAGCATCACTGTCATTGTCATTGTTAGTGCCAGCATCACTGTTATTGTCATTGTTAGTGTCAGCATCACTGTCATTTTCATTGTTAGTGTCAGCATCACTGTCATTGTCATTGTTAGTGTCAGCATCACTGTCATTGTCATTGTTAGTGCCAGCATCACTGTTATTGTCATTGTTAGTGCCAGCATCACTGTTATTGTCATTGTTAGTGTCAGCATCACTGTCATTGTCATTGTTAGTGCCAGCATCACTGTTATTGTCATTGTTAGTGTCAGCATCACTGTCATTGTCATTGTTAGTGTCAGCATCACTGTCATTGTCATTGTTAGTGCCAGCATCACTGTTATTGTCATTGTTAGTGTCAGCATCACTGTTATTGTCATTGTTAGTGTCAGCATCACTGTCATTGTCATTTTTAGTGCCAGCATCACTGTTATTGTCATTGTTAGTGCCAGCATCACAGTTATTGTTATTGTTAGTGTCAGCATCACTGTTATTGTCATTGTTAGTGTCAGCATCACTGTCATTGTCATTGTTAGTGCCAGCATCACTGTTATTGTCATTGTTAGTGCCAGCATCACTGTTATTGTTATTGTTAGTGTCAGCATCACTGTTATTGTCATTGTTAGTGTCAGCATCACTGTCATTGTTATTGTTAGTGTCAGCATCACTGTTATTGTCATTGTTAGTGTCATTGTTAGTGTCAGCATCACTGTTATTGTCATTGTTAGTGCCAGCATCACTGTTATTGTCATTGTTAGTGTCATTGTTAGTGTCAGCATCACTGTTATTGTCATTGTTAGTGTCAGCATCACTGTTATTGTCATTGTTTGTGCCAGCATCACTGTTATTGTCATTGTTAGTGCCAGCATCACTGTTATTGTCATTGTTAGTGTCAGCATCACTGTTATTGTCATTGTTTGTGCCAGCATCACTGTTATTGTCATTGTTAGTGCCAGCATCACTGTTATTGTCATTGTTAGTGTCAGCATCACTGTTATTGTCATTGTTAGTGTCAGCATCACTGTTATTGTCATTGTTAGTGTCAGCATCACTGTTATTGTCATTGTTAGTGCCAGCATCACTGTTATTGTCATTGTTTGTGCCAGCATCACTGTTATTGTCATTGTTAGTGTCAGCATCACTGTTATTGTCATTGTTTGTGCCAGCATCACTGTTATTGTCATTGTTTGTGCCAGCATCACTGTTATTGTCATTGTTAGTGTCAGCATCACTGTTATTGTCATTGTTAGTGCCAGCATCACTGTTATTGTCATTGTTAGTGTCAGCATCACTGTTATTGTCATTGTTAGTGCCAGCATCACTGTTATTGTCATTGTTAGTGTCAGCATCACTGTTATTGTCATTGTTAGTGCCAGCATCACTGTTATTGTCATTGTTAGTGCCAGCATCACTGTTATTCTCATTGTTAGTGTCAGCATCACTGTTATTGTCATTGTTAGTGTCAGCATCACTGTTATTGTCATTGTTAGTGCCAGCATCACTGTTATTGTCATTGTTAGTGCCAGCATCACTGTTATTGTCATTGTTAGTGCCAGCATCACTGTTATTGTCATTGTTAGTGTCAGCATCACTGTTATTGTCATTGTTAGTGTCAGCATCACTGTTATTGTCATTGTTAGTGCCAGCATCACTGTTATTGTCATTGTTAGTGCCAGCATCACTGTTATTGTCATTGTTAGTGTCAGCATCACTGTTATTGTCATTGTTAGTGTCAGCATCACTGTTATTGTCATTGTTAGTGCCAGCATCACTGTTATTGTCATTGTTAGTGCCAGCATCACTGTTATTGTCATTGTTAGTGTCAGCATCACTGTTATTGTCATTGTTAGTGCCAGCATCACTGTTATTGTCATTGTTAGTGTCAGCATCACTGTTATTGTCATTGTTAGTGTCAGCATCACTGTTATTGTCATTGTTAGTGACAGCATCACTGTTATTGTCATTGTTAGTGTCAGCATCACTGTTATTGTCATTGTTAGTGTCAGCATCACTGTTATTGTCATTGTTAGTGTCAGCATCACTGTCATTGTCATTGTTAGTGTCAGCATCACTGTCATTGTCATTGTTAGTGTCAGCATCACTGTCATTGTCATTGTTAGTGTCAGCATCACTGTCATTGTCATTGTTAGTGTCAGCATCACTGTTATTGTCATTGTTAGTGTCAGCATCACTGTTATTGTCATTGTTAGTGTCAGCATCACTGTCATTGTCATTGTTAGTGTCAGCATCACTGTCATTGTCATTGTTAGTGTCAGCATCACTGTCATTGTCATTGTTAGTGCCAGCATCACTGTTATTGTCATTGTTAGTGTCAGAATCACTGTCATTTTCATTGTTAGTGTCAGCATCACTGTCATTGTCATTGTTAGTGTCAGCATCACTGTCATTGTCATTGTTAGTGCCAGCATCACTGTTATTGTCATTGTTAGTGCCAGCATCACTGTTATTGTCATTGTTAGTGTCAGCATCACTGTCATTGTTAGTGCCAGCATCACTGTTATTGTCATTGTTAGTGTCAGCATCAGTGTCATTGTCATTGTTAGTGTCAGCATCACTGTCATTGTCATTGTTAGTGCCAGCATCACTGTTATTGTCATTGTTAGTGTCAGCATCACTGTTATTGTCATTGTTAGTGTCAGCATCACTGTCATTGTCATTGTTAGTGCCAGCATCACTGTTATTGTCATTGTTAGTGCCAGCATCACTGTTATTGTTATTGTTAGTGTCAGCATCACTGTTATTGTCATTGTTAGTGTCAGCATCACTGTCATTGTCATTGTTAGTGCCAGCATCACTGTTATTGTCATTGTTAGTGCCAGCATCACTGTTATTGTTATTGTTAGTGTCAGCATCACTGTTATTGTCATTGTTAGTGCCAGCATCACTGTTATTGTCATTGTTAGTGTCAGCATCACTGTTATTGTCATTGTTAGTGTCAGCATCACTGTTATTGTCATTGTTAGTGCCAGCATCACTGTTATTGTCATTGTTTGTGCCAGCATCACTGTTATTGTCATTGTTAGTGTCAGCATCACTGTTATTGTCATTGTTAGTGCCAGCATCACTGTTATTGTCATTGTTTGTGCCAGCATCACTGTTATTGTCATTGTTAGTGTCAGCATCACTGTTATTGTCATTGTTAGTGCCAGCATCACTGTTATTGTCATTGTTAGTGTCAGCATCATTGTTATTGTAATTGTTAGTGCCAGCATCACTGTTATTGTCATTGTTAGTGTCAGCATCACTGTTATTGTCATTGTTAGTGCCAGCATCACTGTTATTGTCATTGTTAGTGCCAGCATCACTGTTATTGTCATTGTTAGTGTCAGCATCACTGTTATTGTCATTGTTAGTGTCAGCATCACTGTTATTGTCATTGTTAGTGCCAGCATCACTGTTATTGTCATTGTTAGTGCCAGCATCACTGTTATTGTCATTGTTAGTGCCAGCATCACTGTTATTGTCATTGTTAGTGTCAGCATCACTGTTATTGTCATTGTTAGTGTCAGCATCACTGTTATTGTCATTGTTAGTGCCAGCATCACTGTTATTGTCATTGTTAGTGCCAGCATCACTGTTATTGTCATTGTTAGTGTCAGCATCACTGTTATTGTCATTGTTAGTGTCAGCATCACTGTTATTGTCATTGTTAGTGCCAGCATCACTGTTATTGTCATTGTTAGTGCCAGCATCACTGTTATTGTCATTGTTAGTGTCAGCATCACTGTTATTGTCATTGTTAGTGCCAGCATCACTGTTATTGTCATTGTTAGTGTCAGCATCACTGTTATTGTCATTGTTAGTGTCAGCATCACTGTTATTGTCATTGTTAGTGACAGCATCACTGTTATTGTCATTGTTAGTGTCAGCATCACTGTTATTGTCATTGTTAGTGTCAGCATCACTGTTATTGTCATTGTTAGTGCCAGCATCACTGTTATTGTCATTGTTAGTGTCAGCATCACTGTTATTGTCATTGTTAGTGTCAGCATCACTGTTATTGTCATTGTTAGTGTCAGCATCACTGTCATTGTCATTGTTAGTGTCAGCATCACTGTTATTGTCATTGTTAGTGCCAGCATCACTGTTAGTGTCATTGTTAGTGTCAGCATCACTGTTATTGTCATTGTTAGTGTCAGCATCACTGTTATTGTCATTGTTAGTGACAGCATCACTGTTATTGTCATTGTTAGTGCCAGCATCACTGTTAATGTCATTGTTAGTGTCAGCATCACTGTTATTGTCATTGTTAGTGCCAGCATCACTGTTATTGTCATTGTTAGTGCCAGCATCACTGTTAATGTCATTGTTAGTGTCAGCATCACTGTTATTGTCATTGTTAGTGTCAGCATCACTGTTATTGTCATTGTTAGTGCCAGCATCACTGTTATTGTCATTGTTAGTGCCAGCATCACTGTTATTGTCATTGTTAGTGCCAGCATCACTGTTATTGTCATTGTTAGTGTCAGCATCACTGTTATTGTCATTGTTAGTGTCAGCATCACTGTTATTGTCATTGTTAGTGCCAGCATCACTGTTATTGTCATTGTTAGTGCCAGCATCACTGTTATTGTCATTGTTAGTGTCAGCATCACTGTTATTGTCATTGTTAGTGCCAGCATCACTGTTATTGTCATTGTTAGTGCCAGCATCACTGTTATTGTCATTGTTAGTGCCAGCATCACTGTTATTGTCATTGTTAGTGTCAGCATCACTGTTATTGTCATTGTTAGTGCCAGCATCACTGTTATTGTCATTGTTAGTGTCAGCATCACTGTTATTGTCATTGTTAGTGTCAGCATCACTGTTATTGTCATTGTTAGTGTCAGCATCACTGTTATTGTCATTGTTAGTGCCAGCATCACTGTCATTGTCATTGTTAGTGTCAGCATCACTGTCATTGTCATTGTTAGTGCCAGCATCACTGTTATTGTCATTGTTAGTGTCAGCATCACTGTTATTGTCATTGTTAGTGTCAGCATCACTGTCATTGTCATTTTTAGTGCCAGCATCACTGTTATTGTCATTGTTAGTGCCAGCATCACAGTTATTGTTATTGTTAGTGTCAGCATCACTGTTATTGTCATTGTTAGTGTCAGCATCACTGTCATTGTCATTGTTAGTGCCAGCATCACTGTTATTGTCATTGTTAGTGCCAGCATCACTGTTATTGTTATTGTTAGTGTCAGCATCACTGTTATTGTCATTGTTAGTGTCAGCATCACTGTCATTGTTATTGTTAGTGTCAGCATCACTGTTATTGTCATTGTTAGTGTCATTGTTAGTGTCAGCATCACTGTTATTGTCATTGTTAGTGCCAGCATCACTGTTATTGTCATTGTTAGTGTCATTGTTAGTGTCAGCATCACTGTTATTGTCATTGTTAGTGTCAGCATCACTGTTATTGTCATTGTTTGTGCCAGCATCACTGTTATTGTCATTGTTAGTGCCAGCATCACTGTTATTGTCATTGTTAGTGTCAGCATCACTGTTATTGTCATTGTTTGTGCCAGCATCACTGTTATTGTCATTGTTAGTGCCAGCATCACTGTTATTGTCATTGTTAGTGTCAGCATCACTGTTATTGTCATTGTTAGTGTCAGCATCACTGTTATTGTCATTGTTAGTGTCAGCATCACTGTTATTGTCATTGTTAGTGCCAGCATCACTGTTATTGTCATTGTTTGTGCCAGCATCACTGTTATTGTCATTGTTAGTGTCAGCATCACTGTTATTGTCATTGTTTGTGCCAGCATCACTGTTATTGTCATTGTTTGTGCCAGCATCACTGTTATTGTCATTGTTAGTGTCAGCATCACTGTTATTGTCATTGTTAGTGCCAGCATCACTGTTATTGTCATTGTTAGTGTCAGCATCACTGTTATTGTCATTGTTAGTGCCAGCATCACTGTTATTGTCATTGTTAGTGTCAGCATCACTGTTATTGTCATTGTTAGTGCCAGCATCACTATTATTGTCATTGTTAGTGCCAGCATCACTGTTATTCTCATTGTTAGTGTCAGCATCACTGTTATTGTCATTGTTAGTGTCAGCATCACTGTTATTGTCATTGTTAGTGCCAGCATCACTGTTATTGTCATTGTTAGTGCCAGCATCACTGTTATTGTCATTGTTAGTGCCAGCATCACTGTTATTGTCATTGTTAGTGTCAGCATCACTGTTATTGTCATTGTTAGTGTCAGCATCACTGTTATTGTCATTGTTAGTGCCAGCATCACTGTTATTGTCATTGTTAGTGCCAGCATCACTGTTATTGTCATTGTTAGTGTCAGCATCACTGTTATTGTCATTGTTAGTGTCAGCATCACTGTTATTGTCATTGTTAGTGCCAGCATCACTGTTATTGTCATTGTTAGTGCCAGCATCACTGTTATTGTCATTGTTAGTGTCAGCATCACTGTTATTGTCATTGTTAGTGCCAGCATCACTGTTATTGTCATTGTTAGTGTCAGCATCACTGTTATTGTCATTGTTAGTGTCAGCATCACTGTTATTGTCATTGTTAGTGACAGCATCACTGTTATTGTCATTGTTAGTGTCAGCATCACTGTTATTGTCATTGTTAGTGTCAGCATCACTGTTATTGTCATTGTTAGTGTCAGCATCACTGTCATTGTCATTGTTAGTGTCAGCATCACTGTCATTGTCATTGTTAGTGTCAGCATCACTGTCATTGTCATTGTTAGTGTCAGCATCACTGTCATTGTCATTGTTAGTGTCAGCATCACTGTTATTGTCATTGTTAGTGTCAGCATTACTGTTATTGTCATTGTTAGTGTCAGCATCACTGTCATTGTCATTGTTAGTGTCAGCATCACTGTCATTGTCATTGTTAGTGTCAGCATCACTGTCATTGTCATTGTTAGTGCCAGCATCACTGTTATTGTCATTGTTAGTGTCAGCATCACTGTCATTTTCATTGTTAGTGTCAGCATCACTGTCATTGTCATTGTTAGTGTCAGCATCACTGTCATTGTCATTGTTAGTGCCAGCATCACTGTTATTGTCATTGTTAGTGCCAGCATCACTGTTATTGTCATTGTTAGTGTCAGCATCACTGTCATTGTTAGTGCCAGCATCACTGTTATTGTCATTGTTAGTGTCAGCATCAGTGTCATTGTCATTGTTAGTGTCAGCATCACTGTCATTGTCATTGTTAGTGCCAGCATCACTGTTATTGTCATTGTTAGTGTCAGCATCACTGTTATTGTCATTGTTAGTGTCAGCATCACTGTCATTGTCATTGTTAGTGCCAGCATCACTGTTATTGTCATTGTTAGTGCCAGCATCACTGTTATTGTTATTGTTAGTGTCAGCATCACTGTTATTGTCATTGTTAGTGTCAGCATCACTGTCATTGTCATTGTTAGTGCCAGCATCACTGTTATTGTCATTGTTAGTGCCAGCATCACTGTTATTGTTATTGTTAGTGTCAGCATCACTGTTATTGTCATTGTTAGTGCCAGCATCACTGTTATTGTCATTGTTAGTGTCAGCATCACTGTTATTGTCATTGTTAGTGTCAGCATCACTGTTATTGTCATTGTTAGTGCCAGCATCACTGTTATTGTCATTGTTTGTGCCAGCATCACTGTTATTGTCATTGTTAGTGTCAGCATCACTGTTATTGTCATTGTTAGTGCCAGCATCACTGTTATTGTCATTGTTTGTGCCAGCATCACTGTTATTGTCATTGTTAGTGTCAGCATCACTGTTATTGTCATTGTTAGTGCCAGCATCACTGTTATTGTCATTGTTAGTGTCAGCATCATTGTTATTGTAATTGTTAGTGCCAGCATCACTGTTATTGTCATTGTTAGTGTCAGCATCACTGTTATTGTCATTGTTAGTGCCAGCATCACTGTTATTGTCATTGTTAGTGCCAGCATCACTGTTATTGTCATTGTTAGTGTCAGCATCACTGTTATTGTCATTGTTAGTGTCAGCATCACTGTTATTGTCATTGTTAGTGCCAGCATCACTGTTATTGTCATTGTTAGTGCCAGCATCACTGTTATTGTCATTGTTAGTGCCAGCATCACTGTTATTGTCATTGTTAGTGTCAGCATCACTGTTATTGTCATTGTTAGTGTCAGCATCACTGTTATTGTCATTGTTAGTGCCAGCATCACTGTTATTGTCATTGTTAGTGCCAGCATCACTGTTATTGTCATTGTTAGTGTCAGCATCACTGTTATTGTCATTGTTAGTGTCAGCATCACTGTTATTGTCATTGTTAGTGCCAGCATCACTGTTATTGTCATTGTTAGTGCCAGCATCACTGTTATTGTCATTGTTAGTGTCAGCATCACTGTTATTGTCATTGTTAGTGCCAGCATCACTGTTATTGTCATTGTTAGTGTCAGCATCACTGTTATTGTCATTGTTAGTGTCAGCATCACTGTTATTGTCATTGTTAGTGACAGCATCACTGTTATTGTCATTGTTAGTGTCAGCATCACTGTTATTGTCATTGTTAGTGTCAGCATCACTGTTATTGTCATTGTTAGTGCCAGCATCACTGTTATTGTCATTGTTAGTGTCAGCATCACTGTTATTGTCATTGTTAGTGTCAGCATCACTGTTATTGTCATTGTTAGTGTCAGCATCACTGTCATTGTCATTGTTAGTGTCAGCATCACTGTTATTGTCATTGTTAGTGCCAGCATCACTGTTAGTGTCATTGTTAGTGTCAGCATCACTGTTATTGTCATTGTTAGTGTCAGCATCACTGTTATTGTCATTGTTAGTGCCAGCATCACTGTTATTGTCATTGTTAGTGCCAGCATCACTGTTAATGTCATTGTTAGTGTCAGCATCACTGTTATTGTCATTGTTAGTGCCAGCATCACTGTTATTGTCATTGTTAGTGCCAGCATCACTGTTAATGTCATTGTTAGTGTCAGCATCACTGTTATTGTCATTGTTAGTGTCAGCATCACTGTTATTGTCATTGTTAGTGCCAGCATCACTGTTATTGTCATTGTTAGTGCCAGCATCACTGTTATTGTCATTGTTAGTGCCAGCATCACTGTTATTGTCATTGTTAGTGTCAGCATCACTGTTATTGTCATTGTTAGTGTCAGCATCACTGTTATTGTCATTGTTAGTGCCAGCATCACTGTTATTGTCATTGTTAGTGCCAGCATCACTGTTATTGTCATTGTTAGTGTCAGCATCACTGTTATTGTCATTGTTAGTGTCAGCATCACTGTTATTGTCATTGTTAGTGCCAGCATCACTGATATTGTCATTGTTAGTGCCAGCATCACTGTTATTGTCATTGTTAGTGTCAGCATCACTGTTATTGTCATTGTTAGTGCCAGCATCACTGTTATTGTCATTGTTAGTGTCAGCATCACTGTTATTGTCATTGTTAGTGTCAGCATCACTGTTATTGTCATTGTTAGTGTCAGCATCACTGTTATTGTCATTGTTAGTGCCAGCATCACTGTTATTGTCATTGTTAGTGTCAGCATCACTGTCATTGTTAGTGCCAGCATCACTGTTATTGTCATTGTTAGTGTCAGCATCACTGTTATTGTCATTGTTAGTGCCAGCATCACTGTTATTGTCATTGTTAGTGCCAGCATCACTGTTATTGTCATTGTTAGTGTCAGCATCACTGTTATTGTCATTGTTAGTGTCAGCATCATTGTTATTGTCATTGTTAGTGCCAGCATCACTGTTATTGTCATTGTTAGTGCCAGCATCACTGTTATTGTCATTGTTAGTGTCAGCATCACTGTTATTGTCATTGTTAGTGTCAGCATCACTGTTATTGTCATTGTTAGTGCCAGCATCACTGTTATTGTCATTGTTAGTGCCAGCATCACTGTTATTGTCATTGTTAGTGTCAGCATCACTGTTATTGTCATTGTTAGTGCCAGCATCACTGTTATTGTCATTGTTAGTGTCAGCATCACTGTTATTGTCATTGTTAGTGTCAGCATCACTGTTATTGTCATTGTTAGTGACAGCATCACTGTTATTGTCATTGTTAGTGTCAGCATCACTGTTATTGTCATTGTTAGTGTCAGCATCACTGTTATTGTCATTGTTAGTGACAGCATCACTGTTATTGTCATTGTTAGTGTCAGCATCACTGTTATTGTCATTGTTAGTGTCAGCATCACTGTTATTGTCATTGTTAGTGCCAGCATCACTGTTATTGTCATTGTTAGTGTCAGCATCACTGTTATTGTCATTGTTAGTGTCAGCATCACTGTTATTGTCATTGTTAGTGTCAGCATCACTGTCATTGTCATTGTTAGTGTCAGCATCACTGTCATTGTCATTGTTAGTGTCAGCATCACTGTCATTGTCATTGTTAGTGTCAGCATCACTGTCATTGTCATTGTTAGTGTCAGCATCACTGTTATTGTCATTGTTAGTGTCAGCATTACTGTTATTGTCATTGTTAGTGTCAGCATCACTGTCATTGTCATTGTTAGTGTCAGCATCACTGTCATTGTCATTGTTAGTGTCAGCATCACTGTCATTGTCATTGTTAGTGCCAGCATCACTGTTATTGTCATTGTTAGTGTCAGCATCACTGTCATTTTCATTGTTAGTGTCAGCATCACTGTCATTGTCATTGTTAGTGTCAGCATCACTGTCATTGTCATTGTTAGTGCCAGCATCACTGTTATTGTCATTGTTAGTGCCAGCATCACTGTTATTGTCATTGTTAGTGTCAGCATCACTGTCATTGTTAGTGCCAGCATCACTGTTATTGTCATTGTTAGTGTCAGCATCAGTGTCATTGTCATTGTTAGTGTCAGCATCACTGTCATTGTCATTGTTAGTGCCAGCATCACTGTTATTGTCATTGTTAGTGTCAGCATCACTGTTATTGTCATTGTTAGTGTCAGCATCACTGTCATTGTCATTGTTAGTGCCAGCATCACTGTTATTGTCATTGTTAGTGCCAGCATCACTGTTATTGTTATTGTTAGTGTCAGCATCACTGTTATTGTCATTGTTAGTGTCAGCATCACTGTCATTGTCATTGTTAGTGCCAGCATCACTGTTATTGTCATTGTTAGTGCCAGCATCACTGTTATTGTTATTGTTAGTGTCAGCATCACTGTTATTGTCATTGTTAGTGCCAGCATCACTGTTATTGTCATTGTTAGTGTCAGCATCACTGTTATTGTCATTGTTAGTGTCAGCATCACTGTTATTGTCATTGTTAGTGCCAGCATCACTGTTATTGTCATTGTTAGTGCCAGCATCACTGTTATTGTCATTGTTAGTGTCAGCATCACTGTTATTGTCATTGTTAGTGCCAGCATCACTGTTATTGTCATTGTTTGTGCCAGCATCACTGTTATTGTCATTGTTAGTGTCAGCATCACTGTTATTGTCATTGTTAGTGCCAGCATCACTGTTATTGTCATTGTTAGTGTCAGCATCATTGTTATTGTAATTGTTAGTGCCAGCATCACTGTTATTGTCATTGTTAGTGTCAGCATCACTGTTATTGTCATTGTTAGTGCCAGCATCACTGTTATTGTCATTGTTAGTGCCAGCATCACTGTTATTGTCATTGTTAGTGTCAGCATCACTGTTATTGTCATTGTTAGTGTCAGCATCACTGTTATTGTCATTGTTAGTGTCAGCATCACTGTTATTGTCATTGTTAGTGCCAGCATCACTGTTATTGTCATTGTTAGTGCCAGCATCACTGTTAATGTCATTGTTAGTGTCAGCATCACTGTTATTGTCATTGTTAGTGCCAGCATCACTGTTATTGTCATTGTTAGTGCCAGCATCACTGTTAATGTCATTGTTAGTGTCAGCATCACTGTTATTGTCATTGTTAGTGTCAGCATCACTGTTATTGTCATTGTTAGTGCCAGCATCACTGTTATTGTCATTGTTAGTGCCAGCATCACTGTTATTGTCATTGTTAGTGCCAGCATCACTGTTATTGTCATTGTTAGTGTCAGCATCACTGTTATTGTCATTGTTAGTGTCAGCATCACTGTTATTGTCATTGTTTGTGCCAGCATCACTGTTATTGTCATTGTTAGTGTCAGCATCACTGTTATTGTCATTGTTAGTGCCAGCATCACTGTTATTGTCATTGTTAGTGCCAGCATCACTGTTATTGTCATTGTTAGTGTCAGCATCACTGTTATTGTCATTGTTAGTGTCAGCATCACTGTTATTGTCATTGTTATTGCCAGCATCACTGATATTGTCATTGTTAGTGCCAGCATCACTGTTATTGTCATTGTTAGTGTCAGCATCACTGTTATTGTCATTGTTAGTGCCAGCATCACTGTTATTGTCATTGTTAGTGTCAGCATCACTGTTATTGTCATTGTTAGTGTCAGCATCACTGTTATTGTCATTGTTAGTGTCAGCATCACTGTTATTGTCATTGTTAGTGCCAGCATCACTGTTATTGTCATTGTTAGTGTCAGCATCACTGTCATTGTTAGTGCCAGCATCACTGTTATTGTCATTGTTAGTGTCAGCATCACTGTTATTGTCATTGTTAGTGCCAGCATCACTGTTATTGTCATTGTTAGTGCCAGCATCACTGTTATTGTCATTGTTAGTGTCAGCATCACTGTTATTGTCATTGTTAGTGTCAGCATCATTGTTATTGTCATTGTTAGTGCCAGCATCACTGTTATTGTCATTGTTAGTGCCAGCATCACTGTTATTGTCATTGTTAGTGTCAGCATCACTGTTATTGTCATTGTTAGTGTCAGCATCACTGTTATTGTCATTGTTAGTGCCAGCATCACTGTTATTGTCATTGTTAGTGCCAGCATCACTGTTATTGTCATTGTTAGTGTCAGCATCACTGTTATTGTCATTGTTAGTGCCAGCATCACTGTTATTGTCATTGTTAGTGTCAGCATCACTGTTATTGTCATTGTTAGTGTCAGCATCACTGTTATTGTCATTGTTAGTGACAGCATCACTGTTATTGTCATTGTTAGTGTCAGCATCACTGTTATTGTCATTGTTAGTGTCAGCATCACTGTTATTGTCATTGTTAGTGCCAGCATCACTGTTATTGTCATTGTTAGTGTCAGCATCACTGTTATTGTCATTGTTAGTGTCAGCATCACTGTTATTGTCATTGTTAGTGTCAGCATCACTGTCATTGTCATTGTTAGTGTCAGCATCACTGTTATTGTCATTGTTAGTGCCAGCATCACTGTTAGTGTCATTGTTAGTGTCAGCATCACTGTTATTGTCATTGTTAGTGTAAGCATCACTGTTATTGTCATTGTTAGTGCCAGCATCACTGTTATTGTCATTGTTAGTGCCAGCATCACTGTTAATGTCATTGTTAGTGTCAGCATCACTGTTATTGTCATTGTTAGTGCCAGCATCACTGTTATTGTCATTGTTAGTGCCAGCATCACTGTTAATGTCATTGTTAGTGTCAGCATCACTGTTATTGTCATTGTTAGTGTCAGCATCACTGTTATTGTCATTGTTAGTGCCAGCATCACTGTTATTGTCATTGTTAGTGCCAGCATCACTGTTATTGTCATTGTTAGTGCCAGCATCACTGTTATTGTCATTGTTAGTGTCAGCATCACTGTTATTGTCATTGTTAGTGTCAGCATCACTGTTATTGTCATTGTTAGTGCCAGCATCACTGTTATTGTCATTGTTAGTGCCAGCATCACTGTTATTGTCATTGTTAGTGTCAGCATCACTGTTATTGTCATTGTTAGTGTCAGCATCACTGTTATTGTCATTGTTAGTGCCAGCATCACTGTTATTGTCATTGTTAGTGCCAGCATCACTGTTATTGTCATTGTTAGTGTCAGCATCACTGTTATTGTCATTGTTAGTGCCAGCATCACTGTTATTGTCATTGTTAGTGTCAGCATCACTGTTATTGTCATTGTTAGTGTCAGCATCACTGTTATTGTCATTGTTAGTGTCAGCATCACTGTTATTGTCATTGTTAGTGCCAGCATCACTGTTATTGTCATTGTTAGTGTCAGCATCACTGTCATTGTTAGTGCCAGCATCACTGTTATTGTCATTGTTAGTGTCAGCATCACTGTTATTGTCATTGTTAGTGCCAGCATCACTGTTATTGTCATTGTTAGTGCCAGCATCACTGTTATTGTCATTGTTAGTGCCAGCATCACTGTCATTGTCATTGTTAGTGCCAGCATCACTGTTATTGTCATTGTTAGTGTCAGCATCACTGTCATTGTCATTGTTAGTGCCAGCATCACTGTTATTGTCATTGTTAGTGCCAGCATCACTGTTATTGTCATTGTTAGTGTCAGCATCACTGTCATTGTTAGTGTCAGCATCACTGTTATTGTCATTGTTAGTGTCAGCATCACTGTTATTGTCATTGTTAGTGCCAGCATCACTGTCATTGTTAGTGTCAGCATCACTGTTATTGTCATTGTTAGTGCCAGCATCACTGAATGCAAATGAATAAAGTTGTCTTTGATGAAGTTGTCTTTGATAAAGTTATCTTTGATAAAGTTATCTTTGATAAAGTTGTCTTTGATGAAGTTTTCTTTGATGAAGTTGTCTTTGACAAAGTTGTCTTTGATTAAGTTGTCTTTGATTAAGTTGTCTTTGACAAAGTTGTCTTTGATAAGATCTTAATCCCAAAAATTATTCATTAGCTGTCTGTCTTGGGTTGGTTTTTATTTAACAGAACACGGGACAACTAATTTTAGGTCAAATTGTTACGGATTGTCCCCAGATTTACGGACTGCTGGCTGCCCTGACCTGCGCGGCTGCTGGCTGCCCTGACCTGCGCGGCTGCTGGCTGCCCTGACCTGAGCGGCTGCTGGTTGCCCTGACCTGCGCTGCTGCTGGCTGCCCTGACCTGCGCGGCTGCTGGCTGCCCTGACCTGCGCGGCTGCTGGCTGCCCTGACCTGCGCGGCTGCTGGCTGCCCTGACCTGAGCGGCTGCTGGTAGCAAATATACGTTTGCCTGGTCGGTGCTTAAAGTAATATTGGTATTGTGACAATCAGTGACAGTGTCATGCATTTCATGTTATATTACGGAGATAAGCTTCTAAATACACGGAAGTTTCATTACCATATTACCAATATCATTGAACGTCTACCACCCGATGTCTCATTTGTACTCAGTGAACACATACTTAGACATCAGTGAACACATACTTAGACATCAGTGAACACATACTTAGACATCAGTGAACACATACTTAGACATCAGTGAACACATATCTAGACATCAGTGAACACATACTTAGACATCAGTGAACACTTATCTAGACATCAGTGAACACATACTTAGACATCAGTGAACACTTATCTAGACATCAGTGAACACATACTTAGACATCAGTGAACACATACTTAGACATCAGTGAACACATATCTAGACATCAGTGAACACATACTTAGACATCAGTGAACACATATCTAGACATCAGTGAACACATACTTAGACATCAGTGAACACATATCTAGACATCAGTGAACACATATCTAGACATCAGTGAACACATACTTAGACATCAGTGAACACATACTTAGACATCAGTGAACACAAACTTAAACATCAGTGAACACATACTTAGACATCAGTGAACACATACTTAGACATCAGTGAACACAAACTTAGACATCAGTGAACACATACTTAGACATCAGTGAACACATACTTAGACATCAGTGAACACATACTTAGACATCAGTGAACACATATCTAGACATCAATGAACACATATCTAGACTCCGGTGAACACATATCTAGACATCAGTGAACACATATCTAGACATTAGTGAACACACATCTAGACATCAGTGAACACATATCTAGACATTAGTGAACACATATCTAGACATTAGTGAACACATATCTAGACATAAGTGAACACATATCTAGACATCAGTGAACACATATCTAGACATCCGTGAACACACATCTAGACATTAGTGAATACATATCTAGACATCAGTGAACACATATCTAGACATCAGTGAATACATATCTAGACATCAGTGAACACATATCTAGACATCAGTGAACACATATCTAGACATCAGTGAACACATATCTAGACATCAGTGAACACATATCTAGACATCAGTGAACACATATCTAGACATCAGTGAACACACATCTAGACATTAGTGAATACATATCTAGTTTGAAAGAACCGTTTCGACGTTTTACTTTCAAGCAGAATGCGATAATCTAAGCCAGCGGTTCTCAACCCGTGGGTTGCGACCCCTTTGGGGGTCGAAAGGCCCTTTCCCAGGGATCGCCGAAGACCATCGGAAACCACGTATCCTTTACAGGTATGAAGCACCAACAAAAAAATTGTGGCGGGGGGTCGCCACAACATACCGGAACCGTAATAAAGTGTCACGGTTTTGGCAAGTTTGAGAACCACTGATCTACAGAAACTAGTCTTCAGCCATGGTCAGTTGTACGTGGCTTTTTCTAGAGTTAGATCTGTCGATTCATTATCTGTCGTCTCCCGCAAAACTGCGTCTTTCTAGAAAAAGTTCTTTCTTCTAGACTTCTAAAATCGTTTCTAATCGTTTTCCGTTCCAATTCTTACACCGCCGTATGCTACTACGGGTATCAACTAGTACATCTTTTATATATGAACCTAGTTAGCTTAAAATGAATTTGTCATAATTCTATATTTGTTAGTTTAAAAGGAATTTAGCATACTTCTATTAGTTAGTTTAAAATTAAAATGACCAATAATCTGATTCCAATCAGAATTTCAGCTCAACTGAATGTGAAACATGTCCGCGGCGCATTGTGACGAAAAATACCATAGACAGCGCAGCGAAGTTGACTAGCACAGTCGGACACAGTAGAAAGGGACAGAATCACGTAAAATCGCCATGTGCCTTCAAATGGATATGTAGTTATACCCCTTTTAACTTGATCTTTCCCATCCTGGTGTTGTCTATGTTTAAAAATACCGTGGCGTAGCCAAGGTTAGTCTATTGTCGCCCGCTACGGACCAATATTTTTGCCACCCTGCCACCACGAAAAAAAAAAAAAAAAGGGCTATCCGGGACAGACCCCCCCACCCCTCCTTTTCTACGCAAGTGCACTATTGTAATGAGACCAGTAACTATTGTAATGAGACCAGTAACTATTGTAATGAGACCAGTAACTATTGCAATGAGACCAGTAACTATTGCAATGAGACCAGTAACTATTGCAATGAGACCAGTAACTATTGCAATGAGACCAGTAACTATTGCAATGAGACCAGTAACTATTGCAATGAGACCAGTAACTATTGCAATGAGACCAGTAACTATTGCAATGAGACCAGTAACTATTGCAATGAGACCAGTAACTATTGCAATGAGACCAGTAACTATTGTAATGAGACCAGTAACTATTGTAATGAGACCAGTAACTATTGTAATGAGACCAGTAACTATTGTAATGAGACCAGTAACTATTGTAATGAGACCAGTAACTATTGTAATGAGACCAGTAACTATTGTAATGAGACCAGTAAGGCATTATGCTAATATTTATGTATAACTAGAAGCTTTTCGGGTTTCTGTGGCCCATATAATTAATATACTTAGAATACTGAATCATATTATTTTTAAGCTTGAACAAAAAAAATTGTATTGTGTCAAAATGATGGTTTATTTTTAAAGTGTTAAACTATTTTGAGTAAAACCTATTCAAATATAAGATTAGATTTTTATACTAACAAAAATGTGCACTTATCATACTTACTATACAGGGTGGGCCAATAAAAGTGAGAACATCTCGTAAAATGTGATTTAATCACATAAAAGTAGTTTAACTAAACCCATACTAGATTAAATAGTTTACTGATTTACTTACTTACATATTGAACATGATTTCTGATTAGCTAAATATTTCGCAAAAAATGTATGAAGAATTATAATTAATTAAATTATATTTTGAAATAACTCATATTATTATTATTATTATTATATGTTGTCTTATATAGCGCGGTACCCCAGCCTAGGGCTGGTCTCACCGCGCTGTACATAAAAATATTAGCAAAGGAAACATAATCGTGACAATAAAACAAAATACATTTATGTAATAAAGAACAGCTGTATAGAGACAAAACAAATTCATATTCACCCCACCCACCCCAGAACTTTTACATGTGAAGCCATGGACGGCGGCCAGCATCATCGTTTATCGGTCAGATTTGAGGAATCAGTCAGGGTAATAGAGTTTAAAGAGATGTGTTTTGAGTGCAGTTTTGATATGCTACGAGATGTTCTCGCTTTTATTGGCCTACCCTGTATACTTCGGTTTTAATTTAGACTCATCACTAGCATCACTTTATTTTGAATGTTCTTTTATGTTAAAACATTTAGACTCATCACTGGCTTCACTTTATTTTGAATGTTCTTTTATGTTTAAACACTTACACTCATCACTGGCATCACTTTATTTTGAATGTTCTTTTATGTTTAAACACTTAGAGAGTAGAAAGCAGTGATTCTTTCAGACTATTTCCTCCGGGGGTGTGGGGTGTCAAATTTTTGGGGTGGGGGCAGTGCAAGCGGCCAGAGGCGTAGCTAGGTGAAGCAGAGAGGACGGGTGTCTGGGCATCACCTCCGCAGAAACTTTTAATTATTTCAAAATCAAGAGGTGCATTTTGGAGTATACATGAATTGGGTGTTTCTATTAGACTATTAGATCAGGTGATGGGGGTTTTCAAGCGTCAAAGGGGGGGGGGGCATTATTGCACCAAGTACCATAGATAAACTAAATTCACTCCGATTGTAGTGTACCCCAGGTTAATCATTTGACACAAGCCTAGATTCAACCCTGTACCGTCATATATTTATCAGCATGAGGGAAAAAGTAGTGGGGGGAGAAGACGCCGAAAACTCTCAAATAAAAGCAGGGACAGGAGCCCCCATAGAAAAATGTTGATTAGTTCAAAATGCAGATATACATTTTGCAACATACTTGAATTCTGTATTGCTTTCAGACAATATGGTAGGAGCCATTTCAGACTTCTGGTGGGAAGTGCCAAAATTAACCAGGTACAAATAAATTCATTCCACTTCATGCCCTTGGGGATATGCTTTTTGGTATGCTTAGTCTCGCAGCTTAAATCTTTATAGTCCCCATAAAATTATTGATACATTTAAAATGCAAGTATGGATATATTTAGCACATATTTAAATTTGAGTTTTGCACCATTCTACACTTAATCGGGGAGCATCGGAAGAGATGCTAGTTAAAAATTAGTTTTCACTTTACCTCAGAGCCATCGGGTGGGCCCTGCAACCCCTGCGGCTAAATAGGGCCACAGATATTTTAGGGGCTTAAAGTTGTGATGTGGACACTTTTAACTTGATCTTTTCCATCCTAAGGTTGTCTATGTTAAAAATGCAAGTTATGTAATAAAAAATTATATTACTAAATAGTAATGTGGTTTTATATTTAATTAAACGTATTTTTGGGGTAAACTACTTAATTACTAAATGATTTATTTCTTTTTTTAAAGAAGAAAGATGCATCCAAAAAAAAGTCTGTTTATCAGAAGAAAAGCACTGCTAGCCTTGTTTAACACGTTGAACGCAATCGAAAAAAAAAATATACGTATTTTTTTTTATTTTTTTTTTTGCATCCAAAAAAAAAGTCTGTTTATCAGAAGAAAAGCACTGCTAGCCTTGTTTAACGCGTTGAACGCAATCGAAAAAAAAAATATACGTATTTTTTTTAATTTTTTTTTTTGCATCCAAAAAAAAAGTCTGTTTATCAGAAGAAAAGCACTGCTAGCCTTGTTTAACACGTTGAACGCAATCGAAAAAAAAAATATACGTATTTTTTTTTATTTTTTTTTTTGCATCCAAAAAAAAAGTCTGTTTATCAGAAGAAAAGCACTGCTAGCCTTGTTTAACACGTTGAACGCAATCGAAAAAAAAAATATACGTATTTTTTTTTATTTTTTTTTTTGCATCCAAAAAAAAGTCTGTTTATCAGAAGAAAAGCACTGCTAGCCTTGTTTAACACGTTGAACGCAATCGAAAAAAAAATATACGTATAATAAATACATTTCGCCATATTTGCAAGTTTTACACGAGTCAAAAAGAAAGGGGAAAAAATCACGTTTTGTAGACAAGTCCATAGATTTTTATAATTCGTTAGCCTGTATGAACGGCATAATTATGTTAAAATTGTGAAGTTACAGCAAAATAAATTAATTAAAAAATACCAATGTTTGCGAACAAGAGGACGTAGGACTTTGGCTTATAATAAGGAGCAGCCAATTTTCGAATCAGTACGATATTTATAATCGAACAGTGTCAGAATCTAACAAGATTAGCCTTAAATATACAGAACATCGATTACATCGAGCGTAGCGATATTTCAAACGTTCCCCCGTAATCGGTTAAATGCACTATTATTTTTTAAATTATTATAAATATGGCAATTTAGTAGATTTTTTTTTAAACAAAATAAATTTTTTTTTGATTTGTTGCACACACATATTCGGGGGGGGGGGGGGGGGGCCGCACTTGACAGGAGACATGCCTGAAAGAAACACTAGTAGAAAGCCACCGACATTCAAAACATTATTTGTTATTATTTACAAAATGACACTTCAGTAAGAGCAAGTGGGTTTTGCTAAATGCTCTTTTTTGAGACAAGGAAAAACTGCGTCGGGGGGAGGGGGTGGTAATGCTGATATTATTTTTAAAAGACCAAATACATTTGTATGTACCTTTATTTTTTTAAGTGTACCAGTTCAGATATTCTCAGTGACACTTTCATATTTGAAGAGTGAACATTTTATAAAACTAATCAGAAGTGATTATTACGCACAGCTGTGCGCATAACGCTCATCTTTATTCGAAAATTTCCGTCCGCCGATAACGCTCGCCATTATGCGCAGGTTCGCGGCAGTGGCGTAGTGAAGGGTGGGCAAGGGGGCATCATGCCCCGGGCGCTACTCACAAAGGGGCGCCAAATGGTATATTTTACATATAATATTGTATGGTTTTCGAATAGGGGGGGGGGGGCGTTAAAAAGGTATTGTGCCCCGGGCGCGAGTTAAGCTCGCTACGCCACTGGTTCGCGGCTGGTCGCGTAGTTACGAAAAGTAAAGTTCCCTTTCAGATCGTGTTGGCCTACCTACGGGGCAATTACAGCAGCGTTCACGCGTTTCTGTGGCTATGGCATATTAGCTGAGTGTGTGGCCAGCCACCTTTACTTTTCCCCAACTAATGCCATGTACCCACCAGAGCTGGGTGGACTCGTGGATACCCCCGAGAACCAGGGGAAAAAATCCTAGCCTTCACCGGGATTCTATAACTTGTATTTATATTTCGAAGTGGGGCCTATATGCCGCTGCCCCTCCCCATCTCTCACACGGCATCACAACACTGTAGGACGGAATGGCCCTGCAACTATTTCAGACAGAAAAGTTCTGGTCCAGGTCAAATATCAGGGGGCTTAAAAGAAACTAAATGATACCCTATCAGGCTTTGGCATCATTTGAAGACCTATCTAAATTGGGTAAATGTAATTCTACACGAAGAATTGAAACAGACCCCACACTCCCTTACAAGGCAAGGGAAACTTGAGAGCCCATGGAACCAGTCTCATTTGGGCTTCATATTTGTATTACTGGTATAATATTTAACGAAGTGGCTATTGGTACCCGGGCACCAGAATTGAGAGGTTGGGATTAAAAAACAATTAAAAATATTATTGTTGGGTTCGTAAGACAAAATGAGGTATCAAACGAAAGATAATTGAATGTACTATACGTTTGTAATCTTAATTCTTCAGTTTTACTAAAATAAACTACAACAAATGACATCCGAATAGCATTAGTCAAAATGAACACAGACACGCAGCGCCGCCATTCGCACCCGGGTACCAATAGGTGCAGAAATATTTAATATGAAATACTAGAAAATTAGAGTTATGCCTAGGACAGCGGTTCTTAAGCTGTGGGTCACGGTCCCTTGGTGGGGTCGAACGACCATTTCACAGGGGTCACCTAAGACCATCGGAAAACACGTATTCCCTACAGTTATGAAGTAGCAACGAACATAAGTTTGTGTTAGGGGTCGCCACAGCATGTGGAGCCGTATTAAAGGGTCGCGGCATTAGGAAGGTTGAGAACCACTGGTCTAGGAGGATCCACTGGATTTATTAGTAACACTCTATAGGTCGAATAGACCTTATGTTGGCCCCCCCCCCCCTCCTAACAGTGCAGATGTGGGCACAATTAATTGCCCAATATCCAATATATTTTTAACGGATTCACATAATATGGCATTATAAATTATATTAGGCTTAGGCCTATATCAGTGGTTCTCAACCTTCTTATGGCCGCGACCCTTTAATACAGTTCATCGTGTTGTGGCGACCCCCTGCCACAAAATTAGTTTCGGTTATACTTCATATAAGAGCATATGTGTTTTCAGGTGGTCTTAGGCGACCCCTGGGAAAGGGTCCTGTCGCGACCCACAGGTTGAGAACCGCTGGCCTATATTATGGTTTGACTTAATGGTGGATAGTAGGTTATAGTTAGGCCTATTAAAATGTTTTATTTAATTTGTTCATAGCTTCGGTTAAGTTTTTGTGCCATTCTCATTAAAGATCGATACATCATACACTACTTAAAACTACTCCCTCCCACCACCCACGCTTCCCGACTTGGAATATGATTCTAATTATTTCTAGAAATTTGCATTATTATTCGAAAATTTCGGTCTACCGATACCGCTCTGCATTATAAGAAAATTTCACTCCGCCGATAACGCTTTGGGCAGTTGTGATAATTACGCTTCCCAAAAATAATAATAAATAAATTCGGTCCCAGACTGTAGCCTCAGAATCAGATTCAGATCCTTGTTGATTGATTGTAAATTGAATTTTTAAATGAAAATTTCAAATACACAAATTAATCAAGCATAAATTGAAAATTTATTAACTACAGATAAAAATTATGTTTATTATTTCAATCAGAATGTATTTATTTATTTGCAAATAATAAAATTTCTTTCTAAAAAGAATTAATTATAATATACATGTAAAGCTATCTTTTAATAGCACAGGATGCAGACATTTTGTTGTTACACATTTACTTCTTTCGTTTTTATTTCTCGCGATATCCTACGAGACTTTGATCAATTAGCCCGATATTAGCAATAGCAAGACCCCCCTATAGGCGTTAAAATCGTACAGATCCTATATAAGCAAGAGGCTACCGTCTCAACTTTGCGGGTTCTTGAAACCCGCCACGCAGAAATTAACACTTAAACGTGTCATATAGATATAGAAAATGAGCACTGCCAGTCAAGTGGTAAGTGTTTGGCAAAATTCAAATTTTGCTGTTCAATGAAATGTTAATTATTATTTTTTAAATAAACAATTATCTTCACCATTATCTTTCTTGGCTTGCTACTGTTTACAGTTAATGACGTCATTTGTTAATTCCAAATGCCCCGGTACTTGATCTATTCTTAGGCGATGTATGGCTACCTTTAACTTAAAGTAAAAAAGTGTTTGAATGAATAAAGCATGGTAGATAGTACAATTAATGCTAGGAGTAGAACAATTAAATTATTTTTGGCCTAGTGACAAAACCATGGTATGGATAAAATAGGTCAAGTTATTAGAAATAAAATAGCCTAACTGAATACAATTATTTATAAGCTAAGCCTAATAATTGTATTAGTTGTGCCTGAGCCACCTGCTTTTTTTGATACTAAACAAATTTAGTTGCTCTCTGAACGATCTTTAGTACTTGCAGAGGCATCACTGGGGTTGGTGTCACCGGGATTAGAGCCTGGGACATACGGTTGTCTAGTCAAACGCGCTGCCGCCCCTTATAAGTTTAAATTACCAGTACGGTAAACTCATGGTGTCTTTACACACACACCCCCCCCCCCCCCCCCCCCCCAAGTACAAAATTTTATTATAACAAATACCAGATAGTTAATTTAAAACATTTAAAGGGATTTAACATTGGGGTCAACATGACTGATATGAACGCCGCTAAATCATATCCCACATAAAACATCAAAAGCTTAAGATATGTAACTAAAGTTATGGAAAAATACACTAGATGCATTGGCGGCACCCTGCTCTTGTACAACCTGTCTGGTCTGCTGGCATCCTGCTATATTAAAAAGCAACTCTAGCAAGCTCTGTCAAATTTGAAATTTTCTATTTGGTGTTACCGGGGTTGCCAACAACCAGTAAAAGATGATACATTTTTTTTAGCTTTATAATTTCAACAACATAACTTTAAAAATATGTTCTTAATAAATGTTTTCTTGTCTGTAAAAATGGTGGAGATTTAGAATATTTGTACATGGTTATATTTTATTTAATAAAAAGGAGCACACACACCACCACACACATCCCCCCACACTTTTTTTTTCATGTGATGCCACTGAGTAATATATAAAGGGGTCAGCAAATTATACCAAACTGTGTAAAATTGAAAATCTTGGGGGTAATGGGGGATCAAAAGACATAAATAAAATTATATTCATTTTTACAATTGAAGACCGGGGTGCTATTAGTACTTAGGTCACAAAATACCCATTCTAAGATAAGCCTATACCATATGATCATTCTTATTTTGTTCTGCAACACTGCATCTGGCCTGTTAAATAGAAACATGCAACCAACATGTTGGGGTTGCTATAGCTCAGCAGCTAGCATGATATCATTTTGCAGCAATTTGATCAAGCTATCATGAAATATATTTTCTGAGGTTCTAGAAGTAATATTCCTCCAGAAAATATGTTAAATTTTTTCATTCACTACCGTACCTTCTAATATTATGTCATACAAAATACATGTTAAATGAAGTTACTAAATCCATTTTTTAAAATAAATTAATACTCCAGAACATGCACATACATAAATGTCTTTAATCTCTTTAGGGTGGGTCTATGGGGTCCAATCTTTGTCTTTAATCTCTTTAGGGTGGGTCTATGGGGTCCAATCTTTGTCTTTTCTATTCAATTTCCACCCTTTCCCAAACAAATTAGTCTTTAACAATAAAATTAAGCTTATCGCTAAAATTCTGACTCTTATGAATCCATCTCCACCAGGGCTAATACTGTCATTATTAGCACATGGGATATCTCTGAAATCATTGATCATTGCTTTCATTTTAATCCATTTGAAACAATTCCAATAAAGAAAGTCTGTTGATTTTGCTATCTAGGGGGCTCCTCTCCAGCATCATACATTATGGCAGTAAAAAATATTGAGCAAATGTCACACCTGATAAATCACAAAAGAAGCTCTAATAAAAGCATGTTGATACATAGATAGATAAATAGGAAGCAATTATTTCCCCTTTAAGGAATATGTGCATTAAATAATTTGCATTTTTTATGGCGATTTTGCTAGGGGCGGATTATTTAAGCCTTGATGCCAAAGAAAGGGGCTTAACAGCCGAGGATCAGCAGTTACAAGAGTTATTGTGTTAAATAAAGCTAAGCATACTAGGGTATCATTAAATGGTGCATTTTTAAACATAAACTAGTATTATTATGATGGCTAACTGGAATATTTTCGGTCATCCTCCTGTAGTGCCTATTATAAGATCTCTCAATAAATTTTCTGCCAGTTGGAGGACGTTATACCATTTCCAGGGCCTTAGACTAGCTGTTTTAACTATTTTCTTAAAAATTGGGTGGAGTAGAGAGGGGGTGAGTAGCAGTGAGCTGTTAGATTATTGTTATTTACAATTATATATTTGGTTTAAATAGTTTCCTTACAATATTTGGGTAATACGTCCCCAAATATTTTTTATTTTTATCAAACTCTTGCGACACACCAGTGGACTTCGGCAGCACATAAAATGAAAAGCGCTGTTAAGTGCCATTTAACTCATTCCCTACGGCAGTGCTACTTCTGTACTTATTTTATATTCCTGAGAAAGGGAAGTAACTCCGTTTTGAAATTGATTTACATTTTAAAAATATTGATTTAAGCAGCTAAATATGAATAATTGAATTTTTGACAAATGTATCAATAAATGAATAAGTTTTAATGAAAATATAACATTAGCGGCGAAAAAATAATGAAGAATGGTCCAAAATTTTATTTTTGGCACCTTGGACAAACACATGCTAGATAAAGACGCGCCGTATTAAAGCACACTTAGTTTTAAAGTGAAACAAGATTAAAAACTTCCGGTTTTTAAATTAAAATCACGCCATGGCCCAAAGTCTCGAGAGATGCAAGATTTCACGTATCTATAAAATTTGATCAAAAGAAATTTCGACGACGGAAATTTAATCGAACGGAAATTTCGTCAAATCTTTTTTTATAGATTACACATTAAATATTGTGTCAAATTTCTTTTTGAACGCATTATTTTGTATTGCTATATAGTATAGTTCGTTCAAAAAGAAATTTGACGAAAATTTTAACGTGTGAACTGAAAAAAAGATTCAACCAAATTTCCGTCGATCAATTTTCTGTTGACGAAATTTCTTTCGATCAAATTTCCGGTAACCATGTTTTCATTGCTATTTTTAACTAAAAATGAGAGGTGTACCGTTATGCCCCGGGACGCATCCGTTGAAACCGCCGGGAATGAGTTACGGTTCCCACGCCCTCATGTTCCTGTAGTTTCCACACTAATAATTACCCATCTATTCTACCTCCTACCAAATAATGCTTATGTAGTTTTTACGGAGAGTGTGTCCAGATACACTATATCGTCTGTAAACGCCAAGTTGAATATTTGAGTAAAGTTTGTTCACTAGATACCTTGTTTGTGCCAACTGGAATAGTTTTAGGGTGAGAATACAATCATGACATTTCAGACGCTGTCCCAAAAGATTCTGTGGGTTGATAATTTTTAATAACAATTATTGTCTTGCAGTCAAAACTGTACCAGACAGTGGTTGACGATGTCATTACTAATGTCAAGGAATCATTCCTGGATGAAAGTGTCGATGAGCAAGTTCTAACTGATCTTAAAACGGTAAGGCATTCTATCAATCACTGCTATATATAATGAGAACAAAAAAAGGACAAGGTTTTACTTGCTTACTCACAAAATAGCTGTTAATGGAGCAATTTTTGTTTACAAGTGAAAACAATTCTTTTTTAATTTTTTAATCCTGTATCACAAAATAGCTGTTAATGGAGCAATTTTTTTTACAAGTGAATACGATTCTTTTTTAATTTTATTAATCCTGTATCATACGCTTACTATTTTGGCTTGCAGCGTTCGATTTTGAGATGTATTTTACGATTATATGCAGAGACCGGGCTAAAAATATTTTTTCTTATGGTTTTTACAATTTAAAAATAAAATATATTAATAATAAATAAAACAACAGTGTTAGTTTTAGCTCCTTTCTATAGCCGGCGTTAAATTGATAGAAATATCATTGGCTGTGGACCATCCATAGTTATATAACATACACAGTAGGAAAGGGATGGCTTGTTGACTGGGCAGCGCATGGGAGGGGTGAAGGGGGTGTCTTAAATATTTTTAAAGGCTATAACACCACTACGTTTTGAATTAAACAGCAAATTCTGTTTGTTAACATTTGCTTTTGTTTGCTTTGGTGTTGTATGAAGTAATTTTGTGACATAATTATTTCTTTCTTAAGCTAAAAAGCGGCCCTGGCAAAAATGGAGAAAACTATAAATTTTTTTAAAAATGCATTTTTCACTGTACCATGCAGCAGCTTTAGTTTTGTCATATTTTATAAGATCTAATAAGCGGCATCTGAAATAAATTTTTAGAAGTCACTAAGCAGCTGTAAAATTTTAATACACTGTCACTTCTCATCCCTTCTCCCAATACAGCTTGCGATAGTTTTTAGACTATATAATATGTTAACGGAAAATTAAATTAAATTCTAAGCCCAATGCAGGTGTGGGCAATTTTTGACTGTTAAACATTGTGGCCCACCCGATGTATTACAAACGAAAATATTTCTGCATTCAATAAGCGATTATTTGAAATATATATGCATCATATGAACCATTTTGGTTTTTCCACTCTTTTTAAGAATAATTTAAAAAAATAGATTGAAATAAATTATAAACAGTTTTACTATTTAGTAACTACTAAAAATGAAAAGGATTTATATAATCACACCTAGGTAAGGGGTACCTAATTTTCCACAAGTATTATGATTAAGTGTAAAATAATGCAAAATTATATTCAGAGATACATAAAAGTGCATCCCTGTCTTTAGGATTTATAAAAAAAATATTCTTGGAAGCCTCCTCCCAAACCCCAGCCCCACTTTTGCTCGGGTGACTTCAGGGGGCGTTCTCAAACACCTCCACATCTTCTTACATCAAAGTGGGCAAATGACGAACACCTTTTTATTTTAATAGTGCACTGTATATAAATACATAAACTTCAGTCATCTACTTTGAGAAATGACCTTAACTTGACATAACTGTATATTTATTTGTTTGCTGTTACATTACAGTATTGTATTGTACGATTTTGAGAAGGTAAAGTATTGTTCTGAGACTATATTGTACTATTTTGGGAGTTCCAGTGTAACCAGGTCTGCTGTATCTGATTTTTTTTTTTAAATATCCATCTTTCTAGCTTTGGATGACCAAGCTTGCTGCCTCTAAGGCACTGGAGGCCACTCAAACTGAGCAAGAGCAGTCCATTCAACAACATGTAACAACAATGTTGCCAATACAGAGCACTAACCAACATGAGCAAAGTGAGTATGCACTAAATTTATGGTCATCCTTTTACTAATTTCTAGATTAAACTTAACTTGAGTGTCCTTGTCAATGTGTATGAATTTTACAAAAAATATTTACAAGTTAATTATTTTTTTAATAAATATTTTTTTTGTTAAACTAATTTGAAGGGCTCATGTGTTAGCCCTGAAAAATAATTTTTTCTTATGTAAGTGATTTGAAGATAGTTTTGTTGGTGTCAGTCATGGTAATGATAATTAAGATAGTGTAGCTAGTTCCAGTAGCAGCTCAAGTTCTCATAGTTGAAGTAGTAGAAAATAGGGTCATAATGAATTCAATAAGCATTACTTAAAGAAATATGTAGGTCTCAGATGATTTATTACTATTTTTTGTAAATCTCTATAAGCCCAAATAACATTATATTTTTTAAACTTAATGAATGTTTTATGTGTCTGAAAAACTTATGTTTCAAAAAAGGACACACCATCTGATTCCTTATCCAATTTGTGTTCAGAATAGCTATACTTTTTGGGTCTCTGAATTTATTTTCTATTAGTTTAGGGTATTTTAGTAATACATATCAAAGTTACCAAAAAAAGTGTAACCGCAGCACATTTGCATTTGACAGGGAGGAATAGGGGTCACTTGAAATAAAATTATAAAATACTCTGGCACTGATACCTTGTAATACCCACCACCTTAATTTTTCAAGTCATAGAGCATATAAATATGCGGTGTTTCTCATAAACTAAGATTGCAATCAATGATTTATTTCAGTAGTGAACCAAGCAAGTCAGTCAACTCAACAGTACCAGGTACTTCAAACTTTGGGTTTAAAAAATATGATTATACTTATACAACTCTACTACCTAGTGATGAAAATGAATTATTTTTTTTACACTTACCAATTGAACTCATGTCCTGCTAGCTGTCAGACTTACCTTATCTGTCTTCTTGAACAAAGCATAGGAAATCAAATTTTAAATTAACTATGTTTTAAATAGTTTTAAATACCTTATCTGTCTTCTTGAACAAAGCATAGGAAATCAAATTTTAAATTTAACTATGAGTCACATCTCACGAAGACCTTTTTTCCTTTTATTATTGAAATATAATGTATTAGAAAGTTGACAACATTAGTTTTTCTAGCAATTATGTTTTTTAAAAATGTGCAAGTATGGGCTTGAAATTGTTAAAGTTCATTCAAATTGTCAATGTAGTTTATTGTATATAGACTTGCATTGTGTTCATGTGCCAAAACCACATTCTGCAGCTGACACACTAAAATAAGACAACATTTTGAAAGCTCTTGTCTAGAGGATAGGCAATGTTGCATTTGTTTGTTTTCTGACATAAACACACTCCCGTGAGTTGCTACCGTGACCAGTTAATTTTTTCATTTATATAATTTTTTTATGTGTGTGTGTGGCTTAAAGATTGTGTTACATTTGTTGTTAAAATGCATTTATTATCATCTAATTATTGAATCTTCGAATATTTGTTCTAGCTACCAACTAATTCTGGAGTGCCAGTATTAACTCATGGTCTATTTCACCAACAGTTGTCAGCTGTTGGCCCAGATGGACAAGTACGAAACATTACAGTCAGTCAGACAGGTACAATTTTGTTTTTGGGGTAGTGTCTAACTTATGAATATATACCTTTTGCACAATTTCATTTACTTCAATAGTCTTATGCATCTTAAATTTTCCACTTTGTTTCACCATTCAAAAAAAACAATCGATCATGTTAAATTAATGATAAGAAATTTTATTTTAAAACAATTTAAAAATTTTAATGTGGGTTACTTATGGAACAAATTTTGTATTAAATGTAAATATATGGGTCATGATAATTAAATCTTATTATTCAATACATTTTTTCTCTTATTAAAAAGTTTATTTTAAAAGAAAACTGACTGTCTATTTTGGTTTTAGGTGATGGTCAATTTATAGCATTGGGACTGCCAACTCAACAGCACTTGACCCAATTTCAACAACATTCCGGCCAACTGATGATCCAACAACAGCATCAATCACTTCGTTTACCTCAACAACAACAAATTAGGTTAACACAACAGCAACAACTACAGCTACAGCAGCAAAAGTTGCTCCAAGGTCAGATTATGCCAACACAAGTAAATAAAGCCCAAGGGGTGAGTAAAGTAATATATCGTTTTATTCTTTTAAGTATGCAATAACAATTACTATTTAAAATTGAATATACTATGCTGTAGTTTAAACACTGTCCCTTTGAAAAGACTGATTTTTGGTCATGGGGGGAGGGAGGTCGCTGTAAACTGACAAACTTCTTGTTTTCGTACAATCATTAATCAAATGAAAAAAAAATGCTTAATGAATGCGCAGTTTTGTAAAATTCAGCTGTAGCTGTGTCCTGAAAAGTTTAAATGTAACAGCCTATTTATGTTGCACAGGTGCCATACATCTATTATTTTATGTCAATATGTTATAAATAATTTTATCAGGGAGTTCATCAAAACTTAATACAGCTGGATGGTACAGCAGACACTAGTTCATCGGATGATGAAGATTTTGATGATGATGACAAGGAGGATGATGAAAAAGAGGATGAAAATGAAGAGGAGGGGCCAGGTGAAGAAGAGGTAAGAGCATTTTAGGTGTTTTTTAACAATTTGGTTTTTGTGTATATTTTTGTTTTTATTATTTCTGTTTTGTAAGAGCTGAAATTTGGTAGGCCTCTTAGCCACAAGAGAGCTTTCAAACTAACTCCATCCACATCTACCTATTATGTAAACTCGTGTATTTATGTATGCCTTATTACATTTTTAATTTAGCACAGAAAAATAAAGCTGTGACTATTGAATTGTTATTAAAAAGAGTCAATTATCTTAAATGGTAGAGAAATATAATGTTTAATGCCACAGTTAAATCTCAATTCACAGAAAGGAGGAAGAGGTGCATCTTTTTATTTCCTCTTGTAATCAAATTCATAGAAGTGATGCCACTAAATGTTACAAATATATCAATAGACTTTTAAGAATGATACCGACACTTGTCAACATTTACAGAGTATTTAATTTTTCAACATTTACAGAGTATTTAATTATCTTCCCGGTTTAGTGACACAGATAAAATTAAACAATGAGAACCCACAACAACATGTGTGGAAATAGACCCATAGTTGGTAGAGATGTGTGACTGGATTATATTTGTGGAAATAGACCCATAGTTGGTAGAGATTTGTGACTGGATTATATTTGTGGAAATAGACCCATTGTTGGTAGAGATTTGTGACTGGATTATATTTGTGGAAATAGACCCATAGTTGGTAGAGATGTGTGACTGGATTATATGTGTGGAAATAGACCCATTGTTGGTAGAGATGTGTGACTGGATTATATTTGTGGAAATAGACCCATTGTTGGTAGAGATGTGTGACTGGATTATATTTGTGGAAATAGACCCATAGTTTGTAGAGATGTGTGACTGGATTATATTTGTGGAAATAGACCCATAGTTGGTAGAGATGTGTGACTGGATTATATTTGTGGAAATAGACCCGTTGTTGGTAGAGATGTGTGACTGGATTATATGTGTGGAAATAGACCCATTGTTGGTAGAGATTTGTGACTGGATTATATTTGTGGAAATAGACCCATAGTTGGTAGAGATGTGTGACTGGATTATATTTGTGGAAATAGACCCGTTGTTGGTAGAGATGTGTGACTGGATTATATGTGTGGAAATAGACCCATTGTTGGTAGAGATGTGTGACTGGATTATATTTGTGGAAATAGACCCATAGTTGGTAGAGATGTGTGACTGGATTATATTTGTGGAAATAAACCCATAGTTGGTAGAGATGTGTGACTGGATTATATTTGTGGAAATAGACCCATTGTTGGTAGAGATGTGTGACTGGATTATATTTGTGGAAATAGACCCATAGTTGGTAGAGATGTGTGACTGGATTATATTTGTGGAAATAGACCCATTGTTGGTAGAGATGTGTGACTGGATTATATTTGTTGAAATAGACCCATAGTTGGTAGAGATGTGTGACTGGATTATATTTGTGGAAATAGACCCATAGTTGGTAGAGATGTGTGACTGGATTATATTTGTGGAAATAGACCCATTGTTGGTAGAGATGTGTGACTGGATTATATTTGTGGAAATAGACCCATAGTTGGTAGAGATGTGTGACTGGATTATATGTGTGGAAATAGACCCATTGTTGGTAGAGATGTGTGACTGGATTATATTTGTGGAAATAGACCCATTGTTGGTAGAGATGTGTGACTGGATTATATTTGTGGAAATAGAACCATAGTTTGTAGAGATGTGTGACTGGATTATATTTGTGGAAATAGACCCATAGTTGGTAGAGATGTGTGACTGGATTATATTTGTGGAAATAGACCCATAGTTGGTAGAGATGTGTGACTGGATTATATGTGTGGAAATAGACCCATAGTTGGTAGAGATGTGTGACTGGATTATATGTGTGGAAATAGACCCATTGTTGGTAGAGATGTGTGACTGGATTATATTTGTGGAAATAGACCCATAGTTGGTAGAGATGTGTGACTGGATTATATTTGTGGAAATAGACCCATAGTTGGTAGAGATGTGTGACTGGATTATATTTGTGGAAATAGACCCGTTGTTGGTAGAGATGTGTGACTGGATTATATGTGTGGAAATAGACCCATTGTTGGTAGAGATGTGTGACTGGATTATATTTGTGGAAATAGACCCATAGTTGGTAGAGATGTGTGACTGGATTATATTTGTGGAAATAGACCCATAGTTGGTAGAGATGTGTGACTGGATTATATTTGTGGAAATAGACCCATTGTTGGTAGAGATGTGTGACTGGATTATATTTGTGGAAATAGACCCATAGTTGGTAGAGATGTGTGACTGGATTATATGTGTGGAAATAGACCCATTGTTGGTAGAGATGTGTGACTGGATTATATTTGTGGAAATAGACCCATTGTTGGTAGAGATGTGTGACTGGATTATATTTGTGGAAATAGACCCATAGTTTGTAGAGATGTGTGACTGGATTATATTTGTGGAAATAGACCCATAGTTGGTAGAGATGTGTGACTGGATTATATTTGTGGAAATAGACCCATAGTTGGTAGAGATGTGTGACTGGATTATATGTGTGGAAATAGACCCATAGTTGGTAGAGATGTGTGACTGGATTATATGTGTGGAAATAGACCCATTGTTGGTAGAGATGTGTGACTGGATTATATTTGTGGAAATAGACCCATAGTTGGTAGAGATGTGTGACTGGATTATATTTGTGGAAATAGACCCATAGTTGGTAGAGATGTGTGACTGGATTATATTTGTGGAAATAGACCCATAGTTGGTAGAGATGTGTGACTGGATTATATTTGTGGAAATAGACCCATTGTTGGTAGAGATGTGTGACTGGATTATATTTGTGGAAATAGACCCATAGTTGGTAGAGATGTGTGACTGGATTATATGTGTGGAAATAGACCCATTGTTGGTAGAGATGTGTGACTGGATTATATTTGTGGAAATAGACCCATTGTTGGTAGAGATGTGTGACTGGATTATATTTGTGGAAATAGACCCATAGTTTGTAGAGATGTGTGACTGGATTATATTTGTGGAAATAGACCCATAGTTGGTAGAGATGTGTGACTGGATTATATTTGTGGAAATCGACCCATAGTTGGTAGAGATGTGTGACTGGATTATATTTGTGGAAATAGACCCATAGTTGGTAGAGATGTGTGACTGGATTATATTTGTGGAAATAGACCCGTTGTTGGTAGAGATGTGTGACTGGATTATATGTGTGGAAATAGACCCATTGTTGGTAGAGATGTGTGACTGGATTATATTTGTGGAAATAGACCCATAGTTGGTAGAGATGTGTGACTGGATTATATTTGTGGAAATAGACCCATAGTTGGTAGAGATGTGTGACTGGATTATATTTGTGGAAATAGACCCATTGTTGGTAGAGATGTGTGACTGGATTATATTTGTGGAAATAGACCCATTGTTGGTAGAGATGTGTGACTGGATTATATTTGTGGAAATAGACCCATTGTTGGTAGAGATGTGTGACTGGATTATATTTGTGGAAATAGACCCATTGTTGGTAGAGATGTGTGACTGGATTATATTTGTGGAAATAGAACCATTGTTGGTAGAGATTTGTGACTGGATTATATTTGTGGAAATAGACCCATTGTTGGTAGAGATGTGTAACTGGATTATATTTGTGGAAATAGACCCATTGTTGGTAGAGATGTGTGTCTGGATTATTTTACGCCTTTTAATTTTTTATTAATTTGATGCATTGGTACGTTTGTGTTTCAGGACCCGCTGAACTCAAATGATGATGTTAGTGAAGACGACCCAAATGAATTGTTTGATACAGACAATGTTGTTGTATGTCAGTATGACAAGGTGGGTGATTGTAAGATTTAGGATCTCGAAACTTTTTTATTTTCCATTTCTCAACAATTTTAATTGTTCTCTAGGACCTCTGGGCTCTTACATGGTGAATTTTTAGATAATGACAAGGCATTTTTCTTTAAAAAATGAGTAGACCCTGACTTTGTTATTCTGCACAAGCTTTCATTATGATTTTACTAAGTATATAAAACTTAAAGAGAAAGTGGATTTACCGATTCTTACAAACATATGTAGTGGTTTAGAGACTTTTACCAAAGTGTACTATAAGTTTTTATTTTCTATTTCTCTGATCACTAAAAATAAAGACTAGGTATGTTGTGATGAGCAATCTGTGAAATAAGTACATTTTTTAGAAGTTAGAATTATTGCTATTACCAACTTGTGTGGTGTGAAACACCATGAAAATTTCATTTTGCTGCATTATGCTCCCTCAGGACACATCACAACCTAACTGCCATACCACTGAAATCTGAAAGATCGGCATAGTCTTTCATTAATGAGTTGGAAGTTTAGCATTTAATTCATTTTTGAGAAGTTCATTAGCAAGCTTGGATGAAATACTTTTGAATAGTATAGAATCTCGTAAAATCTATACAAAAACTGATGGTTAGATTATCATGGTTGAAGATGACTCACCTTCTGATTTTAATAATGTTATATTGTAAGAGTTCTTCTATACATAAGCTTATATTTTACTGTGATAAGTTAATTATTCTAGGATTATTGTTTTTTTAAACATTATGTTTCCAAAGGTATTATACCTGTTTAGTTATTAGTCGGCATCTGAGATGGTTGTCAAATATTCTTTGGTCCGAAAGAATATACTTGTTGTCTAGGCCTTGTTGGTACATGATATTACTTCACAATAATTGTCTCCCTCTCTCTGACATAAAGAGACAACACGGTTTAGAGTACACTATAATACTTTATTGCATAATCACGAATCCACTTGGACATCGGTGAATGTATACATGTAAAAGAACTCCATATTCACAGGCTTGCACTCAAACTTCAGCTATCAAACGTCCATCCATACATCAGCTCTCGAATCAAGTTATCTCTCGCAGTCACGATCGTTCACTCTCCAAGTTCGTGAACATAATAATAGCCCCGCTCTCGAACATAATAATCTCTCTCTAGTCAAAAGTAGTTAACCCCTTTTATACTTCTCACAAGCCATTCACCTGTCCGTGACATGACCATCATTCACCTCGCTCACATACCCCATTTCACCCAAATCAACCCACACACTGCCCGTGATTCCATGACCTTGACAATGGTTTACATCAAAAGTATCTTAGGCTGGAGTGGATGAAATACCAGTGATGAAGTGCAGATTTGAGTCGACTAAGGTTTATATATATATTAAAATGTTTTAGTAAATCCTCTAAATTCAGGAGATCCTGCACCACTTACATTGGCTCACACAGGGTGTAAAACTTTTTCAATTTTTGTTTTTCCTCCAGATAAACAGAAACAAGAACAAGTGGAAATTTCATTTAAAAGATGGCATTATGAACCTAAACGGCAAAGACTTTGTATTTCAGAAGGCCACCGGTGATGCAGAGTGGTAGCAATGGCTTGATAATGTTGTGTAAATGGAGTTTTGTATCTTCTGGAGTGTTGATGGGTTTGTTGTGATAAGTTTGACAAGAGAGTTGGACAGGAGACAAGTATAAGCTTTTTATATCTGTGCCTTGGTATGACATACTGGGGTGAGATTTGTAAATGTCTGTGTGCTGAGTTTGGTAACAAGAGATGTTCAGTGTTTGTAAGGTGGGGGTGATGAGTTGACGTTTGATCCTATCTGCTTGAATGATGATCACCATTGAAAGACATCATTTTCATTTCAAACCTGTTTTTTATTTTTTGTAAAGAGCTGATCATTTCATTTCTCTTCAGAGACAAATCTTTCTCCTTTTGTTTTGGCAGTTTGTAATGACTTTATCACCAAAGATTTCTGTTTGAGATGTTATGAGCAGAGGCTTGTGGTGAGATGTTTCCTTTATGAGATTAAATTGGTAGGACTGTTTGAACTGTTCAAGATTAGATTGGTAGGACTGTTTGAACTGTTCAAGATTAGATTGGTAGGACTGTTTGAACTGTTCAAGATTAGATTGGTAGGACTGTTTGAACTGTTCAAGATTAGATTGGTAGGACTGTTTGAACTGTTCAAGATTAGATTGGTAGGACTGTTTGAACTGTTCAAGATTAGATTGGTAGGACTGTTTGAACTGTTCAAGATTAGATTGGTAGGACTGTTTGAACTGTTCAACATTAGATTGGTAGGACTGTTTGAACTGTTCAAGATTAGATTGGTAGGACTGTTTGAACTGTTCAAGATTATAATTAGGAGGACTGCTTGTACCATATTCATTTTAAAAGTTTTGTTTTGAAAGGAATGATCAATGGGAGTGAGTATGATATGCACTCCAAGGAGAGCAATGGGAGTGAGTATGATATGCACTCCAAGGAGAGCAATGGGAGTGAGTATGATATGCACTCCAAGGAGAGCAATGGGAGTGAATATGATATGCACTCCAAGGAGAGCAATGGGAGTGAATATGATATGCACTCCAAGGAGAGCAATGGGAGTGAATGATATGCACTCCAAGGAGAGCAATGGGAGTGAGCATATGTTCTCCAAAGAGAGCATAACTAACATGTATCTAATAGAGAGCCAGTCCTTCAGCACTTGGAGGCATTCTGTCATCACTCTCAAGATCTCTTAGAGCCCCAACTAAGTAAGTTGTTATGACTGTTATCAGACTTACCAGATCATAAGAACATTCTTGCTTTCCTGTTGACTATGATTAAATAGCTGGATAAAGACATGACTTCAGATGATGCACATAGAGGTTTACTTGAAAGATATCTTTAATGCAGTTTATTTCATGGATAATTTTTTTATAATTGAAATTAAATTGTTAAAATTCTTGTAATTCTGTTGATAAACTATTTGTTTAGTTTTTATCAATAGTTTTTCATTAACATGTCACGGGAGTGATGAACACTCTGAGATTTGTGACGCCAGTGTGAATTTATGAATTAAGCATTCTCCATCTTTAATAGGCTTCGGGTCTATTTACTATATTTCATCTCAGTAATCTTAAGTTATCTATTTTTACCTTATAAGTAGACATGCTGAGCAACTAATGAAATGACACATCGGCCTTTTAACTAAACTACTTTTTTTTGACAAAGATATTAAAATTCTTTTGAGTAGAGACATTTTTCAACAATAATAGTAATAATAATGGTATTTCTCAATAATAATAAAAAATTACATTGCCGCAAAAATTTTTAAGAGCTTTTAGTGGTTTTGCTAAATTCATGATACTTACAAACTGAAAATGTAGGTTTCTGGAATAAATTATCTCAAAGTATTCCAGAATACAATATCATAGAGACATCTATGTATCTAGTATTTATATTACAGTTCTGGCCTAATGGTCTAGTTTATGGTTGTTTGATATATGTCTGTGTATTTTATGATGCACACTTCATTGTATTTATTCCATCTGTTGCTTGTGTTAAGACGTAGCAAGAATGTATTTGTCTATGCTGAAAAGTATGATAAGTGTAATTATGTAAAATGTCACATGATCCAATGATTATTAAATTATAAAATCATGATTACTATTTCTGTTGAATCATTTTTCTTGTCTCTTTTTATTAAAGTATATAATATTCGACAAAACAAATACACCATTTTAGAAGAGATAGGATAATTTAATGTATTTTGTTTAAATTGTTCTAGAGGAAACATGAAATAGAAGTGTACATTACATTATGTACATAATGTTCATCTTTGAACATGTACAATTACATCAAACTGAAATATTTTAGTTTCCTAAATAAGCCAAAAGTTTCATTCAATAAAAAATCAAATCATGTTTTTTAAAACTTGTATTGTTAAGTAGTGACCCCGCTTCATCAAGCCCGTGGGAAATAATAATTTACAGCGTGGGTAAAATTAAGCCGTACTAGTAACAACAATTTTTAAAGCTACTTCCCCTATGCCTACGTTAACATTAACATGTCTTAATTTGAATATCTGAATATCTATAATGTAACTTTCATTATCAAACTTATATTCATAACATTTGTCTTGAGGCACCAAATTTTTCATTATTATTGGCTCATTTTTTTTTTTACTGCATTTCCTTGCAGATGGACTTTAGATCATCTGAAAAGAAATGATAGTAAAGGAACCAAGGCTTAAAAAATATGTAATTAACATTTAAGAAACATAGGCCTGATTTGATACAACAAAAATTGATTTAACTATACAACAAAACTTGAGAAGGGAATCCTTCAACTTCAGGTGTCCGGGTAGTAATTTTGGGTTGTTCGCCTTGGTTGGACGTCTGCTTAAAACAGATATTTTCTCCACAACCATCCCTTGTCCACATGTGGCTTAGCTCCTTCCCACACAGACGCCAACCTTTGTTGCACAAAGACGGTCAATCAGCCACTGCAAACATGACTTAGAAATTTATCCGTTCACCCTTTAACTTTTCCCAGCTATCTCTTATAACTTATATATATTTTGCTTGTGGTGTGACTGCTTCCATTTCAATATAGGGCGCAAAATTTATCTTTTAAAAAAAATAATAATATTTGGTGCATAATATTTTCTTTTGTTTTCGGAACATGAAAATCGTCTCAAATACATCAGAATATTAATGTAGTTCATGGGCGTGAAACAAAAAGTGTGCATCGAAAATTGGGATTCTTAATCGTGTGTTACTTGAGTTCACGTTTTTATTTCAAGTAAGTCAAGTAGATGGGAAGTTCACGCATTGCTGTGGCCAATGTTTAATGGGCTAGTGATGCATTAACGTCTTTGAGGCTCAGGACAATACCCGGCGGGTCAGAGTCTGGGTGTTATTAAACAAAAAGGAGTTACCTTCTCATTCGTATATATGAATATATGTTTCACCCATTAGTTAGAGAAAAAAGGAAAGTGCCAGTAAAGAACGGGGCCATCATGGAGGCATCAAAGTTGAAGGCTTCAAAATCCTAATACTTACAGCTTAATTATATAATCATAACCCAGCAGTTCTCAGACATATTGTGGCGACACACAACCGGGAATATATAGCAACTGAGGAATATGTGTTGAGAGAGGGGCGGAAGCAGAGCATTTTGTAGATAAAAAAGGAGTTGGTACTGTAATTTTGATGGGGAGGGAAGCACAAATAAGGGCTAAGATTAAGAGGGGCGGGGGGTCTGCAAGTCGATCCCCAGGAAACTTTTGATAAATTCACACCTGATTTTAGTTATATATGCACAAAATATATACCGGTATATATTATGTTAAGTTTATATATATATATATATATATATTAACTTAACCATTGACTTTTCTGTCTTAAACTTTGTACAATTTCCGCGTAAACAGATAATAGGTTACATTCGGAAATAGCGTCGGCGGGCCGTCGCTCATGAGCTCGTAATGCCCTCCCCGACGCACCTCCACACAGCCCAGACGCCGGGTCTCCCTGACGCCGGACCGTGCGGCGGCACGCCAGGGACTTCCCCGGGCCTGGATCACCACCACCCGAAACCGCTCGATCGGATTTGCAGACGGAGGCTTTCCCCGCCAGGGGACTTCCGGTCGACCGAAAACGCTGTGTTCGCAGCCCACTCTCCCAGCAAGTCGGTGCTTTAACGTCCCAATACCTTCCCCGACCCATCCCGGGGAAGTGACCGAAGCCCTTTAAGAGGGGCTCTTCAGTGGGCTTCCACCCCGCAACTAGTTTGCAAAGTAGCTGGGACGAAACACTCAGGGCTGCGTATTTAGAATCATCGGCCAGAGGCTTTCACCTTAGCGGGGGGGGGGGGGGGACAAATAATAAGTTATTGAATAATTGGAAGCCTAATTTTTTAACGTAATAACACTACGGTAACAAGCAAGCCTTAGTCACTACCCAACACTTTTCAAGTTTGGTTATAATCTTTTCATAATTTTGTAGAATTATTAATTTAATTGAAACATCTGAGAACAAAATCAGATGTTTAGAGATTCAATAATAACGAATCACTTTTTTAATTGACAGTGAGGCTTATTATGGAGCGTATAACTTTTCTTTTGTTGAGTTTGTCAATTTTAATAAATTAAATATGTTTAAAATTTGCAATGGATGAAGTTTCATTTAAACTAAACCCCATTTTAATTTAATAACTAACATTACAAAGGGGTATATTTGAGATCTATGCTTTCCGAATGGTTATGATAATCCTGTCCGTGACACACACACACAAATAAAAAAAAAAAAACCTGTAGCATAAATTTCAAAGTATCACCAGAACACAAAAACTGATGCGTCACTGATGTGAAATGTGACGTAGTGCGCAATTTTCCAAATATACTTTGTAGCCGTACGCCATATTGTAGGACGAGGTTTTTTCGACATGTTAGGTCATACGCAGTACGATGCCCCGAGATGTTTGGTTTCAAGGTGCCAGCTCACTAGTGTAACTTGAGCTTATTTCTTTTGCTCAAGTTTAGCTACAGATATAATAAAGAACTGAAGGGTAAGTAAAGTTTAAGTAAATCATTTTAAAACTGAAAGAATCGGCTATGCAAAAAACGTTTTCTCGTTTGAAGTGCTATTTGACAGTTATTCTTTCAGTGATGTCCGTTAATAGTACTGTTGTGATTGTGGAGAGGGCCTGGGTTACCTGTGGGGACAGTGGCATAAGTGGGCTTTGTTTTCTCATTGAAGTGCCCGACCGATAAGCGATCAGGGGCCATCCATAATTGACGTCATGCAAATTTTGAACACTCCTCCCCCATGCCGCCCATGGTCACAAATCATCACAGAATGTTAGCCCCCCCCCCCCCCCCCCCGCCCCTTTTTGCAATATACCTTATAACATCACAAACCTCTGCATTTTATTGTTACAGTTGAATCCCTTTGACAAAGGCTTTGTAGTCAATACATGAGGCCCGTGACTCTTGAGTTGAGATGTGAGAGGCCATGTAGTGCTACCTGTGTAGCTCATCATCATCGCCTGTCGTCCCGTCTGGGGCAAAGGCCACAAAGGCTCTCTAGGCATCCCAGTCTTGGGCAAGTCTCTCCAGCTATCCCCAGTTGTGCCCACTTTTTGGAGTCTGCCTACAGCTCCCTTCTCCAAATCATTTTGGGTCGACCTCTTTTTCTCTTTCCCTGGGGGATCCAAGTGAGGGCTTGTCTCGTGATGCTTGATATGGACTTTCTGAGGGTGTAACCAATCCATCTGCGCTGGGAGACTAACTCAACTGGTTCTTGTTGTGTGCGCCGCCAGAGATCCTCGTTGGTGATGACATTGGGCCAGCAGATTCGTAGAATCATTCGGAGACATGAGTTGATAAATGTCAGTAGCTTTTTTGAACCAGCTGCTGTTGTTCGCCATGTTTCTGCTCCATATAGCAAGACAGGTTTCACTGTGGTGTTGAATATCCTGATCTTGGTCTGGAGGGTCAAGTTGCTGCAGCTCCAGACTTTTTTTAGCTGGTTAAATGCAGCTCTTGCCTTGCCAATTCTCATTCTTATGTCGGCGTCTGTCCCTCCTTGTATGTCAATGATGCTGCCGAGGTATGTAAAGCTATCCACCTCCTCAAGGTTTGTTCCTTCCAGTGCTATAAGCGTGTTGCTTGATGTATTTATTTTAAGGACTTTGCTTTTACCTCTATGGATGTTCAGGCTGATGCAAGAAGAGTACTGTGCGACATAATTAGTTTTCTCTTGCATCTGTTGCTGTATGTGATATTAGGGCCAGATCATCCGCAAAATCCAGATCATCAAGCTGTTTCCATAGTGTCCACTGGATACCATTTCTCTTCTGCTCTGTAGACATTTTCATTATCCAATCAATGTAGGTACTTTGACAGAAATTTTTAATATTGTCCTATACCCATAAATAATACATCATTTTAAAGGTCTTGCTATAAGCTTTGCAAAAATACCAATTTCATCTTTCTAGCTTTTATAGAAATGAAGTTACGATTTTTTTTTGTGAATTTTTTTAACCCCTTCTTTATCTCTGTATTTAACTGTAAAAACTTGTGACCGACTTTCCAAATTTCTGCCTTATTTTGCCCACAACTTTTTTATTTTAAAAGATAATGCTACCAAATTTTCAGGAGACATTCTCAATGCAATACACAACACAATGAACAACAAAACATGAACATAACATCAACACTTTACATATTGGATAATTTTATTTGCGGGTATGTTAAGAAAAAAGTGAATAGAAAAATTGGAACAATCATTAGTTATGAAGGAAAAAGCGAACAAATAATATGTTTATTGAATTTAAACTAATTTTCTAAAGCTAGTGTTAAATTTTAAATCTATTATTATATTTATAACAAGGTAAGTATTCTTTTTTATATATAACATTGAATGAATGTATATAATTATATATAAAAATTACTCAAATAAAATCATCCATAAGTTATAAAGACTAATCAATTTAAAATGTAATGGTGATGTTCTGCCTGCCATTTTCTACTTAGACTGCTCTTCACACTACTAGGTCTTGTTGATGAATCCCAAAATCTCTCCTTCATAAACTTTCTCTTTGTCATCTGTGTCCGTACATGCCTTATTGTACTAATGTAGATGGCAGTGGAAGGAATTCTACAGCGATCTTCAAAATAAAATAAAAATGTTCTCTTGTACATGAAAGAAGCTTAGAATTAACATCTAATGCTTTTCTATGTCCTAATAAAAATATAATTACTACAATGATGTTGTTTGAGTCTTGTTTATTATTTTTAAAACTTTTTTATATAAACTAAAATATATATTATCTAATTTTAAACAAGACTGTTATGTCAATAATTTTACAATTATCTGATTTTAATATTATTCAGTGTATATATAATAGCTTAATAGCATTAGACTAAGTCTAAGACTACAGCTAAAGACACGCACTAAGTATTAGAATGTTACTACATTAACTTAACAATTATTTAAAATGTATATTTAAATACCTTATTAAATTAAAACGACACTAACTTTAATTAATTAGGCATTTACGTATGGTTGTAGTAATAGTAATATAATTTTTAAAAAGTGAAAAGTATTAAGCTTAGGCTAAGGCCTAAAAAGACTATAAGATTATAACTGTTTAACTGTTCTGTATACTTATAACTGATAATTGATAAGTAGGCCTAATTTTAGTAATATTCTCCCAAATGAGTAGTCATTAATAAGAGAATAACAACTATTATTATTGAAATTACTATCATAAAACTATTGATTGATTCAATGAAGAACTATACACACTGAGTCTGAGTACCGTTACACACGATTTTTAACGTAATAAATAAAATTTAAAAGCAACCCTTGGTCACTAAATAAACTTTTCAAGTTTGGTTACAATCTTTTCTTAAATTATGTAAAATTATTCATTTTAAAATTCTTATAATTATTTAGAAGTTTAAGATTTAATAATAACGAATCACTTCATAATTGACAGTAATAATAGCCATTTCCGGCTTTTCGATCAAAAAAAAAAAAAATTCATACCCCCACTCACTTGGGAGATGCATAACTTTTCAGGGAGACGGTCAATGATAAAACTCAAAAAATGAAAAAAACTCTTAAATGAATGTAGTTAGCCACCCACTACACCTTATTTGCCTGCCATTACTAATAAAAAAGTATTTATGTGGTTTATATACTTACCCCGTCATTATAATAATACTGTCCGTGATACACACAAAATCTCGTAGCATAAATCAATAAATCACCGGAACACAAAAACTGAAACGTCACTGATGATAAAAGCAACTATTTAATAAACAAAGGTGACGTAGTATGCAATTTTCCAATGATACCGTGTAGCCGCACGCCAAATTGTAGAAACGGAATTTTCGACATTTTGGGACATGCGCAGAAGAATGCGCCGATGGGTATTAAAATCCCTAATCAATGGTCAGCAGGAATAATAAAGGTGAGACCAGACCCCCCCTGTCTGACACCGGTCTGTACCACAAAAGCCGCAGTTGTTTGTTGGCCATGAACAATTCTGCACGACAATCCTTCGAAAGAAGCCTTAATTATGTCTGTCAATTTTTGTGGTACACCGTAGTGTCTTAGCAGCTTCCACAGATTCTGTCTGTGTACACTATCAAAAGCCTTCTTATAGTCAATAAAGTTAATTTATAGTGGCGAGTTCCACTCCAGGGATTGTTCTACAATAATTCTCAGTGTAGCAATATGGTCTGTGCATGATCTGTCTTTTCTGAAACTTGCTTGTTGGTCCGTAAGATTGGTATCTATTGCCTCCCTCATTCTGTTTAGCAGCATTCTGTTGAATACTTTGCTGGGGATGGACAGCAGGGTTATTCCTCTATAGTTAGAGCAAGAACTAAGGTCTCCTTTCTTCTGGAGCTTAATGAGATGTCCTTCTTTCCACTCAATCGGTATCTGTTCTTCCTCCTATATTTTCTTGAATAGTGTGTGTTACATTTCAGTGCTAGTTGTAATATCTGCTGTCAAGTCTTCTGCCGGTATTCTGTCTTGACCCGCCGCCTTGCCTTTCTTTAGTTGTTCAATTGCTCTGCATATCTTGTGTTTTGTGGGTGTGCTGCAATCTATTTCTAGATCTTGTTCCGCTGGCTCTATGTTGAGTGTGTTGTGGGGCTGGCCGGTTGAGGAGTTCTTCAAAATGCTCTATTCATCTTTTTTTCTGACCCTCTTCATCAGGTATTGACTTTCCATCTTTAGTTTTACCTGGTCTCTCTGAATTGTTAAACTTTCCAGTAGTGATGGGACCATACCAAAATTTTTAACGATTCCTATACGATTCCGATTCTGATTCCTGGCCATTATTACATATATGTATTACTGTGCCCAGATATTAACATATTTAATTAATATAAAATTTGAGAATTGATTAGAAAAGTTTATTAACTTGCTATTGAAGCTTTACAATATGCTAGATAACAATATATTGGAAAGGTTTTATATAAACACATCTATCAATAATTCCATTTTAATAATACAAAGATGTAGTATTGAGTTCAAAATAATATAAATAATTCCATAATGAGAAAAACTTCATTCAGTTAAGAATCGTTTTGGTATCGGAATCGGGTCTGAATTATTCAGCTCCGATACCGATTCCCGATGCTTTGGAAAAATCCTGATATTTCGATTATTCCGATACGATTCCGATTAATCGTCCCATCACTACTTTCCAGATAACTTTTAGATTGTACTGAATAATTCTCTTCTGTTTCCATGGTACGCTGCCTCTTCTGCTTCCCTTGCTAATTCTTCAATGTAGTTCTTTTTATCTGTCTTTATACTACGTTTAACTTATTTATTTGCTTCTGAGTATTCTGTCCTTTTTGGTTCTGGTGCGGCTGTTGTTTAGATTTGCCTTCTTCTTTTTCCTATATTGGATTTTTTCCGTGGTTTCAGCAGAAATCCATTCTTTATGCGTTTGTTGCCTAGGACCCAACACTTCTTCGCAGGTAGTCGTGAATATCTCTTTGATGGCTTTCCAATTTTGGTCAATTGTTTCCTCGTTGCCTAGTTCTTGTAGGATCTGGAACTTGTTGGAGATAGTAAGTTTAAATTCATTTAGTTTGGATTCGTCTTTCAAGAGATTGGTGTTAAAACTTTGGCACTTGCTTCTCTCTCTTGTCCAGTTCTTTTTCAGTTTAAGCCTTAATTTGGCAATCAGTAGAGGATGGTCTGAAGCTACATATGCCCCCCTTTTTACCCTAACATCTTGGAGAGATCATCTAAACTTATTGCAGATACAGAAATGGTCAATTTGGTTAGCCGTTGACATATCTGGTGATATCCATGTCGCCTTATGGATATTTCTATGCATGAAGAGGCTCCCTCCAATGACCAGTCCATCTGTAGCACATAGATCTGCTAGTCTTTCACCATGTCGCCTTATGGATATTTCTATGCATGAAGAGGCTCCCTCCATCTGTAGCACATAGATCTGCTAGTCTTTCACCATTTTCATTCATCTCTCCCATGCCATGTGTTCCCATGCATTCTTCATGGCCTTTATTGTTGCTGCCTATTTTCGCATTTAGGTCACCCATGAGTATAACCACATTGCTCTTAGGACGCTTTTGAACAAGGGCTCACAGTCTGTTGTAGAAGTCCTCTTTGTCCTCTTCTTTACTATCGTTGGTAGGAGCATATACCAGTAAGATGTCCATATTGACTTTTCATTTTTTGGTCTTAAATCTTGCAGTGATTATACGGGGGCTGTGAGCTTCCCACCCTATAAGTGCGTTCTGGGCATTTCTGGAAAGCATTAGTGCCACTCCTTGGTTGTGAGCCGCAATGTCATCTTCATGGCCTGAGTATAGCAGCAGTTCCCCTGTGCTGAGCTTTATCTGACCTGAGCCTGTCCATCGAGACTCACTTATTCCTAAGATGGCTAGTTCGTATATCTGCATTTCATTATCACTGAATGCAACACAAAGCATGCTTTTTGTATTTCATTTTTTGTGTGTTGTAAAGATAAAGACTTTACTTCCAGTGGAAAGCCAACACGGTTAATGTTAAGAGTTCCTGTATAATATTGGGTTTTAGGAAGGAGATAGTCGATGAGTTTTCTGGAGGTGTAGTAGAGGCAAAAATTTTGTGACCAGTTCCCAGATGTTGAAACCAGTGGAGGTATCCCGCACATACCAAATGTTTTCATGTGGTACTTTCTAAAGGCTTACTGGCTTTGTATTGTTTAATCTCCTATCTCCCCTATTATAATTTCATCTACACTAAGTTCCTGAAAGGGGTAAAATGCATTTCTGAACTTATTGAGGAGTATGTTCATAAAAGGTTCAATTTTATCCTTGCCTTCGGATGTTAGATAAAAAATAAAAACTTTTAGTCCGATTTTAAAAAAGGTTTTTACCATTGTAATCAAAATCCAAACCTATAAAAATGACAATTAGATTGTCGGTGAGATTCGGCTGAAACCGTAGTGGAGGGTCGCATTATATATACAGTCAAACCCGCTAATCTCGACCTCAGTTAATTCGCCAACCCTATTAAGTCGATGTATTTGAAGTGGAACCGCCAAATTCTCTCTTTGTCTTAGTATTTTCTCATCGGTTATGTCGATTCTTTTATGTCGCCGAACTCTAATATCTCGAGCACAAAAGAGGGCCAAATTTGCCACTTAGCGTTGGTTATCTCCATCCCCGTGACCAATCGCCAGCTTTTGAAAAGTTAGTTATCGATGTCACTTCACCATCTCACTACCGTATTTTCGCGTTTTATCGACAATCCCATCTTAGCAGTGCATTGTTGGTTGTCAAGGAAATTTGTGGCATACGAGACACATGGGTAGGGGCAGGGCTGACCCTAACAATTGCGGGGCCCTATGCGAAACGGATTGCGTGGGGCCCAGTCTGGGTAGGAATAAGGATAATAAGTGAAAATTAAGATTTTGTATTAGAAAATAAATTCGGGGCGGGGCCTATGAAAGTGCGGGGCCCATTGCGGCCGCATAGGTTGCAGTGGCCAAAGGCGGCCATGAGTAGGGGGATTGGTAGGTGTGTCAAAGGTTATAAAAATATCACCGCAACGTATCGTATTGATCGTGATGGTCACATTGTTGTTTTGTGTGTCACAGTGAACTAACTATCTGCGGCTATCTCGACGCCTTTTGGCATACCCCGTGGCCGTCGACATAACCGGGTTCGACTGTATCAGAATGGGGCAAACACACGGGCCGCATTAACAGTGAATTTTGCTGTCAGGTAGCGGGCTGCAAATTGCATGCAGACCTCGAGTTTGAGACCCCTGATCTAAGTACAGGTGTGTTAACGTGTACTTTTCTTTTGGCATAAGGAATTACTCATTCAACAATGTAATCCTTTACATTATCATCAAATAATGCACTGAAGAATTCAATAGGAGTAGGGTTTTCAATATTTTTTAACTTTGGAATAACTCCAGGATATCTAAGTGGGTGAAATAGAACAAATATTCAATTTGTCCAGTTATAACTTCAGACCACTCCAATTAACATAAGTATATTAGATAATAATTGTTGGACTAATATAATTATATTAGATAATTGATGGACTAATATTAGCATCAGTAAAACTTGTTGAAGCCGTAACAATCAGCTGATGTTTGATTACAATTTTTTAAACGTAAAAAAACTAGCTAAAAATGCACTAATCTGCCAGAAATTTCACATAAAGGAAGTTGAAACTCTTCTGAATTTAAGTTTAGAATTTGAAAGCTATTCATAAAATATTTGACTGTAAAAGTTAAAACACTAAATATATGAAACAAACCAGTGATGATGCACTCTGCAACTTAACATATTCAGCCGAAATTTGGGTGATGCACACTGCGGCCAAACGTATCCGATGGTTTAAGTGTGCTAATTTTAAACACTTAAGTGCGCAGTGGGACACAGTCTGGGAGCCTCTGTCTTAGTCAATAACATGCCATAATAAACACATTTCTTTGAATTTGTTTATGAAAATCTTGATCCTTTGAATGCACTTTAGTCTATGAATGCAATTTATTCAAAGACAAATCCCCCAGTGAATGTAAGAAATATCAAAAGAAAATACCAGAAAAGGTTGTTTCAATGATTAGTTTGGGGGGTATGATGGCACAAATAGTCGGGCACATTCCTAATTTGATGCAAATTACCTAAAATCTGTTAAAAAAATTAACTATTCTGTTTGAATAATACAAGGCAAAAGGGCCATTTAGAATACTTGAACTTGCATCTTATCTGTAGATTAATCGATGGTTAGAGCAGAACGGAAACTAACCAAAATTTGTCTAGCTGAGCTCAGTCAAAAAGTCAGCTCCACAATCCTGTCTGTAACATAATTTTTTTATAATCATAGTAGTCATAATCAACCGTTATTTTAAATTTTTGGATGTCTTCTACTTCTACTCTAATGTAGTTGGCGTTAAAATCTTGCTTTGAGCATGACTTGACCATTTTTAGGATTTCTTTTTTTCCTTTAACACCAATCTCCCTAAATCCTAGCTTTAAGTTTACTCATTAATTCCAATAGTGGGCAGATTTTTACTATTTAATAGATTTATTAGATGAAGTTATTCAAATTTTCCTTTGAGAACCTAGAAAGGTACATGATTTATTATAATTGAAAGTTGAAATAGATTTTGCTTTTTGTGCTGGTAACTTTCAGGTTAAAACTGCTCATAGGATGTTGTCTTCATGTAAATGCAAGCTTGTACCCTGATAGAGTAGAGTTTATTTCTACTAATTAATGTGTTATTTTACTTCCAGGTTGAAGTTGTTTTCACAGAGATCACATGAAGTCCCCCATCACTGCAAGACTGCACAGCTCCTCTTACGATGAATCATGACACGTCAGAACAATGTCTGAGCAATGTCTGGTCGACATTTTATTTCAGGTAAATTCCTTTTTATCCCATTTACTTCTCATTAACTGTGCCACTAATGTTTTTTTGTTGTTGTAACATTGTAACTTTATGCTTGATTTATCACACTTGGGATTAATCTTGTAGTCGATCATCAGCCAAACCTCTTAGTTTTGGCTAAGAAAACCCTGTACAGTTTGTAGCCTCTTCATTAGCTGACACCCATAAATAATATGCCAGTAGACGCGATAGGTAATACAAGTAATTTAACTAATTATTTTGTAAGTAAAACCACTTGAAAACTAAACATACATTATTATTATATATAAAATTCTAAACATACTGTATTATTATGCATAAAAATCTAAACATGCAACAAAACGATGCAACTTTTTTCCTGTCTTACCATATATTTTGCTCATTTCCTTTTATCTAACCTGATTGCTGTCTCTCCCTTTTTAATATTTTTTGCTTCTCTCTCTCTTGTTTTTCTATTTACCTGACAAAAGTTCTGAAGATGTCTGAATTTTTCCATCTAATTTCTTGTAATGCATCAATAGACATTTTACTTTTTTTTTTATTTAGTTCCTCTATTAGATTGGCTAAGGCTCCTGCTCTCAACATGCTTATTAAAAAAATTTTTTTATAAAAAACAAAACAAATACATATTCACACAATCCATTCCAGAACTATTTACATGTCAAGCCATGGACGGCAGCATCATTTATCGGTTGGGGGGGGGGGGGGGATCAGTCAAGATAGTAAAGTTTAAAGAGATGTGTTTTGAGTGCAGTTTTGAAGGATGTGATGGTTGGTATGAGAAGTTCGTTTAGATAGGAAGGGCATGAATTTGAGAAAAAATTGTAGCAGAGAACAGAGAGTTTGTAGTCAGTCCGTGCCTGTATAGGGATCCAATGAAGTGAGTGAAGTAGTAGTGTGACGTGGTCACATTTTTTTGCCTTTAGAACTAGCCTAGCAGCTGAGTTTTGAACCTGAACTGAGGGCGAGGATGGGGGGCACTAACACTAAGCTCGCCAACAACACAGAAGTGGTCAGAGGACAGCTCTTGAGTTAGTGAATTAGATGTAACTACACCATCCTGAGGCATATGTAGCACCCAATCAATAACATGTCCACGATTGCGGGTCCATTGGTCCACTGATTGCATAAGATTAAATAAGTCCAAAAGATCCATCATCTTAGCAGTGGCGGGGTTCTGTGGCTGGTCAAAGTGAAAATTCATATCGCCTACTACTTCTACAATATAAGTCCCAGCCAATGTGTTGAGTGATCAAACAAATCCGGGAATTCTCTATGAAACACTGCGTCAGTCAGTTTATTTTTCTTAAGATGCGATAAATGTACATAAAGTGAACTTTCTGCTGGGGCACTGACAGGGTAACTACTTCAAAAGATGTGTTAGCGAATGGAAAGTCTGTGATAAAAGCTGTATGAGGGGACAACGTGTCTCTATAGATAACCGCAAAGCCTCCACCGCAAGTTGAACGAGGAAATGATCGGGCAGAATAACCAGATGGAGCGAAATCGGCGCACTTCCCCTCATCCCCAGTCTGCCAAAACCAGGTCTCCTGGATAGACATAATGTCAAGCCGCCTGTCTGTGATAAAATCGGAGACTGCGATGCGTTTCTCATAAGAGCCAAGGGACTGACTGTTGAATGAGGTGATACGAAGCTGTCAATCGATAGAAGGTGTAGAGGTTTTGATGTGAATGAGGTTGGCAGGGTTAGAATAGTTTAGAGTAGGTGTTGATGGCGAATGAGTGATTAGTTGTTGCTTTCGTCCACCAACACATTGTGTGCGCTTCCAGGGCAGGCCTCGACCAATCAAAAGTTCTTTTAGTCAACACACAAGGTAAGCGGTCAGGTGCGCACGCTTGGTATTCATTGACAAAAAGACAATCACTGGTGTACACAAGCACAGGTCGGTTACCTTTGTGGGGGACGGGGGGTGTCGCTGACCGTGTCATCGACTTGCCCGAACGATGTTCGTGATGGCAACAAAGATGGCCAACCGTGTAGGGGGAAATTTCACTGAGCTTTGCCATGAAGAAAAACCAAAATAACAGTCCGAAAGTTGGAAGGACATAAAACATAGCAGAATAAAAGCAGTGGTCCATGGCGGATATCCTAATAAAGAAATAACAAAAATTAAAATCAGTCAAACACACAAAAAATTGCAATTAATCAGGAGCTCGAGTCTATATGTGCCTTGTTGTCATTCTTCAAACATTTCCTGTCCTTTTTGGATTGCTTCCACTTCTTGCAAGGCAGTAGATTCTGATTTTCTAACTTTCTATAACATTCTAGATCAGCCCTGAATGGATTGGATATTATTAATTTTAAATCCACCGATATTTCAATACAGACAATGAAGGGTATTGCCTCAAAGCTAGGCCTAGATCCATCAATTTATATAGAACCTATGGTGTTTTTTAAATACTTATTAAAATGCACTTTTTTCTTAGCTTTTATTCTAATTTAATACTTATTAATAATTTTCTAAGTGATAAGTTAATGCATTATTATGATAAGGGTTTGGAAATGTGTTTCTTATTTATGCTTTTTCTATATTATGGGAATAAGGGAGGTGGTGATATGAAACCAGATGGGGAGTGAGGCAACATGGTTGTGAAGAACTGCTGTAAGTGGTGGGGAGTGGGGCAACATGGTTGTGAAGAACTGCTGTAAGTGGTGGGGAGTGGGGCAACATGGTTGTGAAGAACTGTTGTAAGTGGTGGGGAGTGAGGCAACATGATTGTGAAGAACTGCTGTAAGTGGTGGAGAGTGAGGCAACATGGTTGTGAAGAACTGCTGTAAGTGGTGGGGGTTGAGACAACATGGTTGTGAAGAACTGCTGTAAGTGGTGGGGGTTGAGGTAGAATATCTTAATAATATTTATAATCATTGATCAAAATTAACACCCCTCCTGGTTAAAAGAAAAGTTGCTTCATTTGAATAAGTTTGAGAACCACTGTGCTGGTGTGTTATGTGAAGTAAATTTTGAGGGGTAAAAGTGGTTTGAAACGATAGAAAGACACATGCTAAATTTATTAAGCATTCATTCTTCATGAGCTGTAATCATTCTTTAACAGGCATGAATGGTCAAGAGAAAGCACAAGGTGAATCGTCAAGAGAAATCACATCTCAAGAGGACATGTTCCAATGATCTTCCTTCTCACAGAAATCAATGCATTAAATGTCAACTTTGGACACGATAAGGTATGTGAACTTTTACTATGAAATGAATGAGTGGGATATGTTAGTCAATGTTAGACCACCTGAGTATAGCAATAGTAAAAGTATAGTAAATGTTCAACATTAATAAAAGAAATATTTTTTAAAAAATACCTTTAGCATAACCATCCGCCAACTAAACTACTGTAATGAAAACCTGCGCTCGAAACTTAAGTCCATTTAAAATGTATAGGTTATTTTGAACAAAATAAATTGAATATAAAACCAGCAATAGTCATTGTTATCTAAAATATTTATCAAATTCAAAAATAACTTTGTTTATAGGATAAACTTCGATTATAATTTCTGAAGTTGACTATCTCTGAATTTTAAAACATTTCACCGACTGTCATTATGGTTACTGTAGCCTGCTAGTATTATTATCGAATGGTCTATCACATGGTCTATCCATCTAAGTTCCTGGTCTGTCTTTGAGCTGTTTCCACATGGTTTATCCATCTGAGCCCCTGGTTTGCCTTTGAGCCGCTTTCCTCTCAGTGTCCTGCCCAGTGCAATCTGTCCCTTTTTTTAAATTTGTTCTTTAGTGTGGTATCCTGTTATAGTCCATACATATTTTTTGGATAATTTTTCTCGCCCATGTGTCTAATAAGTTTTTTGCCGTTTTTTTTTTGCTTGGTTCCAATTTTTCCTGGCTTAAAATACTACTAGTCTTATTACAGTTGTATATATCTTTTTCTTTTAATGTTTTTACTTTTGAGTATTTTTTAACCACTGAAGTAAGCCTTGTTTTTGGCCAGTATTCTTTCTTTTATTTCTGTTAGTAAGTTATTACATGGCAGTAGGTTCTGATTTAAGTCTTCCCCGGGTATTTTATTTTAACTATCTGCCATCTGGGGAGGCACCAATGGGCAGATGAGTAAGTCTGGTTACTACCGTATATTATTGCGTATAATGGGATAAATATTGGGTAAAACCTTCTACTTAAAAATATATCTTTATATTATATGGGAGTGTAAGGAAATTTGTATTAAATGATATTTAGCCGCTAATGATTATGTATCCAGACATTCTTGACCCACTCACATTCAGAGATATCAGCATGTTTGTAACGTGTTTCACAGTAATTTAAAGGAATCTGATATCTTTATTTTAAAATAAATTGTCCTTTCTTCCATTCCTATTTCATGGTTAATCATTTATGGAGTAAGATTAACTAATCACATTATAAACAGACAAGACATTTTAGTAGGTAATACTGTTATGTTGAGGGGGGTGTATAATAAAATTATTGTTGGACTTAGCCTCAGTATTAAAACTTTATCCCATTCCCACCATGTACAACAGAAATGCAAAAAGTTCACCTGATAAAAACCACTGCTCATGTTTATGACGAAATACAAATGCTTTTGTATTCTTTCGTTGGTAATTTTACAAGAGTTAAAAAGTTCTGCATGGCTTTCTAAGCGGGACCGATAAAATGATCAGATTGAATTAGCATCTATTGTTTGTAGTTGATTGAATTAGCATATATTGTTTGTAGTTGATTTAATTAGCATCTATTGTTAGTAGTTGATTGGATTAGCATCTATTGTTTGTAGTTGATTGAATTGGCATCTATTGTTTGTAGTTGATTGAATTAGCATCTATTGTTTGATCATAGATTGGAGATAACTTTGAATCAGACTTTGAAATTAGTAGTAGTTCAGAATATTACTGGCCGTTGACCGAGGGGGTGAAGGAAGTGAAGTTGAACTGATATTCAGATGAACCCACAAACTGTCATTTGCAGACATGAATGCTGCTGTGGTGCTACAGACAATAAAATTAATATTGTAAAAGTGAAAGACAATTTTTACAATTTTAAATGGGGAGATAACTGTCATAAACTAATTTTATTTAATTGAAAAATAATTCAGCTGAAATGTTCAGAGTTTTTTTAAAAATAATCTTGTAGGACTGAGATGTTGACCCTTATAAAACAAATGACTAATAAAAGTTATCAAGTCAATAATTATTTTGTTAAATATAATTTCTATGAAAATAAATAACTTAATATTTTATTAAAATTGCAAGAATATGGTTTTCTGTTTGGGGGGGTGTACCGGTACCTATTGTTTACAGGTTAGGGTTACATAAAGTTAAATAATAATAAAAAAAGGGCTTGACACAACAGCATGATTGCACGTTAAGATACTAGAAGATATGTGATAGCGGGATAATAATGGTAGGAATGTATCAGTATCTAACAATCAAATTTTTTAAGTAACAGATATTTACTTTTTAATAGAAAATGTGGCACCTATTTTTCACGACTGTAATGTTATTGGATTTAAAGATATTGTCGACCACACAAAAATATGCACACCCTATTCCCGCCCCCAGGTATGTGTCTACCATCCATTCCAGTGGCGCTACAACCCATATATGACCCTGGCCTGGCTCATCAGTTCCTTCCTCTCAGACCTAACTCTTTTTTTTTCCATATCATCCTACCTTTGAGCCATGTGCCCTTTTTTATTTCTGCTACTAGGGTGGGATCCTAATATAGACTACAATTCCTGGATGGTTCGTATTCTCTAGAGCACTTTTCCCTCCAATGTGTTTAAAAGGTTTTCTGCCGTCTTTGTGTGCCCTGTTTCCAGCCGATATTCTTTCCTAGGTATTTGCTATAATTTAATAAAGGCTTTTGATGTCTTTACTACTTTTCCCTAACAGTGCTATGTCATCAACATATGCAAGATACTGAAGGGGTTGATTGTAAAGAGTGCCTATTGGATCATGGGTCCGCCTCAGAAAGTATTCTGCTATTGTTCTTCGGTTGACAATATGTATGCTTCTTACAACTCTCTCTGTTAGGTTAAATAGCATACAAGACAGTGTCTTAGGCCTCCTCTAATCTGAAATACCCTTGAATATTCTCCCTGAACCTTGATTTTGCCTAAGTCCTGTAGGGTCTCATAGATATTTACTTATGATGCTATCATATGGCTATTGTCCAATTAGAGTTGATGTACTGGGATATTATATTCGTATCATTTCTCTAATAGGTGGTGAAAATCTGAGTCCATATCGGTAGTTTCCTAGTATTTCTTCAGTTTATGTGTTTACCGAAGAAATTTAATTATCAAATTCATTCCGTTAAAAATAAAAGTATGTGCCCCTGAACATCTTTAAAAAAATATATTTCTACATATAGTGCTGTATATTGCAAAAAATTATGATAATTTATTTTAACGTTAATTTCCTTACCAAAGTTCAGATCTGTAACATAATTGGTGATAGGAATATTGATTGTGGTTTTTGGGTATGAATTTTCGTTAGCACTTTCTTATAGAAATGTTTACTTTTCATTACTTAAAAATTTAAAAGCTTGAGATTTGATATTTTAAATTAAGTTAAATTAATTATAATTTTTCTTATTTGTGTTGAATCAAACATTTTAATTTGATATTGTGTGAAATTAATATAATTTTTACTATATTAATAAGGCAACCGATAAATGTGATTATGAATTAATAATAGTAATACTGAGATGATAATTTTATGTCTATCATAGATTTAAATTGATTGTTAATTGATTGATCCATTGGGGAAAGGTGTGTATAGACGAGAGATTAACCTCCAATTTCTTGTTGCTATGCGTATGATTAAATCCAAAGTGTTATGAGATGGGAGTAGTAGTATTATACACATAAAATAAGAGTGATCATGTTCTTTAATGGGGAGAAGTGAATGTATAGAAACAGTAGCAATCACAAAGGCATCAAATACTAATAGTAAAATAAACGTATTCCAGTGCTTTAAGTTAATATAGAAGAAAAAATTAGGAAATACTATTGAATTAGCTGGCGAATGAATTAAGTGTTTTCAAAATAAATTGCATGTAGACTTTTTAAATGAATGTTAAAAGACATAATAACAATTGCTAGTCAATAAATTCAGGTATTGTTTCTATACATGCATATGGGGTACAGAAAATGAAATATTTAATCAGTAGGACTAATAATAAATCTCTTTTCTTTTCAGATGGCGTTCAAGAGGTGAAGGCAAGGCTGAAATCTTCATTTGGCGCTGAACAAATCAAGGGAAAGAATTTGAAGACAATATGTCACAATGCTGAAGGTCAAAGAACTTATGTAATGAATAGATCGTGTGCACAAGATAAAGAATAAAAATATTTGAATTGTATAAAAGATATAATTGAAGAAGAAAATGAAAACATGTTATAAGAATAAAAAGAAACAAAAACAATTGAAGTTTTTAAAAATTTATTTAATTGAAAAAAAGAAAATGAAAACATGAATTCTCTTTATTTTAAGGGGAGAAAAACAAAAATTCTCCCCGCGAGACTATCTCCAAGGAGATGAAAACATGAAATCTCCTGGTGATATAAAGTGAGTTATCTTTACAAAAGAAACATGTTAAATTGATGAGTGACTCGTTAACTTAAGGACTTGGTGAAATCCAAGCTACCTAATTAATGTAGGCACCTTATTCCACCAAGCCCTCCAATTACACATGTTACAGGCAAAGTGTGAAATCCTGGCATATATAAGTCTTCTGATGTTTTGTACTTGAATTTACTTACATAAATAAACATTTAAATTCAAGTGCAAAGCACCAAGAATGCTGTAGAAGAATGCCTGGATTTCACACTTTGCCTATAACATGTGTAATGGATTGATTTTGTATGTTATAGGAAAAGTATGAAATCCTAACATTATAAATCGACTATGTTGGCATTATAAATCGACTATGTTGGCATTATAAATCGACTATGTTGGCATTATAGATCGACTATGTTGGCATTATAGATCGACTATGTTGGCATTATAGATCGACTATGTTGGCATTATAGATTGACTATGTTAGCCTTTTTAAAATCTTTTTACCTTTTTTTATAAACATTTAAATTCAAGTACAAAACATCGATCAGAAGACTTATAGAATGCCAGGATTTCATACTTTTCCTATAACATACAAAATCAATCAATTATCTATTGAACATTTTTCAAAAATATTTAGATCAAGAACAATCTCAAGATCTTGACAAGAAAAATTTACAATGAATATTTGTTTGTTTATCACAGGGGTCTTTGACATTCTGATTATTGCCCCTGTTATTATTTCATCGCTGGTTGCCAAATAATTAAACTCTTTTTGTGCACAATTCGAGTCTCATCATTTGATGACCAGCAATATGTACAATATCAACACATCCTTAACTGATAGTAGACAACATATTTACAATGGTAAATGTACAAAGTCTTAAGGTATGTTCACACTACAGATTTGTTACTAGGATTTTTGCCTTTTACTACACAAGAATTGTTGAACATTAAACAAAGTATGATGGGATTGTTTCTGTAACTTGCCAGCAGACACTGTGCTGCGACACAATAACACCTAGTGAAAATGAAATGGCCTTTTTTTTAAATGGTAGCTCGTATAGTGAGCAGCTCATATAGAAAGTAGCTCATCATGAGCAGCTCTTATAGTGAGCAGCTCTTAGTCACAGAAACTTAAGAAACCAAGTAACAAATTGGCAATGTGAACATACCTTTACAACTTCACCATCTAATACTGGGTACAGTGGATGACCAACACCGTATACATACTTTACTAATACTATACAACATATTTACAAGGGTAGATCTACAAAGTCTTATGCCTAAAAATCAATACATGAAAAGTGAGATTCAAGCTACGAATTGTAACATTTAAGGAAACAAATATAATTATCAATAGAAGCATCTATTAAAAATGTAGATATTGGTTCACAAGTTCATACACACATTTATTTATCAGCCTGAAGGGCTTGGCACTTTATTCAGTTGTAAGTAAAACCATCCGTCCAATAACTATCAACAATAATAACATTTTTTTTTTAAATAATACTTTTAGCATGCCCATGTTAACACTAAGAACATTGGTGATTTTGGCATTGACAGTAACTCTGTTGTACTCAATTATGGATGTATAATGTCAGTTGTATCCAATAATAGATGTATCTCATTTTTACCCAGTCATGGATGTAGTACAGGGTATCTCAGTTGTACACAATCATGGATGTAGTATCTCAGTGGTACACAATCATGGATGTAGTATCTCAGTTGTACACAATCATGGATGTAGTATCTCAGTTGTACACAATCATGGATGTAGTATCTCAGTTGTACACAATCATGAATGTAGTATCTCAGTTGTACACAATCATGGATGTAGTATCTCAGTTGTACACAATCATGGATGTAGTATCTCAGTTGTACACAATCATGGATGTAGTATCTCAGTTGTACACAATCATGGATGCATTTCAGTTCTGATGACCAAATTAAAATTGAGAATATAATTAAAAAAATATGTCACTACATATTAAAGTTTCCAATATCTTATGATGACATATTATGATGACATATTTTTGTCATTTTAATTTCTCATTCTTTCAAACCTAAGTTTTATTTGTGATCAATATAAAAACTCACTGACTAAATCTCATGTAAAGTAAAACAAACTAAAAACTGGAAACATGTTTACTTAATAGATATTCAGTACCTGGGTCAAATGAACCATGAAATCAAGAGAAATTGTTTTCAATCAGGAAATCATCCAAGTGTTTATAGAAACAATCTGTAAATAGAGAAATAAACTTGTTTGTCTAGTTCTTATGTAGTGTGTTCTGTATTTTTGAAAGGGGCAGATTTCCTTATAGGTTAAGTAGACACAAATCTGTGGCCAACTATAACTACAATCTATTGGGCCTCCATATTTTAGAAGCAAGATTTTTATAGATTCCAGGGCTTACAAAACAAACAAAAAAATACTTAAAATATTTTACAAATTAAAATTAGATCTTTTACAAAGATTAATAAAAATGTATTTATTTTAAATTCCTCTTGCTCTGTCTTCTAGGATGCTTCATAGCTGACAATAGGCAATATAATCAGTAAATCACCAACTTAAGAAATTAAACAAGTTATCGTAGTTATTAGTAGTAATGAAAGTAGTTAGTTAGCCTATCAGTATCAGTTGTCTGGCACTAGTTACTTGTAACAATTACTATTACTAGTGGCTTGGTATTATTGTTTCTCCTCAAGATTTTGTAAATCACATCAAACTAAACATAAATTATGTTTAACTAACCATGCAATTATTGCTTGCATCTGCAGTTTATGATTTGATCATGAAAAGACTCGGCAAAAATGGTGAAATATCACGGTAGAAAACTAAATAGCTAAATTTTATGATTCCTTACTTCTATGCATATTTTGATGTCCTACAGCATGGGACAATTTGTTACCATTGACGTGTTGGTTAGATTTCTTATACACAGCCCACATTTGAAAGTTATCATGTTAACACTATAGGAACATTGCTGATGTGGGCATTGACAGTCGTCATGTTAACACTATAGGAACATTGCTGATGTTGACAGCCATCATGTTAACACTATAGGAACATTGGTGATGTTGACATTGACAGCCATCATGTTAACACTATAGGAGCATTGCTGATGTTGGAATTGACAGCCATCATGTTAACACTATAGGAATATCGCTGATGTTGACATTGACAGTCATCATGTTAACACTATAGGAACATTGGTGATGTTGACAGCCATCATGTTAAAACTATAGGAACATTGCTGATGTTGGCATTGACAGTCATCATGTTAACACTAGAGGAACATTGCTGATGTTGACAGCCATCATGTTAACACTATAGGAACATTGCTGATGTTGACAGCCATCATGTTAACACTATAGGAACATTGCTGATGTTGACAGCCATCATGTTAACACTATAGGAATATCGCTGATGTTGACATTGACAGTCATCATGTTAACACTATAGGAATATTGTTGATGTTGGAATTGACAGCCATCATGTTAACACTATAGGAATATCGCTGATGTTGACATTGACAGTCATCATGTTAACACTATAGGAACATTGGTGATGTTGGCATTGACAGCCATCATGTTAACACTATAGGAACTATGCTGATGTTGACAGCCATCATGTTAACACTATAGGAACATTGCTGATGTTGACAGCCATCATGTTAACACTATAGGAACATTGCTGATGTTGGCATTGACAGCCATCATGTTAACACTATAGGAACATTGCTGATGTTGACATTGACAGCCATCATGTTAACACTATAGGAACATTGCTGATGTTGACAAAAAGACTTAATGATTGACATTGGGTACCTGAGGAAACATTAGAATAAAATAAAGAAATAAGCAGCATTTGTTACATGTCCAGCACTTTGGCTTCAATGGTGGTCAAATGTTAAGTCAAGGAGCCTCAACAGAATAAAAGATAAAGACTTACCTGTTTAGCAATATCTTTGTTACAGATGAAAGAAATCAAGGTGGTATCCAATCCAATCGTGGATGTATGTCAGTTGTACCCAATCATAGATGTATGTCAGTTGTACCCATGTCCATTGTACCCAATCATAGATGTATCTCAGTTGTACCAAATCATAGATGTATCTCAGTTGTACCCAATCATAGATGTATCTCAGTTGTATCCAATCATGGATGTATGTCAGTTGTATCCAATCATGGATGTATCTTAGTAGTACACAATCATGGATGAATCTCAGTTCTGATGACCAAATTAAAATTGAGTGGTATATTATCAAAAATATTTCACAATGTATTAAAAGTTTCCAATATATTATGATGACATATTTTTGTCTTTATTTCTCACTCTTTTAAACTTCGTATTATTTGGAAGTAATAAAAAACTCACTGACTAAATCTCATGTAAAATAAAACTAACAGAAAACTGGAAATACATTTACTTAATAGATATTCAGTACCTGGGTCAAATGAACCATGACACATCTACCACTTAATAGATATTCAGTACCTGGGTCAAATGAACCATGAAATCAAGAGACATTGTTTCCAATCAGATCACATCTTGGAGGAAATCATCCAATGGCTTTATAGAAACAATCTGTAAATAGAGAAATTATTTTTTTTTAAATTCCAATTTTATATAGTGTGTTCTGTATTTTTGAAAGGGGCAGATTTCCCTATAGCCTAAGTAGACATAAGCTCAGGGCCTCAATAATCTATTGGGCCACCATATTTTAGAAGCTATTTCATAGATTCCAGGGTTTACTAAATAAAAAAAATACTTTAAAAATTAAATAAATTAAAATTAAATCTTTACAAACAAAAATAAAAGATTTTTAAAAAATCCTCTTCCTGTCCTCCTGGATACTACATTGAAGCTAAATTTTTATTTTATATTCTGTTTACTGACATGTTTTGTTGCATACTTTGTTTCACTTATTTCCTCTGGTTAAATATTTACATTCTGATGTTAATGAAGAAGGCATTTTGACCTATAATTCCATTTATTTTTATGAATTATAATTACACACTAAGTCCGTAGTTGTTTTTTATGTTAAGTAAATCAAGTCAGATATGTGAGATAGCAAGGTACTAAGTCAGATATGTGAGATAGCAAGGTACTAAGTCAGATATGTGAGATAGCAAGGTACTAAGTCAGATATGTGAGATAGCAAGGTACTAAGTCAGATATGTGAGATAGCAAGGTACTAAGTCAGATATGTGAGATAGCAAGGTACTAAGTCAGATATGTGAGATAGCAAGGTACTAAGTCAGATATGTGAGATAGCAAGGTACTAAGTCAGATATGTGAGATAGCAAGGTACTAAGTCAGATATGTGAGATAGCAAGGTACTAAGTCAGATATGTGAGATAGCAAGGTACTAAGTCAGATATGTGAGATAGCAAGGTACTAAGTCAGATATGTGAGATAGCAAGGTACTAAGTCAGATATGTGAGATAGCAAGGTACTAAGTCAGATATGTGAGATAGCAAGGTACTAAGTCAGATATGTGAGATTGCAAGGTACTAAGTCAGATATGTGAGATAGCAAGGTACTAAGTCAGATATGTGAGATAGCAAGGTACTAAGTCAGATATGTGAGATAGCAAGGTACTAAGTCAGATATGTGAGATAGCAAGGTACTAAGTCAGATATGTGAGATAGCAAGGTACTAAGTCAGATATGTGAGATAGCAAGGTACTAAGTCAGATATGTGAGATAGCAAGGTACTAAGTCAGATATGTGAGATAGCAAGGTACTAAGTCAGATATGTGAGATAGCAAGGTACTAAGTCAGATATGTGAGATAGCAAGGTACTAAGTCAGATATGTGAGATAGCAAGGTACTAAGTCAGATATGTGAGATAGCAAGGTACTAAGTCAGATATGTGAGATAGCAAGGTACTAAGTCAGATATATGAGATAGCAAGGTACTAAGTCAGATATGTGAGATAGCAAGGTACTAAGTCAGATATGTGAGATAGCAAGGTACTAAGTCAGATATGTGAGATAGCAAGGTACTAAGTCAGATATGTGAGATAGCAAGGTACTAAGTCAGATATGTGAGATAGCAAGGTACTAAGTCAGATATGTGAGATAGCAAGGTACTAAGTCAGATATGTGAGATAGCAAGGTACTAAGTCAGATATGTGAGATAGCAAGGTACTAAGTCAGATATGTGAGATAGAAAGGTACTAAGTCAGATATGTGAGATAGCAAGGTACTAAGTCAGATATGTGAGATAGCATGGTACTAAACTAGTCCTATGAAATCATTTAACTATTTTTTTTAAATTGTCAATGTTTCTACCACACATCAGTGTCTTGAAATTTTCCCAAAATAATATTTATCACGACTGCTGTACTTCTCAATGTACCCAAAACAATATTTATCATGACTACTGTACCAGTACCTCTCAATGTACCTACTAAAGTATTTCCCACATAACCTGTTCCCTTATTTTTGTAGGGCCTAAATATTTATGATGTTTGATTAAAACTTTAGCAATTGTTTCATATATTTTTAAGGATTCAAGTTTTATTATTTAAAGTTGTCTATACATTTTTAATTCTTTAGTGTTAGGAATTTTATATGTTAGTAAGACTGTCAACATAAAAGCCTTTCAACAGACCTTGGCCTTGAGAGTTTTTAAGTGGAGCACTGAACAACAAATTTAAATTAATATTCTCATAGAATTAAGATTCTAATCTCTATGCCTCCTTTTTTTCTATAGTATATAGTAATTATGATTATACTTAACTAAGTCATAAGTCAAGAAAGTATTTAACCCAGTCATTCTGAGTCACACAGCTTTGAGTGTCAAAGTATTAAGCAATTCATTTTAATTAGTAATTAATCATTTAATGTTAAATTAAGATGTTTAAATTCGAAGGCTTAGGGCACTTAGGCTTAATAATAATAGCTAGAATGAAATTTAAGACATATTTCATAATGTTAATAATTGAGAATAAACAATATAATCAGTAAATGCGTAGAGATCGGGCTGCGTTTTTTACCATGGCCACCAACTTGATTGCCGTGACCCGTAAAATTAAGAATAAAACGTTTAAAAATAATGAAATAATTTCCTAAATGTATGCCTAAACCTAACCTGAACCCTAAATCTATCCCTAAACCTAACCTGAACCCTAAAGTCATCAGCAACATAATAATAAAACAGCAACTTAACAAAATCAAAGAATAACACGCAAATGATGTCATGGCCTGATCTCTTAGCATTAGCCAAGAACTGTCTTAGCCTTACTAAGGCTTAATAAATTAAAATTTATCTTAGTTATTAGTATTAGAAATAAAAGTAGTTAGTTAGTTTATCAGTATTAGTATCAGGTGTATGCCTACTGCCTACTACAATTTGTCTTGTTCTAAGACTAGTTACTTGTAATAATTAAACTATTTACTAAACGGTATTCAGGAATCAGGGTCTCAAGATTTTGTAACTCACAAACATTTCATTAAGCCCACATCAAATAAAAATAAAGTAAAAATTGCATGCATTTGCAGATTACGATTTGATCGTGAAAATACTCAACTAAAATGGGGAAATATCATTTTACCAAATTTAAATATTTTCATTTAGTATTTAGACTATTATTGAGTCACCATTGCTATATAGGCCTATATAATATATATTTGGCTATTTCACACTATTAGTATTAGTGCCCAGCATGATTTGATTGTTTAGTTTAGGGTTCAGGTTAGGTTTAGGGATAGGAAATTAGTAAAACACGGCAAGGTTAAACCTGATAAAAGGAACGCAACAAAACAACGAACGTGTCGGCAGAAAGCCTTCATCAGCGACCAAGCAGAAAAACGAATAAAATAAAAATGTATAAAAAAATATAATGTAGCACTTAGCTCAGAAGTAGTATCCAAGAGGGCAGCAAAAGATTAGTGACAGAAAGTAAGTGGGAGAAAGGTTAAATAGATATTCAGTACTTGGGTCAAATGAACCATGACATATCTACCAGTTAATAGATATTCAGTACCATGCTAGGTACTTCAAAGGTCGCTCGCGCATTCCTTCTGCGCAGGTAAAAAAATGTCGAAAAAACGTGTTCTACAATTATGGCGTACGGCTACACTGTATCATTGGAAAATTGCATAATTTGTCACATTTGTTTATTAATAAATGATTGCTTTTCTCACCAGTGACGTATCAGTTTTTGTGTTCCGGTGATATATTGATTTATGCTACTAGATTTTTTTGTGTATCACGGACAGTATAATTATTATTGTGCTGTACGTATACAAATCACATAAATACTTTTTTACTAGTTAAGGCACAGTAAAATGGTTTAGTGCCACAGAATCTACATTCATTTTATGAGTTTTTTGCTTTTTTTAGTTATTATCATTGACCATGTCTCTGAAAAGTTATGCATCCCACTATGAAAATTACCCCATAATTTTTTTTTTTGACAGAGAAGCCGGAAATGGCTATTATCACTGTCAATTATGAAGTGATTCATTATAGTTAAATCCTTAAACATCTGAATAATTATAAGAAGTTGAAAATGAATAATTTTACAAAATTTAAGAAAAGATTATAACCAAACTTGAAAAGTCTATGTCGTGACCAAAGGTTGCTTCAAAATTTTACGTTAAAAATTGTGTGTACCACCGGTACTTGCCCAGTTTATCGATGTACATTATTGAATCAATCATTAATAGTTTTATGAAAAATGATAGTAATCTCAATATTTATCAATAATATTTGTTATTCTCTTATTAATGACTACTCATTTGGGAGAATATTACTAAAATTAGGCCTACATATCAATATCAGTTATAATTATAAACAACAGTTATTAATATTTTATACCGGTAGTCTATTTACGCCTAGGCCTAACTAAGCTTAATATTTTTCACTTAACTTACTGAACTTTTATTACTATTAGTTACTATTAAATTACTACAACCACACTTACATGCCTAATTAAAGTTAATATCTTTTTAATTTAATAAGGTATTAAAATATACATTTTAAATAATTGTTAAGTTAATGTAAAATTCTAATACTAATACTTACCCTACTTACTGTGTGTCCTTACTTAGTCTTATAATTATAACTTATGGATGATTTTATTTGAGTAATTTTTATTTATAATTATATCCCTCAATTTTGTATATAAAAAAATAATACTTACCTTTTTATAAATATGATAATTGATTTAAAATTTATTAATAGCTTAATAAAATTAGTGTAAATTCAATAAACATGTTATTTTCTGTTTTTTTCCTTCATAAATAATGATTGTTCCAATTTTTCTATTCACTTTTTTCGTAACATACCCGCAAATAAAATTATCCAAAATGCAAATTCTTGATGTTATTTAAAAGTTTTGTTGTTCATTATGTTGTATATTGCATTGAGAATGTCTCCTAAAAATTTGGTAGCATTATCTGGCAAAATAAGGCAGAAATTTGGAAAGTCTGTCACAAGTTTTTACAGTGAAATACAAAGATAAAGGGGTTTAAAAATTCACTAAAAAAATCATAACTTCATTTCTATAAAAGCTAGAAAGATGAAATTGGTATTTTTGCAAAGCTTATACTTATACTGTTTATACTATAACTATAACTTATCTTTTGGCCTTTATTTATATACTATCTACTTTAGGTAATCCCTTATTTTGACGCATTTTATTATTTCTACAGAAATAAAATAAAAAATCAATTTTTACCTCATGGAACTACATTAAAACACTTCAGTGGATATTATAACATGTATTTATCGTTTTCCGAATGTTTTGTCATTGGTTTTAAACTGAAATTTTAATATAAAACATGTATTTCCAGTGTCTGTCACTTGTTTGTGTTGTTTTGGTCAATTTAGCCGGTGTGCGGCCAGATTTTTTGCCAGTCTCAGACCACATGTATTATTCATACGGTTAAAGTAATGTAAAAATAATAGACAATTATGTCAGATTCGGGGCATCAGCTTACACTGGGGTGTAAGGACCTGGCTCTCTCGAGCGTTGAAGGTCCCGTCGTGATGTCCAGACACTGTAGGCCGATTTAATGCGGGCTGTGCCAGTATGAAGGTTAAAAATGTCATAGCTTGTTCAGCTGTTCAGGGGTCGCCTACAACCATCAGAAAAACTTATTTCTGAAGTAGTAATTTAATGATTGGGGGTCACCACAACATGAGGAACTGTATTAAAGGGTCGTGTCATTAGGAAGATTGAGAACCACTGTTCTAATGGATTTCCAACGTTTTGTTTTTATGAATCTGATAATCGGCATCACGCCCCCTACGCTCTCCCTTTCCCTCAGAGCATGATCATCGGCATCACGTACGCTCCAATTTCTCCCCCCCCCCTCTCTCTCTCTCTAGAGAGAGCTCTCTCAGTGCACTCGAAGTATACGGATAACCCCTTAAAGTTGAAGCCATGGTGGGGAGGAGGGGGAGGATTTGGAGTTGATTACCAGGGCAGCGGACACACACATCATCATTAACTTGTGAATAAAGCTATCTGACCAAAAGTGACCGGGACTTGGCATTATGTCACTATATCAAAGAATGACAACGAAGGAGTTTCAGGGGTGATGTAAGCTGACCAGAGAAACCGCGAAACAGTGGGCCAGGCAAAAGACGCCAAACTCAAAGTCTCGACGTAATAGTATTCAACCGACATCAAAGAGCGACCGATGTCCACGCCATCGACACCGGGACCAGAGCCCCGCGGACCAGAGGCATGGCTCGAGCACGTGGTGTTGATGTAACACTTTTGTTTAACTAGGGCTGAAGTTAATAAATTAATAGCCCGTCCCCCGGGGGGGGGGGGGGAGTTTGTGATAATGCGTCCACTTTTTTTTTCAATTTATGGTGATGGAGAAATTTGGGGGGGGGGGGGGGGGGAGATCGGCCATGATAGCGTTGGGTCAATACGTTGTCCGTGATTGGTCAGCTCTAATTTGAGCTCCCCTCCCCCTTTTTCGTATGCCAATGAGCTTAAGTTGACTGATTTGCGTTAAGTAAAATGAGGGTGAGGGCTGGTGATTTTATATAATAAGACGGACTCATTTTGAGGTATTAATGGTAGTGGGATCACTTCGTTGAAAATGGCAGGACGACCAAGGTTAACCCGAATTCAAATTGTTGATCCAACGGAAATTTTAAATGATGCAGCAGTTCGGACTGAGATTTGGTTTATGCGCACACTATGTGAAGCAACAAATAATGTTAATACAACAATGGAATTTCTAGCAAGGCGCTCCCTTTTAAAGAACAAAATGGAATGCAACAATTGCAATGTGGCTTGTAAGCTGGCTACCTACAATCAAGGTATTGATAAACAGATATGGAAGTGTTCAATTTGTGGTTTGAGGAAAAGTATACGAGATGGCTCATTTTTTACCAGGAGCCATCTACCATTATCTAAACTAGTCATTCTCATGTACTGTTTCGCCAATGATTTTCCTCAAGATGCTACAAAGCATGAGTCACAAATACAGAACCAAAACACGGTGATTGACTGGTTTAATTTTATTCGAGAGGATATAGGGATATATCTGAACCAGCATGCAACTCAGATTGGTGGCTTTGATGATAATGGGGAGCCCATGGTGGTTGAGCTTGATGAATCCAAATATTTTCATAGGAAATACCACAGAGGAGCGTGGCGTCAAGGCCACTGGGTTTTTGGTGGAATAGAAAGGTCCACTGGAAAATGCTTCCTAGTGGAAGTTCCAGACAGAACAGCTGGAACCCTGGAAAACATTATCGTCCAACAGGTTTTGCCAGGGACACACATAATAACAGATGGATGGGCAGGCTATAGAAACATAGGGCAATTGTCCCATGGGATATTCATGCATTCCGTTGTGGTGCATGAAAGAAATTTTGTTGATCCCAACGATCCAGAAGTGCACACACAAAACATAGAAAATCTGTGGATGCGCGCCAAACGTAAACTGAAAAGACAATATGGAACAAGTGAGACATTGTTTCCATCATATTTAAAGGAGTTTCAGTTCCGTTGCAATATCACAAAGTTTAAGGTGTTCAACGAGCTTTTGATTGTGTTAAAAGGACGATATCCTGTTTAAAGCATTTTAAACAGTTCAGTTTTTTTTTCTTGGACTTCTCAGAGCATAAAAGGTAAGATCTTTTTAATTGATTTGTTTTGTACCATTTAGTCCTTGTGTTACCGGTAGCTGAAGAGGACTTTTGCCGACGTCGTTGTTGTATACTTTATACTTAAATCTCCTATCGGATTGTTATTGCTTTCAATATTTCTATAATTTTCCATGATACACATAAGGGCCATCCATAAATGACGTCACTCAAATTTTTGACCCCCTCCCCCATCATCACAAATCGTCCCAAAAAGTTAGCCCCCACCCTCAAATATAACGTCACAAATCTCTGCACCCCGCTATAAAAAGTCACTGTGTCCACTAATGACCTTTTAAAGAACGAGGCGGCTATTCGCACTCGGGTACCAGAAGTGAGAGGTTGGGATTAAAAAAAACTATTTAAAATATTTTCGATGGATTTGTAAGACAAAATGAGGTATCAAATGAAAGATAATGGAATGGACTATACGTTTGTAAACTTAATTCTTCAGTTTAACTAAAATAAACTACCACAAATGACATCCGAATAGTATTTAAATTTAGTCAAAATGGACCCAGACACGCACCGCCGCCATTCGGACCCGGGTCCCATTACACCAGTGCTTCTCAACCTTTCTAATGCTGCGACCCTTTAATATATTTTCTCATGTTGTGGCGACCCCCGGCCACAAAATTATTTTCGTTGCTACTTCATAACTGTAGGGTATGTGTGTTTTCCGATGGTCTTACGTGACCCCTGGGAAAGGGTAGTTCGACCCCCAGAGGGGTCGCGACACACAGGTTGAGAACCGCTGCATTACACTTTAAAGAAATTCACCTCCCGTAGATATCAAATTACTGCACCCGTGTCAGAAACATTTCACTATAACAGTGGTTCTTAACCAGAGGTAAAAGTACCTCCCCAGCCCTGAGGTATGGAAGACCAGAAAATAGTATTCAGTGGCGTAGCTAGGAGGCTGCGGACCGCACCGGGTGACACCATCTCAGGGGGTGACAAAAAGTTGAAAAATTGCGTATATACAGAGCAGACACTGCTTACAGAGCATACACTGCTTACAGAGCATACACTGCTGTGTCTAACCGAATATCCATAAAACGATTACAGATGACACGTTCATTTTCCACCCATGTTACCAATCAAAATGCGGTTTTATTTAAATTTCCAGGTTGTTCGTCGGCAATTAGGTTACCTTATTATTAGATCAGAAATCCTCCGTTTTGAGAGCATTTACTAAGATATCCCCCCCCCCCCCCGCGGTCAACCATTTTCGTTCTATCCCACTTCATGTTGTAGGCCCCCTAATCCTAATTCTATTCTATGATTCCCATGTCCACATAAAATAAGAATAAACGTCCTATTTATTGTAAAGAAATGTGTGAATTAATTGAAAAACCACATATTATTTATCTGAATATCCAATTTTATTAGTGAAACAAGACCTTTATTTCACAGTAGTAAACCGATAAAAGATACCTAAAATATGTGAGAACTTAATATTTAAAATTGTTAGCCCAACACTTGTTTAGAAAGAGATATCGGACACCTAGACATAATTAAAGTAATAAAATAAATACAACATATTTATTTTAATCTAGATACATCCAATTGGGCAAATTTTATAAGGTATCTTTAAGGACAGAAGAGTTCTCCACATTTTACCACAATGGCGCCGTGAAAGACAAAAGATTCATGAAAATGTACTTCTTTTGATCTCGTAAAATGTGTTAAATTGTTGTTGTATTCCAACAAAAAGATGGTACTTTAATTTTAAAAATACTTTTAATGAAATTCCATGAGGTAAAAATGAATTTTAAAATTTATTTTTCTCGAAATAATAATTTGCGTCAAAATAAGGGATTACCCTACTTTATTCACTTTAGAAAACTAAATCTTAATTTAATTAGCGGCTATTATGTAAACATAGAACAGAAGAACCAGTAAATTATTGTTTTATATCTTGAAAATTATGTACTTACTTGTCTTTATAGTCAAACAAAATAATTTTGACAGTCATTCAAAACGCAAAAGACTTCTTTTTCCCAATAAAAGCTAATAAAATCATGTTGTTGTTTTTAGTTTGTTTTGCTAGTTTTTTTTACAAAAGAGTTCTTTCACTTAATTAGAGGTAACTCTAAAATTATTTTATCAATCAAGGCGACAGCAGTTAGTTCCCATATTTTCATAAAACAATCATGAACGACAACCAAGATAATATTATCTTTAACCAAGATGACAAGAGTTAACATTCTTGAATCAAATAAATAAAATTATAATTAATGGGAAGTTATCGATATCGTCTTTGAGACATCTGTTTATTTAATGGTTACTTCCCTTTGATCACATATTTTTTTTTATTTAAAAAAAAAAATTTGATTACAATACTTTAGAAAAATATATACTTCCCCCGCCAATCAAGACATTTATTTTATTGAGTCCGCTAATAAATTATTTAATTATAAATTTAATTTTATTTTTGCAAGTTTTACTTTTTCTGTCAATATTTTCATTTTAAAATACTTTTTAACATACATTTAATGGAAATTTATGACGTTTTTATCTGGGATATCTTGACATGATTATATGATTATTATAAATTCATTTTTTTGTGGAAATCTGATTTAAATGCATGTTTTTTTAAATGTAAATAGTTAATCAAGGAAATTTTTAAAATTATGATACCATAACAGAGGTTTTTCCCTTTGATTGTTTAAACTATAAAAAACAATTTTCAAAATTTCACGTCAGTTTGTAACTTACTAGTAAGACTAAGATCAGTTACTTTATAACTGTTAGCATTAATAACCATTACTAGCCTTTGATTTGCTAACACACTGCATACTCGAGCCAGCCGGCTCTCATTCAATCAAGCTCTTATAGCAAGTTTTAATTTAACTTGTTTCATTAAGAAGACTTTTGATGAATCAAAAGCATTATTGTGAACACAAACTTTTCATTGCTCATTAATACAAACTGTTTTTGGTGAGAATAAATTTAATGCTTCAGTGAGACTAATCTATTTTGCTCTTTGAAATGTTTTTTAAAAAATTCATAAATAGCAATCTTTCGAAAAGAGAATATAGAGTATTTAATGGCTTCAATCCAACATCCTGCCCGCACCCCAATATTGCTTTTTTTAAATTCACCACAACTCTCCAAAACAAAATTTCTTATTAAAAGGGAAAAATCTTCTTGAGTCTTATCATAAACAACAAAAACTTAGAATTTAATTCTCATATACTGACTGGTTTTGGTAATTTATTCATTCAGTCTAATCTACTCTGATCCATTAAACTGAAAACTTTTGTTATAATTCTTAGGAAATTCTATATTAATATATTATTAATATAGTGTTGTAATAAACATGAATTTATTGTTATGCTTTCCATTCAGTGTTTTACACCGTGTTAGTCCCTTGTCTAGTGATGTGTCACTAGTGATTTGTTTGATAGTCCTTTGTCTAGTTATGAGTCACTAATTATTTTTTTTGCAAATCCTTCCTCTGTTGATGTTTCAAATGAATGCACACATTGAATCCTTGTCTTAGTGTTGTTATTAAAAGTGTTAAATTTAATATTAAAATTAATTCAGCTTTGGATTGTGATGGCATCAACCAGTCAACTGGAAATACATTAATATGTACTAACAGGGTTAGGGACATTCATTCAGCTCATCAGTCTATTTGCACCAACTGGTCAAAATAATACATTTTATCATTCAGTTTTCAAGCCACGACAGATTAGGGTAAATAACATTTCTATATCATTAGTTTTTGTTCATGAATTGGTGGAGCAGCACATTCATATCACAACAAGGCAGCCTCTTGAACTCCTAAAATCATCCAATATCATCTCAAAATCGTGAAATACAGTATCTTAATAGTAAATAAATAAACATACAGTATTTACAATTTATAACTACTCGCACTGCGCGTCAAGTTAAGCTGACATAAAAAAATGTAACTTCTAAAAGTACATGACTGACGTTTATATTGCTATCTGCGGTCACTTTGTGTTGCAGACGTGTTTCTGCTATAGATATCAATTAATATTTAGGTGAACGTGCAGATCACATTATCATAATTATTATTAAGGTGGTTTTATATAGTGCAGTATCCCAGCCTAGGGCTAGCCTCACTTATACAGTGCAATACCTCAGTCCAGGACTAGGCTCACTACACGCCACATAAAAATTAACAATTTCAGAAAATTATACATTTAAAAACAACAATTGGTGAAAAGCTTGACCTCACACATCCAACTACTATCTACCACTGACTAGCCATGGACAGCACCCAGCATTGTTTATCAGTTTGGGTGGGGGGGGGGGCTGAGAATGAGCCGGTATAGTAGAGTTTGAAGAGATGGGTCTTGAAGGCTGGGATAGTCAGTATATTGCGGATTTTAAAATGGAAGAGAATTCCATTGTTTGGGGGCACAGAAAAAGATTGTTCACCATGTTTTAGTGCGTGTTCTGGGAACAGATCGAATACGCATGTCTTTATAACTAACCTAGCAGATGAGTTTTGAACTTTCTGCAGTTTTTTTTAAAATAGTTTGATGAATCTGACAGAAGAGAGTTACAATAGTCAAGACAAGAGAGAATAAGAGCACAGACTAGTGTTTTTATTAGTCTGTCACTGGTAAAAATAAAGTTATTAGTAAAATTTAATGTGGTTCAAACTCGAAGTCAGATCTGCATCAAATAAAATTTATTAAAAGTATTAATTAATTAACAAATTAGGGCCTCATTTTAAAAACGACTGTTGACCTCATTTTAAAAACAGCTGATGACCTCATTTTAAAAACAACTGTTGACCTCATTTTAAAAACAACTGTTGACCTCATTTTAAAAACAACTGATGACCTCATTTTAAAAACAACTGTTGACCTCATTTTAAAAAACCTACCAAGTAACTTGAGATTTATTTTTTAGGAAAAGCCGTTTTGAAAAAAGAATCAATATCCATTATATCCATTATATCTATTTCCCGCAGAACAATTGAGAATTAATTCTCTAGTTTTCTCTGTTTCTGGACTCGCCCCAAGAAATAATTATGTCACAAAATTACGTCATATAGCAATGAAGCTAACAAACGTGAGGAGGAACCATCTGTAAAGAACGTATGCAAAAAAAGTCTTATTTTCTACCCCACTCCCCCCAGTAACCCACTAAAGGAACTACTGTTTGCAGTTACTAGATGACACTTAGTTTAGTGACCTACATACATATCATATTTATTTTACCCAACCCTTTGGGGTGAAAACCTAAATTTGACAAAGGCGCAGTGAAACAAAAAATTTTAGAGGCACTGGCGTAGCCCAACTAAATATATGACTCACGCATGTTGAACATACGGTGGAATAAATATTACTGTAATACATGTACTACTAAGTACTATCTGAATATATCTAGCGAGTTTATCTGTGAATAGACATGGCAACCTTATGAAGATAATTCCGAATAAGCATTGCCTGATATTTTTACAGCATTCGAGATATAAATATAAATATGCTATCTTTGGACTTTTAGGATGAATATTGTAGATTTTTTAAATAACGCACATGCTTTATGCTGACAGACACACCCCCCCCCCCCCGCCACGGATATACAAAATCTAAAAAATCGACAACCCCCCTTACTGAGTAGGTACTATATGGATTGCTGCAGTTTGACTAAAATTGGCACAATGGCGACTAAGCTAATATTACTGTAGTCATGCTTAGTGACTTCATTATGAAAACACAAAGCAACTATATGACCATACCCTCTGACTTTACGAAAATGTGGCAGTGTTTATTCTATAGACTAGATATTTAGGACCCCCCCCCCCCCAAACCTGCACCCAAAATCTCCTAAATCAACACCACTCCATCCCCCTCTCAGGGCAAGCGTAATGTAATTATAGATGGTCCCCAACCAATAATATTTCTTGATTCATTCACTGCTGGACGTAGAATGCAAATTAAAACTAACAACCGAAAATGTAGTTATTAATTATTATTTTTTTTTATATCAGAAAAAAATACCGAATGGGTAAATTTTCATTCCAGACTCTTAGTTAGTTTCATAGTTCATTCAGGTATTGGTGTACAGTCATAATAGACATCTCAAAATCGTACATTGCACGCCAAAATCGTAAGAGTAAGCGGGTCTGACAAGGTGTTATTTCTTTAGATTACAAATGAATAATAACATAGGTTTAAACCAGTCAGGTTAAAGTTTGAGTGATTGAAACAATGAACAGGTGGATTAAAAAGTCTAAAAATTTTAGTTGTGTGTTAGTAGAACTTTATTTAATAGATAAATTGGTTAAATTTGTTTACTTGGGTTGGGACATTCAGATGTCAGCCAAGATGGTATTTTGTACATTCAGGTATCAGCCAAGATGGTTTAGTGTACATTCAGATGTCATTCAAGATGTTGTGGAGTACATTCAGGTCTTCTTCTTCTTTGAGGGCCAATGATCAATTTTTTTATAATTCTGGCTCCTAGTTTGAATTCAGAGTTTTCCTTCTCTTAGATGAGTTGCCTTCTCTTAGATGTGTTGCTATCCAAGGCTAACGAGTCCCATCCACCCGGGGTGCTGGGGATGTTGGCTTTGGTGGGGATCGAACTCCAGACCACCAGTTATTTGGTTTAAGTCAGTTTAGACCGCTCAGCTACCCAGCAGGTGTCAGCCAAGATAGTATAGTGTACATTCACTTGTCAGCCATGATGGTGTGGTGTACATTCACTTGTCAGCCATGATGGTGTGGTGTACATTCAGATGTCAGCCAAGATGGAATGGTGTGCATTCAATTGTCAATCAAGAAGGTATGGTGTAAAGTCAGGTGTCAGCCAAAATGGTGTTGTGTACATTTATCATCCAAGATGGTGTGGTGTACAGTCAGGTACCGGTAAATGCCAAAATGGTATGGTGTACATGCAGCAGTCAGCCAAGAATCGATGATAAAGATTTACAAGACACTTGTGTAGACTGCATTAACCTGGAAGTGAAAAAACAAAATATTATAAACAAATTATTTACTGTTCCTTTACCAGTTTATTTTCATGCATCTACTTCATGTACTTCAGATATTGCTGTGAACTAGATTTAGGAGCGTGAATGTCGGTATGAAAAATTGTTGATAGGGAGAGGGTTTAACGAGTTATAGATCATTGGGTCAGATTGTGGTAGTCAGATCGTGAGGTCACATCGTGAGGTCACATCGTGAGGTCAGATCGTAAGGTCAGATCGTGGGGCCAGATGGGGGTGTTGAGTTAGTGTATGCTGAGTGTTCGTTGTGTAGGGAGATTTAAAAAGGAGTGTGTCAAGTGATGTTGAGCGTTGGCCGTTAGTAAGGGCAGTAGTGCAAGTGCCAGGGGTCCAGTATCAGTGTTGAGGGCAAGATCAGTGCCATAGTAGTGATGTTTGAATCAGTGGTTCAGTATCAGTGTTGAGAGTAAGATCAGTGCCATAGTAGTGATGTTTGAATCAGTGGTTCAGTATCAGTGTTGAGAGTAAGAGCAGTGCCATAGTAGTGATGTTTGAATCAGTGGTTCAGTATCAGTGTTGAGAGTAAGATCAGTGCCATAGTAGTGATGTTTGAATCATGGGCTCAGTATCAGTGTTGAGAGTAAGATCAGTGCCATTGTAGTGATGTTTGAATCAGTGGTTCAGTATCAGTGTTGAGAGTAAGATCAGTGCCATAGTAGTGATGTTTGAATCAGTGGTTCAGTATCAGTGCTGAGAGTAAGATCAGTGCATAAGTAGTGATGTTTGAATCATGGGCTCAGTATCAGTGTTGAGAGTAAGATCAGTGCCATAGTAGTGATGTTTGAATAGAGGACATTTATTGAACCTGTTGTTATACAGTGTAGTAATGTAAATAAAGAACGTTAGTATTTTCAACATGGAGTTTTGTTAACTGTATCCTAGAATAGTGTTGTCCCCAATAGAATAGTGTTTTCCACCTTAGAATAGTGTTGTCCCCCAGAATAGTGTTGTCCCCCCTAGAATAGTGTTGTCCCACCTAGAATAGTTATGTCCCCCCAGAATAGTGTTTTCCACCCTAGAATAGTGTTGTCCCCCCTAGAATAGTGTTGTCCCCCTAGAATAGTGTTGTCCACCCTAGAATAGTGTTGTCCCTCCTAGAATAGTGTTGTCCCTCCTAGACAACATGGTGTCTACTGCCCATTCAGTAAACCCACATACTACGGGAGTTGTTCATTTTAAGATTAAAATGTGTGTTGGTTATTTTACATTTAAAACATAGACTACAATGTCTATATCAAATTTATACATCTGAAACTAACACTATATGAAAACGTGCATTAGGAAATGTCATCAGCGAGCCGTCGAGCTAGTACCATCTCTTTATGCCCTCCCGAAAGCACCCCCTCCCCTAACGCCATGTATCGAGCAGCGAAGCAGCTCGTTAGAGATCTCCTTTCACCAGGACAGCCCCGCCACCACCCACTCGATCGGTCACCCCAGCCCAAGCACAACCGGTCGGCTGATGATCTTGCTCTCACAGCGTCAGCGGTCGACTTTCCCAGGAGTCAGGATGGTATCTTTACGTCCTAAAATCTTCCCCCTCTCCATCCCGGGGAAGCGTCAGTTGCCCTCTAATAGGGATTTCTACAATTGGTTTCTACCTCGCAACTAATTTACAAAGCAGCTGGGACGATACGTTTGCCTAGAAACGGCTTCCTCATTTGCTGTGTAAATAGAATCATAGGCATGAGGTTGCCACTACACACCTTATGTGTCATATCCATTAACGGCAACAAGTAATAATGATCCCTACCCTGATTCTGTAATTTTATTTCTGCATATTTTCAAGCCCTGTAGACCAATTTCGGCGGATACCATGCGTGTCCTTTGCCTACCAACACAGGTTCAAGCAATGGTGGTCTTGTTCCCCGGGTAATACCAGGGGGTCGGTGGCAGCACCTCTTTGGTCAGCAAGCCACTACAGACTTGTCAACACCAGCCCAAGGGAGATCTAACAGTATAAGAAAATAAGAATTAATAAAACTAAAGCAAAAAAAGGTACTCCTATACTATGATCTGACGCATGAGAAAATGTGGTTTTATTTTGGATATAGGGAAGGAAATATAAAGCAAAGGTTAGGGGACGGAAATATAAAGTAAAGAATAGTGTAAGAAATATAAAGTACAGGATAGTGTAAGAAATATAAAGTACAGGATAGTGTAAGAAATATAAAGTACAGGATAGTGTAAGAAATATAAAGTACAGGATAGTGTAAGAAATATAAAGTACAGGATAGTGTAAGAAATATAAAGTACAGGATAGTGTAAGAAATATAAAGTACAGGATAGTGTAAGAAATATAAAGTACAGGATAGTGTAAGAAATATAAAGTACAGGATAGAGTAAGAAATATAAAGTACAGGATAGTGTAAGAAATATAAAGTACAGGATAGAGTAAGAAATATAAAGTACAGGATAGTGTAAGAAATATAAAGTACAGGATAGTGTAAGAAATATAAAGTACAGGATAGAGTAAGTGTAAGAAATATAAAGTACAGGATAGTGTAAGAAATATAAAGTACAGGATAGTGTAAGAAATATAAAGTACAGGATAGTGTAAGAAATATAAAGTACAGGATAGAGTAAGAAATATAAAGTACAGGATAGTGTAAGAAATATAAAGTACAGGATAGTGTAAGAAATATAAAGTACAGGATAGTGTAAGAAATATAAAGTACAGGATAGAGTAAGAAATATAAAGTACAGGATAGTGTAAGAAATATAAAGTACAGGATAGTGTAAGAAATATAAAGTACAGGATAGTGTAAGTGTAAGAAATATAAAGTACAGGATAGTGTAAGAAATATAAAGTACAGGATAGTGTAAGAAATATAAAGTACAGGATAGTGTAAGAAATATAAAGTACAGGATAGTGATATAGTCAGCTCTCATTTTCTGACTGCGACAAATATAGTCAGCTCTCATTTTCTGACTGCGACAAATATAGTCAGCTCTCATTTTCTGACTGCGACAAATATAGTCCGCTGTCATTTTCTGACTGCGACAAATATAGTCAGCTCTCATTTTCTGACTGCGACAAATATAGTCAGCTCTCATTTTCTGACTGCGACAAATATAGTCAGCTCTCATTTTCTGACTGCGACAAATATAGTCAGCTCTCATTTTCTGACTGCGACAAATATAGTCAGCTCTCATTTTCTGACTGCGACAAATATAGTCTGCTGTAATTTTCTGACTGCGACAAATATAGTCAGCTCTCATTTTCTGACTGCGACAAATATAGTCAGCTCTCATTTTCTGACTGCGACAAATATAGTCAGCTCTCATTTTCTGACTGCGACAAATATAGTCAGCTCTCATTTTCTGACTGCGACAAATATAGTCAGCTCTCATTTTCTGACTGCGACAAATATAGTCAGCTCTCATTTTCTGACTGCGACAAATATAGTCAGCTCTCATTTTCTGACTGCGACAAATATAGTCAGCTCTCATTTTCTGACTGCGACAAATATAGTCAGCTCTCATTTTCTGACTGCGACAAATATAGTCAGCTCTCATTTTCTGACTGCGACAAATATAGTCAGCTCTCATTTTCTGACTGCGACAAATATAGTCAGCTCTCATTTTCTGACTGCGACAAATATAGTCAGCTCTCATTTTCTGACTGCGACAAATATAGTCAGCTCTCATTTTCTGACTGTGTCTATTTTCCATGTTTTCACAATTTTTCCCCAGGTTTTTATTTTTTGCTTAAAGATTTTGTGTGTCTTCCTGCACAACCTGGTTAAGAGCCAATGTTTTAGTGCATATATGTTGATAAGAATTATAACCAATGATAAAATAAATTAAATTTTCCATGGTCAATGTGTTTAATTAAAAGTAAGACAAGAAGAGAATTAACAAAGGGTTATTTTAAAATTAAGACAAAATTACTTTAGTAACACCAAGACTGCCAAGCCATCACAAGACAAAATTACTTTAGTAACATCAAGACTGCCAAGCCATCACAAGACAAAATTACTTTAGTAACACCAAGACTGCCAAGCCATCACAAGACAAAATTACTTTAGTAACACCAAGACTGCCAAGCCATCACAAGACAAAATTACTTTAGTAACACCAAGACTGCCAAGCCATCACAAGACAAAAATACTTTAGTAACACCAAGACTGCCAAGCCATCACAAGACAAAAATACTTTAGTAACACCAAGACTGCCAAGCCATCACAAGACAAAAATACTTTAGTAACATCAAGACTGCCAAGTCTTCAAATTCCCTGCACATTTCTATGTTTTGTGCAACTGTAATTTTGTTATAGAATTTGTAAAAAAAAAAAAAAAAATTCTCATAAAGAGAAGCTTATTCTGTATTACTATTCAAAGCAAAACCAACACCTTAACAACAACCCTAGAATAGAGAGGGCCTGGAAAATGCCCGGTGTGACCATGCTTTAAGAATGCACTAGAATCGAGAGGGCCTGGAAAATGCCCGGTGTGACCATGCTTTAAGAATGCACTAGAATCGAGAGGACCTGGAAAATGCCCGGTGTGACCATGCTTTAAGAATGCACTAGAATCGAGAGGGCCTGGAAAATGCCCGGTGTGACCATGCTTTAAGAATGCACTAGAATCGAGAGGGCCTGGAAAATGCCCGGTGTGACCATGCTTTAAGAATGCACTAGAATCGAGAGGGCCTGGAAAATGCCCGGTGTGACCATGCTTTAAGAATGCACTAGAATCGAGAGGGCCTGGAAAATGCCCGGTGTGACCATGCTTTAAGAATGCACTAGAATCGAGAGGGCCTGGAAAATGCCCGGTGTGACCATGCTTTAAGAATGCACTAGAATCGAGAGGGCCTGGAAAATGCCCGGTGTGACCATGCTTTAAGAATGCACTAGAATCGAGAGGGCCTGGAAAATGCCCGGTGTGACCATGCTTTAAGAATGCACTAGAATCGAGATTGCCTGGAAAATGCCCGGTGTGACCATGCTTTAAGAATGCACTAGAATCGAGAGGGCCTTGAAAATGCCCGGTGTGACCATGCTTTAAGAATGCACTAGAATCGAGATTGCCTGGAAAATGCCCGGTGTGACCATGCTTTAAGAATGCACTAGAATCGAGAGGGTCTGGAAAATGCCCGGTGTGACCATGCTTTAAGAATGCACTAGAATCGAGATGGCCTGGAAAATGCCCGGTGTGACTATGCTTTAAGAATGCACTGCCAAAAAATACATCTATTTTTTAAATATATATTTATAGTACTCTTTTAAAATTAAATTTCTTTTGAGCACACTCATTTATTTTGCATATTCTGAAAACCAGAATAACTCCTCTTTGGGGCCTTATTTACATCCTGGGGTCTAAAGTCTAAAGTAACTTTAAATAAATTTGACACAATAAGTTGTGTAGTTTCATATACGGAGCCGAGATCAATGTTTGGTCAAAGTTTTCTGAAGCTGTGTGTGCAGGAATTTCCGTGCACAAAATGTTCATATTTGCTAACATTTTTGTAGCCACCGTCAATTTATTGTCTTGGCATTGAATTTAGGTAAGCTGTGCCTTGCTTTATACTGCATTGCTTCCCACATACAAGACATTGCTTCCCACATACAAGACATTGCTTCCCACATACAAGACATTGCTTCCCACATACAAGACATTACTTCCCACATACAACTTAATACAAGACATTACTTCCCACATACAAGACATTACTTCCCACATACAAGACTTAATTAAGCTAAACTGAAGTTTACATTTTAAACATGAATCAAAATTGTCAAAGTCAGTTGCACAATATTTTAAAGAGTCCATTATATTTTCAGCAGTATTATTTTTAAGCTCTAAAACATCATTAATATATGCATGGTACAGTAAACCCTTCACCATTAACGAGGAACAGGGCTGCTTATTTTTAGGGGCCTATGTGCACATCTTAGATGTGCCAATAACAGATGTACACATCTTAGCGGTGCCAACTACAGATGTGCACAAATTAGCGGTGCAAATTACATATATGCACAGCTTAGAGGTGTCAATTACAGATGTGCACAACTTAGAGGTGCCAATTACAGATGATCACATCTTAGAGGTGTCAATTACAGATGTACACAACTTCAAGCTGCCAATGACAGGTGTGCACAGCTTAGAAGTCTCAATTACAGATGTGCACAACTTAGATGAGCCAATTACAGATGTGCATAGTGGAGTAGATATACAGTCCTGGGATTTTAATAGAACAATTTCTGAATACAAAATAAGTTAAATGTTAAAATAATAATTCTATTGTTTTCAATTTGACATTTCTAATAAATAAAATAATTGATTAAATCAAATGTAATTGGTGGTACTGGAAAATGGAGAGAAAAAAATTCATGAAACTCTATGACTTTATCTGGTTTAAACTGCATGGACTATGACTTTATCTGGTTTAAACGGCATGAACTATGACTTTATCTGGTTTAAACTGCATAGACTATGACTGGTTTAAACTGCATGGACTATGACTGGTTTAAACTGCATAGACTATGACTTTATCTGCATGGACCAGGAAATGAATGCAACAGAACTTTACATTTTCTCCATCTTTAAAACTAATATTTCAAAATTATTTAAACTAAGATTATTCAATAATTGAAGTTAACAGGCAGGCTACTACCATCAGCCACCATGGTAACATCAAGCTACTGCCATCAGCCACCATGGTAACATCAAGCTACTGCCATCAGTCACCATGGTAACATCAAGCTACTGCCATCAGTCACCATGGTAACATCAAGCTACTGCCATCAGGCACCATGGTAACATCAAGCTACTGCCATCAGGCACCATGGTAACATCAAGCTACTACCATCATGCACCATGGTAACATCAAGCTACTGCCATCAGTCACCATGGTAACATCAAGCTACTGCCATCAGGCACCATGGTAACATCAAGCTACTGCCACCAGCCACCATGGTAACATCAAGCTACTACCATCAGTCACCATGGTAACATCAAGCTACTGACATCAGTCACCATGGTAACATCAAGCCACTACCATCAGCCACCATGGTAACATCAAGCTACTACCACCAGTCACCATGGTAACACCATCTATCTCATGTTTTAGAGGAGGTGGGTTTGAATCTTATCTGGGGTCACTTCCAGTTATGGGTAAAAGAGTTTATGAAAGACAACAGCCATGAAAGAAATTAGCCAGGAAATATATTATCAATAAAAGACATTAGCCATGAAAGACATTAGCCATAAAAGACATTAGCCATAAAAGACATTAGCCATAAAAGACATTAGCCATGAAAGACATTAGCCATGAAAGACATTTAGCCATAAAAGACATTAGCCATGAAAGACATTTAGCCATAAAAGACATCTCAAATACAAAAAGGTATTTATGAAGCTTTATATTTGTTGAAAGAAAAATTTCCCTGAATAATCATTAATTAAAAATAGTAGGACTTTGACATTGAAAGAAAAAACCAACTGTTTTATTCAATGCATAAACTGACAGATAGAGTTAAACTGTTTTATTCAATGCATAAACTGACAGATAGAGTTAAACTGTTTTATTCAATGCATAAACTGACAGATAGAGTTAAACTGTTTTATTCAATGCATAAACTGACAGATAGAGCTAAACTGTTTTATTCAATGCATAAACTGACAGACAGAGCTAAACTGTTTTATTCAATGCATAAACTGACAGACAGAGCTAAACTGTTTTATTCAATGCATAAACTGACAGACAGAGCTAAACTGTTTTATTCAATGCATAAACTGACAGACAGAGCTAAACTGTTTTATTCAATGCATAAACTGACAGATAGAGCTAAACTGTTTTATTCAATGCATAAACTGACAGATAGAGCTACATATTAGGTAAAGAAACTGCTATTTTTAAGATCATTACCTTCTGGACTAACAAGGCCTGGACCACCTGATTGGCTATATCACCATGACATTTCTAGTACAGCAGTCTTTGTTGTTCATTGTCCAAGTCAAGAGAGCTCTTCTCTGCCTCCACCATCTTTAATCTCTCCAGTAAAAGTTTTGTCTTGTCTCGCACATCTTCCTTGCCATGGACCTGCCAGATTAACCAACAATGATGAGGGCTGTGGACTGGCATCATTGAATATTTAGTGAAATTTTAATACAAGTGATCAAGTCATAAAGAGTTTTTGTGAGAGATATCAACAGTCAGACACACACAAAAATGGCTATTTTAAGATCTGTGCTGATGTTCCAATGGTATCGAGGGGTTTGCGTAAATGTTTTTTATAGAAAAATATTGTATGAACAAAATATCTTGACCAACATTTGACTTATTGTGTACCGGTATTATATATAATTATATAAAATTATGTCATCAATATCAAATAGAAATAGAAATGCATTTCCCATATGCAATGTGAAATGTATGTGTGTCTTCAAACAGACAGAGGCAACTCTGAATTGTTCGTTTTGGGAAAACTAAACAAAAGTACCAAATTAAATCATTTTTTAATAAATACTTTTTGCTTGCTAAGGTGATCTGTTTTAGAATGCCATCTCCCAGGTGCCCTCATCTTCTTTATTTGATTGCTCAGCATCACGTTGTCTCTCTCTTACATGCTTATTCACTGAGGATCAGGATGGAGACATTACCACTGTCCATTGCACACAAGAGGTCATTACTGACTCTCAAGAGAGCTGTCTCTGTGCTTTGGAAATGTCTATAGGATGTGGCAGTGTGCCATCTATAGGTGCATCTATAGGAAAAAGAAAAATGCTCAGAGATCACTGTTGTGACTTTTACCCCAAGGCATGCTAACACTCACGGAATTTTAAAAAGTGGCACAAAGGTTTGCGCTAGGCCATAAAATCTTAGTTTGGTCACACACACCCGGTAGAGCATGCCTGCCCTGCATTTGACCTAGGAACAACTGGTGATGCAAATGTCATAGTGGCCATGGATGGGCTACATAAGACATAAGGACTGTTTGATTTAACCTGCTCATTTTGAACTGACATTGTCTGTGTCTGGCCATTCTGTAAGTAGCCATACTAATTTTATATCATGATGTTGTAGATGTCGCTGTAATGGTCAATTCCTGTTCATTACTGATCATGTTAAGTAGTGTTTAACGTGAAGTCCCAAGCTTCAGGTTAGCGCTATAGTTCAAATACGACCACACGCAATGTCGTTTATAGACCCATGGGTACACAATAATCCAATTAACTATTGTATTTGTAGTGCTCGGGTTAGACATAGGCTACTATCATGCGTAATAGTGATAGCCAAGTAGCTAGAATTGTATGGTCAACTCAATCATTTCAGTACCTCAAGAGGGTCTCCGTGCTTAAAATAGGTACAGGATAATTATGAACATAACTATATTTAGAATTTACTGGACGCCCTCGCATCTCACATAGATTCGGGGTGCCATACTATGTACCTGTCATATAAGCTAAACCCTGCAATATAACTTATGTAATTATTAAATATTATTTATGCATTATGTTATGTGCCCTTTTTATACTCATGTGATGTCTACTATTTTAGTGCTACCTTGAATAACTTGTAAATTACAGCGTTATCCCACATGTTTAATGAATAAATGTAATACTTTGCATAAACTGTGAACCAATAGTAATGAGCGGCCATTAGATATCCAGAGTTATCCATCAAGTGTATTGCTAGTTAATACCATTTATATTTTTTGTCACTATAAATAAATTGTACTTTATATATATATGTATCTGTACCTTTTCAGATATATATATATATATATATATAAAATATATACGTTATACAGAGGATACAAATATTGAATTATAAATTAAAAATCATAAAATAAATGTGATAAAAATAATTAAATAAAATCCTTATTATGGTACAATAGGATTTCTTTGAAATCATTCACTTTAGGCTTGTGAGAAATTATGTTAAATTTTTTAAGCTATACCAGCATTACCAGTAAGTTTCGTTTTTAAAATTAAAGCATAGGCACACTTGGCAGTTGCCCATGTCTCATGCTTCTATGGCATCATGCTGCCCATATTATTAATGAATATTGAAAGATCTTGAAGCCATTAAATTTTATTTAATTTTTTTAAAGTGTAGTGGGAAGTTTATAAAGTTTTTTATCCTTTTTTTCAATTTATTCAATATTTTTGGCCCCAGTCAAGAAACAAAAATCTTTTTAATTCGTAAAAAGCTTTTATCCCTAGAGATTTTGAGAAAATAGTGTCTAATGTATAGCCTAGGCCTACATACACGCATATCAAAGAGTTTTATGAAAATCTGTCCCGGAATTTTTGGTTAAGAGCCTTCGGTGCCCTAAATTTCTGCTCCCTACCTGATCAAAGTGACATTACAATTACTGGCAACTTAATATCTACAAAAAGCACTGGATTTAGTTATTAAAATTATCTGAAGGAAACACTCAAGACTGACAGACACTGGTCAAAAGATAATAATTAAAGTTAAAGATTTTCCAGCTTTAGGAATATAGGTTTGAGAAGAATTGGGGTGACCAGGCCCTGTGCATTTATTATGATTCATTTATTTGCCCAGTGGCCCCGGTTGCTTTTATGTTGGCCCAGCTACTACATTATAATTATTAGTTTAGTACAGCATCAAAATTGGGACTTTCTATCTTTTTTGATAGTCCTATGCCTAGGCTACAGTGACTGGTTACACACATTTTTGTAAACAATTTTAATTTTATATTTTAATTATTTATAATGAATATACTGAATAGAATGTATTATTTCTGATCGAATTTCGTAGTATCAAGTGTAAGATTATGTGCATTCTTTTTTTTAATTTATTCCAGGCAGTATTAGTTAACACTAACTATAAATTGTACAGCGCTAACTTTTCTTTTTATTTATTTTTACAGCCCCCATTGGTACATAGCCTGTAACGTAAACGATCTCTCCATTTTGTTGTGTTTTTGTTTTTTTCACCTTACATGCCAGATTGAAATTTTATTGATGCTTAACTTTTCAAAAGCATGTTCACAAAAAACGAAACAAGAAATTAAATTAAATTATATTATAATATTAATTGATGGTTAGCCAAAATAAAACAACAGTTATTATATCAGAAATATTGTAGAACGTAAATAAAAGAACAGTTGTTATATTTTCAAACTGGGTAGTTATCTGCGATGATCTTCAAGAATGTCACAAACATATCTTGATCGCGGAACTTGTTTCGTCAAGAAGATATGACTGGAACAGTTCACTGGATGTTCAAAACTGACGGCGAAATTTGCGTTTCGCTCTCATCCACAATATTCTCTACGTTTGGACAATAACGGCGTGCATGTAAATGCCACTGGCGTTGTGGTCAATATGTGCATATGCCGCCCAGCCATCGGACACGATATGTGCATATGCCGCCCAGTCATCAGACTCAGACATGATATGTGTACCCGGGATGATATATCTTTCAATCAAAGGCTCCAGTGTAGCAGCTGGGGGGGGGGGGCTTTTTTTTTTAGCGATGTGACGTCACACGAAAAGCGGAATTATTTAAATGCCCTTTTCATGTTTATTGTTTCATTAACTTACAATGAGTTTCCTCGATTGTTATGGAATGAAAATTAAAGATAATATTGAAGTTTCTAGAAAGTTCCAAATTAAGTGTCCATTATTATGGCCTAAGATATATACATATATGAAGTTGAAAGTGAAAGCTTAAAATACTGTGTGCACTAACTAGTATGCGCATAATGTATTGATGGATCGTGGTCAAATTTTAAATTGGCCAAAACCCTTTATAATCACACCAGGGAATAGGATCCAACCGAGAAAACAGGATTCAAATTCAATGCACCGAAATATCTTAAAGAACTGATTTATAAACACATATGTTTAAAGAGCCTGAGGTCTTCAACACGGTCCTTACTGAGAGTTCCCAGTGTGGATGGACACAGAAAAAAGTCATACGGAGTGCGCTCTTTGAAGCGATAGCGCCAAAATTATGGAACAGTTTGCCTCAATATTTGAGGGAAATTGAAAATGATAAAAAAATTCATTTAAGAAACATCTGAAGACTTTTTTTTCTTTAAATAGATTTAAAAGAAGCATGGATACAAGCGCTATATAGATATTTAATCAATCGATCTGGTAACAGAATCACAACAGAGAACAGATCCCAACCTGAATGGGATCACATGGAGAACGGGATCCCACCGGGGAACGGGATATAAACAGGGAACTGGATCCCACCGGTAACGGGATCAAACCGGGAAAGTGATAATATCTGGGAACGGGTTCCCGCCGGGTAGCGGGATCCCACTGAGAATAGAGATCTGTGGAGAAATGGCTTTGATTCGTGGGTGTGTCGGAGCCACTCTCTTATGATTGTCACACCTGCATGTGTCTAGGAACCACTCCCGTATGATAGTCACACTTGCAATATGTCTAGGAACCACTCTCGTGTGATTGTCACACCTGGGGTCCCACCTGCACGTGACTAGGAACCACTCTCGTATTATTGTCACACCTGGGGTCACACCTCTGCACGTGTATAGAAACTACTCTCGTGTGATTGTCACACAAGCACGTGTCTAGGAACCAATCTCGTCAGAGTGTCACACCTGCACGTGTCTTGGAACCACTCTCGTATGATTCTCACACCTACACGTGTCTAGGGATTTTATGTTATATCAAAGGCTGCGACTATTCGTACCCGGGTACCAGAAGTGAGAGGTTGGGATTAAAAAACTATTTAAAATATTATTGTTGGGTTTGTAAGATAAAATTTGGTATCAAATGAAAGATAATTGAATGGACTATACCTTTGTAAACTTACTTCTTCAGTTTAACTAAAAAAAACTACCACAAATGACTTCCGAATAATACTTATGGGACCCGGGTACGAATGGCGGCGGTGCGTGTCTGGTCCATTTTGACCTAACCTCAAGCACGTCGCCTACATAACAGTATTAAAAATGGGGGGGGGGGCGGATGGGTAAGGTAAGTATGATAGGGGCGTAAAAGGATGGTTCAGAGGTCAGAAGGTAGGTGAAACAGTTAAAGAGAATGAGATAAAAGGGTACTGTGATATCGACTGGAGAGCCTAATGAGGGAATAGTTATCTGCATGGATTTAAGTGATGGCGCGGGGTCAGTGGCGTAGCGAGCTTAACTCGCGCCCGGGGCACAATACCTTTTTAGCGCCCCCCCAATACCTTTTTAGCGCCCCCCCCCCTATTCGAAAACCATACAATATTATAGTAAAATATACCATTTGGCGCCCCATTGTGAGTAGCGCCCGGGGCATGATGCCCCCTTGCTCCCCCCTCACTACGCCACTGCGCGGGGTCAAAAGGAATATGCTAGTGGTGATGTTAGCATTGGGATGAGAGGGGGCTAGTGGTGATGTTAGCATTGGGATGAGAGGGGCTAGTGGTGATGTTAGCATTGGGGTGAGAGGGGCTAGTGTTGATGTTAGCATTGGGATGAGAGGGGGCTAGTGGTGATGTTAGCATTGGGATGAGAGGGGCTAGTGGTGATGTTAGCATTTGGGATGAGATGGGCTAGTGGTGATGTTAGCATTGGGATGAGAGGTGGCTAGTGGAGATGTTAGCATTAGGATGAGAGGGGCTAGTGGTGATGTTAGCATTGGGATGAGAGGGGGGGCTAGTGGGGATGTTAGCATTGGGATGAGAGGGGCTAGTGGGGATGTTAGCATTGGGATGGGGGAAATGTTTTTTTTTGTGTGGCGATTGTAAGGTTATAGGCGGGGGGGGGGGGGGGGGGTAATAGGGTAAGGTTACTGGGTACTTTATATACTTCTTTATGCCATTAAGGTCGTTAGCATTATTTATTTTTTTAATTACTTTTTTTTATATAATCCTACAATGGAGGTAGGCCTAAGGGGGGGGGGGGGGCTAACGATCCACGGTGAAAACGAGATGGTGGCTTCTAAATCTCCATTCCCCCATTTCCCTAACTCATTGTCATTGCGATATTTAAAGTTTGCTAGCTGAGCATTTAAAATTAATATAAAAATGAGGTATTACCCCCCCCCCCCCCCCCCAAAGAAATAATAATCCTTCACTCAGCCACACATTTTTCTTTTTACGATTCGTTTATTCATTGATTAGAATTAGAAAGGGCTGAAAGTATCAAAAAGGGTAGTCAATTAACTTTAATTAAGATATAACTATCCATTATCGAGGTAATTAGTATCACTCCACTTCCGCGTTGTTGATGTCAACAAATACTGACTAGGTCAGCTATTAATAGAGAAAAAATAATAAGGGACGAATACAATCACAGCATGACACTTACAAGAACGCAAGGAGTGCGAAAGTTTCAGGATTTCAAACAGTGGTGTAATAAGGTCTCGTAGCCTTATAAACCGGTTAAGGTCTTTCATATTTCAAGTGCTGTTAGTGTTATGTTGTACGACAGTTTTGATAGCTTTGGTCCTTGGATTTTGTCTATACCTTACACTTACACTAAGTGACTAAGTCTTACATTTACATTGCAACCCCATCTACAGTACAGTCTTACGTTGTATTGTTGTAAAAACGCTGAACAGTCATTATTAAATTTTAAATTGATTGTCATGGATCTGATTAAATATTAGTAATTTTAATAATGAAATTGTTGTTAGGTGCCTGTTTTGTTGGGTGTTTTTTTTTTTAAATTACAACATGACAACATCATTTATTAGCCAATTATATTTATATTATTATTTAATTAATTATTTAGAATTAGACAATTAATTAAATAATCATAATATGAATAGAATTGCTCAAGTCATCATAAATTCTTATTAGTACCTTGAATTACACTTTGGTTTGAGTTACTTTACATATTTCACTATTTATAGAAATGGAGAACTTGGAGTTTATTCCTGGAAATGAAGAGGGTGCTGACACGTCTGGTGAAATAAAAATTGATGGTGCAGATTTGGTCAACGTTTTGGCTCTGCACGAAGATCCCCACTTTGAGGAGCATGACATGTCCAGGGTCAGTGTCTTGGATTTTGGAGATGAATGCTTCTTGCTTAAAAATGTACTTACTGAACAAGAGTGCAACCATTTCATCCAAGAAGGAGAGAAATTGGGGTTTGAGGAAATTCTTTACTCCCGTGATGATTACAGGAGTTCCCAGAGGTGATATGACATGATATTTTTAAATGTATTTTGGTAATACATGTTTTTCATTGAATGATATTTCTAATTATTTAATAGACATAATACAATCACATTTTTCAACTACATTAAATTTGCATTCTTTATTTGAATAAGGCAATGTTATCTATTTTTTTAAATTGAAACAAACATAATTAAATCTGATGGCGCAACTGCAACTGTAACCTCACAAATAAAATTTTAATCAACTGTCCCATTTAATTTGATATATAAGAATCTCTTGTGTTACGCCCCCTATTGTGTTCTATGAATTTGAACAAGTTCCTGGTCTAGGGGATTTGAAAAGGGGCTAACACAGGTATATTTTAGACACACCATTGGCTAAAATAAAGACACTCAGTGCTCTATATAAACAATACTATCATAAGTCTAAGTTCCTGGCATTACTATTTCTGCTAACTATTGAATGGCCCTATCTAGTATTTAGCAAATGCAACGGAAAGCTAGTCACACATCGATATGCTCATCTTTGCTCTCTCTAACTGTAGGAGAATACACACAGTACTTATAGTCTTATAGTGAAAGATTTTGCGTGGCTTGACCTCAGATGTGGGTCAACGTTCGCTTAATAGATGTTGGTCGGGCCAACAATGTGTCACCCTTCCTGGAAGGTGGTAATCTCATACGGCTAGGTTAATGGGATACATAAAGAAAATGGCCCTACCTTGTAACACTTGTTATGTTCAACAAATTTTACTTTGCATTTCTGACTTAGGCTATCATTTCGAAGCCCTGAGCTTTCTATGGTGATATGGAGGCGCTTACAAAAACACTTAAAACCCATTGTGATTGATCAAGACCCTCAAAACTTACACATTGAAGGAGTCCCATTGTTGATGCAAGGAACATGGATTCCCAAGGGTTTAAATAATGTAATTCTGAAATAATTACTCTGAATTAAGTTTAAGTGACATTGGAATGTGAATTAAGTTAAATCTAATCTAAGTTAAAGTGGCATCTGATGGCAAAATTTACTATTTTGTGCTAAAAAGATAAACTTGTTTTGTTTTAACTAAGTGTTTAAAGTATCTGGTGAATAAGATAAGATATTACAGATTTTTCGACTTGCACGATACCAACCTGGGGGACACTTTGCACCACATAATGATGGATTTTTTGTGAGGTCAGCCACACAACGGTCGCTACAGACATTCATGGTATATCTAAATGGCAGCTTTTCAGGGGGAAGCACAAATTTTGTAGATCCATCTCAAACATTATATAAGGTACTGGTACTGATCATTGTGAATTTTCTTTAATTTTATTCTATCTTATTCCATACTTTTGTAAGCAATCTTGATAACCTAGGAAAGCTAATACGATTCTAATTTCACTTGTTATAAATTATGAATTGAATTTTTAGTAATAGCGTATAAAGAAAAATTAAGTAGTCTGATAATTTCTTTTGTTTACTCTAATGGATTTAAATTTACTGGTATGGTACATTGCATGCAGGGCCCTGATGGGAAATATTGTGCCGAAGAAAAAAACATTCTGTGCCGTGTACAACCAGAAACTGGCCTGGCAATTATTTTTAACCATAATCGTCTGCATGAAGGTGAAAAATTGAGGTATGTCAAGATAAGTAAATGAAAGTGTTTTAGAATATTTTAAGTATGCATTTTTTTATGGCTATTACTACTACAGGTACTGGTACATAACATTGATTTTGAAGTATTTATCTTTTTTTTTTCTTAGGAATGGGATGAAGTACATTCTACGTACAGATATCATGTTTGAAAACATTTCACCTCAAGGTGTGTCAGAAAAACAGTCACAGGCAATGCTATTGTTACAGGATGCTGATAGGCTCGAGGTAAACAGAATTACATTTAAAAGTTATCATTATAATGGTAGTGATTCACGTATTTACACTGATAGTGTATTTGAATGGTTTATGACAATTTGCTGGAAGTAATTATTCCATAAAGCTCAAACCTCCAAAAAATTAAGTACAGTAATTCAGATATTAAAGCAGAGAAAATATTTTTTTTACCTTTATAATCTAAACAAATTCATTAGTTTTTGTTGAGTGATTGCAAATTTCCTTCTTATTTTAATAATGAGAAAGAGTTTTTGATGTGCAAAAATTCTCAGTAAATTCTTAAGGGCAGGTTAAACACCTAAAATCTTAATTTTTAGTTAAAAAAACTAATTTTAGAAAACTGCTTATCTGTGAAGTATATTCATTTCCAAACACAATCGTACTTTTATTTTGTAAATAAAAGCAATAAAAGTATTTTAATTAAATTTTTGAAATGTGCAAGGTATAAACAAAATTACCTAATTAATTATGCAAAATTTTAAAATGTTTATATCTTTGCTTGTAATTATCCGATTTAAATTATTTTTTCACCCACATTTATGAAATTTAAATCCATACCATTTTATTAAGGGAATATACTATGTTGTTAAATTTAATTTCATTGGTTGTTAGAACAGGATATCCTTTGCCAAAAATAGTTTTCAGCCAATCACAGCGCTTCTTTTAAAACCACTAGGCTCACTGGGCCTACCTGCATTGTTTACATTTTTCAGCAGTTCATTCACACGCGGTGGAAGTATTTCTAAACTGTGTTGGATTTTTCTGTTTTAAAAGGGCCTCCTAATTTTATTTGATAATAATCTTACAATAGCAATGGATAAAGTTAAAGCAAAAAAGAATGGAAATAGATATCGCTGTAAAAAACGTAAATTTCAGGGAAATAGATACACTAAAAAGGATAAGCCTAGTGGTAGTGAAACTACCACTGCTACTTGTACTCAAGTAACTGTGTGCAGGGAAAACGTTCCTGATAATAATATCATCGAAGATATTGTTATGGACACTGTTGATAATAATTTAAAACCAGTACCCACATCTTCTTCCTTTCAAAAACTTAACGATTCATTAAATATTTGTAGTCCAAAATTTCCTGAAATTAGTGGTTATCGCTTAGTAGATGTGGGATTAATTATAACATTAGTACAATCATTTGCTTGTTCATTTTGTGAGCAGCTTACAAATTATTCTGTTAGAGAAAAGCTAAATGGGGTGAGCAGTATTTTATATTTTAAATGTACAAAGTGTAGGCATGAAATTGAATTTAAGACATGCACCGAGAATGTCAACCTGCGATTGCAGTTAGCGATGAACAGCATTGGCTGTCATCAAGAGAAAACCAAGAGATTTCTTGGGAATATGGACATGCCTCCCCCTGTAAGTGCTCCTATTGTATCTAAATACAAGGAGAGAATTCATTCTGCTACTAATGAAGTAGCAAAACAGTGCATGTCTCAGGCTGCATTGGAATTGAAAGAAGCCCAGGGTACAGATGTTACTGTTTCCTGTGATGGGACCTGGCAACGGCGCGGCTTTGTTTCGAAGAATGGAGTAGCTACTGTTTTGTCAGTAAATTCTAATAAAGGGCCCTCTAAAGTAGTTGATACTCATGTGAGTAGCAATTACTGTGATAAATGTGCCAAGGCCAAGAAAAGATTTCCTGATATTTCTGATTATCAGGAGTGGTTTGTAAACCACATGGATGCCGGTGAATGTGATTCTAATCACCAAGGTACATCTGGTCAGATGGAACCAAAAGGCATATTAAAAATCTTTCGCCGTTCTCAACAAAAGTATAATCTCACTTATACTGGCTATTTAGGGGATGGGGATTCTAAAAGTTTTAAAAATGTAGCTGAAGCTAATCCTCCAGTTTATGAAGGAGTTACTATATCAAAATTAGAATGTTGCGGTCATGTCCAGAAGCGAATGGGGAAACGCTTGCTAGATAAAGTTAATGAAAATAAAGGTAAATTATTTGTGGATAATGGTAAAAGTTATAAAGGAATAGGTGGGGCAGGCAGATTAACTAAATCTGCTATAAAACGCATTCAAGGACATTATGGTGCAGCAATTAGAAAAAATTCAGGGGACATGGGTAAAATGAAAAAAAGTATTTGGGCAATATTTCATCACCGTGAGGGTAAACATAGCGATTGCGGTAGTTGGTGTCCCAAAGATAAAGATTTGATAACTGCGAATAAGAATGTTCTTCCTTCCTTTGTTATAAATATTATTATGCCAGTATTTAAGGAGCTTTCATCTGATGCTCTTTTAGCAAAATGCGTTCACGGGGGGACTCAAAACGCAAATGAAGCATTCCATAATTTAATTTGGTATCGCTGTCCGAAGACCTCATTTGTTGGGAGAAAGAGACTAGAAATAGCTGTAGATGATGCCACCATAGTTTATAACAATGGTGAATTAAAAAGGGGGGACATTTTTAAAAATTTAGGTTTAAATTTTGGAAAATATTGTTTTCAGACATTTTCTAAAATCGATAAAAAGCGTGTATCATCCTCGCTTATTCAAAATTTAGATAAAAGTAAAGCTAAAAGGGCTAAAAAGTCTATATTATCTAGTAAGGAATTGGATCAGGAAGAGTTTTATGTTGCAGGAGGGTTTTAATCTTTGTAAATTTCCCTAAAAATTGTAAATTTGTAAGTTTTCTTTAATTTTCTCAAAATCTCATTTTTCATTAAAAAAATTCACATCAAACCCTATAACTTCTAAATTACTAAATGAATTACTGCATAAATTGGCAGGCATTTTCTTTACATACTTGTTGTGCTAGTGTAGTAATTTTAATTAGATTGTTTTACAAGTATAAGAAATATTCAGGAAAATGTTAACCCATACCCCAAGATTTTTTCATCGAAGAACATGGATATCTATAAAATTCAGGTAAATTACATTTTTTACTTTACTACAAATATTTTAGTAAACTATTACAACACCATTATGAATTACAACATATCAATTTTGTAGGGTTCTAGGTCTATCTCTTCTTGAGATATCAAAGCCCACAATTTGGTCATTTTTATATATTTTCGCAAAGATTTGCCCTATAATTGATGAAAATCATTATTTTTTACTAACCTGGATTTTTTATATATTTTTTTAATTGATCTATAAGATGATTACTAACAACTGAAACAAAAAAAATGGTCAAATTCCCTTATTTCAATTTTGGTGTTTAACCTGCCCTTAATAGCTGTATTTTATAATATTAATATATTAGACTCTGTTTATAGAAAAGAAATTAATGAATTAGCAAATTAGGAATCTTTCAATCAACCAACCACATCCATTAATATCAATGATCAAGGACTAAATGTACAACTGGTAAAACACTATTTAAAAAATTTTTTACATTTCAATAAATCAGAGTCTTAGTCTTAGTGATTCACTCAAACTCAATTTGTTTGTTTCTGCACACACTGTGGTAGGGTTTTTGGGGAGGAGAGGGGAAGTGTAAGATAAACATGTATAGCACCTTTTTTTTTTTTTTAATTGAACAAAGTTCTGTGAAAGTGATTGCAATATTGTCTCCAGGCAGCTGGTAATTGTATGGAGGCAATGCAGTTGTTCAGGAAAGCTTACAAAATGTGCCCAGACCTGGAACAGCAAAATTTGGCTGCTTAATACATTTAGTAACTGCTTTATCCTTGAGATGAAAATTAATTTCCCTCTTATGACTGTGATTGATTGCATGTTGAAAGGATACAAAATTCTTTATTTTTTCAAAAAATAAATTATAATTAATTAAAAAGTGATTTATTGTCTCTTTTTGAGAGTGTGTTTTTTTCTCATTGTATTGTAAATTGAACTTCACCCCACTCATGTATTTTATCCTTCTAAATTGAACTTCACCCCACTCATGTATTTTATCCTTCTAAATTGAACTTCACCCCACTCATGTATTTTATCCTTCTAAATTGAACTTCACCCCACTCATGTATTTTATCCTTCTAAATTGAACTTCACCCCAATCATGTATTTTATCCTTCTAAATTGAACTTCACCCCACTCATGTATTTTATCCTTCTAAATTGAACTTCACCCCACTCATGTATTTTATCCTTCTAAATTGAACTTCACCCCACTCATGTATTTTATCCTTCTAAATTGAACTTCACCCCACTCATGTATTTTATCCTTCTAAATTGAACTTCACCCCACTCATGTATTTTATCCTTTAAATTGAAATTCACCCCACTCATGTATTTTATCCTTCTAAATTGAAATTCACCCCACTCATGTATTTTATCCTTCTAAATTGAACTTCACCCCACTCATGTATTTTATCCTTCTAAATTGAACTTCACCCCACTCATGTATTTTATCCTTCTAAATTGAACTTACCCCCACTCATGTATTTTATCCTTCTAAATTGAACTTACCCCCACTCATGTATTTTATCCTTCTAAATTGAACTTACCCCCACTCATGTATTTTATCCTTCTAAATTGAACTTCACCCCACTCATGTATTTTATCCTTCTAAATTGAACGTCACCCCAATCATGTATTTTATCCTTCTAAATTGAACTTCACCCCACTCATGTATTTTATCCTTCTAAATTGAACTTCACCCCACTCATGTATTTTATCCTTCTAAATTGAACTTCACCCCAATCATGTATTTTATCCTTCTAAATTGAACTTCACCCCACTCATGTATTTTATCCTTCTAAATTGAACTTCACCCCACTCATGTATTTTATCCTTCTAAATTGAACTTCACCCCACTCATGTATTTTATCCTTCTAAATTGAACTTCACCCCACTCATGTATTTTATCCTTCTAAATTGAACTTCACCCCACTCATGTATTTTATCCTTTAAATTGAAATTCACCCCACTCATGTATTTTATCCTTCTAAATTGAAATTCACCCCACTCATGTATTTTATCCTTCTAAATTGAACTTCACCCCACTCATGTATTTTATCCTTCTAAATTGAACTTCACCCCACTCATGTATTTTATCCTTCTAAATTGAACTTCACCCCACTCATGTATTTTATCCTTCTAAATTGAACTTCACCCCACTCATGTATTTTATCCTTCTAAATTGAACTTCACCCCACTCATGTATTTTATCCTTCTAAATTGAACTTCACCCCAGTCATGTATTTTATCCTTCTAAATTGAACTTCACCCCGCTCATGTATTTTATCCTTCTAAATTGAACTTACCCCCACTAATGTATTTTCTCATTCTAAATTGAACTTCAACTCACTCCAGTATCAATAAAATGTATTACACAAGTTTTACTGAGGTCTTGGTATTTGTGAAAGATAGTTTAAATTATTTTATCTATTACTTAAATATAATTAACCATTATAGTTATAAGTGGTCAAACGTAATTTTGGCAGCACTCTTTTATTTGGTAGATTTCACATTACAACTACCAGTATTTTATTAGATCTGCTAGTACCAATTCCTTGAGAATGTGATAAACAATTTTTAAGGATTTGTAACCGCAATAATATCCACAATTTTTTTTTAATAAAATAAGAATAAATTTCATGTATGCATAATAAATTCCTCTTTATAATTAATGTCATAAAATTATTTGTATATGTGAAGAAAAAAAGTGAGGTCTAAAATTTCAGTATATTGTGCAGATTATTAATAATTTTTATTTGGCAACATAAGAACAAAAACAATACAAGTATAACAAAAATGCTTATAACAAAACACTATACCAGTAGATTAAAATAAACAACACTAAAATGTTCAGTAAGATGACTTTCAATCAATAGAATTTTAATCAGTAATGGGTTTATTTTATTTAACAATAAATTAATGGCATCCAGTTTCAATTCAGCTCAGGTCTTGATTTATATCTACTCTACATTTCTTTTCTGGGGAAAGATATTTAATAAAAGTTTATTATATGAGTTTTAAAGTCTCATCTTTTTACAAGTTCCTGAAATAAAGATTCTCATAAATATCAGTTAAACATGCTAAACTTTTTATTTACATAATTGAAATAATGATTTATTTAAGACGTTATCTTGCCACGCACCTGAGACCTACTTTCAGATTTGAGAAGATCATTCTTAAAAAAGCTAATATATGTCATTGTATATGAGGACACACCATTTACTTCTCATAAAAACCAACATTTAATGTATTACACTGATCAAATCTTTACCATTCTAAAAATAGATATTCACCTTTTAGAAAACATATTAAGAACATTATATTCAGTGCCATACCTCGTTGATCTTGAGATCCCCTTACAAATTGGCTGCACCACTTTTCTCAAACAATATCAATCAATGTATGATGGTCCATTTTATTTCAAGTCCACAATAACAAACACACAAGGCCTTCAATGGTCTTGGCCTAAGAAGTGTCTTCTTTGCACCTGGAAAATATACTGTTAACACACTCCCACACACATACATCATCATCCAGACTAATTTTTCTTTCAATTATAGTGTATAATATTTAATGTATTACACCTATTGCTCTTTGCCAATTCTTTACTATTCTAAAAATAGAATCAACTTTTAGAAAACATACATGGGAGTTCAAATCCAGTCCTGTCACATCTTGCTGCACAATTGCTTTGTTGGTGGCATTTACATCTTCCTCTGTCTGCCTTTGCATGTAGTTTATCATTTGCAGATTATATTCAGTGCCATACCTCCTCTCCTCATTGATCATGAGATCCCCTTACAAATTGGCCGCACCACTTTTCTCCAACAATATCAATCAATGTATGATGGTCCATTTTATTTCAAGTCCACAATAACAAACACACAAGTCCTTCAATGGTCTTGGCCTAAGAAATGTCTCCATTGCACCTGGAAAATATACTGTTAACACACTCCCACACACATACATCATCATCCAGACTAATTTTTCGTTCAATTATAGTGTATAATATTTAATGTATTACTCTGATAGCTATTTGTCAATTCTTTACTATTCTAAAAATAGAAATTCAACTTTTAGAAAACATACATGGGAGTTCAAATCCAGTCCTGTCAAATCTTGCTGCACAACTACTTTGTTGGTGGCATTTACATCTTCCCCTGTCTGCCTTTGCATGTAGTTCATCATCTGCAGATTATATTCAGTGCCATACCGCCTCTCCTCGTTGATCTTGAGATCCCCTTACAAATTGGCCGCACCACTTTTCTCCAACAATATCAATCAATGTAAGATGGTCCATTTTATTTCAAGTCCACAATAACAAACACACAAGTCCTTCAATGGTCTTGGCCTAAGAAATGTCTACATTGCACCTGGAAAATATACTGTTAACACACTTCCACACACATACATCATCATCCAGACTAATTTTTCCTTCAAATATAGTGTATAATAATTAACGTATTACACCTATAGCTCTTTGTCAATTCTTTACTATTCTAAAAACATAAATTCAACTTTTAGGAAACATACATTGGAGTTCAAATCCAGTCCTGTCAAATCTTGCTGCACAATTGCTTTGTTGGTAGAATTTACATCTTCCTCTGTCTTTGCATGTAGACCATCATCTGCAGATTATATTCAGTGCCATACCTCCTCTCCTCATTGATCTTGAGATCCCCTTACAAATTGGCCGCACCACTTTTCTCCAACAATATCAATCAATGTATGATGGTCCATTTTATTTCAAGTCCACAATAACAAACACACAAGGCCTTCAATGGTCTTGGCCTAAGAAATGTCTCCATTGCACCTGGAAAATATACTGTTAACACACTCCCACACACATACATCATCATTTCAATTATAGTGTATAATATTGAATGTATTACTCTGATAGCTCTTTGTCAATTCTTTACTATTCTAAAAATAGAAATTCAACTTTTAGAAAACATACATGGGAGTTCAAATCCAGTCCTGTCACATCTTGCTGCACAACTACTTTTTTGGTGGCATTTACATCTTCCTCTGTCTGCCTTTGCATGTAGTTTATCATCTGCAGATTATATTCAGTGCCATACCTCCTCTCCTCATTGATCATGAGATCCCCTTACAAATTGGCCGCACCACTTTTCTCCAACAATATCAATCAATGTATGATGGTCCCTTTTTTATTTCAAGTCCACAATAACAAACACACAAGTCCTTCAATGGTCTTGGCCTAAGAAATGTCTCCATTGCACCTGGAAAATATACTGTTAACACACTCCCACACACATACATCATCATCCAGACTAATTTTTCTTTCAATTATAGTGTATAATATTTAATGTATTACTCTGATAGCTATTTGTCAATTCTTTACTATTCTAAAAATAGAAATTCAACTTTTAGAAAACATACATGGGAGTTCAAATCCAGTCCTGTCAAATCTTGCTGCACAACTACTTTGTTGGTGGCATTTACATCTTCCCCTGTCTGCCTTTGCATGTAGTTCATCATCTGCAGATTATATTCAGTGCCATACCTCCTCTCCTCATTGATCTTGAGATCCCCTTACAAATTGGCCGCACCACTTTTCTCCAACAATATCAATCAATGTATGATGGTCCATTTTACTTCAAGTCCACAATAACAAACACACAAGTCCTTCAATGGTCTTGGCCTAAGAAATGTCTCCATTGCACCTGGAAAATATACTGTTAACACACTTCCACACACATACATCATCATCCAGACTAATTTTTCCTTCAAATATAGTGTATAATAATTAATGTATTACACCTATAGCTCTTTGTCAATTCTTTACTATTCTAAAAACATAAATTCAACTTTTAGGAAACATACATTGGAGTTCAAATCCAGTCCTGTCAAATCTTGCTGCACAATTGCTTTGTTGGTAGAATTTACATCTTCCTCTGTCTTTGCATGTAGTCCATCATCTGCAGATTATATTCAGTGCCATACCTCCTCTCCTCATTGATCTTGAGATCCCCTTACAAATTGGCTGCACCACTTTTCTCCAACAATATCAATCAATGTATGATGGTCCATTTTATTTCAAGTCCACAATAACAAACACACAAGTCCTTCAATGGTCTTGGCCTAAGAAATGTCTCCATTGCACCTGGAAAATATACTGTTAACACACTTCCACACACATACATCATCATCCAGACTAATTTTTCCTTCAAATATAGTGTATAATAATTAACGTAGTACACCTATAGCTCTTTGTCAATTCTTTACTATTCTAAAAACATAAATTCAACTTTTAGGAAACATACATTGGAGTTCAAATCCAGTCCTGTCAAATCTTGCTGCACAATTGCTTTGTTGGTAGAATTTACATCTTCCTCTGTCTTTGCATGTAGTCCATCATCTGCAGATTATATTCAGTGCCATACCTCCTATCCTCATTGATCTTGAGATCCCCTTACAAATTGGCCGCACCACTTTTCTCCAACAATATCAATCAATGTATGATGGTCCATTTTATTTCAAGTCCACAATAACAAAAACACAAGGCCTTCAATGGTCTTGGCCTAAGAAATGTCTCCATTGCACCTGGAAAATATACTGTTAACACACTCCCACACACATACATCATCATCCAGACTAATTTTTCTTTCAATTATAGTGTATAATATTTAATGTATTACTCTGATAGCTATTTGTCAATTCTTTACTATTCTAAAAATAGAAATTCAACTTTTAGAAAACATACATGGGAGTTCAAATCCAGTCCTGTCACATCTTGCTGCACAACTACTTTGTTGTTGGCATTTACATCTTCCCCTGTCTGCCTTTGCATGTAGTTCATCATCTGCAGATTATATTCAGTGCCATACCTCCTCTCCTCATTGATCTTGAGATCCCCTTACAAATTGGCCGCACCACTTTTCTCCAACAATATCAATCAATGTATGATGGTCCATTTTATTTCAAGTCCACAATAACAAACACACAAGGCCTTCAATGGTCTTGGCCTAAGAAATGTCTCCATTGCACCTGGAAAATATACTGTTAACACACTCCCACACACATACATCATCATTTCAATTATAGTGTATAATATTGAATGTATTACTCTGATAGCTCTTTGTCAATTCTTTACTATTCTAAAAATAGAAATTCAACTTTTAGAAAACATACATGGGAGTTCAAATCCAGTCCTGTCACATCTTGCTGCACAACTACTTTTTTGGTGGCATTTACATCTTCCCCTGTCTGCCTTTGCATGTAGTTTATCATCTGCAGATTATATTCAGTGCCATACCTCCTCTCCTCATTGATCTTGAGATCCCCTTACAAATTGGCCGCACCACTTTTCTCCAACAATATCAATCAATGTATGATGGTCCATTTTACTTCAAGTCCACAATAACAAACACACAAGTCCTTCAATGGTCTTGGCCTAAGAAATGTCTCCATTGCACCTGGAAAATATACTGTTAACACACTTCCACACACATACATCATCATCCAGACTAATGTTTCCTTCAAATATAGTGTATAATAATTAATGTATTACACCTATAGCTCTTTGTCAATTCTTTACTATTCTAAAAACATAAATTCAACTTTTAGGAAACATACATTGGAGTTCAAATCCAGTCCTGTCAAATCTTGCTGCACAATTGCTTTGTTGGTAGAATTTACATCTTCCTCTGTCTTTGCATGTAGTCCATCATCTGCAGATTATATTCAGTGCCATACCTCCTATCCTCATTGATCTTGAGATCCCCTTACAAATTGGCCGCACCACTTTTCTCCAACAATATCAATCAATGTATGATGGTCCATTTTATTTCAAGTCCACAATAACAAAAACACAAGGCCTTCAATGGTCTTGGCCTAAGAAATGTCTCCATTGCACCTGGAAAATATACTGTTAACACACTCCCACACACATACATCATCATCCAGACTAATTTTTCTTTCAATTATAGTGTATAATATTTAATGTATTACTCTGATAGCTATTTGTCAATTCTTTACTATTCTAAAAATAGAAATTCAACTTTTAGAAAACATACATGGGAGTTCAAATCCAGTCCTGTCACATCTTGCTGCACAACTACTTTGTTGTTGGCATTTACATCTTCCCCTGTCTGCCTTTGCATGTAGTTCATCATCTGCAGATTATATTCAGTGCCATACCTCCTCTCCTCATTGATCTTGAGATCCCCTTACAAATTGGCCGCACCACTTTTCTCCAACAATATCAATCAATGTATGATGGTCCATTTTATTTCAAGTCCACAATAACAAACACACAAGGCCTTCAATGGTCTTGGCCTAAGAAATGTCTCCATTGCACCTGGAAAATATACTGTTAACACACTCCCACACACATACATCATCATTTCAATTATAGTGTATAATATTGAATGTATTACTCTGATAGCTCTTTGTCAATTCTTTACTATTCTAAAAATAGAAATTCAACTTTTAGAAAACATACATGGGAGTTCAAATCCAGTCCTGTCACATCTTGCTGCACAACTACTTTTTTGGTGGCATTTACATCTTCCTCTGTCTGCCTTTGCATGTAGTTTATCATTTGCAGATTATATTCAGTGCCATACCTCCTCTCCTCATTGATCATGAGATCCCCTTACAAATTGGCCGCACCACTTTTCTCCAACAATATCAATCAATGTATGATGGTCCATTTTATTTCAAGTCCACAATAACAAACACACAAGTCCTTCAATGGTCTTGGCCTAAGAAATGTCTCCATTGCACCTGGAAAATATACTGTTAACACACTCCCACACACATACATCATCATCCAGACTAATTTTTCGTTCAATTATAGTGTATAATATTTAATGTATTACTCTGATAGCTATTTGTCAATTCTTTACTATTCTAAAAATAGAAATTCAACTTTTAGAAAACATACATGGGAGTTCAAATCCAGTCCTGTCAAATCTTGCTGCACAACTACTTTGTTGGTGGCATTTACATCTTCCCCTGTCTGCCTTTGCATGTAGTTCATCATCTGCAGATTATATTCAGTGCCATACCGCCTCTCCTCGTTGATCTTGAGATCCCCTTACAAATTGGCCGCACCACTTTTCTCCAACAATATCAATCAATGTAAGATGGTCCATTTTATTTCAAGTCCACAATAACAAACACACAAGTCCTTCAATGGTCTTGGCCTAAGAAATGTCTACATTGCACCTGGAAAATATACTGTTAACACACTTCCACACACATACATCATCATCCAGACTAATTTTTCCTTCAAATATAGTGTATAATAATTAACGTATTACACCTATAGCTCTTTGTCAATTCTTTACTATTCTAAAAACATAAATTCAACTTTTAGGAAACATACATTGGAGTTCAAATCCAGTCCTGTCAAATCTTGCTGCACAATTGCTTTGTTGGTAGAATTTACATCTTCCTCTGTCTTTGCATGTAGACCATCATCTGCAGATTATATTCAGTGCCATACCTCCTCTCCTCATTGATCTTGAGATCCCCTTACAAATTGGCCGCACCACTTTTCTCCAACAATATCAATCAATGTATGATGGTCCATTTTATTTCAAGTCCACAATAACAAACACACAAGGCCTTCAATGGTCTTGGCCTAAGAAATGTCTCCATTGCACCTGGAAAATATACTGTTAACACACTCCCACACACATACATCATCATTTCAATTATAGTGTATAATATTGAATGTATTACTCTGATAGCTCTTTGTCAATTCTTTACTATTCTAAAAATAGAAATTCAACTTTTAGAAAACATACATGGGAGTTCAAATCCAGTCCTGTCACATCTTGCTGCACAACTACTTTGTTGTTGGCATTTACATCTTCCCCTGTCTGCCTTTGCATGTAGTTCATCATCTGCAGATTATATTCAGTGCCATACCTCCTCTCCTCATTGATCTTGAGATCCCCTTACAAATTGGCCGCACCACTTTTCTCCAACAATATCAATCAATGTATGATGGTCCATTTTATTTCAAGTCCACAATAACAAACACACAAGGCCTTCAATGGTCTTGGCCTAAGAAATGTCTCCATTGCACCTGGAAAATATACTGTTAACACACTCCCACACACATACATCATCATTTCAATTATAGTGTATAATATTGAATGTATTACTCTGATAGCTCTTTGTCAATTCTTTACTATTCTAAAAATAGAAATTCAACTTTTAGAAAACATACATGGGAGTTCAAATCCAGTCCTGTCACATCTTGCTGCACAACTACTTTTTTGGTGGCATTTACATCTTCCTCTGTCTGCCTTTGCATGTAGTTTATCATTTGCAGATTATATTCAGTGCCATACCTCCTCTCCTCATTGATCATGAGATCCCCTTACAAATTGGCCGCACCACTTTTCTCCAACAATATCAATCAATGTATGATGGTCCATTTTATTTCAAGTCCACAATAACAAACACACAAGTCCTTCAATGGTCTTGGCCTAAGAAATGTCTCCATTGCACCTGGAAAATATACTGTTAACACACTCCCACACACATACATCATCATCCAGACTAATTTTTCGTTCAATTATAGTGTATAATATTTAATGTATTACTCTGATAGCTATTTGTCAATTCTTTACTATTCTAAAAATAGAAATTCAACTTTTAGAAAACATACATGGGAGTTCAAATCCAGTCCTGTCAAATCTTGCTGCACAACTACTTTGTTGGTGGCATTTACATCTTCCCCTGTCTGCCTTTGCATGTAGTTCATCATCTGCAGATTATATTCAGTGCCATACCGCCTCTCCTCGTTGATCTTGAGATCCCCTTACAAATTGGCCGCACCACTTTTCTCCAACAATATCAATCAATGTAAGATGGTCCATTTTATTTCAAGTCCACAATAACAAACACACAAGTCCTTCAATGGTCTTGGCCTAAGAAATGTCTACATTGCACCTGGAAAATATACTGTTAACACACTTCCACACACATACATCATCATCCAGACTAATTTTTCCTTCAAATATAGTGTATAATAATTAACGTATTACACCTATAGCTCTTTGTCAATTCTTTACTATTCTAAAAACATAAATTCAACTTTTAGGAAACATACATTGGAGTTCAAATCCAGTCCTGTCAAATCTTGCTGCACAATTGCTTTGTTGGTAGAATTTACATCTTCCTCTGTCTTTGCATGTAGACCATCATCTGCAGATTATATTCAGTGCCATACCTCCTCTCCTCATTGATCTTGAGATCCCCTTACAAATTGGCCGCACCACTTTTCTCCAACAATATCAATCAATGTATGATGGTCCATTTTATTTCAAGTCCACAATAACAAACACACAAGGCCTTCAATGGTCTTGGCCTAAGAAATGTCTCCATTGCACCTGGAAAATATACTGTTAACACACTCCCACACACATACATCATCATTTCAATTATAGTGTATAATATTGAATGTATTACTCTGATAGCTCTTTGTCAATTCTTTACTATTCTAAAAATAGAAATTCAACTTTTAGAAAACATACATGGGAGTTCAAATCCAGTCCTGTCACATCTTGCTGCACAACTACTTTTTTGGTGGCATTTACATCTTCCTCTGTCTGCCTTTGCATGTAGTTTATCATCTGCAGATTATATTCAGTGCCATACCTCCTCTCCTCATTGATCATGAGATCCCCTTACAAATTGGCCGCACCACTTTTCTCCAACAATATCAATCAATGTATGATGGTCCCTTTTTTATTTCAAGTCCACAATAACAAACACACAAGTCCTTCAATGGTCTTGGCCTAAGAAATGTCTCCATTGCACCTGGAAAATATACTGTTAACACACTCCCACACACATACATCATCATCCAGACTAATTTTTCTTTCAATTATAGTGTATAATATTTAATGTATTACTCTGATAGCTATTTGTCAATTCTTTACTATTCTAAAAATAGAAATTCAACTTTTAGAAAACATACATGGGAGTTCAAATCCAGTCCTGTCAAATCTTGCTGCACAACTACTTTGTTGGTGGCATTTACATCTTCCCCTGTCTGCCTTTGCATGTAGTTCATCATCTGCAGATTATATTCAGTGCCATACCTCCTCTCCTCATTGATCTTGAGATCCCCTTACAAATTGGCCGCACCACTTTTCTCCAACAATATCAATCAATGTATGATGGTCCATTTTATTTCAAGTCCACAATAACAAACACACAAGTCCTTCAATGGTCTTGGCCTAAGAAATGTCTCCATTGCACCTGGAAAATATACTGTTAACACACTTCCACACACATACATCATCATTTCAATTATAGTGTATAATATTGAATGTATTACTCTGATAGCTCTTTGTCAATTCTTTACTATTCTAAAAATAGAAATTCAACTTTTAGAAAACATACATGGGAGTTCAAATCCAGTCCTGTCACATCTTGCTGCACAACTACTTTGTTGTTGGCATTTACATCTTCCCCTGTCTGCCTTTGCATGTAGTTCATCATCTGCAGATTATATTCAGTGCCATACCTCCTCTCCTCATTGATCTTGAGATCCCCTTACAAATTGGCCGCACCACTTTTCTCCAACAATATCAATCAATGTATGATGGTCCATTTTATTTCAAGTCCACAATAACAAACACACAAGGCCTTCAATGGTCTTGGCCTAAGAAATGTCTCCATTGCACCTGGAAAATATACTGTTAACACACTCCCACACACATACATCATCATTTCAATTATAGTGTATAATATTGAATGTATTACTCTGATAGCTCTTTGTCAATTCTTTACTATTCTAAAAATAGAAATTCAACTTTTAGAAAACATACATGGGAGTTCAAATCCAGTCCTGTCACATCTTGCTGCACAACTACTTTTTTGGTGGCATTTACATCTTCCTCTGTCTGCCTTTGCATGTAGTTTATCATTTGCAGATTATATTCAGTGCCATACCTCCTCTCCTCATTGATCATGAGATCCCCTTACAAATTGGCCGCACCACTTTTCTCCAACAATATCAATCAATGTATGATGGTCCATTTTATTTCAAGTCCACAATAACAAACACACAAGTCCTTCAATGGTCTTGGCCTAAGAAATGTCTCCATTGCACCTGGAAAATATACTGTTAACACACTCCCACACACATACATCATCATCCAGACTAATTTTTCGTTCAATTATAGTGTATAATATTTAATGTATTACTCTGATAGCTATTTGTCAATTCTTTACTATTCTAAAAATAGAAATTCAACTTTTAGAAAACATACATGGGAGTTCAAATCCAGTCCTGTCAAATCTTGCTGCACAACTACTTTGTTGGTGGCATTTACATCTTCCCCTGTCTGCCTTTGCATGTAGTTCATCATCTGCAGATTATATTCAGTGCCATACCGCCTCTCCTCGTTGATCTTGAGATCCCCTTACAAATTGGCCGCACCACTTTTCTCCAACAATATCAATCAATGTAAGATGGTCCATTTTATTTCAAGTCCACAATAACAAACACACAAGTCCTTCAATGGTCTTGGCCTAAGAAATGTCTACATTGCACCTGGAAAATATACTGTTAACACACTTCCACACACATACATCATCATCCAGACTAATTTTTCCTTCAAATATAGTGTATAATAATTAACGTATTACACCTATAGCTCTTTGTCAATTCTTTACTATTCTAAAAACATAAATTCAACTTTTAGGAAACATACATTGGAGTTCAAATCCAGTCCTGTCAAATCTTGCTGCACAATTGCTTTGTTGGTAGAATTTACATCTTCCTCTGTCTTTGCATGTAGACCATCATCTGCAGATTATATTCAGTGCCATACCTCCTCTCCTCATTGATCTTGAGATCCCCTTACAAATTGGCCGCACCACTTTTCTCCAACAATATCAATCAATGTATGATGGTCCATTTTATTTCAAGTCCACAATAACAAACACACAAGGCCTTCAATGGTCTTGGCCTAAGAAATGTCTCCATTGCACCTGGAAAATATACTGTTAACACACTCCCACACACATACATCATCATTTCAATTATAGTGTATAATATTGAATGTATTACTCTGATAGCTCTTTGTCAATTCTTTACTATTCTAAAAATAGAAATTCAACTTTTAGAAAACATACATGGGAGTTCAAATCCAGTCCTGTCACATCTTGCTGCACAACTACTTTTTTGGTGGCATTTACATCTTCCTCTGTCTGCCTTTGCATGTAGTTTATCATCTGCAGATTATATTCAGTGCCATACCTCCTCTCCTCATTGATCATGAGATCCCCTTACAAATTGGCCGCACCACTTTTCTCCAACAATATCAATCAATGTATGATGGTCCCTTTTTTATTTCAAGTCCACAATAACAAACACACAAGTCCTTCAATGGTCTTGGCCTAAGAAATGTCTCCATTGCACCTGGAAAATATACTGTTAACACACTCCCACACACATACATCATCATCCAGACTAATTTTTCTTTCAATTATAGTGTATAATATTTAATGTATTACTCTGATAGCTATTTGTCAATTCTTTACTATTCTAAAAATAGAAATTCAACTTTTAGAAAACATACATGGGAGTTCAAATCCAGTCCTGTCAAATCTTGCTGCACAACTACTTTGTTGGTGGCATTTACATCTTCCCCTGTCTGCCTTTGCATGTAGTTCATCATCTGCAGATTATATTCAGTGCCATACCTCCTCTCCTCATTGATCTTGAGATCCCCTTACAAATTGGCCGCACCACTTTTCTCCAACAATATCAATCAATGTATGATGGTCCATTTTACTTCAAGTCCACAATAACAAACACACAAGTCCTTCAATGGTCTTGGCCTAAGAAATGTCTCCATTGCACCTGGAAAATATACTGTTAACACACTTCCACACACATACATCATCATCCAGACTAATTTTTCCTTCAAATATAGTGTATAATAATTAACGTATTACACCTATAGCTCTTTGTCAATTCTTTACTATTCTAAAAACATAAATTCAACTTTTAGGAAACATACATTGGAGTTCAAATCCAGTCCTGTCAAATCTTGCTGCACAATTGCTTTGTTGGTAGAATTTACATCTTCCTCTGTCTTTGCATGTAGTCCATCATCTGCAGATTATATTCAGTGCCATACCTCCTCTCCTCATTGATCTTGAGATCCCCTTACAAATTGGCTGCACCACTTTTCTCCAACAATATCAATCAATGTATGATGGTCCATTTTATTTCAAGTCCACAATAACAAACACACAAGTCCTTCAATGGTCTTGGCCTAAGAAATGTCTCCATTGCACCTGGAAAATATACTGTTAACACACTTCCACACACATACATCATCATCCAGACTAATTTTTCCTTCAAATATAGTGTATAATAATTAACGTAGTACACATATAGCTCTTTGTCAATTCTTTACTATTCTAAAAACATAAATTCAACTTTTAGGAAACATACATTGGAGTTCAAATCCAGTCCTGTCAAATCTTGCTGCACAATTGCTTTGTTGGTAGAATTTACATCTTCCTCTGTCTTTGCATGTAGTCCATCATCTGCAGATTATATTCAGTGCCATACCTCCTATCCTCATTGATCTTGAGATCCCCTTACAAATTGGCCGCACCACTTTTCTCCAACAATATCAATCAATGTATGATGGTCCATTTTATTTCAAGTCCACAATAACAAAAACACAAGGCCTTCAATGGTCTTGGCCTAAGAAATGTCTCCATTGCACCTGGAAAATATACTGTTAACACACTCCCACACACATACATCATCATCCAGACTAATTTTTCTTTCAATTATAGTGTATAATATTTAATGTATTACTCTGATAGCTATTTGTCAATTCTTTACTATTCTAAAAATAGAAATTCAACTTTTAGAAAACATACATGGGAGTTCAAATCCAGTCCTGTCACATCTTGCTGCACAACTACTTTGTTGTTGGCATTTACATCTTCCCCTGTCTGCCTTTGCATGTAGTTCATCATCTGCAGATTATATTCAGTGCCATACCGCCTCTCCTCGTTGATCTTGAGATCCCCTTACAAATTGGCCGCACCACTTTTCTCCAACAATATCAATCAATGTAAGATGGTCCATTTTATTTCAAGTCCACAATAACAAACACACAAGTCCTTCAATGGTCTTGGCCTAAGAAATGTCTACATTGCACCTGGAAAATATACTGTTAACACACTTCCACACACATACATCATCATCCAGACTAATTTTTCCTTCAAATATAGTGTATAATAATTAACGTATTACACCTATAGCTCTTTGTCAATTCTTTACTATTCTAAAAACATAAATTCAACTTTTAGGAAACATACATTGGAGTTCAAATCCAGTCCTGTCAAATCTTGCTGCACAATTGCTTTGTTGGTAGAATTTACATCTTCCTCTGTCTTTGCATGTAGACCATCATCTGCAGATTATATTCAGTGCCATACCTCCTCTCCTCATTGATCTTGAGATCCCCTTACAAATTGGCCGCACCACTTTTCTCCAACAATATCAATCAATGTATGATGGTCCATTTTATTTCAAGTCCACAATAACAAACACACAAGGCCTTCAATGGTCTTGGCCTAAGAAATGTCTCCATTGCACCTGTAAAATATACTGTTAACACACTCCCACACACATACATCATCATTTCAATTATAGTGTATAATATTGAATGTATTACTCTGATAGCTCTTTGTCAATTCTTTACTATTCTAAAAATAGAAATTCAACTTTTAGAAAACATACATGGGAGTTCAAATCCAGTCCTGTCACATCTTGCTGCACAACTACTTTTTTGGTGGCATTTACATCTTCCTCTGTCTGCCTTTGCATGTAGTTTATCATCTGCAGATTATATTCAGTGCCATACCTCCTCTCCTCATTGATCATGAGATCCCCTTACAAATTGGCCGCACCACTTTTCTCCAACAATATCAATCAATGTATGATGGTCCCTTTTTTATTTCAAGTCCACAATAACAAACACACAAGTCCTTCAATGGTCTTGGCCTAAGAAATGTCTCCATTGCACCTGGAAAATATACTGTTAACACACTCCCACACACATACATCATCATTTCAATTATAGTGTATAATATTGAATGTATTACTCTGATAGCTCTTTGTCAATTCTTTACTATTCTAAAAATAGAAATTCAACTTTTAGAAAACATACATGGGAGTTCAAATCCAGTCCTGTCACATCTTGCTGCACAACTACTTTGTTGTTGGCATTTACATCTTCCCCTGTCTGCCTTTGCATGTAGTTCATCATCTGCAGATTATATTCAGTGCCATACCTCCTCTCCTCATTGATCTTGAGATCCCCTTACAAATTGGCCGCACCACTTTTCTCCAACAATATCAATCAATGTATGATGGTCCATTTTATTTCAAGTCCACAATAACAAACACACAAGGCCTTCAATGGTCTTGGCCTAAGAAATGTCTCCATTGCACCTGGAAAATATACTGTTAACACACTCCCACACACATACATCATCATTTCAATTATAGTGTATAATATTGAATGTATTACTCTGATAGCTCTTTGTCAATTCTTTACTATTCTAAAAATAGAAATTCAACTTTTAGAAAACATACATGGGAGTTCAAATCCAGTCCTGTCACATCTTGCTGCACAACTACTTTTTTGGTGGCATTTACATCTTCCTCTGTCTGCCTTTGCATGTAGTTTATCATTTGCAGATTATATTCAGTGCCATACCTCCTCTCCTCATTGATCATGAGATCCCCTTACAAATTGGCCGCACCACTTTTCTCCAACAATATCAATCAATGTATGATGGTCCATTTTATTTCAAGTCCACAATAACAAACACACAAGTCCTTCAATGGTCTTGGCCTAAGAAATGTCTCCATTGCACCTGGAAAATATACTGTTAACACACTCCCACACACATACATCATCATCCAGACTAATTTTTCGTTCAATTATAGTGTATAATATTTAATGTATTACTCTGATAGCTATTTGTCAATTCTTTACTATTCTAAAAATAGAAATTCAACTTTTAGAAAACATACATGGGAGTTCAAATCCAGTCCTGTCAAATCTTGCTGCACAACTACTTTGTTGGTGGCATTTACATCTTCCCCTGTCTGCCTTTGCATGTAGTTCATCATCTGCAGATTATATTCAGTGCCATACCGCCTCTCCTCGTTGATCTTGAGATCCCCTTACAAATTGGCCGCACCACTTTTCTCCAACAATATCAATCAATGTAAGATGGTCCATTTTATTTCAAGTCCACAATAACAAACACACAAGTCCTTCAATGGTCTTGGCCTAAGAAATGTCTACATTGCACCTGGAAAATATACTGTTAACACACTTCCACACACATACATCATCATCCAGACTAATTTTTCCTTCAAATATAGTGTATAATAATTAACGTATTACACCTATAGCTCTTTGTCAATTCTTTACTATTCTAAAAACATAAATTCAACTTTTAGGAAACATACATTGGAGTTCAAATCCAGTCCTGTCAAATCTTGCTGCACAATTGCTTTGTTGGTAGAATTTACATCTTCCTCTGTCTTTGCATGTAGACCATCATCTGCAGATTATATTCAGTGCCATACCTCCTCTCCTCATTGATCTTGAGATCCCCTTACAAATTGGCCGCACCACTTTTCTCCAACAATATCAATCAATGTATGATGGTCCATTTTATTTCAAGTCCACAATAACAAACACACAAGGCCTTCAATGGTCTTGGCCTAAGAAATGTCTCCATTGCACCTGGAAAATATACTGTTAACACACTCCCACACACATACATCATCATTTCAATTATAGTGTATAATATTGAATGTATTACTCTGATAGCTCTTTGTCAATTCTTTACTATTCTAAAAATAGAAATTCAACTTTTAGAAAACATACATGGGAGTTCAAATCCAGTCCTGTCACATCTTGCTGCACAACTACTTTTTTGGTGGCATTTACATCTTCCTCTGTCTGCCTTTGCATGTAGTTTATCATCTGCAGATTATATTCAGTGCCATACCTCCTCTCCTCATTGATCATGAGATCCCCTTACAAATTGGCCGCACCACTTTTCTCCAACAATATCAATCAATGTATGATGGTCCCTTTTTTATTTCAAGTCCACAATAACAAACACACAAGTCCTTCAATGGTCTTGGCCTAAGAAATGTCTCCATTGCACCTGGAAAATATACTGTTAACACACTCCCACACACATACATCATCATCCAGACTAATTTTTCTTTCAATTATAGTGTATAATATTTAATGTATTACTCTGATAGCTATTTGTCAATTCTTTACTATTCTAAAAATAGAAATTCAACTTTTAGAAAACATACATGGGAGTTCAAATCCAGTCCTGTCAAATCTTGCTGCACAACTACTTTGTTGGTGGCATTTACATCTTCCCCTGTCTGCCTTTGCATGTAGTTCATCATCTGCAGATTATATTCAGTGCCATACCTCCTCTCCTCATTGATCTTGAGATCCCCTTACAAATTGGCCGCACCACTTTTCTCCAACAATATCAATCAATGTATGATGGTCCATTTTACTTCAAGTCCACAATAACAAACACACAAGTCCTTCAATGGTCTTGGCCTAAGAAATGTCTCCATTGCACCTGGAAAATATACTGTTAACACACTTCCACACACATACATCATCATCCAGACTAATTTTTCCTTCAAATATAGTGTATAATAATTAACGTATTACACCTATAGCTCTTTGTCAATTCTTTACTATTCTAAAAACATAAATTCAACTTTTAGGAAACATACATTGGAGTTCAAATCCAGTCCTGTCAAATCTTGCTGCACAATTGCTTTGTTGGTAGAATTTACATCTTCCTCTGTCTTTGCATGTAGTCCATCATCTGCAGATTATATTCAGTGCCATACCTCCTCTCCTCATTGATCTTGAGATCCCCTTACAAATTGGCTGCACCACTTTTCTCCAACAATATCAATCAATGTATGATGGTCCATTTTATTTCAAGTCCACAATAACAAACACACAAGTCCTTCAATGGTCTTGGCCTAAGAAATGTCTCCATTGCACCTGGAAAATATACTGTTAACACACTTCCACACACATACATCATCATCCAGACTAATTTTTCCTTCAAATATAGTGTATAATAATTAACGTAGTACACATATAGCTCTTTGTCAATTCTTTACTATTCTAAAAACATAAATTCAACTTTTAGGAAACATACATTGGAGTTCAAATCCAGTCCTGTCAAATCTTGCTGCACAATTGCTTTGTTGGTAGAATTTACATCTTCCTCTGTCTTTGCATGTAGTCCATCATCTGCAGATTATATTCAGTGCCATACCTCCTATCCTCATTGATCTTGAGATCCCCTTACAAATTGGCCGCACCACTTTTCTCCAACAATATCAATCAATGTATGATGGTCCATTTTATTTCAAGTCCACAATAACAAAAACACAAGGCCTTCAATGGTCTTGGCCTAAGAAATGTCTCCATTGCACCTGGAAAATATACTGTTAACACACTCCCACACACATACATCATCATCCAGACTAATTTTTCTTTCAATTATAGTGTATAATATTTAATGTATTACTCTGATAGCTATTTGTCAATTCTTTACTATTCTAAAAATAGAAATTCAACTTTTAGAAAACATACATGGGAGTTCAAATCCAGTCCTGTCACATCTTGCTGCACAACTACTTTGTTGTTGGCATTTACATCTTCCCCTGTCTGCCTTTGCATGTAGTTCATCATCTGCAGATTATATTCAGTGCCATACCGCCTCTCCTCGTTGATCTTGAGATCCCCTTACAAATTGGCCGCACCACTTTTCTCCAACAATATCAATCAATGTAAGATGGTCCATTTTATTTCAAGTCCACAATAACAAACACACAAGTCCTTCAATGGTCTTGGCCTAAGAAATGTCTACATTGCACCTGGAAAATATACTGTTAACACACTTCCACACACATACATCATCATCCAGACTAATTTTTCCTTCAAATATAGTGTATAATAATTAACGTATTACACCTATAGCTCTTTGTCAATTCTTTACTATTCTAAAAACATAAATTCAACTTTTAGGAAACATACATTGGAGTTCAAATCCAGTCCTGTCAAATCTTGCTGCACAATTGCTTTGTTGGTAGAATTTACATCTTCCTCTGTCTTTGCATGTAGACCATCATCTGCAGATTATATTCAGTGCCATACCTCCTCTCCTCATTGATCTTGAGATCCCCTTACAAATTGGCCGCACCACTTTTCTCCAACAATATCAATCAATGTATGATGGTCCATTTTATTTCAAGTCCACAATAACAAACACACAAGGCCTTCAATGGTCTTGGCCTAAGAAATGTCTCCATTGCACCTGTAAAATATACTGTTAACACACTCCCACACACATACATCATCATTTCAATTATAGTGTATAATATTGAATGTATTACTCTGATAGCTCTTTGTCAATTCTTTACTATTCTAAAAATAGAAATTCAACTTTTAGAAAACATACATGGGAGTTCAAATCCAGTCCTGTCACATCTTGCTGCACAACTACTTTTTTGGTGGCATTTACATCTTCCTCTGTCTGCCTTTGCATGTAGTTTATCATCTGCAGATTATATTCAGTGCCATACCTCCTCTCCTCATTGATCATGAGATCCCCTTACAAATTGGCCGCACCACTTTTCTCCAACAATATCAATCAATGTATGATGGTCCCTTTTTTATTTCAAGTCCACAATAACAAACACACAAGTCCTTCAATGGTCTTGGCCTAAGAAATGTCTCCATTGCACCTGGAAAATATACTGTTAACACACTCCCACACACATACATCATCATCCAGACTAATTTTTCTTTCAATTATAGTGTATAATATTTAATGTATTACTCTGATAGCTATTTGTCAATTCTTTACTATTCTAAAAATAGAAATTCAACTTTTAGAAAACATACATGGGAGTTCAAATCCAGTCCTGTCAAATCTTGCTGCACAACTACTTTGTTGGTGGCATTTACATCTTCCCCTGTCTGCCTTTGCATGTAGTTCATCATCTGCAGATTATATTCAGTGCCATACCTCCTCTCCTCATTGATCTTGAGATCCCCTTACAAATTGGCCGCACCACTTTTCTCCAACAATATCAATCAATGTATGATGGTCCATTTTACTTCAAGTCCACAATAACAAACACACAAGTCCTTCAATGGTCTTGGCCTAAGAAATGTCTCCATTGCACCTGGAAAATATACTGTTAACACACTTCCACACACATACATCATCATCCAGACTAATTTTTCCTTCAAATATAGTGTATAATAATTAACGTATTACACCTATAGCTCTTTGTCAATTCTTTACTATTCTAAAAACATAAATTCAACTTTTAGGAAACATACATTGGAGTTCAAATCCAGTCCTGTCAAATCTTGCTGCACAATTGCTTTGTTGGTAGAATTTACATCTTCCTCTGTCTTTGCATGTAGTCCATCATCTGCAGATTATATTCAGTGCCATACCTCCTCTCCTCATTGATCTTGAGATCCCCTTACAAATTGGCTGCACCACTTTTCTCCAACAATATCAATCAATGTATGATGGTCCATTTTATTTCAAGTCCACAATAACAAACACACAAGTCCTTCAATGGTCTTGGCCTAAGAAATGTCTCCATTGCACCTGGAAAATATACTGTTAACACACTTCCACACACATACATCATCATCCAGACTAATTTTTCCTTCAAATATAGTGTATAATAATTAACGTAGTACACCTATAGCTCTTTGTCAATTCTTTACTATTCTAAAAACATAAATTCAACTTTTAGGAAACATACATTGGAGTTCAAATCCAGTCCTGTCAAATCTTGCTGCACAATTGCTTTGTTGGTAGAATTTACATCTTCCTCTGTCTTTGCATGTAGTCCATCATCTGCAGATTATATTCAGTGCCATACCTCCTATCCTCATTGATCTTGAGATCCCCTTACAAATTGGCCGCACCACTTTTCTCCAACAATATCAATCAATGTATGATGGTCCATTTTATTTCAAGTCCACAAAAACAAAACACAAGGCCTTCAATGGTCTTGGCCTAAGAAATGTCTCCATTGCACCTGGAAAATATACTGTTAACACACTCCCACACACATACATCATCATCCAGACTAATTTTTCTTTCAATTATAGTGTATAATATTTAATGTATTACTCTGATAGCTATTTGTCAATTCTTTACTATTCTAAAAATAGAAATTCAACTTTTAGAAAACATACATGGGAGTTCAAATCCAGTCCTGTCACATCTTGCTGCACAACTACTTTGTTGTTGGCATTTACATCTTCCCCTGTCTGCCTTTGCATGTAGTTCATCATCTGCAGATTATATTCAGTGCCATACCTCCTCTCCTCATTGATCTTGAGATCCCCTTACAAATTGGCCGCACCACTTTTCTCCAACAATATCAATCAATGTATGATGGTCCATTTTATTTCAAGTCCACAATAACAAACACACAAGGCCTTCAATGGTCTTGGCCTAAGAAATGTCTCCATTGCACCTGGAAAATATACTGTTAACACACTCCCACACACATACATCATCATTTCAATTATAGTGTATAATATTGAATGTATTACTCTGATAGCTCTTTGTCAATTCTTTACTATTCTAAAAATAGAAATTCAACTTTTAGAAAACATACATGGGAGTTCAAATCCAGTCCTGTCACATCTTGCTGCACAACTACTTTTTTGGTGGCATTTACATCTTCCTCTGTCTGCCTTTGCATGTAGTTTATCATCTGCAGATTATATTCAGTGCCATACCTCCTCTCCTCATTGATCATGAGATCCCCTTACAAATTGGCCGCACCACTTTTCTCCAACAATATCAATCAATGTATGATGGTCCCTTTTTTATTTCAAGTCCACAATAACAAACACACAAGTCCTTCAATGGTCTTGGCCTAAGAAATGTCTCCATTGCACCTGGAAAATATACTGTTAACACACTCCCACACACATACATCATCATCCAGACTAATTTTTCTTTCAATTATAGTGTATAATATTTAATGTATTACTCTGATAGCTATTTGTCAATTCTTTACTATTCTAAAAATAGAAATTCAACTTTTAGAAAACATACATGGGAGTTCAAATCCAGTCCTGTCAAATCTTGCTGCACAACTACTTTGTTGGTGGCATTTACATCTTCCCCTGTCTGCCTTTGCATGTAGTTCATCATCTGCAGATTATATTCAGTGCCATACCTCCTCTCCTCATTGATCTTGAGATCCCCTTACAAATTGGCTGCACCACTTTTCTCCAACAATATCAATCAATGTATGATGGTCCATTTTACTTCAAGTCCACAATAACAAACACACAAGTCCTTCAATGGTCTTGGCCTAAGAAATGTCTCCATTGCACCTGGAAAATATACTGTTAACACACTTCCACACACATACATCATCATCCAGACTAATTTTTCCTTCAAATATAGTGTATAATAATTAATGTATTACACCTATAGCTCTTTGTCAATTCTTTACTATTCTAAAAACATAAATTCAACTTTTAGGAAACATACATTGGAGTTCAAATCCAGTCCTGTCAAATCTTGCTGCACAATTGCTTTGTTGGTAGAATTTACATCTTCCTCTGTCTTTGCATGTAGTCCATCATCTGCAGATTATATTCAGTGCCATACCCCCTCTCCTCATTGATCTTGAGATCCCCTTACAAATTGGCTGCACCACTTTTCTCCAACAATATCAATCAATGTATGATGGTCCATTTTATTTCAAGTCCACAATAACAAACACACAAGTCCTTCAATGGTCTTGGCCTAAGAAATGTCTCCATTGCACCTGGAAAATATACTGTTAACACACTTCCACACACATACATCATCATCCAGACTAATTTTTCCTTCAAATATAGTGTATAATAATTAACGTAGTACACCTATAGCTCTTTGTCAATTCTTTACTATTCTAAAAACATAAATTCAACTTTTAGGAAACATACATTGGAGTTCAAATCCAGTCCTGTCAAATCTTGCTGCACAATTGCTTTGTTGGTAGAATTTACATCTTCCTCTGTCTTTGCATGTAGTCCATCATCTGCAGATTATATTCAGTGCCATACCTCCTATCCTCATTGATCTTGAGATCCCCTTACAAATTGGCCGCACCACTTTTCTCCAACAATATCAATCAATGTATGATGGTCCATTTTATTTCAAGTCCACAATAACAAAAACACAAGGCCTTCAATGGTCTTGGCCTAAGAAATGTCTCCATTGCACCTGGAAAATATACTGTTAACACACTCCCACACACATACATCATCATCCAGACTAATTTTTCTTTCAATTATAGTGTATAATATTTAATGTATTACTCTGATAGCTATTTGTCAATTCTTTACTATTCTAAAAATAGAAATTCAACTTTTAGAAAACATACATGGGAGTTCAAATCCAGTCCTGTCACATCTTGCTGCACAACTACTTTGTTGTTGGCATTTACATCTTCCCCTGTCTGCCTTTGCATGTAGTTCATCATCTGCAGATTATATTCAGTGCCATACCTCCTCTCCTCATTGATCTTGAGATCCCCTTACAAATTGGCCGCACCACTTTTCTCCAACAATATCAATCAATGTATGATGGTCCATTTTATTTCAAGTCCACAATAACAAACACACAAGGCCTTCAATGGTCTTGGCCTAAGAAATGTCTCCATTGCACCTGGAAAATATACTGTTAACACACTTCCACACACATACATCATCATCCAGACTAATTTTTCCTTCAAATATTGTGTATAATAATTAATGTATTACACCTATAGCTCTTTGTCAATTCTTTACTATTCTAAAAACATAAATTCAACTTTTAGGAAACATACATTTGAGTTCAAATCCAGTCCTGTCAAATCTTGCTGCACAATTGCTTTGTTGGTAGAATTTACATCTTCCTCTGTCTTTGCATGTAGTCCATCATCTGCAGATTATATTCAGTGCCATACCTCCTCTCCTCATTGATCTTGAGATCCCCTTACAAATTGGCTGCACCACTTTTCTCCAACAATATCAATCAATGTATGATGGTCCATTTTATTTCAAGTCCACAATAACAAACACACAAGTCCTTCAATGGTCTTGGCCTAAGAAATGTCTCCATTGCACCTGGAAAATATACTGTTAACACACTTCCACACACATACATCATCATCCAGACTAATTTTTCCTTCAAATATAGTGTATAATAATTAACGTAGTACACCTATAGCTCTTTGTCAATTCTTTACTATTCTAAAAACATAAATTCAACTTTTAGGAAACATACATTGGAGTTCAAATCCAGTCCTGTCAAATCTTGCTGCACAATTGCTTTGTTGGTAGAATTTACATCTTCCTCTGTCTTTGCATGTAGTCCATCATCTGCAGATTATATTCAGTGCCATACCTCCTATCCTCATTGATCTTGAGATCCCCTTACAAATTGGCCGCACCACTTTTCTCCAACAATATCAATCAATGTATGATGGTCCATTTTATTTCAAGTCCACAATAACAAAAACACAAGGCCTTCAATGGTCTTGGCCTAAGAAATGTCTCCATTGCACCTGGAAAATATACTGTTAACACACTCCCACACACATACATCATCATCCAGACTAATTTTTCTTTCAATTATAGTGTATAATATTTAATGTATTACTCTGATAGCTATTTGTCAATTCTTTACTATTCTAAAAATAGAAATTCAACTTTTAGAAAACATACATGGGAGTTCAAATCCAGTCCTGTCACATCTTGCTGCACAACTACTTTGTTGTTGGCATTTACATCTTCCCCTGTCTGCCTTTGCATGTAGTTCATCATCTGCAGATTATATTCAGTGCCATACCTCCTCTCCTCATTGATCTTGAGATCCCCTTACAAATTGGCCGCACCACTTTTCTCCAACAATATCAATCAATGTATGATGGTCCATTTTATTTCAAGTCCACAATAACAAACACACAAGGCCTTCAATGGTCTTGGCCTAAGAAATGTCTCCATTGCACCTGGAAAATATACTGTTAACACACTCCCACACACATACATCATCATTTCAATTATAGTGTATAATATTTAATGTATTACTCTGATAGCTCTTTGTCATTTCTTTACTATTCTAAAAATAGAAATTCAACTTTTAGAAAACATACATGGGAGTTCAAATCCAGTCCTGTCACATCTTGCTGCACAACTACTTTTTTGGTGGCATTTACATCTTCCTCTGTCTGCCTTTGCATGTAGTTTATCATCTGCAGATTATATTCAGTGCCATACCTCCTCTCCTCATTGATCTTGAGGTCCCCTTACAAATTGGCTGCACCACTTTTCTCCAACAATATCAATCAATGTATGATGGTCCATTTTATTTCAAGTCCACAATAACAAACACACAAGGCCTTCAATGGTCTTGGCCTAAGAAATGTCTCCATTGCACCTGGAAAATATACTGTTAACACACTTCCACACACATACATCATCATCCAGACTAATTTTTCCTTCAAATATAGTGTATAATAATTATCGTATTACACCTATAGCTCTTTGTCAATTCTTTACTATTCTAAAAATATAAATTCAACTTTTAGGAAACATACATTGGAGTTCAAATCCAGTCCTGTCAAATCTTGCTGCACAATTGCTTTGTTGGTAGAATTTACATCTTCCTCTGTCTTTGCATGTAGACCATCATCTGCAGATTATATTCAGTGCCATACCTCCTCTCCTCATTGATCTTGAGATCCCCTTACAAATTGGCCGCACCACTTTTCTCCAACAATATCAATCAATGTATGATGGTCCATTTTATTTCAAGTCCACAATAACAAACACACAAGGCCTTCAATGGTCTTGGCCTAAGAAATGTCTCCATTGCACCTGGAAAATATACTGTTAACACACTCCCACACACATACATCATCATTTCAATTATAGTGTATAATATTGAATGTATGATGGTCCATTTTATTTCAAGTCCACAATAACAAACACACAAGTCCTTCAATGGTCTTGGCCTAAGAAATGTCTCCATTGCACCTGGAAAATATACTGTTAACACACTTCCACACACATACATCATCATCCAGACTAAATTTTCCTTCAAATATAGTGTATAATAATTAACGTAGTACACCTATAGCTCTTTGTCAATTCTTTACTATTCTAAAAACATAAATTCAACTTTTAGGAAACATACATTGGAGTTCAAATCCAGTCCTGTCAAATCTTGCTGCACAATTGCTTTGTTGGTAGAATTTACATCTTCCTCTGTCTTTGCATGTAGTCCATCATCTGCAGATTATATTCAGTGCCATACCTCCTCTCCTCATTGATCTTGAGATCCCCTTACAAATTGGCTGCACCACTTTTCTCCAACAATATCAATCAATGTATGATGGTCCATTTTATTTCAAGTCCACAACAACAAAAACACAAGGCCTTCAATGGTCTTGGCCTAAGAAATGTCTCCATTGCACCTGGAAAATATACTGTTAACACACTCCCACACACATACATCATCATCCAGACTAATTTTTCTTTCAATTATAGTGTATAATATTTAATGTATTACTCTGATAGCTATTTGTCAATTCTTTACTATTCTAAAAATAGAAATTCAACTTTTAGAAAACATACATGGGAGTTCAAATCCAGTCCTGTCACATCTTGCTGCACAACTACTTTGTTGATGGCATTTACATCTTCCCCTGTCTGCCTTTGCATGTAGTTCATCATCTGCAGATTATATTCAGTGCCATACCTCCTCTCCTCATTGATCTTGAGATCCCCCTACAAATTGGCCGCACCACTTTTCTCCAACAATATCAATCAATGTATGATGGTCCATTTTATTTCAAGTCCACAATAACAAACACACAAGGCCTTCAATGGTCTTGGCCTAAGAAATGTCTCCATTGCACCTGGAAAATATACTGTTAACACACTCCCACACACATACATCATCATCCAGACTAATTTTTCTTTGAATTATAGTGTATAATATTTAATGTATTACTCTGATAGCTATTTGTCAATTCTTTACTATTCTAAAAATAGAAATTCAACTTTTAGAAAACATACATGGGAGTTCAAATCCAGTCCTGTCACATCTTGCTGCACCACTACTTTTTTGGTGGCATTTACATCTTCCTCTGTCTGCCTTTGCATGTAGTTTATCATCTGCAGATTATATTCAGTGCCATACCTCCTCTCCTCATTGATCTTGAGATCCCCTTACAAATTGGCCGCACCACTTTTCTCCAACAATATCAATCAATGTATGATGGTCCATTTTATTTCAAGTCCACAATAACAAACACACAAGTCCTTCAATGGTCTTGGCCTAAGAAATGTCTCCATTGCACCTGGAAAATATACTGTTAACACACTCCCACACACATACATCATCATCCAGACTAATTTTTCCTTCAAATAAAGTGTATAATAATTATCGTATTACACCTATAGCTCTTTGTCAATTCTTTACTATTCTAAAAATAGAAATTCAACTTTTAGAAAACATACATGGGAGTTCAAATCCAGTCCTGTCACATCTTGCTGCACAACTACTTTTTTGTCGGCATTTACATCTTCCTCTGTCTGCCTTTGCATGTAGTTTATCATCTGCAGATTATATTCAGTGCCATACCTCCTCTCCTCATTGATCTTGAGATCCCCTTACAAATTGGCCGCACCACTTTTCTCCAACAATATCAATCAATGTATGATGGTCCATTTTATTTCAAGTCCACAATAACAAACACACAAGTCCTTCAATGGTCTTGGCCTAAGAAATGTCTCCATTGCACCTGGAAAATATACTGTTAACACACTCCCACACACATACATCATCATCCAGACTAATTTTTCCTTCAAATATAGTGTATAATAATTATCGTATTACACCTATAGCTCTTTGTCAATTCTTTACTATTCTAAAAATATAAATTCAACTTTTAGGAAACATACATTGGAGTTCAAATCCAGTCCTGTCAAATCTTGCTGCACAATTGCTTTGTTGGTAGAATTTACATCTTCCTCTGTCTTTGCATGTAGTCCATCATCTGCAGATTATATTCAGTGCCATACCTCCTCTCCTCATTGATCTTGAGATCCCCTTACAAATTGGCTGCACCACTTTTCTCCAACAATATCAATCAATGTATGATGGTCCATTTTATTTCAAGTCCACAATAACAAACACACAAGGCCTTCAATGGTCTTGGCCTAAGAAATGTCTCCATTGCACCTGGAAAATATACTGTTAACACACTCCCAAACACATACATCATCATCCAGACTAATTTTTCTTTCAATTTTAGTGTATAATATTTAATGTATTAGTCTGATAGCTATTTGTCAATTCTTTACTATTCTAAAAATAGAAATTCAACTTTTAGAAAACATACATGGGAGTTCAAATCCAGTCCTGTCACATCTTGCTGCACAACTACTTTGTTGGTGGCATTTACATCTTCCTCTGTCTGCCTTTGCATGTAGTTTATCATCTGCAGATTATATTCAGTGCCATACCTCCTCTCCTCATTGATCTTGAGATCCCCTTACAAATTGGCCGCACCACTTTTCTCCAACAATATCAATCAATGTATGATGGTCCATTTTATTTCAAGTCCACAATAACAAACACACAAGTCCTTCAATGGTCTTGGCCTAAGAAATGTCTCCATTGCACCTGGAAAATATACTGTTAACACACTCCCACACACATACATCATCATCCAGACTAATTTTTCCTTCAAATATAGTGTATAATAATTATCGTATTACACCTATAGCTCTTTGTCAATTCTTTACTATTCTAAAAATATAAATTCAACTTTTAGGAAACATACATTGGAGTTCAAATCCAGTCCTGTCAAATCTTGCTGCACAATTGCTTTGTTGGTAGAATTTACATCTTCCTCTGTCTTTGCATGTAGTCCATCATCTGCAGATTATATTCAGTGCCATACCTCCTCTCCTCATTGATCTTGAGATCCCCTTACAAATTGGCTGCACCACTTTTCTCCAACAATATCAATCAATGTATGATGGTCCATTTTATTTCAAGTCCACAATAACAAACACACAAGTCCTTCAATGGTCTTGGCCTAAGAAATGTCTCCATTGCACCTGGAAAATATACTGTTAACACACTCCCACACACATACATCATCATCCAGACTAATTTTTCTTTGAATTATAGTGTATAATATTTAATGTATTACTCTGATAGCTATTTGTCAATTCTTTACTATTCTAAAAATAGAAATTCAACTTTTAGAAAACATACATGGGAGTTCAAATCCAGTCCTGTCACATCTTGCTGCACAACTACTTTGTTGGTGGCATTTACATCTTCCCCTGTCTGCCTTTGCATGTAGTTCATCATCTGCAGATTATATTCAGTGCCATACCTCCTCTCCTCATTGATCTTGAGATCCCCCTACAAATTGGCCGCACCACTTTTCTCCAACAATATCAATCAATGTATGATGGTCCATTTTATTTCAAGTCCACAATAACAAACACACAAGGCCTTAAATGGTCTTGGCCTAAGAAATGTCTCCATTGCACCTGGAAAATATACTGTTAACACACTCCCACACACATACATCATCATCCAGACTAATTTTTCTTTCAATTTTAGTGTATAATATTTAATGTATTACTCTGATAGCTATTTGTCAATTCTTTACTATTCTAAAAACATAAATTAAACTTTTAGGAAACATACATTGGAGTTCAAATCCAGTCCTGTCAAATCTTGCTGCACAATTGCTTTGTTGGTAGAATTTACATCTTCCTCTGTCTTTGCATGTAGTCCATCATCTGCAGATTATATTCAGTGCCTTACCTCCTCTCCTCATTGATCTTGAGATCCCCTTACAAATTGGCTGCACCACTTTTCTCCAACAATATCAATCAATGTATGATGGTCCATTTTATTTCAAGTCCACAATAACAAACACACAAGTGATTTAATGGTCTTGGCCTAAGAAATGCCTCCATTGCACCTGGAAAATATACTGTTAACACACTCCCACACACATACATCATCATCCAGACTAATTTTTCTTTCAATTATAGTGTATAATATTTAATGTATTAGTCTGATAGCTATTTGTCAATTCTTTACTATTCTAAAAATATAAATTCAACTTTTAGGAAATTAACATTGGAGTTCAAATCCAGTACTGTCAAATCTTGCTGCACAATTGCTTTGTTGGTAGAATTTACATCTTCCCCTGTCTGCCTTTGCATGTAGTTCATCATCTGCAGATTATATTCAGTGCCATACCTCCTCTCCTCATTGATCTTGAGATCCCCTTACAAATTGGCCGCACCACTTTTCACCAACAATATCAATCAATGTATGATGGGCCATTTTATTTCAAGTCCACAATAACAAACACACAAGTCCTTCAATGGTCTTGGCCTAAGAAATGTCTACATTGCACCTGGAAAATATACTATTAACACACTCCCACACACATACATCATCATTTCAATTATAGTGTATAATATTTAATGTATTACTCTGAAAGCTATTTGTCAATTCTTTACTATTCTAAAAATATAAATTCAACTTTTAGGAAATTAACATTGGAGTTCAAATCCAGTACTGTCAAATCTTGCTGCACAATTGCTTTGTTGGTATTGTTGGTAGAATTTACATCTTCCTCTGTCTTTGCATGTAGTCCATCATCTGCAGATTATATTGAGTGCCATACCTCCTCTCCTCATTGATCTTGAGATACCCTTACAAATTGGCCGCACCACTTTTCTCCAACAATATCAATCAATGTATGATGGTCCATTTTATTTCAAGTCCACAAAACAAACACAAGTGATTTAATGGTCTTGGCCTAAGCAATGTCTCCATTGCACCTGGAAAATATACTATTAACACACTCCCAAACACATACATATTCATCCAGACTAATTATTCTTTCAATTATAGTGTATAATATTTAATGTATTACTCTGATAGCTATTTGTCAATTCTTTACTATTCTAAAAATAGAAATTCAACTTTTAGAAAACATACATGGGAGTTCAAATCCAGTCCTGTCACATCTTGCTGCACAACTACTTTGTTGGTGGCATTTACATCTTCCTCTGTCTGCCTTTGCATGTAGTTCATTATCTGCAGATTATATTCAGTGCCATACCTCCTCTCCTCATTGATCTTGAGATCCCCTTACAAATTGGCCGCACCACTTTTCTCCAACAATATCAATCAATGTATGATGGTCCATTTTATTTCAAGTCCACAATAACAAACACACAAGTCCTTCAATGGTCTTGGCCTAAGAAATGTCTCCATTGCACCTGGAAAATATACTGTTAACACACTTCCACACACATACATCATCATCCAGACTAATTTTTCCTTCAAATATAGTGTATAATAATTATCGTATTACACCTATAGCTCTTTGTCAATTCTTTACTATTCTAAAAATATAAATTCAACTTTTAGGAAACATACATTGGAGTTCAAATCCAGTCCTGTCAAATCTTGCTGCACAATTGCTTTGTTGGTAGAATTTACATCTTCCTCTGTCTTTGCATGTAGTCCATCATCTGCAGATTATATTCAGTGCCATACCTCCTCTCCTCATTGATCTTGAGATCCCCTTACAAATTGGCTGCACCACTTTTCTCCAACAATATCAATCAATGTATGATGGTCCATTTTATTTCAAGTCCACAATAACAAACACACAAGTCCTTCAATGGTCTTGGCCTAAGAAATGTCTCCATTGCACCTGGAAAATATACTGTTAACACACTCCCACACACATACATCATCATCCAGACTAATTTTTCTTTGAATTATAGTGTATAATATTTAATGTATTACTCTGATAGCTATTTGTCAATTCTTTACTATTCTAAAAATAGAAATTCAACTTTTAGAAAACATACATGGTAGTTCAAATCCAGTCCTGTCACATCTTGCTGCACAACTACTTTGTTGGTGGCATTTACATCTTCCCCTGTCTGCCTTTGCATGTAGTTCATCATCTGCAGATTATATTCAGTGCCATACCTCCTCTCCTCATTGATCTTGAGATCCCCCTACAAATTGGCCGCACCACTTTTCTCCAACAATATCAATCAATGTATGATGGTCCATTTTATTTCAAGTCCACAATAACAAACACACAAGGCCTTAAATGGTCTTGGCCTAAGAAATGTCTCCATTGCACCTGGAAAATATACTGTTAACACACTCCCACACACATACATCATCATCCAGACTAATTTTTCTTTCAATTTTAGTGTATAATATTTAATGTATTACTCTGATAGCTATTTGTCAATTCTTTACTATTCTAAAAACATAAATTAAACTTTTAGGAAACATACATTGGAGTTCAAATCCAGTCCTGTCAAATCTTGCTGCACAATTGCTTTGTTGGTAGAATTTACATCTTCCTCTGTCTTTGCATGTAGTCCATCATCTGCAGATTATATTCAGTGCCTTACCTCCTCTCCTCATTGATCTTGAGATCCCCTTACAAATTGGCTGCACCACTTTTCTCCAACAATATCAATCAATGTATGATGGTCCATTTTATTTCAAGTCCACAATAACAAACACACAAGTGATTTAATGGTCTTGGCCTAAGAAATGCCTCCATTGCACCTGGAAAATATACTGTTAACACACTCCCACACACATACATCATCATCCAGACTAATTTTTCTTTCAATTATAGTGTATAATATTTAATGTATTAGTCTGATAGCTATTTGTCAATTCTTTACTATTCTAAAAATATAAATTCAACTTTTAGGAAATTAACATTGGAGTTCAAATCCAGTACTGTCAAATCTTGCTGCACAATTGCTTTGTTGGTAGAATTTACATCTTCCCCTGTCTGCCTTTGCATGTAGTTCATCATCTGCAGATTATATTCAGTGCCATACCTCCTCTCCTCATTGATCTTGAGATCCCCTTACAAATTGGCCGCACCACTTTTCACCAACAATATCAATCAATGTATGATGGGCCATTTTATTTCAAGTCCACAATAACAAACACACAAGTCCTTCAATGGTCTTGGCCTAAGAAATGTCTACATTGCACCTGGAAAATATACTATTAACACACTCCCACACACATACATCATCATTTCAATTATAGTGTATAATATTTAATGTATTACTCTGAAAGCTATTTGTCAATTCTTTACTATTCTAAAAATATAAATTCAACTTTTAGGAAATTAACATTGGAGTTCAAATCCAGTACTGTCAAATCTTGCTGCACAATTGCTTTGTTGGTATTGTTGGTAGAATTTACATCTTCCTCTGTCTTTGCATGTAGTCCATCATCTGCAGATTATATTGAGTGCCATACCTCCTCTCCTCATTGATCTTGAGATACCCTTACAAATTGGCCGCACCACTTTTCTCCAACAATATCAATCAATGTATGATGGTCCATTTTATTTCAAGTCCACAAAACAAACACAAGTGATTTAATGGTCTTGGCCTAAGCAATGTCTCCATTGCACCTGGAAAATATACTATTAACACACTCCCAAACACATACATATTCATCCAGACTAATTTTTCTTTCAATTATAGTGTATAATATTTAATGTATTACTCTGATAGCTATTTGTCAATTCTTTACTATTCTAAAAATAGAAATTCAACTTTTAGAAAACATACATGGGAGTTCAAATCCAGTCCTGTCACATCTTGCTGCACAACTACTTTGTTGGTGGCATTTACATCTTCCTCTGTCTGCCTTTGCATGTAGTTCATTATCTGCAGATTATATTCAGTGCCATACCTCCTCTCCTCATTGATCTTGAGATCCCCTTACAAATTGGCCGCACCACTTTTCTCCAACAATATCAATCAATGTATGATGGTCCATTTTATTTCAAGTCCACAATAACAAACACACAAGTCCTTCAATGGTCTTGGCCTAAGAAATGTCTCCATTGCACCTGGAAAATATACTGTTAACACACTTCCACACACATACATCATCATCCAGACTAATTTTTCTTTCAATTATAGTGTATAATAATTAACGTATTACACCTATAGCTCTTTGTCAATTCTTTACTATTCTAAAAACATAAATTAAACTTTTAGGAAACATACATTGGAGTTCAAATCCAGTCCTGTCAAATCTTGCTGCACAATTGCTTTGTTGGTAGAATTTACATCTTCCTCTGTCTTTGCATGTAGTCCATCATCTGCAGATTATATTGAGTGCCATACCTCCTCTCCTCATTGATCTTGAGATACCCTTACAAATTGGCCGCACCACTTTTCTCCAACAATATCAATCAATGTATGATGGTCCATTTTATTTCAAGTCCACAATAACAAACACACAAGTCCTTCAATGGTCTTGGCCTAAGAAATGTCTCCATTGCACCTGGAAAATATACTGTTAACACACTCCCACACACATACATCATCATCCAGACTAATTTTTCCTTCAAATATAGTGTATAATAATTATCGTATTACACCTATAGCTCTTTGTCAATTCTTTACTATTCTAAAAATATAAATTCAACTTTTAGGAAACATACATTGGAGTTCAAATCCAGTCCTGTCAAATCTTGCTGCACAATTGCTTTGTTGGTAGAATTTACATCTTCCTCTGTCTTTGCATGTAGTCCATCATCTGCAGATTATATTGAGTGCCATACCTCCTCTCCTCATTGATCTTGAGATCCCCTTACAAATTGGCTGCACCACTTTTCTCCAACAATATCAATCAATGTATGATGGTCCATTTTATTTCAAGTCCACAATAACAAACACACAAGTCCTTCAATGGTCTTGGCCTAAGAAATGTCTCCATTGCACCTGGAAAATATACTGTTAACACACTCCCACACACATACATCATCATCCAGACTAATTTTTCTTTGAATTATAGTGTATAATATTTAATGTATTACTCTGATAGCTATTTGTCAATTCTTTACTATTCTAAAAATAGAAATTCAACTTTTAGAAAACATACATGGGAGTTCAAATCCAGTCCTGTCACATCTTGCTGCACAACTACTTTTTTGGTGGCATTTACATCTTCCTCTGTCTGCCTTTGCATGTAGTTTATCATCTGCAGATTATATTCAGTGCCATACCTCCTCTCCTCATTGATCTTGAGATCCCCTTACAAATTGGCCGCACCACTTTTCTCCAACAATATCAATCAATGTATGATGGTCCATTTTATTTCAAGTTCAAGTCCATGATAACAAACACACAAGTCCTTCAATGGTCTTGGCCTAAGAAATGTCTCCATTGCGCCTGGAAAATATACTGTTAACACACTCCCACACACATACATCATCACCCAGACTATAATTTCTTTCAATTATAGTGTATAGTATAATAGTAATACTTAGTAATAGTAAAATATTTTATTTATATAATTTACTATTCTAAAAAAAGAAATTTAACTTTTAGAAAACATACCGGTACTTTGGGAGTTAACATCCAGTCCCGTCACAACTTGCTGCACAATTTCTTTGATAGGAATGGGATCTTTACTTTCCTCGTACTGTGTTGCAGTAGGAGTATTTTATTGTATCTGGTAGTACCGGTTCTGTAGCTGTAAGTTTGAGTTCTTTATGCCTTGTAATTCTGTAATCTTCACTTGGCAAGGAAATCGTCTTTATTTAGCCATTTTTGTGATTGCAACATCACTACACTACATGGTTATTTCAATTTCAACTTTTCTTTTTTTTTATTTGAATTGACAAATCTTTTTTTCATGGCTTTTAAACTTTTTTTTTAAAGCCATATTTTTTTTAGGGGGGAGCTTCATTTTTTCTCCGGGGGAGCTTCCATTTTTTCTCCCCTTCCAATTATTTTATGATTTTTACATATTTTTTTTTTGGTTGTTTTTTTCATTTGGCAATTCTTTTTTTTTTTCTTCCTTGTGCAATTCCTTGTAATTGTAATACATTTTTTTGGGGTCCATTTTGATACAATTACAAAATACTAAAATTATAATACTATACCAGATACCAGTTTCCTATTGAAAAGAAGACTTGTTTGGCCCTTTAAAGTTGAAGAAACAAGACCTCTCAGAACTATCCGCCATTCAAGAAATGAAGCCGGTACCTCAGTACCTGGGACTTAAACTACAACTTCTGGTTCAGTAGTACTAATAATTAGTATTAGTTCTAGTGCCGTAGTATTAAATATTAATACTGGTACATCATGAATGTAGAGTTAAAAGAACTTCCAGCACCAGTTACTAGTAACATTTGGATAACGTATGATAAAGGAGTAAATGACCATTGACATATCGTATCTGTACCTTATTATATATGCTGTTGGCGATGTTTCTCTTACGAGTACCGGTACTTGAACAGTCAGCCCCATCCCAGTACTAGAGTTGTGTTTGTGTTGCTTTTCCCCGCTAAATTTTAAATTAAGAATTATTTATTAGGACCGTTTTGGTATGTGGTGTACATATGATTTTGTTTCCTTTAGATTTTTACTTTACACTTTTTTTACACCGAGTGAATACCGGTACCGATGTAAATACTGATTCACAATATAAAGAGCAGAAAATAGGTTAAGTTAAAAGTTATGGCCGTCCAAGAAATTAGCATAAGGTAGAAATTATGAGTAAAGAATGTGGTACCGTACTGCTTCCCATCTCAGAATTGGGCACATAAGACCATTGCAGTCAAGAATTAGGTGGTACTGCACTACATATCTGTACAGTATGATGCTTAACTGTGAACAGTAAATGTGGCTGTAAACCCTGCAGGAATCCAAGTGAAATAAGCCTCTTGACCTGGGAAAAAATGTAAAGTTACACACACCCCCACTCCCGCCCATCAGCTGTAAAAGAAAGTTTCAGACTTCAAGTCATGACCCTCAACGGTATTAGTATTATAGTCAGATAATATTTTTAAGAACCCATACCTTGTAACAGTGGTTCTCAACCTTTCTAATGCCGCAACCCTTTAATACAGTTCCTCATGTGGTGACCCCCCCCCCCGGCCATAAAATTATTTTGTTACCACTTCATAACTGTAGAGTATGTGGTTTCCGATGGTCTTATGCGACCCCTGGGAAAGGGTCACCCCTGGGAAAGGGTCGTTCAACCCCCAAAGGGGTCACGACCCACAGGTTGAGAACCGCTGCCTATACTATAATTATAACATATGGTAACCTAGTAGTATGGTACCGGTATAGTACCATAGTAATAGTACTACTCTTTTTTTAATACCGGTAAGCAATCTGTATTGTAAAGTAATAAATTAATTTACATTTTCTCTCTTTTTGACACTCGGTACCAGAGCCGTGGATACCGGTACTGTTGATAAGTAATACCGGTAACAAATAATACCGGCCAGTAACAAATGTTATTTAAGCATATTAAGGTACAGTGACTTCAGAGTATAAATAGTACCGAGGTATCTTGTTTGTCTTAGCCATTCATTGAAGATGTCTACTGTCACTGGGTACCGTACTGTTACGGATGAAGACCACCGTTTTCACAATAAAATAACTTACGAACTTTGCTGCATCTGTGCTCCGCAATTGTAATACTGGGGACCAGTACAAAGGAAGTTGGGCAACATCTATGGTGGTATGGTCAATAGTGTTACCCGGTGGTGTGAAAAACCATAGAATCTGAGGATTGGAGACAAGAGAACCACCCCGACAGATTTTCAGATCCATAAAACAAATAACTGCAGACAACATTTTTCTTATCTTATTTCTATTTTTGTGTATCGGTAGGGTACTACCAAGTAGCCTACAATTTGAATTTGATATTAGCTGCATTAAAATTAGACCCAAAATGATTGTCTTTTTTTCCACCAGGTAAGTTAACTAACACTAACATAGTTGGTATGAGTAGTAGAATTAATGCTACGGTACCCATACTGTTAACATACAATACAACAGTAGTACCAATACCTGACCGATAAAGGAATACCTGTATTACTATTACAGAAATGAGAATGGTGACAATTTTAGATACCAGTAACTGACAGTTTTCTATACACATTACTGATGAAAATTTTAGAGAAACTTTTCAGAACATTTTACAAAGAATGTTATTAACATAATGCTGGCCTGTTTAGATGAATCCAAACTGCATCATACAGACAGAATAGAAACTTGAGCACTCCATCATGACCTGTTCAACCCTGTTGATTGAGAAAAAAAATCGGACCACAGTATGCAGGCAGTCCAATGGAAGGAAACTACCAGTACCCGGTAGCCCTCATGTGTGGCGAGTGGTTACAAATTACAATTACCACTGCGTTATCTTATCTGACTGCCTGGTACAACAGTAGATCAATTTTAATTAGTAGTCATGTGTGAGAGTGAGTATAGTGGTTACAATTATTACCAATTTATGGGTTGCCACATTCCAAGTATTATTTTATTATGTCGTATACAGTGTTACAGTTCCCGTACTATTAAATTATCAGTATCAACCTTGTAAATGTAAAATATCAAACAATAAGGTACTAATAATTTACTGATGTAAAAGTGGCATTGATTGTGTAATAATTAGGGTGCGGTACTGATTGATTTATAAACAAGAAACCAAATATTTCCACAATTATTGTACACTTATCAAGAGCAGTTGTCTGCTTGTCCCATTTCATTCATGATTCAGAGTACCGGGGTACCGTAAGTATGAGCATCTGTGGCATCAATTCCTGCCAGTTAAGCAGCTGAGTAAAAAGATGTGCAAACCAGAGGATGAGAATTCATAATTAGCATGAACTATAGAAGATTTTGTTTATAAGTGAATTATGAGGTACCGGTAGCAATAGATCAATAACTTTTATTTTAATTTCAATGAATGTTTTGAGTTACAGTTTGAAATAATAAGTTTAATTTATATTTTTTATTTTTATCCACACTTAATTATTTTACATTTGAAATTAATGAAAATGAAATATAAGTGTTTACAGTTACCGGGATACCAATTATGGTAGTTCCAGAATTAGGGGAATACAATTTACATTACCAGTACATAAACAACTACCGGTACAAGCTTTTATAATGCAAGTTCAAGTAGTTGAGACTCTCTGTTGTGCCTTACTGTCTCTAACTCAGTTACAGTAGTCTTAGCAACAAAGCCATACCTTCGCTTTCATCATTCACATGAGAAGCATATTAAAAATTAAACGTCTACATACAAACAACCCTGATGTTGCGGTACCTGAACCCACTTCACCTATATTGGCCCATGCCCACAGAGACCACTTGTCACCTCTTTGCCGCTCAGAGAGAAAACAAAAACAAATAGTTAAAGTACTTAGACTTAAAACAGATTTCAGGTGGTTACCATAACAATTAAATTACGGCAATCTTTCCTGACCATGTTCAATTGATGGTGAATTTCAAAATTTATAAACAAAAACTGAAATTTCTTGGCTTTGCTAATAATATACTTCACAACATTTGCTTGGTTTAGCAAAATTATTATTAAATGATTGTCAGTGATAGGGCGAACAAACCAAATTATTTGAACTTGTCACATGGGCACAATGTCGATGTTTGGATGAATTCACTGAAGGGTACTTTGGAGGATAACTGTGCAGCTGGAAAGGCTAAATTCAAGTAAAATCATTGGACAGGTTTAGCTGCAAAACATATTTTAGGTGGGAAATACTTATTATTTAGAAACCTACTCCTTAACTTGCAAGAATAGTAGAGTATGTAGTTTAAAGTATAGACAATAGTGATTTAAAAATAATTTTGATAGCCCCTAATCTAATAAATAAAGTTTGCCGTTTGTCAAAGTCAATGAATCTTGAATGAACATTACTATTACGGTTATCTTATATGGTAATAATACTAATAGACATGCAAACTAAATGTTTCCTCTACAACCGCTCACGTGACCTTTCCCATAGTACAATCAAAAATCAATGTATAGGCCTAGGCAGATTGCTGCACATTACAGCGGTTGACGTAAAGCCAGCAAAGGCCTACTGCTTGTTCACTAGAGGCGATAGTAGTACTAGTAGAGTATTTGGGGCTATTATGTTCACGAGCAAGGCGAGAACCTGTGAAAATAAGAATGGCAGGACAGTATAATACTTCACTCAATACTAAAACATTCAGACTGAAAACGACCAAATATATTAATTCAGAACCTTTATTTTCTTTTTCTTTCTTCAAATACAGACACCTGTGAATGTGAACATTTTTATATTATAAAATGAACAATATTTTATATAAATCGAAATTCGATACATTTAAATAACAAAAATCACAACATGAATTTTAAAATGTTCAGTCCAAGTTTTAAAAATCCTGATAATAGTCTCGGAATACAGATCTGTAGACAAAGAGATGCTGGTCAGGAATCCGGCGCCATCTTGAAGTCAGACTTGAAAATGAAATTTATGGAGGTGGCCACCTTAATAATGAGACAGTTTTGAAAGAACGTCACTTATTTCGTCGTAAATGAAAATGCCATTATAAACTTCACACTGAATTAGATCCGAATGAAATCAAAATGTTAACTTTACAAAGTATTTTCGTTTTAAAAAATCTGAATCATTTAACACAACCGTAGGCACAAGAGAAAACTGGTGGAATGGCGACGGTGACGTTCAAGGTACTACATTCGGCTGGCAATCGTGTTTCTTTACTTTTTTGCATTCTTTAGTGCGCAACAAAAGAGATCCCATAAAATTATGTAATTTTTGAAATAATGCATTTTAATTTCAAGTAAATTATATTTGTTTATATTATAATACTATTTTTTTTAAATGCATATTTATTTATTATCAAATTTTTTTAGATCATAAATAAGATTGTCTTACTGATTAAGCTATCGCCCAATAATACAACGCTAATATCACATGACTTATGACGAGTTCAACCAGTTTTAACCGCCCACATGTTTGCGCACGGCTCGGAATCAGTCAACTATATCACATGGGCGTTGACGCAAAGATATCCGTAAGAAAAAAAAACATTCTCCCAAAGTTTAATTTTCGTTATTCTTTCCTGGTTACGATACAAACACTAGGTAGCTTTTAATCTTAGAAGATAAGTTTACAAAATTTTTGAAATAATAGGCCTACACACATGCCTGTTCTTACCAGATAAATGAATCTCACAACCTGAAGAAATTATAGAAATGTGCTTCTGTTCTTTATATTAAATTTTTGGTTCTTTATTGACATTTTAATCCAACTATCCGCCTGTCCTTGCTCAAATGAAAAGAAAAAACTAAAAATAATTTTACTCTCATAATTTTGCATTTACTAAAAACACTTTTCCTAAATACATCTGCATCAGATGCCATGCTGATAATAAAAATCGTCCACCTCAGGAGGCTACATGCAAGGTCTTTACAGATATCACCAATGTCTGCACAAACTTCCGTTTTACCTTGCGTTGACACCAATATTCAAGTTCATGGCGAATGACAAAGTTGTAAACAGTTGACAAAGGTCAACATCGATGATGATGTGAACCTTGGCATTGCAAGAGCCAGCGCCCCCCTTTGGGAAAATGTCCAAGAATTATGGACCAAAGTAGAAATCAGCACCTGCACTAAACTAAAAAAGTTTGCAATGTGGATGTGTTCCATAAGCTACACTAGGCATGCGAAATGCGGATACTCTACCAACGCCATGATGAAAGAAAGCTAAACCACTTGCACGCTAAGAGCCTCCGAAAAATCCTCAACATTAAATGGAAGGACAGTGTACCCGACACCAAGATGCTTGCCCAGGCAAGTCTCCCCCCCCCCCCCACCCAAAGTATATATACTATTACCATGCAGTCCTATCTATCATATTTATTATGCGAGCCTAACTCGGCAAGTGGCACGCTTTTGGTTAAAAGAAACACCTCGTTGAAAGAGTTCTACGTAGAACCGGAAACGCGTGGACACACGACTAAGCCTATTGACGATCAGCAGTACCTATTTTTACATGCAACACAATTCCAACAGAACATCTGTTGCAAAACACTAAAGGAAATCCTGATAACCTTGAGGACTACTGCACTTGGAGTTGCCCCATCAACCCCTTGCCCCTATGCAAGAAATGTCATGCCAGAATTGGCCTCTTTAGCAGTCTGTGCACTCAAAGACAGACCTACGAGTCGAAGGATGAACCTCACTTACTGATAAACATTTTAAAATGACTTTTTTTTTTTACATAGGTCTTCATCTGGAACTTTTCGAGCACTGTATATGCGTTTTTACATTAATTAAAAATAATTATTGATTTCCAGTGGCGTAGCGAGCTTAACTCGCGCCCGGGGCACAATACCTTTTTAGCGCCCCCCCCCAATACCCTTTTAGCGCCCCCCCCCTTTTCGAAAACCATACAATATTATAGTAAAATATACCATTTGGCGCCCCTTTGTGAGTAGCGCCCGGGGCATGATGCCCCCCTTGCCCCCCTCACTACGCCACTGTTGATTGCATATATTAAAATTAATCACACACAAATAAGATGAGTGGGAAAATATATACATTTCTAAAGTTTAAAGTATATAGGGTAAATTCAGCAAAAAGTATGATAATGAACCTGGACATTATTATCGTTCTCATATGGAACAACGCAAAATTACAATAGAAGAAGACAATCACGTGACTTCAAAATTTTTAAATTTTTTTAGAGAAAGAAAATTCGCCTCATGCTGGTATCGGCAAGCAAAGCTGCTATGGAAATGTTCGAGTTTTGCATGTCATATCCAAATGAGGATTGGAAGGGTAAAGCTACGCCACTGGGTTAATATCGCCATGAGCTATAAATAGAATAACTACGCAGTAAGATCGCGTTTTGTGGGCGTCGTGTTCATAATGCCACGCTCGCGCACCATCCCCACTCCACACGCCACCTTTAGAAACTTCAACCAACACACCAGGTCTTTCTATAAATAAAATGGGCATGGTAGGGGCGTACTGGGGGGTTCTTTTCTTCTATTCTATATGACCGTGTAGTGTAGGGAGAAGAAATTAATTGTAGTTGAATTTTAAGTAATTATAATAGTATTACTACGTACTATTACTTTTAAAAAAACTTCTGTGATTTAACACCATTAGCTGATTAGCCTTGTATTATTATCGTGGAGAAGGCCAAGGGCCCACCATACTGCATAGTTTTCAGCTACATTTTAATTTAGTCCCTCGCATCATATATTACTTAGAACAGTTTAGGTAATGAGTATGATAACACTATTAATTAAAAAGACTACGCGTACACGTGTTAAAGTGGGCCAAATCACTGAAATAGAAAGTGATCAATGCCCGATTAGATCTAGGCCTACTTCGACGCTGGCAAGCCATGTTCTTTGGCGAGGCGGACTACTTAACATAGTGTTATTTTCATGTGGTGGGCCAACTTACTGCGAAGATTGAAAATGGCGTCATACATCTTTAAAAATTGGGGTGGGGGGGGTCTCTTTTAACGTTTTTCTTTACGTTAATTTATAGTATTTAGTATTAGATTATTCATTTTTTCACATATTTAAACTATGATCATAGTCATTATTTTAGTGAGTCAGTAGGTCTACTGTGATTGTGAATAGCTGGAACACGGGTGTGCGAGGTTCAAAATGGTCTCTGACCAACTTTCGTTGGCGTGTGCGCCTGACGAATACGCCAACGAAAGTTGGTCAGGCCCGATCAAGTTTTATCCTTTTCGTGTCCATTTTGACCAATGCATTATAATTCGAATATGTCTTCAGAATTTTGGTAGCATTGTATACATAGGAGACGGAGGTGACACACATCTCTCTAAGAATTGTGCTAGAAAATAACAAGTGATGTGAGAATAAATCAATCAAAATAATTAATAGTAGGCCCTATAGTTTTTTAGCAGCGACTAATCGGGCCATCTAAGGAGGACAACTCTGCAAACGAGAAGCGTGTCTGTTTTTTGCGACCAAACCCGAATCCCCTCGATGATCATACTCTCTGTTCAATTTATTTGGACACCTTTTAAAGTCTCTTCACCGATAGTAATGGTTTTTCATTTTTTAAAAAAAACCTCATTGCTCCAGTGGCGTAGCGAGCTTAACTCGCGCCCGGGGCACAATACCTTTTTAGCGCCCCCAATACCTTTTTAGCGCCCCCAATACCTTTTTAGCGCCCCCCTATTCGAAAACCATACAATATTATAGTAAAATATACCATTTGGCGCCCCATTGTGAGTAGCGCCCGGGGCATGATGCCCCCCCTTACTACGCCACTGCATTGCTCTGGCTAGCCTATGCACATTAATTAATTTTAAGTACACAAAATTTCATTTCACCCCACTACGCCCCTCCCACACCACACATCATTCATTTTGTACAGAGCATGTCTGTCCTTGACCTTCGTAGGGGACGACAATTGGGGCCCTGGAGTCCTCACACGTACCGTACTTGGTTGTGTCAGCAGAATTTTGTTCTTTTTAAAACTTTCTTTCATATAAATATAGGCCTACCGGGTACCCATTTAAACGCGCAAAAACCCAGAAAATACTTTTAAAAAGTAATAATATGTATTAATTAATACGCAAGTTTTAGTTTGATAAATTTTTAATGCTTTGACAATATTTTCTGCACAGACCTTAATACATTAAAAAAAAAATTATTTTCATTTTAGTACGGTACGTTTAAACCCGTCTTTGATTTTGAAAGAAAGTCTTTTTCCCCCCTCTACTTTTTAGTAGGAAACATTTAATATGTTATAAACTATCGACAGTGGAATAATTTTCTTTATTTTGTTTAAAAACCAGGATATACCTAAAGTGGCTTAGCTCTCAACCCAGGGCATAAAACGTTAATAATATAATTTAACTACTTCAGCATTTCATACTTAGGCCCTATACATCACAGCCCCCCCCCCCACCCCAAATTCAAACACACATACTTTATTTCAATTTACAGGCTTCGCCTAAGGCGTTGTTTTTCTGGGCATAGCTATGATATTTAACATAAACTTTGGGCATAGCTATGATATTTAACATAAACTTTGGGCATGGCTATGATATTTAACATAAACTTCGGGCATGGCTATTATATTTAACATAAACTTTAGGCATGTCTATCATATTTAACATAAACTTTGGGCATGGCTATCATATTTAACATAAACTTCGGGCATGGCTATTATATTTAACATAAACTTTAGGCATGTCTATCATATTTAACATAAACTTTGGGCATGGCTATCATATTTAACATAAACTTTGGTCATGGCTATCATATTTAACATAAACTTCGAGCAGGGCTATTATATTTAACATAAACTTATTTTAACTCAAATATCGGTAACTGATATGCAGTGGCCTAGGAAGGGTATTTCCAAAAAAATAAAAATTATTGACGTGCGGTATTTTCAGCCAACTGCTGAGATTTTTTTGGTTGAATGGAACCGACTTAAAAGCTTGACCCACCTCTGACAGCAACCCAAGTAACACTAGGTACAGCCGATAGACATTAAGACAGCGGTTCTCAACCTGGGGGTCACGCGACCCTTTCTCATGGGTCGCCTAAGACCATCTGAAAACACATCTACTCTACAGTTATAAAGTGGCAAGGAAAATAATTGTGTGGCTGGGGGGGGGGGGGGGGTCGCCACAACATGAGGAACTGTATTAAAGGGTCGCGGCGTTAGGAAGGTTGAGAACCACTGCATTAAGATATACTATTTCAGAGGGGATGGGGGCCAAAATGTCGACTGCCTAGGGCCTCCGGCACCGCTGATCACAAACGTCATAAGGTCAGGTGGACAGATAGCGTATGCTTTTTGTGTAAAGGATTTATTGCAACATCTATGTTAAGTTTCAACTACTCTGATTTTTAAACCAAATTTGGGCGTAGGCCCCGCCTAGCTTTATTATAATTAAGCCTCCTAATTTCTTATCTAATCCGACCCTACACCCACACCTAATAATATTAAAGCTGAGTCGGGTACTAACCCGAATACCCGGAGGTGCCGAGTATCAGTACACTGAAGGATGGCTAGTGCTAGGATGGTATCGCCAAAATGATGATAAAATATTTTTTTTTTTTATTATAAAATAATGTGTTTAAGTCGGTATCAGAAAATTGAAAACTGCTACTGACTAGCTATACTAACGCATATAGCGAGGCTCAACTCCACTGCTACCGACCAGCAACACTAACGCATATGGCAAGGCTCAACTCCACTGCTACCGACCAGCAATACTAACGCAAATAGCGAGGCTCAACTCCACTGCTACCGACCAGCAACACTAACGCATATGGCGAGGCTCAACTCCACTGCTACCGACCAGCAATACTAACGCATATAGCGAAGCACAACTCCACGCCTTGTTTTTCTGTTATGTTTATGGGCTAGTGCATTGGTTCTCAGCCTGTGAGTCAAGACCCTCGCAGGGGGAGAGGGGGGGGGGGATTACACCTGTCAAAATAACTGGGGTTGATTGAGAATGTCAGAATTTAACTTTTTTTTTTTTTTGGTTGGGGGGGGGGGGGGGGGGGGGGGTTTGTTTTAAAAATGTAAATTTTTCAGAATTTTCGTTTAAAATTTTATTTACAATGCTCAGGCTGGTATCTTATTGTTTCTACAACTACACTAGAGCTACATAAAATTTAAAAAAAACAAAAAAAACTATGATTCATTCGGTAGATATCAGTCATTAAATTAAATCCATCTATTTTGGCAGTTTTGTTTTCATTTTTAAAAAAAATTACATTATATATGATTATACTTTTTAATTGTTTTTTATTTTTTTTTACTTTTTTTCTGCCTTAACACACACACAACACAACAGGTTTGTAAATTAATTTTTTCCCCTGGGGATTGACTTACATAAACCCTTACCCACCATTACAGGACACACACCCCCCCCCCCCCCCCCCCCCCCAGTCTCAGTATCTCTTTCTCAATTTCAAGGTATAATTCTGATCGTGGCTAACCACAACTTGGCAACCTTATACAGAAACCGCGGCCTTTAAAAGATGGAGAACTGCTGGATTCGAATGACATTATTAAGCTGTTGGTGGTTTGAAGCCTTCAAGTTTGAAGTCTTCGTGATCGCTACATACATTTTTAACTTCTCCACCACTGTGTGGAACACATTACAGAAAATTGAGAAGATAACATTTTAACTTTTTTTTTTTTTTTTTTTTGGTAACACCCGGACCTGGACTGGGTGTGAAAAAACATCACCCTGCTCAGCCCAGTTCCGTCTTAAGAAATGGGCCCACTGGGCAGTGGCCCAGGGCAGGGCCGTCTTAACAACATAGGAGGCCCTATACCTATATATCTTTCTGCCTTCAGCTCAGACCCACGGTGACTGTTGGGTACTATTTATCATCTAAATATGTTTTTCAGACACAGAAAACAATATATTTTTCAGTTTAGAAAATATTAAGTTATTTGTTTGTTATTTTAAAAACAAATTTACTTTTAAATTAAAAAGAATTATTCATTGGTGACCTACAAATTCCTGTATATGATGCGAATTAACTTCAGTCGTACTTTAACTGGTTCTAGAATATACTTTTCTTCACTTATTTCCCTACTGAGCTATGGCGTAGCTAGGGTTATTACATGATTGTATTGTAAACATAAATTCTTACCCTTTTATTTTCGATTCATATCTGGGAAAAGTAAAACTTGTTGACGAGAGTTATTCCCCTTTACAAGTTTTTAATATTGTTCAACTAGGATTCGCATTTATAATTTATAATATTAATTTTGGAATGTGCTGATATATGTCGTGGAAGCGCTGGAAGACCAAACAGAAGATGACCAAGTAGAACATAAATGGCAAAACATAAAGTCGTCTGTAACATCCACTTGCCAAGAAGTTTTAGGATCAGTGAAACAGAAACACAAAGACTGGCTCTCAATCAACACACTGCAAAAAATAAAAGAGAGAAAAGAAATGAAAAGTTTAGTTAACAGCAGCCGCACCAGGGCGGAGAAAACAAAAGCGCAAGAGAAATATAAAGAAGCAAACCAAAAAGTAAAAAACAGCATAAAAAAAGATAAGAATGCCTACATAGATGGCCTAGCATCAACAGCAGAAGAAGCAGCCAAGAAGGGCAACCTGAGAGAGCTGTACGATATAACAAGAAAGCTGTCAGGGCGATACAAAAGGTTGGAGAGACCTGTCAAAGATAGAGAAGGTAGATCAATAACAGAAAGGAAAAAGCAACAAAAAAGATGGGTGGAATACTTTAAAGAACTATTAAACAGACCCCCACCCACAGACACACCAGACATACAACCAGCAAATGAAGACTTACAAATAGAAGAAAGCGCCCCAAATAGGGAAGAAATAGCTCTGGCCATCAAGCAGCTCAAATTAGGGAAAGCACCGGGACCGGACAACATCACAGCAGAGATGATGAGAGCTGATATAAATACAATAGTCAATATGCTGCACCCTCTGTTTGAAAAGATCTGGGAAGAAGAGAGAGTTCCAAAAGATTGGAAAGAAGGATACCTCATCAAGATACCAAAGAAAGGGGATCTCAGCAATTGTGCAAATTACAGAGGAATCACACTGCTGTCCATACCAGGAAAGGTCTTTAACAGAATTATTTTGAATAGAATGAAAGACCAGGTCGACATGCAGCTACGAGATCAACAGGCTGGATTCCGCCAAAACAGATCATGCACAGATCAAATTGCAGCACTGAGAATCATTGTAGAACAATCCATCGAATGGAACTCCCCTTTATACATAAATTTTATAGACTACGAAAAGGCCTTTGATAGCCTGGACCGACAAACATTGTGGAAACTTCTTCGGCACTATGGAGTACCAGGGAAATTAGTCAGGATTATTCAGAGCTCTTATGAAGAAATGACATGCAGGGTGGTCCACGAAGGTAGACTCACAGATGCCTTTACAGTCGAAACAGGAGTCAGACAAGGATGCCTCTTGTCCCCATTTCTATTCATCCTTGCCATTGACTGGATAATGAAAAAATCCACAGACAAAAAAAGGAATGGGATACAGTGGACACTCTGGGAACAACTGAATGACCTAGACTTTGCAGATGACATTGCACTTCTGTCCCACAACCAGCAACAAATGCAGGAAAAAACAAAAGATGTAGCCACCTTTTCATCACAGCTCGGACTTAATATAAATAAAAGCAAGACGAAAATCATGAAGGTGAACTCATCCAACCAAGAGCATATCTGTCTGGAAGGAAAGGCACTGGAAGAAGTGGAGTCCTTCAATTACTTAGGCAGCACCATAGACACAAACGGCGGATCCGACGCAGACGTGAGGTCTAGAATTGGAAAAGCTAGATCAGCATTTGTGTTATTAAAGAAAATATGGGAGTCGAAGCAGCTGAAACTTCAAACCAAAGTCAGAATCTTTAATACAAATGTCAAAACAGTCCTACTTTATGGAGCAGAAACGTGGAAAACATCAGCGAGCATTACACAGAAAGTGCAGACATTCATAAACACATGCCTTAGAAAGATCCTTAACATCAAATGGCCAAATACCATCACCAACAAAGATCTATTAGAAAGGACATACCAGGTGCCCGTTGATGAAGACATCATAAAGAAAAGATGGAGGTGGATTGGGCATACTCTGAGAAAACCCCCAGATAGCACCACCAGACAATGTCTAACATGGAATCCACAGGGAAAAAGAAAGAGAGGAAGACCTAAGAATACATGGAGACGTGAACTAGAGACAGACACGCAAAATATGGGATACAACTGGAAGCAATTGGAAAGGAAAGCACAGGACCGGGATGAGTGGAAAATTCTTGTGGACGGCCTATGCCCCAGACGGGGTAAAAAGGCATAAGAAGAAGAAGATGGCTAGCTCAAATAAATTGAACACCATAGGGGCATAAGACAAAATAAGACTATGCCACTACCGTGGATAATTTTATATAAACAAAATGTCACCAAACATAAACAAACTATGAAACTACATTGATCTAAATCTTTAGCATCATCAACTTATTTAAGTTATAAACAACATATTAATATATTCTACTGACACCCCACTCTCAACAAACAAACAAAAAAACAACTTAACAGGTTGTTTCCTAGGTTGGAAATATCATTATCTGAGTAGTGAGATAGTAAACAAGTACCAGTCAGTGATTAGTTTAGTAAAACTTTTAAAAAACATGCGTTATGACCAAACACATGAAACAATCTTGAAGTCAAAATGTTGGCACAAAGAAATTTAACTTTAATGCAAGTTCAACATATATTATTTACATAACAGAAATATGCATGGATTATAATTATACAAATTATTATTCACATTAGTTAACAAAACACAATTTCACCTGGGATAACAAGCTCATACAATAAATTTAATAATAATCTACATACATTTTTATTGTAAATAATTTAGAAATCTGTAACTATTTATTTTTTGGTGAATTTGTTTATCTGATCTTCTATCTCTTGCATACTGTTCAACATCTGTGTCACTTTGACTTCATCAAGTTCAAATCTCACAACCTCTGGTCCCTGCAAAGTAATAGTATTTTTTCAAGAATTAAAAAAACTTTTAAAAAAATAATTAGATTTATGTTCAGCACCAAGATGCGTACCATAAATGAGAAACTGTAAAACTTATATTACATAGCTTAAAAATCAGCTGTCAATGGGAAAATGTGTTTTAATGTTAATTTTCAAAAGTTCAAACAAACAAGAAGATCTTTTTTTTAAAATAATAAATTTGAATCTAATAACAAATATGTGATAAAAAAATTAATTTAATCATATTAATATGCAATGGTAAATTAGAAATCAATGTATAATTTAATACTTAATAGACTAAAAATTCACTACTTTTTCATAAGCTTTAAAAATGTCACCTTTGTTTTGTTAAGATTGTCTCCAATGTGAAGTTCCATGATTGCAGAGGGGCTGTTGATTTGCTCAGCATTTCGAGACTGAGTTTTTAGATCTACACGCCAGGCTACCTTTTCCAAAGTGTTCCCCCACATTGTTTGAGAAACAATGCTGTCATGGATTTTGATTTTGTTTGCCTTCCAGAACTTTCTCAATGCAGCTGCTAATTCATCTGAAAGGGCTCCTTCTTTCTTTTTAGTTTGGGCAGTCAGAAAAGCCTCTAATTGGGTCATATCCATGTCAGCTGATACCAAATTCTATTGAGCAGATTTCAAGAAAAAAAATCGTTACTTTTTTTTACAATAGTTTTACTATTTATTATAGAAAAACAGAAATGATTAAAAAAACAAAAACATTTATTTTAGATATTTTCAAATAATAAATGAGAACTAATGTAACATCCAACATTAAAAAATCTAAAATCAAATCTAAGCTGGAGATAAAATTAATTTTAAGAATATTAATCTAAAAGTAAAAGTCTTATGGTAGTTGTTTTGGGTCTGAAAGACGTAGTTGTTTTGGGTCTGAAAGACAGTGTTCGAATAATAAAAGCAACATTGTAAATAATGTAATAATTTGATTCTTAAATTCATTGAGCACTATATTAAAAATTAAAAATGGTTTTAAATTTATAACACTAAATATAACACAGTAAAATGATATTACCTTTACATTATTGTTGGCATTTTAGTGAAAGTACCTAAGCTAGGAACAAGCTACGTTTTTTAGACTGAGATTAGCCTACTAACAATACATATAATTATAATATGATATAAGGTCAGGAAAATATTGAGAAATTAAATTTAATTTTTAAAAGCAAGCACCATAAGTGGCGCTACAAGACAAAAAAACAACAAACTAAAATGGACTTTTCTGCTGAAAGTTATACCTTCATCATAAAAATACAAAACAATATCAGATATCAGAAACAAGATAGGTGCGTTGTTGACAGTACATATTAGTACATAGCTAGGCCTAATAATTTTAATTAATATTTTGGATTCATGAGATTGTGATTTAAAGTCTACGACTCTGACTCATATGGAGTACTGAGACATATTACACTATGGACAGTTCACACTCACCAATGTTAAGGACTTCGGTAAAGCAAGGGAGACTACTTCAAAATTTGTCTGGGAAATGGGCGTCTGCGCAGAAGAATCCTAGTTTTTAATTCTATGACGAGGGGGATTTTCCATTAATAAAAGGACTATTTTGTCATAAAACATGTGGTATTCTCCCACATGTTCACATTAGGGGACATCTTGACATACATTGCAACATACTGTTTTGCCTTTTTTGATCAACCTTAGTTTTAGAAATTCATAGGTATATATATATAAGGCATCTTTCCCTCAAAATGTTTTAAAGAAATTCAAAGAAAAGGTCTTTCATATTAAAGTTTCAAAAGCATTATATATTGATGTATACGTGTGCCAATTTTTATTGATGTAGTCGTGTCCGACAATCGCTACGCTTGTGCCAGTAACCTGCATTACCTTACGGTCCCTCAGCCTAATTTCAACTTGGCGTGGGCCACGCCCCCATTTTAATGGCGGAAGATGCAAATACTTGGTAAATATTTCATTATTACCACTATTTACATCAAATTATTTGATAACTTATGTTTTAGAATGAGCTTAAATGCTATTTAAAGAATATGAGGTTAAAAATCCCGGTAGAGTCCATATTATAAATGATCATAATTTGCCATGTGCAAAGCGTTGTCATGGGCAGCCATTCACAGTGACTTACATAATGGCTATACCATAGTAAACTATCACAGAGTTTCATTTATAAAAGTTTTCAGTGTGCAAAAACTATTACACCATTGGTTAGGGAAAGCTTTCACTATTAGTCATGTGCCAAAGGGCAAAGTTCAAAATAAGTAGTCCATAAACAGTATTTTAGTAATAAGGGGATGCGTTGCCTTATATACAGTCATTGCGCATGATGCGATCAACGGAATGAGGTGTCACAAGATATGGTTGTGGAGGTTTTGTCCCTAAAAAATACCAAACAAACTTACACTTTAAATTTAAAATTACTAGCTCAAAAGTACTAAATCTAAAAAGTTGATTCTGGTTTCATTTTTTAATTTGACATATGCTCTAAATAACTGTAAGGCTAATGTTAGGTACTTCGCCGAAGCAAGGGACACTCCTATAAAATTTGAATCAGAAACGGAGGTCGGCGCAATGAAATCCGAGTTTTTAAATTTTTTATGTGCATGTAATTAGAATAAATTAGGCGTCCTTCTGGTCCATAATTAAGGTCAAACTCCGCCCATTCACGTTAGGAGAAATGTTTACCTATATTCCTATTAAGTTATTTTTTTCATTAAAACAACTTTAAGTGAGGAAAATCATATGTTAATATAAGGCATCTTTGCATTAAAAAATTCGGTCTAAATATTCAGGGTAGGTTTTTCATATTAAATGTAGGTCTGCATAATATATTGAAGTATATGTGTGCAAAATTTCATTGCGCTAGCTCACATCACATTTTCTCAATTCTCTCCATCGTTGACCTCATTATGCACAGGTCGCCCAGGCCATTTTGGATTAGTGATCACGCCCCCTTTTAAATGGCGGAAGACGCCGATACTTAGCTTAGGAAATATTCAATTATTACCACTATATACTTCAAAATATTTGATAACTTGTGTTTCAGAATGCATTTGAAAGAGATTTAAACTGGAGGGTTTTAATTTGAGTTTTAAAAACCCGGTAGAGTCCATATTATTAGCTATCAGAATTCTCCGTGTGCAAAAGGTCGTCATGGGCAACCATTCACAGCCCTTGCATAATGGCAGTACTACCTCAGAGTTTCATTCATAAGAGTTTGCCGTGTGCAAAACTATTCAACAATTGGTCAGAGAAAGTTTTAATTAATTAGTCATGTGCCAAAGTTGAAAGTTCAAAATAAGTAGATCCCAAACAGTATTTTAGGGGATGCATTGCCTTATTTAGTATAGACTATATAGCTTGGCTTATACTTATAGTGGTATAATGGACGCTGTAGATTTGGTAAACAGAAAAGCCTTATATTAATACATTATATTATATTAAATTTACTGGTATACAAAGTGCATAGTTAGATAAATTATAATTGTATAACATTATTTTTTAATACAGCATTAGTTCTGAAAATAAAAGTCGTATAAAATTATCATTAAAATGAGAGTTATTTAGCTCGTGACGCAAACAGCAGAATTGGGTCACAGAATGTGGCGATGCTGTCCATGTTAAAAAATGACAAACTAAGTCGTACTTTAAACATTCATAACTTTAAAACTACAACAGCTAAAAATATGATTTTGGTGTTATAATTCTGTTAAAAATTAGCTCTATTCAACTATGCCATTGGTTTATTTTACAAAAATTGTTGCATTTTTTACCAAAGTATCTACTAATGTGTAAAGATATGGCCATGACGTCATTTGCTTGATAGAATTAGGGTTCAGGTTAGGGTGAGCGGTCCCATCTCTCCACATTTACCAACTGTAATATTAAAAAAAAATTAATTTGAATTATTTTTTTGGCTGATTCTGAGTTATGGAGCCCTGACGTCATTTGCGTGGATTCACTCCCCTTATTTTTTTTATTAGAGTTACATTTTCCTTAAATTACGATGGCATGTTTTTTAATTAAATTTTTATTGGTTGATTAACAATAATGATAAAATTTGATTGGTTGGCTGATTTAGTATTTTATGTCGTCTGCCATTTCATAAGATTATTTTAGAGGATGACCACACATGCTTCATTCATTTTTATTCGTGTTTCATTAATTTTTGGATATTCTTTTCGTTGGAACCTGAAATAAAGTGTGTAAAAGTGTATTCCACGAAAATGTAAGTTGGGTTTTCATTACTTCTTTATTTTATAATTAATTTTGGCCACTTTACTTTGTTTTTTTTTTAATTTTCCTACTTTTCATGGTCAAAGCCCAGCGCCACGTTAGGTTAAGTAGAGTGTAAAAACGCTGGTTCCGATAGGGTCAAAACCCTGTTAGGGAGAGGGTCAAAACCCTGTTAGGGCGAGGGTCAAAACCCTGTTAGGGAGAGGGTCAAAACCCTGTTAGGGAGATGGTCAAAACCCTGTTAGGGAGGAATTTAGGGTTCAGGTTAGGGTGAGGGATAGATTTATATAATTTTTTCATTTTTAAAAACTTTTTATTCGTAATTTTAGCAAAAACATGAGTTATTTCATTTTTCCATGGCCGCCATCTTGGTTGTCCCGACCCGTGAACACGTAAAAGTTCGCGGCAACCAAGATGGCGGCCATGGTAAAAAAACGCGGACCCATCTCTCATAATTTACTTTTTTTTTTTACTGAAGTACCTACCAATCATATTAACGTCGATTTGATTGAGATTGTGAATCAGAGAAAAATGTTGTAGTTTTACATTAGCATTGAAATACCTTCAGCCATCCTAATGTCTTCGTGTTTAGTCGATTAAAATCATCTTGAGAAACATCAGGATAAATTTCTTCTTTCAGGACATCATCGCTTAACTCTGTTTGTCCATAATAATTACGTCGAGCAATTCCTGTTAAAAAGGCTAGAAAACATTTAGGATCGTCCACCATTTTCAGAGTCATGTGATTATGTTGAATAAAAAAAGTTAAAACTTCATAAAACCTGAAGTCTGAAGTATTTAAATAATTATTTCTATATTTATTACCAAAAAGTAATTAATATGCTTTCAAATTGAAAAAAGTAAACATGGAATTTCAAATTAAATATTTAAAACCAAAAGAAATAAAATATGATAGCAAATAAAATCAATTAAAATTGTGTTCGTATTTCGTATGTTATAAATTTATAAAGTTCAGTTTTTTGCCTATTCCATCTGTTTACCAAAAACAAAATGGCAACTTCCATACTAACCCGTCAATCTCAAGTGGCTAATGTTTCTTTCGAACAAGAGCAAGATGCAAATTCGGCTTTAACTGAATTAGATAAAGGTAGTTTCATGAATATGCCCCATGACCGCCCATTGCTCATAGGCCTATTTATTGGAATTAAATTTTTATCATTAAAATTTTTGTTGATGGATGTAAATGTAATTTAATATTTTAGGCTAGGAGTTTATAGTCTAAAGCAAAGGAGACTGCTAAAAAAGTGTATGGGAAATGGGCGTCGGCACAGAAAATTTTAATTTTTTGGGGGTTGTTGTTTTCCATTAATTATTAATTAATTAAAAGGACTGGTAATTTGATATTATTAGTAGGTACTTCAAAGACCCATCGGCGCATTCTTCTGCGCATGTCCCAAAATGTCGAAAATTCCGTTTCTACAATTTTGGCTTACGGCTACACGGTATCATTGGAAAATTGCATACTACGTCACCTTTGTTTATTAAATAGTTGCTTTTATCATCAGTGACGTTTCAGTTTTTGTGTTCCGGTGATTTATTGATTTATGCTACGAGATTTTTTGTGTATCACTGACAGTATTATTATAATGACGGGGTTAGTATATACATCACATAAATACTTTTTTATTAGTTATGACAGGTTAAAAAGGTTTAGTGCCAGAGACTCAGCATTCATTGTACTAGTTTTTTCGTTATATGAGTTATTATCATTAACCATGTCTCTTAAAAGTTATGCATCCCCCTATGGAAGGGGGGTACGAAATTTTAATTAATTTTCTTTTTTGAGCGAGAAGCCGGAAATGGGTATTATCACTGTCAATTATAAAGTGATTCGTCATTGTTAAATGCGTAAACATCGGAATAATTATAAGAAGTTTAAAATGAAAAATTTAAAAACAGATAATAACCAAACTTGAAAAGTTTACGTAGTGAGCAAATAGCTTTTAAATTTTACGTTAAAAATTGTTGTAACACCGGCACTTAGTCAGTTTACCGATGTACATTATTGAATCAATAATTAATAGTTTTATGATAATGACAGTAATCTCAAAAATAATAGTTGTTATTCTCTTATTAATGACAACTCATTTGGGGGAATATTACTAAAATTAGGCCTACATATCAATATCATTTATAATTATAAACAACAGTTATTAATATCTTATAGTCTATTTATTTATTTAGTATTTACGCCTAGGCCTAGGCTTAATTTAATATTTTTCACTTACTGAACTTTTATTACTATTAGTTACTATTACTACAACCACACTTACATGCCTAATTAAAGTTAGTATCTTTTTAATTTAATAAGGTATTAAAATATACATTTTAAAATAACTGTTAATTAATGTAAAAGTAAAATTCTAATACTTACCCCACTTACTGTGTGTCCTTACTTAACATAGTCTTATAACTTATGACTTATATGGATGATTTTATTTGAGTAATTTTTATTTATAATTATATCCATCAATTTTACATATAAAAAAGAATACTTACCTTTTTATAAATATGATAATTGATTTAAAATTGAACAATAGCTTAATAAAATTAATGTTAATTCAATAAACATGTTATTTTCTGTTTTTTTTCTTCATAAATAATGATTGTTCCAATTTTTCTATTCACTTTTTTCGTAACATACCCGCAAATAAAATTATCCAAAATGCAAATTCTTGATGTTATGTAAAAGTTTTGTTGTTCATTGTGTTGTAAATTGCATTGAGAATGTCTCCTAAAAATTTGGTAGCATTATCTATTAAAATACAAAAGTTGTGGGCAAAAAAAAGGCAGAAATGTGGAAAGTCGGTCACAAGTTTTTACAGTGAAATACAAAGATAAAGAAGGGGGTTAAAAAATTCACTAAAAAAATCATAACTTCATTTCTATAAAAGCTAGAAAGATGAAATTGGTATTTTTGCAAAGCTTATAGCTAGCCCTTTAAAATGATGTATCATTTGTGGCAATAGGACAATATTAAAAATTCCTGTCAAAGTACCTATTATTAGGTTAGGTATTTCGAAGGTCTCACGCGCACGCGGTCTGCGCATATGGAAAAATAACGCAAAACTTGTGCGGCCATTTTTACATTAGTTTCAGTGATTATCTCGTTTTTTTGCGTTTTACGTCACAGTTTTCTAATAATAAACTAATTTGTCGTCGTTGACGTAGAGCGCATATTTTTCCAAACACGGTGATACCATTTTTGAAGCATGGAATATTTTGTCAGTGGCAATATATTTATCCTAGTGCCGGCATGTACTTAATAAGCTTATTACTTTTTAATGTCTACTCGTACCAAATTGCTTTTTATCGTACCGCTACTTGATAAATTCACAAATAGGAATAACTTTATTTCGTTAATAATGACGATTTCACTTAAAAGTTATGCAATTAACTCTGTAAATAAAAATGCTAATTATCACAGGTTATCTCCCCTCTCAAAAAAAAAATTGGGTTGTCGGAAATGGCTCTTTTCATCAATTTTATATAATGATATAAAAATATTTTTATTATTGTTCATATCGAAAAATCCACTAAGCACTAACCAATTAATTAATAAGAAACAGTTTTACAATATAATTAGAAGTTAATACAACTAAATAATTCAAGAAGTTTTTATAATCTGTTGAATTTCTGACAAGTTTTGTCCCTTGATATAAATAAATAGCTTTTATAACTATACGGTATAATAGTAAATTAATACATAATATAGCATAAATTTACGTTAAAAAAGTGTACGTTTATTTGGTTAATGTCTAAACATTTGATCTGTTCTTCTTTACTGAACCAATAATAGGAATAATAATAATTTTATCCTTTCACTAGGGACATTAAAATTAAACAGAATATATTTACTTTTACTACATTATACTAAATTTAACTATTACTAACTATTACTACAACCACACTTACATGCCTAATTAAAGTTAGTATCTTTTTAATTTAACAAGGTATTAAAATATAAATTTTAAATAATTGTTAAGTTAATGTAACATTCTAATACTTACCCTACTTACTGTGTGTCATTACCATAAGTCTTATAACTTATTGATGAGTAATTTTTATTTATATTATAAATTATAATTAGATATAAAAAAGAATACTTACCTTTTTATAAATATGATAATTGATTAATTTAAATTTAACAATAGCTTAGTAAAATTAGTTTAAATTACATAAACATGTTATTTTCAGCTTTTTTTCTTCAGAAATAATTATTGTTCCAATTTTTCCATTCACTTTTTTCGTCACATACCCACAAATAAAATTATCCAAAATGCAAATTCTTGGTGTTATGTAAAAGTTTTGTTGTTCATTGAGTTGTATATTGCATTGAGACTGTCTTCTGAAAATTTAGTTGCATTATCTTTTCAAATAAAAAAGTTGTTGGCAAAATAAGGCAGAAATTTGGAAAGTCGGTGACAAGTTTTTACAATTAAATACAAAGATAAAGAAGGGGGTTAATAAATTCACAAGAAAAATCATAACTTCATTTCTATAAAAGCTAGAAAGATGAAATTGGTATTTTTGCAAAGCTTATAGCTAGCCCTTTAAAATGACGTATCATTTATGTCAATAGGACAATATTGAAAATTTCTGTCAAAGTACCTAATTAGGTAGGCCTACTTGGTAAAATTTTTAAATGATATTACAGCTTTAAGAGCTAGTTGGTTAGATTGGGCCTGAAAAATGCAATTCATTGATACCAAATTTATGTTTGTAGGTCGATTCTAAAGAAAGTTATGATTTTTTTCGTGAATTATTTTGGGATAACTCTGTTAATTGAGACATATAGGAAAATATAAAAGTGACTAAAATAAAAATTGGGCAGAGAGTTGAGAGAGATGTTGAAAGAGAGCAGTAAATTGAAGTTATTTAAGGAATTTATGAAGATAACCATAACAAACCATATATATCCGTGCTCGTCATAACAATATCCAAACAGGCGTCACATATTAAATTCTGTGGTACGCAAGATGAGCTCATTAATATTCAAAATGGCCGTAACATTTCCATATGTCATATTTGAATATGATCACAACATGAACAATATTCTTCAAAATATAGAGTCATTTATATCAAACTGTTCGTATTTAAAAGGGGGAACAAAAATAAGTAGCATATGGCAGGTGAACCCATGTGTCCATTAAAAAAAATAATTTATTATATATCTCCGATAGCCAAATCAATATCTGATATAAAATGTATTATACTCAGATTATAGGAGGAGTTTTTCTTGCATAGGTGGTGTCTTCAATTCTATATCAGTTTAGCATTAGTTTTTCATAGAAGTCCTACAATTAAAGAAGAATTGTGCTGCTTCAACTATTTTACTATTGCCCACAATTTGCAAATATGATTAACAATTATGTCATTTGATAGGCCTTTAAATTTAAATGAAATAAAACAAAATATTTTTTTGCGAGTGAAGCATTTCAAAATATCAATTCATCTAAATACTTAACAAATCTAAATTTTAAATCTATTATGAAGATAAAATATATTTTTCTTCATATTTCCATGCTACAAATGTGTCAGGTAGCTTAGACCAAACTCTAATAGGCCTTTTATATTGGAGTCAAAATTTTACTATTTAAATAAAGAAATACAATTAAATATCTATTTAAATAACTTCTTAGTTAATAATATTAACCTAAAATAACTTAAAATAGTGCTTTTAACATTGTTTATTAATCAGATTACTTTAGATTTAAAAATGATTTGCTGAGGTGGCTTCGGCCATCTTGAAAATGGTATCCAGGGAGGAAAAACCCATGTGGTCACTGTTTTGAAAATGTAATAAAATTGTTGGGGTAGGTTGGGGGGAATTTTAATTTGCCCATTCTTGTAGATAATTGGATGCTCTAAACAGTGGTTATCATGAAAATCGCGGCTGGTGGCGGCTTCTATGAGAAATAAAATAGTAGATTTAGCTAATTTTAACTTGATGTATTTTTACAAAGAAATTCCATATTAAAAATTGGAAGACATAGTATTGTTGGGGATCCAATTCTCTTTAAAATGATATATCACACAAACCATTTAACAAAGAAATGACTGCATACCACACTTTTTCCCAATGCATATGCAATGTTTACATTTTGAAGTGGACAAAAAGTTGAACAAGGGGCACGTAACTCTGCAAGGAAATGACACTAGCAGAGAACTGATTTATCCAAGTACCTAATATTATTCATTCCACGATGCTATCTTGGTTGCCGCGACCCGTAAAATTAAGAATAAAATGTTAACAAATAATGAAAAAATTCCCTAAATGTATCCCTAAACCTAACCGGAACCCCAAATTTATCCATAACCTGGGTTTTGACACTATCGGAACTTATTTTTCTTTCTGGATGTTGATGTTGAAGAGGTGAATGAAGATTGCAATCTTCAAAAAATGCATAAATACATTTAAATAGCGCATGAGATCTAAACAACTATGTCACCAATTATCGGCAGATATTAGGTTGGTAGACACATAAAAAAGTAGCCCACAACACTGTAAAAAAAAACGTACATTTAAGAGAATGGTTAAAAAAATTAGAGATACATTGGTCCAAGGTATTGCATCCCTCTAGATACTTGTGCTATTTTTACCCATTGGCATTGGTCTATATTTCTACCAATTTTCATGGGTCCTTCTCTCTTTTAAAAGCCACTTATCCCCTTTAACAACAAGTTAAATAATATGAAATCAAAATTGTTGCTCCACAGCTCTACGATCGGGGCAGATTGGAATACAATGTGAAGCAGTGGTTAAGTTTCCACGACTGTTTGAGAAATATCCATTTCCCATTCTGATTAATTCAGCAATGCTTAAAATTGCTGACGTCTTTCGAGGAGGGTAAGAAACTTAATGCCTGAATGGTATAGAAATTTTTATTATTTTGGATGTTGAAGAATTTAGTTCTTTTTTTCTCAACAGGAATAAATTTTAAAATGATAAAGTTTTATTAGGTTTCAATGTTGTTTTTTTGGTTGCCGCTTGAAAAAAAAGTGTTTATTTCAGGAACAATTTTATCAGGCTTTGTATTCTGAGAGTTACACAACAAAGTGAGAAGCACTTGGACAAGATTTTCACAGTCGATGAATTTACTCGCAGAATATTTGGTGTAATTCATAGCAATGACCCAGTAGCAAGGGCTATAACCCTCCGGTAAATTTATATTTGCAAGTTAGAAATTAAAACGTACCAATGCCAGTACAAAATGAATTAAATTTATATCTTATTGAACTGTAAAGGTTAGCACCTAATGTATTGCCTTTTATATTTATATATATATTTATTTATTTTTAACCTTACTTACACATCATTTTTTTTTTTTAATCATTAAATAATGTCATTGGTTGATGGTTGCAATGGCCTAAAAAAGAAATTTAAAAGCTAATAGTAAGACAAAGCTTGAAGTGAATGAACTTAATGAACATAGTTTGGGGGGAAAATGGGGAGGGGTATGTTTCATCTACATACCTGGTACCAATAGGACAAGAAGGAACAGACTTATGTTAAAAAGACAGACAAAATTTGAGAATTGTTTTTTTTTTTTAAACATGAGAATGTAGAAATGTGTCCCATAATGTCTTAAATTGCTAATTATAAACTAAAAAAATATATATAAAAATTGAACTTAGGAGTATCTTTAATTTCATCTATGCTCCATTAAAAAAAAACAACAACAAGACGTTGAAGTATATTTAAATTTAAATGTATTGTTTTCAGTACACTAGGCAGTGTGGCCAGTATTATATCGGAGAAAAAGACAGTTCACCACAGCATCATTTTGTGTCTTGACTCCCATAATGCTGTGGAAGTAGAGGCAGCCATATTTGCAGCAGAAAAATTTTCAGAGAAATCAAAGTGAGTTCATTATTTGCTTTCCCCGTTAAATTTTTTGCTCTCTGAGCCATAATTCACTAAATATGAAAAGCTTTTTTTTTCTAAATTGCTTGAATTTGTATTTTTTTAGATAGCTTTATTTATTAAGTTTTTATTTGTGTGTGTCATGCAGGAATTTTTTAATCTGCCTTAGAGTTTGAAGAAGGCACCTTATTAAATTATTTTATTGACATAATGTTCAACAAACTGATTCTTCATCCACCTGTGGCTATGTTACAAATTCATAATGATTGGAATGGAGAGGGAGTGAAGCGCACATTTTCACACCAGGGTGGACAGATTTCTCTGTTTTCTTGCAGCCAGTCCAGTCAATAGTTTTAAAGCAAGCTCATCAGTTCTGCATATTTGTCTATCAGGATGTTTGCTGCCAGTGTTTGCAGTAAAATTGGTCTAATGATTGCTGGGCTGGCTACCCCAACTGAGATGAAGCTGAAACTTGTCCCCATCCTGCAGCACATGCATCATGATACAGAGACAGCTACCAAGGTTAAACTGCATCTGCTTGTAATCTTATTTAGTTTCGTGGTGATTTTTAAAACTTTCTACATGACAATTTTCTGATTTGAAATAGGAATTCCTTCTTTTTTTTAAATTGTCAACTGGTTTTATATACGTTATGCATCTTTCCAAATGTATTAAATCTCTTTGACATTGGCGTAAGTGGTGTAAATAACACGAGAAAGGGGGAACATGTTCCGTTTGTTGATAGAAATGGCGGAAGCCAGACTCCATAATTACAAGGATAAAATGCAATTTTTCTTTATGTTAGATGTTGATATTGCCCCTTTACAGAGTGACATCATTTTATTTAGGCAGAACGCCATTCTAAACTGTCATGGTGCTTCAAGTAACTGTGCCAGTCATAGTTTTAGTAATATCATGTTATCTTCTGTCCTGTAGGCCAGTGAACTGTGCCAGTCATAGTCTTAGTAATATCATGTTATCTTCTGTCCTGTAGGCCAGTGAACTGTGCCAGTCATAGTCTTAGTAATATCATGTTATCTTCTGTCCTGTAGGCCAGTGAACTGTGCCAGTCATAGTCTTAGTAATATCATGTTATCTTCTATCCTGTAGGCCAGTGAACTTTGTCAGTCTGTGCTGACATGCTACCCTGCCAGAAAATTTGTCACCTTGACACTGGAAACCTTGACCAGGCTGACAGTCAAGTCACTGTTGCGCCTGCAGGAGCATGTGGTCAGGCTGCTCTCGTATCTGATCTCCGACCCGAGGAGCAGTGTCAAAGCTGTCTGTTTGGACAACCTAAGGTTACTGGCCCTAAGAGCAGCTTATCTGTGGACAGGTGACAATTTGGAGGTAAAAATAATAGGATTGTTCAGTTAACTTTTTAAATTGTGACTTGAATATAACCGGATAAAAATGTCAATTTTATCTGTGGAAATTATATTTTACAAATTTGTTGTAAGCAGTTTAAAAGGAACAGAAATTTTTTAATAAGATGTTGATATGTTAGCTTCCACATTTGTCCTATTTCTCCCAATTATTTTAGAAAATAGCCAAGTTTTCCCTACAGACATCATCTCCTGTTCTCAAGATTAAAGCTGTTCGTGTTCTCAATGCTGTTTGTGGGAATGTGGCTGTCACACTCCTAGATTTATCACCAGGTAATATGTCTTAAATGTGGGCTTCCAGCAAAGTGTCTGCATACTGAAGTGCTGCTGTACCTACCTATACTTTCCTCTGCATACGGAAGTGCTGCTGTACCTACCTATACTTTCCTCTGCATACTGAAGTGCTGCTGTACCTACCTATACTTTCCTCTGCATACGGAAGTGCTGCTGTACCTACCTATACTTTCCTCTGCTTACTGAAGTGCTGCTGTACCTACCTATACTTTACTCTGCATACTGAAGTGCTGCTGTACCTACCTATACTTTACTCTGCATACTGAAGTGCTGCTGTACCTACCTATACTTTCCCCTGCATACTGAAGTGCTGCTGTACCTACCTATACTTTACTCTGCATACTGAAGTGCTGCTGTACCTACCTATACTTTACTCTGCATACTGAAGTGCTGCTGTACCTACCTATACTTTCCCCTGCATACTGAAGTGCTGCTGTACCTACCTATACTTTCCCCTGTGACTATAAAAAATGTTAAAGTAAATAACAAAGTATGAGAAAACCTGGGGAAAATGCGCAACAAAAAACAAGAAGCCTTCTTCATCCAACAAATCAGTAAAACAAATATAAAAATGTACTAATATATATATTTAGAAAACATTAAAGATCTTTTGAGATTGTTGTTGTTAACCATACATCAAAAGATGTATTAACAATACATCAAAAGATGTATTAACAATACATCAAAAGATGTATTAACAATACATCAAAAGATGTTCTTCAATTAGAATATGTTGGAATGTGAAATGGAATAAAAATGTTGATTAAGGGATGGTTGTTTTCAAAACATATGCAAGGTCTTGAATCTACACACAGGTAGAATTATTAGAAAACAAAACAGTTGTGTTTATCTTCTGTGTCAAATCATCAACTTATAAAAGGAATGAAGAAAACAAAACAGTTGTGTTTATCTTCTGTGTCAAATCATCAACTTATAAAAGGAATGAAGAAAACAAAACAGTTGTGTTTATCTTCTGTGTCAAATCATCAACTTATAAAAGGAATGAAGAAAACAAAACAGTTGTGTTTATCTTCTGTGTCAAATCATCAACTTATAAAAGGAATGAAGAAAACAAAACAGTTGTGTTTATCTTCTGTGTCAAATCATCAACTTATAAAAGGAATGAAGAAAACAAAACAGTTGTGTTTATCTTCTGTGTCAAATCATCAACTTATAAAAGGAATGAAGAAAACAAAACAGTTGTGTTTATCTTCTGTGTCAAATCATCAACTTATAAAAGGAATGAAGAAAACAAAACAGTTGTGTTTATCTTCTGTGTCAAATCATCAACTTATAAAAGGAATGAAGAAGCGCCTAGCAGTTAACGTCTAAACATTTTAAAAGGCATAACAAACCATTTGTATAGTCTGATCAGGCCTGGATAAACCATTGGGCAAATAAGGCACGTGCCTTGGGCACCAAGCGTTTGGGGGCACCACAAGTCCTCAAGAAATTTATTTTTTTTTAACAAATTTAAATCCAGAAACAACTGAAAATTGAACATGTGCTATGAAAATGAAGAAATACATTATGATAAAAATTCACATTCAAGTTTGGTACAATCTTGAATGCTTAAAAATTAAGCGGTCACGGTCAGTGAAAGATCAGGGGCCCCGGGCAGAAGGGGGCACATGGTGGGTTTGTGCCATGGGCACTAAAATGGCTAAATCCGGCCCTGATTCTGATGAAGAATTTTTGAGAACTACCCTCAATCCTATCACAATGAAACGATGATGATTTGTGTTACTTCCTTGTTTCAGACACACCTGTCCTGGAAGTGTGTCGGGAATTTTGTTACGAGCCCAGCACAGAGTTGGCCACGCAGGGTATAGAGCTGCTGACTAACTTGGCTAAGGTCAAAGGTAATGAGCTTTCAATGTGCAACACAGGTGATCTCAACCTGGGATCTGTAACGGGGGATCAGGGAGCATAAATATTTTTTTTATTCACCTTTTTCTTTAATGAACATTAAAATTTATCAAAACTCGCAATTAAAGTAAAGGATAATGTAATGTAATGTGTGAATGTATTTGATTTGTAATAAAAATATTTATTTTTTAAGTATTATTTTTTAATGTCTGGGTAAGACTAAATAATTATAAATGTATTAACATAATATTTCATTTTTTTTTTTAAATTCTGTTCTCTCCAGGTCTAGGAGTGACTTGTGATCTTACTGCCGAGGCTGTTGGTGCCATTCAGACACATGTCATGCTCTTAGCCAGTGACAGAGACAAAGTACAACACCTGAAGATGGTCCTGAAATGTGCCGTCACTATCTGTCAAACCTGTCGTCAAGTCAGTGACAAGATTGTTCAGACGTTGACAAGTTTACTGGGAACATCAGAAGGCAAATTATCATGTTTCTATTTTTGTTTTTAGAAGGTTATATTTTTTAAAAGCTTCATTGCTGAATTTCCATTTCATAAAGTGCAGTTGTCTGTTTACAGGCATCAGTTTACTGAAGAATAGCCAGGCTTTTTGGTTATGGCTTCTAAGACATTGTTAGAAAATAATGAAGTTATTAGCTCTGTCTTGTCTTTCTCTGCTGGCTGATGGGGAGATAACAAATGATTAATTTTGTGTGATGATTGGCATTGATACAAATTTGATGAATGTTATGATTGGCATTTATACAGGTTTGATGAATGTTATGATTGGCATTTATACAGATTTGATGAATGTTATGATTGGCATTTATACAGATTTGATGAATGTTATGATTGGCATTTATACAGATTTGATGAATGTAATGATTGACATTTATACAGGTTTGATGAATGTTATGATTGGCATTTATACAGATTTGATGAATGTTATGATTGGCATTTATACAGATTTGATGAATGTTAAGATTGGCATTTATACAGATTTGATGAATGTAATGATTGGCATTTATACAGATTTGTTGGATGTTATGATTGGCATTTATACAGGTTTGATGAATGTTATGATTGGCATTTATACAGATTTGATGAATGTAATGATTGGCATTTATACAGATTTGATGAATGTTATGATTGGCATTTATACAGATTTAATGAATGTTATGATTGGCATTTAAACAGATTTGATGTATGTTATGATAGGCATTTATACAGATTTGATGAATGTTATGATTGGCATTTATACAGATTTGATGAATGTTATGATTGGCATTTATACAGATTTGATGAATGTTATGATAGGCATTTATACAGATTTGATGAATGTTATGATTGGCATTTATACAGATTTGATGAATGTTATGATTGGCATTTATACAGATTTGATGAATGTTATGATTGGCATTTATACAGATTTGATGAATGTTATGATTGGCATTTATACAGGTTTGATGAATGTTAATAATGTTATAACATCTTTAATATTTTAAAAGTTGATACAAATGCACTCATGAGTGTAATAAAAGTGGTTACTTGATGAATATTTAACATGTAAATGGTTTGTCCCAACAGAAGCGAGCCAACTTCATTTGTGTGAGTGTCTAGCAGCAATAGGCTCTGAATGTCCCAGTGCCTTGGATGCCGTGTCCCCCCAAATCTTAGCCAGTCTGACCAAGACCATCAGCCACAGCCATCGTCAGTTGTCCCAAGTTCAGGTCCTTGTCCTTTTTCAAAATAAGGGAAATGGTAGACAACTTAGAAATGGGATTTAGACAAGTCTCTCAGCTATGTGTTCACGACAGTCTTAACAGTATCTTAGCTATGTACTCACAATAGTCTAGACAGTCTCTCAGCTATGTGTTCACAGTCTCTCAGCTATGTGCTCACAAGAGTCTAGACAATCTCTCAGCTATGTGCTCACAATAGTCTTTACCAGAGGTCCCCAAACTTTTTTGTCTCGTAGACCTCTTGCCATGTTTTTCGGTTTTGTGTAGACCTCCGGCTTACCTGATATTACCTGCCAGTTTATAATAAATCTTAAACAGTTAAGTGTTTTTAAAATTTTTACTTAATAGGTATTTTTATTATTTATGTAGGAAGATATATGTCTTTATATTATAAGGTAATATTATGCAAGTAAATAGGTACTATCTGTGTATGTGGATTATTCCATTCATGGAATGCCAAAATAGAAGTCACGACCTGCTTACATGAGATCCACTATCGTTGACCCCCCCATTTTCATTTCATGGACCCTCAATTTTTTTTCTCGCTGACATGGACCCCTTGTAAGTTGTCGTCGACCCCTGGGGGTTGATATAGACCACTTTGGGAATCACTGGTCTAGACAGTCTCTCAGCTATGTGTTCACGATAGTCTTTTTCTTTTAATATTTTCAGTAGAGTTTTATAGGATATAGGGTTCTTAACTTTCAAAACTATCTGTTCATAATAGTCTAGAAAGTCTCTCAGCTATGTGTTCACGATAGTCTTTTTCTTTTAGAATTTTCAGTAGAGTTTTATAGGAAATAGGGTTCTTAACTTTCAAAACTATCTGTTCATAATAGTCTAGAAAGTCTCTCAGCTATGTGTTCACGATAGTCTTTTTCTTTTAATATTTTCAGTAGAGTTTTATAGGATATAGGGTTCTTAACTTTCAAAACTATCTGTTCATAATAGTCTAGAAAGTCTCTCAGCTATGTGTTCACGATAGTCTTTTTCTTTTAGAATTTTCAGTAGAGTTTTATAGGATATAGGGTTCTTAACTTTCAAAACTATCTGTTCATAATAGTCTAGAAAGTCTCTCAGCTATGTGTTCACGATAGTCTTTTTCTTTTAATATTTTCAGTAGAGTTTTATAGGATATAGGGTTCTTAACTTTCAAAACTATCTGTTCATAATAGTCTAGAAAGTCTCTCAGCTATGTGTTCACGATAGTCTTTTTCTTTTAGAATTTTCAGTAGAGTTTTATAGGAAATAGGGTTTTTAACTTTCAAAACTATCTGTTCATAATAGTCTAGAAAGTCTCTCAGCTATGTGTTCACGATAGTCTTTTTCTTTTAATATTTTCAGTAGAGTTTTATAGGATATAGGGTTCTTAACTTTCAAAACTATCTGTTCATAATAGTCTAGAAAGTCTCTCAGCTATGTGTTCACGATAGTCTTTTTCTTTTAATATTTTCAGTAGAGTTTTATAGGATATAGGGTTCTTAACTTTCAAAACTATCTGTTCATAATAGTCTAGAAAGTCTCTCGGCTATGTGTTCACGGTAGTCTTTTTCTTTTAATATTTTCAGTAGAGTTTTATAGGATATAGGGTTCTTAACTTTCAAAACTATCTGTTCATAATAGTCTAGAAAGTCTCTCAGCTATGTGTTCACGATAGTCTTTTTCTTTTAGAATTTTCAGTAGAGTTTTATAGGAAATAGGGTTCTTAACTTTCAAAACTATCTGTTCATAATAGTCTAGAAAGTCTCTCAGCTATGTGTTCACGATAGTCTTTTTCTTTTAATATTTTCAGTAGAGTTTTATAGGATATAGGGTTCTTAACTTTCAAAACTATCTGTTCATAATAGTCTAGAAAGTCTCTCAGCTATGTGTTCACGATAGTCATTTTCTTTTGCTATTTAAATAGAGTTGTACTGAGTTGCAATTTAAAAGAGAAATGATCTGTAGCTGATGAAATGAAATATTGCTGGGGTCACCCATTGCGCTACATCCATTTTAAGTCATTGTTTCATGTTGTCGTGCGCGTTTCAGGTTCACATGTGTACACTCTTATTTCAAGCAAGTTGTCAGAAGCCGATGAGTGCTCCCATCCATGGCCAGGTGATGGCCTGCATCGGCCAGGCCAACCACTGGGTGGCGTACAAAGTGGCACGTCAGGCAATGAGATATTCACAGTACCAAGTGGCTTATGCCATTCTCAAAACTTTGAATCTGCAGGTAGAGAGACTTTGTTTATTTCTTTTACTTTTAACATTTAAATTTTGGTAGAGTCTTGAATTGCTCAATTGAAATGGCCTTCCCCAGTCACAAATGACTGGGGCGGGGGTACAGAACAGAGCGCCATTGTTGTTCAGGTAAATTTTAGTTATAGGGTGGACTGAAGTTAATTCGTTCCATAATATTATGTTTCGGGCTTTCCAGGCTTCGCATGATAATTTTGGGGTTAACAACGGAATTTCATAATTAACTGGAAAGGAAGGGGCAGGGATGTGTTAGTAGCATTCCTAGACCACCTATAGAGGTAGAGAATCATATATAAGATCGAACTGGACCACCTATAGAGGTAGAGAATCATATATAAGATCGAACTGGACCACCTATAGAGGTAGAGAATCATATATAAGATAGAACTCTTCGTGACATACATAGTTGAGTTTGGACGGTCTATCTGAAGTGACAGACGTAGTGGTAGTACAGTAGTCAAATATAGACCTAGGGAAAGACACTTTGTCAAGTGTTAGAGCTAGGAAAGAGCCACTACTGGATTTGTTGCACTATATTCATCAATACATATCTTCTTTATAATTGTTGTCGAGGAGTTGTTTGATCATTTATTAGTGTCCTGTGTATTCTTCGTTGTTATCTTCACCGCCTGGACTGGTGAACCACCACAGAGAGGGGCGGTCCTGTATTAGCCACAATAATACCAATACCACTTCGGATGTGACCATAAGTATGGGCCATGCCGCACAATATCATCCATTCTGTGAAAATCCCCACTTATTTTATTTTCTTTCCACTTTTCAAATCGAAATGTATCGTTCTTGTCCTGGCAGGTTGTGACAGAACAGGTCCACTACTGGTTATTAGGACTACAGCATGCGTGCGCTGCAGAGAATCACTTGAAACAAGCCAAAAATGATCACTCTGATCTGATCCATTGTATTGCTGATGCAGTGAAGATGTACGTCAAAAGTCATGTCACCTTAAAGGTCAGATGTCACCGTTGACATTTTTTGTATCTGTCGCAACAAATTTTTTAGCGGGAAATTTTTTCAACGTGAATATACTTTAAATATGCTCAGCATGATAAGATATTTAAGACCTTATAATACCAGTGTAGGATAAAATAAAATTTTAAGTAAACATTATTTTGCATTCATCATCATTCTGGAGCTGCCCAGTGCCATATGCCATCAATAAATACTTTCTATTGTCTCAGTCTACCTATCCTGTCTAACCCATTCTAGTTTGGATTAATAACTAATTTTAAAAAGTTGATCATTGATGCTTGTCTTGGGTAAATTTTTTAATGAAATATAAGAAAAAAGTATGATAAACTTGAATTTTGAAATATAAGAAAAAAGTATGATAAACTTGAATTTTGAAATATAAGAACAAAGTATGATAAACTTGAATTTTGAAATATAAGAACAAAGTATGATAAACTTGAATTTTGAAATATAAGAACAAAGTATGATAAACTTGAATTTTGAAATATAAGAACAAAGTATGATAAACTTGAATTTATAGACAGGACAAAAGATTTTGATGAGAAAAAACTCTTTTTTTGTTGCCGGAAGTAGGATCACGGCAACAAAAAAGAGTTTTTTCTGTGATCTGTCTTTTCGTCTTGTTTTCTGATGAAGGCTCTAAGCCAAAACATCAAAATCTTTTGTCCTGTCTATATATTCAAGTTTATCATACTTAGTTCTTAAATTTCATTTACACAACTTGAATGCTTTTAAAATCTGGTAAATTTACTCTAATTTCAATTTCAGGCTGCAGGCACCCCCAACACCCCACTAGAGTTTGCTTGTGCGTATGTGACCATGCGTATGCGAGTCCTCCAAGCCCACTACCTCCTGCTCTTGTCTTACTCCTCCTTCAGTTCCAAACCTCCGCCCGCCATCTCCACGGCATTAGCTGCCACCAATGGACAGGAGGGGACAAGATGGGCCCAAGTGGTCAATCAGGTAGGTAAATGAAGTGCTTTTTTAAAATCTTCTATAAAAAATTATTTTTACTTAAATTGACCAGCTTATAAATAAAATATGACTAACCATATTAACTGTGTTATATTGTTTTTGCATTGCTGATATCATCCTTTTACAATGACAACTAGGACATTGGTTAATCTTTATTTTAATCTTTGTGCTGAAAATAAGACTTAAGATGAGTTATTCTCTCACTTGAGTTAATATTCTATAGTGTTTAAATGTTTTCCCCTTCATTATCTGTATAGCGCTGTCATTGAAATTATATTATAATTAAATATATATAAAATAAATAAAAAATATTATTACAACACATGTCCAATATTGACAGAAATGATTTTAGTGCAGTGTTATCTGTCTACAGCTAGAGAAGTGCTTTAAAGAGTATGAGGAGGCCAACTGTCTAGCTTCAAATCTGTACAAGTCTTCTTTTGACGCAGATCCCGCCTCCTTGCTTAATATCAACATGTATCCTTTGGATGTTTAAATTTCGCGACTCTTCGCAATGCGGGTCAAGCATTAATATGAATTTCGTTTTATTTGATTTTATATTCCTCAATTAGCTTATTATGCTCTTTAAAATCATTGCATTGCTTTATGGAAATATTAAGAAATTTCAAAGCAAAAGTCATTTAAATACGGTAACTTATTTTATAATGGTGATGGGAACAGAGTAGTAAAGAGCAGCATATGATGGTCAAAGAGGTTGGAAAGCAATTATTTCTATAGATAATCGATGATCTGTCAAAAGTAGTTATATATTTAAAAAGAATTTAAGCCACTGATTATCATATTATGTTTAGAAAAATTCAATTGAAACTTGGTGTACCGGTATGTGTACAAATGGGTTCGGTGTTATTGTAAAAAGTACTGATACACGATGCTCAAAAAGTTGTCCTTAACTTACCAAACCAGGATACAACACAGCTGCAACTGTATCAAATCTCTTATTGCTACCATCATTACTACCATACAAACAGGGTAAGTCAACAGATAGGAGAACTTAAGTGACGATGAAGTTATGTAAGCCATATATTGTACAGCTATTGAATCAGACCAAGTTTTTTTTCAAATTTTAGCCGAAAAAAATGGAATTATATTATAAAATATTTAACCACCACAAGGAAGATATATATTATATATAACTTATATTATAACACTAGTTAATGCAAAACACGGTGACAAAATTATATAACAATTTGTTTTACGATAAATTATCCCTGCATTAATTATGGTATTATATACCGGTACCCAGTGCCGTAGCTAGGGGGGTGCTGACTGCACCAAATGACACCATGTCAGGGGTGACACGACATTGAAAAAATGCTTATTTACAGAGCACCCACTGCTCTGTCTAACTGAATTTCATAAAAGGATAACCGATCACTCATAAATTTTCCACACATGTAACCACTCCAAATGCGTGCTTTATTAAAAGGTAAAGGTTCATGCATCAGAAATGAGGTGCCCTTTAATAAGGTCAGGAAAAAATCTGTTTTGGCCATGATTCAATGCTGATTGAAGTGTTAGCTTAACTTTCGTAAGTGACAGGAAACTATATTTATGTAAGTTCTGAGAAATAAAGCTTTCCATTGATAGTAAAAATTATGTGGCACTATTCTATGTAGCGGTACATGAATGGAATTTGTAAAAAAAATTTAAAATGACGTTTTACCCATTTATAGGCTTAACAAAATAATATTTTACAAAATTTTCTATCTTTTACTTTTAATAATTTATTTTTTTTTTAATTTTTTAAAAAAGGGTTTAGAAACCAAATATATTTAGAAACCCAGAAATACTCAAAAATAAATATTTTCGCCTATTTGTCACTAGTAACTCCCCTTAATATTGGAGCACGATTGTTATACAGCACAAGGCCCTTTACATGCTGTCTGTTATTTCACATTTATCTGCTACCTTTAACTTTGGGCTGATCTACTTGGGGAAGATAATCTTACACTCAGCAGTATCTGCAGACTAAAGGCTTTAGTCTTGACAAAGTGGTGACCAACCTAGAGGCCTTAACATTGTTTCTGAAATTTCTGCATGAGAAGCGCTGTCACTTGGTGAAACATGCTATTGAACAGGCACTTTCAAAATCAGACCAATGTGGAATTTCGGTAGAGAGAATATTAAGGTTTAAGAAGAGAATGGTAGGAGAACTATTTACGATCCACCAAGGGACAGTCAAGGCTCTCTGATCTGGCTCTACTATCAGTTGAAAGTGATACGATGAAGGATATTGATTTTGATCAAGTAATTGACAGTTTTGTAGCTTTGAAGACCAGGGAAGGAAATTTTTATATAAAGTATATTTAATGTAAAAATAACTGTAACTTAACGTTGTATTACATTTACCACATGACCCTCAATTAATTTGTTTTTGTTCTTGTCATTGTTATAGTGTGGACTTATTTTAACAAGAAGAAATCCATCATGGGGGTGGGGGGTGACACCATGACACAAACCCTAGCTACGCCACTGTTGGTACCTGTTACAAACTGAACTAAGATAGTTTAAAATTTTATCACTTTTAATACAGATGAAATGGAAGCTTGATCAGCAGTCATCCATGCAAGAATAGTCATCAAATCCATCAATTATCTGTTTTAAAATGTTGCTGTATGCACAGACTGTTAATAATTAAAAGAACAATGTTCAATGATTTTCAGTTATTAATTTATTAATCCGTGTTTTTTTTTAATGTATTACATCATACAGCAAGAATTTGTGTCACTTTTTATGACATAGTGACATTGAAGGGTTTAAAAGAATTTTTAGGTCAGCAGAAAAATGGCAACTCGAAAAGCTCTCAGAATTTTTTAGTATTATCAACTACAGCTGCCTTTTACCAGTTTGGATATATTCAACATCATTTCTATAATTTATTCAGCATCATTTCTATATTTTTTAAATTTTGTATACCTGTAACAGACAAAGCAATCTTGGGGAATGCCAATTCCTGACTTCAAAAAAAAGTGAAACTGCATCAAGTATGGCTGCCACACTGAGTGTCATGCAAGAAATCTCTAGTGCAATGGACAAAATTTTACCAGAGACCAGTTCCTCAGCTGTTATATCACATAAGGTAAGCATAACGCCTCCTTTATTTCTCCCCAAGTAATTTAAGGCCAAAATTTGTGTACATTTCACAATGCTGCGTTCAGATGTTATTTAAAAGAGCTGCCTGACAGACACTAGCACACCAGATACAAACATTTTAATTTTAACACAAAATTTGTTTTCATTTTCATGAAATCTGCCAGCTTGTGGATATTCTGTCCTCATCAGTGGCAGGATTTGTACAAGCCTTACCCAGCTTCCCAAGATTCTTTTTCCAGACGTTACAGAATACTGTAGTCAAGGTATGGATTTGTCATTTTCCATGGCTTAATACATCAAATCATTTGGGCACAATTTGGTGGTACGGTACTGAGTACCGGTACCTAAAAAAATGTAAGGTTCTTGAATCTGAATGAGAAAGCAACTGTTGGTACCAGTACTTACTTGTCTTTGTTCTATATTTTTCAATGATTTTGATTACAATCCTTTCCTATAAGGCATTCATGAAACCTACATCATTGAGCCTGTTTTTTCAGATTGATCAATCTTGAAATACGATTTGGAACATTTGGGTCATAGAAATATAAATAATTATGATTATCTCCTTGTTTTATCATCACTTGAAGTTTCTTTTTCAGTTGGCCGTCTCACCCCAGCAAAGTGCCAATCAGGAGCCAATACCCCTTAGAGCAGACACTCATCTTTCTCTGCGTGTCGAGGGTGTGGTACAGCATGGTGAACGTCCAGCGCTTTTCCGTAAAGTCAGTTCTGTGATCATTACTGTCAGTACCAGTCTGGTCAGTAGGAGCAGTGCCATTAATCCAAATGCTAAGGTCAGGACTTTAAAAAAAGTAACCCTATAACTGTCACAAAGGCCAATATTTCCGCCGTTATACCCCTTTCTGTGGTGAATAGTATACCCCTAGCAAAATCGTCATTAAAAATACAAATGATTAAATGTATAATGGGGTATGGGTTTAGGGGAAATCACTCTATATAAATGAGTTTGCTTTCTATTTCTGTTACTATCTGTGTGTTAATCTGCTTTTATCAAGGATTTTTTGGAATTAATCAGGTGTGAAATTTTCTAAAATTATTTTTACCGCCATCATTTCTTATGCTGCAGAGGGTCCCTGTAGATTGCAAAATCAACACAGATTTTCTTTATTGGAATTATTTTGAATGGATTAAAATGAAAGCACTAGCGATGATGACGACATGAGAGTCAGATATTGACAATTTTAGCCCTAAGCTGCCGTATTATTACAGACAAATTCATTTGGGAGAGGGTGGAAACTGAAATAAGAAGACAAAGATTGGATCCCAAAGATTTCAAAGCCCTACCCCAAAGACATTTATGTTTGTGTATGGAAATTTGGAGATGGTGAATGAAAAAAATTCACCAATATTACAATTTTTAATATATAAGACATTTTCTGAAAGAATTGTATCTCAACGACTTGGATTTTATGATAAAACAATTTATGTATAGTAATAAGTTGGGTTGATGAATTCAGAAGTTAAGTAGTAAAATTTTACTCACTCTGTAAAGGTCAAGGTCAATATCAAGATACATAATAATATAAAAACAAATTTAAGAAAATGTTTATGTAAGGATCTCCAATTCATTTAATACCGGTTTGGGATTTTTCTCATTTTTTGACAAGCATATGAAAATTCTAAAAATTAAAAATGACTTGATGCTCTCAGAAAAAAAGTGGCAATCAATTGAGATGCTTATTAAAAAATTAAAAATACAAAGACTAAGAAAATTCAAGAATAAATGTTCAGGGGAAAAGGGAGATAAACCCATTCAAATTCAAGATTGATTTAAAATTTAGTTCAGGCTATTAAAACTATTATTATAAATTAATATGAATGATTTTTTTTTTCTCTTCCTGATCAGACCAATGAAAACACAAGTGTTCAGATGAGCCAGACAGTCCAGCCACACAATGATTACTTCAGCACTAGCTTTGTCCTACCTTTCTCTATTTTGGGCATTCATGTAGTCAAAGTAAGTTCTTAGTCATATGTCAATTCTTAAAACAAAGTTCCTTTAGTTAAAGATAATACAAATTTCTTGAGAGACCTTTAACTGAGCGGTTATGCGGACGTGCATCCTGCCATTATCAGTGTCATTGTACTTATCTGTATTAAGTTGGTACCGGTATGCAAAAAATGGACCTTTCTAAGGGTCAAACTCCCTCATGATAGACTCAAACTACGGTAACTTGACGTTCAAGTAAAGCAGTTAATCTGTGTTCAGATTTAATGTTTATTAAGTGTCTAACATTTACATTTTTCAAAAGAATTTTCTGTTTTGATAGTCTCTTAAACTTAAATTATTCATTTATCTTCTAAGGTTGAGGCAGGTGTGGTGGACGAGAACGGTGTCGGCTGGAGCACGGGCCCACGGACAAGTGTAACTGTAAAGTCTTACGATGACAGCATTCTTAGACAGCAACAAATTCGAGCCAGAGCAACCCAGCAGCAAACAACCAGTCAGCAGTATATGCAAACTCCTCACATTTGATCTTTAAATGGTCATCAGATGTAACAACAAAGTCAGCTGACAACATGAGGCTCTTATATTGCATCAAAACGTGTTACAGGTATTGAAATGTTAAAAAATTATTCATCAGGTGTGGCTAAACAATGTAGAAAAAAATCATGTAAATTCACTAAATTGAGACTTGACAAATTTTGTCTAACCTGCTCCTGAAATGTTGTGTTAGTTTCAATAGTAAAATATGTATGCATATAAAATTGTTGCCTTATTTACGATAAAACAACAAATTCTTAAAGTTTTAAATAATTTAAGTAAATACAATTAGTGTTGGGCCATGAGAAAATTCATGCTTATTTTGGAATTAATTACAGCAATGGCCGTCCTTTTCAATAAACTTGGTAGTTGTTTTCTCCCTATCTGTAATACTATTAATAGTATTTATGATTAACTTGAAAATACTTCAAAAATCAAGAAACAGTTCAAAATATTTTATTGAATACACAAATGAAAAAAAAAAAAGAATCAGCATGACATGGATGAGATAAATTAGATGAAAACAATATGATAGAGAAATCTTGCTTGATGAGAGTGGTGGGAACAAACTAGAATTTATCTGGTGGAAAATAAGAGCTGGGGAGTTTGGGAGATAAAATTATTTCTAGAATGGACAACTTAAACATTATTTACCAAAGCTTCTAACTTCCTGAACAGGCGTGACAAAGTTATCGATGCAATTTTCAAAACTTCCATTGGCGGGCTGTGCTCATTGAGGAATGCAATAAATATCAATTTTTGTATGACAAAAGGGGGCCTACATTGTTGCAATTTTTTTTAAAATGTTTATCTGATCTAAAACTGCTTTTCTTGTGTACAATTACAAGTGACAGCTGGATGAGTACCACAACATTTCTTCCAAAAACTGTTATGCCATTGTAAAGATGACGCCCAAAAGCTATTGATAGAACAAACGTAAAATTTCAATTGTAAAGCAAGGAGAATCCTAATTCAGACACTTTGATAATTTAGAATTTAATCTACACCCTAACCCTACTTTTGCTTGTAACAAAAGGACGACAATAATTGTGTATACATCAATATGGGATTTTGTTTTTATATCTTAATGGCAAACAATGAGTGCAAATGGTACAACATGTTTCATCAAATTGTTAAAGGCGGTAATTGTTAAGAAAATGATACAATATATAAATATTTCAAGCTGCCACAAACGCCATGGTAACCCTTTCAGATACACTTATATTTGGTACGTGAGGTGAGCGCTCAAACGTTATGGCAATCCTTGCAAGTACGATTACATATTCCAGGCAAAACATTCCTTTATGTTAACCCTTCAGTTACACTATTATTTAACTCAAGGTGAATTACATTATTAATTATAGGATGCAGTCTTCTCTGATGGAAAATATGTCAAGTTGTTTGTAATATTTCAATGTCTTTTACAGCACAAGCAAAGTTTGCATTATTACCTTGTAAATTAAAATGTTAAAGATTTTATAGAAACAAGTCAGTCTGAGTTGAACAAGTCATTTATTCTAAGTTTAACTAGTCTTTTTAAAAAGTGTGATTAAAATGTTCCTCCATCAATACATGACCAAATTTTTGTTAGATATTGCCAAGCAGCCTTGTGAATGAATTCAAGTCTTCATCTCAAGGAAATTAACTACATGAACTTGACATATGCCACCAGAGATGGCTGCTAAATAAACCACATCTACTCAAACATCTTCAAGCATTTCCTATTTTTTGTATTATACATATTTGCATAAAGTGTCATTAAGACAACAAACAACAATAACGTTAAACAGATCCAGACAACTCTGTTCTTATGTCATCTCCCACTTTAGGGACAGATCCTAGTGAAAAAGTCCAACACAAACAGCAATGTGTATATTTACACTCATGTGTTGCAAAGAGTTGGTCCATTTTAAAAGTACAAAGTGTTTTGTTTGTTTCCTCATTTTTTTTCATTTATGTATTGGGGAAAATGCTCTAGGGAAACCAGGTGGTTGGTAATCTGATTTAGAATATTTAGTATTTAGATGTAAAGAGGCTAAGACACTTTGTTTGCGAGGATGTAGTTCAAATTAGATAGGGGCAAAACCTCAGGGACATCATATTTTTAGAGATTTACTAGCTAACAATGAGATCAAGTTATTAAGGTAGTTATCGACTACATTCCCTGGGGTTTCCTTAATTTATTTTACAAGAATCTTGAAAATAAAAACATTTTTTTAGCACAAACTTCCTATCAAGATATCAAATTCTTTATAAAGGAATTATGCCACAACCAGCCTTGATGGGGGAAATGGCGAAAAATGATTGGTGTAAAATAAAAATGTTATTCCAGAGCTTTAATTTAATTGAGCTTAGAAGGAAACAGTTTTTTCACTTGCTTGTAATTTTAAGCAGGTCAGAAGTTATAATTGAGATTTAATCAAGTTACTTAAACATTAATCTATCAACTTGTTCTCCTTTTATAAAACAACTCTTTTCAGTGCTTGAGATAAAAGAACAAAATTTACTGATTAAAAAAAATGTCTCAGAATAATAATTTGATTGACCTAACTACTGGTTTCCCTAATAACAATAACAGGGTTTTAAAAGAAAGTGATATTAACATTCAGGACATTCAAAAACAACCTTTAAAGTAGTCTAAGACCCTTGTTAAAAATAATGTACTGATTGTGAGTTATTTTCCAATGGTGATCATGGGAGGGAGGGGCAGTACAAGAAATGAGGTCAGAGAAACATTGACCTTCAACTAAGATTTTGTTTTGTTTTATTAATTAAAGAAATACTCTCCAACACTAATGGAAGACATAAAAATACTGTTTCCCTCCTACTCAAAATCAAGATGGATGAGACACAAATTTGAGTTGCACAAAATACTTTCTAACCTTAAACAACTGAAGTTTCAGGTAACTGAAACAAATCAGAAATTAAGTTGAAATTGGAGGTGCCCTGACAAGGTCAATGTATAGACAAAATGGTCAGCTAAGAATACTAAGATGTCCTGCAGCAATTATAATGGATGTCAAAAAACAAATCCCAATGACAGATTTTCTCAATCATATTTAGTCTCAACTCCTGAATTTATGAAACAGCTTCCACTTTTTCTGCAATTTAACCAGTTTAAGAAAAACATCATTTCAGTAATGTAACTGCTTTATAAATGAAAATGCTTTCACTCTGCATAAGACCTACACCTATTATTCATTTAAACATTTTCAAGTTCTCACAGTTTTATGTATTATTCTGAGGTACATTCATGTAATATGACCATTCAAGTAATAATACCAGTCTTTTTTTCCCCTTAGTCAAATGAATGACACACATTTAAATAAAATTCATTGGCACTCTCCGTTTAGTTAACTATCAAGTACATTTACATACAAGTGTTGTCGTCACTCCGTAAAAGAAAATCTCTATGAAAATCACATAGAGGACACCCTTGATCCATGTTATTAAAGTAGAGTAATATTGTAGATAGGAAACTTACCCAAATATGTTAAGTCTTTAATTTATATTTCAATAGAAAGATGTATTATGTTAAAACTGTTAGAGCGCCAATGTATCAATGTAAACTATTTATTCCATAAGGAATAAATACTATTACGGTACCTGTGTTATATATTTTTTTTTTAAACTGGATTTATTTGCAGTAAATCCTCTTTCATTGTTTCATATTTCTAGAACAATCCCGTTTCAAAATGAACTCTAATTTAGAATATCCCTTACACCTCTCTGTGACTTCAAATCAAAAAGCAATCATATGCAATATGATCAACAAACAGAAACATTGAGAGATAACCTGTTCAAGTCACACTGACTTGCGAATATACACAATATATTCACTAAGCTTTCCCACCATTAAAAAAACTGATTAGCCAACCTCATCAAAGTGAGGGCGCCGCACCAGACCAGCCAAATAAACCCAAGCACACAAGTTGTATAAAAGTCATCCATTCACACAGGTGCCTCCCCTCTTCACTGTTAATCTCTCCACAACAATGATGTATCAACACAGAAAATTTCTCCACAACAATGCAATTAATATTTACAGATGATTAGGAAAGCCAACAGTTGGTCAATGATACAGTTTTTGAGGGTTACAGTTTTCCTGTTGCAGCCCCATAGGACAACCTATCTTGTAGCAAGCACCATCTTTACCTGGACAAACCCCATTTCAGGATATATTTATGGGACAAAGACAAGGACCTGTTGTGATAAAAAAAATATATGACATGAGAGGGAGAAATTAATTGTTAATTAAATAAATAACCATAATTATAAAAAAATCACACATGTAACTTTTTTTATCCCTAAAATTATACAAAATCTTTAAAATATCACAAAGAGTTATATCCATGCACTTAGCTGTGTAGATAAGACTTCTAGACTTTAAACAATTTTAACTGAAGGCAAACAAGTGAACAGACCACCAAAATTAAATGTAAGTGCAATAAATCGAGAGAAACTTTAGGCATATTAAAATTTCTTCCAAGCCACTACCTTACTCAATGAATTGTACAATCTTCAATCCAAGACCACCACTTCCTGCTGCCCTGCTCTATGGCCATTACCCAAAGACCCTGAAGGTAGAGGTGGTTTCACATTTAGATGTTTCCATGGATTACGAGCCAGGCGTTTAAAATCATTCATCTGAAGCTGTTTGCGAATCTTCCTAAAAACAATATACAAGTTTGATTTTGATTAGTAAACAAAAAATATATTAAGTAATCCACAGACAAGCGTGAAATCTACAAGCCTACAGAGTGCTCATTTGCAGTGCACCTTTAGACCAATTGATTGGGTTTGTGAAATAAAGACTTCATTCAATCTGGGAGTGATCCTTACTTTTATTTATAATTCCTTACAAAACTTCCAAATATATATATTTTTGTTTGAAATAAAACGACAGTAAGTTTTTTTAATTAGCTGAAATCTTTAATTCTGAATATGGATTATTTTATCCATCTGATTCATGATGGGTGGCCGAGCAGTCTAGACTGTCTCAATCCAAATAGCTGGTTATGCATCATCTCTTTTTCCATTTTGATGGCATATAATTTGTGAAGTACATTGAAAAATATACTACTACAGACCTTCCTCTTATAGTTTAATTAGATATATTTAAAAGATACAAAACAAATGCCAGTTCTGTGTCTTTTCTCCATTACAGTTAATTAGTTTTATTTGATTTCTTCATATTTATTTGCATTATTTTCTTTCATTAAGTGATCCTGGAACCCATGTCGATTACCTTATTTCCTACCCTCTATCCTAATCATATTATGTACCCAGGATCAAATTTAAAAATAATAATCCTAAGCTATGAACTCTAAGAATTGTAAATGGCAGATGATTTCTAAAAGTTAAGCTGATGAAAACCTCGATGTTATAAAAACTTGGCGCCATGAAGAGGCGGCCTGCATTTTTGGTTTATAACTGTAAAATAAAATTTCCTTTGACAGTGTCAATCACATTTTTGCAGCCACAAATTTTATTCTTTGTAAAATTGATGAATTTCTTTTTTCTTGCTGGAAAGTTTGCTTTTTTTTCTCACAGAGATGATCAAAGTCAAAATGGTGGGCAACATTTTTTGGTTGCAATTAGATTAGGTTACACTCTACTTTTGCCATCCTAATTAAAGAGTTCCACTGACGAATAATAACCAATTATCTGTAATGAACCCAAAAGTTTGACAACTGCTCCGCAAGTCAACCCAGTGACTACCTGGTGACACGCACATTATTTGACATTAAAAATATAACAAACAAAAATTAAGATTTGCCTAGTGGCTAAGATCCAATCAGGCATAATAAGCATGCAACGTGAATCAAACAACATGTTTACATGGCCAATCAAAACATTAAATTTAAGAAATGAAACAGGTTTAACCTCTAAGTTTTTTTATCGCTCATCATTTCATGAAAATGTCGCACTAAATTTATTCCTATTCACTATTTTACTTCATCAAAAAAATGTTTTAAAAAATATTTGCTTTTTTTTACTTCAAATGTTTCTTTTATTTATTCATTTTGTGACATTATTTTTGTGAAATGAAAATTTAAAATAAAATAATAATTTTTGTCTAATTTGTATTGAAATTTGTCAGTCTATTTTTAGTCTTCATGTAACCATGAAGAGTGAAAGGACTAGAAAGCCTCACCTTGTTGCCCCTGTTGCCACAAAATATACATCATCTGGCATGTCCATCCAACTGACCATATGCATCTTCACGTTGCGGCCAGCAAAGCGACTGCGTCCATTGATGCTGTTGTGATTGAGCACACTTCCTCGCTGAAAGAAAACACCGTATAGCGGCACTTCACCCCCACTGTTTCGGATGGCTACATATGTAATACTCCCTCCCACACACACTAATTTCCAATACTGGAATCTTAAACGTGCTCTTCCTATATTATTCAAAAACATTCTAAGAAATCTCTAATTAGTAAAAAAAAAAAAAAATATTTAATGAAAGCTTTTTACTTGAGCAGAAGTTGGCATTAATTGTGGTTAAAAATAAACAAAAAAAGATAACTTAATAAACACAATGACACGCAATGATTGGACATTATTGTTTCAAAAACAAATGCTATATTTAAAAAAGTGGTTATGAGATTCTGCAAAAATCAAAGATACAAAAAAAAGGGAAAAAAAAGCTGCAGCAGGTGTGTCAGAGAAACAAAATCAGCCGAGTCTGCTTCACAAAACTTGGCATTACGCCATCACTCAAAATCAAGTTTTAAGTGATTCACTGATGTTTGCAGTGATGGTGCTGCTCTTGAATGTGCATTGTGCAACCAGCACTTGCAATTGCATAACAGAAATATTTTAAAAGCAGGGGGGGGGGGGGGGTGATGATTTAGGGCTTAAATGAAAACTGGAAGCCTTACTATACTTAATTTTCTTTTTTTAATGTAAAAATTTAATAAGGTATTTATTTTATGAAATGGAAGATTGCACAGTTGTAAAACAAAATAAAATATAAGGAAAAAATATAGACTTATGTTAGGGTGCATGTCACTTCCATTTAGCTGTAAATGTGAATGCAAACGAAACTAGCAAAAGCTGTGACAACTGCAGCTGGCAAGTTTTTGCAGTTTAGCAATGCACACTTTTTGTTTAATTAAAAGGCCTAATAGGCAACTTCTAAATCCCAATCTTTACTCATTTTATTTTTAAAGGTGGCTGTAAAGTATATTCAAATTGTGTGTTTTTTTCCGCTAACCCATTTTCATAGTACTTTCCAAAACTCAAACCGAAGGACCTGACTTATAAAATTTTTATTTGAATCATTAATCGCAGATACTGTTCTAACTTTGTGAAGGGCTTACCCGCTATACGGTGAGAAAAAACAAATTATAGTGTTGCTTTTTGTAAAATTTGATAAATTTTTTTAAACATTTGGAAATCTACCAAGGACAAGCATGCAACTAGACAATATCTATTAACCATAGCAGTACAAGATTTAGGTACTGGTATAATTCACTATAAAAAAAAAAGAGTTTGACATGAGCTGTATTTTGCCACCAGTGAATGATTGGGTCACACAACAACAAGAGCACAACTTTCATTAGACAATCAATAGTCTTTATTATTTTTAACATCAATATTTGATATGGTTTAAAATCAATTTTCAACCTTAAAACAAGATATTTTAACCTTTTCCCATTGCCCAAATGATAAAAAGTGTTTTTAAAACTTAAATGAAATGAATTAAATTTTTTTAAATGTTTTTCAGTTGCTACAAAAAATGATGTGTGCAAGTCCTAGTGCCTATTTAAGAATTAATTATCTGCAATGCTTTTAGATTTTTAAAAAAAAGGTTAATCAGCAGTTAAAAGGAGGATATTTAAGAGCTGGTTAGGCTAACTGAAATGTTAGGAAATATTAATCAGTATTAGCATGCACATACATAAGCTTAGTAGAAAAAAATGAGAAAATAGTGAATTGAATAGTTTACAGGGACAAAAGTTGATGATTTTAACAAGTTGTTTACACAAAAAGTCATAATCTATGTTTAGTTAACACTTGTAGTTTTATTTCTATCTGCATGCAAACGTTGTAAGAGAATCCACAAACAGCCTTCCAGTGAACTGGCCCAAATCTCATTAAGATACCAGATACAACCACAACTACAAGCAGTGAAAAGCTAAGTTATTAGGCCACAACACTATGTATATAAACATAGAGATAACTACATCGCCAAGTAAGAGTTGTATCTTGTTTTAGACGAACCAATCTCTTATCACAGAGATTTTCTGGCATGGCTAAATCAATATACAACAACAATATCCATTTCTCAGTGACAAAACTAGGAGAAATTTTGTTTTAAATTTGGAATGGTTTGAAACTACTTCTGAGGCAGAAATTGTATTAATGATGTTGTTAGCAATCCATAGCTGACCTTGACCCCACAATTCTTAACATTTCCAAAAATAACAAGAAGTATTAAATTAAATGGTATACATTTTTAAAACAAATGGTTCCGTTTTGTTGCAAAATTATTAGTATTGTCACTTTTTAAAAATAGATTAAGACAACAATATTCCCTTGCTTTCTGAAGACATTTTCTCAGAAGCTCAAATTCAAACAGGTCGTTGGACGACCACAGTTACAATTCAAGCTTAAAGCGTGCTAAGGGAATAGTGTCCTCAGTTTGCTTTACATTGAGTCCACTTACAGTTACGCCAGGAGTTTTAATGTTAGTGCCAGCCTGCCGAATCACACTCATGTTGGGTCTTTTTGCTAATGGTGCTGAAAGTTTGAAAATACACGCATTATTGACAATAGGCTCTTTATGAAAGTAACATTAGTTTTTTATTGTTAAATCTGAAGTTCTGATGCAGGGTAGTTTTTAATTTTTAAATGTTAAGTTCTGATACGGGTTGCTTTAGGTGAAGTTCTGATGTGGGGTAGTTTTTAATTTTTAAATGTTAAGTTCTGATACGGGTTGCTTTAGGTGAAGTTCTGATGCGGGGTAGTTTTTAATTGTTACATGTGATGGGGAGTTTAGAAATGAAAAAAAAATAATAATAATTTATGATAGCTGTTTATGGTTACTACAAACAAAATTTAAATCTCATGTTGTAGCTGTATATTTTTCATAGTTAACATTATACTTGAGCTCATAATTATTTTCCACCTGAATCCACACCATTGGTCTGTTCATATCCTCTCTTTTTCATAATGGAAGGATGCCCTGAGCCAACTTTGACATTTTCAGCTGGTCTTTCTAGAAGCAGAAAAAAATTTCTTTACAATATCTTTATACAGAATTAGCAAGACTGATTTAAAATATTGTAACTGTTTCCAGACATTAAATATTTGTTAAATTATTTTGTATTATATTACTAATACAGCATTATTACTTGTATTAATTAGCATCAAGTTGCCACTACACATTCCATTTTTGTAGGCATTTTGAAGTTAGTGCCAATCTACCCTATGAGGTTTATGTATGAGGTTTATGAGTTTCTCAGACATATTTTGGGGGTAGAAGTGAGTTCCCTTAGCATCGAACTAGTCTAAGTCGCTCAAAGCTTTTTTTTTTTAATGTTATACCCCCCCCCCTATGGAAAATGAAAGTGATCCCAGACCCTGATAGATGGATCACTTGCATATGAATGACATACTTAAAAGTAATTGTTGTCACATACAAAAATTTATCTTTCAAAAATGATTTTTTTTTTATTTTAGGGTCATTATTTTAAGATTGGTAAGAACAATGAAACACAATTTTCAATTTTGACATGGAAGAAAATCATCATAGTAACCAGCTTGTTAGGTGCATTTCTAAATTATACTAGCCAGATGCAGAGTGGCATTAGAAACAGCAATTTAGCTACAAGTGTGAGTCACTGCAACAAAGAGTCAATTTTATAGCATATAACTTTGTTTTATCTGTGCTGAAGAGATTTATCATCTACTTGCCTTTAACTGTGTTGCTGCGGTCTCCCCCACCACAATTAGGACCACGTGATAATAAAGACGGCTTTTCCTGTTTGGTGTCTATGCCCAGTCTGGCCACCACAGGATCCAGTGTTGTGGGAGTTCGAGACTTGACTGCAGACTGGTATGAATTTCCTCGATCAGAAAGACGAAGCTGACCTAAAAAAAGAAAAATTCAATACAATTTTTCGATACTATTTAATCAAAAAGGTAATAATAGCACATCCCAAAAAATGAATTTCATATCAAGATGATGGAAAACTCACATTCTTGTTTGATTATTGCAGTGTTTATGGGTGTAAATGGGCAACGTGCTGCATGTCTAGGCCGTAGAATATCTCTGCACAGTCGCCTAGATATACGGGTAAGCTCAGTGGTAACAAGGCAGAAAGCGGCTCGTGTTTTCATCACTGGTCGTGGACTACCAGGCTGTATTGCCAGACCATGAGCTGTGGCAAGGTGCCTTGCAAGGTGAGCTTTCAGTTTAAACTCCTGCAGATCCACCAAGGAAATAAGCATTTTAGAAAAGAAATTGTAAAAAATATAGAAATCCCTAATATGTTTGTTCATGTACAGTGCATTACAGTAGGCTTTCTCGGGTAAAAAATATTCCTCCGTGGCTGCTTATGCCTTTTGGCATATTTTTATAGCAATAATAAGGATCACTAGTTATATAAAATGACAGAACACCATGAAAATTCAATGGAAGCTGCCGTTAAAATTGCAAGATGAGCAAGAAATGCAAGGAGCAATCTGATTAGCTGGTACGATGACCAGCCGGCCTAACTTATTATTGGGCTGAAAGATCAGCCTTTCGTCTTTTTTGCCTTAACACTCTGGACAGATAGATCAACCCAGCCACCTCAAGGGAGTTAATCAAGACCATTTAAAAAAATTTAAAAAGATACTTCATAAAGCTTTCCATTAGTTAAAAAATGAGATTGCTTTGCGAGTGTAATCTACTCACCTTGCCACAACCACTAATAGTACATTTCTGCATACGGATAGAATTCATCTGGGCCACACGCTCTGAAAAAATTAATTTTATTTGCTATAAACTATTATTGACAACATATATTCAATTCGCCATTATATGATCACTTCTATTAACAACATAGGCTACGTCATTACATTAAATAAACATACTGGGGATTGTTTTAGAATGTAATAACAATTTTAATAAACCTAACCTTGTCTGGCATTTGGTGCTGGCCTTTCTCCATCTGAAATTCGCAATCATTGCAGAGGGTTAAAATGTCTTTTTGCCTATTTCTCTTAGTTTATATGAAAACCATTTCCACTTACTTAAAATCTATTTTTAGAGATTACATAGCCACCAGAACAAATTTGATATCAGTTAGGTTAATACTGTAAATTACTTTTGATTGCAAATTTTTTATTTTTTTTATACTTAACAGAGGCATAGCTTGAACTGAACCACATGAATTGCATGTAAAATAAATGCTGTAATTATTAATATGATTAAATGTTTACTGTGATAATGATATCTGTACTTCTTACATCAACTTGTTAACTGACAACCGACTACACAAAAAGCAATATCTATTTTTGAAAGAGACCTACCTCAAATTCAGCTAAACCCGTTAATGTGACATTCAATGCCAGGAACTATTGCATACATTTACTGTAAGTTTCATATCGTGTTTATTTTTTTTAAAACGTGATAACAGGAATGAAACTAGAAACACCCCCATTAAAATAGTATGCCATTAGCCAAGTGTTCTTACCGAGTCTTGTGGGCATTTTGAGTCCACCATATTTCTTCCAGTAACTCCAACAATTGCTACACAATCGACACTGCATGTGAATAGGACCCCATGAGTACCACTGTGATGAGTGAGCAACTGTTGAGGGAAAGTATATAAAATTTGATGCTCAAATCCCAAATTTTCAATTTGAGTTAACCAACCTCTGTGTTGTTTAGGTCTTGTGTCATTTTGTAACATCATGTCTCTTCTTACTCAAGCACATTCCTTCTAACCATAACAGATTATATTTTTTGTTATTAATTACTGTTTTGAAACATGCTCCTCTTCAATTAATGACATTAAAAATATTATAAAATTGAATGGATTTAGTTTGAACTAGCAATTTAATATACAAACATAGAAGAAAGTCTAAAGCTTGATGAGTAACCGAGTTAGTGTTTGTTAACTTGTGGCTACTTACTGTAGCAGCTCTCGCACGCCCTCCCTGAGACCGGGCCGTCAGTACCATTCATTTTAGTGGTAATGGCCGCTGGGTTAGGTTTGTTGCTGATGGAAATGAAATGCAAATAAAATTGTTAATATAATAAATACATGCCAATATCCGAGACAAAACCCAGTCCAAACAGTTTGCTCAAATAATCAATCCTGCACACACAATAGTAGTTTCAATAAGTCATCATGTTTTTGCATACGCATGTAGTACTTTGATCTTTTACTATGTCTGGATAGGATAAGAAGTTATGAATCACAAGCAACAAATGATTTCATTGCATCACTGATGAGGTTGTTTGTTTTTTTTTCTACTATCAGCTGGCATTTTTGTTAATGTAGAGCTGGGGTCACAAAACTACAGCCCGCAACGTCAGTCCATCCGGCCTGCCGACAGTACTTGAATTTGCTTGATGAAACGTACGGAACACGAGACGTGATACAATTTAAATAATATGTTTAGAGTACTAGGAGATCGTCACACGCTGCTATGCGCCTTAAATTTACCATTTTCAATTTTAATTTTTTGTATCTAGTGTTTCTTGTTTATTGCAGATCAACACCTAAAATCGTACAATATCGTCTCAATATCGTACAATACAGTATCTTAATAAATAAACATACAGTATATATAATGATTACAAAACTACTCTCATTGCATGCCTTAGTGGAATCGAGTTAAGCTTGAGTCTAAAAAAGTTAACTTCTAAAAGTAGATAACCTAAGTTTATATTGCAATCTACGGTCACTTTGTTTTGCAGACGTGTATCTGCGATAGATATTAAATTAAATTGAGTGGGCCTACTGATCACTTTGTCACAGTCTGTCACTGGTAAAAATAAAGTTAGTGGTGAAATTTAACATGGTTCAAACTCGAAGTCAGATCAGCATAAAACAAGATGCATTTAAATAAGAATTGATGAAATCATAATTTAGAAGAAAAAGAAACTACCAAGTAAAATGAGATTTTTTTTAGGAAAAGCTTTGTTTTTAACAAAAAATAAGAATCACTATCCATTAAGCCTATTCCCACTAATATAATATAATCTGATAACTACCACAAATCCCAAATGAGAGGAGTGTTTGAAACGTATGGGGGTATTAAAAATTGTGCTTGCTGCGGTTCACTGAATGAAATAATTATGTCACAAAATGATGTCATACAGCCACAAAGAAAACAAAAGCGAGGATTGACTAAAATTGTCACTTAGTGACTATGCTAATATTACAGTTGCTGTGTCTAGTGAGTTAATTATAACAACACACAAAGCAACAATATTACCATCATCACTATAAGTAAGAAAATGTTGTGGTGTTAATTTTATTGACTTAAATATTTAGACCCCCATCCAGACACACCCTTACAAAAAATTTCCCAAATCAACACCACCTCCTTCCCCTCTCAGGGCAAACGTAATATGTGGTGCAACTTATGTCTGTGATGAAACATTTTCAAAAATGAAGTAAGTGAAGTCAACACATCAAACGAGATTGGCTGATGAACATTTGAAAGCAATTCTCTTGATTGGATGCAGCAATTCCAAATCAAACAATGGTGATATCTTGAAAGCCAAATGTCAGTTTCACAAATCTCATTAACCTTTTTTGCCGCTTAGTTTGTGAGATTATGTGCACACTAGGTCTGATGTAACAATCTTTTTGCTAACGCCACCTTCTTTGATAGCTTTTTTAGTAAAGAAATATGTTGGTTGTCGTTTTTTTGTGCATTGCACGCCATTCACCCATGATTATCATGGAATAATAAACTTAATTTTTCGTATTTTTCCCCAGAGCTTTCATTCTGGCTTGCAAGTATTGCACAGAATGTTTATACGGCCCGTGTTTGTCATTTCGTCCGTTATCCACCCCGCGCTGAAAAAAGTTTGGTGACCCCTGATGTAGAGAATGAACTCTCAGACTCACTGCAATGCTGTAAGGAAAATTTTAATTCACTAGAAATGTAAAATGTAATTTCAAATCATAAGCGCCTGGAGTCAGCACTGTCTTAAGCACAGACTAATTTGATCTATCAAGTAATAGGTCTTGCATGACAACAAAAAGAAAGTACTCACTAGTTAGGAATGTAAACCTGTTTCAGCTTGCTCTCAGCTTCTGATGCTTTGATTCGTTTCTGGAACACCAGTAGTAGAACATTACTTTTCAAAGAACAAGGATGTCTTACAAAAATATCATATGCTTAAAATTGCCAGATTCCACAAGTCAAATAAGAGAATGGCCCTTCAAGGTGTGAGGAGATGAGACCCCTAATAACTTAGATTTTTTTAATTTAGACTTTCCCTTCCATCCACCTGTTTACATGTTTTTAGAATTGGAAATTCAAAACACTTTAATCTGAATACAATATAGCTTACTTACTGTTATAACAGTATTACTATAGAACACAGCCCAATATGTCAATTAACAATTGGCCAATGAAAGCTTAACCATTTTATGATTTTTTTTTTATACCAAGTTCAGTGATATGTCACAGAGAAATTCCAGCTATTTTATATCAAACAAAAGCTGTTTCCATATTTTTATAATCTGAAATTTACAAACCATCCTTATGCATGTGTCATATTAATATTACAAATATTAGCTTTTTTACATTTGGCTTAAGTTGGAATCTCAGAAACACTGGCTAAACTAAAAAAATCCACATTGATATCAAATACAAGATTTTGGAAAACCACTTAATATCATAATGAAAATGGAAGGATATGGACCCATTTTCAACAAGATGGCCTGTGCATTTCTACAATCGGCCGCAGGAAACTCGTCAATGAAACTGAACATTAATGGGCCATACATTTTTAGGGGAAATTCTTTTCCCTATTTTGATACAAAATGAAACAACGAGTAAAATGTACAAGTCTTACCTGTTGCACATATCTGTCTGTGGTTTTCCACATGTAATAGTATTCTACTATACTTTTTAAGGATTTCCAAGGTAACTAAGGAAAAAGAAAGTGTGTGATGAATTCCTTTATATTATGTAGCATTTAAATTGACTGGCAATAAGCAAGCAAGATTATTTAGTAATACTTTTGGAATAATATTCGTATTTGACCCCACAATTTAATAAGGTTATGGGTGATGCTGGTACCCAATAATGTATGATGTTGGCACCCAATGATGTCTGATGTTAAGAAGCTGGTAAAGCACACTTACAAAATCTTGCCTGATGTCATTGAAATCTTTGCCATACTTTTCAATAGCATCTTCAAACAAATTGGCTTCAGAAGCTGACCACTCTTCCATCTCATCTCGACAAAGTACCGGCCCGCCAGATGGCACTAAGCTTTTGATTGCTTTAGCAATGTCATAGTTATGTCGGTGGAGGGTATCCATTGCATGGAACTGTTATACAGGAATTAAGAATGATACTTATAACACCATTATAATTTTTGTTTTTTAAATTTAAGAAAAATGCAGCCCTTTAAAAAAACACAACAAAATTTATTTTTTAGAAAAATTCAAATAGAAGAGTGTTTGACCAAGATAAAGATTCATCATTCAAGTTTTATATGATTAGTACCAGGAAAGATTTCCGATGTTAATGCTTAGAACCAGACAAGCTCCCAGTATATGTCGCAGAATACAGGCATAGACCATTTTGTTCAATGCTTCGTCTATTGAAATAATGCCTTCTGTTACTTATGTACTTGCAGAGGCTTCTATTAGGAAATAGTAAATCACTATGGGTTGGTCGTAGTGTGACCACATTTGGCAATGCAATTCCCTTTTCATAATAAATATACATATTTAAAAAGAGTTGATTAAATCTAATTAAGCACAAGCAAAGATGGCCATCTTCTGTAGTCAGAAAATATTTTAAAATCCATCTTATACTTACAATTGTAATATCTCTAGAAGCAGCTGCAGCACTCATATGAAGGCTTGGTTGCCTAACTGTACTTGTACAGTCTAGTGCACGGGCAAAGGTACCAACTGATCTAAAAACAGATGAAATAGCGTTGTGTCAATCTGTCCTCCCCCACTTTTTTGTTTTGATATTAAACATCACCAATTAAATGTACCAACCTCACTTCTACCTTGATTGGGAAAAGGTTGTTCAAGCTCTATTTGTTCTAAAGAATGATATCAGGTGATGCAATTTCTAGAATTTCTTCCCTGGAAGGTCATAACGCCTTCCCTATAGATAGGCTGACAGCTCTCCCAGCCGGGAGAGATTTTTTTAGATTTTTCCTAGACAATAAATCTTCTTAAGGTATTTTACCCCATCTGGGATTAGGCCATCCACAAGAATTTTCTAGAAAATTACGAGGCATAATATACTTACAAGATTGTACTTTTTATATGTATATATATTAATATTTGTATCTTTCAATTATTGATCACTTGCTGTGCTGTAAGTTAATGTAGTTTTTATTTCTGTCCATTTGATTTTGTATTCTTTATTATATAAATCGAATTGTATAATTAAATTGAATATTGTTAGTATGACTAGCTTTGGTATCGTTTTTGTTTGTATACTGGTTTTCAGTCATTTGTTTATGGGTTATTCAACAAACGAGCTATATCTTAAAGCAGGATTAAAGTTACAAAAACCATATAACAATACGTAACACTATGTAGAAATTATTTCAAGGTTAGTTATTGATAACTTACCTGGCAATGATCTGGAACTGATCAATTTCTTTATCTGTAAGACCATGAGATGGATCCCATATGAGCTCTTCTAATTCTTCTGATTTGCGGAGATCCTCATCCCCTTAAGAATTTAGACCAGCATTGATAATGATGGACATGAACATAAACTTCAGCTTATCAATGCATTCAGTACAGAGACTCTTTTTTTTTTATTTACATGTAGTTATTATCAGATTAATTTTTTTTAATATACAAGCAGTTAATAATAATATAAAATGGTTTTTAATATTGAGTGCAAGCATAAGGTGTGATTTTTGACTCCTCTAAAGAGCTAAAAATGCTACTAACATTTACCTCTACAGCCCCGTTATACCATCTTAATTACGGTGAAATTGACTTTTTTAAAGGGTTTCTCAGCCAGTTTTCGCATGGACTAACAGCACCCGGATTCACCACATAAATTAAGGGTTCTTAACATGGGTGTCTGCACCCCCTGGGAGTTAAGGAGTTAGGGAAGACCCAGAAATTGCTTAATTCCATTTTTAATATAACTTTTTTATCATGGGGTAGCAGGAAATATGTTCTGAAATCGAGATAGGGGTGCAGCTATAGTTAAACTGTCCTTACCATCTATGCCAGTGTAGACTTTAGGAATTGTTTCTGCCTGATATTTGGAACCAACACGAATCTCCCCTTTGTCAGCTAACAATGTTTTTTGTTGGGGATCGTAGACTAATGAGTAAAAAAATGTATCCTAAAGAAAAGAAGAGAAAAAAAATATGTCACCAAAATTTCCTTGTTGAATTAAGGCTCCATTTAAAGTGTTGAACTCAATGTAACATTGTCTACCAAATGAGAAAAAAAAAAAGGAACAGGTAGTGTGAAAATTGATGTTGAATTTTCAAAACACGTTTTTTATGCCTTTCTGTAGACTGTAAGGTGTAACATAATTGATAAAGACAATATCAAGAATTTCATCTTGAAAATAACAAGATTTCCACAATAGAGTTACAAATGTAAATGATAGAAAACGCACTAAAAGAAATCAATCAGAAGTTCTATGTTTGTCTATTAACACTTGCCTCTTTATTGAGGTAAGACAAGAGTGACTCTGTTTCATTGAGCAGCGTAACACAACATTTCCCTCGTATGTGGGTGGCCGGCAAGGTTTCCACCTGCCGTGATAAAAACAACTCTCGATGTTTGAGCTGATGCCTCATCTTTTCCGGTATTTCCTCCATGCCCCGTCCATGGTTGTTATTGTTGTTGTTGCCATTTGTTGCGGAGTCTGTACCATTCTCCTCCATGGCCACAACTTTACCCGTACTGTCTTTACTTTCTAGGTCTTCTCGAGGCGGAGAACCTTCATCTATTTCTACAGATTATAAAATAACAAGAAATTCAAATAATGTTCATTTATAATGCAATATGGTGTGTGCGGTGCGTGTGTTTGAGTTCATTTCAAATGGTGATGAGATATTTATTTCATCAATTAGTATGCTAGGTTATTTACTATTAAAATGAGTTACATATGGAACAAAACATAAAATGAAAGACATGCACTTTCTCATCTGAGATATGATGAATGTCCTTTAAAAACACACTCTCAATGTTTAAGCTGTTGCTTGACAATCCATTTTTACTGTCTAGTTGTCAATTAAAATGTTTGCAATGACAGGTAACCTTTATTAAGAGATCACCCAGTTCATCAATATTTTATTTTGGAAACTTTAAGTGTTTCCTACATGGGATTCTCTATAGGAGCTTTTTCTTGTTGACCTTTAATTTTCGCATACTAAAAAAGTAATGAGTGAGACTTCTTAACTGTTTGGTAATAGACAAAGTTCCAGTGTGTTTTCAGTATTCTATTATTAATCATTACAAACATTGACAGTTCTGTACTTGAAGTAAAAGGAAACACACAAAAACCTAGGAAAATAAAAAGGAATCAATTCCAGGAGTCATTTTGATTTATTGAGTTATAGTTGAACTTTTTATTCTCTACTCTATAATTTTTTACAAATTATTTTTTGGGATATTTCATTTCAATTACCATGGAGTAATATTTGAAGGGATTTGGTTATAAGCTAAAAATTAATTTATCTAGTGACAGAAGAATATGTTTTTAAAAAAAAAAAGCATCAGGAGACATTCTTCCCAAAAAATAAACATGCTTATTAATAATATTATAGTTGGTATAATGCAAAAGTATATCTACATTACAAACATGCACTGCTTTCACAGACTTAAAGAACAAAAGGGAGAGTGATTTGGTCATGTTTCTTTAACAAGACTCTTAACTTAATCCTAATAATTTGCTTACAATGAACTGAAAATGCCACCACATCAATTAGCTATCTCATGGCAATGAGTTTTTAACGTTTTAACTAAAAGTAATACACCGGATAGAATTTATATGGAAAATAAATTAATAACAAGATTTGGTACATTAACTCCATACGGTATAAACCAAATTTTTTAATCTTTCATAGCTGCCATGTCTTTTTCCTGTTTGTTTTTAAATTTTACTTCCACCCACATCCTTTCCGTTCTTCTGAACTTTTCTTTTGTCAGGGATTTGCGCTCACTCTTATTCTTTTCTCTCATTTTTAGGTAGGATACATGTAAATATATATATTATGTAAATTTAATTATATTTATACTAATATGAAAGGGGTTTTTTTTGTACTGGTGAAGGCATTTTGCAGAAACATTTACTTTGTATTCTGTATGATCATTATTAAAGCTAAACCTATACTATTTTATGTACACAAATAGTTTGTGTCTCATTAATTAACTTGAAAGCTTTATCACAGTAAAAAATTCTTATAATTAGTTTTAATTAAATAGGGACAAATTACTTTTTCAAAATTATACCAAACATTGCAGCATTTAACTGCCTTATAACATTAATGATAATGACATGTTTATGATTTATACAATTACAATCTGTATAAAAATCCCTCGGCTGAAAATTATATTACTTCTAAACATCACGGTAACCTATGACACATAGCATTTTAGGTGACAGGCCAAAATTTCTTATTAAAATTTAGGGTAATATTTAAGGCAGAATTGGATTCCCAATTATCAGTGTTTTAATTGTTTTGTCCCTTGTAAGTCACAATGATTTTTAAAGTGCATGTTTATATTATTTATGTAATGAATCATAGCAGCAGTAATTTGTAAAGAATTTTCTCCTCTATGTGAGGTGGGGGTGACAAATTCAAGTTAGACATACTTCATATTTTGACAAACTGGGTCCAAAAGATGTAAGGAGTAACTAAGATCAAAATGATACTGGTGAAAAATTCCCACACAAATAAATATGTACATATAACACAACAAGGTTCAAATTCAAGATATTTTAGACGGACTAAGTCATTTTACATTTCAGACATACTTATATTAATCAAAATTGGTATCTGAATTTAGAATCAAAAGTTGCTTTTTAAGCTGAGTTGGCTAAATAAGATTCCTCTTGCCGCCCTCTCAGATACTACATTGCAGCCAAGTGTTTATTCTGAATTATATATCGGTTTTACCTTTTCTTTCATTGCGCCCTTTGTTCAGGTTTTCTCATACCATGTTTCGCTTATTTCCTAAATAAGATTCAATGGGATTTGCGGCAGTGGCAAAATACCAAGATAACTGAAGATAAGAACTGGTAAGAGACTTTAATATTTATCATTTCTTTGCTTAACATTCTTCTATTTTGATTGAAGTTATAGTAAGAACTTTTGGTTGAGAAATCTAAATATGTAAAGAACTCTAAAGTCAGATTTTGGCAGTGTTTGAGACATCAGGTGAATTGAGGCAGGAGCTAAAACATTAACACAACTACCTATTTAAATGAGGGGTCCTCAAACTACCTCCACCCTAAAACCACCACAATCGAATTATAGCATAATATAACATTTTTAAAAAGAGAACATGTGCATAAGCAGTAATATGATGCTGGCAAACACAGACTTTTTTTTTACAATAGATGTAAGCAATACCATTTTAAATGTAATTTTCTACACATGAGAAAAGAAAAAGCCGATACCATCAAGCGGAACAAAAACATAATCTAAGCAAAATATATTTAAAAATAATCTAAGCATGAGCCATGAACCAAAAGCAAAACTAAGCTACTCTAACCATACACATACAGAGAAAAAGAAGCTCAGTGAAAAAGAAATTAAATCAAGAAAAGACAACACACCTTTCCTTTCTTCTGTCTCATCCTGTACTACGTCTGTTGAAACAAAGAAATCTTCATTAGCCATTGTGAATGGAGCACACTGTGTTTTACACAATCATGCTTGGCAAGTATTTATCACATCATTACAAGACATGCAGTCCAATATTTACACAGACAAGTAGACATTCAGTGGTCTCCATGGCCATGCCAGTTCTAACCATGTGCACATCTATTGTCAATGAGAAATGTTTGGCTATTAAGCCATTAACTCCACAGACATGCTGACGTGGATTGTGTGGTGATCAACCCATCTTGCAGACTTTTGGCAAAGACATGCTCGGTAATGGTCAGTAGTGTTGGAAACACCTGCTACGAGACAGCAATCTAAGCACATACTTAACTAGCCATTTCAGAGCATAGATGACAATGCAAAACAACAGCAAATCAAGGGAGAATTACGACTCATTTAAGAGTGGATAGGCCAGTTGACCTATCAATTACTCATAAACATTTTGAGTGCATTATCTATAACTTCTCCAACTAAGGAATATGTAAACCTGAACAAAAGTGAATATTTGAGAATGGAGGTCAGAAGACAACAATAAAACTACAGAAGGTATACCTTGTGCAGAAAAGTCATTTTACATTTAGTACCAATGGGAAATATATTTGAAGAAGATTCTATAAAAAATATTTGGTCATGGTAGAAATTTGAATTTCACTCCATCTATACAGCCCAAAATGTGTTTTTTTTATCAATTAGGATTTTTGTTTAAATTCCATTGAAGTCAAAAGGGATTTAATGAAAAGATTGTAATGAATGCATATGAATATGAGAATCTAACATGTTCAGAAATAAAGGGCTTGATTAATTACAGAGAAACCAGTTGAAACGGGGCTGACGGGAAGGGGATTCACTACATTGATCTGACACCCACAGACAACACTCAGACACACCTCTTTCTTCTTCTGTCTCCTCTTCCAGTGTGTCTGTAGAGTCAAATAAAATACCTGGGTTAGATAAAACGTGTACTGACAAAGCCAATATGTTGCTCAAAATGTTGGGCTATGTCTTTGCAAAGACAGCAATGTCCATGAGTTCAGCATATCTTCTGAATTTCTGACATGACAGAAATCGAATGGATGTAAGGCCAACAGTACAAATTTTTTTTAGTTAACTAATTAAAAATGTATAGATATTTAATGAATATGCGCCAATTGAATAGAATTTTTAAAAGGGTGTTTGTCAGTTTGAGAGTCAGTTTTAATTCGATACATTTATTTCTACGATGCATGTGTAAGTTGATTTCTGTGATACCTGTGTAAGTTGATTTCTGTGATGCCTGTGTAATTTGATTTCTGTGATGCCTGTGTAATTTGATTTCTGTGATGCCTGTGTAATTTAATACTAAAACATTATTTGGTTTTTACATATGTGTTTTTGTGATTTTTCTTTTCTACGAGCAAGTAATACACTTGAGTATATTATTTTAACAAGTAGTTTTTTAGAAATAAATGCAGCAAAGTTATAAATAAATAAATGATATATGGCATTTTTTTTGTAACATCTTGTGGTTAAAATGTTACTATGTATAGAATATTCCTTGAAAAGAAAATACAGCAGAAAGAAGCTGTAACCACTCCAAAACAACAAGTGCAGTTAAATGTTCCATTTTGTTCCTGGTGATATTAGTTAGTTTTCAAGTATTTTTAGTTAAGAAGGTTAAGGCTGTCTGTAGAAAGTGAGCTGGCTCTCATGTGTACTATAATAATCACTGTCATAGACAGTGTGTATGTTTGTGCAGTAGATCAGTCGGATTACTTTAAAGGACAGCACAAGCACAGGGCTTCATGTTATAACAAATTACATTGGATTTAAAATCATAAAATAGAAAGAACTTTATAAATATAACAGACAGTGGGTTGTTAAGATTTCAATAATTAGAGATTGGAGCCCTATCGCTTGATATCACAAATCTTATAACACTTTAAGAAAAACATTTTTAATTTAAATAGTTCTTCAATCAAAAAAATATGTACAACGTTCAACTGGCATTGTTTTTTTTTTGTTGTTGTTTTTTTTAAGTTTGAGAATCACTGTTAAGTGGTTCTTTTTTCACATGGTGTCATAGTTTTGATATATTATAGGACATAGAGATTATTGCAAAAGTCTAGATGCACATTCTAAGAGGGAAAGAATGCAAGCAAAAACAACAAAAAATGGCAAGTTAGGAAAATCTAAGGGAGTGAACCATTGTTGATACCATATAACCTAGCTTTGACAAGGTAGCATGCCTTGTTATCAGAGAAGTTTTGCGGTAACTAAAGCCAGTTGGCCAGTTATGTTATTCAAGTGTCAACAATCTTCAAACAAGAGGTTCGGGACGGGGCAGGCCCCTATCCCCCCCCCCCTTCCCCACCCACCGTTTAAGGAAAAAATGATCATAAAATTTTATTTAGCTATAGCGCTAGGTATCTATAATTGTAGGATAGAATTAAATCTATTTTTGTCAGACAGAAAACGCTTTGTCAGTGACACATTTTTTAAAGTCAAAAACCTTAAAGTGGATTTGGACAGATAACTCACGCTGCCTTAAAAATCCCACCAGAAGTCTATGAGGTGTCAAACTGGTGTCTTATCTAGCAACCACCTAAATCTAACTTGCATAAATGTATACGCCATCGGTATTGTATAATTACTGCTCAACGCAGTTGATAACGAGGAGCATCAACCAAACAACCACCATTAACAGTGGTTCTCAAGCCTTTCAGTGTCAAGCCTTATTCAAGAGTGTAATTGACATTTCAGTCAATTGTTTTTTAAACATCGGTTAAATATCAAACTTTAAGGAAAGACCAATAACCTTAAATAGGTCATTGATATTAGTTATTCATTGCAGCACTTATCCAGACTTAACCCTGTAAGCATAAATTGGATATCTTGTTCTTATAGTGAAATCGTAAAGGAACCCTACAGTTGGCAGAGCTGGGCATACAAGACGCGCTCAATACATTTCAACAGCACGCCACACAAAAGGTAGTTTTCACACATCAAACCAGCTAGTGCAAGACGAGTTCTTTGACATTGGTAAATATGTTTGGGCAGGCGGAACGGGCACCAACTCAACGGTACCTAGGGCAAGGTGGGCGAGCAGCTCTGTGTCTCCTCTACAATGCGACATGTCAACAACTTGAAGGTTTTGACCACATTCTGCCACCACCACCCCACCCCCCCCCCCCATAAATGTTTCCCGTTGGTGGGGTAGCATGTTTCCGACGGCATCCTAACTGCCGATCTCCAAAGAGCGAAACCTTTCTGCAACATGCTACTGGCGAGAGTTACAGGATGTCAAGGGGCGTAGCCAAACGATCAGATCCAGATCAATTAAACATTAATACCTAGCAATGCTGAAATTAGGAATTATGCAAGCAACCAAAGACAGCGCATGTCAGAAGAACCATCGCAATAATCTGGGATGACTGAAAGAGCTGCCGGTGTTCATTCTTGGTGTGGAATCATTACTCACAGTTTGTGGGGTGTTGTCGTTTTGTTTGGGTTTTTATTTTTGGGTGGGGGGGGGTAAAAAAATGGGGTAGCTCTGAGAAAACGTATGTATCATAATTGACATTTTATAACGGATTTAAAGACCCTGTAAGAGGGACAACAACTTGCATAAAAAATGTGGTGCTTTATAAATAGCGTTTCCTGTCTATTGTACAATAGCAAAGAATTCTGTTTAGGCTTAAATCACACAGCTACGGCGGTCAGAGTTATAAGTTACTGCATCAATGAATGAATGAATTGGAAGGTTTCCATAGAGATTTGATTTGCTTCCGAACACTTGGGGTCGGGAGTCCCTGGTTAGTAAATAATGTTGTTATTGGAGGTACCGGATATATATGAATGCCCACTCTAGTATCAGGACTACAGTATATGATACACGTAGACAACCAGTGTGCTAGCCGGTGTGGCTGCTACTATTAATTTATTGATTTTTTTCCTTCATACATTTGCACAGACGGATGAAAATAGTGTGTGGGTTGTAAGGCGGGGAGGGGGGGGGTCATTTTTTTTAAATACCCCATTTAAAAGAAGCATTATGAATATCGTAAGCCATCTTTATGCCTGTAGTCAAACTATTGTCACAATGGCTAACAAATGATGACAAAAAGGGAATGTCACTGTCAAGAGAGAGGATGTTTTACAGTAATCAAATAATTTAAATATACGCCAGTTACTACAATTAAGGGGCGTGCGGTATAAGGGACAGTTTACGGTACCTCCCACCCTCACTGGCGTTATCGCTAGGCAATTGCTAACAAACAATGGGAATTTTGACAGGTGGGCTCTGGAGAGGGCTTACGGTACGTTGCGTTTTATATCGCCTCACATAGTGTCAGCAACAACAAAATAGTATAAACACGTCGGCTGAACTGAATGCAGCCTTACACGTAAGACTAATATTGAGAGCTGATCAATACTAGAAATTAATAGATCACGAGGGGGAGTAACCATCAACTTGTGTTGACCTTTGTTGGAAGGGATGGGGTCCTGTTTGGGGGAGGAAGGAAGGAGGGATGAAATGGCTCGGGCAGGCACACGAAAATATTTTGACCTCATTCACCATTAAGGGGACTACTTTTCTCTCTCTGGTGAGGAGAAAGACAGACGGCTGAAGCAGGGGGAATGCAGACGGCCTGTGCCATGGAAGACGAGGGTGCGGGATAAGTTGGCAGTTGGGAGGGGGGGGCGGCGGATTCGAGCACGACAGAAGGAAAAAGGGAAGCCATTTTAAAAGAAAGGTGGTGGTTGGCTTTAGAGAGCAGGGAAGGCGAGGGTTGGTTGATACCTAATGGTTGCCTTATCACTATTCGGCATGGCTGACGTTGCACACGTCAAACATTTTTTTCAACATAACATTCATATGTAATAGACACATACTAACCACTTGCACATAATACACGTCAGTTTTTAACATTGAGACTTTTAGGGACAGGGTGGTGGTCTAAACATTCTTGTACGATGCTCTTAAAGTCAGTGGTAGGTATGAAATAGAAGGAATGAGGACAGAAGAGGAACATGGCCACATTTTGGACACGGCCACCAATTATAGATGAGAGTATAATCTGGAAAGATTAAAAGAATCTGGCCACATTTTGACAACGGCCACATTTTGACAACGGCCACAAATAAGAGATTAGAGTATAAATGGCCACATTTTGGACACGGTCACCAATTATAGATTATAGTATAATCTGGAAAGATTAAAAGAATCCTTAAAAATAAAGATGACAACTCCAATCTCAGCTCAGATGTTTAATGTGGGAATTTAACCAGTGTTGAGAATGAGGAAAATGGCGATAAGGATCCTGAATCATGTATCATTGTAGACAGTTTTTATTCAAGATTACGCCTGATGGCAGATATAAGCTGACAACCATCCCAGTACCTTATTTTGATCAACACTGACTCAAGCCACACAAAAAACTAATAGATTGTGTACTAAAAAATAGCAATGCAAAATCTAAAACTACATCTGGGTTACAACTGCCGTGATCCAAGTTCAGCAAAAACTGTCGAAAAACAAATGGATAGTGCAATAAACCCTGCGGCATTACTATTTTTCTCTAAGACCCTCCATTAGTAATGTTCTTACTAGACCCTCCATTAGTAATGTTCTTACTAGACCCTCCATTAATAATGTTCTTACTAGACCCTCCATTAGTAATGTTCTTACTAGACCCTCCATTAGTAATATTCTTACCAGACCCTCCATTAGTAATGTTCTTACTAGACCCCTCCATTAGTAATGTTCTTACTAGACCCTCCATTAGTAATGTTCTTACTAGACCCTCCATTAGTAATGTTCTTACTAGACCCTCCATTAGTAATGTTCTTACTATACCCTCCATTGATAATGTTCTTACTAGACCCTCCATTAGTAATGTTCTTACTAGACCCTCCATTAGTAATGTTCTTACTAGACCCCTCCATTAGTAATGTTCTTACTAGACCCTCCATTAGTAATGTTCTTACTAGACCCTCCATTAGTAATGTTCTTACTAGACCCTCCATTAGTAATGTTCTTACTAGACCCTCCATTTGTAATGTTCTTACTAGACCCTCCATTAGTAATGTTCTTACTAGACCCTCCATTAGTAATGTTCTTACTAGACCCTCCATTAGTAATGTTCTTACTAAACCCTCCATTAGTAATGTTCTTACTAGACCCTAGATTAGTAATGTTCTTACTAGACCCTCCATTTGTAATGTTCTTACTAGACCCTCCATTAGTAATGTTCTTACTAGACCCTCCATTAGTAATGTTCTTACTAGACCCTCCTTTAGTAATGTTCTTACTAGACCCTCCATTAGTAATGTTCTTACTAGACCCTCCATTTGTAATGTTCTTACTAGACCCTCCATTAGTAATATTCTTACCAGACCCTCGATTAGTAATGTTCTTACTATACCCTCCATTGATAATGTTCTTACTAGACCCTCCATTAGTAATGTTCTTACTAGACCCTCCATTAGTAATGTTCTTACTAGACCCTCCATTAGTAATGTTCTTACTATACCCTCCATTAATAATGTTCTTACTAGACCCTCCATTAGTAATGTTCTTACCAGACCCTCCATTAGTAATGTTCTTACTAGACCCTCCATTAGTAATGTTCTTACTAGACCCTCCATTTGTAATGTTCTTACTAGACTCTCCATTAGTAATGTTCTTACTATACCCTCCATTAATAATGTTCTTACTAGACCCTCCATTAGTAATGTTCTTACCAGACCCTCCATTAGTAATGTTCTTACTAGACCCTCCATTAGTAATGTTCTTACTAGACCCTCCATTTGTAATGTTCTTACTAGACCCTCCATTAATAAAGTTCTTACTAGACCCTCCATTAATAAAGTTCTTACTATACCTTCCATTAGTAATGTTCTTACTAGACCCCTCCATTAGTAATGTTCTTACTATACCTTCCATTAGTAATGTTCTTACTAGACCCTCCATTAATAAAGTTCTTACTAAGTGATATCAATCCAACAAAATACAGTCTTTACCGGGGGGGGGGGGGGGTGGCCACCCACCCTCCAAGGGTGCAGGGAGGCCCAGAAAATCAGGTTAATTTGCACGAAATGTTAATTAGTTCATTTCGAGTCACATTTTGTATCGTAAGGGGTGCAGGAAATAAGCGTTGAAATTGAGCAAAATGGTTAAGAACTCATGATTGTGAGGGACAGTATTCCCAATGTTACTATAAATCTTAGGATGGAGATTCAAAATAAACATCACCCTCTTATAAGTTGATGGATCTCCCTTATGCAGATAGCTTTTAGCGAATACATGCATAAATGATGTGAAGTTATCTCACAATTTGCCACTGTTTTATAAAGTCATACATTTTTTAAAAAATTAGTTAATCATAGTAGTAGTTATTATTGAAGATACTTCCTTAAATAAGACCAAGAAAACTGGGTGTCTTCTGTATTATAACATTTAACATCAATCACTGCATGACCAAAACTAACAACGAAATGGTCCCATGCCAGGGGTCAAATTTCAAGAGTAAAATTACTATTAAATATCCAACCATTATAGTCAAATAAAGAAACAGTTCAATAATATCTTATAAATTAAAGCCATATCTTGCATCTTAAACATTATAATCAATTCTGTTTTATCAAAAAGATTTTTAAAAATAAACCATCATCCATCTCCAGACAATTTTTGCAATAAAGGGCCACAACCAAAATTATGCCCCAAATAATTATGCCAGTACAGGATGAAATATTTATTCCAGAAGGTTTTTCTTTATTTATGTCTGGTGCTTATCAAAACAACTGTATGAACTGTATGTGTTTGATTGAGATATGTGCTTTATTTTTGGTAATTTGACAGCTTTTTTTTTTTTTTCAATGTCATTTTCATAAGTGGTGTACATGGTGATGGGTTGGGTGCTACTCCCAGAGACTCCAATACCAGCTCCATTATCTTTGCTGCTGAAAATATTAATAATGAACTATGTATTTAGGGGGACAAACATTTAGTTTGTTGTGATTGTTATAACTGGTACAAAACACTCAAAATGTAATGTGAATTAAAATTGCTTCCCTTAGACAGCACACAAAATAAGAAAAATAGTAATAGCCAATTTAGGATGTTACCAATAAGCAATAAATATGAAAAATTCAAATGCTTCAAACATCTAATCTAGATAAGTTGAGCATGAGAAATAATTTTAACATTTTTCAATATCATCAATACTGTAAAGTTGGATATATTTGATATTCAATTTTACTTACTACATTTTAATTTTAATTCATTGTAAACAAGATCAGTTAAGCAGATTTAAAAGAGGCATATTAGGACGTATCAATGGCATTAATGGGTCATGTAAATCTCTACTTCCTTGCTTTCCCCAAAAAGTTATTCTAGTGTTAAAATAGACCCAATAATATTGCTTGTGAGTAGACATTTTTAATCAACTATAAAAAAAGAAAAGTAAATGGCTTGCAACCTGTCCCTGGTCCAATGTTCATTCAACAAGAAGATTGATCAAGAAAATTTTGTCTTGCTATTATTTGACCACTTGTGACTTTATTTACTAGTACTTTACCTGTTCATCTTGATTATGGACCGTGATTTGCAAAATATATGCTACCGAGCTAATTTTTCTATAAAAATATTCCACTTTCCTTAACCCCCACAAAATGTGATGAAGCAATTTAAGGCACTTTTAAGATATATTAAGATTAAACAGTTAAAAGCCAGCAATTTGGAAACTGACATTATTATTCCTTTTAAATATATCTGAAAATATAACTGATCCCACAAAGCAGGGGTAGGGAACCTATTTACAAAATAGACATAGTTTTGGTGAATTAGAAAATATGCTTTTAAACAAAAATTACAATGGATAAAATGGGTAAAACAGTTTCATATAATTTGAACAAAAGTTTATGTAAAATCCTTCATTGGTTTTGCTGAGCGTTGTCTGAAAATGTAAGCTGAATTGGAGAGCTTAATAAATGACTATCGCTGCCTATAAATAAACATCAATTTGAGATCTGGAATCTAAATAAATACCATGGTTCAAAGAGCTTATTCAAACAGCCACGAATGTGAGATTTCTGTTATATAATATTTTTATGTTATAAATTCAGTGGTTGAAAGAAACCCATGTGATCATAAAATTGTGATTTTAAATACAAATTTCCTTTGTCACCACTGTGGCCATCAAATGGCAAGTTATTGCTTGTCTTTTGTAGTTAGCAAGAGTGCTCTTTCACGCCATCAACCACCATATGCTCTCTATGGCATGCCGCGACATACATATCAGTGGTCCATTCACCAAGTGCGTAGATTGATTATAATGAATATTTTGACCATCTTTAATATTTGACTAGCTTAGAATACAAATATACTTTTATGTGTCTTTTTTAGTGGCTATGTTAGTTTATGCAACATATATTTTACAGTAATTTTTTGTTTGAATCAACAAAACAAAGTATCATCTCACGTAACAATTACTCACTATGATGCTTGTCTGCCAAGAGAATAAGGGAATTGGAAATATCCCTCCTCCTGTAAAAACACATAACTTTAGCTTCAACGTTTCCATTTTGAGTCTGAAATAAACGATAGAAAATATGTCAAATACACTGATAAATGTAAGTGCTGACTCAATAACATGTTTATTTTACATCTCATTTTATCATGATCACTTATTAAACTTCTATGGGGTCCTTTTCATTTTTTAATATTGAAGCACTAACTACAGGAACTACTGACCTTGTTTAACTCCTCAATGCGTCGAATTTGATATGGTGCCGTAGACGAGGTTTCAAAAAACACATAGTCTGAAATAGTTGTATGTTACAGTTAAATATACAAAAAAGTAGATAATAATGGTGCTCTTAGATAATAAATAAATAGATAAAGTAAATGAAGTATACGATGAATGGCCAGAACCATGCCATGTGCTGTCAAGAAACTTTTGTATTAATGTATTCTTCAAACCAACCCCTGGCCGGGGAGTTGTTAAGGGAAAAAGTTAGCTGTTGCTATAACTCAGAAAATATTGCACCACACTTCATTTGTGAGGTTTTTCATTTTTACACCACTGTGAGCATAGCTGTTGCTGCCAGTGTTGTTTCGCACAACCATTTGCCGCACTCCTCACATACAAACTGATTGCACTCTTTACAGATGAACTTAGTTTTTTTGTCCTTTAATGTATGACAAATGTAACATCTCTTGCGCTGTATGACAAATGTAACATCTCTTGCGCTGTCCTTTACGTATGATGCTGAGGATGCAAATGATAAAATGCCACACCTGCATTTAGCTTAATTGAAGGTGTGCTGTGTTTGCTGCACTTCCAACCTCTGACATGCATGTGGAAGGATCAAAACAAGGGCCGGTCTCTTCAAAGAACTTTTGACACTTGTCTGACTCTTCCTCCAGTTTATTGCTCTGACCTTCAATTTCAGTGTCACTTAGAACATCTAAAACTCAAATAGTGTCAAACCCCGTAGTCTCGCCATGTTGTGAAGCTGTGCATGCCACAGACTAACGAAAAAAAAAAAACTGTTACCTCGAAGGTACTATGGGTCCTTTTACACCTTTCAGATTGAAACACAAATAAAAATAAACAGAGAAACATGTGAAGTAGCCAATGTGTGCTACATTGTTAGAAAGGTATTAAAAGAAAATTTGTTAAAAGGGAGGTCATTAGTCTTGGAAGTTTAAAAAAAATTATAGGTCACATAGCGTTGGGGGGGGGGTTGTCATTGTACCACACAAGGGTTAAACAAATAATGTTGGAGCTAATCTTCAAAAAAAATAATTGTATATTTTTATGGCCTCTTTTGTGACAGCTACAGTGGCATATCTTTGCTCTCCATTGCAGGCAAGATACTAGCTACAATGCTCCTAGAGCATCTCAATTAGCATGTTGAGATGGGTAAATTGCCAGAAAGTCAATGCGGTTTTTGCAAAGAGCATGGAATCATCGACATGGTGTTTGCTGCAAGACAGGTGCAGGAAATGTGTCACGAACAAAAGGTTGACTACTTCTCCACCTATGTAGACCTAACCAAGGCTTTTGACACTGTCAGCAGAAAAGGTCTCTGGAAGATGATGAGCAATTAGTGATGCCCAAAAAATCCATTTTAATGCTGCAGCAATCCATCACAGTATGGAGGCTAGGGTCTGGGAAAATGGAGAGATGACTGAACCATTCTGTGTGTCTAATGGTGTCAAACAAGTTTGCATCCTGGCACCAACACTTTTAAGCATCGTGTTTTCCGCCATGCTGTCTGATACTTTCAGCGAGGGAGACATTGGAATCAGAATCAGATACAGAACTGACGGTAAAGTATTTAACCTCAGGAGCCTAAACGATAAATTCAAAGTCCAGACAGATATCATCAGGGACTTCATGTATGCCGATGAATGTGCTCTTAATGCTGAATCAGAGGCATATATGCAACGCAGTGTTGAAAGCTACTCGGATGCCTGCACAAACCACACAAAGAGGACTGAGGTCCTGTACCAACCAGCTTCACAACAATCTTACATCAACCCCAACATCTAAGTCAATGGCGAAAAGCTTAAAGTTGTTAACACTACAGCTTCTCTTACCTCGACAGCACATTGTCCCAAAGCGTAACCCTTGATCAGGTGAACCTTCAAATTGCAAGAGCTTGCGCAAAATTCTACAAGGCAGCTGGGCTCCCAACGCTAATATATGCATGTGAAACATTGACAGTCTAACGCAGACCTGTTTACTCTTACGATTTTTGGCGTACAATGTACAATTTTGAGGTGTGTACATTATATATACTATATGTTTATTTTTTACTACTAAGATAATGCATTGAACGATTTTGTGATGATATTGTACGATTTTAAGAGTTTGAGGGTAAACAGGTTATGAAATGAAATTACTTTCACATGATAAGCCTCCAAAAAACCCTCAACATCAAATGGCAGGACAAGATCCCAGAAACTGAGGTAATCGCACCAGCTTGTCTCCCCAGCATACAAACATGCAGTCGGGCAGGCCGTGTTGCGAGAATGTCAGAATGCCCAAAAGAATATATTATAGTGAACTCAAGAAGGGAAGGCGATTTGATGGGGACTTTAAAGCATTTCACATTGACCCAGATATGTGGGAAGAGACTCAAAGAATCAACACTTGTGGTGCTCTTCCATACACAAGGACTACATGCAAAATGAGGCTCACAGAACATCTGCAGCAAAACACAAAAGACCAACCAAAAGAGCCTGAATTAACTCTGTACCTGGAGATGCCCTATTCACTAGCCTATCAGCCATCTGCACAACCACAGACAAACTATCATGGCCTCTTCGTCTTAAGGCTTTCCCAATGAATTTGTTTACAATATAAAATCCATATAAATAAATGAGACAAAATATACACAGCAAATTCCATTTTATAGCTTGGGGAATCCCTAAAACCATTTTCAAAATTTAAACAATAATCTTTTTAAAATAAACATTTCCATTATCTCTACATTATGAAATGGATATGGAGTATAACATAAATCTTTTTAGCAAGCTCTCAAATATATGCCTTATTAATTATTAGAGTTTAGTTTACTTCTGATATAGACTATTTGATAAAACTTTATTAACAATACAAAAGGAGGGAGTTGACTCCCAAATTGCCTCTCATTAAGATATATGAAAGAAGATGACCATGTCAATTGCAACGGTGCAGTCAGAAACTAAAGACTAATCTTTTTTTAGTGTATTTTGAAGAATAACTATGGTAGACTCATCATCAGGCCTCAGATGCTCACTATTTATCAGGCAGTTTTTAATCCATCCTAATTCTAAAGATACAATAACAGTAGAAGGCATTAAACTTAAAAAAATTATTTAAATGTTAAAAATTTTAACCAGATATCAAAGCATTTAATCACTAATCAGGCCTATAATAATTTATAAATATAAGACTGATTAATAGTATAAGTATTAGCAAAAGTTTTATAGGTGGAACAATTATTTATGAGTTTGAGATTAGGCCATGGGCGCCATCGCTTTTTAGCCATAATTTATTATGACATTATGTTAATAGGCTCTGCCCTTTGACTGCTTTAACTTAACACACTTTTATGTTTTTATATTTATTTTTTTCACTTATAAATACTTAAACTTAATATAATTTAGCTTAGCTCCATTACTAGCGGCTACTACCCTTTGCCATGCCATTGGGCTTTTTATTTAATTGGATCAAATAAAGATGTGTGGATTTGAATATAATACCAGGACTATCATGAATTGCAGCTTTAACTTTAAGGACTTAAGAAAATGAATCATTGAAGCTGGCTAGTTATTTTAAACAAGAGGTGGGATGTATATTTCTATAGCATTAACATGATAAGAAATTTGAAAGTGTGTTTACAAAAAAAATAGCCCTTGTCCTAGTCTATGGCCTAAACTATAATTTTTTAATAAATGAAAATGATAGCGCTAAACTAATAAATCATTTATTAAATGTATTTTGTTTTGTTTGAGTTTTCTAAATATTAAGGATAAACAAAAAAGTAATGGCTTTCAAATTGAAACAGCTTTTAAAAGTACAATATTTTTCAGGCATTTCTTATTTTTTTTTTAAATTTTAGAAACCGTTGGATGCCAAATAAATCTACTTCCCCCTCCACCCTCATTTCCCCCCTTCAGTCTCTGGTCGACATTGTTGTATTCATAAAATAGTCCCTGTTACGCACGTTCCAACACTGTAACAAAACCAATTACAATTTACTCCTAAAATATACTTTGAAATGTATTTCATCATCTCTTAAATCGAAAAAATAAAAAAAATTGCATTGTTTCACAGAGAGTTTTTGAGATATTAAACATATAAAAATCGAAGCGATCAGTAACCGTATCACTCCTGTAAAATGTGAGTCTACGCATTAAATGTATTTATATACAGAACAAATGAGAATTAAGTACTTTTATCATAATAATTTAAATTTCTAATCATTGAATCAGTCATTTTAATCGAAAAATATTACTTTGATAACTTACAGCATCGGTAAACGCCCTAACACGAGCAAAAAGTGTTTTTTAAGTATTACGACGCCGTTCAGCTTGGTTTGTGAGGCATGCATGCCTCTTTCCTCTTTCAATCAACACGATCGGGAAAATTTACTTACCTCCAACTCGATACATATTTGCCGACATTTCTGCTCCAATTAAGAATACACCAAACTTTTCACAAATAAATATTTTAGGGTGGGTAACTCATGTGTCCAGAAAGTCATAGAACTAAGCGAGTCCAACCCCCAATCACCCCCCAACGAGACTGATCACGGAGTCGCCATTTCTCGGACCTACTGTCTTCCTCTTTTTTAATAGTGACGTCATTCGTCCTTCGGCAATGCTCGGTTTTCACTCTAAAACCCACTTGAGATGCTGACTTATATCAGAACCATGACATGCTGGGTGTCAAATTGAACGCCAAGACCTCAGAAATAAGACTGTGGCAAAATTTAATGGTTATACTTAAATATAAAATTTAAACTATACTTGGCAATTAAATATTCCAGATTCCCCAATTCAAGCGCATGTCATTCGGTATTTCCCAGAAAACGTTCTTCCCTAAACAAATATGGGGGTGCATAATTTTTATTTAAATTAATCATGTGGACATGGATTAAGAAGAATACACTTTTATTTTTCTCATATTGACATGCTGTTGGCGATACAGTGAAAGTAGCGGTGGCGATTTTGTTAGGGATAAAGAGCGACAGGCGTGAAGTCTTTGTGCGAGACAGCGCGCGGCAGACGAACCTGTGGGCCACGGTTGGCGTATACCAATAGCCAACACCAATCATAAGAAAGTAGTTACAATCGCTTTAATGAAATTGGTACTAATCCGCCACAGTGATTAGCAGACGTGAAAAAAAGTTTGTATCCTAGCAACATATGACGTCACTACCGAATAGCATATTTCACACTACTCAAAATGTAGTTCTAGGCTACGTGACAATGGTGAGGGAGCAATTTTCAATGCGTCTAAAGACGGGGGTAACACTAAGAAAAGAACGGCGTTTTTTATTTTTATTTTATTTCGCAGGGGAAGGGGTTGCCTAGGCATAGCTAACTGATTGGATATTGGTCATCAGTTTGCGGCCGTTTTGTTTTGGAAGCTTCATTTAAATTAAATCAACATTATTAACATATTGCTATTGATATTGGCCTTGGCAATGCTCACAAAGTAATCATCTTTTTATCCCGCCGTTGGTAATAAATCAATCACTACTTCGATCTCTTGTAAAATTGTTATAAACAATTGGGTGATACCTGTCTAGTAAGTGATACCTTATCTTTAAAATTTGGAACTTTTTGTGATACGCAGACATCTGCCTGGGTAGCCTATATTTTTGACTTACTTAAATATTTGTAAAACTATTTAAATTTATAAAGAAATGTGTAGACTGACTTTTAAAATGACTTCATTCTGACCAAAAAATATTTTAAGCATGCTCTTTCTAATTTTCAAGCTTCTCTATTTATATTAGTTTAAAACATACTTTATTCATGTAAATATGATGTGAGATTATCCACGATTTTTTTTTAACTGCGTAATTTAAAATCATTATATGCAACAATAGCACATATTCAATCCCCAGTGCTGAAATAGTAGGCAAGAAATCGCCCCCCTCCCCAACCCACACTTCCCAACCACTCACTCCAGCAGTTGATGTTCCGCCTAGCTACCATTTTGTTTCTGCAAACGTGTCTTTTCGTTCCCCCTCTGGGTCCACCCAGCAGCACTGGAGCGATAGAAGAAATCAGGCTCAATTCCACCCTAACAGACCCTCAGAGCCTAAGGCCTCCCTTCAACAACCCCCAACGAACATCAGTCGATCAGTCATTTGCGTTTGGGTAGATAATTCGAAGCCTGTCTGTTTGTTGGTCTGTCTGCGTATACAATCGTGGATGGACATTATCATTATGGTTTTTATTTGTTTACATTTATTTTAAAGAAGCCTTATTTTAAATATTCTATTAGTAAAACACAACAAAATAATCACTTATATGTCGACATATGTTCATTGCATAACCCAACATGTTGTACCGTATCTAACGGATGTGTACATTAAAAATAGCTGTATTATCGAGCATCTGTTCAGAAAGAGTTTTACAGTAAAGGGTAGGCCTATTTATAGAGGTTACTAGTCTAGATTCTAGCGATGCTAATGTGCGGACATTTAAAATAACTCTTCCCCGGACCTAATATATCATCTGTAATGAGAGCTACGTGCGTCAACATTTGTGACCTCGTGAGACATCAATGTTATAATATTATCCCTTTTTTCATATTAGGTTCAATTAACTTTTAGGAGATTGTTATACACGCTGTTATCATGACACGTTGTAGCATATTAGAACGTGTCATGAAGTTGAAGCCACAAGCGATGTCGTTCTCCGTGGTCCATGACCCTTCAAAACACACACACACGCACAAGAATAGCAAAGACGCTACTGTTTTTACGACAATCATCCTTGTATTTTACTGTTAGCAGCCCTTTCACACTGCTTTGACATAGTGTTCTCGTGAGCAATTTTTTAATTTTAACCACCCCCTTTTTTTTTTTTGTTGGCAAACTGTTATGAAATATAATTACCCCTAAATACGTAAAGAGCCTTGAAAAACACGAGGCAACCGGGGCCTAGACACCGGATGCAAAAAATGTGTGGGTGCAAAAAAAAAACCCAAACAAAAAAAAAATCTTCATTATTCGACCCTTTACAATACGTAACCGACGTCTGAACAATAAACATTTCATTTACCCAAGGCGTCGCTAGAATTGGTGACCGCGTCACCCAGTGTGCTTACTCTTCCCTCCTAAAACTGGAGATTATCGCCTACAAAGCCCCTTGGAATGTCAAAACAAAAAGTAATATCAGATAGCCATGTTGGTGTCTACCCAGTGGCCTATCTATAAGGTTAGGGCTGCCCGGGTGGGTCAAGTTTTTAACCGATTCCCCTCCCTCACCCTCTTTTTCCACACAAAAATTAAACTCTTTAGTTGGCCGAAAATGCCACCCTAAATATATAGAAGAAATAGTGCCACCCGGGATGGACCGCACCCACTTCCTACGCCCCTGTGTCCACCTCTTTGACTTGACTATCCAAGACGATAGACGTTAGCTCTGACTAGCGTTTCTCTCCGGGGATCCCACACGATCTTTAGATAGGCCTACATCTGTCATTTCACTTTTAGTTATTTGTTTGTCGTCGCCAATCATCCGTACAAACAATACTATAAGGGGCTTAATGTACAAACACTATTATATGGGACTTAATGTACAAATACTACTATATGGGACTTTATGGCGGCAGTGGAAAACATCAAAATAATAAGACTCAAACATCGGACTGACTCTATGATGGCAGTGGAAAACATCAAAATAATAAGACTCAAACATTGGACTGACTCTATGGTGCCAGTGAAAAACAAAATAATAAGACTCAAACATCGGACTGACTCTATGGCGGCAGTGGGAAAACATCAAAATAATAAGACTCAGACATCGGACTGACTCTATGGCGGCAGTGGGAAAACATCAAAATACACCATCCACGCTTGTGATACCATCCACGCTTGTGATACCATCCACGCTTGTGATACCATCCACGCTTGTGACACCATCCACGCTTGTGACACCATCCACGCTTGTGACACCATCCACGCTTGTGACACCATCCACGCTTGTGACACCATCCACGCTTGTGACACCATCCACGCTTGTGACACCATCCACGTTGTGTGTGCAATGAGATGGAAGCGTAATCATGTGGATCTCGTGTTCCTTGGCGCAGTTATGTCCACCCATTATGATGATGTGAGGGTCATCTTTAGTTGGTTTTCCAAATTTAGTAAAATGTTGAAGCCTTACCATAAACTGGTCGCTATCAGACTACCAGTTATCAGTGCAGGATTCAATGTCTTCTGCTGGATAATTTTTCAAAAGTTGTGTGTCTCGTCTGAACAGAAAGTAAACATCGTTGTACACTACCAGTCCATATTAATGGCAAAAATAACAGTGACTGCATTCCCCCCCCCCTTCCCCACAACTCCCATACACACACACACTTTTTTTAAAGGGTTGTTATTTCACAAAATGTCCCACTTTCTTAGAACCCACCCCACTTTTTTTCCGGAACGTGACGTTTACTCTATGGACGGCCCCGCCAACGTTTTCTATAAACCTCTGATTTGATGACGACATATAGGATCTGACTTTTTTTACAAGCTCAGTTCTTAGACGAAATAGATCTCTATAAATATATAATTAACCCTATGATTAAAATTGTCTGATATTAAATGCAGTAAGTTGTTTTATGGCGATTAAATACAACGCAAATGATATATGGTGCTGAAGGCAGGACCGGGTCGAGGTAAAGTGACGCCGTCTCGGAGCCTAAAACTGCGCCCTCAATTCTAAGAAACAAGCAGTGGCGTAACAAGGGCTTGGCATTGGGGCAGTTGCCAAGGGCGCCGGCCTGCGCCACTTCAAAAGGGCGCCGCTAAATCTCTCATTTTTAAATTTTTATTTGAATATCAAGGGCGCCAAAAATAAATTAGCCAAGGGCGTCAAAAACCCAGTTACGCCTCTCGAAATAAGTGCCGCCCAGGGCAGACCAGTAAGAAGTCGCTTTTGGCGCCCCGTATCTTTGTGAAGTACGTGGGATTTTATCGTTTAATTCAGTATCAATGTACTATCTAAATACGATTTTAGCGCGCCCCAGCCCCCCCCCCCATTGTGGTGTCCGGTGAGAGTTCCCCATTCCCCACCCCCTGACTGTAGGCACATCGTTCTAGTCAATTCTACTGTCCAGACAAGAACAACTTTTTAAAAATGTAGTTTTCGGAAATTTCGCACCTCTAAACGCTGCCTTACTTCTACTTCCATTTGCAAACGCTTGTGAGATACAGACCAGTGGCATAGGAAGCGCTTGTGAGATACAGACCAGTGGCATAGGAAGCGCTTGTGAGATACAGACCAGTGGCATAGGAAAGGGGTGGGGTACTTTTTTCAATACATGGAGGGGCGGAATTTTTGGCCATCTGTAGACTAACCCTATCTTACGACCCCGGCTAGTAAATTGGCTACCAGCTCCAATCTGCTGAGCTGAGCCATACAACATTTCTCTCATGTAGGGTTCCCCAACCGCCCTGGCTTCCCCGGGACATCTCGTGAGGGATATTCGGTGAACAAGTGCGCTGGTGTCTCCGGGACCAGGCTGCAATGCCGGCAGTTAGGATCCCTGTTGTTATCTAGCCGCCAGAAGTGTGTGCCTATGGGGCAATGCTCGGTACGCATTTGCGTCACTAAGCTCTGCCGTTTGCAGCCTAACCCTCACCATGGGTCTTGTTTGCTAGGAGTGGGCAAATGTGAAAAGACGCCTCTGGCGGTCGTGTTGTCTGCCCATTGCTTGTACCACTTCGTCCTGAAATGTTCCGCCAGCCAGTTCTTTATTCACAAATAAGTAATTGTTACTTCTGGCTGAGGTTAGGTAACCCCGGTTTTCGCCAGAGTATCCGCTTTCTCATTGCTACTGACGTTGACATGGCCTGGAATCAGATTTAACTAGAATCTTCAATTATCTAATATGCTAAAATATATGTTGTTCAAATGATAAAGCGAAAGTAGAATTCAAAAGGCCACCAGTCGTCTCGAATACCCACAAGAATAGCGACTACACCTGGAGTAAGAAAATAATTTCTTGTGTGTAGGATTTGCACTGGCTTAGCTGGGGTTATAGTCACTCAAAGCGGGACAAAAAACTCCGCTGTTGGCCGAAAATACCGCCTTCCATATTATTATAAGATACTTCGGTACTCCCCTCCCACGCCACCTTGCCGTAAATATTTATCTGGAATGTGATGAGCAAACCAAACTTATCCCAACATATATCACTTTCCTTGTCTCATATTTAGTTTAATCGAGGATATGTGACTCTGTCTAAGCAGTGCCTTGAGGCATGGGCACACCGGGCAGTAGTCCAGGGCCTCACGCTTCCGGGGCATCCAGTTTAAATATTGTTAATGAAAATTGAATGATCTTTAGGTAGTTTGATTTGCTCTAGAAGGCACAGTGGGAAGGTTTCTCAATTTTTGTGAGCTAGTTTTTCCATTTTCAAATAAAGTCTATTTTATTGCTACTAGTTTTAGACGAATTTTTTAACTGAACAAAAATATCAGGGATTTAATTGCTTATTTATTTAATTTGTGTATTTGTTTTGTTTTTTGTTGTTTTTTTTGTTTGGGGGAGAGGGGGTAAGATTGAGGGAAACGTAAACTCAAGTGTTTAAGTAAATCAAAGAGTTTTCAAATAGATGCAACTAGCTCATTTATCGGTAATTGATCTGAAAAGGTTATGGAATGTGTAAACATATACTATCTTTTTACATTAATCAAACCTTGTAGTTAGATTTATTCTAACAAATTATTTTTTTTAAAAATGAGTAGTTTTAAATAACCATACAAATCTATAAAACCGTATCTAAAAATCAGGATTAGATTTTCTTTATCAGACAAACTTGAGATGATTTAAGTATTTTAAGTACGGTATTTTAAAAAATAGGACGTAAGGCCATTATTAGGCTATGCTAAAACTAAAAGATGTTTGTTTCTTTTTCGTTCAACATGTACAATGTCGGCAGTCTTTTTATTATTATTATTTTTGTTTAAGTGAAGAAAATTTTTCAACGGTCTTTTACCGGGTTTCTAGTCAAGTAGTGTAAGAAAATTGTGAATAGTAGTTTCATAAGAAAATGGAGAGGATTAATGAGCGCATCAGCCTGATTTTGGTGCTGGGGGCTATATTTTTGTTGTTCCATATTTTCTTGAGCCTCTTTAGTGCGCATTCCTGGCCATAAGTTCGGGCTTGGAGCCTTGTTCCGAAACTATTGGCCCGAGGTACTTGACTCTGCCAACTGTCTCTAATCTTTCCTACCCGACCTTAATTTCAGTGGTGATGCCAGTGGTGCTATTTGTCATCATTTTTGTCTTTTCTGCACTGATTTGCATGCCAAAAGGACGATGAAGTCTTGTCGAGACGCTTTACTAGGTTGGCTAGCTCTTCTTCGCTTCCAGCCAGTCCGCCTATGATACTCTGTCATCCGCAAAGCGTAGGTTGGTGATTGTTCTGCCACCAATGCGTTTCCAGTGCATTTGACATTATTCTCTCTAAGAATATGTTGAACAGGGTGGGGGAGAGCAAGCACGTAAGAGCATTTTCATCACACCAATTTAACCCATTACATGTACCGGTGTTGTAAAACCCGCAACTAATCTGAGTAACTTAAGCTTTCCCCTTCATCTACAATGGTGGTATCATCAGCAAATGTGTTGCTTGGAATACGGATATTGATACCGGTATATATTGTAATTGTACAGGGGAGAGAATGCAACCTTTTAATGGCCCGGTACAATGAGATAGTAACATGTAGATATAATACCATTACCGTACTTGTAAAATTTCAGCCAGAAACTTACAAATGATTTTCTTAATGACAATTTTAACCCCTTTGTTAACATGTTTTATTATGTAATGCAGGGGTGGGCAAAGTAGGGCCCACCGGCCACATGCGACCCCCCAAGGGCATCTAGAAATAAATAAATTAGGTGTTTTTAAGTTATCTTGTTGAATTTTACATAATGATCCAATTTTCTTTTTTTGTAAGACCTTGACCTTTGTAATGTAATGCCATGTCCACCCAACTACCAAGTTACCATGTATCAAACTCAACTGGTAGTATTCAACTCTTTTAACTGCAGCACATGAATGAAAAGAGCAGCAATTGTTGACCTATTTTCTTAGTTTTTTGCTCTAAGATCAGATAAGAATAAAGACCAGTAAATAATATAAAATGTTTTTAATACAAAAAACACATCACAGAATATAAGCAATTTCAAATGTTCAAAAAACTATTTAAAAAAAAAACTGGCAAAATAGTTGGATGCCTCAAAACTGAATAAGAAAATAACTTTAGAGAAAACATACATATGCTTCAAGCATGGTCTCATTCACACATCTTATAAATACATTTCTTCAGCTGATAAGAGACAAGTGATCAAAATGGATTCTAATCCTCACTTGAACAATAATTCACAAGAGGATATTCTTGTGTAAATACATCATCTCATGGCATCTCAGTTCCTCACGCAGTTAATCTGTTAGAGACAAATAAATATATTAAAACATGACAGCAATGAGAAGGTAGCTTACACTAACAATCCATATACTGGCCAAACCCTTCACACTGACAAATAAATATTGCACATCCCAAATTCTTTAAAATCATTTGCTACTTTATCATCCATCAATGTAATGTTGATAGACTTATGCACACTTAATATACACTGCTAAAAACTACTTTTCCTTACATGGGAAAAGAGCAAAAATATACCATTTTACTATGATACTATCAATCTTTATTTAAATTTCATATAAAACATATGCTTTTAAAAACTTCATTTCGGTGACTAACACTAGTAATACTTTTTAAAAAAAAGGAAACGGAGAAAATATGAAAAACGAATTTTTTAAAAAAAATTAGTAAAAAGAATATAACAAGCACATAATAAAATTAATCACAAAAACTGTAACGGGGAACAAAGTGCAACTTCAATAAAAAATTTAAATTATCTCAACTGTCTTGGCCATCATCTGAAGCAGTTTTATCACTTATAGTCAACTGTGACAGATTCAGACAGGTCACCTTAAAAAATAATTTTGTTTTAAGAATTTTTGTAGGGGTGAAAAGAAGTCTTCTAGAAATGGGTTCTACTTTTTACTATTACAGCCTAAATCTAATGACAAGCCATAACTTACAATGTCATCTATCTTGAGAATGCAACGAACTGTTTCTGCTGCTAGATTGATGGCACTGACCGTCACCAAAATAGGCTGAACAACACTCTCTTCTAGAATGTTTGTGATTGCTCCCTGTACAAAACATATAGTACAATTTATAAGTTTAAAAAATTTACAAATACATTATCTTTAAATAGTAATCTTAATTTCAGTTAACTAATATAACGGGTGAAATAAATGATCTCCATCTGCTATTTGAATCCTCATAGAAATTCAGTACAGGTCTGTGAAATTTTCATCATCTGGAGACACATTTTAGTATGTCAATTTTAATATACCTTTCTAACGTTAATTCCAGCAGTTCTCTCTCCCCGAGCATGTCTTGTTCGAAGTTCTGTTACAGTTGCAATAGGATTTAATCCAGCATTTTCAGCTAGTGTAAATGGGATAACCTCCAATGCTTCAGCAAACGACCGGAAACAATACTGCTCAATGCCAGTAAGTGTGTTTGCATAATCCATCAGTTTGAGAGAGAGCTCAATTTCAGGAGCGCCACCACCAGCAATAAGTGCTCTAATTTTAAAAAAATAAAAATTTCTAATTAACATTAAGTTACAACCAAGTGAAATTTTTGTCAAAATCTATCTAAATTATGACCTTTTCTTATCTGGTTAAGCTAAGTGTACTGCATTAATTTGAACACATTAAAATGTGCCTAAGACCCTTAATTAAACAGCACAAAATATGAAAATGATCACATTTTATACACAAGAATATTTATAAACTTTATTATCTCTTTTAGCACTGAGGTCTTCAATTTCAAACTGATTAAATGAGACGTTTCAAATTTGAACACACACACACCACCCCGCCCATATTTAACACACCAGCAGGAAGCTTTACATACTTAGAGCAAAGTTGAATTTGCAAGAAACTGCCCCACATATCTAAATTGTGTGATAAATTTCCTCATATTCTATAAGAATTAGCAACCTTTTCTCCATCAGCAAATCACAATCTTCAAATTAAATGCTCAGAACAGGTCTGTGTTAAAGTTCATCAATTGGAGATAGCAAATCTTGGAATGTAAGAAGAAAAGAACATCTATCTCAATGCAAATAATGCGTACCTCTTTTTGACCAGGCACCTGATGACACACAACGCATCATGCAACGACCTGTCGGCCTCTTCCAGGACAAGCTTGTTGGAGCCACGAATGAGTACTGTAACTGTCTGACCTGGATTAGCAATGCCAGTAACCTAATGTTTAAAAAAAAAAAAAAAAACTAGTGGGGACCCGTCACTTTGCATAAAATATTAAATAGGCAACTGTGAAAAAATAATTCAGAATATTGATAAAAATTAGTTTAACTTTAAATGACCTCTTTCAGAAGCTGTATAATATCCACAATGTCAATTCAGAACAGGTCTGTGATATTTTTCATCATTTGGAAGCCAAATTTTAATAATATAATGAAATCTATTACAGTATTTTTTTTAATCAATTGATATCAATTATATACCTTCACAATTTTGCTAGTTCCTGTCTGCACCTCTTCAACAAGCTCAGCAGATCCCAAATATTCAGGCAAAAAGTGATCTACACTTGCAATAGGTCGACACCCAAGCGTCTGCAATATAGAGATGAGAAATAAAGTCATATTACAAATAACGCAACCCTTACCACTAAGGATGTTTGGTTTAAGGTATGAAGAGCCAGTGGTGCAAAAGTCTTAACATTTTAATCACATGAGTAAAAAATGCATCTTAAAATATTAGTTTAGCTATGTTTTCCATTGGAGATTGAAAGACCAAACGGTTGAGTCAATTGACACAGTGAACAGAAATGTCAAACAATGGCATATGTTACAACAAAGCTAACAAGTTAATACCTTGCATACAAATTCAACGTCTTCTCTCTCAACATCTTTTACAACCAATATCTTCATCTTGGCCAAGAAATGGAGGGCAAGATCTGAAACTGCATCTCTGATAAAAAGAAAAATACCGGTATCTATGTCATCTGGACAGGTTTTAAAATATTAGCATGTTCATTAACTTTGTATTCTTTAATAATTCAGTAGTTCTGGTGGGGTAAAAAAGTATGTAGTGTCCTTAATTTTTTGTTGTTTTTAAAGCAGCTAAACTATATTGCTAGGCACTGACACAAACCTTAGAATAGACTTTTGAATAAGAAGAACATTACATCCGGATTTCTTTATTTTCTTAACTATGTCAAGAATGTAGGCTCGCTCCTCACGTAATACCCGGTCCATTTGTGTGTAATCTGACACAATTACTTGATTATCCATCTGTAAAATACATAATTAACACAATACATATTTAGAAAGAAACAAAAGTAAATAAACTAACAAATTTATACTTAAAAAATGATATACAGTCTCAAGTGGATGCAAGTGTACTTACATCTGTTTTAGGTGGAGAGATGCAAAACTGAATTAGACCGACTTTGGCCTTTTCAATCTTGTTTGGACCACCAGCTCCAGATAATCTACTAGTAAACACGAGGCCATCTATAAGCTCTGTATCCTCAACAGTACCCCTTTAAAGAAAAATTAGAAAAGTAAAAGATACCAAATGAAAACTAGCCTAGAATAAAATACCCGGTACACTTAAAGATTATTATTAAATAAATAAGATCTTTTTAAAAAAATGTCCCAACTTTAAGTTACTATAAAAAAAATTTCATACACACCCTAATTTTTTTACGATCTTGATATCTTTAAGATCAACATTTTTTGCAGTGGCTGGATCTATGACTTTCATAACAGCATCAACAGCGATGGGTGATAAAATGGAAGAATACTGTGATACAACCTGACAATAAATATTTAATTTTTAAGCATGTCACCGTCACTTATTTTAGAACATCAACATGTGTAAGCGAAGCCTCAATCAGTTCAAACACATCCTCAATTCATTTAGGAACAGGTCTGTGAAAATTTTCATCATATTTAAGTGAAATTGATTGTACCCAAACAAAAGACACTAATGAAGAGGTTGAAAAGTATTCTTTTTATTGTTGGCCAATGCCTTTAAACGCACCTTTGAGTTTAAAGATGTTGATGCACTTTTCAGGAGTGACTCTCTGTCTGCAAGATCAAGTGGTGTTACCATTGATTCAAGGATCTCTGTAGATTTGGCTGCAGCTCTTTGAAAAGATTCAGAAATCACAGTGGGATGAATTCCTGAAACATATCACAAATAACATAAATCAATCTTAATTGTCCCTGTATTTCTGGTGGCATTAATTTTTTTCCTGGTATATGACTGTTATGAGACAAGTTATATATAACTGTTATGAACGAAGTTAACCAATACATAGACTACAGCCTTTCTGTATATAATTTTAAATTTTTTTTAAAACTTGCCTCGGGCCAAAAGATTGGCACTTGCATCCAAAAAGCTTCCAGCTAAGACGACAACTGATGTGGTACCATCTCCTGCCTCAATATCTTGTGCCTTTGATAACTCGACAAGCTGATTTTTCAAATGCAAAAGCTATAAGTTTCTTTTTTAAACCTAACATGTTAAAATGAAAAAAAAACCTCTAAATCATTATCTCCTTAATGAAATAGGGATACAAATATATTATAATAAAACAAATGTATGCATCCACAAATCCCAAACTGCTATATCTGATCACCAATGATGAGAACTGAGCAGATTGGGTGAAGCAATGCTTTGGTTTTAATGTTTGACAGTATGCTAAACATCTAACAATGATTATCTGAAGTATGTTAGTCAAGAAAAGTCTGTCAAAATTGGAAACAAATATTTAAAAAAACTAAAATTACCATTTTAGCAGCGGGATGAAGCACTTGCATTTGTTTAAGTATAGTTGCACCATCATTTGTGATTGTAACATCTCCATTTGCAGCTTGGATCTTAAAAAGTTTTTAAAATTTCAAAACAATTACAAAAGGCAAGATATTAACTTAATTTTTTTTTTACTTTACTAGACCTTTCTTCTACCTAGAGTATGCATTTATTTTATAAAACAGATGAACTCTCGGGTATTTGACTCACCAAAGGATGCCAAATAAAATGCTTATTTTTAAATAACAGTACTTGATAACTTATTAATATTATAAGCAATTCCAAAATAAATCAATGTCCGCTGAGGTGGAGTACCAACAGTATCTTTATCTCTTACTGAGATTACTTAAATGAAATTTACCATTTTGTCCATGCCACGAGGGCCCAAACTTGTTCGAATAGCATCTGCCACAGCTGATAAAAAAAAAAGAGAAATTTCTATAACACAATTTAGCTAAGACATTAAATCTAAAATTCAAGCAGGGTAAACTAATAAAAATGTATGCATCTATAATGCAAATATTTATAGAAATGTATAAATGTTGCAGCCAAATCAAACATCAAAAGATACTTTCACTTCAGCAATTTATTGCCGTAAAACACTTTTATGCAGTAAAATTCAGTATTTAAAAAAATGGAAATATAACATTTTAATAAATGAGTCAATACTAGGTCCAAATAAAATACATATTTAATTTTTACAACTATCTGAAGCTTTTCTGATCTTATAATATATATCACTTAGGATGTAAGAAGTAAGAATGAAGATTATATTTTTAAAAGGGGAAATTGTAAAAAAAATGGATGCCATGTTATAAAAAAAAATAATATGAATAATGACCTAATTATAAAAATATCTCTAGTAAAAATATAGGATATGGAATATGGGCATGGGACATTATCTCGCAAAGTGTTGGCAACCTCTTTTTAATATAAATTTACCGACAATGAAATTATTTTGGGAGTCACATGTTATTAAAGATTAGTAAATAAAAACAGTGGGTTGTCAACCACTAGGTCTTGGCTAAAAAAAAATAGAACTAAGATATATCTAGGTCCTGGTCTACTTAATACTACATCCATCGCTTATAATTTTAATTAAAATTAAAAATACAAAAAATATAGGCAACTACTTATAAAGCCTATATATAGTATTTTAAAAAGGGTTACAAGACCATACATAGACGATTAATGCCAGTTTAGCTGCTGTCTATGTGCAGCCCATGTAATTCACCCAGTGCACAGCTGATTTGCTACAATTACTGGTGTAGTAGCCTAAATGGAGGCTTTTATTGCAGAAGTGAATGCAGCCACATTATGCTCGTATACTATTATTACTATTAGGCCCATTCATCTTAAATAATCCTTACGTAGGGAGAATTATTAGGCCTATATCATCTCTCTCCACTTTATCAAGTTCAAGTCACAACAACAAAATTCACAACAATCACAAAGAACTTAATATTTTAAAAACTGAATTACTGTAAGCACCCACAAATCCCAAACTGTTACCTCTGGCCACCAAGGCGAGAACAAAACAGACTGGGTGAAGCAATGCTTTGGTATAATGTATGACAGTCTAAAAACCAACAATGATAATCTTTAACATGTTAGTGGAAAGCCTGTCATTGTTAAAAAACAAAACTAATTTTACTAAATTATAAATTATTGGTAAATGTACGCTTGACGTTTCCACCTATTCTACCACAGCCGTCATCTTTGTTGCCATGATTTTTGTTGTGTAAATAAATAATAGTACAGACGCACATGACATCTGCTAAAATAGGGAAGGGAAGAAGAGAGAATGAGCTGCTTCAGCTACTTACAGAGAGAAACAAAAATAGGAATAACACAAAATTAAATAGTCGCCCCATTTCCTGGCGTAATTTTAGCTGGTACATTAATTTCATGGTGAACATAACTTTATTTTAACCCTCTTGGCTGCAAGAATTGTCAATGAAAACAAACCCAACTAACACTTTCATAGAATACACTTTTAACACTTTAGTCCCGGTTCCACAACTTCGTGGCGAATCCCTCTAGGTATGTGGCAAGACGTGTCAACAACCTGCGGTTGCTCCCTTGCTCAACTTAGATGTGTGATAGTGATATAAAATTTAGCCTTGTTTTAAATAATATAATTAAACACCCCATGAAATATTAATTTACATAATATCAGATTATTAACAAGTCTAGTAACAAGAATAAATAAAAGGGAACTTGCTCATCCCAGTGAAAAACGTCAAGAGTACATTGTCCAATTAATTAAATCTGGCCACTTCAAGGCAATGGGGGCCATCCATGTATAATAAATGACGTCATTGTCACACATCTATCGGGGAGTGTCGGGAGTGGGGGTCACAATTTTGTGACAAAGGTGGACTCTTAAATCTAGGTCTAGACCATAATGATAATTCCCGAAACATTCATATAGACTATATAGACTTTGCAACTGATTTTTTTTTATTGTAAGCTTATTTTTTTAACTGGCCTATATCACACTCTCGTCAGTCATGTTTGCATATTTAAATAAATAACTATATAAGTGCAGTTCAGGTAAGTATATAAAAATAAAGTATATTATTATTATATTTGATAAATGTGAATTAATTTAATATAAATAAATAATACCAGTACACAATTTTACATATGAAAATAGAAAATGATTAAATAAATGCACCTGAACTGCACTTTTACAATAAAATTTTGATTTAGTCAACTAAAGTGACTAGGTCACTAGTGCCATTCATGTCATATTAGGTACGTCGAAGGTCTCACGCGCATGCAGTCTGCGCATATGGAAAAATAACGCAAAACGTGTACCGCCATTTTAACATTCGTCTCAGTGGTTATCTCGTTTTTTTGTGTTTTACGTCACAGTTTTCTAATAATAAACTATTTAGTCATCAGTGACGTAGAGCACATATTTTTTCCAAACACGGAGGTATCATTTTTGCAGCATTGTGTATTTTGTAAGTGGCAACGGATTTATTTTTATGGATCGATATGTATTTATTATTATAACTTTTTAATGCAAGCTCGCGCCGCATAGCGCTTTACCCCGCCAGAGCTTGATTTTTTCACAAAGAGGAATAACTTTATTTCATTAATATTAGCAAACGCTGAAAAAAGTTATGCACCATCGAATTTTTGAAATTTGAGTATTTCATTAGTTATCCCCCCTCAATTAAAAAAAATTGGGTTGTCGGAAATGGCTTCGTCATTAATATATAAATATGAAGATATAAAAAAGATGACTGTTATTGTTAATCTTCAAAATTCCGTGGAACACTTATCAGCTAATTAGTTGGATACATGTTTACAATATTATTAGAAATGAATGCAACCCAGTAAATTAAAGAATTTTTAAAAATTTTGTTTTGTGTAGTCTGTTGAATTTCGGACCAGTTTTGTCCCTTGATTTACATTAATATTAATATTATACACTAATAATAACTAACTAATAATAATAATAATTTGTATAATATCAAAGTTAAGAAATTTTATGAATGAATGGCGTAATGTTTTATCGGATCTTCTTTATTGAATCAATAATAGTTTAATAATTTTAATAATAATTGGTATTCTCTAGTTAGTGACATTTAACTAATAAGTCTAATCCAAATAATAAATAATTTAATAATACTAATTACTGTCACTGGACTGGTACAAATATTACTAATAATACTAAAACTATTTCATTATTACAACTGCATTTACATTTACAGGCATAATAGTATTGAAGTTAGTATTTTAAAAATATTAATAAGGCATTTAATTATAATTTAAAATAAATAACATCATCATAGTAATTATTTTTTTATTAAAGTGTAAAGCATGCAAAAGGCATAGGCTACTATTTATTATTTCTAATAATATAAAAGTAAAAGAAATTAATAGTTATTAAACAAAAAACTTGAATATTAAAAAGCAGTAAGAAATTGTGTCTGTTCAGGATATGAATATGATTAGATGTTATTTCTAGGTTTCATTCAGACACAAGAGAAAATGTTAATTTCCATCGACAAGGAGGCATGTTTGGAAAAAGTATAGAGAGATTGTAGATTTATAAAAAAGATCAAGCAGTTTGAAGAGCAGTCTAAATAGAAAATGATAGACAGAACATCCCCATTACCTTTTAAAATTAAATCTCACATATCCCAGTACTGGTATTAGTCTTATTGGTGATATTTACGGTAGTTTTTATTTATAATCTTATACATTCAACAAAAAAGACTTCTACTAAACTTTCTAAAATATAAGAATTGATTTAAAATTTAACTTAAGCATATAATTCATTAAAATACAATTAACATTAATAATAATATGTTGTTTTTTTTTCCTTTACAAATATTAATTTTTCCTTTTTACCGTTTGTTTTTCTTAACATACCCTCATAAATATTTAAAAAAAATAATAGTCTTGATGCTATATAAAAGTTTTGATGTTTATTGTGTTGTATATTGCATTGATAATGTGTCCTGAAAATCTGGTAGCATTATCTCTTAAAATAAAGAAGTTTTGAGCAAAATAAGGCAGAAATTTGGAAAGTGGGTCACACGTTTTTTTAGTTAAATACAAAGATAAATAAGGAGGGTTTAAAAATCACCAAAAAAATCATAACTCCACTTCTATAAAAGATAGAAAGATGAAATTGGTGTTTTTGTAAACCTTATAGCTAGCCCTTTAAAATGGTGCATCATTTATTTCAATATGACAATATTTAAAATTTCTGTCAAAGTACCTAGTCATATAATATAAATTAATATATGACAATCTATTATTAATGCAAACCCCAAACCATTTTGTTATGAAGGGAATTGCTGTGTGTGCAACCTTAATAAGAACTAAGTAAGACAGGGGGTAATGAGTATTTCAAGTATTTGGGAGGTTTGATTAAGTCAATTTTGCCACTTGTGTAGGAACCCACTTTTGACACTTGTGTCACAGCACTCTTCAGTTAAATTGAAACTTAGTATTATTGATATAGAGCAAGTAAGAAAGTTACACAAATAAGCTGCACTAAAGGCTACATCTGTGAGTTTATCATTCAATAAAAAAGGTTTTAATGGCACGGTGGACTCCCTTCAACAACATTCCAAAAGTAATACTAATAGGCTCACAATAAATAAAAGGAAATAAGAACCTTTGCCAGCAGTGATGTTGCTATATCTTATTTGAGTGGGCTTGTCCTTATCTTTGTATTCTGAACGACTAACAGTATCTCCTCCACCACCATATGATCCGGCTTGAGGCATTTTGAATAATAATAATCAAGATGTCTGTGGATTGTGAACGGCAACGACGTATCGTCACAGACGCTTCTGGAAAGGATTCAACAAAAGCTATGTGAAGTCAGAGTGCGGAAGTTAAAAGTCTGATCAAGCCGGTAAGCGTTTTCTGACACAAATAATAAAAAATTAATATTTTTAAGATCATGTATTAAAGCATACAAGAAATGGTACTTTAAACAATTATACGCCCTAGGCCAAAGCACATAATTCTGCGCTCCCCCGCAATTTTGTTTATTAATAGTCTTCAATTTAATATATAAAATAAAAGTCTATTTTTTTAAACACAATCACTTAATAAATACAATCTTTACTTAATAATATTTGAACCACATTTAAAAGAAATTTAAAAAAACTACAGCATTTTATGTGACATTTTCAACATAATATTAATATTCTACTGGACAAATGAGTTAATATTGGGGTTTTATTTCTTATGTATATATGCTCCTGACTGCTGCGCCCTGGATCATATGGGAAATCCGGCCCTGCACACAAGTCTCTTAAATGTCTGAACATTTTTCATTTTGAAAAATCTCAACTATATTCAAATATAGCTATGCTTTAAAAAATATACACATATTATTATTAGTATTAAAGAACCCTTAATATATATTTTTATTATACTATTATATATTAATATTCTAATGTTCCACCCGCTTTTCCACCACATATTTATTTCACCAACTATTTCAGAAAAAAGCAAAAGACATTATACAGGGTGGGCCAATAAAAGTGAGAACATCTCGTACAATGTGATTTAATCACATAAAAGTAGTTTAACTATACCCATACTAGATTAAGGTCGTTAAGAAGCAAGGAGGACACATTGAACATGATTTCTGATTAGCTAAATATTTCCCCCAAAAAGTATGAAGAATTATAATTAATTAAATTATATTTTGAAATAACTCATATGCTACGAGATGCTCTCACTTTTATTGGCCCACCCTGTATGCAATTTATCCAAAGTACCACCAATGAGCTCCAGCAGAAAGAATCATACTGCCGAGGTCAAAGAAAACTGCGACAGTAGCTGAGTATGATTCTTCATCTGGAGCTCATTGGTGGTACTTTTGATAAATTGTATTACCTGGTCCATGTGATGCAGCCAATGGACCAGGTAATACAATTTTAAAAAAGTACAACAGTCCGAAAACTCTACCGGAACATGCCAAAAACTAACCGAAAGGGCGATCAATGGTGGCACCTTAAGCGACACCAGCAGAGCCTCATCATGCGGACGAGGACAGAGAATTGCCCTACCCGTAGCTACCTAAATAGGTCACTGTGGACAGGCGACGGAGACGATCGAGCACTTACTAGCCGAGTGCCCGACACCAACGACTGGTGTTACTGGGGTGCTCCCAGCCAACAATGTTAAGAGTCTGTTTTACGGCACAACCCAGCAAATGCGGCAGGCCTGTAATGTACTTGCCAGGGCCATGAAAGAGCAATAGCTCGGTCCCAAAAAAGTGAATTTAATATATTAAGCGAGAGTATTGGAAGAGATTCTAGGAAGTCACATTCAGCTTTGAATTTCAAAACATCAAATACTGGCCAGTCCATGACTTAGTGAAATTCTATATCAGCTGCCTTTAGGTGTCTTCTGAGGCCTTGGAATTTCTTTTAAAAGTTCAATTTCTGATAACTCATCATAGAAAGAGGTTAATTTTGGAACGGATACCAATAACTCTTCTTCACTTGCTGATCGTCGACTATTAGGTTGAATAGTCCCAAACATATCTGCTACTTCCTTGATGGCTGATGATCTGATCTGGAGTTCAGAAGGAAAATGATCAATACAGTTCAGCCTTTTCCTACTGCTTTCTTCTCACAGAGAGTCCAGCATCTATTAATAGTTCTCCTGCCATTCTCTTCTTAAACCTTAATCTTTCTCTACCAAAATTCAATAAAGGTCTAATTATGAAAGTGCCTTTTCAATAGCACGTTCCCCCAAGTGACAGCGCCTCTCGTGCAGAAACAATCTTAAGGCCTCTAGGTTGGTCACCACTTTTTCAAGAGTAAAGCCTTTAGTTTGCATGCAGATACTGCTGTGTAAGATTAACCCCCTCAAGTAGATCAACCCAAAGGTAAAGGTAGCAGATAAACGTGAATTCACGACAGCATTATAAAGGCCTAGTAATGTATCTCTTGTATCCAAATTTTAAAGAGGATCACATAGAGCTACAATCGCCGCCACAGATTCATACAACTTTTCTTTCACTGTTTTTAACAGCGACATGATGAGCACTCCAACATGTGGTTGGCAGTCTTTTCACCGACATTCCAGTATGTTCAATTCAAACATCACATCGATGAGTGGATGCAGCAAGGAAGGAAAATATTCTCTTAAGTGTACCAAAAAATGTGCTACACGCAGCATTTTCGGCAGAGGCGTAGCGTAGAGGGGGCAGGGGGTACAGATGTACCCGGGCGTCAGCTAGTTAGGGGCGCCAAAATGTGCTTTGGTATTATTTTATTGATGAAAATAATGGGTTTGAGCGTTGAAAAAAGGAAAAAGGGCGCTTTAAAATGAATCTTGTCCCCGGGGGCCAAACACTCTAGCTACGCCTCTGATTTTCGACAAAAGAGTGTTGACCACACAAGGTAAGCGAATGGCCAACACATCCATTAAAAATCGCTTTCTTATTATTTCTATTCAGAATGGCCTGAACACCTTCACGGATTCCAGACATAGTGGCAGCATTACCGGAACCTTGAGCTCTGCACATCATTATGTCCAGTCCATCACGTTTTAGATTTGTAAGAATTTCAGAAATGAGGTCATCAGCTATTTTCCCCATTAAAGGTAAAAATCCAAGAAACAGCTGTGGATTTTCACATATCTGATCAATTCAGACATCTGGTCAATGTGTGATATATCAGTGTTGCTGTCGAACATAATTCCAGAATACCTCGCAGCCTTTATATCCATGATAAGAATCTCCTGCACGTGATTTGCAAGGACATTTATAAATTCATTTTGGATTCTGGTGAAAGGTAAGTTGCTGATGTTTTTTTTTTAAATGTAGATGTAGTCCTCTTTAGTCTCATTAGATGCTCTTTTTGCTCTGTGTTATAATTGACTATATATAGCATCTCAACCATTTTAAGAAAGTTTCCTCAATCAATATTCATCTTCGTTGTGGCCACGAAATGTCAGATTTTGCTTTGCAAGAAACAATGGGATATCCAGCAACCTGTGCATGATATTCCTCCACTTTTTCTTATCCCTGTCCATCATAGCAATTTCGGCATACTTTTTTGTGTGTAGCCTAAGTCCTGCTGCCAATGTTTTCCATTGTTCAAGGCAACGTAGGTGATCTTCCATGCTATGCAGTAGCGTAGCGAGCTTAACTCGCGCCCGGGGCACAATACCTTTTTTAGCGCCCCCCTTTTCGAAAACCATACAATATTATATGTAAAATATACCATTTGGCGCCCATTTGTGAGTAGCACCCGGGGCATGATGCCCCCCTTGCCCCCCTCGATACGCCACTGATGCCACGCTTCATTATTTTATAATAAAGCACGCATTTGAATTGGTTAAATGTGTGGAAAAAATACGTGTGACCGGTTATCCTTTTTATGAAATTCGGTTGGATCAAGAAGGGTGTGCTATGTAAATATGAGATTTTTCAATTTGTTGTCACCCCCCAGAGATGGTGTCACCCGGTGCGGTCCACACCCCCACACCTCTTGCTATAATACGCCACTGTCCACTGTGTGATGACAGTGACGCGTTTTATTTTTCCATGTCCATCACACTCACAGTGCATGTAATTTAAATTTTTACAAATATGATTTTGACAATTATGTTATTTTCACTAAGAAATTCTGGCATGAATAATGATAATTATAAGAACTTAATTCAAGTTAATTTATTTAATTTCAAACACATTTCGACTTTTATATTTTAACAGAACTAATAAAAAGTTTCATCCGGAAAAAACTGGCGCTGAAAAAGTTATTTTAGGTAGCAGCCGCTACTTAAAATACTAATATTAGTTGCAGGCCTACTGCTTAATATTATTTGTTATTGATAGTCATTAATATAAAACTCAGCTTGTTATATGATAGTAAGATAAGTAAGATGCTTCAGCGTTATTTGCAATATCGATCAATAGTCGGGACGTCATCGGGTAAGAAAATCTACGAGACTTTACTGAAAGTTTACTGACACTTTACTTTTACGTTTTATACTTACACTTTCTACAGTAGTACTCTTGGTAAGGTAATGGCAATGGTACTTGGTTTAACTTGGTACTTGACTACCAGTACTAAATTTAAACTACTACTACTAATTTACAGTTACACAAGTTACAGCGAGTTACATTTTTTACACTAACTCACTAACACTACTAACTACAGACAGTGGTGAGGCAGTCATTTTACTTTACAGTAATTTTTATTCAAATTAAAGTATATTATTTTATGATTATTATGATAATATTATTAATAATAGGCTATTCCTAGGCCTAATACTAGTAATACTAAATATATTACATATTGGCTAATGCTGAGAGATTTCACCATCTCACCATGATCAATGATGTCATTTGCGTGTTTTGTCCATGGTTCCGATAGGGTCAAAACCCTGGTTCCAATAGGGACAAAACCCTGCTTCCGATAGGGTCAAAATCCAGGTTAGTGATAAGTTTAGGGTTCAGGTTAGGTTTAGGGATAGAATTAGAGTTCAGGTTAGGTTTAGGGATAAATTTATGACAAAAAATCCCGGGTCGCTGCAACCAAGATGGCAGCATGCAGTGATATCTATAGGCATTTACCTAAATATTAATTAATAATTTTTAATAAATTTAGTGCACACAAACACAGTTACAGTTAATTGACACCACGACCTCAGTACCAAGTAGTCTCAGTTGAATTGTTGAGTTATTAACATTTTCATGAGTTGACTAAGCACCCTGCACAGGCACAATTATACAAAAGAATGCCACAGCATATTATGTCAATTAATTTAAATAATTGGTAATTTTGGATTACACTGTGAGCTGTCTGTAGGCTTACAGTACTTACACTTACACAGATGTCAACTAACACACCAGCTGATGCATCACTGAACTTCTGAGTGTGAGCATTATGACAAATCATACATCACTGAACTTATGGGGATGCATCAGCTGTTATAATGCTCACACTCAGGAGCAGTTATTGTATTTGCATATCACTACCATTTGGTTTTACAGTGACACAACTAGCACCTTCATTGGACTTGTCTTTTATCCTGGAAAATTTCAAGAATTACAGCACAGATGAGTATTCCACAATGGATAATAATGGGGTACGTAGCATTTTTGTATGCCTATACATTATGTTATACTAGAGTAGAGTACATTTAAACCATATAATTTGTAAAGATAATTTTATTAAAGCCCTATTTCATTTGATTATAGGCCTATAAATTGTTGAGAGTTATGGCTGCCATGTACTTACACGTTCCTCTTAAAAAATGGGGGACAACCTTTTGTACCCTATTAATCACCGTTCCCACAAACACACTGATAACTTTCACCACATTTGCTTATCTCTGAGTCATATAAATAATTTGCTTATCTTTGAGTCATATAAATAATTATCATTGAGAGTTGAATAAAGTGATATTTAAAAATTTGTTGATAAACCATTTCATGTTTTTTTGATACACATTTTTACAGATGTCTGTCCCTCCACTGGCTTGTGCTTTTGCCAAAAGTAAGATGCTAAGAAATTTACTTTTTGAGAAATGGGTCTAGATTTTACTATTTAAGGCTAATTAAATAGTACACTTAATAATATCACATTAAAACATTATTTTACATATTGACCTAAATTGTTTGCCTTAATATGACATTGAACCGGCCCATTCAAACTTTTCTTACTTAAGTGGGGCAACACCAACATGTAGTGAGTATTGTTGATGAGGATGGCTATCTTGTGCTGTACAACATCCATAAGACTGGACGAGCAGCTGTCATCAAAAGTAAGTGCAACCTTATTAAACTTATTTCTTTAAAAATTCTATTGTTAATTTTTAAAAATGGCCTTGGTGGTAATGATGTCTGTTGAATATTTATTTATGCTGCACTTATTGGTACACGGGTACCAGAATTGAGAGGTTGGGATTAAAAAACGATTAAAAATATTATTGTTGGGTTTGTAAGACCAAATGAGGTATCAAATGAAAGATAATTAAATGTACTATACGTTTGTAAACTTAATTCTTAATTTTAACTAAAATAAACTACTACAAATGACATCCGAATAGCATTAGTCAAAATGGACCCGGACACGCAGCGCCGCCATTCGTACCCGGGTACAATTAGGCTCAATGCTATTAGGATGTCATTTGTGGTAGTTTATTTTAGTAGAATTAAGATTTCAAAGGTATAGTACATTCAATTATCTTTCATTTGATACCTCATTTTGTCTTACAAACCCAACAATAATATTTTCAATTGTTTTTTGACCCCAACCTCTCTATTCTGGTACCCGTGTACCAATAGGCACTTCGATTTAATTATTATTACTGTTGTTTACATTAAATATCCCATTGGATTGCTTTGATCAGCCTGGCAGGTTCATGCCAATGCCGTATTTGACATGGAGTGGCTTCAAGAGTGCAACCAACTGCTGACTGGGTCAGGTGACCAAAGGATCATCCTCCATGATGTTGAAACTTGCGAGAAGCTGGAGATATTTAAAGGCCATGCCAGTAGTGTCAAGTCCATTTCTTGTCGGCCTGATGATGATGGTAAGTTCTTTAAAAGTTCCTTGCAATGCTTGCCGAATATGATAGATCCAATGTCTGTAGTGTTATAAAAAAGAATGGATGGCGCAGGATTGTAGTAAGGCACATATTTGTAGTAAAATGATAAAAGCAGTAAAATCAATGTTAACCACTTTGTAGCCAAATTAATTGTGGAAAGAAAGCCACATTTAATGAAAATGTGCAATAAACCGCTGCTCCTCTCCTAAACTTATTTCATTTATAGGTAACTGTCATGCTAATTTTTTAGGAAATAAAAGCTCTCTATTGAATATTATTTATATCCAAATTTCTAAGTTTTATTTATTTTGTTTCATATAGTTATTAGCATTTTTAAATTGTGATCATTTTTTAAAACTCCAGCTGTGTTTGTGTCAGGATCTCGTGATGGTCATATCATGATGTGGGATAAAAGGATGAACCCCAAGGGTAAGTTCCTGTTCCAACGTAAATTAATTTTGTCTGCAGCTTCTTTAGAACTATTGAACTCTCATTGTTTATAGGTCAACATGAAAAAAAAAAATGGTTTTAAATGACATACATAACATATGAAATTGTTCTTTTAAGAAAAATTTGTCAGTTGGACGCAGGCAGTGTTAAGATTTTGTAATTTACGACAGGGCAGTTTGGAACATGTTTCAGCAGTACAGCTCAGTAAACATTTTAAACATCACCTAGTCTTACATTACCTGATAGTTACTCAAACATCACCTAGTATTACATTACCTGATAGTTACTCAAACATCACTTAGTATTACATTACCTGATAGTTACTCAAACATCACCTAGTATTACATTACCTGATAGTTACTCAAACATCACTTAGTATTACATTACCTGATAGTTACTCAAACATCACCTAGTATTACATTACCTGATAGTTACTCAAACATCACCTAGTATTACATGACCTGATAGTTACTCAAACATCACCTAGTATTACATTACCTGATAGTTACTCAAACATCACCTAGTATTACATTACCTGATAGTTACTCAAACATCACCTAGTATTACATTACCTGATAGTTACTCAAACATCACCTAGTATTACATTACCTGATAGTTACTCAAACATCACCTAGTATTACATTACCTGATAGTTACTCAAACATCACCTAGTATTACATGACCTGATAATTACTCTGTAGGCAATTATTGTCTTTTAATGTATAATTTGATTAAATTGCTAATAATCTTGAAAACATTGACTTCCAGATGGCACTATTGCACCAGTTATTACAATAATAAATGCACACATGATGAAACAGACTTCATTAACCCCAAAAACAAGGAAGAAAGTAAAAACTTCAGTCATGGTGAGCATTTGTCCAGATTGTGCAGTTTGTGAGTTGTTGCTATATTACTGTTGTTAACTTTCTACTCTTGCATAAATTGCTTACAGTTACATGCTTTCAACAGCAATGTTTAATTTAACTCTTTGTTTGCCTTATTTTGCTAAGTTAAATAGCTCAGTATGCCATAACATATATTCTATGACATAGAATATGAATCACATATCAACAAGGTGGAAAATGTGACTTGAGTAAAAGTCAAAATCAGGAGAATTGATGTATACAGAGATTAAAAATCAAAGAGTCAGAAGTTATTAGGGCTAGATTGAGTAACCAAACTTGGTAAATGATACATGAGAGTCAGAAGTTAGGGCTAGATTGAGTAACCAAACTTGGTAAATGATACCTGATGTTACTTTAAAACATGTTTTCCCTAAACTCGAAGGTTAGGAAATTTTGATTAATTATTTATACCCCTAGTCAAATTTGAATGTTTTTCTTTGCAGCACCGCTCTCTATGGGAAGAATGCTTTAAAATAGACTTGAGATTAAACCATTTTTCTATTCTATCAAAATGGTATCGGGTTAATCAAATGTCAATCTTTATTATGTATTTATTTTTCAGGATGTCCAGCAGAGTGTGACGTCTGTTCTCTTCCAGAATTCAAATAATGTAATCTCTGCTGGTGCTGTAGATGGGTAAGTTGTCAGTAAGTTTTTCATCACTCAAATGCAGAATAATAAACAACTTAAAAAATATTGGCTTGTATTTTTTAGAAATTCCATATTTGTTTGTGGGCTTTACGTGCATCATTCTTCTGAATTAGATCAATATAAGAAAAAATTGTCTAAACAACAACATCTCTTGATTTTATTGTATCAGTTAGAATAGTTTGTATGTCTTCTTGATTTTATTGTATCAGTTAGAATTGTTTGTATGTCTTCTTGATTTTATTGTATCAGTTAGAATTGTTTGTATGTCTTCTTGATTTTATTGTATCAGAATTGTTTGTATGTTAAAGTTTAAAGTTGTTTTGTTTTAGAATCTGCTACAGTTAGCTTTATTTATGAAGACATTTAGTAGATTCTTTAAGAATTAGAACAAATCCTTATTTAGGTGCCTCAAGGTGTGGGATGTCAGAAAGTCTTACAGATTATCAGGAACTCAGCCTGTGCATACTTTCCCATATCCTGGCAAGAATTTGCGGAAACGTGGTATGTAAAAGTGTCCCATTTGTAAGAAATTACGGGAGTTCCCAGAACTGTATAAAGTGTAAATTTCATAATTTCTGACTTCACCAGGAAAAGGAAATGAGTAGTTGTTGGCAGTCTTTAAAAGAAATTGATTTCCAGTTCTTAAATCTTGATATAATGAATTCTAGTGCACCCGTCTTAAATGTCTTTGATCAGGTCAAAAATGGGTTGATATCTTTTATTAATGCCTCATTTAGTGACTTGATCATCCTTGTAAGTTAAAATAGAAGAAATAGAATAGGAAATGTGTGCATCTGAAGAAATGCAGCGTAGCCACCAATTTTCATTGATTCAAAACATGACTTTAACTTTGAGAGAAAAAGGATCTCTTCTTCGTATTAATAAAATTTGTGTAGGAGACAAAAAAGGCTTTGATATTGTCCTGGGTTCAACTTTGGTTTAATAATGTCAATAGAGAGTTAGAGCCTGCATTGAAGTCATTTTGAAAGATATACGAGCAAAATATGTTAAAAAATTAAAAAAAGACAAGGTAAAGAACATTTTGGCTGGACACCTTCTTCGGCAAATGCAGCTATTTACAAAACACAAAATTAGATTTTTTGAATAGCTCTGTGGGTCAGATTTGTCAGTCTATCATTGCAACTATTATTCGGGAGCGGAATCCTTTATTAAAAAATCCACCATCACCAAAGTTGGAAGGCAGCAGCTAATTTGAAGTGTGTTTTTTCTTTTTAAGGTTTGGGTCGGCGCTATCCTCACACACTTAAATTAAATATAAATGTTAACCACTTAAATTTGTTTGTTCTCATCTTGTTCCTTCACGCCAAAAATCTGTATCTTCCCTTCGTTTAAGGCTACTCCAGTCTTGCTCAAGACTCCAGAGGACTGCGCCTATTCGCAAGCTGTACAGATGACGTCATTTACCAGTATGACTTGGCTTCATACAACCCGGTGCCAGGTTAGTCACCCAACACTTGACTTGATGGGAATAATTTTATGCTTCATGACAAGTTTCTGTTATTGTTATTTTTATTGTACAACACACAGGTGTTGATGAGGATGTTTTTATAACAGAAATTTTTAAAATTCTTTTGGCAATTCATTTTTATTACAATTGTAAACTATAAACCAGATTTTATGAATAACTGGTTTGTTAGTTTTGTTTTTATAAAGGGGAGTGTTCATTGTTGAATAAACTGGATTCATAATTACACTTAGAACCCTGGTAATAAAGTCACAAATGTGATAAAGTCCAGTCAAATATGTTAAAAGATTTTACTGTTTTTGGTTTTGAATCTTTGGCAGTGTGCACCTGGAGTGGTCATAAAAACACCACCTTCTATGTCAAGTCAACGGTCAGTCCAGATGACCAGTATTTGCTCAGCGGGTCCAGTGATGAAATGGCTTACATTTGGCAGGTAAGGACTAAAAGTTATGCTCATCAGTTCAAATATTACGGTGGCATTTTACAGGTGAGAGATGTTGAGGATGAAATGAATTTTTAAAGTTTTATTACAGGTGACAGATGTGAGGGTGAAATGAATTAAAAATAGTCTTGTGTCAAAAATAAAATGGATGTGTGATAACGCTTTTAGTTTATTGCTCACAGATCAATAAGCCAGAGGCTGCACCTGTAGTTCTTAAATCACATACAGCAGAAGTGACCAGTGTTGCCTGGTGTCCCAGTGACTGGACAAAGGTGATTTTATTAAAACATTTTCAAGATTATAATTTAAGGGGGTCATCCGAATAATTACTGTGGTGTGAAGGAGGAGTGTCGCAATGGAAGGAGGGTGACAACTAGGAGGGATGGTGGCCATGTGGTGGGGCTGTCACCACAGGGAGGGATGGTGGTGATGGGACAGGGGGATGGGGAGGAGGGATGGCATGGGGTGAAAAGGTGTGGATGGGTGGTGTCAAGAAAAGATGGTTGTGATAAGGGTTGGACATGGGGAGAAATGGTGGTGATGGGGTGGGGACAAGGGATGTGGGATGGGGAGGAGTGATGGGGTGAGGGCATAGGGACGTTGGTAAAGGAGTGAGAGATGGTGGGGATGAGGAAGGACGGTTTGAATTTTAGTTCAGTCAAAAAACTGCAGTCAAAAAAACATTTTGTAAATGAGCAAATCTGTTTTATAATATTATTTTCTTATTGTCATGCTAACATTAGTAAAAGACTTTTTAAACGTAGATTGAGCTCGAACTAAATCCTTTTTTATTTATCGCATGAAATTCTTTTGAGTTGTCAAATATTTGCTTTAAGCTGCCAACATAATTAAACAATTCTTGCTACCGCAGCTGGTGACCTTATCTGATGATAGCAAGACAAAATTTTGGCGAATATACTGCCGGGAACTGAACCAAAAATTTCACCCTGAATGTTTTGGTCAGGCAGAAAAGACATCCATAAAAAGAGGTTTGTACATGTTTGCTGAGGTCAAAGTTTTAAGACTTTTCATATCTATAATATTTTTTCTTTATGTGATTAAGAGCTTCATGAATGTTGCGTTTTGTGTTCCTAATGACCAGCATAGTCATCTTGGTCTCATGCATGTTTCCTTATGTGTTTAATGAATGTCATGTCACACACATACCAATTAGTATGCATGGTTCTTAAAATATTAAATAATAGCTAAATATTACACAAGACACAATAAAAGTGCCCTGTAATCCAATGGCAATTTTTCTACTTTGATCAGCTATATCCAACAACAGCCAAATTCTTGGCAAATCACCAGCGAACCCCAAAACAGAACATGTATCTGAGGGAACGATTTCAAAACTTTCCAAGACAAAATCGGTCTCTTCTCCTACAGCTTGCATTTATGATTGGTTAAAGAGAAGATCACACGGTAGCGCACAGGGTCAAGATCCTGAGGAGCCGGTGAGAAAAGTATTGCGACAAGAATCTGCTCTGCCAGCATTAGAAAACAAAAAATCATCAGCGTGCTCTTCAGTCACAACATTGGGCAATGTCTCCACAGATGAAGCATCTTCTGCGGAATCTGAGAGACTGTCATCTCCTGTCTCCACAAATTCATCGCAAAGTAAAAAGCGTTCTCATGATGAATCTGAAATATCTTCTGATTCGTCACATTGTCCGATGGACCCTTGTATGAAATGCAAAGGAATGGAAAGTTGCGACAGTGAATTTGTTTCTTTGGCTAAAAGGCAAAAAACTGGAACTTCTAACACAATCAATGACACGAACAAGGAAATTAAAGATACGTTCTCAGACATTAAAATAGAGGAAAATTCAACAAAAGTGTCAAAAACGGCCAAAAATCCAATGACCTCACCACAAAAAAGGAGCCCATCCAAAAGGAATGAGAACCATTCACCAAAAAAGTTGGCCTGTCACAGAGTGAATTCTGAAATGGATGAATATGTTATTTCTCCTAAGAGGCCACGTTTAATGCAGCTTGACTCTAATGGCAACAGCACTCCTGGCTTTAGTGTTAGGGTCTCTTTGTTTGCAGACAAGTCAGCAACAAAGTTAAACACTTCTTCCACCAAGTGGGATCAGCCATCTCACCCAACGGCTGTGTGTTCAAAACTGACTTCCCTTGAAGAGGGCTGCATAAAAGCGGAATCCAACTCAAGTATTGAATACGAAAGCGATCCATCTACTTGTGGTCAGTCTCAGCTAAAACCAGTTAGAGACGCTGGTGTTAGTGCAGATAACTTTCAGAGTCCTTACAAAGAGGATCTGTCCAGGAGAACAGCCGACAGTGTTGACTTAAATTCACCAACCAGGGACCTGCCCAACTTAGTGCTGGATGAACTGTATGGGCGAAATGTAACACCCCCGAGTAGGAAGTCCAAACCCCAGTCCCCTAAAGTGGATTGGCTGACAAAATTAAGAATTCAGAAGTCACAAAAGGATTTTGACAAGTCTCCCAAACAAACACCTCCTGGAAAGTTAGCCATGAAGGTGAGCATTGTTAAAATTTTCTAAATATTGCATTGGGGTGTGGGGGTGGGAGAAAGGAGGAGTGATTAATGAGAACACAAAAAATGTGTTAATACGCACATCCATCCATCCCTGTGGCACTACAGCCCATGTAGGGCTTTGGCCTGCCTCACTACTTCCTTCCACTCAGACCTAACTAATGCTAACAAAAAAATGTGTTTTAATGCGCACATCCATCCATCCCTCTGGTGCTACATGCCTCACTATTTCCTTCCACACAGACCTAACTAATGCTAACACAAAATGTTTTATTGCGCACGTTTCTCTAAATTGTATCTAAACTCTCACCCCCAGAAATATTTATTTTAAAAAAAAATCAAGGAAAAGAAACCTGTTTGATTTATTGCACAATCTATTTTCTAAGTCAGGTCAGTGATTTAATCTAAATCAGGTCAGTGATTTAATCTAAGTCAGGTCAGTGATATAATCTAAGTCAGGTCAGTGATTTAATCTAAGTCAGGTCAGAGATTTAATCTAAGTCAGGTCAGTGATTTAATCTAAGTCAGGTCAGTGATTTAATCGTGCACGCAAATAATGTATCTTACTTGTTAAAAAAAAAATAGAACCATCTGACCTATCATGCTGGTAAATAAGCAAAAATCATCTGAAGAGTGTAATACCATTAGGTCTACGCTATGTCTTTGCTAAGTGATTGTGTAAAGCCAAAGACTGACAACATGACAGGTAGAAAAAACAAACAATGGTCAGTAAATGGAGTTTGTATAAAAATGTGATGAAATCAATCACATTTTTTAGCCTTAGATTTATTCTTTTCATTAGGATAATAAATGAAGGAAATTGGTTAAAGCTATGTGATAATAGCTGTGTGAAGGAACTAGTGGGGCTTGATGTGTGAAAGAACTAGTGGGGCTTGGTGTGTGAAGGAAAGAGTGGGACTTTGTGTGTGAAGGAAAGAGTGGGACTTGGTGTGTAAAGGAAATAGTGGGACTTGGTGTGTAAAGGAAATAGTGGGGCTTGATGTGTGAAGGAAAGAGTGGGACTTGGTGTGTAAAGGAAATAGTGGGGCTTGATGTGTGAAGGAAAGAGTGGGACTTGGTGTGTGAAGGAAATAGTGGGACTTGTGTGTGAAGGAAAGAGTGGGACTTGGTGTGTGAAGGAAAGAGTGGGACTTGGTGTGTGAAGGAAAGAGTGGGAACTTGAAATAAAAGAACAGGACAATAGCAAGAGAACATTTCTTCAGCAGACAAAACAAGAAAAACACTAAGTAATAGAAATTGGTTAGTGTCAGTAGTGGGCCAAATTTCTTTTCAGTGGATTACCCTCTGATCAGATTAATCATGCAACTCTAAATCTAATACAAAGTAAAGGATAAAACTAATACAAAGTAAAGGAGTTTTTTTTGAAATTCTAAAACTTTGGAGAAAATACAGTAATAATGACAATATCTTACATTTTTAAAAATCTTCTTTACTTTCAGGTTGTAAAGGGCTTGAAAAAGAAATAGACTTAAATTTGCAACATCACAGGGTTGGTCTGGCAACAGAATGAACAAGGTTCATGTTTGATCGCAGTGTTTTTATTCCTGTACATTTGTTCAGTCAGGGGAGACAATATAACTGACACTGATAAAGACGAATACTTTAAGCCAAACTTGTGAAATGATTTTGTGCAACAACTGTTCTAAATTTGAGGTTTGTTATTTTAATATTCTTTGTAAAACAAATTGATGTCAGCACTGACCTACTTTTTGAAGTATTACTTTAAATGGTTTGTTGAGATGATGGCTACTGTGCCCAGATTGTTGAGAGGATGGCTACTATGCCCAGATGGTTGAAATGATGGCCACTATGCCTGGATATTAAGATGATGGTTACTATGCCCAGATTGTTGAGGTAAATGGCTACTATGCCTAATATTATAATTTGTACATTCCGGTTACTATAACAGCAAACCTTAGCTGAGACTCTGTTGGCAACTAAATACAAGAGTTCAATAAAATGTTTGCTTTCTTCTATAGTTTTTTAACAAAATCTTTGAACAAATGTCAAAACTGACCTAATACAATATAGAAGTCAAAACATTTTATTTGAAAAGCAACTGAATATAGTTTCTTTATGATATACAATACACTACACTACAATAGATGTAATGTAATTTTATAAGCAAAATATGTCTATATGTCTGTCACCCACAATATGATACAATTAAAAAACAGCAACTATTGTCAATGCAACTGAACTAGTACCTTAGTACCTGTTCTTTCAGAATAAAATTACAAGTCCTGCATGATTGAAATAGTAATATTATTATATGAAATCAAGTGAGAAATGTACAATAAGAAATAAATTATCATTGATGCGTCGATAAATAAATAAATCTCATGTCAGTTTCTTGACATTTGAAACCTGTTGGTAATTTGATATGAATGCATATGTTATGATTTCACCAATGCAAGCAAACATAATGATGTAATACAGGCAAAATCACGAGCACCATCGACTGTTCAGGGCTGGAAGGAAGCTCTGATTTGTTCATATTTCTCCAGCTCTGCACGAGACACTGAAGGAACCAGCGCCTTCAGTGCCGTGTCAAAGTCTTCCACACCCACTTCTAGTTTTGTCTGATCCGTGTCTATCCCTGGGGAGCAGGACATTTATTATTTATTCAATGTTTAGCTAAACTGATTTTTACATTGGAATTTTAATGGAATGCCAATTCCTACATAAACCCAGTGGTCATTATTTCCTATAATTATGTGCAACCACCAGTAAATTTATGTAGAAAGTAACAGTAGCAGCAGCAGGAATGTCAGTTCTAAGGAACATGCGTTATAAATATTTTGTTTCTTTATTGTAACTTGTATAAACCTTTTTTTTTTGAACCTCGGAATTTGTAGTCATGTGGTGTATATAACCCTTAACCTCATCCCCGACATGTCTTCTTTTTAAATTTTATGTCCTATTTACCTGCTTCGAGACTCTCAATTTTCCTTCTCATGGCGCCGAGCATGGCATCGGCACAGAGTGCATACAAGTCAGCCCCGGTCAAGTTGGGGGGACTTTTCTTGGCCACATCAATCAACTTGAGCTCAGGCGACAGATTGAACCTGGACAGTTATTATATAGGGATCACATGCTTGCACCGCATTGACCTTGACTTTTTAAATTTTGGCAGTTTTGTTTAGTACATCATGTTCAGAAATAGCTTTAGAAAATGGCAATAGAACTTTAGGGGGGGGGGGGGGGTGTCTGTAAAAGGGGTCAGGGTACACTGTATTTCCTTTGTAATTTTATAGTAAATTATAATTATATGCTTCACATGCATGTAAAAAATGTTAATAATGCCATTGACTAATGTTGCTTACTCTTAAACTTCGTCACACGCAGAAATTATTAGTAAGATATTTTTTTAATGAAGATAAAGCAGACATTTTGGAATGGGTACAAGCACAGCCCAACGGGACGTGACCTACTTTGAGGTTAATGCTTCCAGAATGTTAAGCTGTGACTGGGTGTCAGAGCTGACTCCCAGGTACAGCAACTTGTCGAACCTGCCAGGTCGAAGCAGGGCCGGGTCAAGCAGATCAGGCCGATTGGTTGCGCCTATGACAAACACATCTGACGATTGGTGGAGACCATCAAGTTCTGCCAATAACTGTGATACAACTCTGCAAGATATGGAGGTGTTTGGTGTTGCCAGCTAGTAAAATAGGCAGCCTGCTTATTCTTATTAACTTATTCTTAGATGAAGTTTTATTTGTTAAAAGTTAGTATAGCTGCATTTTATATCTATATACTATATACCATGTTAAAAGCAATTTTTATCTATATACCTGATTTCTTCAGTTCATGTATAAGTATGATGGAAGTGTTTAGAAAACAGAGCTACACCAAAGTCAACTACTGATAAAGTTAATGTTACTGTTACGTGTATGTTTTGTTTAAATGTTAAACAGCATTATTTTGAAATAATTCACAAAGATCATCTCATCTGACCTGTCCATTACACCACCAGAGTCTCCGCTTCGTCCCCTGTTTGGGGCCAGGGAGTCGAGCTCGTCAAAAAATATAACACAAGGGGAGGCATTCCTGGCACGTTTGAAAACTGAAAATTGTATTGAACATTTTTTCTTGAGTTCTGTTGTTTTTTTAAAGAGATAGTTTACATATATCCAGGCATATCTAATGACTTGGGTTGGTTGAATCAATCAACATCTTGTTGGCCAAGATAATGGGTGACTCAAATAGTTTGGAAATGTCTAATACGTTATAATAATAAAAGTTGCCATTGAAAACAAAGCACCTTGTCTTCTTTGTTACGGTTCAATAAATTTGACCAGAAAGGAAATCTGTCTTGTTTGATGCTGTAAATTCATGTCCAAAGTTTGCATAAGGCCCCAATGTGTAATTTACACAGTTTGTGATGGAAAAACTTGATAGTATCAATGATGAAGTCTATGATATTTTGTGGTGAAAACTTAAAGACTGAGAGACTTACCCTCCCTGACATTCTCCTCACTCTGTCCCACGTACATGTTAATGAGCTCTGGTCCTTTGACACTGTGGGAGAGAAATCAACAGCAACAATCACTAGAGAATCACCTGCAGCAATCACTCGAACAATCCTCTGCAACAATCACTTAAATCACCCACAATAGCGTGACTGTGCCAAATAGCCTGTCGGTCACCTGACCTCATGTCAATCACCTGACCTGTCACTCACCTGACTGTGCCAAATAGCCTGACTGTGCCAAATAGCCTAAATACTTAATAACTTTCAAACTGACAACATCAAGTGATTCAATCACTGAGGTTAAAGACGTTGATAAGTTCCAAGCCTAATGTAACAATTTTTTAAATGACTTTTATCGTTTTTCACTCATTATAATGACTAAGACTTTGGGAAATCTAAATCATCTTGGTCTTATACTTTGGTAAAAAAATTAACCTGATTTTACAATAATTTTAGACAATGGACTACGATTAGTCACTTCCTTGTTTTGTCACGTGATATGTGTAAGCCTTCGGTAGGCTGTCTGCTACACATAACAACAGATAACAGCTGATCAGCCATTATCATTAATTTTTAAGCAAAATGTTTGTCTCCATCAGGGCTTCCCCAATGTTAATTAAAAATTTTACTTTTCAAAATATTCTTGAGTACACGTGTTTTTTTAATGACATTCATAAATGTGACAATAATTATAATTCAGTTATGATTAAAGGAATAAAGTTGTTTGAAGAAAAATTTGTGAGCGACTAGTGTGTTGCAGGCAGCCTCCCGGAAGTCCTACTCGTACTTACTCTTATCACGTGACAAAACAATCTACTCATCGTAGTCCATTTCATCTGTACATCAGACAAACGGCTGAATCATTATACATGGCTAAGTGGGCTGTGGCCAACTTAAATACTTTAATATTATTTTTCAGCAGCTAATGGCCGTACAGCGGTTGCCATGGTGATTAAGGCTTATGTGATAAGACACTCTGATTACCTGAGAAAGTTTAGAGAGCACTCAGTGGCCACAGCCTTAGCCAGTAAAGTCTTGCCAGTGCCAGGAGGTCCATACAGCAATACACCTATTCAAAAATGCATACACATAATATAAAAAAATGCATACGCGTAATATAAATAAAGCCATACACGTATTATAAAGCCGCTGCCTACAGTTTTCAATGCATTCTCATCTCTCAGTACTTTACACTCAGTTTATTTAAAATTCTATTTTAAGACAACACCAAAAGGCTGTCGGTCACCTGACCTCATGTCAATCACCTGACCTGTCACTCACCTGACCTGTCCCTTGCTACTGTCACCTGACCTCTTATCACTCACCTGACCTCATGTCAATCACCTGACCTGTCCCTTGCTACTGTCACCTGACCTCTTATCACTCACCTGACCTTCTGTCACTCACCTGACCTCATGCCAATCACCTGACGACCTGTCCCTTGCTACTGTCACCTGACCTCATGTCAAACACCTGACCTGTCAATCACATGACCTGTCAATCACCTGACTTGTCCCTTGCTACTGTCACCTGACCTCTTTTCACTCACCTGACCTACTGTCACTCACCTGACCTCATGTCAATCACCTGACCTGTCCCTTGCTACTGTCACCTGACCCCTTATCACTCACCTGACCTTCTGTCACTCACCTGACCTCATGTCAATCACCTGCCCTGTCCCTTGCTACTGTCACCTAACCTCTTATCACTCACCTGACCTCATGTCAATCACCTGACCTGTCCCTTGCTACTGTCACCTGACCTCATGTCAAACACCTGACCTGTCAATCACCTGACCTGTCAATCACCTGACCTATCCCTTGCTACTGTCACCTGACCTCTTATCACTCACCTGACCTACTGTCACTCACCTGACCTCCGCAAGCCAGCCGCCAAGAGCTCTGGATGTTGAAGCGGAAGCTGGACGGTGTCTATGATTTCAGCTTTCACGTCTTCCAGGCCACCGATGTCTTCCCACTTGACGGATGGGATCTTTAAAACGGGAAATTCGAGATCTCTTGAAACAAATCCCGAATGAGTTTTTGTATTTAATGTGGTGCACCTTGTTTCACTATTTACACCAAGCAGTTATCTCCCATTTTGTGTCTGTTTTTCAGGGACAATCTATTTCATTACATGCCGGTAATGAAGATTCCACAGACTCGTAACAATAAATATCAAGGATAGATCATCTGGCCTCTTAATATAAGATTTCATTTCTAGGAAAACCATCTTTATAAAACATCACAAACATAGCAATATAAATATTAAGAATCCCTTGTCCGAGATCAGCAAATACATATTAAGTTTGTTCACAAATCACTCTCACATGAACGCCTGCGGTGGCTTGTGACAAAGTATGCATTCTTGTATTTTCTGAAGGTACCAAAATTAAGGCGCTGGGCGCTTGAAATTGAAATATCAAACTGACCTTTGGTGCCCCAATGCTGTCCGAGTGAGCCGACTGCATGGCATCAAGGGCAGACTCAATATCACTCTGCTCCATGACCAGACCTGCCGTGACAATGTCTTCCTCAAGTTGGAGACTGGCGGGTTTCCCTTCATGGCAACTGCAAACAGGCAAAAGCAAATCTGCAACAACGGTTTGCCGAGCAGAGTTGTTCTTTTAAAACGGGTGGCTTACAATTATTTTTCAAAATTTTGGGCTCAGTAACGTACAGTTTGGGAAGCACTGAAATGTAGGGTCAATTTCACAATGTTGTTTGGGAAACGAGCAAAAAACGGTTTCTAATAAAGTTGACCTCTCTATGCATAGGAAATAGAAAACACAGTGTAGGAGGTGTTTGGGGGGAAGGGGGGGGGGTGTCTTATGTTTAAGACAGTACAGATAGTCATTTAAGTCGTATTCATGAAATTTTGTTTACTTAATGAGATGCTGTTTACTTAATGAGATGATGTTTACTAGTGGTCTTACCAGATTTTTAAAACTTTCTCATAAGTTTTCTGTTTGGCTTGCAGTATGAGAGTGTTCAAATCACCAAGTACAAATCCCTGCCGATAGATAAAGCTTTTATAAAGAAAAAGTTATTAATGGAGATACAGCACAGACCAGAGAACTTTTAGAATTGTTACGTCTATTTTGAAAGCCTAAACATACCCTGTTCAACTCTTTATGTACTTTACGCGGCTTGAATGCCACACCCTCCTCCCCACCCTAATATTTGACCTTTTGAAAGAACAGGGCAGCCAACGACTTCACTGCTTTCTCTTAAATAATTGCACTGCAATCTTTCACACATGTCACCTAAACTTTACACCAACAGAAGTTGGAGTTGGCAGTCTGCATCTATCAGTCATAGTGTCTCTGTGTCTATCAGTCATAGTGTCTCTGTGTCTATCAGTCATAGTGTCTCTGTGTCTATCAGTCATAGTGTCTCTGTGTCTATCAGTCATAGTGTCTCTGTGTCTATCAGTCATAGTGTCTCTGTGTCTATCAGTCATAGTGTCTCTGTGTCTATCAGTCATAGTGTCTCTGTGTCTATCAGTCAGTGTCTCTGTGTCTATCAGTCATAGTGTCTCTGTGTCTATCAGTCATAGTGTCTCTGTATCTATCAGTCATAGTGTCTCTGTACAGACATTTTGAACTGTTGGATATTTTCCTACAACTGCAATGTTAAAATTTATTATAACAATGGCATGTTATTGTTATTGTTGTTATTTGTTATTGTTGTTATTTGTTGTTGTTGTTATTTGTGAAAATTGAGATTTTTAACAATGAAAGATTTGTAACATGATTTATAGAGTGAAAAAAAACCCAAACAAATTGCTACATAGAGTTTCTAAATAGAGTTTCTAAATAGAGTTTGCTGGGCCACTACGCACTGAAAGAAAATGAAAGACTCAGAACTTTACCCGTTGCCAGTCTTAGGATTTATAAACACTTACAGCGGTCCGCTGGGCAAGATGGCCGATGGAGATATCAGGGGAGATAACACAGTTTTCCAAAAGACCCTGGATGATGTCAGCTCTTTCTGTTTCAGTTGGAGACTGTATGGGGGAAAAAAGGAACATCCAAGGATGTAATGAAAAAATGAAATTGGAAGATACTCTCCCCTTTCAAAACATGGTTAGATATTTATCTTTACGGACTGCGTCGCTTGAAGGAGTGAAGAAACATTTGATGTTGTAAGGGACCATCCATAAATGAGGCATCAGGGAGGGGGGTGTCATGAATCTGAGATGATGGGGAGGGGATGTCATAAATCTGAGAGGATGTATTATGAGAGTATCATAATTTTGTGAGGGGGTGGGGGGGGGATCCAAAATCTGCTAAAATATTGTGATGAAATTTATGGATTGCCCCAAAGGCAGATCCACCACCATCCAAAATCCATTGACTAAAGTAAAGGATGCGTGTCATTTGGTTTGGCCTGATGGTCCACATATTACAGATCAGAGTCTCAGCAGCACCCAATATTACTTAAAGCTAATAACAAACTATGCATCTCATTTGTAATATTTTAAAAACTGCGGGAGTTTGTGAGAACAACCTGGCGTGTCAAACCTCAATGTTAATCTGGTGTAGGAATGCAGGAAGCAGGTCCTCAGACAGACCCGAGATGTTACTGCTGGTGGCCACAATGACAATAGGATTGGACTGTCCAACCAACTTACGAACATTGTTGAAAAAACTGTTGATGATTCGTGGACCTGTGAAATGTAAAAAAAGCTTTAATTTTAAGCAGAATGGCAGAGGAGCTCTCAAATTAATTTTCTTTAATACCCCCAAAACTATCACATGAGTAAAATGTATGGAAGAGTATGAGAGAACATTAGAAGTGGAACGACGTAAAGACATACAAAACTTTTACTTTCAAAAGTTGCTCCTTCCTTTTCTCTTCCAATGACATCGATGTTTCTCATGAGGATGATACAAGGCCAGTACCTGATGGCTGAAAGAATGACAATACTGAAGTGTATTAAGCCGGTGGTTGGTTCAGCTGTCTTCTAGTGTTGGTAATAATCATTGGAAAATCTTGATGTAGGAAGTAAAAGGCGGCAGCCATCTTTATTTCTCATTTCGACTATATGCCATTTTTCAGACCCCGTGCCGAGATGTACAAAAAAATAAGAAATCTCCCACACATACACTGTGTAAAGCCACTAACGTCCTTAACCAACAAAATAGTAACAAAGTAGACATACAAAATACAATAATACTATGTGAATAGAAGCAGATTAATAAAACTAAAAAATAAACAACCCATAAAGAAAAGTTTTTTGTACAAATCCTGTATATGCATTTTTTGTTGGCATTCATGTTATTGTATGTGATTTTATCATTTATTGAGAAGCAGTTATGTAAATGGGTGAATTTCTGGCAAAAACACATTTCATAATTCCTTCATTTTACCCTTCAAAACTACATTTTGTTTTTTTTTGCATACCCAAATAAGTCATAAATACAAAGCACATATCAACCGCTACACAATTAATCTCTACATCAAAACATGCACCCATGAAACAAATCATGTTTCCTTCATCTTCCCCGTGAAAAACAGGGAAAACTGATTTTTGGGGATTGGGGATTCAAGTTTGAAAGAATGTGTTGTCATTGGCAACAAGTCTAGGGGCCAAGTTTCAGTTCGATAGGGTCAATGAGCAGTCCAAAAGAGAAGTTAACATAGAGGAGATTTAAAAAAGACCAAAGACTTTTGCTACTGTACTAACTCAAAAATGACATGGTGTAAATTGTATAAAAAAAAAAAAAAGGGCATGAAAAAATGTAAACTTTCTCTAGTATTTATAAAAGTTATAAGTTATTCTGAGCAGCAAAATCAGTTAAACGTTCACAATTGAATTTTTGTTGAATTTTTTAGAACTACTGTTACTAAACTATGTTATGTTGAGTATTCACCTGAATCAAAGATGCTGGTTATCCGTGACTCTGTCTTTACATCACTGACTATATCATGACAATTGACCTGTCGATTATAAACCCTGAGTATTAAAAAAAAATATATATGTTGTAATGACAAGCAATCATGCAAAACTGATGCTGTTTCCTATATCATATTCTACTAGATATTACCCGCCAGACATTGGCAGCAGCAATGCGTCAACTTCCCATCTACTAAAGTTACTTGACAAAACATGAACTCAAGTAACGCACATTTAAGAATCCCAATTTTTGCTACACCCATTCCCCATGATACGTCACTGCACACTTTTTAGTTCAAGCTCATGAACTATTTTAAATATTCTGATGTCCCAACCACACCTTACTTTAATTGAGACGATTCATTTTCCAAAAAGAAAATATAATGCGCCAAACGAAGTTGCGTTATTTAAAAAAAAATCATTTAGCGTAGTTATCGGGAACTATATTTTGCGCGCTATTGAACTCATTATTGAACCATACTTTCTTTCAAACATTTAGAATTACATGTATTTAATTTGTAATATACCCTCAATACCAAATTTGCTGATGAGGAAGCAGTCAATTAGGAAGCAGTACATTAGGAAGCAGTTGAGTCATACCAGAAGCGCAATATATATAAAAGATACATTTATTTTTCTATTTCAGACATGCTTGGCCAGTGGTTATGTTGTGTTGAACAGGCTATTTAAAACATAGCTGAGACTAAAAAGTGCAGGTTTAGCTAAAACAAAGCTGAGACTTACAAGTGCAGTTTTTCGGAATTAAAAATTCACCAGGCCAACACTTTCATGTTTAATTCACACTAAATTCAAATGTTATGCAGTCATTTTATCAAATCCATCTTATTTTATTTCTTGTAGGGTGGGGATGGGTTGCAAATTGAGGTTTTCGGTGGGTCCATAAATAGGGCTCCAGGCCTTTTGTAGATTAGATAGGTCAAAATGTTGAGACATAATTTTAAATACTCCCCTGTATACCAGAATGCCATATTGTCTTGTACTCAACTGTATACCAGAATGCCATATTGTCTTGTACTCACCTGTGTACCAGAATGCCATATTGTCTTGTACTCACCTGTATACCAGAATGCCATATTGTCTTGTACTCACCTGTATACCAGAATGCCATATTGTCTTGTACTCACCTGTATACCAGAATGCCATATTGTCTTGTACTCACCTGTGTACCAGAATGCCATATTGTCATGTACTCACCTGTATACCAGAATGCCATGTTTTGTACTCACCTCCAAAATGTGCATGTAAAGCCTCCTGGCAACTGTGTTGACGATGACCTTCTTGCCGCAGCCCTGAGAACCACTTAAAATTACTGAGGGCACCAGAGTGTTCAGCCTGTGTCTGATTGGGGGAGAGTGTAAAAAATTGATTGCTGGCATTGGACAGTTGGTGTACCAAAAGTATAAAATGTAGGCTGGGGGGAACCTACAAGTAAAAAATGGGGGCTGGGGGAAACTACAGGTATAAAATGGAGGCTGGGGGGAACCAAAAGTATAAAATGTAGGCTGGGGAACCTACACTACAAATAAAAAATGGAGGTTGGGGAACCTACAAGTAAATAATTGGGGCTGGGAGAACCTACAGGTATAAAATGGAGGCTGGGGAACCTACAAGAAAAAAATGTAGGCTGGGGGAACCTACATAAATAAAATGTAGGCTGGTGGGAACCTACATGAATAAAATTTAGGCTGGGGGGAACCAAAAGAATAAAATGTAGGCCGGTGGGAACCTACATGAATAAAATTTAGGCTGGGGGGAACCAAAAGAATAAAATGTAGGCTGGTGGGAACCTACATGAATAAAATTTAGGCTGGGGGGAACCAAAAGAATAAAATGTAGGCTGGTGGGAACCTACATGAATAAAATTTAGGCTGGGGGGAACCAAAAGAATAAAATGTAGGCTGGTGGGAACCTACATGAATAAAATTTAGGCTGGGGGGAACCAAAAGAATAAAATGTAGGCTGGTGGGAACCTACATGAATAAAATTTAGGCTGGGGGGAACCAAAAGAATAAAATGTAGGCTTGTGGGAACCTACAAATAAAAAATGGAGGCTAGGGGAACCTAAAAGTAAAAAAAAAAAGTTATCTCATAACTGAGTTAATTTCATCAACATAATTCCCAAAAGTTGAAAATTTTAAATTTCCTCTACTATGATCCTTTCTTTTTTCTCCTTATTTTATGAGGAATTAGTATTCCTTTAGTGTAATCCTTCAAATAATGACCCACCTTTTGTAGATGTAAGGTAGAACAAAGTTCTCCAGCTTGGTGACATACTTGTCCAGGCCAGGGCAGACAATACTCTGGCCATAGACGGCGTCACAGTGGGAGAGATATTTACTAGCACTCAACGGCACAAAACTGTGGTCGGAACCAACCTGTCAAGAAATTCAAATTGTTCACTTTACAAAAAAAAATCCATCATGGTTTCTGACCTGACAGAAAGGAAAAGAGAATCATTTGACATTTGATTGAAATATTTCTTTAAGGTTTTCCTTGTGTCTTGTGTCCAAGTCAAGAAGCTTTTCTTTAAGGTTTTTTCCTTGTGTCCACGTCAAGAAGATTTTCTTTAAGGTTTTTTCCTTGTGTCCAAGTCAAGAAGCTTTTCTTGTAGGTTTTTTCCTTGTGTCTTGAAAGTCAAGAAGCTTTTCTTTAAGGTTTTTTCCTTGTGTCTTGTGTCCAAGTCAAGAAGCTTTTCTTTAAGGTTTTTTCCTTGTGTCCAAGTCAAGAAGCTTTTCTTTAAGGTTTTTTCCTTGTGTCTTGTGTCCAAGTCAAGAAGCTTGACTTCAATTATTTCGAAGTGACACAGACCACCTCCCACAACCCACCCAATTATTTATGGTTGGCCTTTTAAATATAAGACTTTAAAAAATTAAATAAAAAAAACTTCCCAAATAAAAATTAGAAACAAATGAATAGATCAAAGAAAGGTGTGTACAGTTACAAATCATCTTTTCCGAGGAACGTTTTATCTTGAAAATATTCCTTTGAATTTATGCAGCGGTTTTATTAAAAAAAAAATTAATTGGATACAATTTTGTGTAAACAATTTTCTTTACCTGAATTTTTATTGGGGGATATTTCAAATGCTAGTCAGTGAGAGAAATTAGTTAAGAAGTACTAAAAGCCGGAGGTGTCCTCGCTAGCAGGATCCCTGGTGGAAATTGGGTCACATACAATAGAGTCTAGTGACCCAAATGTGAACCGAGGCACTGCCCCACTAATGCATACTTTCACAGGCTAGACAACAACAGGGACCCGACCTGCCGGTATTGCCCCAGAAACTCTAGCTCATTTGTTGATTGCATGCCCAGTACTAAATGTTGCGGGGGATAATGCGGGAGAGTCCTACGTTAAGACAATATTATATCGCACTGCCCGGCACATGGAGCTGGTTGCCAATGTTCTAGAGCTTAATCTCAAGCCTCAACCAGACTTTGTGTGTTAGTTAGTTAAGAAGTACCAATTAAATCATGACACAAACCTGTTTGAGGGACGTGTTGTTCACGTCTGCTAGCAAGGGGAAGCTTTCTTGCTGGTGAGGTAATATGGAAACGACTTTAAAGAAGATGACAGGTTTACGAGCTCCAGTCTCTACGGCAGGTTCTTGCCAAAACTCTGGGTCATCTTGGTTTATAAAAAGTTTTTCAAGAATTAATAACACAACCTAGCTGTGGATGTTTATAGCGTTATTGACAGCAGAATATTCATAAAAGAACCTTCTCCCCCCCCCCCCCCCCCCCCACACCCAAAAAAAAAACACAACAAATAAATAAAGATATTATATTTGAAAGGACATCTGATGTTGCTGTATCACTCCATTTTTTCATGACCAGTGAATTTTCTTCTGAATTACTAAAATTAATATTAAATAAAATTTAATCTAATAAAATACATTTACCATTTAGCAAATATTAACCTTTATAAAAATAAAATCAAATTAGTTTATCTATTTTGTGTAATAAAATCCTTCTAAGATTTAAAAAAACAACAACAAAAAAAACCAAAAAAACACACACACACTTTATGTCATATGATACGGTAGAGAGCAATCAAGGAAATTTTCAACTCTTTTACCTGTACTATTGACAACAAAGACATCTCCGACACTAAGCAATCTGGAATATTAAATAAAACTATATGGATATTAAAATCTATTGTCCCTATATCAAAATTTATTATTAACAATTGAACAAAAATTGAAATGATTATTCCTTATTTAATATAAAACTCTGAAGAATAACTGGCAACTGGTTCTCAGTAAAACATAATAAAGAAAGTACACTGGACAACATTGATATACCAGATTGGATGATTCTGCTCCAAGAAATTAAAGTTAACATATGTTAACAATTTTGTTTAATTTTTGTCTTTTACTGGAGTAAAACATGGAGTAATAATTCAAAATATTGTATCATTATAATTTAAAAATATTATAACATTTCCGAAATCCACTAATGAGAAAGCTACACAACTTGCCTCGGGATCTGAAAATATTTACTGAGTGATTCCTCATGCTTGGCTTGTGGTGGATAGCTGGGAGAGTTAATGATTTTGATGAGCACTTCAGTGGCATTGTTGTACTGAGCACTAACAGATCTATAATATCGCTGATGGCCACCATCTATTTCTGATTCACTGCCCACTCTAGGCATGGTGGGGGGTTTCTGAAAAATTTGCATAATTTGAGAATTGGAATGTACTACATTATGGAGCTCATTTCTCTTTTCAATACCACATCCCCCCCTCACCCAAAACCCCTCTTTATTAATTTATTCCTTTATCCCAGAGGTCAACCAAATGTTTTATTTCAGCAGATAACTGTTTTTGTTGATCAATTTGAAAACATTGACATTTGATTTTTATTCCCACACCAAGCCGTCTCCTGACTTTTGGTGGCTCAGGGTTCTAACTCAATTTTGTCTTCCTCCCCAAGAACAGCCGCCTCACTGGGCTGATGTCTATCCCACATGAATATTTACTCATTGGTTGTGACGTGGACAGTGCTACATTCATCACCCACCAGGGCAGCAAACCCTCAAAGGCCTTTATAGCAAACATTAAAATTATATGAAGATAACAGATGAATAAATCATGTCTAATACTGAAAATGTCGCATAAGAGATGGAGTCGGTGGGCCGTCGAGCGTGAGCTCTTAATGTCCCCCCCCCCCGGCGTCCCCCCACACAATCCAGCGCACTGAAGGACTTAACCCGACGCCAGCCTGTGCGGAAGGGCGCCGGGGACCTCCCCCTTGACCTAGGGGAGGCCCGGTCGACCGAGGAGGCTGCGTTTAAAGCGTCCACAGTCCACTCTCTGTGGGTCAGGACGGCTTTGCTTCCACTCCGGGGGTTGGTGTTGCGTTGCCACTCCCCACCGCCCAGGGAGTCTTTCGGTCGGGACGTTGGTAGTGGCGGGACGAAACGGTTGCCTAGGAGCGGCTTTCTCAGGGCCGCGTAGCTAAAATCATCGGCATGGGTTTTTGATGGCCACCCAAGCCTCATATCCATTAACAGCAACTAGTAATCATGTTAATGGTAGCTCCCGTTGCGTTGGGAGTCATGCGTTTGGCCGAGGTTTTTTTAGCTTCGGGTGGACAAGTCCCCCCTACTAGTCTGCCACGCCACGAAGAGGCAAAACCCCATGTGGACGTCCCCAAGAATCCTCGGGGACGCTGCCGCTTTCGCAGCACATCATGTCTAATACTAAAAGGTACAGATTAATCAAACACCTTCAGTTTACCTACTGAAATTAAAGAATACATTTGGAGACACTAGTAGTAATGTATGTAAATTTAAGCATTGTAAGTAATGTAAGGTAAGAACTTAAACAATTCAGTTTACAATGCAGCATCATAAATCATAGTTTCCATTGCAGCTACTCTTATGCAAATCTTCAATCTGCACCATCTATCGAGAAAATACAAACCTCAAGAATCAAGAGAGGTGATTTTATCACCGGTGGTTCCTTCTGGAGGTTGAACAGCAGCAAAGATGAAATAAACAGCACATCCGTATCATCCAATCTCTTCGTCAGGGGGTAGACCCTCACAAACTTCTGTTTCAGCTTTTCTTGTTTGAGAAACTTTTTGACATCATCTCTATTAATATCTCCTGTCAGATCCTTCTGATACAGGGTAATCTTCATAATTGTCCCTTTAATTATTCCATACTTTTTCATTAGCTTAAAGGGCATGCCAACAGCAGTGGTCAAGTCAATAAAATTGACATCTTCATCCTGAAGGAGGACTTTGTTCCAGTGGATTTTCTGCTGGATGACAAATGAGCTACAGATGAAAAAGTTGTTGAAGCTTGATTCTGAGGTTATGACAGAATCAGTATCACCAGCCGCCTCCACAGACATTTGGCGACAAAAGTCTGATATCATTAATCCATTCTGCATGTCCACGTACTGCTCTAAGTGAGTACCTGAAAAGTGACGATGTTTGGTGGGAAGATGTGTCAAGGCTTTTTCAAAGTAGATAATAATTTCTGTGGTTGGCTTGATGAGTCCCATTTGAAATGGTGCACAAGCAATTGCCTTAATATTAAAGTACCAAGATCTCTTAAAATTCGGGTCATCCAGAAACAGCTCTGGATATGGAGCAAGTAAAATGTCATTTTTTCGGACAAGCAGATCATGATTACATATTTCTTCCATGAGACCATCACTGAATTTATCCTGCTGCAGCCAATCATAAGTCTCTGAATTTGAAACAGAGAAAATGGCTTTGCTGAGAGGGAAGACCTCAATGCTTCTTATGTAAAAGAGGTCTGTTTCCGATATGTTATAATGATCAAGGAAAAAGTTTGTGCATCTGAGTGTTATTGAATAATTGTCATCATCGCTGCTGTCCCCATCTATGGATAAAGATCGTCCCTCAGCGTCATCGTCTAAAGGAGGGCTTGGTGAGGAAAGCTCTGGAATAGCCCAAACGCATACAATGATATCTTCAGCGGTCACCACGCTGGTGGATACTGTGGATCGCTTAGGAGATGAAGTTGAGCTTTCTGGTGCATTAATCTGATTCAATGAAGTTAATGGAAATGAACTGTTGGCCCCAAGCGGTTCTCCAATTTCCTCAGGGTTTCTACTGACACGAATTGCACAAACAAATGTATTATCATCACCTGATTTCTTCAAAAGTGATGCATCACATTCAGATATTTGAAGATGAAGTGCGTTAATTCTCCTCTCATCATCGTTACCTAATTGTAATTTAGCTTCATAGCTTCGTCTAAACTTCCCTATTTCATTTTTTGAAGCCATCTATAAATAAAACAAAATTAAAAATGGATTATTGAACAAAAAACACATTTAATATTGGCTACAAGACCGAGGGGTAACTAGAAATCTACACATCAGACATCAGTAAAATTTATGAATGCTTCAATCAGAAACATTTAAGTAAGTTGAAATATGAAGTTATAAGGAAAAAAGTCTTTAAAAAGTAATAGTAATAGTAATATTTTATAACAACATTAACTTGCGGTTGTAAAAAATGTAACTCGGTCAATTCAGAGGTGATTGGTGACCACAACTCATACTCAAATAGTAGTAATTACTGCTATTAATATGAATTTCTTTAATTAATTAACAGCTGGTAATCATTTAGGTTTAGGCTAAACGTTTTAATTGATTGTTACTTATTAGTACTTAGGAAATGAGTTTAATTTTTGTTAAAATTAAAAATTCGTCTTAAATATGTTAAAAATGTATGGTAGTTTGAATATGTGTCCTGTCTACAGTCCTACATCGAAAAAATAAAATTATAAGGGATTAGGTAGGCCAAATCCCCACCAAGGCCCCAAGCCAAGGCTAAACTAAGACTAAGGGCACTTACTAACAAAGGCTTACACTAAGTAAGGCTAAGACTAAGGGCCAACTTGCGGCCAAGGCCCAAGGCAATCCCTTCCTTACAGTCCTTGGTCCTTGTAAATTTAATTTACTAAATTAATAAAAATGTTGTTAACTGTAGGCCAAAATGCTGTAAAAAAGAAAAGAAAATTACAATCATAGACTATAGAATTAGTAAGTAGCATTAACATTATTATGATCCTCTGAATCTTTATAGTGTCTAGTCATTAGTCTTACTATTAAATTAAGTTAATTTAGCCTACCCTTAAAAATGCTACTTTTTATATTTTTCAAGGAAGATAAGTGTAAAAGTGTATTCGGAAATTCTACTTTTTCAAAATTTCAGGTTGAAGAACAGCAACAAACAAAAAGCGAAAGTACCAAGCCGGAAAAAAAAGACGTGGTCTTAGCTAGGTGTCGATCTTAACTAAGCCGACCACAATATGAGATATTCCTTTAAGAATTTCATTTATCTATTTACGACATAGGGTCTACAATTCTACATATTCATAACTTTAATTATGAAGTAAGTTTAAGGCTTAAGGCTATTTTAATTATTACAAGTCATCTTCATCTATAATTTTAGTCATCATGGCCATGGATAAGTAATCATTCAGAGCCAGGGCCCTGCAAGCATGGCATGGGTCCCAAGGATTTTTATGTGGTACACTTAGTTCAATTATTTAGACTTTGATAGAATTATTCTTCCATTGGGGGGGGGGGGGGGCTTGGGTTAAATGTGATTATTGCCTACTATTTACTAAAAATCCTCTGTGGGCCCTGATCAGAGTTTCAGAGTGAGAATCAAGTGTGACTGGATCATAATCATATACTTCATAATGTATTCTAATAGTAATAGTATTTATAATCATAGTGGGACTAGTATGACGGTATCATTGTAATATTGTATTAGTATACTGAGACATACTATACCTTTTATAGTATAGAACAAGGGTCACTAAACTACGGCCCGCGACGTCAGTTCACCAGGCCTGACGGTACTTGAGTTTGCTTGATAAAACGTATGGAACACGAGACGCTGTGAAACAATTTAAATATTATGTCTAGAATACAAAGAGATCTTCTCTTGGGATGACCTCCTGACTGATATAGGCCCTAAATTTACCATTTTAAATTATTGTATCTAGATTTTCTTGTTTACTGCACACCTGTTTACCCTCGAACTCCAAAAATTGTATAAATATTATCTCAAAATTGTACAATACAGTATCTTAATAGTCAATAAATTAATATACAGTATATATAATGAATACTATAACTACTTGCATCGCAGTGCCTTATTGGATCGAGTTAAGCTGGCGTAAAAAAATTTAACTTCTAAAAGTAGATGACCAACATTTATATTGCAATTTGTGGTCACTTTGTTTTGAAGACGTGTATTTGCTATAGATATTAATTTATACTGAGTGGACGTACAGATCACATTACCACAGTCTATCTCTGGTAAAAATAAGATTACTGGTGAAATTTAACGTGGTTCAAACTCGAAATCAGATCAGCATAAAACAAAATGTATTTAAATAAGAATTAATTAACAAATGACATCATTAAAAAAAAAAACCAAGTAACTTGAGTTTTTTTTTTTTAAAAGGAAATTCTGGTTTAAAAAAAATAAAATAAGAATAAATATCAATTCTCGCTAATATATTATAGTCTGATAGCTGCTACCAACTGTAAATAAGTGAAAGGAGGAGAAGTGTTGGAAACATACAGGGACAATAAAAATCATACTCGCCGCAGTTGGAACTATCAGCCTTTCTGCAAGTTCAGCTGAGCGGAGAACAGAAAAACTTGGAGAGAAAAACATGCTACAAGTGAGAAAACTAGGAACTTGTTATGTTAGTCTCTGGAACTGTATGAGTCTACAAATCTTTCAAGTACATCACAATTCTCGTGTTTATTGTCTATTTGGACTTTCAGATGACAGAAGATTTGTCACCTGTTTGCAGCATGCATGGAGCAATAACTGGAAAAGATATAACCTTTAGTGGAATAAGTTTCAAGGTGTTACAGTTGAAGGATAAAAAAAAATGGCTGGAGTGAGGAAAGGTCTGGTGGGGCAGATCAGGACTCATTTGGAATATTTGAAAATTCTGGTGCTCTGTTCATACACTGCATCATACATCAGCAATCACTCTGTTCATACACTGCATCATATATCAGCAAGCACTCTGTGGGAAAGACTTAGATATTTCTTGTGTACTGAAACCAGTCGTTCTGATATGAACTTCATTCAGAATAACCCCATCTGTAATCTCTACAGAATCATCAAAGGATTTCAGAAACAGCTGTCATTGATCAATTAACAACTGGGGGAAAAAAATTTCTCTCATTTTCACTGTTTCAAAGAGTTTTGCGTGCGCTACAATCGCTGAAAATTTCAATCTTGATTTTCCCCAAAAAAGTTATTGGTGACTTGAAGTAGCATTTTTTGAAGAGATTTTCAGGTCTTAACACAATTGTTCCATAATCCGTTTGATTGTAACCTTGATGATGTGCCAGTTGAACTACAGTTGGAGCTTATTGATTTGCTGGCAAATGACTTGTTAAAAGAGAAACACAGAGAATGAAAACTTGTTGAATTTTACCGCTGCTTACCTGATTTTGAGTTTCCAAAACTGAAGAAATTTGCTTATGGTATGGCATCAGTGTTGGGAACAACTAATGTCTGTGAGCAAACATTTTCAAAAGTGAAGTATGCTAAGTCAACACATCAAATGAGATTGACTGATGTATATTTGAAAGCAATTCTCTTGATTGGATGCAGCAAATTCCAAACCAAACATTGATGATATCTTGAAAGCCAAACGTCAATTTCACAAATCTCACTAACCTTTTTTGATGCTTAATTTGTGAGATTTGGATATGTGCGCACTGGGTCTGATGCAACTATCTTTTTGCTAAGAACACCGTCTTTAATAACTTTTTTTAGTAAATAAATATGTTGGTTGTGCATTGCACGCCACTCACCCATGATAAACATGGAATACTAAACTTAGTTTTTCATCTTTGTTCCCAGAGCTTTCATTCTGGCTTGCAAGCATTATACAGAATGATTATACGACCCGTCACCATTTTGTCCGTTATCCGGCCCGCTGTGAAAATAGTTTGGTGACCCCTAGTATAGACTATACCCTATTAAATCAAATTTATTTTCTCAACTGAATGCAAATGGCCAGAAGCAAATATGTTTGGATCCTCTTGGCCTAATTAAGGCCTAATGCCTAATAATGGAAATAATATAGACTAGAGTGATTACGGATGCTATATAATTCAGATGTTGGCTGTATTTATCTCTCACTCTGGCTCATCTGTCCATATAAAAACAGGATCAACGTTGATGGTTTGTTGGTTTACTTTCCCTATGACTACATCTACCCTGAACAGTTTCTGTATATGCAAGAGCTCAAAAGAACCCTAGATGCCAAAGTTTGTATTTGTGTTATTGATTTATGGACCTAGTGGAATATTGCTAACAATAATTTCAGTCGCTATATTGATGATAGTGATAAATGTATTTTTCTTTATCATTATCTTTTGACTTTGAAAAGCTAATTTTGTATTAAAATGTTTGCTACTGGTTACAATGAGCAAAAATTACACAATTAAAATCATGTTCTTTTTCTGAAACTTTCCATTGACTTATGTGACAGAAAACTTCTTTGCCATTGACTTATGTGACAGAAAACTTCTTTGACATTGACTTATGTAACATAAAACTTCTTTGCCATTGACTTATGTGACAGAAAACTTTGCCATGATTGGCTATAATACCAGCTTTTATAACAAGTTTGATTTATTCAAGTACTTAATAACCTGTTTGCTAGCCTTTCAAATTAATGAAAGCAATCATTGTTCTGTAGGGCCATTGTGTACTGGAGATGCCCTCAGGAACTGGGAAAACTGTCTCTCTTCTCTCTCTCATTATTGCATACATGAGGGTAAGTGAAGTTCATAAAAAAGATCATTCAGAAGGTCTGCCATTACTAAGCAAATACTGTAAAACCATTGTGTCTAAAGTGAACCATAGATAATTTTTATTGCATTATATCATTTTTTAGGCCAACCCCCTAGATGTCACAAAAATGATTTATTGTTCACGTACAGTTCCAGAATTGGAGAAAGTAAGTATAAATTGTTGCAGCATTTTCTTGATGTGTGGATGTTAAACATTTGCATGAAATGACTTGTGAATTTAAGACCTGGTAAAGAGTAGGTTTGATTTTAATTGGTCAAAACCTCAAATCAATTTAATAACTTAATTGATAAAACAAAGTAACAAAAGTTATGAAACACAGTAAAATTTGGCCGGATAGCATATTTAAAAAAAAATTATTGTTAGTCAGACGTCTCTGCCTTTTCCATAACTTTCATTAAAAACTTGGAAACAAATGCCTGCTCTTACCGATTGTTTAAGAAACTTTGTATGCTTATCTACAGCTACACACTTGCTGAATATTCATCTTGTCAAGGTTATGTTTGTTTTGTTTTTATCCAGGTGGTTGAAGAGATGCGAGGATTGCTGGACTATTATATTCAAGAAACTGGAGAGGTTCCAAACTTTTTGGGTCTAGCTCTCAGTTCTCGTAAAAACATGTGTGTCCACCCAGAGGTGGGTTAAAATTGTTATTTTTAAAAATACATGTCCACCCAGAGGTGGGTCTAAATTGTTCTTCTAAAACATATGTGTCTATTCAGAGGTAGTCTAAATTGATCTTGTAAAAACATATGTGTCCATTCAGAGGTAGTCTAAATTGATCTTGTAAAAACATATGTGTCCATTCAGAGGTAGTCTAAATTGATCTTGTAAAAACATATGTGTCCATTCAGAGGTAGTCTAAATTGATCTTGTAAAAACATGTGTGTCTATTCAGAGGTAGTCTAAATTGATCTTGTAAAAACATATGTGTCCATTCAGAGGTAGTCTAAATTGATCTTGTAAAAACATATGTGTCCATTCATAGTTAGTCTAAATTGATCTTGTAAAAACATATGTGTCCATTCAGAGGTAGTCTAAATTGATCTTGTAAAAACATGTGTGTCTATTCAGAGGTAGTCTAAATTGATCTTGTAAAAACATATGTGTCCATTCAGAGGTAGTATAAATTTTGAGAATTCATCTAAACCCTAAATCCATAAAAGTCATTTTAAAAGACAAAACAAATTAGACTTAATTTTTTTAAATTTTCTAATTCACTAAAATACTTGTACATTTTTCCTAAACTTTCTCAAGAATGGAAAAGAATGCTTTAATCAATTTGAAATAACATTTTTACAAATTGTATTGTTTTCAATATCTTTATTGAGAATTGGTAATTTCCACCAGGTGAGTAAAGAGAGAGATGGGAAGTTAGTTGATGGGAGGTGCCACCAGCTTACTGCTTCCTTTGTCCGCAATCGGCACAAGAGCAATCGGGATGTACCAATTTGTGATTTTTATGAGGTACATTTTTATCTTTCATTGTTTAGTTGGAATACATTGTCTATGTTGGTGCTATTTGGCAACTTCATCAGTATTTCTTGTCATTAGTGTTACTGAAGCTGTCAAATATTTTTCTCATGTCTCTCCTGAAGTTAATGGGTGATGATGTTTTAAAAGTTTTATGCTTATCATTTTATTTTTTTAACTAGGATTTTGATGCGAATGGCAGGAATGTCCCACTACCACCTGGCATATTTGGTTTAGTAAGTAACTTGCCTCATTTAAATGTTTCTCATATACCTATAGCTTTTAGATTTTGTTTTAGTTCATTTGGCATGGAGCTAATATAAATAAAGAAAGTATTTTTTTAAGCCAGAGCTCAGTTTTAATTCTTTATCCCCACAGGATGAATTAAGGGAATATGGTAGACAGCGTGGCTGGTGTCCCTATTTCCTTGCAAGATACGCTGTGAGTTGACCAAATAAAATCTTTTTCTACCACACTTCTAATTTCATTCGCTCAGTCATTCCTTTTTTTTCAGACACAATACAGAATTTAAATATAAATTTTTGTTGTTGTCTAAACTCTATAGTTCACCTAAATGATTTTTTATCATTGTTTACTGCAGATGTCACAAGCCCATGTGATTGTATATAGTTACTATTACCTTCTGGACCCCAAAATTGCTGATCTGGTGTCCAAAGAGTTGCCCAAAACGTCTGTGGTTGTTTTTGATGAAGCCCATAATATAGGTGAATATATGTTCAAGAAATTAGTTAAAACTTCAATCGCAATGGCTGCCACATTGATGAGTTTAGGAAATGCATCAGAACATTTTATGTTTGCGGTAAGCTTTTAATTTTGTCGCAAAAGAAAATAAGACCAAAGTCTGGTTTAAAAATATTTTTTTAAAAACCATTTCGTAATAATTTAGGCATTTATATTTATAAGGTATCGTCAATATTTCACAACTTAATGTTTGAAAACATATTTTTGTAGACAATGTCTGCGTGGAGTCTATGAGTGTCAAGATAACACGCAGGACAATTGACAAATGTAATCAAAACATCGAGGACCTTAGCAAGCAGATCAAAAGGTAAAGAATTTCAAACATAGCCGTAATTTGTACTGGAATGTGTAGATATTTCGTATGAAATAGTAAAACAAGGTATGGTGAAGCTTGACTCAAAAGACAGGACAATAAGATGTGAACGTTTCAGCTTAGAGCCTTCTTCACCAAACAAGACGAATAGAAGTAAGACAAGAAACAGAGCACAGTAAAAAAACTTTAGAGATCTCCTAGATATATCGTACCGGCTTTGGGGATATAAGTTTGTTTGCGCACTGACACATGTATTATAATTATCAGAACAATGTACGCTTATCTTGTAATGGACATTTGTAAAAATTCAATAATGAATGTTTTTTTTATAAGGAAACCTTTTAGTCAAAAAAAATGTTGAAATAATTTTATAAACTTTTTCTTTGAAAGAATCAAAGAGGTGGATGAGACCAAACTTAAAAATGAATACCAGCGAATGGTGGAGGGGCTACGTGAGGCTAATGTTGCCAGGGAAACAGACTTAGTTCTGGCCAACCCAGGTAACTATTTGATGTCACTAAACTTTCCATCTCATGTCAGCAAGGATATGTTGCAGAAAAAGTTGAAATAATCCAATATTTTTCTATTAAGGTCTTCAGGTGGTAGAATGGATATTATTGAAAGTCTTAAATATTACAAACCAAAAATCCAATGCAGCTGTTGTTACTGGCTTTTGAAGCCCATTAGTTTTACGACTAAATATAACTGTTTAATTCCCATTTGTTTAAGAATCTTTACAAATGAATGGACATGATGAAACAAACTTTTTTCTTTTGACAGTGATACCAGATGAAATTCTACAAGGTGAGTCTTAATTACTTAAAAAATAATATCATAAAAAAAGTATTTAGTTTAGAAAAAAAAAGATAAATGAAGAAGGATATTGAATTTTTAGACATTATCATTTATGTAATTATAAAGGGCTCTCAAACAGTTTTTTATCTTGAGTGCAGTTGTTTGAGGTCAGGGTCTATTCCTTTTATTATGTGTGTGTCTTGAGTGCAGTTGTTTGGGGTCAGGGTCTATTCCTTTTATTATGTGTGTGTCTTGAGTGCAGTTGTTGGGGGTCAGGGTCTATTCCTTTTATTATGTGTATGTCTTGAGTGCAGTTGTTTGGGGTCAGGGTCTATTCCTTTTATTATGTGTGTGTGGCAGTTCCAGTCTAGGTGTTAAGAATGTTGTTACAAGCCTCACAGTTGCACCTCCATGATGTATAGTGAGAGAATTGAGTAAGTCATCTATACATCGAATATCAAATGGACTTTGTGACAGTACTGAAGGAATCAGTCATTCATACTTCTACATGTCATATCTTGAATGTACTTTGAACAAAAGTTGACAGAAATGCTCAATGGCATACAGTCATTTTGCAAATATAACACCGAATGTTTTAAGGTTAAATATGAAAACTTAAGTATCTCTGACTTTTGATTTAAATTCAATGAAATTTCTAAGATGATATCAATACACTGTTTCCATTCTTGCAAATGCAGAAGCCATTCCAGGGAACATCCGCAATGCTGAGCACTTTGTGGGCTTCATGAAACGTTTTGTGGAGTACCTCAAGACTAGGTTGAGAGTGCAGCATGTTGTTTCTGAGAGCCCGCCAGCTTTCCTTAAAGATTGCCAGTCAAAAGTTTGCATTGAGAGGAAACCACTGAGGTATTAGGGGCTCTTTCACTCACAGATCCATCGAGTTTGTCAGTAGCATCAAAATGTGATTAGGCCTGGTGGCGTCTGCCTCATTCTGACTTGTACAGGTGCAACTGAGTTGCAGACACAGAGTGTGTGCCGTCATGACTTTTGCAAGGTTGATTGCACAATAAAAAATTGTGTCGCTTAACTCACTTTGCTATGTTATCGTCGTTTAAAAAAATTAAATAATTCTTTTGTTGATAATTTAAAAATTACAATTTTAATTCTAAATAGTAGGAAAAAAACCAATAGGCCTATATAAAAAAATACTTTCTAACAAAGATTAGTTAAAATGCATGAAAATAGTTTCTTCAAATGCATTATGCAAAGAAAGTCTATGCAGAAAATATTTTTAAATCCTTTGGCTTCATAGACTGCCTTTTTACACTATGGGTTGGAGATTATGACAGATCTTCATAGACTGCCTGTCTACATTATGGGTTGAAGATTATGACAGATCTTCATAGACTGCCTGTCTACACTATGGGTTGAAGATTATGACAGATTTATTGGGAAGGGAGAGAACCACCCGGATGTCAGTTTTTGTCTTCTGTCATTTTCTTCTGTACCTACAGATGTCAAATAGGAAATATTATAATACAATTTTATAATACAATAATAGAATACAATTTTAAAAAGAAAGGTAGGGTAATTAGTAAATTTTCCATTTCAAAATTTCACAATTGATAATACAATCACCTTTCAGTGTGTGACATGTCAAGTCATTGTCTTTCTTTACACAGATTCTGTTCTGAGCGGCTGGCATCTTTGCTCCGTACGCTCGAACTGGCAGACATAAAAGATTATTCAGCTCTCTCCCTGGTGGCAAACTTTGCTACGATCATCAGCACGTATACCAAAGGTGGGCCACCTCTAATCCCACAATACTCATCCAAAAATGATGAATTTAAAAAAAAATTTTTTTTTGGTCTCCACTTTAAAATATCTTAGTCTTATGCTGCTGTCATTTTGTGGATGTAGACCTAGAGCAGTGGTTCTCAACCTTCCTAATGCTGCAACCCTTTAAAACAGTTCTTCGTGTTGTGACGACCCCCAACCACAACATTATTTTCGTTGCTACTTCATAACTGTAGAGTGCAAGCATTTTTCGATGTTCTTACGCATCCCCTGAGGAATGATGGTTCGACCCCTAACGAGGTTGCGACCCACAGGTTGAGAACCACTGACCTAGAGCCTCACATTTCCCCCCAAAGACGGCCTAGGTGTAAGCCATAGACATAGAGATATATAGACTGACTATCGGCAGTAATTCTTGAAGCCGTGCCGGAGAGAGTAATTTCCCCTTACCATGCACCCCATCGAAGGTCTCGCCAACAGAGCGTCCTCAGTAGATTTCCATTATTTCAGAGTGATTAACCATTAACATTATGATAACTATACACAAATAAATGATTTGCATGGCATAGATTTTTTTTTAGTGTTAGTCCCACACAAAGGGATTCTCAAATGATCAACAGAGCATTATTATCTAGTATATAAATTATAATATATAAAATTAATAATACCGATATCGCCGGTATATTATTTTTTAAAAATTATTTATTTATATTACTATTTTATAATTATAGGCCAAGTTTTTAAACTAGGCTATTAACGTTGACTATTGTGACTCATTGTCAATTGTGACAAACTAAAGGCTAAGATTTTAACGTAGACCTAGGCTATACTATTCACGTTGACTATTTTTTAATTTTGTATAGCATGATTTTAATTGCTTTTGCAATATTTGAATATTCTGTTACATTTGGATTTTCACAAACTATTATTACTGGAAATAAATTTTATAGCAGTAGCTTTATTAGTTTAAAAGTTATGTATTTAAATGTAAAAATGTCTCGGCCGTGATCGCTTTTCAAGAAATATTTTTTCTAAAATTGCATAAATTTTTCGAATCTGCATTTCATTTATTTTAAATGTGTCTTACTTTGTAGATGGACATTATCTGTTCGTATTGAAAATTTTATAGCAGTAGCTTTATTAGTTTAAAAGTTATCTATTTAAATGTAAAAATGTCTTACCAAATAAGAAGTGTTAATATTATTATTATTAATGTTATTATCTACTCTGTCGCGCAATTTTACAAACTAACTTACATATTGCTTAAAACATTGATTCATAAACTTCAAGTATATTTAGAGGTACTGAGCTAGTTTACTTTCCTTCAAACTTTTAAAAACTTTTTTTTTTTAATTTTCCAAAATTTGCCTCGGCAGAAAACGCTTAAAATTTATCATCCTAGGAAAGTAAAAAATTATTTTTAAAAATGTAATAGACCAAAATTGATTTTTGTATAGCTCATTGCCCACAAAAAAGTTAAAGGAAGATACACACCAAATTTTATCACTATCGCTTGTATATTAGCTGCAATTTTAGGATTCTACCTTACAAAACAACAGATAAAAATCAATTTTAAACTTAAAAAGTGAAATATTGTAAGTTTATTATGAAAATGAAGTTCTTTTAATTAGTTTTTTTTGTTCAGCAACATGGACATCGTGGTTTAGATTATTATTTAACTGTTGAATGCATCAGGAACATAGGTTTCACAGTTGCACCTTCTAGAACTTCACTCCGGTGCTTTCGTCAAAGTCACAATTTTTTAACGAACTCTCAATTTCCGCTTGATTAAAGCTTATTTGTTGCTCAGCATTCTAGTATAACACAGATTATCCAAAGCCCCCTATTATGTCCATGATCCTTTTAAACCATATTTAGATGACAAGGTTATGTTGCTGTCACCATCACTGAAATTGAAGCATAAATAAGTAGTTCCATGGCAGCAATGCTATGTTGAAACTTTTGTAACTAGTCTGTGTACCTCTTTCAGCAAAGATGTTCCTCATACCAGAGATGACAAAGTTATGTTTCTTTTAGAAATTTAATAATTGGGCAGATAACACTTTTATACTTTATGCTGGTAATGGTAATAAATGTTGAGGTGCTGCTGGGTTTTTAAGTTTATAATGGAAATCATAGATTGCAACTTTTCATAACTCACTCCATTGTCCTTCCAGCCTTTGATTGATAATGAATTGGTTATCCAGTTGTGGATATGAACAATCTAACCACTCACAATCTAGTCAAATAATTTTTATATTGATAGAATTTACTATTTTATTTTGCGATCAGCTGTTATGGTTTCTGCAATTTGTCCATCCCCCTGCAGACAGAAGAAAATTGGTAAAAGCTTTGTATTATGATTATATCCAATTCATTTTTTAGTGGTCCCTCTGTTGAATTCTTGTCACTGAAGTTGAAGAATTAACTTTTGCTCTGCTCGGTCATACTTTTTACAGGGCTGGAATGGAATTTAAAAAATGAACTTAACATTAATTAGCAAATAAGTTATTGGAAATTGATATCAATTAGCCTCTTACTCTTATTTTGATGAGTAGGATTGCTTAACTAAATATTTATTTTATTATTACTATTATTAGTCTAATGAAATGATTTTACAAATAAGAAAATGATAATGATAGCCATAATTATATCATAAAAGTAATTTGGCTATTACTATTATTAATATTGTATACTGATAAAATATATGAATTAGGCTAATAGTAATAATACTAAGATTAAAGTATTTGATTTTGAGTTGAAAAATTCTAATTCTAATACTAAATACTGTACTAAATACTAATACTAATACGAATTATTTTACAAAGACAAAGGCATATTTATTTATGTCTGGCTAACAAAACACCAGTAGGCCTACTGCTAATACTAATGTTAATACTCAAATATACTCATATATTATAGTATTAACTCAGTCTAGTGAGTTAGTCGTAATAATATGCCTATCATTTTGAAATACTCGATTATTTATCACTGGTGTTTTGTTAGTATGTTAGCCTGACATAAATAAATAAATACTAGCCTTAGGCTTTTATCAGTGCCAGTCCGTGAATTTCTGTAGATTATTTAATTCAGCTGGATCTTAAAAATTAAATCCTATTCAAGGTAAATTAAATGAAACACAAACTATCAACTTACCGGTGTTTCCTTGCTCTCTTGATTGTTTTGTGTCGTTTGTGGCACAATTATATGCAGCACAGCAAGGTATTTTCTTCTACTTCTGCAGACGGGAAACAAAGATGAGGGGTGCGTGCTCAAGGGCATTCACTCTGCGTGCTAGCTTCACACTTTCCTTCTTGGCGCATGATCAGCTCGCAGTCTATATATCTCTATGTCTATGGTGTAAGCACACAAAATACAATTGTCATTTCTTACCCCCATACACTTGCACTGCAGGGTTCTCACTCATCATTGAGCCATTTGATGATCGGACGCCCACCATTGCAAACCCCATCATGAACTTCAGCTGTCTTGATGCTACCATCGCGGTCAAGCCCATTTTTGACAGGTTCCAGACAGTTGTGGTTACATCAGGGGTAAAATAATATTTTTTTTGTTATGAGTGTTGTTAAAATTACATAAAGAACTGCCTCAGTAATAAAAGCACCATTGTAATTTAACCAGCATACTTCTGGTGATGGATATATACTTCTTTAAAAAAAGTATTCAATATTCAGAAATGTTTGTGTGTTTTAATGGAATGATTCATATCAGTTTTTTTTAGTAAATGTTCTTTGACTCTACAGACATTATCTCCCCTGGATATGTGTGTGTTTTAATGGAATGATTCATATAAGTTTTTTTTAGTAAATGTTCTTTGACTCTACAGACATTATCTCCCCTGGATATGTGTGTGTTTTAATGGAATGATTCATATAAGTTTTTTTTAGTAAATGTTCTTTTACTCTACAGACATTATCTCCCCTGGATATGTATCCCAAAATTTTAAACTTTCAACCAGTCACCATGGCGACCTTCACAATGACACTGGCAAGACCTTGCATATGTCCTATGGCAAGCATTACTTTCATAAAAATACATTTCTTAATATTGGAATTAATAAATACAATTAAACAATTATTGTATCAGACGTTTTAATTTTAAGTTTCATTGGCACAATTTTAATCATTTAAACAAATTAAGTTTCAGATAATCAGCAATAAAATGTTATGATATTAATTTTTTTTCGTTTGCTTAGCTCCTAATCTAGGAAGCAAATAATGCATAAACATTTTGATGATATGAGCAAACAATATTTATTTGTTCTACATGCAGGTGATAACTGTCTTATCAGTCAAAAAATCATACTAAAATTAATAGGCAAGTCTGGTTGATGCTCAGTGCCGCTTCTGCCGATTATTCGTCAGGTTGATGCATTGAGCAATTAACCCCTTTCATTACCGCTGACTCAGCAATTAAATTTTTTTTTAAAAGTTCCAGTATTTTCAGTCTCTACCCAATTTGCTTTTTAACTTCTCTATAGATTAACGAATAAATAAATATATAGCATTGAAAATGACCACGATTATGTTTCTTTTCTAATGTTTTTATGTACAGCGCGGTGAGCCAGCCCTAGGCTGGGGTACCGCGGTATATAAGACAACTAATAATAATAATAATAAATTAGTATTAATTCCATTAATTAAAAAAAAATATGAACAGTAACAGCTTTAAACAGATTTATTTTATTATCAGTTAAATACTGATTGAAAGTATAATGTGAGAAAATGTTAAGTGTGTATTTTCATCCCACAACAGATTGTTAGCAAGGGAAACGATCAAGTTGCCATGAGTTCAAAGTTTGAAACAAGGGAAGATATTGGTAGGTTTATTTGGATTGTTGCATTAAGTTGCAGAGATTGAGTGGAGGCTTCCTATATAGTCAGTTAATGTTTCAAAATCATTGGATAGATCAGTGCTTCCCAAACATTTCTTGTTGGTGACCTTTTTGCGACACAGTAAGTCAGTTTTATCACAATAACAGGGGTTCACATAACCCATTTAAGGCATTTGCGCCCACATGGAGTGTAGTTGTGTAGGAATGGGAGCAGAGGGGAATTTTCCCCGGGAAGCACTTTTTTATATTGAGTGGTGGCATTGCACAGCTTTTAACATACAGTGGGTTTGGGGGGGGGGGGGGAATCTTTTGCAAATTCTTACATTTCCAAATCACTATCTTGTCTCCTAATTGCTTACTGCCTTTAGCACAAATTTGATAAACCGCTGTTATTTTCTTCTTCCGTTGCAAGCAGGTATTTATTTTAGTCAAATATTCAAATATGTCAGCAAGATCCAGATATGCCAATTTTTTTTACACAAATGTTGATTTTGAAAAGGTCACAAAGTTTGATTTTGCCTATTTTCCTTACAAAATGTTTGCATCATTTCTTACATTTGATGTACACGAAAAGTATCCAACATAAAAGAATTTCTGAGTGTAGTTTTCGTCCATTGCAAATAATCTGGGTTGACGCTTTTAATATAATTTACCATTTGCACTACTTTGTCAATAACTTTTATTAAACGAAGTGGCTATTCATACCCGGGTACCAGAAGTGAGAGGTTGGGATTAAAAAACTATTTAAAATATTATTGTTGGGTTTGTAAGACAAAATGAGGTGTCAAATGAAAGATGATTGAATGTACTATACGTTTGTAAACTTAATTCTTCAGTTTAACTAAAATAAACTACCACAAATGACATCCGAATAGCATGTAGTCAAAATGGACCTGGACACGTAGCGCCGCAATTCGCACCCAGGTCCCATTAGACTCAATATACAACTGAGCTGCAATTTAGTATCCCAAGAGGACAGCAAGAGGAATGGCTTATTTAGCCCTCCGGGCGACACACTACCATGTCCCGACACACTACCATGTCCCGACACACTACCATGTCCCGACACACTACCATGTCCCGACACACAGTTCGGAAAGCACTGGGCTAGACATTCAAGAAAGAATGAACGTGAACCCTCTCAGTTGTCTCTCTTTAATAGATATAATTTGTTTTGAAGTGTGTCCTTAGGACAGTCCAGGAAATGCACTAATATGTTGAAACCAATACACCAACTTACAAAATAATCTGAAAATTAAATTATACAAGTTATGTTTTCTCCATAGCTATACAATAAAATGCTGTTTACTTCTATATACTAGCATGTAGTTTGATCATTTCTCCTTAAGTTCTCAAATAAGATGTTAAAAAAAATAATTCATTTTAATACTGAAGCAAGCTATTCATGCACCACACTATGACTAGATTAGAATATAATTTTTAGGATCTTAGTTGTGTTTCCAAAAAATAGTTTGATTAGTACTAGAAGAATTCTAAGGAAATGATCTTCAAAAATTTAAAAACAAGAACAGATTTTTATAAAATGTAAATAACAAACCCAGATATTTTTTCATAAATGTCCCACACAGAATTTTATGTAAAAACTATTTAGAAGTGATCAGTTGTTTAAATGAAATTTTTCTTGGCTGTTTTAGATTTAAAACATACTTTACGTGTAATTAAGTTAATTCATGATTATTTATTCTATTTTTAAACAGCCGTGACCCGTAACTATGGTAACCTCCTGGTTGAAATGGTGTCTGTGGTACCAGATGGTGTTGTCTGTTTCTTCACAAGCTACATTTACATGGTAAATAAAAGGTTCATAGAGCATGACATACAAACCATTTCTCTGAGATTGAACACCCTCTGTTGATGTAAACCTTTGGTACCATTTAGATATCTGCTACCCATAAAACCATTTAGATATCTGCCACCCATAAAACCATTGAGATATCTGCCACCCATAAAACCATTGAGATATCTGCCACCCATAAAACCATTTAGATATCTGCCACCCATAAAACCATTTAGATATCTGCCACCCATAAAACCATTGAGATATCTGCCACCCATAAAACCATTTAGATATCGGCCACCCATAAAACCATTTAGATATCTGCCACCCATAAAACCATTTAGATATCTGCCACCCATAAAACCATTTAGATATCTGCCACCCATGAAACCATTGAGATCTGCCACCCATAAAACCATTTAGATATCTGCCACCCATAAAACCATTGAGATATCTGCCACCCATAAAACCATTGAGATATCTGCCACCCATAAAACCATTGAGATATCTGCCACCCATAAAACCATTGAGATATCTGCCACCCATAAAACCATTTAGATTTATGGGCCACCCATAAAACCATTTAGATATCTGCCACCCATAAAACCATTTAGATATCTGCCACCCATAAAACCATTTAGATATCTGCCACCCATAAAACCATTCAGATATCTGCCAACCATAAAACCATTTAGATATCTGCCACCCATAAAACCATTTAGATATCTGCCACCCATAAAACCATTTAGATATCGGCCACCCATAAAACCATTCAGATATCGGCCACCCATAAAACCATTGAGATATCGGCCACCCATAAAACCATTGAGATATCTGCCAGCCATAAAACCATTCAGATATCGGCCACCCATAAAACCATTGAGATATCTGCCACCCATAAAACCATTGAGATATCTGCCACCCATAAAACCATTGAGATATCTGCCACCCATAAAACCATTTAGATATCTGCCACCCATAAAACCATTTAGATATCTGCCACCCATAAAACCATTGAGATATCTGCCACCCATAAAACCATTTAGATATCGGCCACCCATAAAACCATTTAGATATCTGCCACCCATAAAACCATTTAGATATCTGCCACCCATAAAACCATTTAGATATCTGCCACCCATGAAACCATTGAGATCTGCCACCCATAAAACCATTTAGATATCTGCCACCCATAAAACCATTGAGATATCTGCCACCCATAAAACCATTGAGATATCTGCCACCCATAAAACCATTTAGATATCTGCCACCCATAAAACCATTGAGATATCTGCCACCCATAAAACCATTTAGATATCGGCCACCCATAAAACCATTGAGATATCTGCCACCCATAAAACCATTTAGATATCTGCCACCCATAAAACCATTTAGATATCTGCCACCCATAAAACCATTCAGATATCTGCCAACCATAAAACCATTTAGATATCTGCCACCCATAAAACCATTTAGATATCTGCCACCCATAAAACCATTTAGATATCTGCCACCCATAAAACCATTCAGATATCTGCCAACCATAAAACCATTTAGATATCTGCCACCCATAAAACCATTTAGATATCTGCCAACCATAAAACCATTTAGATATCTGCCACCCATAAAACCATTTAGATATCTGCCACCCATAAAACCATTTAGATATCGGCCACCCATAAAACCATTCAGATATCGGCCACCCATAAAACCATTGAGATATCGGCCACCCATAAAACCATTGAGATATCTGCCAGCCATAAAACCATTCAGATATCGGCCACCCATAAAACCATTGAGATATCTGCCACCCATAAAACCATTGAGATATCTGCCACCCATAAAACCATTGAGATATCTGCCACCCATAAAACCATTTAGATATCTGCCACCCATAAAACCATTTAGATATCTGCCACCCATAAAACCATTGAGATATCTGCCACCCATAAAACCATTTAGATATCGGCCACCCATAAAACCATTTAGATATCTGCCACCCATAAAACCATTTAGATATCTGCCACCCATAAAACCATTTAGATATCTGCCACCCATGAAACCATTGAGATCTGCCACCCATAAAACCATTTAGATATCTGCCACCCATAAAACCATTGAGATATCTGCCACCCATAAAACCATTGAGATATCTGCCACCCATAAAACCATTTAGATATCTGCCACCCATAAAACCATTGAGATATCTGCCACCCATAAAACCATTTAGATATCGGCCACCCATAAAACCATTTAGATATCTGCCACCCATAAAACCATTTAGATATCTGCCACCCATAAAACCATTTAGATATCGGCCACCCATAAAACCATTCAGATATCGGCCACCCATAAAACCATTCAGATATCGGCCACCCATAAAACCATTGAGATATCGGCCACCCATAAAACCATTGAGATATCTGCCAGCCATAAAACCATTCAGATATCGGCCACCCATAAAACCATTGAGATATCTGCCACCCATAAAACCATTGAGATATCTGCCACCCATAAAACCATTGAGATATCTGCCACCCATAAAACCATTTAGATATCTGCCACCCATAAAACCATTTAGATATCTGCCACCCATAAAACCATTGAGATATCTGCCACCCATAAAACCATTTAGATATCGGCCACCCATAAAACCATTTAGATATCTGCCACCCATAAAACCATTTAGATATCTGCCACCCATAAAACCATTTAGATATCTGCCACCCATGAAACCATTGAGATCTGCCACCCATAAAACCATTTAGATATCTGCCACCCATAAAACCATTGAGATATCTGCCACCCATAAAACCATTGAGATATCTGCCACCCATAAAACCATTTAGATATCTGCCACCCATAAAACCATTGAGATATCTGCCACCCATAAAACCATTTAGATATCGGCCACCCATAAAACCATTTAGATATCTGCCACCCATAAAACCATTTAGATATCTGCCACCCATAAAACCATTTAGATATCGGCCACCCATAAAACCATTCAGATATCGGCCACCCATAAAACCATTCAGATATCGGCCACCCATAAAACCATTGAGATATCGGCCACCCATAAAACCATTGAGATATCTGCCAGCCATAAAACCATTCAGATATCGGCCACCCATAAAACCATTGAGATATCTGCCACCCATAAAACCATTGAGATATCTGCCACCCATAAAACCATTGAGATATCTGCCACCCATAAAACCATTTAGATATCTGCCACCCATAAAACCATTTAGATATCTGCCACCCATAAAACCATTTAGATATCTGCCACCCATAAAACCATTTAGATATCTGCCACCCATAAAACCATTCAGATATCTGCCAGCCATAAAACCATACAGGTATTGTTTGATTTCATTCTTTTAATTTCAAAGGGATTATCACTTAACAATATAAGTCTTTCAACTCTAGGTTTGATATTTTTGTTTACATGCGAGTACATTTTTACATGTAAGTAATTGGACAGTGTAATGATCAAAAATAATATGACTGGACTTCGAAAATGTTATTTTTCAAAACGGTCAAAGAACTATTTGCTGAGAATTTCTTTTCAAAGGAAAGATCTGACTAATTACACTTGTAATACCAATATCTCAAAGCCAAGTTTAAGTTTTTCTTTCAATTTAAAATAAATATTGATTGGGCATTTATTTTTTATCACCCGGGGACAACCATTGCTGCATCGAAGGCAGGAACGTTATTAGGCTTATACGTCAATTGGAAGAATAAAAAAACAAACAACAAAACCAGTTTAACTTAAAATATGTTTAATAAATAAAAGATGTCGATTTTGAAATTATCCAACTTACTGCATAGCAAATATTCTTTCCTATATGCTAATTTTTTTTTATATGCTGTTACCGTCAAAATTAACTTTATGTTTTAATATATTTTCACATGAATTTTTCAGGAAACAATAGTTGCAGCATGGTATGAACAGGTAAGTCCAGGAGAATAAATAAATTGTTCTTTTAAATAAGGTTGTACGTTTTAGTAATACAGAACTTTGAAATGATATTAATCATGATTAGTATGTTTTGGTTCTAACTTACATTTGCCCAAAATGATGGGTCAAACAGGTTATGAATTTAAAGCTGGCATGGTCTTTGGTACCATCAACATTTATCTTTGTTTTTTCTTTAGATTTTTAATAATGGGCATCCAAAATGTAGGCAAAAAATTTTTTTTAACCTACAGTGTTTAAAACTTGAACTGAAAATGTTCCAGCACAAGTAAAACTTTGGAAATGGGGAAAAAAGATGAAACAAATTATTTAAATAGTTGACACACTTTTAAAGGTTACTTTATTTTTAAGATGGCTATTCTGTTGATGTGTTGAAAACAAATTTAGACAGATTTTTTAAAATGATTCTTGAACTGATTCACCCTGTTTTATTTAAACATTAATTTTTATTTACCCACCACTACAGAAATAGTTTTTACCTTATGTGCTAGGCTTTAATTGCTCTGTTGTTTGCATTTTTAAAGGTATCATGTATTTAAAACAATTAAACAAAACAAAATACAATTTACTAGTTTTTAAATTGGCATTTTAAAAAATATCCCTATTTAACCTCGGGAATGCGAGTCCTATGTGGCAGCCAACCATTCATTCCTTCATTAACAACCAAAAAAAACTGGAAAAATTGAATTAGAGTTGTCAGAAATTGATTATAAATCAACATTTTATTTTTAAAAGCAATCAAATAGATGCATGTTAAATATTTGATTCAAATTATAAAAATGAAATATTATGCATATTGATAAAAAAAATGAACAATAAATTGTTACTGTTTAATGGTCATGACACTAGTGTGTGTATAATATTTGCAGACTGCTGACAGGTCTAAAAATGACACACTAGTGTGTGTATAATATTTGCAGACTGCTGACAGGTCTAAAAATGACACACTAGTGTGTGTATAATATTTGCAGACTGCTGACAGGTCTAAAAATGACACACTAGTGTGTATAATATTTGCAGACTGCTGACAGGTCTAAAAATGACACACTAGTGTGTGTATAATATTTGCAGACTGCTGACAGGTCTAAAAATGACACACTAGTGTGTGTATAATATTTGCAGACTGCTGACAGGTCTAAAAATGACACACTAGTGTGTATAATATTTGCAGACTGCTGACAGGTCTAAAAATGACACACTAGTGTGTGTATAATATTTGCAGACTGCTGACAGGTCTAAAAATGACACACTAGTGTGTATAATATTTGCAGACTGCTGACAGGTCTAAAAATGACACACTAGTGTGTGTATAATATTTGCAGACTGCTGACAGGTCTAAAAATGACACACTAGTGTGTATAATATTTGCAGACTGCTGACAGGTCTAAAAATGACACACTAGTGTGTGTATAATATTTGCAGACTGCTGACAGGTCTAAAAATGACACACTAGTGTGTATAATATTTGCAGACTGCTGACAGGTCTAAAAATGACACACTAGTGTGTGTATAATATTTGCAGACTGCTGACAGGTCTAAAAATGACACACTAGTGTGTATAATATTTGCAGACTGCTGACAGGTCTAAAAATGACACACTGGTGTGTATAATATTTGCAGACTGCTGACAGGTCTAAAAATGACACACTAGTGTGTATAATATTTGCAGACTGCTGACAGGTCTAAAAATGACACACTAGTGTGTATAATATTTGCAGACTGCTGACAGGTCTAAAAATGACACACTAGTGTGTATAATATTTGCAGACTGCTGACAGGTCTAAAAATGACACACTAGTGTGTATAATATTTGCAGACTGCTGACAGGTCTAAAAATGACACACTAGTGTGTATAATATTTGCAGACTGCTGACAGGTCTAAAAATGACACACTAGTGTGTATAATATTTGCAGACTGCTGACAGGTCTAAAAATGACACACTAGTGTGTATAATATTTGCAGACTGCTGACAGGTCTAAAAATGACACACTAGTGTGTATAATATTTGCAGACTGCTGACAGGTCTAAAAATGACACACTAGTGTGTATAATATTTGCAGACTGCTGACAGGTCTAAAAATGACACACTGGTGTGTATAATATTTGCAGACTGCTGACAGGTCTAAAAATGACACACTAGTGTGTATAATATTTGCAGACTGCTGACAGGTCTAAAAATGACACACTAGTGTGTATAATATTTGCAGACTGCTGACAGGTCTAAAAATGACACACTAGTGTGTATAATATTTGCAGACTGCTGACAGGTCTAAAAATGACACACTAGTGTGTATAATATTTGCAGACTGCTGACAGGTCTAAAAATGACACACTAGTGTGTATAATATTTGCAGACTGCTGACAGGTCTAAAAATGACACACTAGTGTGTATAATATTTGCAGACTGCTGACAGGTCTAAAAATGACACACTAGTGTGTATAATATTTGCAGACTGCTGACAGGTCTAAAAATGACACACTGGTGTGTATAATATTTGCAGACTGCTGACAGGTCTAAAAATGACACACTAGTGTGTATAATATTTGCAGACTGCTGACAGGTCTAAAAATGACACACTAGTGTGTATAATATTTGCAGACTGCTGACAGGTCTAAAAATGACACACTAGTGTGTGTATAATATTTGCAGACTGCTGACAGGTCTAAAAATGACACACTAGTGTGTATAATATTTGCAGACTGCTGACAGGTCTAAAAATGACACACTAGTGTGTATAATATTTGCAGACTGCTGACAGGTCTAAAAATGACACACTAGTGTGTATAATATTTGCAGACTGCTGACAGGTCTAAAAATGACACACTAGTGTGTATAATATTTGCAGACTGCTGACAGGTCTAAAAATGACACACTAGTGTGTATAATATTTGCAGACTGCTGACAGGTCTAAAAATGACACACTAGTGTGTATAATATTTGCAGACTGCTGACAGGTCTAAAAATGACACACTAGTGTGTATAATATTTGCAGACTGCTGACAGGTCTAAAAATGACACACTAGTGTGTATAATATTTGCAGACTGCTGACAGGTCTAAAAATGACAAATACGTAACAGCCACGTTGGGTTTGATCATTGAACATATTGAGAAGTGATAGGTGAAAAAAATGACATTTTTGTATAAAAATCTACCTCCATGCTCGAAGCAGGTCAAATGAAATATAAAATATGAAACAAGTCTTTAACTTAAAAAATAAATGCACCTTCATAAACCACACCACTCATTAGAGGAAGGTATGATCTTTTCAAATTGACTGGTACAAAAGAAGACCTCCCTCTTGTCAAGTGTAATATTGGTAAGAAGTATAAAGATAGGATACCAGTAAATAAAAAAAAATAATAATCTCATATTAGATGTCTACATGTAAGCTGCTTTGGATTTTGTGTGCTATTTGTAACATTTAATTCTTTTACTTTTAAACAAAATTTGTTTCTCCTATACATCAATTGAGGCTTTATAAAATAAAATGTTGATACATAATTTTATTGCTTTACCTCCCTTGAATTGAATAAATCATTTTATTAAGCAAAACAAAAATCTCTAAATTAAGCATAAGCTGGGAAAGCAACATGTTTGTCTGAGTTGAGATTTAAATCCTTGCAATATCATTCTTCTTGTACAAGATCTGTTCCAACATGTGAACATGTTTGTCTGAGTTGAGATTTAAATCCTTGCGATATCATTCTTCTTGTACAAGATCTTTTCCAACATGTGAACATGTGTGAGTTGAGATTTAAATCCTTGCAATATCATTCTTCTTGTACAAGATCTTTTCCAGCATCTGAACATAAGCTTTCACTAAATATGAGTGATATTTATTTTGGTCATAAAATTTGATAATTATTTTGGCCTCATGACACAAGTTTTGGTTACCCTGCAATGTGCAGTGTTTGTTGTGTTTCACCTGAAAAGAAGAAAAATGTTAGTTCAATTAAAGATAGATAACTATTCTTAATGTGGTCTCCATGAGTTTGAGACGTGTCTCCATGAGTTTGAGACGTGTCTCCATGAGTTTGAGACGTGTCTCCATGAGTTTGAGACGTGTGTCTCTGAACTAAAAAAAAACAAAATAACTAATTTGTTATACACGAATCAAAACAAGAAACATATCTAAATATATGAAAAAAAATATTGACAGAAGTAATCTTTAATTTTAGTTGTGTTATAAAATAGATAGAGGTAGCCTGGTACCTAAAGTAAAATAAATGTATTAAAAAAAATCGTTTAATTCCAACAGTATTTCCTCAGAGGTAGAGAAACATTGTATTGAGGATAACTGAAACCCTCTGCTCAACATGGGGTACCCGGTATACACAAGAAAAAAAAAGTTCTTTAACAAAAACTAAAAAAAAAAGAAGAGTAAATTACAGTCACAACAATTTGAAGTACAGAATGATTTTTGTATTAAATAGCAATCAAACCATTCGTATCACCATGTATCAAGTTTGTATTTATATGGCAGAAAATATCACAGACCAGTTGAAAAAATATTTTGGCAGCAAAAATTCATTGCCGCTTTGTAAACAGGATTTATCTCACAAAGAAAAAAAAATAACAAGACTGCTTACTTGTGGGGGGGAAAAACCGAGATAATGCCAATGCTATAGTTAGTCACTCACACATATCTACATCAATAAAGAAAGAACAAAGCACTCCAACTTGAGCGGTGTTCATTTAAATAATGAGAAATGTCAAAATTTAACATATTATTCAAATAGGTGCACTCAAAATGATTGGATATCACATTACTTTTTAGTTAAATTGCTTTTTGTTGTTCAGCGGTTCCAATAAATTAAATAAATACATATAAAAATTCTCAACATAAAAAAATAAAAAATCACAATAACGAAAACTAAATCATTTTACAAAATGGCTATTTTTACCAAAGTAGTTTTAGCAAAGGATTGTAACTTGAAGAATTCCTGCAAGTACAATCGTAAAAAAAAATAATACAATTCCATTCAACAATATTTATCGAAAGTCAAAATACTGAAAAATACAATGAAAGCCAACAATCTTATTCTTGTTCCTTAGAACGGCAGCGTTTTATAATTCCAGACAGCTGCTGTATGATGTGTGTATTGTCAGCTGAGGGGTTACGGTGACTGTGTTTCAGATCTTGGAAGAGCTCACGCAACTTCTGTTCCATGACACGTTTTTGTAACTTTGGTTTGGTGTTATTTGAACGGTTACGCTTGTTAGCAAACCAAGATTTCACCTAAACATTATGAGGAAAGAAAAAGTGTTAGGAAAAGACGTAGTTGTTTTGAGAACTTTAAGGACAGGGTTCATTCCCATTTTACTTAGTTATTAACGGCAGGATCGTCGCATTATTTCTTTCTTGTATCAGGCTTTGTAGGAAATGTAAGGGGTATTTTGATGTATCTAATTTGTGGATAACCACTATGTCATACATTATTTCACAACTGAATCTTATTTTAGAATAAGATTAAGGTTCAGAATAGTGAGGATTAGCTTAATATACTTGTGATACACCAGATACTTAATATTCTTGCATATGTTTGAGCAAATAGAATGTTTAAGATGTTAAGTAAATTAAGAAATTATGTTAAAGCCACTTATGGATGACTTAAAAAGATTCTTCTGAAACATGAAACCTGCACACTAGATGTCCTAATTCACCTCCAGCTAACACAAATATGAGAAAGACTTACCTGATTTTCCGTAATCCCTCCCTGAAGCGCCATGCATTCTTTGTCTGATTTATTTGGATAGGGGTTATGAATATTATCTTCATACCACTTGGTCATTATCTCAATAGCTCGCTGGTTGAGGGGCTCATTATGTCGACCACATTGTGAACTGTTGCTGCTACTCCTTGGCTCATTCATGTCTTGCTCCGAGTTTCTGTCAGTTTCCACTCTCCCCGTGTCCATCTTATCACCCCTGGATTTGTAGTGTGATTTTTGCCTTCCTCTGCCTGTTTTACTGGTGGATGTGGATATTTTATCAGACTGGATCTGGTTTTTTCTTGGCCTGCCAAGGCGTCGAGGGACATTGTTTAAATCAGGAACCGACCTCTTACTTTGTTTGTTGGACAAACGGTTGTTGCGCATGGCGTCTGCCATAGATGGGAATCTGCGTTTGGCAGCATGGTAGTTGAGCAAAGTGGCCTCCAACTGATTGCTGCTCAACTTACAATTTGTTGGAGTCATGGAGGAGGGCATTGGGATAGGAGATGGCACATGATTTTTACTGTCCAAATAGTTAACTGGCTTTGGCCAAGGACTGTAATAACCAATCTCCTCTGATGTGTAACTGCCCTGGCTCAATGAAGGTCCAGGTGTGCTGGAGGCTGACGACGGGGGTGTTAAAGTAGCAGGACTATAAGCTATCATTCCTGAGCTGCTGATACTGCAGGAAGATGGTGTTGCAGAGCTAGGAGATCTAATGTCAGGCATGTATGAAAGTGACTCATAGAATGATGGCATCCCTTCAGGTTCATCAGCATCATCTGTTTCTTCATCTTCTTTGCTGCGTTCTAGCTGTGAGTGCTGCAATATTTCTGGACAGGGCTCCTCACTTTTCGGCCATGCTGCTGAAACGGACCAGGTATCATAAGATGGTCTAGAAAAAGCTGTAGTTGGGTGGGTATCACATGGCTCATAGTGTCCACCACTTGGCCATTGACTCCAATCTGTGTATGGAGAAAAGTGGCCTCTTGGTGCTCCCTGGTAGTATATATGGTTGTAAGTTGAGCATTGGCCATAGCACTGTTTGATGTATTGATCATACACTGAAGAATCTTGCACTGTCCAGTCAGGAAAGTTACTGCGTAAGGACAAGTTGTGCATATTTAATGAAGTCCCAGCTGACTCTGCTGTCTTAAACACCTGAGAATGACTGTGGGGATGTACTGATAATGGCTGACAGCTGTAGTCTTGAAGGGGGCCATCCCCATTGGTGTACTTGTCATTCTGCAGATATTCAGAATCGTCATATTCTTTTTTCAAAGTCATATTGACTTTCTGCAATGTTACTTCACCGTCTATTAGAGAGCTGGCGTGAGAGAATTCATTGCAATAATCACTCTGCAGATCCCTGCTAGATAAACTTTCGGGCCTGAAGTCTGTCATAGATATGTCAAAAATACCTTTATCTGAAATGAGAGGCTTGCGAGTTTCATCATCCAGGTCAATAATTAAATTTTCATGAGATTCACTTCTGGTATTGTTCTGGCTCAAACCATCAATGGACATCATGCTGTTCTCTTGAAATGATTGATAATCATCCAGTGTAGAAAATATTGTGCTGAATTCAATATTTTCATATTGGTCACCGAGATTAGGTATTACCTGTGGGTTTTCATGGCCTGTTAGTGAATCATAATGGGGACTGTACAAATTTTCAGTGCAACTGATGGGCACTAGATGAGGGTAGCTTTGGTAGTTGACCTCAGTCACCAAAGGAGAGCGCTTCTGAAAATCTGATCCTTTATCATCTGAAATCAATAGCGCATTGCACATACTATTGCCACTGCGCATATCAAAGTAATGAGTGCTTGGTGTCACGCTTCCGGTCATTTTGGATTCTGAAGAGTCACTGCTGTGTCCATCATCATAAGTGTCCAGATCAATTATGTGCAAACTCAAATGATCTGCACAAAAATCTTTCGCAGTTGTAGATGTAGAAAAATTAATTATCTGAGTGCAATCTTCAGTAGTTTTGTAAGACTCAGGGGCGATCAATTGTCGTTCCTCCCAAATATCTGAGTAGAAAATTAAAACATATTGACAGTTGGTGTGAGTTCTTAAGGTCATTAGAGGAAAATACTTATCTATGTACATAATGCTAAATTTTCAAGTACATCAAAACATTTAAACGTTCTTTAATTTAGGGGTAAATAAAAAGTTAATCAATATTAAATGGGGCTTTATTTTGCCAAACATTGCATACAAATAAATAATATTTTAAATATCAAAATGAGACTAATGCGAAGAGATAGCACCGTGACTTTGTTTGCAAAACATTTAGGGTTCAGGGATACATTTAGGAAATTCTTTCATTATTTTTAAACGTTATATTCTTAATTTTACGGGTCACGACAATCAAGTTGGTGGCCATGGTCATGGTAAAAAACGCAGTCTTCGCATTTAGGCCTACCCAAAATTATATTTGTACTCCCAGTGCCCATTTTATGCAATTAAATAAGTAGGCCTATACCTATACTATGGGAAAAAAATTTGGTCGGAAGCTTTTGTATGAAATATAATTATATTATATTATCTATTCCAGTTTACCGTTTACTTTACCTTTAGTATTTATATCTGGAGCAAATGATCCAACCCCAATGCCAGCTGGGCGGCCTGTAATTTTGTTTGCGGTTTCCAGGTCCGATATTTCTTCAGTCAATTTATCAAGTGCTTCTTTATCTGCGGTTGCTTTATCATTTAATTCTTCCTTTTTCTGGACGTCCGACGGAATGTCTAAATCAATTTTAATAACGCTCCTATTCTCACCACAATCTTGGGTGTCATCAGTAGTAGAAGAAATGTCAACAATAACCTGGTTGTGTTTTTCGTTTATTTTGTTTGCGCCACATAGTTTTGAACGGGTCGTCATTCCTTGTTCCACTAAAGAAGATGATGGTGTGTCCGCCATCAGTGCTTACTTAATCATAGAATAATTATTTATTACACAGAAGCTAACTTTGATGAAAAAAACGCTGTTGTTTGATCATTCCATGTGTTTCCCAGCTTTAGAAGTTTTGCAACCAAACTTCCCTCAACTTCCTTGTGTACGTGAGGTACTGATTTCCTTTCTCTTCTCTCGCAACAGTTTTGTAACGGATTACATCATTGGCTCACCACAATATATTTCTTTTATGTGATTGGTTTCTGAAGTTAGGCCTACGATTTTAATTGGATATTTTTATTTAGTACCTGTAACAGTGGTAATGTGACTTGTCATGTGACTTAAAAACTTTTTGTTTTGTTTTTGTTTTAAATTGAAAAAAAAAAAATGAACTGGATCAGTCGTTCACAACCTTTTTGCACCAAAGGGCCAGATTCACGACATCAAATTTGCTTTCCGGACAACTTAGCGACATAAAATAAAAATCTTAAAACGTTGATCAATGAAGGTTAGACCTATATTCCTAATATTAGTTACCGGTACTGCAACACAGGGAGGAATAACCCATGACTATAGAGTCAGACTATAGAAATAACTACATTTATTTTTATACAAATTATAGGTCTCTCTTTTATTAATATACATGTATATAAAATGTTCGGTCTCAAAAGAATTTCATATTCAAGATAATCTCAGGACATTTTTCACTCCCAATTTGGTTTTATAAGTCCAAAGGGCAAATTATGATTTCTGACACAGGAAATGATAGAATAGTTCTACTTCTATTAACTAGTCAACATTTCCATTCAGTATTGGACATTGTTCCACGAATTTTGATAAAAAAACTATACATATTATCGCAGTTATTTTTATAGGTCCGTCGATGCGGATCGGATGATAGTTAAGGACTGCAGACAAGGAAGCTTTCAATTAGTTTTATGCTTACAAAATTAATGCGAATCCCTTTACATTTATATACATATATATAAGTAATTTCATGACTTAAAGAGGAAAGAGACTGACACCCTCTCCTCCCCCCTACCTCCCCTCTCTCTACCCAACCGTGGTGCAGGCACGAAATCAACGCCTGACACAACTGGATGCCCTCGGAGCACTCGCAATGCAACAACTATTACTGAACACATATTGGCTACACCAGCGTTCTCCAAACGTTGGTCGGCGGACCTGCACCGGCCCGCCAGCCTTACGCTGCCGGTCCGCACAACATGATTATTTATATTCTAGTAAAAAGATATAAAATTAAAAATCTGGAACTGGTCCACCAAACTGAAGGGCTTGGGAAACTCTGGGCCATCATGGCATCAATGTAAACTAGGGATTATAGCTGACATGGTGGTCCATTATGGCATCAATGTCAACTAGGGCGTATAGCTGACATGGTGGTTCATTATGGCATAAATGTCAAATAGGGCTTATAGCTGACATGGTGGTCCATCATGGCATCAATGTCAACTAATGCTTATAGCTGACATGGTGGTCCATCATGGCATCAATGACAACTAAGGCTTATAGCTGCCACAGTGGTCCATCATGACATCAATGTCAACTAGGGCTTATAGCTGCCACAGTGGTCCATCACGGCATCAATGTCAGCTAGGGCTTATAGCTGATTATAGCTGACATGGTGGTCCATCATGGCATCAATGTCAACTAGGGCTTATAGCTGACATGGTGGTCCATCGTGGCTCAATGTCAACTAGGGCTTATAGCTGACATGGTGGTCCATCATGGCTTCAATGTCAACTAGGGCTTATAGCTGACATGGTGGTCCATCCTGGCATCAATGTCAACTAGGGCTTGTAGCTGACATGGTGGTCCACCATGGCATCAATGTCAGCTAGGACTTATAGCTGACATGGTGGTCCACCATGGCATCAATGTCAACTAGGGTTTATAGCTGACATGGTGGTCCATTATGGCATCAATGTCAACTAGGGATGATAGCACACATGGTGGTCAATCCTGGCATCAATATCAACTAGGACTTATAGCTGACATGGTGGTCCATCAAGGCATCATTGTCAACTAGGGCTTATAGCTGCTTATAGCTGACATGGTGGTCCATCATGTCATCAATGTCAACTAGGGTTTATAGCTGCTTATAGCTGACATGTTGGACCATCATGGCATCAATGTCAACTAGGGCTTATAGCTGTCATGGTGGTCCAGCATGGCATCCACGTCAACTAGGGCTTATAGCTGATATGGTGGTCCATTATGGCATCAATGTCAACTAGGGCTTATAGCTGACATGGTGGTCCATTATGGCATCAATGTCAACTAGGGCGTATAGGTGCTTATAGCTAACATGGTGGTCCATTGTGACATCAATGTCAACTAGGGCTTATAGCTGACATGGTGGTCCATTATGGCATCAATGTCAACTAATGCTTATAGCTGACATGGTGGTCCATCATGGCATCAATGTCAACTAGGGCTTATAGCTGAAAGGGTGGTCCATCATGGCATCAATGTCAACTAGGGCTTATAGCTGACATGGTGGTCCATAATGGCATCAATGTCAACTAGTGCGTAGAGGTGCTTATAGCTAACATGGTGGTCCATTATGACATCAATGTCAACTAGGGCTTATAGCTGACATGGTGGTCCATCATGGCATACATGTCAGCTGGGGCTTCTCTCTCGGGTTCTGGGGATCCTTCGCGATATTTAGTAAACAAAAGACACCGGACCAAGTGGGTGCTGGCGGGCGGCCAAGTGGGTTCTGGCGGGCCGCCAAGTGGGTTCTGGCGGGCCGCCAAGTGGGTGCTGGCGTGCCGCCAAGTGGGTGCTGGCGGGCCGAATGTTGTGCAGGCCTGGTTTAATTGTTTAAGTCCTATTTCAATCCACCTGCAATCCCACAATCCCTGGATCCCGACTTACGTCATGCCGACCTTGTACTGCACGCACACTGAGCTGCTCGTGATCCATTCTTTTCCATTCAAATAAATTATTGGTTTTGGCAAAACGGAAAGGAGTATACTGAATAGTACAGACCCGCGGAGGTCGAGGCCAGCAGTTTTTATGTTGCTGAATATTTGCCCGTGTGTTTCGCTATCATGTGCTACATGAGAATTTACCGTGTCCACTGGCGTCCACCAGTGTGGTAACTACATGGTGTTACCCCGCCCAGACTTCCCAATGGACCTCACCCGTTTGCTTGTTCTGGTGACACCCTGTTCTTCCGGCAATTAGCCCTTGTATGTGACTAGATCCTTGTATGTGACTAGATCCTTGTATGTGACCAGATCCTTGTATGTGACCAGATCCTTGTATGTGACCAGATCCTTGTATGTGACCAGATCCTTGTATGTGACCAGATCCTTGTATGTGACCAGATCCTTGTATGTGACCAGATCCTTGTATGTGACCAGATCCTTGTATGTGACCAGATCCTTGTATGTGACCAGATCCTTGTATGTGACCAGATCCTTGTATGTGACCAGATCCTTGTATGTGACCAGATCCTTGTATGTGACCAGATCCTTGTATGTGACCAGATCCTTGTATGTGACCAGATCCTTGTATGTGACCAGATCCTTGTATGTGACCAGATCCTTGTATGTGACCAGATCCTTGTATGTGACTAGATCCTTGTATTTAACTAGATCCTTGTATGTAACTAGTGCGGTTATGAAAACTTCTAGAGCGAGCTCTGTCAAATTTTCCATTTTGTGTCACCCCCCTGTGAGGGTATCACCCCCGAGCAGTTCGCACCCCAAGGGATGCTACGGCCTTCCTTTTGTTTAAGATGTCGCCATGACAAGCTGTCATTCATCCCCTGCTATGTCTGATTTTGTACTATTTTTGTTCTTCAGGGCATCATTGACCAGGTACAAAAGCACAAACTACTCTTCATTGAGACACAGGATGCCGCAGAGACGTCCCTGGCACTGCTCAATTATCAGAAGGTAATCAGTTGGTCCCTAGCAGTACTCTATCAGAAGATAATCAGTTGGTCCCTAGCAGTACTCTATCAGAAGGTAATCAGTTGGTCCCTAGCAGTACTCTATCAGAAGGTAATCAGTTGGTCCCTAGCAGTACTCAATTATCAGAAGGTAATCAGTTGGTCCCTAGCAGTACTCTATCAGAAGGTAATCAGTTGGTCCCTAGCAGTACTCTATCAGAAGGTAATCAGTTGGTCCCTAGCAGTACTCTATCAGAAGGTAATCAGTTGGTCCCTAGCAGTACTCAATTATCAGAAGGTAATCAGTTGGTCCCTAGCAGTACTCTATCAGAAGGTAATCAGTTGGTCCCTACCAGTACTCTATCAGAAGGTAATCAGTTGGTCCCTAGCAGTACTCAATTATCAGAAGGTAATCAGTTGGTCCCTAGCAGTACTCAATATCAGAAGGTAATCCGTTCAGTTGGTCCCTAGCAGTACTCTATTATCAGAAGGTAATCCGTTCAGTTGGTCCCTAGAAGTACTCAATTATCAGAAGGTAATCCGTTCAGTTGGTCCCTAGCAGTACTCAATTATCAGAAGGTAATCAGTTGGTCCCTAGCAGTACTCTATCAGAAGGTAATCAGTTGGTCCCTACCAGTACTCTATCAGAAGGTAATCAGTTGGTCCCTAGCAGTACTCAATTATCAGAAGGTAATCAGTTGGTCCCTAGCAGTACTCAATATCAGAAGGTAATCCGTTCAGTTGGTCCCTAGCAGTACTCTATTATCAGAAGGTAATCCGTTCAGTTGGTCCCTAGAAGTACTCAATTATCAGAAGGTAATCCGTTCAGTTGGTCCCTAGCAGTACTCAATTATCAGAAGGTAATACGTTCAGTTGGTCCCTAGCAGTACTCAATTATCAGAAGGTAATCCGTTCAGTTGGTCCCTAGCAGTACTCAATTATCAGAAGGTAATACGTTCAGTTGGTCAGTGTTGGTTTCATGTGCTCCCTCTTTTGTTTATTTTTGTCAATACTTCAAGTCCCACCACACAAGTTCCACCCCACGAGTCCCACCCCACGAGTCCCACCTCACGAGTCCCACCCCGCGAGTCCCACCTCACGAGTCCCACCCCACGAGTCCCACCTCACGAGTCCCACCTCACGTGATATTCCGCATTTCATGTGATGACAGAAAGTTCAAATGTATCCTATTGCCATGTGACTTAATGAGGTTTTGTGTGAAGTTTGAAAGATTGGAAGATTGGAAGATTGAAAGATTGGAAGATTGGAAGATTGTTGGCATAACTTTTAGAGCTGACCTACAGTTCTTGAAAGGTTTGAGATCACAAAAATTCAAAGTTCCCCCTAAGTGTGTTTGAAAGATTGGAAGATTGTTGGCATAACTTTTAGAGCTGACCTACAGTTCTTGAAAGGTTTGAGATCACAAAAATTCAAAGTTCCCCCTAAGTGTGTTTGAAAGATTGGAAGATTGTTGGCATAACTTTTAGAGCTGACCTACAGTTCTTGAAAGGTTTGAGATCACAAAAATTCAAAGTTCCTCCTAAGTGTGTTTGAAAGACTCATTACAAAGATATACCAAGAATGAACATGATTACCCAACCAAATCTCATGGAGGTAAACAACGTAAAGGAATTTTGAAATTCAAGGTAAACGGCTCTGTTTAAAAATGAATTTTGCATATTTTCTAAATCTGAAACTCAGATTGTTTTTCTTGTTCCTGCAGGCTTGTGACAACGGTCGCGGTGCTGTCTTGTTGTCTGTGGCGAGAGGGAAAGTTTCCGAGGGTATCGACTTTGGTAAGTTGACCGGCCGGAAAAAGAAAAAAGTTATATTTTCTTACTTTCCGTACAGGTTTGTGCCAAAAGAATCCATTGACCCAACGGACGTTTTTAATCAGTTGCGAAGCTTTGGGGTGGGGGGTGTGTGTGGGGGTGGAGCGGGGTGTGTGGTGGTGAGGGGTTCGACCAACCTGAGTAGGACTTTTAAGTTTTGTATATAATATTAAATCAATGCTGCGTGTTTGTGTCAGTAGGCCCACTTTTGAGAGTTCGCCCTCTCGTCTTTTAGTCAAGGTACGCCACTCCAGGTAATATATTTTGATATACAGATTTAAACTGATGAGTGTTTCGAGCTGCCTCATATATTATGTGTAATGCTTAGTATCGTTTTCTCTCGTATAGACCATCATATATTATGTGTAATGCTTAGTATCGTTTTCTCTCGTATAGACCATCATATATTATGTGTAATGCTTAGTATCGTTTTCTCTCGTATAGACCATCATATATTATGTGTAATGCTTAGTATCGTTTTCTCTCGTATAGACCATCATATATTATGTGTAATGCTTAGTATCGTTTTCTCTTGTATAGACCATCATATATTATGTGTAATGCTTAGTATCGTTTTCTCTCGTATAGACCATCATATATTATGTGTAATGCTTTGTATCGTTTTCTCTCGTATAGACCATCATATATTATGTGTAATGCTTAGTATCGTTTTCTCTCGTATAGACCATCATATATTATGTGTAATGCTTAGTATCATTTTCTCTCGTATAGACCATCATATATTATGTGTAATGCTTAGTATCGTTTTCTCTCGTATAGACCATCATATATTATGTGTAATGCTTAGTATCATTTTCTCTCGTATAGACCATCATATATTATGTGTAATGCTTAGTATCCTTTTCTCTCGTATAGACCATCATATATTATGTGTAATGCTTAGTATCGTTTTCTCTCGTATAGACCATCATTATGGGCGAGCTGTCATCATGTTTGGTGTGCCGTACGTTTACACGCAGAGCAGGATCTTGAAGGTACTGAAAACATGATTTGAATTGCTGACATACTTTGGAGTAAATAATTTTATGCTGCAGACGTTGACAGTGACCTATTAAGGAAACAACTGATATTTCAATTCTGGCATGACGACATCAAGGAGGAATTTTATTCACTTTTGGAGAAAGACAAAAAAAACCGCTAAAAAAATCAATTTCAAAATTTAAAAAACAACAATAAAAAAAATATCTAGAAAATCAGAGATTTCCACTAAGGTCATGGTCACTTAGTGTTGCTACTCAGAGCACCAAGCCCTCAGTGACCAGTACTGGGTTTGTTCTTGTCCACAGTTGGTCTCCTGCCCTTTTTAATGCTCACCCAGCAAATTTGTTGTGCTATCCATATTAGGAAGGGAGCCCAAGTAGGATAAATTAAAAAAAAAAAAAAAAAAAAAATTTCAAATACATCAAGTTGTAAGGCCCCGACTAGCATTTTGCTCTATACATCAAGTTGTAAGGCCCCGACTAGCATTTTGCTCTATACATCAATTTTTAAGGCCCCGACTAGCATTTTGCTCTATACATCAAGTTGTAAGGCCCCGACTGGCATTTTGCTCTATGCATCAAGTTGTAAGGCCCCGACTAGCATTTTGTTCTATTCATCAAGTTGTAAGGCCCTGACTAGCATTTTGCTCTATACATCAAGTTGTAAGGCCCTGACTAACATTTTGCTCTATACATCAAGTTGTAAGGCCCCAACTAGCATTTTGCTCTATTCATCAAGTTGTAAGGCCCTGACTAACATTTTGCTCTATACATCAAGTTGTAAGGCCCCGACTAGCATTTTGCTCTATACATCAAGTTGTAAGGCCCCGACTAGCATTTTGCTCTATACATCAAGTTGTAAGGCCCCGACTAGCATTTTGCTCTATTCATCAAGTTGTAAGGCCCTGACTAGCATTTTGCTCTATTCATCAAGTTGTAAGGCCCTGACTAGCATTTTGCTCTATTCATCAAGTTGTAAGGCCCTGACTAGCATTTTGCTCTATACATCAAGTTGTAAGGCCCCAACTAGCATTTTGTTCTATTCATCAAGTTGTAAGGCCCCGACTAGCATTCTGCTCTATACATCAAGTTGTAAGGCCCCAACTAGCATTTTGCTCTATTCATCAAGTTGTAAGGCCCTGACTAACATTTTGCTCTATACCTCAAGTTGTAAGGCCCCAACTAGCATTTTGTTCTATTCATCAAGTTGTAAGGCCCTGACTAGCATTTTGCTCTATACATCAAGTTGTAAGGCCCTGACTAACATTTTTCTCTCTACATCAAGTTGTAAGGCCCCAACTAGCATTTTGCTCTATTCATCAAGTTGTAAGGCCCTGACTAACATTTTGCTCTATACATCAAGTTGTAAGGCCCCAACTAGCATTTTGTTCTATTCATCAAGTTGTAAGGCCCCGACTAGCATTTTGCTCTATACATCAAGTTGTAAGGCCCCGACTAGCATTTTGCTCTATACATCAAGTTGTAAGGCCCCGCCTAGCATTTTGCTCTATTCATCAAGTTGGAAGGCCCTGACTAGCATTTTGCTCTATTCATCAAGTTGTAAGGCCCTGACTAGCATTTTGCTCTATACATCAAGTTGTAAGGCCCCAACTAGCATTTTGTTCTATTCATCAAGTTGTAAGGCCCCGACTAGCATTCTGCTCTATACATCAAGTTGTAAGGCCCCAACTAGCATTTTGCTCTATTCATCAAGTTGTAAGGCCCTGACTAACATTTTGCTCTATACATCAAGTTGTAAAGCCCCAACTAGCATTTTGTTCTATTCATCAAGTTGTAAGGCCCTGACTAGCATTTTGCTCTATACATCAAGTTGTAAGGCCCTGACTAACATTTTTCTCTATACATCAAGTTGTAAGGCCCCAACTAGCATTTTGCTCTATTCATCAAGTTGTAAGGCCCTGACTAACATTTTGCTCTATACATCGAGTTGTAAGGCCCCAACTAGTATTTTGTTCTATTCATCAAGTTGTAAGGCCCTGACTAACATTTTGCTCTATACATCAAGTTGTAAGGCCCCGACTAGCATTTTGCTCTATTCATCAAGTTGTAAGGCCCTGACTAACATTTTGCGCTATACATCAAGTTGTAAGGCCCTGACTAGCATTTTGCTCTATACATCAAGTTGTAAGGCCCCGACTAGCATTTTGCTCTATTCATCAAGTTGTAAGGCCCTGACTAACATTTTTCTCTATACATCAAGTTGTAAGGCCCTGACTGGCATTTTGCTCTATAAATCAAGTTGAAAGGCACCAACTGGCATTTTGCTCTATTCATCAAGTTGTAAGGCCCTGACTAGCATTTTGCTCTATAAATCAAGTTGTAAGGCCCCAACTTACATTTTGCTCTATACATCAAGTTGTAAGGCCCCAACTTACATTTTGCGCTATACATCAAGTTGTAAGGCCCTGACTGGCATTTTGCTCTATAAATCAAGTTGTAAGGCCCCAACTTACATTTTGCTCTATACATCGAGTTTTAAGGCCCCGACTAGCATTTTGCTCTATACATCGAGTTTTAAGGCCCCGACTGGCTGTTAAACTACTGTTAAACACACTGTTAATTGTAGACACCATGTTGATTGTAGACACTCCCATTGATTGTTCTTCTTACACACCAGGCTCGTTTAGAATACCTGAGAGACCAGTACCAGATCAGGGAGAACGACTTTCTGACATTTGATGCCATGCGTCATGCAGCCCAGTGTGTGGGGCGCGCCCTCCGAGGGAAGACGGACTACGGCATCATGATCTTCGCTGACAAGGTGAGCCGGCTTGTGGTGAAGTCTTTCCTTGTGTTGTCTCATGTCATAGGGTTTTCCCCGTCGCATGCGGCTTAGGTTAGGTTTCAGTCTTCTGCCCAGCTTTGACTTTAAGATACTGAAATAATTTTCCAGAGATTTGCCCGGGCTGATAAGAGAGGCAAGATACCACGTTGGATACAAGAGCACCTGACGGATAATCTGTGTAATTTGTCCACGGACGAGGCTGTGCAAGTGGCAAAACGTTTCCTCCGGCTAATGGCACAACCTTTTAGCCGCGTGAGTTTGCATGAGTTTTTTTATATATTCTGTTTGTGTTGAAAACAAATGTTTTAATTTAGTGGCAGCAGATTTGAATAGGGGAGGGGGGAGGAGCAAACATGGGGAGGTGCTAACATGGGAGGAGCTAACAGGAGGAGGGGCTAACAGGGGGAGGAGCAAACAGGGGAATGAGCTAATCAGCTAATTTTGAGGCTATTGGAAAGAATCATGAAGTAAACATAAGACCCAATCATCAAAATAATGACCTGAAAAAGACATCAACTTAAAACGTGATACTGACATACATTATATTGTTATGTACATATATACATACAAACTTTCATAAATAGAAACATTCATACGTACAAACATACATACAAAGAGTTTAGTTATTACTGTTTGTTAATTATTCCAAACTTTTATTATAGACCAGTCACCCCAAAAACATACTAGTGACCCCATAGACTAAATACCCCCCAAAACATACTAGTGACCCCATAGACTAAATACCCCAATAACATACTAATGACCCCATAGACTAAATACCCCAAATAACATACTAATGACCACATATACTAATTACCCCAATAACATACTAATGACCCCATAGACTAAATACCCCAATAACATATTAATGACCCCATAGACTAAATACCCTAAAACATACTAATGACCCCATAGACTAAATAACCCAATAACATACTAATGACCCCATAGACTAAATACCCCAATAACATACTAATGACCCCATAGACTAAATACCAATGTGTTGATATTATGACTAATCCAATGTGTTGATATCATGACTAATCCAGTGTGTTGATATCATGACTAATCCAGTGTGTTGATATTATGACTAATCCAATGTGTTGATATCATGACTAATCCAATGTGTTGCTATCATGACTAATCCAATGTGTTGATATCATGACTAATCCAGTGTGTTGTTATCATGACTAATCCAATGTGTTGATATTATGACTAATCCAATGTGTTGCTATCATGACTAATCCAGTGTGTTGATATCATGACTAATCCAATGTGTTGCTATCATGACTAATCCAATGTGTTGCTATCATGACTAATCCAATGTGTTGCTATCATGACTAATCCAATGTGTTGCTATCATGACTAATCCAATGTGTTGTTATATCCAACAGAAAGACCAGCTGGGATTATCACTGCTAACACTTGAACAGCTTCAGTCTGAGGAGATGCAGAAGAAGATTGAGTGCAAGATGCAGCATGTATAGCAAGCATTGAGTGCAAGATGCATCATGTATTGCAAGCATTGAGTGCAAGATGCAGCATGTATAGCAAGCATTGAGTGCAAGATGCAGCATGTATAGCAATCATTGAGTGCAAGGTGCAGCATGTAAAGCAATCATTGAGTGCAAGATGCAGCATGTATAGGAAGCATTGAGTGCAAGGTGCAGCATGTAAAGCAAGCATTGAGTGCAAGATGCAGCATGTATAGCAAGATGTTGGTTGGGAGTTCATCTCACAATTGTTGTATGAGTTTAGATATTGTTATCTCTAATTAATTTTTTGTGAACGTCTGAGACTGAAATGTTAGTGTACCCAAAAAATGTTAGTGTACACATTTGTAAAGTGTTTGTTTTCCTACATTTTGTTAAACAAATCTTTGTAAACAGTTAGCTTGGTTTCATACGAATGTGTGCGTACATGGTAACAGGGAAACATATACATACACCACAAACAACCATCTGGGCATGGTAACAGGGAAACATATACATACACCACAAACAACCATCCGGGCATGGTAACAGGGAAACATATACGTACACCACAAACAACCATCCGGGCATGGTAACAGGGAAACATATAAGTACACCACAAACAACCATCCGGGCATGGTAACAGGGAAACATATACGTACACCACAAACAACCATCCGGGCATGGTAACGGGGAAACATATACATACACCACAAACAACCATCCGGGCATGGTAACAGGGAAACATATACGTACACCACAAACAACCATCCGGGCATGGTAACAGGGAAACATACGTACACCACAAACAACCATCCGGGCATGGTAACAGGGAAACATATACGTACACCACAAACAACCATCCGGGCATGGTAACAGGGAAACATATACGTACACCACAAACAACCATCTGGGCATGGTAACAGGGAAACATATACGTACACCACAAACAACCATCTGGGCATGGTAACAGGGAAACATATACATACACCACAAACAACCATCCGGGCATGGTAACAGGGAAACATATACGTACACCACAAACAACCATCCGGGCATGGTAACAGGGAAGCTTATACGTACACCACAAACAACCATCCGGGCATGGTAACAGAGAAACATATACATACACCACAAACAACCATCCGGGCATGGTAACAGGGAAACATATACGTACACCACAAACAACCATCCGGGCATGGTAACAGGGAAACATATACGTACACCACAAACAACCATCCGGGCATGGTAACAGGGAAACATATAAGTACACCACAAACAACCATCCGGGCATGGTAACAGGGAAACATACGTACACCACAAACAACCATCCGGGCATGGTAACAGGGAAACATATACATACACCACAAACAACCATCCGGGCATGGTAACAGGGAAACATATACGTACACCACAAACAACCATCCGGGCATGGTAACAGGGAAACATATACGTACACCACAAACAACCATCCGGGCATGGTAACAGGGAAACATATACGTACACCACAAACAACCATCTGGGCATGGTAACAGAGAAACATATACGTACACCACAAACAACCATCTGGGCATGGTAACAGGGAAACATATACATACACCACAAACAACCATCCGGGCATGGTAACAGGGAAACATATACATACACCAAAAATAACCATCCAGGCAATGACTACAACATTGGCTATGAGATTTAGACATAGGAGTGATGTGCCAGTATATAGATGGTGGCCAGGATTATAATCTAATCTTGGCCGGGGTTATACAGATCTGATGTTGGACGTTGTATTTGATAGTGGCATGGATGATACAGATCTACTGTTGAATGTGTGATATCTAATAGTTGCATGGATTATAGGGATATAATGTATGTTAGGAACTCTATTGCCAGCCCTTGTGAATTGCCAAGAAGGATAACGCTTGAAAACATGACTTTGTGGACACAATGTGTTGTCTTGTTTTCTGTTGAAATTTGGCATTGTTGCAACCTAACTATCTCTGATCAACTTATTGTCATGTTACTCAGTTGGTACATATAATATAATATCATATGTTATTTCTCACATAACTAACACCATGAGTTGACCTCACGTATGTTCTCAATTGTTGTTATATTGGAAACAATAAATGTGTTCATTCTTGTTGTTTATAATAAAACCCTGAACTGCCTTCTGTGTGATTGTCATCATTGGAGCATTGCCTTCTGTGTGATTGTCATCATTGGAGCACTGCCTTCTGTGTGATTGTCATCATTGGAGCACTGCCTTCTGTGTGATTGTCATCATTGGAGCATTGCCTTCTGTGTGATTGTCATCATTGGAGCACTGCCTTCTGTGTGATTGTCATCATTGGAGCACTGCCTTCTGTGTGATTGTCATCATTGGAGCACTGCCTTCTGTGTGATTGTCATCATTGGAGCATTGCCTTCTGTGTGATTGTCATCATTGGAGCATTGCCTTCTGTGGGATTGTCATCATTGGAGCATTGCCTTCTGTGTGATTGTCATCATTGGAGCACTGCCTTCTGTGTGATTGTCATCATTGGAGCATTGCCTTCTGGGTGATTGTCATCATTGGAGCATTGCCTTCTGTGTGATTGTCATCATTGGAGCATTGCCTTCTGTGTGATTGTCATCATTGGAGCATTGCCTTCTGTGTGATTGTCATCATTGGAGCACTGCCTTCTGTGTGATTGTCATCATTGGAGCATTGCCTTCTGTGTGATTGTCATCATTGGAGTATTTCTGATGGCTTTGTTTGGTGTAGATGTGGCCAACCTGAGCCGTTTACAGCAGTGCTTCTCAAACTTTTTAGTATGGCGGACCGGCAGGAATTTTTCCATTGCACCAGGGACCGGTGCACTATTTTTCTTGTACTGACGTGGTAGCGAAATGAGTTTTCTTGAAAACTTCTGCGGACCGGCGGATGATGGCCCACGGACCGGCACCGGTCCGCGGACCACCACTTTGAGTAGCACTGGTTTACAGTACATTATCAACTTACGACCACGATAGGTTCCGACAGACCGGTTGTAACACGATTTTGGTCGTAGGCTGAGTGCGCTGTGTGTACAGTAATGTAAAGTGATGGTATAAAATATTTCAGTTTGATTATATCATAAATGTCTTTTATTATTGTTAAAAATCATTATTTTCGATGTTCACGACCGCCGATGATTGCAGACAACCCCGTTCGACTGATAATTGAGGCAGAAATAAATCTGAAATCTAATATGGCTAGTGATTGTGGTCGTAAAGTCGAATGGTCGTAAGTTGCATAGGTCGTAGGTCGAGCACTAGCTGTATTTCTCAAAGCAAAGTCATCAGGTAAGTCCAGGGGTCAAATCCCGAGGGATTGGGGGTGTGGGGGGGGGGGGAAAGAGTGTGGGAACTCACCCAAGCCAAACCACACACCACACCCCCCATCCCCCCATATCTAATTACTGATTATTAGGAACAAAAAATACAAGAACAGTTTCCATTTCCATGTGATCCTGCAGGACTTGAACCATGTGTACATCATAAGGTGACATCGTGTAGAGTGACATCATGGAGAGTGACATCATGGAGAGGGACATCATGGAGAGGGACATCATGGAGAGGGACATCATGGAGAGGGACATCATGGAGAGGGACATCATGGAGAGGGACATCATGGAGAGGGACATCATGGAGAGGGACATCATGGAGAGGGACATCATGGAGAGGGACATCATGGAGAGGGACATCATGGAGAGGGACATCATGGAGAGGGACATCATGGAGAGGGACATCATGGAGAGTGACATCATGGAGAGGGACATCATGGAGAGGGACATCATGGAGAGTGACATCATGGAGAGGGACATCATGGAGAGGGACATCATGGAGAGGGACATCATGGAGAGGGACATCATGGAGAGGGACATCATTGAGGGTGACATTGTGATGAGTGACAGAAGTTAGTGTGACATTGTGGAGAGGGACATCATGGAGCGTGACACTGTGTCAAGTGACATGGAGTGTGACATCAGTGAGTGTGACATCAGTGAGAGGGACATCATGGAGCGTTACATCATGGAGAGGACATCATGTGGTGTGACATTGTGTAGAGTGACATCATGTAGAGTGACATCGTGGAGAGTGACATTAAGAGTGACATCATTTAGAGTGACATTGAGAATCTCATCATGGAAAGTGACATCGTGGAGAGTGACATGTTGTAGAGTGACATCATGGAGAGTGACACCGTGTAGAGTGACATCGTGGAGAGTGACATCATGGAGAGAGACATCGTGTAGAGTGACATCATGGAGAGTGACACCATGGAGAGTGACATCATGGAGAGTTACACCATGTGGGGAGTTGAAGGACTTAGACCAAATGTTAAACCAGGGACTGATCCAAGAGTTACTAGACGATTACTCATCACATGAATCTTTGTACCCCATTAAATTCTCCATAACATACGCTCCGTCTGTCTGGATCTTTGTACCCCATTAAAGTCTTCATAACATACGCTCCGTCTGTCTGAATCTTTGTACCCCATTAAATTCTCCATTATATGCTCCGTCTGTCTGAATCTTTGTACCCCATTAAATTCTCCATAACATGCGCTCCGTCTGTCTGTGTGATCTTTTTTTGGGACGTCTTTCAGACAAATCTCCAAGATCCTGTAGTTTGGCGGGTATTTTAATCTTGAGGATCATTATCATTGTCAATTAAACTCATACTCATATCCCAATCCTAAATTATTTCATCCTAAAATATATTTATGTACTTAAAGTGTTTTCTTAATGGTCTAGGTAGAAATTTAAAACATTGGAGTTTAGGTAAGCGTCTTTATCACTATCACATCTAATATTTAATTATTATTCCAGTTACTTCCCTGGAAGTTGAGCAAAAAAACGTAAGATTTTCTCCCTTGAATATTCATTCTCTTTACGTTGAATAATAAATCAAAGAGGGGGGGGGGGGGAACCTTTTTGCGTGTGAGTGGTTATGTTAACTTCATGGGGTCTAGCGTGCAGCAGCAACAACATGTCGACAAAGATCAGGATTTAAACAACGGCATTGTTACCAGGGCCGTTTGATTGGGTAGCCGCCACGGGCGCCAACGTCAATGCACTTAGTGTGCGTATCATATATATGATTTGATGACGAAACAAAAGGGGCTTTGGCGCCACATTCAGGCCCTACCCCGTGCCCAGGTTTCCATTGGCCATGGCCCTGGTCGTTGGATGTTTCGCATTTTATGAAAAAAATAAAATAAAGAAAAGTTGAATATGTGACAGATACGTAATATTCAACAGGAAATTCAATGTGACAGGTTATTTAGATTCAACGGTGAATTAAATGACAAACTAGTTATATTCAACAGGGAATGAAATGAATAAAATATCCAGAAAATTGTAAGTTGTTGAAGTATTAGCCCACAGTGGCGTTGCCATTCTGAGACACACGCAGAGGTGTGGTCGTGCAAAGCGTTTGTGTGTTTTTGGGGGTGCGAGGGTGGGCTGAGTTAACGTCCCAGAACCAGTTCCATAAATGAACGGTTGAATAAAGCAGATCGATAAACTGGATCTATACTGTTATTTTGAAAGGCTGGGGCGCCCCCCCACTCCTGTTGGACACTGGCCTGACTACATCACTGGATATGATCATTTCAAGTTTAGTTTTTTTTCAACATTAATGAAATGGATCCTTAAAATTTTTTAAATTATAACTTGTATGGTAAAGTTGAATGTGTCAACACCAGAACATGACATACAAAATGTGTCAACACCAGAACATGACATGCAAAATGTGTCAACACCAGAACATGACATGCAGAATGTGTTCAAATACCACCAATACCACTTACAAGCAAAACAAAACTGTCACTTCGAGTGGATGGGACCCGTCAAACTTGGATGGTAGCTTATCCAGAGAGAATGAAACTCTGATAGCAAAACTCCGCTGCCTTGCAACCACAAACCCGTGGTTAGAGGCTAAGAAAGACAACAAACCCGTGGTTAGAGGCTAAGAAAGACAACAAACCCGTGGTTAGAGGCTAAGAAAGACAACAAACCCGTGGTTAGAGGATAAGAAGGACAACAAACCCATGGTAAGAGGCTAAGAACTAAGAAAGACAACAAACCCATGGCTAGAGGTTAAGAAAGACATACCCACGATTAGAGGCTAAGAAAGACAACAAACCCATGGCTAGAGGTTAAGAAAGACAAACCCATGGTTAGAGGCTAAGAAAGACAACAAACCTATGGCTAGAGGTTAAGAAAGACAAACCCATGGCTAGAGGCTAAGAAAGACAACAAACCCGTGGTTAGAGGATAAGAAAGACAGCAAACCCTTGGTTAGAGGCTAAGAAAGACAACAAATCCGTGGTTAGAGGCTAAGAAAGACAACAAACCCATGGCTAGAGGCTAAGAAAGACAAACCCATGGTTAGAGGCTAAGAAAGACAACAAACCCATGGCTAGAGGTTAAGAAAGACAAACCCATGGTTAGAGGCTAAGAAAGACAACAAACCCGTGGTTAGAGGCTAAGAAAGACAACAAACCAGTGGTTAGAGGCTAAGAAAGACAACAAACCCGTGGTTAGAGGCTAAGAAAGACAACAAACCCGTGGTTAGAGGCTAAGAAAGACAACAGAAGTATGCGGAAAGTTCATTTCGTCAGAACGTATGCCACTGACTAAATAAAAAGACCAAAACTCCTGGGGCGCCCTGGTGCCAGGCTGTATCATCATTTAGAAGTTCTCTTTGAGATAACCGGTTGGATGGGATAAATGGGTGGGGGCCGCTGTTCTGATGCAAACCCCGGGGGCCGCAAGGGCGCTCGGATACTTAAACTAAAGGGGCCCAAAGCTTTGAGGTGGAAAAAAAAGGTAAAACTATCAACTTTCCTTGATCAACTTTCCTTGTAGTGGCACAAAACTGAAAAGTGGCAGGAGGCCCACAACAGTCACTCGATGGTTGCCCTCTCCCCCACCAATAAAAGATAAGTGCCTTACATGAACTTCTAACAGGGTAGGACAAAAAAGCATACAAACATTAAATGCTCAATGTATCAGGGGCTACCGGTAGTGGCGCGACTAGGGTTAGGGCCCCGCGGGACTGGGAAAGATTACGGTAGTGGCGCGACTAGGGTTAGTGCCACTCGGGGACTGGGAAAGATCACGGTAGTGGCGCGACTAGGGTTAGTGCCACTAGGGGCTGGGAAAGATTACGGTAGTGGCGCGACTAGGGTTAGTGCCACTCGGGGACTGGGAAAGATCACGGTAGTGGCGCGACTGGGGTTAGTGCCACTCGGGGACTGGGAAAGATTTTTGAAAGAAAAAACAACAACTGCGGCCTGGCTCAAAATGCACCCCTCCCCCCTCTCCCCCCCCCCTCCCTATCCTACGCCACCGATGTACGGACTGGTGGAATTTCTCGCAATTGAATCACAGCATATGAATACCAGAGGAGGAAATGAGTGGAGTGAGGAAATGAGTGGAGGAGGGAAATGAGAAAGGGAGGCAATCCCACTTTTTTCTTCCGTGCACGAATCATTGTTGCTTGGTGACGGGAAGAGCAATGACGTCATTCCACTTTCCATCTGGTTAGTTTAGTATGGGGCATTCCACTTTCCATCTGGTTAGTTTAATATGGCTTGGTGACTGGGAGGCGATGAAGTCATTCCACTTTCCATCTGGTTAGTTTAATATGGCTTGGTGACTGGGAGGCGATGAAGGCATTCCACTTTCCATCTGGTTAGTTTAATATGGCTTGGTGACTGGGAGGCGATGAGGTCATTCCACTTTCCATCTGGTTAGTTTAATATGGCTTGGTGACTGGGAGGCGATGAAGGCATTCCACTTTCCATCTGGTTAGTTTAATATGGCTTGGTGACTGGGAGGCGATGAGGTCATTCCACTTTCCATCTGGTTAGTTTAATATGGCTTGGTGACTGGGAGGCGATGAAGGCATTCCACTTTCCATCTGGTTAGTTTAATATGGCTTGGTGACTGGGAGGCGATGAAGGCATTCCACTTTCCATCTGGTTAGTTTAATATGGCTTGGTGACTGGGAGGCGATGAAGTCATTCCACTTTCCATCTGGTTAGTTTAATATGGCTTGGTGACTGGGAGGCGATGAAGGCATTCCACTTTCCATCTGGTTAGTTTAATATGGCTTGGTGACTGGGAGGCGATGAAGGCATTCCACTTTCCATCTGGTTAGTTTAATATGGCTTGGTGACTGGGAGGCGATGAAGTCATTCCACTTTCCATCTGGTTAGTTTAATATGGCTTGGTGACTGGGAGGCGATGAAGGCATTCCACTTTCCATCTGGTTAGTTTAATATGGCTTGGTGACTGGGAGGCGATGAAGTCATTCCACTTTCCATCTGGTTAGTTTAATATGGCTTGGTGACTGGGAGGCGATGAAGTCATTCCACTTTCCATCTGGTTAGTTTAATATGGCTTGGTGACTGGGAGGCGATGAAGTCATTCCACTTTCCATCTGGTTAGTTTAATATGGCTTGGTGACTGGGAGGCGATGAGGTCATTCCACTTTCCATCTGGTTAGTTTAATATGGCTTGGTGACTGGGAGGCGATGAAGTCATTCCACTTTCCATCTGGTTAGTTTAATATGGCTTGGTGACTGGGAGGCGATGAAGGCATTCCACTTTCCATCTGGTTAGTTTAATATGGCTTGGTGACTGGGAGGCGATGAAGGCATTCCACTTTCCATCTGGTTAGTTTAATATGGCTTGGTGACTGGGAGGCGATGAGGTCATTCCACTTTCCATCTGGTTAGTTTAATATGGCTTGGTGACTGGGAGGCGATGAAGTCATTCCACTTTCCATCTGGTTAGTTTAATATGGCTTGGTGACTGGGAGGCGATGAAGGCATTCCACTTTCCATCTGGTTAGTTTAATATGGCTTGGTGACTGGGAGGCGATGAAGTCATTCCACTTTCCATCTGGTTAGTTTAATATGGCTTGGTGACTGGGAGGCGATGAAGGCATTCCACTTTCCATCTGGTTAGTTTAATATGGCTTGGTGACTGGGAGGCGATGAAGGCATTCCACTTTCCATCTGGTTAGTTTAATATGGCTTGGTGACTGGGAGGCGATGAAGTCATTCCACTTTCCATCTGGTTAGTTTAATATGGCTTGGTGACTGGGAGGCGATGAAGGCATTCCACTTTCCATCTGGTTAGTTTAATATGGCTTGGTGACTGGGAGGCGATGAAGTCATTCCACTTTCCATCTGGTTAGTTTAATATGGCTTGGTGACTGGGAGGCGATGAAGTCATTCCACTTTCCATCTGGTTAGTTTAATATGGCTTGGTGACTGGGAGGCGATGAAGTCATTCCACTTTCCATCTGGTTAGTTTAATATGGCTTGGTGACTGGGAGGCGATGAGGTCATTCCACTTTCCATCTGGTTAGTTTAATATGGCTTGGTGACTGGGAGGCGATGAAGTCATTCCACTTTCCATCTGGTTAGTTTAATATGGCTTGGTGACTGGGAGGCGATGAAGTCATTCCACTTTCCATCTGGTTAGTTTAATATGGCTTGGTGACTGGGAGGCAATGACGTCATTCCACTTTCCATCTGGTTAGTTTAATATGGCTTGGTGACTGGGAGGCGATGAAGTCATTCCACTTTCCATCTGGTTAGTTTAATATGGCTTGGTGACTGGGAGGCGATGAAGTCATTCCACTTTCCATCTGGTTAGTTTAATATGGCTTGGTGACTGGGAGGCAATGACGTCATTCCACTTTCCATCTGGTTAGTTTAATATGGCTTGGTGACTGGGAGGCGATGAAGTCATTCCACTTTCCATCTGGTTAGTTTAATATGGCTTGGTGACTGGGAGGCGATGAAGTCATTCCACTTTCCATCTGGTTAGTTTAATATGGCTTGGTGACTGGGAGGCGATGAAGTCATTCCACTTTCCATCTGGTTAGTTTAATATGGCTTGGTGACTGGGAGGCGATGAAGTCATTCCACTTTCCATCTGGTTAGTTTAATATGGCTTGGTGACTGGGAGGCGATGAAGTCATTCCACTTTCCATCTGGTTAGTTTAATATGGCTTGGTGACTGGGAGGCGATGAAGTCATTCCACTTTCCATCTGGTTAGTTTAATATGGCTTGGTGACTGGGAGGCGATGAGGTCATTCCACTTTCCATCTGGTTAGTTTAATATGGCTTGGTGACTGGGAGGCGATGAAGTCATTCCACTTTCCATCTGGTTAGTTTAATATGGCTTGGTGACTGGGAGGCGATGAGGTCATTCCACTTTCCATCTGGTTAGTTTAATATGGCTTGGTGACTGGGAGGCGATGAAGTCATTCCACTTTCCATCTGGTTAGTTTAATATGGGGCATTCCACTTTCCATCTGGTTAGTTTAATATGGCTTGGTGACTGGGAGGCGATGAGGTCATTCCACTTTCCATCTGGTTAGTTTAATATGGCTTGGTGACTGGGAGGCGATGACGTCATTCCACTTTCCATCTGGTTAGTTTAATATGGCTTGGTGACTGGGAGGCGATGACGTCATTCCACTTTCCATCTGGTTAGTTTAATATGGCTTGGTGACTGGGAGGCGATGACGTCATTCCACTTTCCATCTGGTTAGTTTAATATGGCTTGGTGACTGGGAGGCGATGAAGTCATTCCACTTTCCATCTGGTTAGTTTAATATGGCTTGGTGACTGGGAGGCGATGAAGTCATTCCACTTTCCATCTGGTTAGTTTAATATGGCTTGGTGACTGGGAGGCGATGAGGTCATTCCACTTTCCATCTGGTTAGTTTAATATGGCTTGGTGACTGGGAGGCGATGAAGTCATTCCACTTTCCATCTGGTTAGTTTAATATGGCTTGGTGACTGGGAGGCGATGAAGTCATTCCACTTTCCATCTGGTTAGTTTAATATGGCATGGTGACTGGGAGGCAATGACGTCATTCCACTTTCCATCTGGTTAGTTTAATATGGCTTGGTGACTGGGAGGCGATGAAGTCATTCCACTTTCCATCTGGTTAGTTTAATATGGCTTGGTGACTGGGAGGCGATGAAGTCATTCCACTTTCCATCTGGTTAGTTTAATATGGCTTGGTGACTGGGAGGCGATGAAGTCATTCCACTTTCCATCTGGTTAGTTTAATATGGCTTGGTGACTGGGAGGCGATGAAGTCATTCCACTTTCCATCTGGTTAGTTTAATATGGCTTGGTGACTGGGAGGCGATGAAGTCATTCCACTTTCCATCTGGTTAGTTTAATATGGCTTGGTGACTGGGAGGCGATGAAGTCATTCCACTTTCCATCTGGTTAGTTTAATATGGCTTGGTGACTGGGAGGCGATGAGGTCATTCCACTTTCCATCTGGTTAGTTTAATATGGCTTGGTGACTGGGAGGCGATGAAGTCATTCCACTTTCCATCTGGTTAGTTTAATATGGCTTGGTGACTGGGAGGCGATGAGGTCATTCCACTTTCCATCTGGTTAGTTTAATATGGCTTGGTGACTGGGAGGCGATGAAGTCATTCCACTTTCCATCTGGTTAGTTTAATATGGGGCATTCCACTTTCCATCTGGTTAGTTTAATATGGCTTGGTGACTGGGAGGCGATGAGGTCATTCCACTTTCCATCTGGTTAGTTTAATATGGCTTGGTGACTGGGAGGCGATGACGTCATTCCACTTTCCATCTGGTTAGTTTAATATGGCTTGGTGACTGGGAGGCGATGACGTCATTCCACTTTCCATCTGGTTAGTTTAATATGGCTTGGTGACTGGGAGGCGATGACGTCATTCCACTTTCCATCTGGTTAGTTTAATATGGCTTGGTGACTGGGAGGCGATGAAGGCATTCCACTTTCCATCTGGTTAGTTTAATATGGCTTGGTGACTGGGAGGCGATGAGGTCATTCCACTTTCCATCTGGTTAGTTTAATATGGCTTGGTGACTGGGAGGCGATGAAGGCATTCCACTTTCCATCTGGTTAGTTTAATATGGCTTGGTGACTGGGAGGCGATGAGGTCATTCCACTTTCCATCTGGTTAGTTTAATATGGCTTGGTGACTGGGAGGCGATGAAGGCATTCCACTTTCCATCTGGTTAGTTTAATATGGCTTGGTGACTGGGAGGCGATGAGGTCATTCCACTTTCCATCTGGTTAGTTTAATATGGCTTGGTGACTGGGAGGCGATGAGGTCATTCCACTTTCCATCTGGTTAGTTTAATATGGCTTGGTGACTGGGAGGCGATGAAGTCATTCCACTTTCCATCTGGTTAGTTTAATATGGCTTGGTGACTGGGAGGCGATGAGGTCATTCCACTTTCCATCTGGTTAGTTTAATATGGCTTGGTGACTGGGAGGCGATGAAGTCATTCCACTTTCCATCTGGTTAGTTTAATATGGCTTGGTGACTGGGAGGCGATGACGTCATTCCACTTTCCATCTGGTTAGTTTAATATGGCTTGGTGACTGGGAGGCGATGAAGTCATTCCACTTTCCATCTGGTTAGTTTAATATGGCTTGGTGACTGGGAGGCGATGAAGTCATTCCACTTTCCATCTGGTTAGTTTAATATGGCTTGGTGACTGGGAGGCGATGAAGTCATTCCACTTTCCATCTGGTTAGTTTAATATGGCTTGGTGACTGGGAGGCGATGAGGTCATTCCACTTTCCATCTGGTTAGTTTAATATGGCTTGGTGACTGGGAGGCGATGAAGTCATTCCACTTTCCATCTGGTTAGTTTAATATGGCTTGGTGACTGGGAGGCGATGACGTCATTCCACTTTCCATCTGGTTAGTTTAATATGGCTTGGTGACTGGGAGGCGATGAAGTCATTCCACTTTCCATCTGGTTAGTTTAATATGGCTTGGTGACTGGGAGGCGATGAAGTCATTCCACTTTCCATCTGGTTAGTTTAATATGGCTTGGTGACTGGGAGGCGATGAAGTCATTCCACTTTCCATCTGGTTAGTTTAATATGGCTTGGTGACTGGGAGGCGATGAGGTCATTCCACTTTCCATCTGGTTAGTTTAATATGGCTTGGTGACTGGGAGGCGATGACGTCATTCCACTTTCCATCTGGTTAGTTTAATATGGCTTGGTGACTGGGAGGCGATGAAGTCATTCCACTTTCCATCTGGTTAGTTTAATATGGCTTGGTGACTGGGAGGCGATGACGTCATTCCACTTTCCATCTGGTTAGTTTAATATGGCTTGGTGACTGGGAGGCGATGAAGTCATTCCACTTTCCATCTGGTTAGTTTAATATGGCTTGGTGACTGGGAGGCGATGAAGTCATTCCACTTTCCATCTGGTTAGTTTAATATGGCTTGGTGACTGGGAGGCGATGAAGTCATTCCACTTTCCATCTGGTTAGTTTAATATGGCTTGGTGACTGGGAGGCGATGAAGTCATTCCACTTTCCATCTGGTTAGTTTAATATGGCTTGGTGACTGGGAGGCGATGAGGTCATTCCACTTTCCATCTGGTTAGTTTAATATGGCTTGGTGACTGGGAGGCGATGAAGTCATTCCACTTTCCATCTGGTTAGTTTAATATGGCTTGGTGACTGGGAGGCGATGAAGGCATTCCACTTTCCATCTGGTTAGTTTAATATGGCTTGGTGACTGGGAGGCGATGAAGTCATTCCACTTTCCATCTGGTTAGTTTAATATGGCTTGGTGACTGGGAGGCGATGAGGTCATTCCACTTTCCATCTGGTTAGTTTAATATGGCTTGGTGACTGGGAGGCGATGAAGTCATTCCACTTTCCATCTGGTTAGTTTAATATGGCTTGGTGACTGGGAGGCGATGAAGTCATTCCACTTTCCATCTGGTTAGTTTAATATGGCTTGGTGACTGGGAGGCGATGAAGTCATTCCACTTTCCATCTGGTTAGTTTAATATGGCTTGGTGACTGGGAGGCGATGAGGTCATTCCACTTTCCATCTGGTTAGTTTAATATGGCTTGGTGACTGGGAGGCGATGAAGTCATTCCACTTTCCATCTGGTTAGTTTAATATGGCTTGGTGACTGGGAGGCGATGAAGGCATTCCACTTTCCATCTGGTTAGTTTAATATGGCTTGGTGACTGGGAGGCGATGAGGTCATTCCACTTTCCATCTGGTTAGTTTAATATGGCTTGGTGACTGGGAGGCGATGAAGGCATTCCACTTTCCATCTGGTTAGTTTAATATGGCTTGGTGACTGGGAGGCGATGAGGTCATTCCACTTTCCATCTGGTTAGTTTAATATGGCTTGGTGACTGGGAGGCGATGAGGTCATTCCACTTTCCATCTGGTTAGTTTAATATGGCTTGGTGACTGGGAGGCGATGAAGTCATTCCACTTTCCATCTGGTTAGTTTAATATGGCTTGGTGACTGGGAGGCGATGAGGTCATTCCACTTTCCATCTGGTTAGTTTAATATGGCTTGGTGACTGGGAGGCGATGAAGTCATTCCACTTTCCATCTGGTTAGTTTAATATGGCTTGGTGACTGGGAGGCGATGACGTCATTCCACTTTCCATCTGGTTAGTTTAATATGGCTTGGTGACTGGGAGGCGATGAAGTCATTCCACTTTCCATCTGGTTAGTTTAATATGGCTTGGTGACTGGGAGGCGATGAAGTCATTCCACTTTCCATCTGGTTAGTTTAATATGGCTTGGTGACTGGGAGGCGATGAAGTCATTCCACTTTCCATCTGGTTAGTTTAATATGGCTTGGTGACTGGGAGGCGATGAGGTCATTCCACTTTCCATCTGGTTAGTTTAATATGGCTTGGTGACTGGGAGGCGATGAAGTCATTCCACTTTCCATCTGGTTAGTTTAATATGGCTTGGTGACTGGGAGGCGATGACGTCATTCCACTTTCCATCTGGTTAGTTTAATATGGCTTGGTGACTGGGAGGCGATGAAGTCATTCCACTTTCCATCTGGTTAGTTTAATATGGCTTGGTGACTGGGAGGCGATGAAGTCATTCCACTTTCCATCTGGTTAGTTTAATATGGCTTGGTGACTGGGAGGCGATGAAGTCATTCCACTTTCCATCTGGTTAGTTTAATATGGCTTGGTGACTGGGAGGCGATGAGGTCATTCCACTTTCCATCTGGTTAGTTTAATATGGCTTGGTGACTGGGAGGCGATGAAGTCATTCCAACTTTCCATCTGGTTAGTTTAATATGGCTTGGTGACTGGGAGGCGATGAAGTCATTCCACTTTCCATCTGGTTAGTTTAATATGGCTTGGTGACTGGGAGGCGATGAAGTCATTCCACTTTCCATCTGGTTAGTTTAATATCGCTTGGTGACTGGGAGGCGATCAAGTCATTCCACTTTCCATCTGGTTAGTTTAATATGGCTTGGTGACTGGGAGGCGATGAAGTCATTCCACTTTCCATCTGGTTAGTTTAATATGGCTTGGTGACTGGGAGGCGATGAGGTCATTCCACTTTCCATCTGGTTAGTTTAATATGGCTTGGTGACTGGGAGGCGATGAGGTCATTCCACTTTCCATCTGGTTAGTTTAATATGGCTTGGTGACTGGGAGGCGATGAGGTCATTCCACTTTCCATCTGGTTAGTTTAATATGGCTTGGTGACTGGGAGGCGATGAAGTCATTCCACTTTCCATCTGGTTAGTTTAATATGGCTTGGTGACTGGGAGGCGATGAAGTCATTCCACTTTCCATCTGGTTAGTTTAATATGGCTTGGTGACTGGGAGGCGATGAAGTCATTCCACTTTCCATCTGGTTAGTTTAATATGGCTTGGTGACTGGGAGGCGATGAAGTCATTCCACTTTCCATCTGGTTAGTTTAATATGGCTTGGTGACTGGGAGGCGATGAAGTCATTCCACTTTCCATCTGGTTAGTTTAATATGGCTTGGTGACTGGGAGGCGATGAAGTCATTCCACTTTCCATCTGGTTAGTTTAATATGGCTTGGTGACTGGGAGGCGATGAGTCATTCCACTTTCCATCTGGTTAGTTTAATATGGCTTGGTGACTGGGAGGCGATGAAGTCATTCCACTTTCCATCTGGTTAGTTTAATATGGCTTGGTGACTGGGAGGCGATGAAGTCATTCCACTTTCCATCTGGTTAGTTTAATATGGCTTGGTGACTGGGAGGCGATGAAGTCATTCCACTTTCCATCTGGTTAGTTTAATATGGCTTGGTGACTGGGAGGCGATCAAGTCATTCCACTTTCCATCTGGTTAGTTTAATATGGCTTGGTGACTGGGAGGCGATGAAGTCATTCCACTTTCCATCTGGTTAGTTTAATATGGCTTGGTGACTGGGAGGCGATGAGGTCATTCCACTTTCCATCTGGTTAGTTTAATATGGCTTGGTGACTGGGAGGCGATGAGGTCATTCCACTTTCCATCTGGTTAGTTTAATATGGCTTGGTGACTGGGAGGCGATGAGGTCATTCCACTTTCCATCTGGTTAGTTTAATATGGCTTGGTGACTGGGAGGCGATGAGGTCATTCCACTTTCCATCTGGTTAGTTTAATATGGCTTGGTGACTGGGAGGCGATGAAGTCATTCCACTTTCCATCTGGTTAGTTTAATATGGCTTGGTGACTGGGAGGCGATGAAGTCATTCCACTTTCCATCTGGTTAGTTTAATATGGCTTGGTGACTGGGAGGCGATGAGGTCATTCCACTTTCCATCTGGTTAGTTTAATATGGCTTGGTGACTGGGAGGCGATGAAGTCATTCCACTTTCCATCTGGTTAGTTTAATATGGCTTGGTGACTGGGAGGCGATGAAGTCATTCCACTTTCCATCTGGTTAGTTTAATATGGCTTGGTGACTGGGAGGCGATGAGGTCATTCCACTTTCCATCTGGTTAGTTTAATATGGCTTGGTGACTGGGAGGCGATGAGGTCATTCCACTTTCCATCTGGTTAGTTTAATATGGCTTGGTGACTGGGAGGCGATGAAGTCATTCCACTTTCCATCTGGTTAGTTTAATATGGCTTGGTGACTGGGAGGCGATGAGGTCATTCCACTTTCCATCTGGTTAGTTTAATATGGCTTGGTGACTGGGAGGCGATGAGGTCATTCCACTTTCCATCTGGTTAGTTTAATATGGCTTGGTGACTGGGAGGCGATGAAGTCATTCCACTTTCCATCTGGTTAGTTTAATATGGCTTGGTGACTGGGAGGCGATGAAGTCATTCCACTTTCCATCTGGTTAGTTTAATATGGCTTGGTGACTGGGAGGCGATGAAGTCATTCCACTTTCCATCTGGTTAGTTTAATATGGCTTGGTGACTTGGAGGCGATGAAGTCATTCCACTTTCCATCTGGTTAGTTTAATATGGCTTGGTGACTGGGAGGCGATGAAGTCATTCCACTTTCCATCTGGTTAGTTTAATATGGCTTGGTGACTGGGAGGCGATGAGGTCATTCCACTTTCCATCTGGTTAGTTTAATATGGCTTGGTGACTGGGAGGCGATGAGGTCATTCCACTTTCCATCTGGTTAGTTTAATATGGCTTGGTGACTGGGAGGCGATGAAGTCATTCCACTTTCCATCTGGTTAGTTTAATATGGCTTGGTGACTGGGAGGCGATGAGGTCATTCCACTTTCCATCTGGTTAGTTTAATATGGCTTGGTGACTGGGAGGCGATGAAGTCATTCCACTTTCCATCTGGTTAGTTTAATATGGCTTGGTGACTGGGAGGCGATGAAGTCATTCCACTTTCCATCTGGTTAGTTTAATATGGCTTGGTGACTGGGAGGCGATGAAGTCATTCCACTTTCCATCTGGTTAGTTTAATATGGCTTGGTGACTGGGAGGCGATGAGGTCATTCCACTTTCCATCTGGTTAGTTTAATATGGCTTGGTGACTGGGAGGCGATGAAGTCATTCCACTTTCCATCTGGTTAGTTTAATATGGCTTGGTGACTGGGAGGCGATGAAGTCATTCCACTTTCCATCTGGTTAGTTTAATATGGCTTGGTGACTGGGAGGCGATGAAGTCATTCCACTTTCCATCTGGTTAGTTTAATATGGCTTGGTGACTGGGAGGCGATGAAGTCATTCCACTTTCCATCTGGTTAGTTTAATATGGCTTGGTGACTGGGAGGCGATGAAGTCATTCCACTTTCCATCTGGTTAGTTTAATATGGCTTGGTGACTGGGAGGCGGGTCATTCCACTTTCCATCTGGTTAGTTTAATATGGCTTGGTGACTGGGAGGCGATGAGGTCATTCCACTTTCCATCTGGTTAGTTTAATATGGCTTGGTGACTGGGAGGCGATGAAGTCATTCCACTTTCCATCTGGTTAGTTTAATATGGCTTGGTGACTGGGAGGCGATGAGGTCATTCCACTTTCCATCTGGTTAGTTTAATATGGCTTGGTGACTGGGAGGCGATGAAGTCATTCCACTTTCCATCTGGTTAGTTTAATATGGCTTGGTGACTGGGAGGCGACTGAGTATGGTCATTCCACTTTCCATCTGGTTAGTTTAATATGGCTTGGTGACTGGGAGGCGATGAAGTCATTCCACTTTCCATCTGGTTAGTTTAATATGGCTTGGTGACTGGGAGGCGATGAGGTCATTCCACTTTCCATCTGGTTAGTTTAATATGGCTTGGTGACTGGGAGGCGATGAAGTCATTCCACTTTCCATCTGGTTAGTTTAATATGGCTTGGTGACTGGGAGGCGATGAAGTCATTCCACTTTCCATCTGGTTAGTTTAATATGGCTTGGTGACTGGGAGGCGATGAGGTCATTCCACTTTCCATCTGGTTAGTTTAATATGGCTTGGTGACTGGGAGGCGATGAAGTCATTCCACTTTCCATCTGGTTAGTTTAATATGGCTTGGTGACTGGGAGGCGATGAAGTCATTCCACTTTCCATCTGGTTAGTTTAATATGGCTTGGTGACTGGGAGGCGATGAGGTCATTCCACTTTCCATCTGGTTAGTTTAATATGGCTTGGTGACTGGGAGGCGATGAGGTCATTCCACTTTCCATCTGGTTAGTTTAATATGGCTTGGTGACTGGGAGGCGATGAAGTCATTCCACTTTCCATCTGGTTAGTTTAATATGGCTTGGTGACTGGAGGCGATGAGGTCATTCCACTTTCCATCTGGTTAGTTTAATATGGCTTGGTGACTGGGAGGCGATGAGGTCATTCCACTTTCCATCTGGTTAGTTTAATATGGCTTGGTGACTGGGAGGCGATGAAGTCATTCCACTTTCCATCTGGTTAGTTTAATATGGCTTGGTGACTGGGAGGCGATGAGGTCATTCCACTTTCCATCTGGTTAGTTTAATATGGCTTGGTGACTGGGAGGCGATGAAGTCATTCCACTTTCCATCTGGTTAGTTTAATATGGCTTGGTGACTGGGAGGCGATGAAGTCATTCCACTTTCCATCTGGTTAGTTTAATATGGCTTGGTGACTGGGAGGCGATGAAGTCATTCCACTTTCCATCTGGTTAGTTTAATATGGCTTGGTGACTGGGAGGCGATGAGGTCATTCCACTTTCCATCTGGTTAGTTTAATATGGCTTGGTGACTGGGAGGCGATGAAGTCATTCCACTTTCCATCTGGTTAGTTTAATATGGCTTGGTGACTGGGAGGCGATGAAGTCATTCCACTTTCCATCTGGTTAGTTTAATATGGCTTGGTGACTGGGAGGCGATGAGGTCATTCCACTTTCCATCTGGTTAGTTTAATATGGCTTGGTGACTGGGAGGCGATGAAGTCATTCCACTTTCCATCTGGTTAGTTTAATATGGCTTGGTGACTGGGAGGCGATGAAGTCATTCCACTTTCCATCTGGTTAGTTTAATATGGCTTGGTGACTGGGAGGCGATGAGGTCATTCCACTTTCCATCTGGTTAGTTTAATATGGCTTGGTGACTGGGAGGCGATGAAGTCATTCCACTTTCCATCTGGTTAGTTTAATATGGCTTGGTGACTGGGAGGCGATGAAGTCATTCCACTTTCCATCTGGTTAGTTTAATATGGCTTGGTGACTGGGAGGCGATGAAGTCATTCCACTTTCCATCTGGTTAGTTTAATATGGCTTGGTGACTGGGAGGCGATGAAGTCATTCCACTTTCCATCTGGTTAGTTTAATATGGCTTGGTGACTGGGAGGCGATGAAGTCATTCCACTTTCCATCTGGTTAGTTTAATATGGCTTGGTGACTGGGAGGCGATGAAGTCATTCCACTTTCCATCTGGTTAGTTTAATATGGCTTGGTGACTGGGAGGCGATGAAGTCATTCCACTTTCCATCTGGTTAGTTTAATATGGCTTGGTGACTGGGAGGCGATGAAGTCATTCCACTTTCCATCTGGTTAGTTTAATATGGCTTGGTGACTGGGAGGCGATGAAGTCATTCCACTTTCCATCTGGTTAGTTTAATATGGCTTGGTGACTGGGAGGCGATGAGGTCATTCCACTTTCCATCTGGTTAGTTTAATATGGCTTGGTGACTGGGAGGCGATGAAGTCATTCCACTTTCCATCTGGTTAGTTTAATATGGCTTGGTGACTGGGAGGCGATGAAGTCATTCCACTTTCCATCTGGTTAGTTTAATATGGCTTGGTGACTGGGAGGCGATGAAGTCATTCCACTTTCCATCTGGTTAGTTTAATATGGCTTGGTGACTGGGAGGCGATGAGGTCATTCCACTTTCCATCTGGTTAGTTTAATATGGCTTGGTGACTGGGAGGCGATGAGGTCATTCCACTTTCCATCTGGTTAGTTTAATATGGCTTGGTGACTGGGAGGCGATGAAGTCATTCCACTTTCCATCTGGTTAGTTTAATATGGCTTGGTGACTGGGAGGCGATGAGGTCATTCCACTTTCCATCTGGTTAGTTTAATATGGCTTGGTGACTGGGAGGCGATGAAGTCATTCCACTTTCCATCTGGTTAGTTTAATATGGCTTGGTGACTGGGAGGCGATGAAGTCATTCCACTTTCCATCTGGTTAGTTTAATATGGCTTGGTGACTGGGAGGCGATGAAGTCATTCCACTTTCCATCTGGTTAGTTTAATATGGCTTGGTGACTGGGAGGCGATGAGGTCATTCCACTTTCCATCTGGTTAGTTTAATATGGCTTGGTGACTGGGAGGCGATGAAGTCATTCCACTTTCCATCTGGTTAGTTTAATATGGCTTGGTGACTGGGAGGCGATGAAGTCATTCCACTTTCCATCTGGTTAGTTTAATATGGCTTGGTGACTGGGAGGCGATGAGGTCATTCCACTTTCCATCTGGTTAGTTTAATATGGCTTGGTGACTGGGAGGCGATGAGGTCATTCCACTTTCCATCTGGTTAGTTTAATATGGCTTGGTGACTGGGAGGCGATGAAGTCATTCCACTTTCCATCTGGTTAGTTTAATATGGCTTGGTGACTGGGAGGCGATGAGGTCATTCCACTTTCCATCTGGTTAGTTTAATATGGCTTGGTGACTGGGAGGCGATGAAGTCATTCCACTTTCCATCTGGTTAGTTTAATATGGCTTGGTGACTGGGAGGCGATGAAGTCATTCCACTTTCCATCTGGTTAGTTTAATATGGCTTGGTGACTGGGAGGCGATGAAGTCATTCCACTTTCCATCTGGTTAGTTTAATATGGCTTGGTGACTGGGAGGCGATGAGGTCATTCCACTTTCCATCTGGTTAGTTTAATATGGCTTGGTGACTGGGAGGCGATGAGGTCATTCCACTTTCCATCTGGTTAGTTTAATATGGCTTGGTGACTGGGAGGCGATGAAGTCATTCCACTTTCCATCTGGTTAGTTTAATATGGCTTGGTGACTGGGAGGCGATGAGGTCATTCCACTTTCCATCTGGTTAGTTTAATATGGCTTGGTGACTGGGAGGCGATGAAGTCATTCCACTTTCCATCTGGTTAGTTTAATATGGCTTGGTGACTGGGAGGCGATGAAGTCATTCCACTTTCCATCTGGTTAGTTTAATATGGCTTGGTGACTGGGAGGCGATGAAGTCATTCCACTTTCCATCTGGTTAGTTTAATATGGCTTGGTGACTGGGAGGCGATGAGGTCATTCCACTTTCCATCTGGTTAGTTTAATATGGCTTGGTGACTGGGAGGCGATGAAGTCATTCCACTTTCCATCTGGTTAGTTTAATATGGCTTGGTGACTGGGAGGCGATGAAGTCATTCCACTTTCCATCTGGTTAGTTTAATATGGCTTGGTGACTGGGAGGCGATGAGGTCATTCCACTTTCCATCTGGTTAGTTTAATATGGCTTGGTGACTGGGAGGCGATGAGGTCATTCCACTTTCCATCTGGTTAGTTTAATATGGCTTGGTGACTGGGAGGCGATGAAGTCATTCCACTTTCCATCTGGTTAGTTTAATATGGCTTGGTGACTGGGAGGCGATGAGGTCATTCCACTTTCCATCTGGTTAGTTTAATATGGCTTGGTGACTGGGAGGCGATGAAGTCATTCCACTTTCCATCTGGTTAGTTTAATATGGCTTGGTGACTGGGAGGCGATGAAGTCATTCCACTTTCCATCTGGTTAGTTTAATATGGCTTGGTGACTGGGAGGCGATGAAGTCATTCCACTTTCCATCTGGTTAGTTTAATATGGCTTGGTGACTGGGAGGCGATGAAGTCATTCCACTTTCCATCTGGTTAGTTTAATATGGCTTGGTGACTGGGAGGCGATGAAGTCATTCCACTTTCCATCTGGTTAGTTTAATATGGCTTGGTGACTGGGAGGCGATGAGGTCATTCCACTTTCCATCTGGTTAGTTTAATATGGCTTGGTGACTGGGAGGCGATGAGGTCATTCCACTTTCCATCTGGTTAGTTTAATATGGCTTGGTGACTGGGAGGCGATGAAGTCATTCCACTTTCCATCTGGTTAGTTTAATATGGCTTGATGACTGGGAGGCGATGAGGTCATTCCACTTTCCATCTGGTTAGTTTAATATGGCTTGGTGACTGGGAGGCGATGAAGTCATTCCACTTTCCATCTGGTTAGTTTAATATGGCTTGGTGACTGGGAGGCGATGAAGTCATTCCACTTTCCATCTGGTTAGTTTAATATGGCTTGGTGACTGGGAGGCGATGAAGTCATTCCACTTTCCATCTGGTTAGTTTAATATGGCTTGGTGACTGGGAGGCGATGAGGTCATTCCACTTTCCATCTGGTTAGTTTAATATGGCTTGGTGACTGGGAGGCGATGAAGTCATTCCACTTTCCATCTGGTTAGTTTAATATGGCTTGGTGACTGGGAGGCGATGAGGTCATTCCACTTTCCATCTGGTTAGTTTAATATGGCTTGGTGACTGGGAGGCGATGAGGTCATTCCACTTTCCATCTGGTTAGTTTAATATGGCTTGGTGACTGGGAGGCGATGAAGTCATTCCACTTTCCATCTGGTTAGTTTAATATGGCTTGGTGACTGGGAGGCGATGAAGTCATTCCACTTTCCATCTGGTTAGTTTAATATGGCTTGGTGACTGGGAGGCGATGAAGTCATTCCACTTTCCATCTGGTTAGTTTAATATGGCTTGGTGACTGGGAGGCGATCAAGTCATTCCACTTTCCATCTGGTTAGTTTAATATGGCTTGGTGACTGGGAGGCGATGAAGTCATTCCACTTTCCATCTGGTTAGTTTAATATGGCTTGGTGACTGGGAGGCGATGAAGTCATTCCACTTTCCATCTGGTTAGTTTAATATGGCTTGGTGACTGGGAGGCGATGAGGTCATTCCACTTTCCATCTGGTTAGTTTAATATGGCTTGGTGACTGGGAGGCGATGAAGTCATTCCACTTTCCATCTGGTTAGTTTAATATGGCTTGGTGACTGGGAGGCGATGAAGTCATTCCACTTTCCATCTGGTTAGTTTAATATGGCTTGGTGACTGGGAGGCGATCAAGTCATTCCACTTTCCATCTGGTTAGTTTAATATGGCTTGGTGACTGGGAGGCGATGAAGTCATTCCACTTTCCATCTGGTTAGTTTAATATGGCTTGGTGACTGGGAGGCGATGAGGTCATTCCACTTTCCATCTGGTTAGTTTAATATGGCTTGGTGACTGGGAGGCGATGAAGTCATTCCACTTTCCATCTGGTTAGTTTAATATGGCTTGGTGACTGGGAGGCGATGAAGTCATTCCACTTTCCATCTGGTTAGTTTAATATGGCTTGGTGACTGGGAGGCGATGAAGTCATTCCACTTTCCATCTGGTTAGTTTAATATGGCTTGGTGACTGGGAGGCGATGAAGTCATTCCACTTTCCATCTGGTTAGTTTAATATGGCTTGGTGACTGGGAGGCGATGAGGTCATTCCACTTTCCATCTGGTTAGTTTAATATGGCTTGGTGACTGGGAGGCGATGAAGTCATTCCACTTTCCATCTGGTTAGTTTAATATGGCTTGGTGACTGGGAGGCGATGAAGTCATTCCACTTTCCATCTGGTTAGTTTAATATGGCTTGGTGACTGGGAGGCGATGAAGTCATTCCACTTTCCATCTGGTTAGTTTAATATGGCTTGGTGACTGGGAGGCGATGAAGTCATTCCACTTTCCATCTGGTTAGTTTAATATGGCTTGGTGACTGGGAGGCGATGAAGTCATTCCACTTTCCATCTGGTTAGTTTAATATGGCTTGGTGACTGGGAGGCGATGAAGTCATTCCACTTTCCATCTGGTTAGTTTAATATGGCTTGGTGACTGGGAGGCGATGAAGTCATTCCACTTTCCATCTGGTTAGTTTAATATGGCTTGGTGACTGGGAGGCGATGAAGTCATTCCACTTTCCATCTGGTTAGTTTAATATGGCTTGGTGACTGGGAGGCGATGAAGTCATTCCACTTTCCATCTGGTTAGTTTAATATGGCTTGGTGACTGGGAGGCGATGAAGTCATTCCACTTTCCATCTGGTTAGTTTAATATGGCTTGGTGACTGGGAGGCGATGAAGTCATTCCACTTTCCATCTGGTTAGTTTAATATGGCTTGGTGACTGGGAGGCGATGAAGTCATTCCACTTTCCATCTGGTTAGTTTAATATGGCTTGGTGACTGGGAGGCGATGAAGTCATTCCACTTTCCATCTGGTTAGTTTAATATGGCTTGGTGACTGGGAGGCGATGAAGTCATTCCACTTTCCATCTGGTTAGTTTAATATGGCTTGGTGACTGGGAGGCGATGAAGTCATTCCACTTTCCATCTGGTTAGTTTAATATGGCTTGGTGACTGGGAGGCGATGAGGTCATTCCACTTTCCATCTGGTTAGTTTAATATGGCTTGGTGACTGGGAGGCGATGAAGTCATTCCACTTTCCACCCGGCTAGTTTATGACGGGGCACATTTAAGCAGCGAACCCGCTACCTTCGGGTGCACAGAGAGCCGTGCTATCAAAGCTTTACGACATGTTGACCACAGGAGTGCTTTTGTGTATGCACGTGTATTAAAAATATAGGCCATTAAAACATTCTAAGCTTGAGGTGGATGCGAGACTGTGACCCGGAAGCTAAATATGTCCCCCCCCCCTCGCTAATTGACTTGTACCTGTTGACCTGCTGGTCTTGCTCAAAGAGGAATGCATTTTTTCCCCAGGGCGGGACTTGCTGCAAACAAAACTTCACAAAAGATTCTCCCCCATCCTCATTCCCCACTTCGCCACGCACCTAAGCCACCGAAACGTCAATGTTTCTTATGCCCAAATTAACAAAATGGTTCATATCAATGCGTAAACAATTAAATCTTTACCCCCCCCCCCCCAAAAAAAACAACAACAACAACAACAAAAAACAAACAACAACAAAACAAACAAACAAACAAACAAACTCGAAGATAAAAAGACACACACACTCCTAGCGCCATTAACCTCCCCCACCCCCCTTTCTTACCCTAATTAAGTTACAACAGAGCCTTACGCGTGGTTTTTTTTTTCTATGATTGAAAATGAAGGTAAATACAATGTTGATTTTAAACTCAACCCAATCCCATTAGACTTATTAAAACAACAACAGCCATGCAACTTTCATTTTTTTTGGCATTAATTGAAGATGATCTCCTTTCCCCCAGCGAACGGACACACGGCGGAATACTTGGCCATCGCTTCGGGCAGAGAGAGGCGAAAAAATAACATAGTGAGCTTCCAAGCGGAGACTACTCTTTTTTTTTCCTTCAGCGTGCAGAAGCAGAACTGACACCGATAGTGTGTGATTTTTTTTCCCACAGTGGATAGTTGAGGATACATCTGGTTTTCTTTAAAATAAGGTAAGAACTGTACACATAAAAAAAAAAATGTTTTTTCCAGTGAGACTTTAAGCCAATGTTGCTGTTGACATTCAACAAATGTTTCCTTTCCAATTAGGAGTCTACGATAGGGACAAAAGGGCCTGTGTAGAAGGGAGTGTTGTTGAGCGTACATTTATACTAGTTAACAATGAGTCGCAAAGTGCACACACTTTAAAAAAAACGTGTTTATTTAAACTCAACAGATTTTCGCTCGATTGCTCGCATGCCAATTTTATCCTATACATTTCAAGAGCAGTCGATTAGATTTAGAGGGTTTATGTAAACATGATTAAAACTAGTGTGTATCATAGCATAGTGTATCCCTGTGCTGCCCCAGCAAGAAAGACCGCCTTTGGAGTGTAAGAACTATGTTATTGACATCTTGTGTGATGAAAGTCACACCCAGAAGCTGCAGTGTGCCAGTGTATAGTAGCCAATTCAATAGTGAAAGGTTTGGGTGACACGGTTATAGGGCTGATGGTGATAGTGTTGGCCGTTGGGTGACATGTTGGAGGGTGGCAGTGTCGAGTGACAGGGTGGACGTTGCAGTGTTGGGTGGAGGGTGACAGTGTTGGGTTACCGGGTGGAGGGTGACAGTGAAGGAAACAGTTGCACAATGTATGTGGAAGCTTGAAATATCTAGACACGACAACAAAAAGATAAATGAAAAAAAAACCAGTTCAAAATAGGGTGACAGGGCTGGGTTACTGGGTAGAGGGTGACAGGGCAGAGGGTGACAGGGCTGGGTTACTGGGTAGAAGGTGACAGTGCTGTTTTACAGGGTAGAGGGTGACAGTGTTGTGTTACAGGGTGGGTTGTGACTGTGTTGGGTGACAAGGTTGAGGATGACAATGTTGGTTTAGGTGTACATGGTGGATGGTAACAGCAGTGGCGTAGTGAGGGGGGGCAAGGGGGGCATCATGCCCCGGGCGCTATTCACAAAGGGGCGCCAAGGTATATTTTACTATAATATTGTATGGTTTTCGAATGGGGGGGGGGCGCTAAAAAGGTATTGTGCCCCGGGCGCGAGTTAAGCTCGCTACGCCACTGGGTAACAGTGTCTATTGTAGGCACTTAACCAGTCTACGCCTCTGACTTAAATACAAATAATATTTGTAACGTAATTTAGACACCAACGTTACGCGCGTTTGTTGAATCAGATTATAACTTGACTGATGCTTGATGATCAAACTTTGACTGATGCTTGATGATCAAACTTTGACTGATGCTTGATGATCAAACTTTGACTGATGCTTGATGATCAAACTTTGACTGATGCTTGATGATCACACTTTGACTGATGCTTGATGATCAAACTTTGACTGATGCTTGATGATCAAACTTTGACTGATGCTTGGTGATCAAACTTTGACTGAACTCTCCTAGCTACCTTCTCTCATAGCCACCTTCTCCCATAGCTGCCTTCTCTTAGCTACCTTCTCTCATAGCTGCCTTCTCTCCTAGCCACCTACTCTCATAACTGCCTTCTCTCATAGCTACCTTCTCTCATAACCGCCTTCTCTCATAACTGCCTTTTTTCATAGCTGCCTCCTCTCCTAGCTACCTTTTTTCATAGTCACCTTCTCTCATAACTGAATTCTCTAATATCTGCCTTCTTTCATAGCTGCCTTCTCTCGTAGCTAACACTCTCAAAGCTGCCTACTCTTAGCTGCATTCTTTCCAAACAGCCTTCTCTCCTAGCTGCCTTCTCTCCTAACAGCCTTATCTAATAGCTACCTTCTCTCATAGCTGCCTTCTCTCATAACTGCATTGTCTCCTAATTGCCTTCTCTAATAGCTGCCTTCTCTCCTAACTACCATCTCTCCTAGTTGCGCCACTGGTATTGAAAGTCAATTAAGAACTGCTATTGTGGAAAGATATAAGGGGGGGGGGGGGGTAAATAGATTAACGCTTCGTGCCAAAAGTTATTCTGTTACGTTATAAAATTAACGCGTCATGCATCATGATCATTAGCACCTGATTTGCGATAAATAATAACCTTGATGGAACGCCCTAACGGCTCATGCGGTTTAAACACCCTCGACCTTGGGGCGGTGTGACCGGTTGACATTCACTGGTTCTCATGTTTGTGAGCGTGTGTGTGTGAGTGAGTGTGTGTGTGTGTGAGTGAGTGTGTGAGTGTGTGTGTGAGTGTGAGTGAGTGTGAGCGTGTGTGTGTCCTTGAATTTAATTGTATTTTTTAAAAAGTTCGTTTTTATGTGTTAAATATGTGTTTAAGAAAACACAGTATGTGTTTAAGTAAACACATAGGATATGCCACGCCGACACAATTTCTGACAGGGGAGCCCTGTTTTGATGTTTGTTGTGCTGTTCCGAAAATAACGTCATGACCACACAGTCCCCGTAACTCATCCTTTATTCACGTGAGCACGCTCCCCCCCCCACTCATCCCACCCCCTAAATCTCACGTGAGCATGTCTCTTGTTATGTGACTAATCCTTTAATCCAAAGTCTGAGAAATGTTGTCTGAAAAGGTCAGGGAAATAAGAAAGTCGGTGGGGGTGAAAAATGGGGGTGGGGAGGCTGGGCGTTCCATGGGAGATGGGCGGCCCGTCCAATGATGCCATTACAGAAATGAAAGAAAAGTTAACACCATTGTGTGGCGTTAAGATATTGAGGGTTTTCTGAATTATCAGAGCTCGCATTTCTCTGATTGTTCGGATCCCCGTTAGTTGATTTAGAGGGACACCTGGCAGGGGCGTCAATTCAGGTTTTTTCAGGAGGGGGGAGGAACCAAAACTTGGTCGGCTTGTTAAGTTGTTTATTACTGGAGGCGCCACAGTACATAGCATACCTATCTTGTGATTGTGTGCTCCTATCTTGTGATTGTGTGCTCCTATCTTGTGATTGTGTGCTCCTATCTTGTGATTGTGCGCTCCTATATTGTGATTGTGTGCTCCTATCTTGTGATTGTGTGCTCCTATCTTGTGATTGTGTGTTTCTATCTTGTATTTGTGTACTCTTATCATATGATTGTGTACTCTTATCATATGATTGTGTACTCTTATCATATAATTGTGTACTATTATCATATGATTGTGTACTCCTATCATATGATTGTGTACTCCTATCATATGATTGTGTACTCCTATCATATGATTGTGTACTCCTATCATATGATTGTGTACTCCTATCATATGATTGTGTACGCCTATCATATTTTGATTGTATACTCCTATCATATGATTGTGTACTCCTATCATGTGATTGTATACTCCTATCATATGATTGTGTACTCTTATCATATTTTTATGTACTTTTATCTTGTTACGATGTACTCCTATCATGTTATGATGTACTCCTATCATGTTATGATGTACTCCTATCATGTTATGACAAACTCCTATGGGTTTCACCTGACATATGCTGCCTCAAATATGTTTTGTAGTCCTCTTCCACCCACTTTTTAGTCGGTTTTATGGTACCGCCTCTGCTCACCCCATTAGGAAGATATGCACTCAACTATTTGTGCACTCAGTTATTTGTGCTCTCAACTATTTGCGCACTTAATTATTTGTGGACTTAAATATTTGTGCACTCAATTATTTTTTCACTCAATTATTTGTGCACTCAATTATTTCTGCATTCAACTATTTATGCACTCAACTATTTGTGCATTCAATTATTTGTTGCACTCAATTATTTGTGCACTCAACTATTTGTGCACTCAACTATTTGTGCACGCAATTATTTGTGCCAACCTAAGTCATCTTATTTAAAGCAAGTTTGCAACAATAGGATCTTTATATCCTGTGACGGCTGGTCCAGTCATAACTAGGTCGACCTAACTAAACAATTCACTGCTTTGAAAACAGTTATTCTCACTTTTAAAAGCCACCACTTAGAATGGTTCTCAAACTGTTGTAATTTGTGTCTTAAAAATGAGGATTTCTCAGCTGCTCCCCCTCCTCCCCCCCCCCCCCCCCCGGAGCTTTAATTGATATTATTTGACAGCCAGGGGTTAATAAAAAAAGACCCCCGGCGTTAGAAACGGCAAATCGCCCCATAGCTAGACTCTCACTGGGTCTTGTGGACTGTGTAAGTGGGTCAGATGTTGGGTGACCATCGCCTGGTATCTAGGGTGACCATTGGCCTGGTATGCGATCGCTTGTGTGACGGCACCCTGGAATAACCCAGGACGTCATTTTCCAGAGTGTTCTCACACTGCACACTAAGCTCCCCATAGTGCTACGCATATATCTAAATTAGTCTGTTGTATGAAATCGTAAACGTTCCCTAGTATACACAAAACGTATTAGTAGAATAAAGATTAGTTTAAACACATACAAAGTTATATCCTTGACACATTCCTAAAAAATGCTCCAATGGTAAGACACGTTCCAAGAAATGCCCCAATTGTAAGACACGTTCCAAGAAATGCTCCCGTTGTAAGACACATTCCAAGAAATGCCCCAATTGTAAGATACATTCCAAGAAATGCCCCAATTGTAAGATACCTTCCAAGAAATGCCCCAATTGTAAGATACATTCCAAGAAATGCCCCAATTTGAAGACACATTCCAAAAATGCCCCACTGTAAGACACATTCCAAAAAATGCCCCACTGTAAGACACATTCCAAGTAATGTCCCAATTGTAAAATACATTCCAAGAAATGTTCCAATTGTAAAATACATTCCAAGAAAATACATTACAAGAAATGCCCAAATTGTTCGCTGAATTAAAAAAAGTCCTTCAGTGGCAAACAGTCACTTCCCACACATCGCTACCGTGAATGAAAGTTGTTTGTCTTTGTAACAATTCCACCAAAAACAGCAATTATACAGTATCATTCACTAAACATTGCCTTGCAAATACAGGGGCGTCATTTCAGGTTTTTTCATTGAGGGGGAGGGGGCTAAACTAAAACTTGGTCGGCTTATTAAGTTATTTTTTACTGGAGGCGCCACAGTACATAGCAATTTAAATAAAACCTGCAAATTCAGGGGGGGGGGGGCATTCCCCAAAAATGACGCCCCTGCAGAACTAACGCCTGAGAATCCCAAACCGAACTTTACATTGTCAAAATAAGTAACAAACCGAAATTGTCAAAACCAAATCTTAAATTGTTGAAAACAAATAATAAATTGTCACAATCATATCTTAAATTGTCATAATAAAATCAAAGCATAGATTTTCCATGCTTCCTTCAACAATAGCCGAAACTTAACAATAATTATTTCTCCTTGCGATCCACTTCCAAACGTAACAATAGTAACATTTATTGTCATCTTAACAAAACATAACTAAAAGTAAAATCCATCTCATTATCTGTATAACAACGTCAGGATTAGACTGAAAGCAATTACCCCAAAGACCCCGTTACAGCTAATACCCAGTTACCCCAATACCCCTATTGGGCTATGTAGTTGGGTATATGGTATTTTGGTGCTGTACTATAACTTTCTGAGAATCTCGGTGGCCATCCCCCCCCCCCCACTCCCTTATTTTTCAGTAGTAATAGCTGACCATCGGTGTCGTGCCTCTGGTGTCCAAACGATAAAAGGGGGGGGGGGGTGTTTGGCGGGGGGAAAGCTAGTATTGACCCGGGCAATGAGACGGTCAATTTACACGGGGCTATGGCCGCTGGGAAGACGTTGAAGTAGAGAGCACAAAAAGAAAACTACCCAACAAACTGCGTCATTAATAAGACATCGGGAGCGAGGATTTCAAGGGAGAGCATCAAATGAGGTATTTAGTGTAAGCCCGGGCCAGAGGTGTGTTTATCTCTGAGCACCAGCAAATCAATGGCGGGCTTAGGTTTATGCTGGTGTAGATCTGTGGATTCATGATGTTAGTGTGGCCTGGAGAGGAAGTGGTGCGACTTGGAGAGAAAGTGGTGTGGACTGGAGAGAAAGTGGTGTGGACTGGAGAGAAAGTGGTGTGGACTGGAGAGAAAGTGGTGTGGACTGGAGAGAAAGTGGTGTGGACTGGAGAGAAAGTGGTGTGGACTGGAGAGAAAGTGGTGTGGCCTGGAGAGAAAGTGGTGTGGACTGGAGAGAAAGTGGTGTTGCCTGGAGAGAAAGTGGTGTGGACTGGAGAGAAAGTGGTTGCCTACTATGAGACTAGTGGCTTCCTACTATGAGACTAGTGGTTGCCTACTATGAGACTAGTGGCTTCCTACTATGAGACTAGTGGCTGCCTACTATGAGACTAGTGGCTTCTTACTATGAAGCTAGTGGCTGCCTACTATGAGACTAGTGGCTACTTACTATGAGACTAGTGGCCGCCTACTATGAGACTAGTGGCTGCCTGTTATGAGACTAGTGACTGCCTACTATGAGACTAGTGGCTGCCTACTATGAGACTATTTGCTGCCTACTATGAGACTAGTGGCCGCCTACTATGAGACTACTGGCTGCCTACTATGAGACTACTGGCTGCCTACTATGAGGCTAATGCAGGGGTCGACGAACTTGTTTAGCAATCATCCCATCATTGTTTACTAGGCCCCCACCCATAAAATATTGCAACGAAGAAATCGCTGAGTATTTAAATCATAGAGTATTTAAATTCAAAATGATTTATTGAATATACATTGTATCTCACAAACTTTTATTTATCAATATCAAAAGTACAAAACTCGATTAAATAAATTATTAAAAATCTGAAATAAGGAACACATTGTTAGTTTTGAAGAAAGTTCTCTTCAACTTTTGTAAAATCGCTGTTTCATTTTGATATATGACATCAAGATTAAGGCTTTTGCATACCGCCTATGGGGTTAAATGGTTGATTTCTCTTTAGGGTTAAATGGTTGATTTCTCTTTGGGGTTAAATGGTTGATTTCTCTTTGGGGTTAAATGGTTGATTTCTCTTTGGGGTTAAATGGTTGATTTCTCTTTGGGGTTAAATGGTTGATTTCTCTTTGGGGTTAAATGGTTGATTTCTCTTTGGGGTTAAATCGTTGATTTCTCTTTGGGGTTAAATCGTTGATTTCTCTTTGGGGTTAAATCGTTGATTTCTCTTTGGGGTTAAATCGTTGATTTCTCGTTGGGGTTAAATCGTTGATTTCTATGCTTTTAAAAAATGTTCATTAGAGTTAAATATCCCTGTTCGCAAAGGTCAAAGGTTCTTCCAATATGCAGCAACTTTGTTTGACTGCCTCGTGAGCAATTTTGAAAGCCTTCCCGTCTCTTTACGTTCTGAGCGTGAACAGTAGCGTCGCTTGGGGATGTGGACCGCATCTGGTGACACCCTCAAGGGCGGACGACACCCTCAATGGGCGAATGACGCCCTCACAGTGGGATGACACCCTCGCAGGGGATGACAACTTCACAGGGGAATGACACCCTCGCTGGGGGATGACACCCTCGCAAGTAACGCACCCTCAGGGGGATGACCCCCTCGCAGGTAATGACACCCTTGGGGGGATGATACCACCTAGGGGACTAACGGAAAAGTAAATGTGAAAGAGCGCTATCAAGTCTGTTTTGATGTATGTCTATTTAACCATTATTACCCCTGAGATTTTCAGTTATTGCTCCATTTACCCCTTTTCGCCGACCCCTGCACTAATGGATGCAGGGGTATAACTAGGACACTATAGGGGCAGGTTTGTAACTAGGGCATAAGGGTTTCATTAAGACAATAAGGGGGCAGCTAGGTCAATAATTGGGCCATGTGTGTAACTAGGACATCATAGGGGTAGGGGTGTGTAACTAGGGCAATAGAGAAGAGGTGTGTAACTAGGGCAATAGGGGAGAGATGTGTAACTAGGGCAATGGGGGAGAGGTTTGTAACTAGGGCAGTAGGGGAGAGGTGTGTAACTAGGGCAATGGGGAGAGGTGTGTAACTAGGGCAATAGAGGAGAGGTGTGTAACTAGGGCAATAGGGGAGAGGTGTGTAACCAGGGCAATAGGGGAGATGTGTGTAACTAGGACAATGGGGAGAGGTGTGTAACTAGGGCAATGGGGAGAGGTGTGTAACTAGGGCAATAGGGGAGAGATGTGTAACTAGGGCAATAGAGGAGAGGTGTGTAACTAGGGCAATAGAGGAGAGGTGTGTAACTAGGGCAATATAGGAGAGGTGTGTAACTAGGGCAATAGGGGAGAGGTGTGTAACTAGAGCAATAGAGGAGAGGTGTGTAACTAGGGCAATAGAGGAGAGGTTTTTAACTAGGGCCATAGGGGAGATGTGTGTAACTAGGGCAATAGGGGAGAGGTGTGTAACTAGGGCAATAGAAGAGAGGTGTGTAACTAGGGCAATAGAGGAGAGGTGTGTAACTAGGGCAATAGGGGAGAGGTGTGTAACTAGAGCAATAGAGGAGAGGTGTGTAACTAGGGCAATAGAGGAGAGGTTTTTAACTAGGGCCATAGGGGAGATGTGTGTAACTAGGGCAATAGGGGAGAGGTGTGTAACTAGGGCAATAGAAGAGAGGTGTGTAACTAGGGCAATAGAGGAGAGGTGTGTAACTAGGGCAATAGGGGAGAGGTGTGTAACTAGGGCAATAGAGGAGAGGTGTGTAACTAGGGCAATAGAGGAGAGGTGTGTAACTAGGGCAATACGGGAGAGGTGTGTAACTAGGGCAATAGGGGAGAGGTGTGTAACTAGGGCAATAGAGGAGAGGTGTGTAACTAAGGCAATAAAATAAGTTATATGGAATAATTAGAAGAGGGGCATCCATATTTGTTTTTTTTAAATTAATCAATTATTAATTAATTATTATTTTATTTATTTCTTTTTGAAAACACCGGACACCAGCACCGACACCAGGACCGACACCGGTAATTATAAGATGTGGTTTCGCTACACCGTGTACATAAAGTCAAATGATATCTTGTTTGCTAGATAAATTACTATTTATCAAACTGTTACATCGAAGTGCCGGCATCCTATGTGTTGGAAGTAGTGAGTACATCTATGCCATGACTCACCTCTGCCCCACTCACCCCCTCGTTATCCCCATCATTATACCATCTCCTCGCCTGCCCCCACCGCTTCCCACAGCCATCCTCCAGTCACCTGGTGAAACACTGACACATACACGGGTATAAAAAGTTCACACGCACGGCTCACCCGTACCTTCCCCCCGAAACGTCTCATCTTGATGTCTACATCCTACACTCCATACAGGTTAACTCACGGGCGCGTCTCGGTGTCCTCCGTCTAAACCAGCGGTTCTCAACCTGTGGGTCGTGACCCCTTTGGCAGACCACCCGAAAACACATATGCTCTACAGTTATGAAGTAGCAACGAACATAATTTAATGGCTGTGGGGTCGCCACAACATGAGGAACTGTACTAAAGGGCCGCGGCATTAGGAAGGCTGAGAACCACTGGTCTAAACCCCAGCGTACGGTCCGGGGAAAGCAAAAGACCAGGTCGCCAAAAGAAAAGAAAAACACACGGTGAAAACCTAGGCGCATCGTCTGGGTTTTAACAGAAAACGATGATAAGAAATCTAATGGCTCTTGTAATTTTTTTTATGTGTGTCTAAATATAGAAACTGATTTGGAAAACAGACAAGGTTTATCAATAAAGTTTTCTCTCATACGAAGTGGCTATTCGCATCGCACCCGGGTACCTGAAGTGAGAGGTTGGGATTAAAAAAACGATTTAAGATATTTTCGTTGGGTTTGTAAGACAAAATGAGGTATCAAATGAAAGATAATTGAATGGTTTATACGTTTGTAAACTTAATTCTTCAGTTTAACTAAAATAAACGACCACAAATGACACCCGAATAGCATTGAGTCAAAATGGACCCGGACACGCAGCGCCGCCATTCGCACCCGGGTCCCATTAGACTCAATGATATTCGGATGTCATTTGTGGTAGTCGTGATAGGGCAGAATAAATGATACAAATTGAGTGGGTCGTGATAGGACAGTATAAATGATACAAATTGAGTGGTTCGTGATTGGTCAGTATAAATGATACAAATTTAGTGGGTTAAGAAGAAGAAACATAAAAATAACTGGGTAGCGGAACAAAAAAACAAGTTATGGCCTAACCCTATAATTTGTATTTATGTATTTTTTTCGACACCGTAAAACTATTTGCGGCACTATCGTCACACGAACGAATCGCGATTAACGTCATCTTTGCGATGAACGTCATCTTTGCGATGAACGTCATCTTTGCGATGAACGTCATCTTTGCGATGAACGTCATCTTTGCAATGAACGTCATCTTTGCGATGAACGTCATCTTTGCGATGAACGTCATCTTTGCGATGAACGTCATCTTTGCGATGAACGTCATCTTTGCGATGAACGTCATCTTTGCGGTAAACGTCATCTTTGCGATGAACGTCATCTTTGCGGTAAACGTCATCTTTGCGATTAACGTCATCTTTCACATTCAAAGAGTTAAAACTAAAATGGTACACTTAAGATACAGAAACAACTTTCTTCTATCATTTCAGCACCAAAAAAAAACAACAAAAAACCCACCTGTTCAGGGTTGAGAACCGTCCCACGTGTAAACAGTGGCGGGAATTTTAAACAGTCCAGTGTGAAAAGTGCTTTCATGAATATTGTCTGGTGAACTTATGAAAAGACACGCCCTGGAGTGTTTGGGGTTGGAGCGGAGCAGTTGGTGAATGGAGCAGTGTAGTTGATTGACGTGTTAATGCGCTTGGCCTCGATACAGGGACTGGGTAGATATGATTAACTGCAAGATTTCATTGTGTAAATGTCAGATGTTCACCATTAGCGAGCCTAGAGCCGTATATATATATATATATATATATATATATATTGTGTTAGTGGTGTTGGCTTGTAGAATACCATGGTTCGTACACACAGGTTGGACAGTTCGAATACCATGGGTTGGTAAAAAAAAATCAATGTCATGTGTTATGCAAACGGCGTGTGATGCGTTTTTACTAAAAGGTATGTCATGAGTTTTACAAACGGCTTTTCAAGAGTTGTTATAAACGGCTTTTCATGAGTTGTTACAAACGGAATATCATGGGTTATACAAACGAAATGTCATGGGTTAAACTAACGGAATGTCATGGGTTAAACTAACGGAATGTCATGAGTTATACTAACGGCATGTCATGGGTTAAACTAACGGCATGTCATGGGTTAAACTAACGGAATGTCATGAGTTATACTAACGGCATGTCATGGGTTAAACTAACGGCATGTCATGGGTTAAACTAACGGAATGTCATGGGTTAAACTAACGGAATGTCATGGGTTAAACTAACGGCATGTCATGGGTTAAACTAACGAAATGTCATGGGTTAAACTAACGGCATGTCATGGGTTAACGCTAGCTGCCTGGAGTGTTAGAGAGTAGATATTGTGCGAGTTACATATCAGAAGATAATGGTTGGCTGCTGGCGGGATGTAGAAAAAATGAGATTGGTGGATCTCTGGAAGCTGCTGGTGTGACGTGGCAGTTCATGGGTTGCGAGTAAAATGATTACAAGAACGGGAGCAGCCATTGAATTATTTAGTTATTTCACTTATACTGTTTCAAAATAAACGATAAAATTTCTTAAGCAATAAGTCACAAGTTTGTTGGATAATTTCTAAACTTTATTTTAGTTCAAGAACAAAACTTAATTGATTTGTTCCAAATACCGTATTAATCGTCGGGGTGCAGAGTGTAGAAGAGGTTGTGAAGCCCTGTCTTAAAGTTATATTAGTTAACCGTTTGGGTGGGGGGGGGGAGTGTGGGAATGTTATGAAACGTTGGAATAAATGTAATAGTTATCTTTAAGAAATACAACGAGATGCTGGAATAACAGTATCGATTGGCTGGAAAAATAAGTACCGAGCGGCTGTAAAAATAAGTACCGAGCGGCTGTAAAAATAAGTACCGAGCGGCTGTAATAACAGTACCGAGTGGTTGGAATAACAGTACCGAGTGGCTGGAATACCAGTACTGATTGGCTGGGAAGAACGAAATGAGTGGCCTAACGGGCAGTAGAAATGGCTTGATGGAATTAAACGGATTCAAAATATATAACTGGATCGCATGCAGTGAACTATGGGATAGCAAGCGAAATTAGTTTTGTGATGATTGACTTGAACAGATCAGCTCTGTAACACTGTGAACTCTGTCGTCAAGTCATATCTCTAAGCAGGGCCCTAACAATTGCGGGGCCCTATCTGGGATAGGAATAAGGATAATAAGTGAAAATTAAGATTTTGTATTAGAAAATAAATTCGGGGCGGGGCCTATGAAAGTGCGGGGCCCATTGCGGCCACATAGGTTGCAATGACCTAAGGCCGGCCCTGTCTCTAAGCCAAAGTCAGTGTAACACTGTCAACTCTGTCACCAAGTCATATCTCTAAGTCAAAGTCAGTGTAAGACTGTCAACTCTGTCACCAAGTCATATCTCTAAGTCAAAGTCACATACATTTTTTTTTCATATTAGATTTTTAGTAAAAGGGATTGTGCCTCAAATCGGGTATTATTAACATGACGTCACCCACCGGGAGCCCGTGGTCCAACTGTATGGCACTGAACTGATTTGATACTTGCCTTGTTCATTTTCGTTATGTGTCTAGTTGGGTAATCTCGCAGGACGTGAAACTCTCCCCCCCCACACCCACCCCCACGCACACAGCTGGTGAGCAATGTGCTCCAAGTTACAGATAGCGTGCTGTTTTGTGGGCGTGGCATCGCGTCTTCTCGCGTGTAGATAAATAAACTGTGAGAACTCTTGTGGCATTTTAGTGGCTGTAGTAAATGTGTCACCTGAGTTGGAGGGTGGAGGGAGTAACATAGCGATGTGGTGGTAGTAGATGGTGGGGCACGATGTGGTGGTAGTAGATGGTGGGGCACGATGTGGTGGTAGTAGATGGTGGGGCACGATGTGGTGGTAGTAGATGGTGGGGCACGATGTGGTGGTAGTAGATGGTGGGGCACGATGTGGTGGTAGTAGATGGTGGAGCACGATGTGGTGGTAGTAGATGGTGGGGGCACGATGTGGTGGTAGTAGATGGTGGGGCACAATGTGGTGGTAGTAGATGGTGGGGGCACGATGTGGTGGTAGTAGATGGTGGGGGCACGATGTGGTGGTAGTAGATGGTGGGGCACGATGTGGTGGTAGTAGATGGTGGGGGCACGATGTGGTGGTAGTAGATGGTGGGGCACGATGTGGTGGTAGTAGATGGTGGAGCACGATGTGGTGGTAGAAGATGGTGGGGGCACGATGTGGTGGTAGTAGATGGTGGGGCACGATGTGGTGGTAGTAGATGGTGGAGCATGATGTGGTGGTGATATGCTGTACCAACTGTAGGGATAGCGCAGAGCTATTCTTGTCATTGACATAGCATCGTATGCTACCACGAATCCTCCTACGTGAGTCCTCATATGTAAGTCCTCATACGAGAGTCCTCATATGTAAGTCCTCCGATGTGAGACCTCCTATGTGAGTCCTCCTATGTGAGTCCTCCTATTTGAGTCCTCCTATGTGAGTCCTCCTATGTGAGTCCTCCTATTTGAGTCCTCCTATGTGAGTCCTCCTATGTGAGACCTTCTATGTGAGACCTCCTATGTGAGACATCCTATGTGAGACCTATGTGAGTCCTCCTATGTGAGACCTTCTATGTGAGTCCTACTATGTGAGACTTTCTATGTGAGTCCTTCTACGTGAGTCCTCCTAAGTAAGTCATGCTTTGGGGGGAGGGGGAGGCCCCGATATTTCTTTGACCTATGCTCCAAGATCTCTTATGTCACTTTTTTCCCATGTATTCAACAATCTAAGATTTTCCTCATTTTCTGAATAGTTAGCAGAAATGAATATGTGCGTTTTAGAAGGACCTTGAGTTACACTGGGAGGTCTCTGGTTTGAAATACCTGATTTAATTACAGCATGGGTGCTGGGACTGAGAGACCTTTGACCCCGTCTGACGTCACACTAACCCTAGTAACTAACAGATTTTTCTGCTCTGTTTGTGGACACGCCAAAAGTAGGGCAACGGGAACTCGGAGAGTAGCAATCAAGTTCATTTTATGCCGGTCACGTGGTTTTTGTAGCTTCACTAATCCTAAGCCGGCCAGCAACTGATGCTAACCTGGTGGAGCTAAACCTAGCAGCCGTGCTAACCCTAAGCCGGCCAGCAACTGATGCTAACCTGGTGGAGCTAAACCTAGCAGCCGTGCTAATCCTAAGCCAGCCAGAAACTGATGCTAACCTGGTGGAGCTAAACCTAGCAGCCGTGCTAATCCTAAGCCAGCCAGCAACTGATGCTAACCTGGTGGAGCTAAACCTAGCAGCCGTGCTAATCCTAAGCCAGCCAGCAACTGATGCTAACCTGGTGGAGCTAAACCTAGCAGCCGTGCTAATCCTAAGCCACCCAGCAACTGATGCTAACCTGGTGGAGCTAAACCTAGCAGCTGTGCTAATCCTAAGCCAGCCAGCAACTGATGCTAACCTGGTGGAGCTAAACCTAGCAGCCGTGCTAATCCTAAGCCAGCCAGCAACTGATGCTAACCTGGTGGAGCTAAACCTAGCAGCCGTGCTAATCCTAAGCCAGCCAGCAACTGATGCTAACCTGGTGAAGCTAAACCTAGCAGCCGTGCTAATCCTAAGACATGCTAACCTGGTTTGGTAGTACCAAGCTGACGTACATTCTGAGAAAAAAAAAATAATTGAAAATCGACTAATAATTATATTTACCTTAGGGGTCGTTCGCAAATTACGTCACGCTCGGGCCCCCAGGGGGGGGGGTGGGGGGTGAATTTGTGACACTCTGTGACGGGGGGAGGGGCGGTCAAAAATGTGTGAATTCACGTTTTTTAAATATTTTTTTAAATAATAAAAAATAAAAAATCTAAAATTGTCTAATTTTGAAAAATATTTATTTCATTAATTTTAAAAACATTAATTTGAGGTCGAAATTACCTCAGGTATTATAGGTACCGTGTAACTCAGTCGCTCACACCTTTTGCGCATATCGAAAAATGACGCAAAAACTGTTGTGGCCATTTTACATTGGGCTTGTGGATGATTTGGTTGTGTTGCGTCACAATTTTTCAAAGAAAGTCTCAGAGGGACATTGTAACGATCTTCAATTAAGGGGACAAGAGTGACCGACTAACGAACACATACAGAACCCATACGAACAGACCGCCATCGCTGTAACTGAAAACATCTCGTGGGTCCAACAGAAAAGTGTTTCTATGTTGAAATCCTTTTATATTAACTTTGTTTCTGTTCGTGGCCGGCTGGCGAAATATTCTAACGGCTAATTGACTAACTTCCCGCCAAGCTCTCGAGCTGACTTGGCACATAGACTCGTTGCCGAGGACAACACAATCTGTCAAATTTTCAGCCCCAACTCCAACCGCTACCCCCAATGAGACGTTTTCCCTGTTTTTCAAGGGCGCAATGAATGAAAATGCCGCTCATTGCGCTAATTGAGATTCTTTTAAAAAAGATATCGCGTTTGGTGCGTAATATTTTCTGTTGTTTTTCTGACACAGTTGGTGAAGTAAATCTGCGGTGTAAAAGCGGGTGGGACATTAGAATATTGATATAGTTCAGGGGCAGCACTAATTGGGATTGTTATAAATATCATTACTTGTATGCATATTTTTAAAAAATTTGTTAAGCCCCTCTTCCCCCCCCCCCCCCCCCCCCATTGCTCGATATTGCAATTCATAAAGGATTTATACGAAACAGTTTGTTGTCAGGGTTGTTAGGGTTAGGGTTAAATATCGTTCGGTGATCAAAGACGGTGATCAAATACGGTGACCAAAGACGGTGAACAAAGACGGTGACCAAAGACGGCGATCAAAGACCGTGACCAACGACGGTGACCAAAGACCGTGACCAAGGACGGTGATCAAAGACGGTGACCAAAGACGGTGACCAAAGACGGTGATCAAAGACCGTGACCAAAGACGGTGACCAAAGACCCATGATTGACGCTGTATATTGTTTAATCGTGATTAGTATATCTGTACACGGTGTGTTCATTCGCTGCCTGGGAATGAGCACCGATTTGGTTTTGATGAGTCTCAAGCTCAAATTATGATTTCCACAATTAGTGCATGGTCACATGTGTATATAATTTGTGCATGGTCCCATGAGTCTTTAATTAGTGCATGGTCCCATGAGTCTTTAATTAGTGCATGGTCCCATTTGTATATAATGTGTAGCTACACTTCATAATTAAACGGGCACATTTGATTTATCTTGGCGATGTCCTATACGATCTATACACAAGTTCTAGGCTGCAGAGAAATATCTTGGCTCTTTAAATCAGGGTTTTTTAATAGCCTGGCCGTTTAATCCCGGAGTTCTAATAGCCTGGCCGTTTAAACCCGGAGTTCTAATAGCCTGGCCGTTTAAACCCGGAGTTCTAATAGCCTGGCCGTTTAAACCCGGAGTTCTAATAGCCTGGCCGTTTAAACCCGGAGTTCTAATAGCCTGGCGTTTAAACCCGGAGTTCTAATAGCCTGGCCGTTTAAACCAGGGGTACTAAAAGCCTGGCCGTTTAAACCAGGGGTACTAATAGCCTGGCCGTTTAAACCAGGGGTACTAATAGCCTGGCTTTTTAGGCCAGAGTTCCGACAACCTGGCTCTTTAAAATAAGGGCTCCAATATCTTGGCTTTTTAAACCAGGGGTTCTTATAGCCTGTTCCTTTAAAGCAGGGTTCTCAACTGTTTGTACTGACACAAACCTTCTTTATTTCAAATATTCCCCGAACACCCAATGTAAAAATCCCACTAAAAAAATAATAAAATTATTTTCTGGGTCTTGCTGCACTCAAAGGGGCGGTGGGGGGTGTTGGAACCCCTGGTTTAATATGAACCTTGAATAGTCAACAATAGTCTGTGAATTTTTTGAAATAAACCAAGATATTAAAATTTTGTAGTGGTCAGTACCAGGTCTCGAACGCCCCGCCCCCGAGGAACGCATGCGAAAAGCACTTCTGAATTTTTCACCACATTTGCTCAGAAATAATAGGCCCACTTAATGAGGAGGACCTAAAGTAGAAAGATCTATGCACTTCTGACTTGACCCGTTACAGCACTTGGTAGGCCCACTTAATGAGGATGACCTAAAGTTGAAAGATCTATGCACTTCTCACTTGACCCGTTACAGCACTTGGTAGCCCCACTTAATGAGGAGGACCTAAAGTAGAAAGATCTATGCACTTCTGACTTGACCCGTTACAGCACTTGGTAGGCCCACTTAATGAGGATGACCTAAAGTTGAAAGATCTATGCACTTCTCACTTGACCCGTTACAGCACTTGGTAGGCCCACTTAATGAGGATGACCTAAAGTTGAAAGATCTATGCACTTCTCACTTGACCCGTTACAGCACTTGGTAGGCCCACTTAATGAGGAGGACCTAAAGTAGAATGATCTATGCACTTCTCACTTGACCCGTTACAGCACTTGGTAGGCCCACGTAATGAGGATGACCTAAAGTTGAAAGATCTATGCACTTCTGACAAGGCTATCACTGAATGAGGACAATGTCCTTACGCGTTAGATCCCCGAGACGGACCTGTCAAGAGGTTATAGCCCCAGGTCACGTGTCCAACTTGTTTATGTAAGAATGTAGCAGGTCCATCGAACAACAGGTATGCGGGTCAAGCCACCGTTCAAATTGTTGGATGTTCTCTTAGGCCCTAAGACTTAGGGCATAGGGTCTTAAACAGTCTCCGGGTGACGGAGATTTCGTTTTGAAATATTGTTAAAGTCGATTCCACAGAGTCTTACAGTACGTATGGTATGACGTCAATACAACATATTATTAAAACATTCACAACAGAATTGTAGACTTTGTATCCTCGAAATGCGTCAAACGTTCCCTCAATCTAAACCACACAATCCCTCATGGATGAAGCATTCCCTCAATCTAAACCACACAATCCCTCATGGATGAAGCATTCCCTCAATCTAGACCACACAATCCCTCATAGATGAAGCAGTCCCTCTATCAGACCACACAATTCCTCAGATCAAATATTCACTAAATCTCGAAAATACATTCCTTCAATTTCAGTCATACATCTCAAAATCTTGGCCCTACATTCCCTCAAAATCAATTATGTATCCCCCAGTTTCGACCACAAATCCCCATCATTTCGACCACACATCCCCATCATTTTGACCACTCATCCCCATCATTTGGACCACACATCCCCATCATTTCGACCCCACATCCCCATCATTTGGACCACACATCCCCATTATTTGGACCACACATCCCCCCATCATTTCGACCACACATCCCCATCATTTCGACCACATATTCCCTTAACCCCGGCCATATATTTCAATCATTAAACCAATGATATACTCTACAGACCACGAGTTGGGCAACCTTGTAACAAATGAACACAATCACGGAGCTGAGGGTCCAACGGCGAGTTGCGAAATTAGAATGACCAAATTAAAAACCCAAACTCTACTCTTAGAATAAAAAAGTTTGGAAATAGAATTTCATTGTTTAAAACCCACAGATCGTACGTTGGTTGATACGAATTTGAGATTAAGATAAGGTAAGATAAGATAAGATAAGATAGGCTTATATTTAAAAAAAACAACAAAAAAGAACAACTGATCCATTCATTATTTTTGCAGCGTGTTCAGCAAAATCAATGTTGAATTTTGAAGGACAAAAATTGGCTTAACTATTGTATGAAACAGCGGATTACTTTTTGAAATATCTATTTTATAAGGAAAAAAAACACATATATATTATTTAGTGTAACAAATGTCACGACTCATTCGCCACAACCGGTTGCTGCTTTGAGAACTGCCCAGCGGCGCTCTAAGGTCGAGCTGGACCGTTTGCTGTGTAACGAGGCCCTTTAGCAACATGTGGTGTCCAAAGATAAATTATCTTCTTTTTAGACGTCTGGGAACTCAATAAAAAAAAAAAAAAAAGAAATTAGATCGAGATTAACGTAAAAGTTTTCATGATTCTGAACGAAAACAACAATACGAAAGAAAAAGTTGAAATAAAATGTAAAAAATACCAAGGGAGATTACCAAGGATAATCCCATTGATCAAGAGCGATGTGCTGCATTCTTGCTAGCGGCTCTGCGGCCAGCTCTGGGACGAGGCTAATCCCACAATACAACGGATGATAAAACTCATCCTTCGCTGTGGCTGACGTCACTGACGTCAAGTACGTAAGCCACAGTGCTGCATGACGTCACTGATGTCAAGTACGTAAGCCACAATGCTGCATGACGTCACTGATGTCAAGTACGTAAGCCACAATGCTGCATGACGTCACTGATGTCAAGTACGTAAGCCACAATGCTGCATGACGTCACTGATGTCAAGTACGTAAGCCACAGTGCTGCATGACGTCACTGATGTCAAGTACGTAAGCCACAATGTTGCATGACGTCACTGATGTCAAGTACGTAAGCCACAATGCAGCAGGCTCGGTCGTTGATTTTTGTTTAAGGAATATAAATATTATTTGACTTAACATGAATGTTGGTTGCCCTGGCCGCCCTGTGCTGGCAGCCCTGTGCTGGCCGCCCTGTGCTGGCCGCCCTGTGCTGGCCGCCCTGTGCTGGCCGCCCCGTGTTGTATATTAGGAATGTACATGTATTGTATTGTATAAGTGTGGTATATTAGGAATGTACATTTATTTTATAAGTGTGATATATTAGGAATGTACATGTATTGTATAAGTGTGGTATAATAGGAATGTACATGTATTGTATAAGTGTGGTATATTAGGAATGTATATGTATTGTTTAAACGTGATATATTAGGAATATACATGTATTTTATAAGTGTGGTATCATGATTATTTGTGGGTAGTACTGTCTTATTTATTTTTTTTGCGATAATTTTTACAAGATATTCACATAATTGATGTAGTGCATACACATTTAGTTTTCAATGAACATTTGTCAGAATAATGGTATAAACATTTAGTTTTCAATGAAAATTTGTCAGAATAATGGTATAAACATTTAGTTTTCAATGAACATTTGTCAGAATAAAGGTATAAACATTTAGTTTTCAATGAGTATTTGTCAGGATAATGATATAAACATTTAGTTTTCAATGAACATTTGTCAGAATATAAACATTTAGTTTTCAATGAGTATTTGTCAGGATAATGATATAAACATTTAGTTTTCAATGAACATTTGTCAGAATATAAACATTTAGTTTTCAATGAACATTTGTCAGAAATATGGTATAAACATTTAGTTTTCAATGAACATTTGTCAGAAATATGGTATAAACATTTAGTTTTCAATGAACATTTGTCAGAAATATGGTATAAACATTTAGTTTTCAATGAACATTTGTCAGAAATATGGTATAAACATTTAGTTTTCAATGAACATTTGTCAGAAATATGGTATAAACATTTAGTTTTCAATGAACATTCGTCAGGATAATGTTATACGTTTTATGCCCATCATAAATTATTCAACTTTGTTTGTGGTTTTCTGTGTGGGGGTGGATGGGTGGGGGTGAGTGTGTTGATGTCATTTACACCAGCGTACTCAGACTGTTTGTCCGTGGCCCGGCACCGGCCCGCAAGACCAACGTGGCCGGTCCGCGCAACATGAATATTTTTGGTCCAATAAACTTAAAGTATAATTAATACATCTGGCACCCGTCCCTGGTGCAATGGCGAAACTTGTCCGCCGGGAAACGCTGACCCGCACCATTACTTGGAACCTGGCAGAACTGGTTCCGTCAATGCGCCCATTTCATAAATAGTCGCAGCATCGAACAGGCGTAAGACAGGTCAACGAAGCGGATCGGCCTGATAATGTTTATTGTTTTACCGTAAACAATAGATTTGGGGCGGGGGGTGGGGGTGGGGGCACTTTGGTCTGTTTGCTTTTAATTTAGTTTCTAAAAATAACCTGAAAAAGAGGACGTGGCATGCTTAAAATTCATCTGCTGACCACCCCCACACCCCACTCCCCGCCCCTCTGTAGCCACGTGATTGTAAGAAACTAATGACTATATAATGCTTTGTGAGCTCCACGTTGTCTTGACATGGTGTTGTCATACAGTGTTGCCAGATTGTCTTGACATGGTGTTGTCTTGACATGTTGTTGTCTTGACATGTTGTTGTCTTGACATGGTGTTGTCTTGACATGGTCTTGTCTTGACATGGTGTTGTCATACAGTGTTGCCAGAGTGTCTTGACATGGTGTTGTCTTGACATGGTGTTGTCATACATTGTGACCAGATTGTCATTTTGATACGCAACTCAACCAAAACAATATGTTACACCACATCTTGTGCTATGTGGGCATTATGTTGATCGAGATATATGGGCATTATGTTGATTTAGATATATGGGCATTAGGTTGATTTAGATATATGGGCATTAGGTTGATTTAGATATATGGGCATTAGGTTGATCTAGATATATGGGCATTATTTTGATTTAGATATATGGGCATTAGGTTGATTTAGATATATGGGCATTAGGTTGATTTAGATATATGGGCATTATGTTGATTTAGATATATGGGCATTATGTTGATTTAGATATATGGGCATTAGGTTGATTTAGATATATGGGCATTAGGTTTATTTAGATATATGGACATTAGGTTGATTTAGATATATGGGCATTATGTTGATTTAGATATATGGACATTAGGTTGATTTAGATATATGGGCATTATTTTGATTTAGATATAAGGGCATTAGGTTGATTTAGATATATGGGCATTAGGTTGATTTAGATATATGGGCATTAGGTTGATTTAGATATATGGGCATTATGTTGATTTAGATATATGGGCATTATGTTGATTTAGATATATGGGCATTAGGTTGATTTAGATATATGGACATTCGGTTGATTTAGATATATGGGCATTAGGTTGATTTAGATATATGGGCATTATGTTGATTTAGATATATGGGCATTATGTTGATTTAGATATATGGGCATTAGGTTGATTTAGATATATGGGCATTAGGTTGATTTAGATATATGGGCATTATGTTGATTTAGATATGACTTTTTTTTAAATATAGAAACACGTGTAAAACGAAAGATTAACGTATCTTGTACGTGTCTAATTCATCTAGCCACGTATGCACGAAGCGCAGAGGTGACTTAAGGGTTTTCTGGCAGTGTAATAATCAATCGACTAGTTCCGGCATCGATGGACACTCGGTCGTTATACATGGCCAAGTATTATTATTATTATTCATGGATGTCGGCTTTTAAAGATCTGAAATGCACATTTAAGAGAAATTCTGTGGTCAGTGGCGTAGCTGGAGTAATGTCGCACAGGGTTCTGTGGTCAGTGGCGTAGCTGGAGTAATGTCGCACAGGGCGGGTTGAGATTATTGTCGCCCCTTTCCACAGAATTACGAATTTCATTAAATATATAAGACAGGTTGGGCACCTACTTAATGTATTCAAAACAGTTGGGTCTAATTCAACGGCGGGGAGCCTTCTAATTCAGCGGCGGGGAACCTTTCAATTCAATGGCGGGTAACCTTTCAATTCAATGGCGGGGAACCTTTCAATTCAATGGCGGGGAACCTTTCAATTCAACGGCGGGGAACCTTTCAATTCAACGGTGGGGAACCTTTGCGTCATGGAACACCGCATTCGTGAAAGTTCTCTTGCATAAATTGTATGAACATTATTTTGTAAATGAATGAAATAATGAAATGACTTGTTAAGTTGAATAACCTGTAATGACTGTCGTGTCTGCCTATTTTTGCTGGACGGCATACTTTGAATATCTGGTTGTTCTTTCGAAGTTGGATTCAGTCAGAGGCCCGCTCTTGAGGGCTTGGAAGACCGCGTGTTCCCCGCCACTTGTAAAATAACCCCGGGGGTGTACAACCCTGTCGTCAACCGAATGGAACTCTAAAGTGCAGTGGCGTAGCGAGCTTAACTCGCGCCCGGGGCACAATACCTTTTTAGCGCCCCCATTACCTTTTTAGCGCGCCCCCCTATTCGAAAACCATACAATATTATAGTAAAATATACCATTTGGCGCCCCTTTGTGAGTAGCGCCCGGGGCATGATGCCCCCCCCCTTGCTAAAGTGTGGCGTATATTTGTTTCGTTCTAAAGAATATACTTTTTAAAACGAAGGGTAAGTACACTTAAAGATTAGCTTAACCCAGGCGCTGCCATAACGACCGATAATTGCTTAATTTGCTTGATTCACTTCGTAACGGTCGGTATAATTGTCTCTACCGATATTAATATTATCGAAGTGGCTATTGGTACATTTGTACCAGAATTGAGATGTTGGGATTAAAAAACGATTGAAAATATTTTTGTTGGGTTTGTAAGACAAAATGAGGTATCAAATGAAAGATAATTGAATGTACTATACGTTTGAAATCTTAATTCTTCATTTTAACTAAAATAAACTACTACAAATGACATTTGAATAGCATTGAGTTTAATGTGTCCTGGGTCCGAAAGGGGGCGCTGCGTGTCCGTGTACATTTTGACTAATTCTATTCGGATGTCACAAGTGCACACCTACCAGTGCGGACACAAGTGCACACCTACCAGTGCGGACACAAGTGCACACCTACCAGTGCGGACACAAGTGCACACCTACCAGTGCGGACACAAGTGCACACCTACCAGTGCGGACACAAGTGCACACCTACCAGTGCGGACACAAGTGCACACCTACCAGTGCGGACACAAGTGCACACCTTCCAGTTACTCATCGCTACGCACCACACGGTGTCGCACCAAGTTAAATTTTTTTTTAAATTTTAAACTTGAAAATAGCACCCGATGTTAACGAGATAATAACTGCAGGCACTTTGCAGTAATTTCCACCTGCTACTGCGAAAACTCCTCACAATTCCTTATTTTAAAATGAAGTATCTTTTTCATGATGTTTACACTTCTAACATCATTAAAAGTTTTGATAAGTATTTTTTCTGCTACATTTTATACGCCTACCCTTTCCCTAAACTAGAACCCCCACAACATGACCTTAATTTACCAAATCTAGAAGATAATTAATTAAATTCTTATTGTCACTTAATGAGTTCATTGATGGCTTAATTCTACGTTAGAGAAATATTTTAGAAGGCATGTGTTTTTAAATTGTTCATTGTTTGGATTACATTACCAATTTTCGTGCCCCTTAACTAATTATTTTTTTCCTTCAAAAAATTTTGAAAACATAATCTTTAATTTACAACAAAAACTCTATATACCAATTTAAATATATTTTATATTAACGGAATTGGGTATACTGACATTTTCATTAAAAATTTAACCGAACTTTTGCCTTTGTTTTCTACGATGTTATCGGAAAATCGTAATACAAATAATTATTTTTATCTAAAGAAACATTTCTTAACCGTTTTTCACGTCTGTAACAGCCTAGAGAGTCTTCTTACAGAAATGTTATAAATCTCATAACAATATACACCCACTTTTCTTTCGTAAAAACAAAAAAAATTTATTTTAACTTTTTGAAAGAAAATCTTAACCCATCTCTGTTTTCAAAATTAAATTTTCACGTGTTTAAAATGATTGGGTTTTGGATATTCACGAGAATACTGATGTAAATGTACCCACGATTTGTTAACGCCATTAATTTACTTCATTGGTAAACTTATGTTTATTTGTAAAAAAAAAAAAAAAGAAAAGAATATAACATCTATTTGTTACAACTGTAAAAATCATTGGATTTAAAGATATTGTCATCCACGTATTTCCTACCCCCGATATATATATATTATTATATGTACCTAAGAGGTTTATTATTTACTGAATTCATTCCTTCATTCTAAGGCGTATCTTATATTGCCTGGTGCAAAATGAAAGAATCTACCCCCCCCACCTCTTTCCGCCAAGAGTTAGATAAAAATAATAGCATCATCCACGGGATTGTAGCGCCCCCCCCCCACGTACGCAAATAAACATTTTGTGCACTTTATTTGGTTTGTTATTATTTGGATAAGTGATAAATGCATTAGTGAATGCTATTTGACTTGAGAGTTTCGCTGCACTGATTGACTTAAACGGCATTTTCTTATTAAAAGTATATGTAAAGGTTAAGTTTGTATTACGCTATAAATTTAATAAAAATTATATTTTATAATGAAGTAAAAACTTATTAGATGTTCAAAATGCAAAGCTAAAATTAACAATTTAAAAAGCAATCAATTATATTTAGCAATTTCACTTTTAAGAAAGGAAAAAAAACAAATTATCAGTTTTGTCACACGCGGTTATTAAATCAAAGAAACTTTGAGCTTTGACTAAAATAGGCAATTCACGCTATGACGTCGTTTGCGTGCTTTATTTAGATCAAATAAATTTTAATTTTCTTTCGCAATGTTAACAACGCATTAAAAAAATACTTAGAAACAATCACTAAAATAAAAGCGGATACATTTGATTTTTTGCTCATTTAAATGTATACCATTTCCGTAATATAATATAAAGTCCCTATCATTGTTTTTAAGAATCTTTGGCGTTATGGCCAGCCTAGCTCATTCTTATATATATATAAATACTAGCCGATATACCCGGCGTGGCCCGGGATTGCATTAGGACCCCGATCCCGGTGGCCTACAGATCCCGTTAGGATACTGTTCTCTTTGGGATCCCGTTTCATCTAAGGACCCTCCTTTACAATTTCCTGATTTGGTCGTGACATAGATTTAGCTTTTTATAGATATCGAACTTCCTGGAAAATTCTTCTAGATTGGATATTCTTAGTTTTAAATACACCGATATCTAAAAACGGACAGTGCAGTGTATTGCTACCACATCAATTCACAAAAAAAACTAAAGTGTCATCTAAGCCTATTGACCTATAGAACTTTCTGGAACATTCTAGATTAAATGTATTATCCTCCCCGAAGTGTGTAAAAACAGTCTTTTATTAGTAATAATTATTCTTCGAATACGAAAAATTATACGACTAAATGAATTTCTATAACTATAGTACATTTAAGGTAAAAGAGGGGCCCCGGGGGCCCATTCCATAATTGTATCGAATTAGTTTTGCCTGAGATGGGGCCCTATAATAATCATTCAGGTAAGTTATGAAGTTACAATTTTAAATTTGTCCCATTAAAATCTATTGAATAATGCCATAGATATAGCGTTTTAAAGTTATCGAATTTTCTGGAAAATTCTAGATTGGATATTATTAGTTTTACATCCACCGTTATTTCCATATGGACTAAGAAGTGTATTGCAACAAAGCTAAGCCTATATCCATCAATTCACATAGAACCTATAGTTATAGTGTTGTCTAAGCCTATTAATATGTATATAGCTTATATAAGGAAAAATGAAATGGGGCCCCCGGCCCCAGAGGAATGGATATTATGAGTTCAGTACCCTTTTGTATTTGAGTATGGATAATCAAGTGTATGTGTACTAAGTTTGGTCAAGATCCATCCATTCATATAGGAGTATTAGCTTATCGCTATTTATATAGCTCATATAAGGAAAAATGAAATGGGGCCCCCGGCCCCAGAAGAATGGATATTACGAGTTCAGTACCCTTCGGTATTTGAATATGGATAATCAAGTGTACGTGTACTAAGTTTGATCGATATCCATCCATTCACATAGGAGTATTTGTTTGTAATTTTTTTATATAGCTCATATAAGAAAAAAACGAATTCGGGGCCCCCGGCCCCACACGAAATGTTATTAAAAGTTCTCAACCCCTTAAGAGTTCCTTCTGGATAATGATGGATATATCTGCCAAGTTTGGTCAAGATCCATCAATCCGTGTAAAAGCCTTTGTGGAACAGACCCACAAACAAACCCACAAACAAATTTTCACTTTTATATATATATATGATTAGTCATCAGCTTTTTTTTCAATTTTTCATTTGAAGGCGTTCTCTCAATCTTTATCAAAAGCATCGGTTAAATCAGAAAAGGGGGTGGGGGGGGGGTGAACTTTTACAGCTATTACCTCCAAAAATGTTTGTTTAAGCCGAAGGTATCACCTTTCTGTTTGAACGGGAGCACCCATTACCCCAAGATTTTATTTTTATCCCATTTTTGGTAATTTACCATACTTTGGGTAATGCACCCCAATTCGTGTTATTTCCCCCGGTTGCCGGACCCAGTCTTAAGCGGTCATTTAGCCAGGGTTGAAATGATGACATTTAGTTTTGACTGCACCGTTATAGCACCGACTTCACGCAAGTGCTAGTAATAGCACTGGGTATACAGAAGCGCGCTTGCGACTGTTTGATATCGGCGTGCAGATACAACGTGCATCAGTTTATGCTTCACATCTTTTTCTCCCCACTTTTCAACTCACAACACTTTCTATCTTTGCTCCACTTCACAACAGAACATTTCCTTTACGTCCTCACCTTTTGTCTAACACAAACAACCTGCTTTCTCCCCCCCCCCACCCCAACCCCCCTCCACACCCCTTCACACAACTCACCTCCAGGTGGCCAGAACCCCCCCCCCCCCTTCCCCAGGTTGGTGTAGACACTTCACGATCTGTTCAACTACCTGAGACTAGAGCAGACGCGGTGCTCCAACACGGGGGCTACAGTGTTTTGGTTACGTTCTAAAGTTACGCTTAATTAACAAGGCTTATATGTTGGCGTGGACAAAACAATTAGTGAAGTTGCTTGTGGTAAAGATTAGCGTACAGGTTTGTAACAATGCTTTCCAGAAGCAGGGAAAATAACGGGACAATTTTTTTTGTGAGGGCTTCTATTGTTTTTTTCGAATTTATACGAATTTATACGAATTTATACGAATTTATACGAATTTATACAAGTTTATGTCTAATTTAGTAGTTTTATTTTTCGAGTTGACGTTAGGGTGTGTGAAGTATGTCAGAGCTCATACCAGTGTATCAACATACCAGGATATCAACATACTAGGGTACCAACATACTAGTGTATCAACATACCGGGGTATCAACATACCAGTGTATCAAAATACTAGGGTATCAACATACCAAGGTATCTTGATACCAGTGTATCAACATACCAGGGTATCAACATACCAGGGTATCAACATACCATAGTATCAACATACCAGTGTATCAACATACCTGGGTATCAAAATTCCAGGGTATCAAAATTCCAGGGTATCAACATACCAGGGTATCAACATACCAGTGTATCAACATACCATATTATCAACATACCAATGTATCAACATACCATAGTATCAACATACCAGTGTATCAACATACCAGTGTATCAACATACCAGTGTATCAACATACCGGGGTATCAACATACCAGGGTATCAACATACCAGGGTATCAACATACCAGGGTATCAACATACCAGTGTATTAACATACCAGTGTATCAACATACCATGGTATCAACATACCATAGTATCAACATACCAGTGTATCAACATACCAGTGTATCAACATACCAGTGTATCAACATACCAGGGTATCAACATACCAGGGCATCAACATACCAGTGTATCAACATACCAGTGTATCAACATACTCTGTGTGATTTAAGTATTAACATTCTATTTCGTATTTATTTGAATGACCTTTTCCTCCGAGTGAGCATTGAGGACACGAGCGTGTCATAAACCGTCAAGTGAATTGTTGGCTTTATTCTGTCCACGTAAAACAATGGAAGCTCCACCATTCTTGGTCATCAGCTCCATTATAGATTTTACCTCAAAGTTGTGAGGTCTAGATTACAGAATATAATCTTCATCTGCTGGTGGCCTGTTAGTCGCAATAATCTTTTGACTGGGCCGGAGATATGCTGTTTTCAAAAACCTTGTTCCGAAGACCGGTCATTTCCATACGCCAGTTCTATACACCCATTCCCAACCTCCATTCCCAACCTCCGTTTCCAACCACCGTTCCCTACAACGGTTTCCAATAACTGCCCCCAACAGCCGTTCCAAACTGAACGTTAGGACTCATTTATTTTAAAGTCATCTAAAACATTGGTTCTTTGCAAGACAGCTCTTCTTGATCCAATTACGCAGTGGATAGCGACCTGAAAATCTAAGTATGATTTACCAAGCTAGCCCCCCCCCCTTTTTTTTTTCAGTAACGAATTATATAAAACGTTATGAACAGGGTTGTTGTGTTAGACTTGAGGCAATTTACCCCGGCAAAGCCGGGCATATCAGCTAGTATATCAACTAAAAAGGAGTAAATAAATTTCACGGAAAATACTAAGGAACACAGCTGAGTGCTTAGAAAATTATGATAGTTTACTTCGGGATGACTTTCGTGAGTTACTACAAGATAAAAATAAAAGGTCAATATTACTAATAGCCTATTAAATTAATATTAATATAGTCTATGAGTATTATACAATCGGCTTGTGGATGACTTCGTTGTTTCGTGTCACAGTTTTCTAATAATACTACATCTCCATACATTATGGGAAAATGTTGAAAAAATATAATAAAATCTTAGTTTATTTATGAGAATTGTATGTATTTTTTTAAATTTTATTAGGTGTGACGTGATACGGGGAAAAGGGGGGGGGGTGTAAAGAATTGTGACACTTGGTGACAAGGGGGAGGGGGTGTCTAAAAAGGTCATTTTTCTTGTGACGTAATTTACGAACAACCCCTTGCTAACAGTCCCTTGTTCTGCCTGACTCACGTTTAAACATACACTGCCTGACTCACGTCTAAACATACACTGCCTGACTCACGTTTAAACATACACTGCCTGACTCACGTCTAAACATACACTGCCTGACTCACGTTTAAACATACACTGCCTGACTCACGTTTAAACATACACTGCCTGACTCACGTCTAAACATACACTGCCTGACTCACGTTTAAACATACACTGCCTGACTCACGTTTAAACATACACTGCCTGACTCACGTCTAAACATACACTGCCTGACTCACGTTTAAACATACACTGCCTGACTCACGTCTAAGCATACACTGCCTGACTCACGTCTAAACATACACTGCCTGACTCACGTCTAAACATACACTGCCTGACTCACGTCTAAACAGAATTCTTTCCCAAGGCCGACTATGTTTCGATAAATTTAAATAAATTGTATAAAGGCTTAAGTAATAGTAAATAATAATAATACGATTTTCTGATGTAATCCACCGCCTATACCTTATGTAGTCTCAGTGTCCCCTCCTAAATATACTAAGCATTTTATCCGGTGGGACCAGAGACAGGATAACTGGTGGGTGGGGCCAGAGATAAGATGACTTTGAGAACCATTGATCTAAAAAAAAATAGTTTAAATAAAAAATATATAGGTATTTTTTCCCCTTTTAAATGGCTATGCACATTTATTTTTATTCAGTCCCTTCTACGCCCCTGCGTAATGTCCTCTTCGTAATACTATGTGAAAGCAACGCCCCTGTCCTAACTTCTTTCCACCGCTCTGAGGGACGCCCTGCAGCTCGCAGGTATACGAGATAATATTTACCAGTCCGTTCGTTTCCCCTGGTCCCCGTCTTCTACCTTCCACATCCTGGCTCATGCCGGAAACGGCAGAATAATAAAAAAGAAACCTCTCGTTACCTTCTCGGCTCTGGGTTCTTGGCGCACGCGCTGACTCGCGCGCTGAGCACGTGCCTGTGAAGATGCGCGTGTCTAGGGGTGCCTAAACCCTCGCGGGTGCGTCAGTTGAAAAAGATAAATTATGTGTTGTGTGTGTGTAGATGCGTCTCACTTACCTAGTTACACATGCACACCCGTTTATATGTTCAGCTAACACATCCAGGGGGATCGGATTAGTGAGTTGGATTCAGCACAAATAAAATATTTCTTGTAGGTTTTTTTTTTAAATAGAAAAAAGTGCAAGCTGAAAACCAAACAAGCGCGGGATCTAGCGAGACTTTGCTTCGGGATATGTACACAAGACTCTAAATAGCTTTAGATTTGTACAGGTAAGCTGGCAGCTACGCTTTGAATAATGTTTAAAGATTAACGATTTATAACGTCAAGTTGGTTTTACGATATACTTACTGATGCTTTGGCGGAATTAAAAACAACAATATTTATTAAATGATGTTGGTGAACTGATTTTTGGTAACGAAACTTGTAAGTGGAATACGTGGAGATTACTTCACAACTTCGACTCGGTATAATTTATATATGTATATATAAATGGCTGGGTTGTGTTGCAAACCCAAAGAAAGGGTTGTAAGCCCGAAGAAAGGATTGTGAGCCCGATGAAAGGGTTGTAAGCCCGAAGAAAGGGTTGTAAGCCCGAAGAAAGGGCTGTAAGCCCGAAGAAAGGGTTGTAAGCCCGAAGAAAGGGCTGTAAGCCCGAAGAAAGGGTTGTAAGCCCGAAGAAAGGGCTGTAAGCCCGAAGAAAGGGTTGTAAGCCCGAAGAAAGGGTTGTAAGCCCGAAGAAAGGGTTGTAAGCCCGAAGAAAGGGTTGTAAGCCCGAAGAAAGGATTGTAAGCCCGAAGAAAGGGTTGTAAGCCCGAAGAAAGGGTTGTAAGCCCGAAGAAAGGGTTGTAAGCCCGAAGAAAGGGTTGTAAGCCTGAAGAAAGGGTTGTAAGCCCGAAGAAAGGGTTGTAAGCCCGAAGAAAGGGTTGTAAGCCCGAAGAAAGTGTTGTAAGCCCGAAGAAAGGGTTGTAAGCCCGAAGAAAGGGTTGTAAGCCCGAAGAAAGGATTGTAAGACCGAAGAAAGGATTGTAAGCCCGAAGAAAGGGTTGTAAGCCCGAAGAAAGGGTTGTAAGCCCGAAGAAAGGGTTGTAGCCCGAAGAAAGGGTTGTAAGCCCGAAGAAAGGGTTGTAAGCCCGAAGAAAGGATTGTAAGCCCGAAGAAAGGGTTGTAAGCCCGAAGAAAGGGTTGTAAGCCCGAAGAAAGGGTTGTAAGCCCGAAGAAAGGATTGTAAGCCCGAAGAAAGGGTTGTAAGCCCGAAGAAAGGGTTGTAAGCCCGAAGAAAGGGTTGTAAGCCCGAAGAAAGGGCTGTAAGCCCAAAGAAAGGGTTGTAAGCCCGAAGAAAGGTTTGTAAGCCCGAAGAAAGGGTTGTAAGGCCCGAAGAAAGGGTTGTAAGCCCCAAGAAAGGGTTGGACACCCTGGAGACTAGGTAGTGGTAGTGCCCCCAGTGGACTGAATGTTTTTCACCAAAAGACAGTCGTACAGTTATTTTTTAATAACATTTTTGTTGTTTTAATGTGAATTACTTAAATTTTTTTAGTGTATGTAAAGTGAAATTATTTCGTTCCTGCGAAAGTGACTTTTTTAAAACAGTTGTCCATCGATGATACTGGCGCCTATGAATTAATTTAGAATAGTGAATGAAAAACGAACCCTAAACCCGCTGTAGAACTCGAATCCTACGATTGTGCTGGACAAGTACTCGAACCACAATTGCACCTGTAAAGTACTCGCATCGCTGACGTTAAGTCTATTTGACTTTGACTTGGAAAACCGTTCGCTGTTTAATTCAAAATAGAACACAAGTGTAAGATGTGAATACACGTGGTGCTAGGCTGTTAGTGTAAGATGTGGATACACCTGGTGCTGGGCTGTTAGTGTAAGATGTGAATACACCTGGTGCTGGGCTGTTAGTGTAAGATGTGAATACACCTGGTGCTGGGCTGTTAGTGTAAGATGTGGATACACCTGGTGTTGGGCTGTTAGTGTAAGATGTGAATACACCTGGTGCTGGGCTGTTAGTGTAAGATGTGAATACACCTGGTGCTGGGCTGTTAGTGTAAGATGTGGATACACCTGGTGCTGGGCTGTTAGTGTAAGAAGTGAATACACCTGGTGCTGGGCTGTTAGTGTAAGATGTGGATACACCTGGTGCTGGGCTGTTAGTGTAAGATGTGGATACACCTGGTGCTGGGCTGTTAGTGTAAGATGTGAATACACCTGGTGCTGGGCTGTTAGTGTAAGAAGTGAATACACCTGGTGTCGGGCTGTTAGTTTAAGATGTGAATACATCTGGTGCTGGGCTGTTAGTGTAAGATGTGAATACACCTGGTGCTGGGCTGTTAGTGTAAGATGTGGATACACCTGGTGCTGGGCTGTTAGTGTAAGATGTGGATACACCTGGTGCTGGGCTTTTAGTGTAAGATGTGGATACACCTGGCGCTGGGCTGTTAGTGTAAGATGTGGATACACCTGGTGCTGGGCTGTTAACTGGTGGTAAGCGCGACTCTCATCCAGAGATGGAAAGTTTGTCTCTAGTCTATTTCCACAGACTACTGATGGGACCAGAGACAGGACGACTGGTGGGGCCAGAGACAGGACGACTGGTGGGACAACTGTGGGGCCAGAGACAGGATGACTGGTGGGACCAGAGACCGGACGACTGGTAGGACCAGAGACATGACGACTGGTGGGACCAGAGATAGGACGACTGGTGGGGCCAGAGACAGGATGACTAGTGGGACTAGAGACAGGACAAGACGGAGGCAGCCTAACTATTAAACACGTTTTTATTTAAACGGGGTCATCTGAGGTCTATAATTAATTAGGGTCTTCAGTTAAAACTCCAGATTATTCCGCCTTCAACCTCTGAAAACAAGAAAACCGCGTACCAGACAAGTATTAACACATAAAAATGCCTAGTCTATAAGTTTAATCCTTTAAAAATTTAAATATTTGTCACGGTAATGGCTCAATGTTACCACTCTTTGAATTCGATAAGCGATATTGAACACAATGCGTTATGTGTGAACGCATGAAGGGACATGTTAAACACAGTGCGAGACGTTTTAAACACAATAAAAGATCATTTTTAACACCTTTGGTGACGCATCTAACGTACGTTAGGGACACGTTAAACACATTAAAAGACACATCAAAGACATTAAGAGACACATTAAAGGCATTAAGAGACACGTTGAGTGCATTACAAGATATGCTTAACACAGTAAGTTGAAAGCAACTGTCACACTGTGCATTCACTGGCTGTTACATTGTGCACTCACTGGTTGTTACATTGTGCATTCAGTGCTGTTACACTGTGCATTCACTGGCTGTTACATTGTGCATTCACTGGTTGTTACATTGTGCATTCACTGGTTGTTACACTGTGCTTTCAGTGCTGTTACACTGCGCATTTACTGGGTGATGTCCTGATCAATCCTGCATTATAAGACAAAGTTTCACTTCCACCAGGATCGTTGTCCAAAAGGTTAACATACCAGGAATGAAAGTTATGTAGGTCAGGGATTCTTAAATCATGGTTTATGAACCCTTTCGTATAACTCAAAAGTTAAGCATTATGTGCAAATACAGTGATAGGAAAAAGTGGGTCAAAAGGACCGTTGTAAATATTTTTTCTTCATTCGCCTGACGAGGGTTGCAGTAACTTGGAATGACGCCAAAGAGTTACTTTGAATACGACTGAGAACCGCTCGTTTGTCTTTTCTAGATCTACCCATAACAGCCCGTTAATATCCTACCGTCCCTGCCCTACGCCGTTAATATCACACCGTCCCTGCCCTACGCCGTTAATATCACACCGTCCCTGCCCTACGCCGTTTATATCACACCGTCCCTGCCCTACGCCGTTAATATCACACCGTCCCTGCCCTACGCCGTTAATATCACACCGTCCCTGCCCTACCCCGTTAATATCACACCGTCCCTGCCCTACGCCGTTAATATCACACCGTCCCTGCCCTACGCCGTTAATATCACACCGTCCCTGCCCTACGCCGTTAATATCACACCGTCCCTGCCCTACGCCGTTAATATCACACCGTCCCTGCCCTACGCCGTTAATATCACACCGTCCCTGCCCTACCCCGTTAATATCACACCGTCCCTGCCCTACGCCGTTAATATCACACCGTCCCTGCCCTACGCCGTTAATATCACACCGTCCCTGCCCTACGCCGTTAATATCACACCGTCCCTGCCCTACGCCGTTAATATCACACCGTCCCTGCCCTACGCCGTTAATATCACACCGTCCCTGCCCTACGCCGTTAATATCACACCGTCCCTGCCCTACGCCGTTAATATCACACCGTCCCTGCCCTACCCCGTTAATATCACACCGTCCCTGCCCTACGCCGTTAATATCACACCGTCCCTGCCCTACGCCGTTAATATCACACCGTCCCTGCCCTACGCCGTTAATATCACACCGTCCCTGCCCTACGCCGTTAATATCACACCGTCCCTGCCCTACGCCGTTAATATCACACCGTCCCTGCCCTACGCCGTTTATATCACACCGTCCCTGCCCTACGCCGTTAATATCACACCGTCCCTGCCCTACGCCGTTAATATCACACCGTCCCTGCCCTACGCCGTTAATATCACACCGTCCCTGCCCTACGCCGTTAATATCACACCGTCCCTGCCCTACGCCGTTAATATCACACCGTCCCTGCCCTACGCCGTTAATATCACACCGTCCCTGCCCTACGCCGTTAATATCACACCGTCCCTGCCCTACGCCGTTAATATCACACCGTCCCTGCCCTACGCCGTTTATATCACACCGTCCCTGCCCTACGCCGTTTATATCACACCGTCCCTGCCCTACGCCGTTAATATAACACCGTCCCTGCCCTACGCCGTTAATATCACACCGTCCCTGCCCTACGCCGTTAATATCACACCGTCCCTGCCCTACCCCGTTAATATCACACCGTCCCTGCCCTACGCCGTTAATATCACACCGTCCCTGCCCTACGCCGTTAATATCACACCGTCCCTGCCCTACGCCGTTAATATCACACTGTCCCTGCCCTACGCCGTTAATATCACACCGTCCCTGCCCTACGCCGTTAATATCACACTGTCCCTGCCCTACGCCGTTAATATCACACCGTCCCTGCCCTACGCCGTTAATATCACACCGTCCCTGCCCTATCCGAGGCACTTATCAGCAATACGCGTCGCCTTCTCCCAGGGAGAAGAATGGTAGACTTCATTAACCCTTTGCTATGGTGTGGCAGGCCTTATCTTGTAGTCATCAGATCTGGCATTAGTTACTTCAACAGGTTTAATAGTTACATCAACAGTTATATAGTTAGTTCGATAGATGTATAGTTAGTTCGATAGATGTATAGTTAGTTCGATAGATGTATAGTTAGTTCGATAGATGTATAGTTAGTTCGATAGATGTATAGTTAGTTCGATAGATGTATAGTTAGTTCGATAGATGTATAGTTAGTTCGATAGATGTATAGTTAGTTCGATAGATGTATAGTTAGTTCGATAGATGTATAGTTAGTTCGATAGATGTATAGTTACTTCAGAATCCAACAACAGGTTTACATAACTCTCTAAGCTTCATATTGTACATACGTAATCACCCAGAGGTCGGAGAGTGTGGCGGAAGACACGCCCCTGATTTAATTAATGTTCTTGATGTACGTCCAAATGATAGCCACACCCCACCACACCCCACCCCGTAAACGGTTTATAATCCCGGACCGCCCCCACCCACACTCTGTTATAAACACCACCACCACCAATAAACTACAAAACAAAAGTTAAACAACCACCACAACCACACCTTGGTCGGCACAACCGTTACACAGACCTTGGTTGGCACAACTGCCACAGACCTTGGTCGGCACAACCGTCACACAGACCGTGGTCGGCAGAACCACACAGACCTTGGTCGGCACACCCGTCACACAGACCTTGGTCGAAACAACCGCCACACAGACCTTTTTCGGCACAACCACACAGACCTTGGTCGGCACAACACACATACCTTGTTTGGCATAGCCGCCACACTAAATTTGATGGGCACAAACCACAACCACACAGACCTTGATCAGCACAAACCACAACCACACAGACCTTGATCAGCACAAACCACAACCACACAGACCTTGATCAGCACAAACCACAACCACACAGACCTTGATCAGCACAAACCACAACCACACAGACCTTGATCAGCACAAACCACAACCACACATACCTTGATCAGCAAAACCGCAACCACACATACCTTGATCAGCACAAACCACAACCACACAGACCTTGATCAGCACAAACCACAACCACACATACCTTGATCAGCACAAACCACAACCACACAGACCTTGATCAGCACAAACCACAACCACACAGACCTTGATCAGCACAAACCACAACCACACAGACCTTGATCAGCACAAACCACAACCACACAGACCTTGATCAGCACAAACCACAACCACACAGACCTTGATCAGCACAAACCACAACCACACATACCTTGATCGACAAAACCACAACCACACAGACCTTGATCAGCACAAACCACAACCACACAGACCTTGATCAGCACAAACCACAACCACACAGACTTTGATCGGCACAAACCACAACCACACAGATCTTGATCAGCACAAACCACAACCACACAGATCTTGATCGACAAAACAAACTACAACCACACAGACCTTGATCGACAAAACAAACCACAACCACACAGACCTTGATGGGCACAACAAACCACAACCACACAGACCTTGATAGGCACAAACCACAACCACACAGACCTTGATAGGCACAAACCACAACCACACAGACTTGGATAAGCTATTTGACATAACATTTTAAGCACACAATGACTTGATTCAGTTGTATCACTTATTACGGGCACCCTGTGGTGTTAACCTTTAGTAGACAGTTCCCAATACCTACTATAAAATTAAGAAAAAAACAACAACCTTGCACACACACATACACACACACACTCGCGCGCGCACCACAGACACACGCACACAGTCAACTGTACTCTTGACTTCAAAACGCGTTGTTACACGAACGACGTCATTGACAACTGTTCACCGTCTATTATTAGCCTTAGAATGTTTTGGTTTGGAGGATCTCCAACAGGCAGATAGGCGGTGGGGGTGGGAGGGGCGGGGCGTTATCATTGACGGAACTCCTGGGGTGGCCGTGCACCCTCAGAGTTCTCATTGACTGGTCCTGGAGCGAGAAATGCCATTTTGTGTGTCCGTGTGTCGTGGTATCACTTAACGTTGATCTATTGAGGCCTGTCTTCACTGCACCGTTGGCATTATTTCGGACTTTGTTGTCATTTCATTTTCAACTTTCTATATTCGTGGGGCAACGTATCTCGTACTCACTTAAATGTTACACATTTTTTGAGGATTGTTGGTTTATTAAATGTTACACATCGTGTGAGGATTGTTGGTCTATTCAAGGTAAGTGATCATGAAAATCTACGCCACGGTACGATTCTACCAATCAAAATACGCAAGTATGAATGAGTTTGGGGGGGGGGGGGATGGAGAAAGTAGAGGGGTTAAGAGTTTAAAATAAGTTTAGAAACATTTTAAAATTGTGAGCTGTTTTTTAACATGTTTTATAACGTTGCTTGTCTCCAAACGTGTTTGTATGTTCTCTTTGGCTGTTTATAACACTGTGTCGGTCTTCTTACCGACCTCTTTGACTTATGACTCCCCTGTCCCTGTCATCTGACCGACTTCTTTGACTCATGGCTCCCCTGTGCCTGTCTTCTGGGCTCCCCTGTGCCTGTCTTCTGACCGACTTCTTTGACTCATGGCTCCCCTGTGCCTGTCTTCTGACCGACTTCTTTGACTCATGGCTCCCCTGTGCCTGTCTTCTGGGCTCCCCTGTGCCTGTCTTCTGACCGACTTCTTTGACTCATGGCTCCCCTGTGCCTGTATTCTGGGCTCCCCTGTGCCTGTCTTCTGACCGACTTCTTTGACTCATGGCTCCCCTGTGCCTATCTTCTGGGCTCCCCTGTGCCTGTCTTCTGATCGACTTCTTTGATTCATGGACTCCCTGTGCTTGTCCTCTGACCGACTTCTTTGATTCATGGACTCCCTGTGCTTGTCTTCTGATCGACTTCTTTGATTCATGGACTCCCTGTGCTTGTCCTCTGACCGACTTCTTTGATTCATGGACTCCCTGTGCTTGTCCTCTGACCGACTTCTTTGATTCATGGACTCCCTGTGCTTGTCCTCTGACCGACTTCTTTGATTCATGTACTCCCTGTGCTTGTCCTCTGACCGACTTCTTTGATTCATGGACTCCCTGTGCTTGTCCTCTGACCGACTTCTTTGATTCATGGACTCCCTGTGCTTGTCCTCTGACCGACTTCTTTGATTCATGGACTCCCTGTGCTTGTCCTCTGACCAGCCTCTTTGACTTGTTTGACTTCCCTGATATTTAAAGAATTAATCTTTTATTCCCATCAGACTTTCAAAACTGGATTATGGATGAGGATTCGGATTTGGACAAGGAGTTGGATAATTCGTTAGTGGATTTAAACCATGGATTAGACTCAAGCCTGGATGAGAATTCGAGCGTGTTGGATAAGGAAGAAGGTGAGAACTAATGTGAGGCAGTTTTTTCAAAGCTAAAGGTGAAATATTGACAGATGTTTAAAAGTTTTGTTGATTTTTAGACGTTATAAATTGACAGGGCTGTTGGTCTTAAATCTAAAGGCCGTCGTCAGACGTTATGAATTGACCGGACTGTTGGTCTTAACTCTAAAGGCCGTCGTCAGACGTTATGAATTGACCGGACTGTTGGTCTTAACTCTAAAGGACGTCGTCAGACGTTATGAATTGACCGGGCTGTTGGTCTATACTCTAAAGGACGTCGTCAGACGTTATGAATTGACAGGGCTGTTGGTCTATACTCTAAAAGACGTTGTGAGTTGACAGGGCTGTTGGTCTATAATCTAAAGGACGTCGTTAGAGTTTCTAACGCACTTCCATTAGTATTTCCCGAAATGTTCAACTCATTGATTTGATTAAGTGGACATCTTGACATACCCGGCAACAATTCTGAAATTATTTTATCTATATTATTGTTTTCGAAATGCTTCGTTCCTTCTCTATACAGTCGTGTTCCGGATACCTTAAATTATAAAGGTTTAATATTTTTAAAAAAGTCGCAGTTTATGTAATGGTGAGCGCATGTGTACACATGAGCGCACCCGTACACAAGAATACACATGTACAAATAGTATTTCAGTTTTTGATGCCTAACGTTCATTATTATTTTTTGAAACACGCATCCAAAATATGAAAACAATTTGTACACGTTGGATTTTCCTGTGCCCATTGAATTTGTCCGACCACTTAAAAGTTTTCTGTAGACGTCTAATGGTCTTTACACATCAAATGATGTGCACGCATTTGATTGATCTGTACAATTTCATTCAACTGATCTGTATACATTGAATCTCTCTGTACACATTGGATTGGTCTGTACATGTACAACAAAACCCGTGTCGTATTGAATGAAGTTAATACCCAACACACACATACAACACCATGACCTCATGGCCGTTTAACTGATCGATATCGGAGTGCCTGCTGGAGATTGGGGCCCGATTTTGAACGAGCTATCGTGAATTGATTCGTGTCATGCTTGAGGCTTACTTTCGACCTCAAAGAAATCCCCTGACATAAATGTATATGGTAACTTGTCTCGCGAAACGCATCTTTCTCCGAGTGGTCTCGTTGTCTGTATGACATCTTTCTCCGAGTGGTCTCGTTGTCTGTATGACATCTTTCTCCGAGTGCTCTCGTTGTCCGTATGACATCTTTCTCCGAGTGGTCTCGTTGTCCGTATGACATCTTTCTCCGAGTGGTCTCGTTGTCTGTATGACTTCTTTCTCCGAGTGGTCTCGTTGTCTGTATGACATCTTTCTCCGAGTGGTCTTGTCTGTATAACATCTTTCTCCGAGTGGTCTCGTTGTCTGTATGACATCTTTCTCCGAGTGGTCTCGTTGTCTGTATAACATCTTTCTCCGAGTGGTCTCGTTGTCTGTATGACATCTTTCTCCGAGTGGTCTCGTTGTCTGTATGACATCTTTCTCCGAGTGGTCTCGTTGTCTGTATGACATCTTTCTCCGAGTGATCTCGTTGTCTGTATGACATCTTTCTCCGAGTGGTCTCGTTGTCTGTATAACATCTTTCTCCGAGTGGTCTCGTTGTCTGTATGACATCTTTCTCCGAGTGGTCTCGTTGTCTGTATGACATCTTTCTCCGAGTGGTCTCGTTGTCTGTATGACATCTTTCTCCGAGTGGTCTCGTTGTCTGTATGACATCTTTCTCCGAGTGGTCTCGTTGTCTGTATGACATCTTTCTCCGAGTGGTCTCGTTGTCTGTATGACATCTTTCTCCGAGTGGTCTCGTTGTCTGTATAACATCTTTCTCCGAGTGGTCTCGTTGTCTGTATAACATCTTTTCTGAGTCATATCGTTTTCTGTATGTTGTCCTACGACCCATCCGGCTGCAGAGGGCCTTGGATATTTACATAGCACAAAGTTTTGATCTGGAAAATCCTGATCTATACAATCATCCCATCTCATATGGCTTATAAATAATTTTGTCTGTGATCATTGTCTGTGTCATGTCATTCACTAGCCATGTGGTTGTCTATGATCATTGTCTTTGCCATATCATTCACAAGATCTGTGTTTGTCTGTCAACATTGTCTGTGCCATATCATTCACAAGATCTGTGTTTGTCTGTCAACATTGTCTGTGCCATATCATTCACAAGATTTGTGTTTGTCTGTCAACATTGTCTGTGCCATATCATTCACAAGATCTGTGTTTGTCTGTCAACATTGTCTGTGTCATGTCATTCAGAAACCCTGTGTTTGTCTGTCAACATTGTCTGTGGCATATCATTCACAAGATCTGTGTTTGTCTGTCAACATTGTCTGTGCCATATCATTCACAAGATCTGTGTTTGTCTGTCAACATTGTCTGTGCCATATCATTCACAAGATCTGTGTTTGTCTGTCAACTTTGTCTGTTTCATGTCATTCACAAGATCTGTGTTTGTCTGTCAACATTGTCTGTGCCATATCATTCACAAGATCTGTGTTTGTCTGTCAACATTGTCTGTGCCATATCATTCACAAGATCTGTGTTTGTCTGTCAACATTGTCTGTGTCATGTCATTCAGAAACCCTGTGTTTGTCTGTCAACATTGACTGGGTCATGTCATTCACAAACCCTGTGTTTGTCTGTCAACATTGACTGGGTCATGTCATTCACAAATCCTGTGTTTGTCTGTCAACATTGTCTGTGTCTTGTCATTCTTCAAATCCTGTGTTTGTCTGTCAACATTGTCTGTGCCATATCATTCACAAGATCTGTGTTTGTCTGTCAACATTGTCTGTGCCATATCATTCACAAGATCTGTGTTTGTCTGTCAACATTGTCTGTGTCATGTCATTCAGAAACCCTGTGTTTGTCTGTCAACATTGACTGGGTCATGTCATTCACAAACCCTGTGTTTGTCTGTCAACATTGTCTGTGTCTTGTCATTCTTCAAACCCTGTGTTTGTCTGTCAACATTGTCTGTGTCTTGTCATTCTTCAAACCCTGTGTTTGTCTGTCAACATTGTCTGTGTCTTGTCATTCTTCAAATCCTGTGTTTGTCTGTCAACATTGTCTGTGTCTTGTCATTCACAAACCCTGTGTTTGTCTGTCAACATTGTCTGTGTCTTGTCATTCACAAACCCTGTGTTTGTCTGTTGTCTTCTAATCACCAACATTTGTAAACAACTCAAGATGATATTTTATTGGAGATAATTGTTTTAAAAACCAGTAGTATCCAGACCAGCTGGGTTTGACACATTCAGAGTCACCCCCCACCTCCCCCCTTTCCACCGTAAATTTTTAGAGTCGTACTGCACATTCCATTGTGATAGTGGCGGGCATAAGGGGGTTGGGAGGTGCGCGGGGGACGGTGATATATTTAGCGGTGAGCGGAAAGTCAGTGTCTTTGCTTGTCAAAGCAAATGTGATACGGCTAGTAACGATTTAATGTCAGCATCCCCACGGGTCTGTGTCTTACCACTCCACACGTCATCCCCGTCATGTCAGTGGAGTGTCCGGTCATGTCAGTTGAGTGTCCGGTCATGTCAGTTGAGTGTCCTGTCATGTCAGTTGAGTGTCCGGTCATGTCAGTTGAGTGTCCGGTCATGTCAGTTGAGTGTCCGGTCATGTCAGTTGAGTGTCCGGTCATGTCATATGGGTGTCACACTGGTCGATTCGTGGCTTGAGATGAAAAGGGGAGAGACGCCAATGGAATTTACCTTCTGTTATTTGAATATTAGAATACATAAGAATACACGAGAATACATGAGAATACTTGAGAATACTTGAATACTTGAGAACATATGAGAATACACGAGAATACTTGAGAATACTTGAGAATACATAAGAATACATGATAATATACGATAATGCACGAGAATGCACTTAATACACGAGAATACTTGAGAATACTTGAGAATACTTGAGAATACTTGAGAATACTTGAGAATACATAAGAATACATGATAATATACGATAATGCACGAGAATGCACTTAATACACGAGAATACTTGAGAATACAGGAGAATACTTGAGAATACATGAGAATACATGAGAATTCATGAGAATACATGAAAATACATGAGAATACACGAGAATACATGAGAATACATGAGAACACAATGAATGAATACCATTCCAATTTCTGCATGTCAATTATGTGACAACCAGTTTTATGTAAAGCGACTGGTGTCATTATTCAACATCTGTTGATTTTGTGTAAAATTTCTGTCACTGCCGAGTCGCAATTGCAGCAAACAGCTTCAAACAGCAATAAGCAGGAGCGAACAGCCAGGATCCTTAGTTCCATTTATACTGATCATGTACCCCTTAAATATCTTTACTTTTCACTAACAGCATACTATACCTTTATCTTACTACTCACTATACATTTTATTGACCACTCACTATAACTTTCCTTTACCACTCACTACACCTTGCATTAACACCTCACTATACCTTTCACTAACAACTCACTATACCTTTCACTAACCACTCACTATACCTTTCACTAACCACTCACTATACCTTTCACTAACCACTCAGTATATCTATCATTTACCACTCCCTGTACCTTTCATTAACTACTCACTATACCTTTCATTAACCACTCACTGTACATTTCATTAACCACTCCATGTACCTTTCATTAACCACTCACTGTACCTTTCATTAACCACTCACTGTACCTTTCATTAACCACTCACTGTACCTTTCATTAACCACTCCCTGTACCTTTAATTAACCACTCACTGTACCTTTCATTAACCACTCACTGTACCTTTCATTAACCACTCCCTGTACCTTTAATTAACTACTCACTGTACCTTTCATTAACCACTCACTATACCTTTCATTAACCACTCACTATACCTTTCATTAACCCCTCCCTATACCTTTCATTAACCACTCCCTATACCTTTCATTAACCACTCACTATACCTTTCATTAACCACTCCCTATACCTTTCATTAACCACTCACTATACCTTTCATTAACCACTCACTATACCTCTCATTAACCACTCACTATACCTTTAATTAACCACTCCCTATACCTTTCATTAACCACTCACTATACCTTTCATTAACCACTCCCTATACCTTTCATTAACCACTCACTATACATTTCATTACATAACCTGTGACCCTTGCGCCCGTGCAGTCGTTCCCTTGACCTATCTCTTAACTTCTATGTAGACCATACACGACCTGCTTGTCTCGTCAATTGTTGTCAATGAATGACACGTCACGTGCTTGCCTTGTTGACATTTGTAGATGTCTCTTGTCGCACCGTTATTGATTTTTGTTTTCTTTACGCCTGGATGCACCAAGTTGTGGAATGCTGTAATGCACGGGTATTCGAACTACGGCCAACGGGCCAGATCCGGCCCGCCAACTGTCCTTAACCCGGCCCGCCTGGCCGCCGGAGGGGTACCCAGGCATCGGTGACGAATATGGAAACGTATATCGATCATCTATTGAGCCAAAATCAGGCCTATACTTTCCACTGAACTGCTGATAACTCTATGCTGTTTATAAAAGCCAGGCCTACACTTTCCACTGAACTGCTGATAACTCTATGCTGTTTATAAAAGCCAGGCCTACACTTTCCACTGAACTGCTGATAACTCTATGCTGGTTAAGTGTTCTTGTCTTAAATATTATTTAATTTTTCCAAAAATTTTTCCACCATACATAATATATGTGCGTTGTGCATAGGAATTTGTTCATATTATTTTAAAACGAAAATCCGGCCCCAAACAGTGTCTGAGGGATAGTGAACCTACCCCCAAGAGACTAAAGTGCACTGAAACGGCCCCCAATAGTCTAAAGTGCACTGAAACGGCCCCCAAGAGTCAAAAGTGCACTGAAACGGCCCCAAATGATCTAAAGTGCACTGAAACGGCCCTCAATAGTCTAAAGTGCACTGAAACGGTCCCCAAGAATCTAAAGTGTACTGAAACGTCCCCCAAGAGTCTAAAGTGTACTGAAACGGCCCCCAAGAGTCTAAAGTGTACTGAAACGGCCCCCAAGAGTCTAAAGTGCACTGAAACGGCCCCCAAGAGTCTATAGTGTACTGAAACGGCCCCCAAGAGCCTAAAGTGCACTGAAACGGCCCCCAAGAGTCTAAAGTGCACTGAAACGGCCCCAAGAGTCTAAAGTGCACTGAAACGGCCCCCAAGAGTCTAAAGTGTACTGAAACGGCCCCCAATAGTCTAAAGTGCACTGAAACGGCCCCCAAGAGTCTATAGTGTACTGAAACGGCCCCCAAGAGCCTAAAGTGCACTGAAACGGCCCCCAAAAGTCTAAAGTGCACTGAAACGGCCCCCAAGAGTCTAAAGTGTACTGAAACGGCCCCCTAGAGTCTAAAGTGCACTGAAACGGCCCACAAGAGTCTAAAGTGTACTGAAACTGCCCCCAAGAGTCTAAAGTGTACTGAAACGACCCCCAATAGTCTAAAGTGCACTGAAACGGCCCCCAAGATTCTAAAGTGCACTGAAACGGCCCCCAAGAGTCTAAAGTGCACTGAAACGGCTCCCAAGAGTCTAAAGTGCACTGAAACGGCCCCCAAGAGTCTAAAGTGCACTGAAACGGGCCCCAATAGTCTAAAGTGCTCTGAAACGGCCCCCAAAAGTCTAAAGTGCACTGAAACGGCTCCCAGATGAAAAAAGTTTGAACACCTCTGCTGTTAGGAAAACATAAATTCATAAGTTCGGCCCTTTGTATTAATTTTTGTCAATTTTCGATTAAAAAAACCAGGGTATATTATCAATTTATATTTAATACAATTATCGATTTTAGCTGAACGCAACATTTTAGCTCAATCGATGATTACTTCATGACGATGCAATAGCTCCTCTCGTTTTTACGCTTGAATGAACTTCTGCTCCAGGTTTTTAGGTTAGCGCGTCTTTATACATTTTCTGACTGTGGCACCTCGAGGACAAACCCCCACACATAGGGGAAAAACATCCACGCTTAAGGGAAAACATCTACACATAGGGAAAACATCTGCATATGGGGGAAACGTCTACACATAGGGAAAACATCTGCATATGGGGGAAACGTCTACACAAAGGGAAAACATCTGCATATGGGGGAAACGTCTACACATAGGGAAAACATCTGCATATGGGGGAAACGTCTACACATAGGGAAAACATCTGCATATGGGGGAAACTTCTACACATAGGGAAAACATCTGCATATAGGGGAAACGTCTACACCTCTCTCGAGTAGCTCTTGGCGGTGTTTACTTCCGTAGCTGTGAGTTGAGTCGGAAAACTTGGCGATTTAAAATGAAGTTTGACCCGTTCTGTTTCTATACACCCCGACCCTTCCTCCACCCCAACCCCTCCTCCACACCAACCCTTCCTCCACCCCAACCCCTCCTCCACCCTAACCTCTCGTCCACCCCAACCCCTCCTCCACCCCAACCCCTCCTCCAACCCAACCCCACCTCCACCCCAACCCCTCCTCCACCCCAACCCCTCCTCCACCCCAACCCCTCCTCCACCCCAACCCTCCTCCACCCCAACCCCTCCTCCACCCCAACCCCTCCTCCACCCCAACCCCTCCTCTACCTCACGTGCCCCCGCTAAGCCCCCTAGAAAAGGGTTCCCCAAATAGTGGTCCTCGGACTGACACCAGCACGCATGAATCTGTTAACTGAGTGTGTGATATACACAGGCATGCATGAATCTGTTAACTGAGTGTGTGATACATACAGGCACGCATGTCTGTGTCAAAACCTGTCTGAATCGATACGTCATTTCAGAATATAAATAAGAAATAATTGATTCTGTGTGTCAGGACTTTAAAAAAAAACATCAGTTGTCGTTTCTTTTTTTTTGCCTGGTGGGGGGGGGGGGGAGGGGGGCTGTTGGGGGTTGCGATAGGAGTGCGGAGATACACATGTAACAGGTGTATGGAGCATTTAACATGTATCATGAGGCCAAGGAACCCTCAGCTGGTAAATTTCCTTAACTAATTTACAATTGTAAATTTGAAGAAGTTGGCAGCAGAGGCGTTGCCAGAGTGTTTGGCGCCCGGGGACTAGATTCATTTTAAAGAACCCCCCCCTCTTTTCTTTTTGTTCAACTCTCAAACCCATTATTTTCATCAATAAAATATCAAAGCACATTTGGGTGCCCCTAATTAGCTGGCGCCCGGGGACATCTGAACCCCCGCCCCCCCCCCTTTCGCTACGCCTCTGGTTGGCAGTTCGAACTAAAATTAACTATCTAGTCGCAGTCATTGAAACTGACTTTCAATTAATTGATTTTGTTAAAAATTGTAAGACGTTTGGCATCAATGTCACAAGACACAACAAGACGTTATTCGCCACAGGGATTAAAATATTATGTAACACATAATGCAGCGGTTCTCAACCTGTGGGTTGCGACCACTTTGGGGGTCGCCTCGGACCGTCGTAAAACACATATACTCTACATTTATGACGTATCAAGAACATAATTTTGTGGTTGGGGGCTGCCAGAACTCGAGGAACTGTAATAAAGGGTCGCAGCATTAGAAAGGTTGAGAACCACCGATATAATGCAACGTGTGTTAGAAATAGATGTTACCTGCTGTCTTATGGGAACCGTCCACCTTGAAATGCTGGCCGTTGGTGCATGCTTGTATCACACCGAATAAAATATGGCCGGTGGCCTAGCTAGACTTAATGCCGCACAGGGCGAATTGAGAATTTCGCCGCCACCCGGTCCACGAAAAACAACTGCAGTTGATCGAAAATGACGCCCCTCTATATAAGGAAAATTCTGCCGCCCTGGGCTGACCGGTACCCCTTCCTAAACCACCCTGTAAGATGGATCCGTGATCTCACAATAGCACACGGGCGGTCCATACCACCCAATAACGGGAGTCCTTGACCACACCATACCACATAAGATGGGCCCCATACCACATATGGTGGGCACCATGCCACATATGTTTCTCTATTTCACAAAATCTGCCATAAAAACAGTAGGTTAAGACTTTAAACAAATTATTCGTTTCAAAATCAGTCCACCCCTCCTCTCAGTTTGTTGCCCTTTTTTCAATGTACGGTCTCAGCCTATTCAGTTCATCCCTGCGTCTGACCTGCTTTACTTTTTCAAATCAATTCGACTGATCTTGATTTTGAATAATTGTGTCCAAACCTCACTTAAAGGTCCAAGTGTATACACCCTTGGTCTGCGTAGCGTAGGGGGGGGGGCAGGGGGTACAGATGTACCCGGGCGCCAGGTAGTTAGGGGCGCCAAAATGTGCTTTGGTATTATTTTATCGATGAAAATAATGGGTTTGAGAGTTGAAAAAAAAGGAAAAGAGGGCGCTTTAAAATGAATCTTGTCCCCGGGCGCGAATCTTGTCCCCGGGCGCCAAACACTCTAGCTACGCCACTGCCTGTGACCCACAGATGTGAAGAAAGCAGCCACTGATATCCAGAGGGGACATCAGAGCGTTGCATTGTTACTATAAATAGCCGATGTCACTAAACTATCTCTTCGGGATTTAAAAAAAAAGTATTTGTATTTAATGACATTTTTGTAGATTGTAAGCGGCAATGAAGTCAATTCAGAATTCATGTAGGGTTTCAAAGCTTTTCACCGACTGGGCTAGATTGTAGCTACGACCATACTGGGCTAGATTGTAGCTACGACCATATTGGGCTAGATTGTAGCTACGACCATATTGGGCTAGATTGTAGCTACGACCCTTTTGGGCTAGATTGTAGCTACGACCATATTGGGCTAGATTGTAGCTACGACCCTTTTGGGCTAGATTGTAGCTACGACCCTTTTGGGCTAGATTGTAGCTACGACCATATTGGACTAGATTGTAGCTACGACCTTTTTGGGCTAGATTGTAGCTACGACCATATTGGGCTAGATTGTAGCTACGACCATATTGGGCTAGATTGTAGCTACGACCATACTGGGCTAGATTGTAGCTACGACCATATTGGGCTAGATTGTAGCTACGACCATATTGGGCTAGATTGTAGCTACGACCATATTGGGCTAGATTGTAGCTACGACCCTTTTGGGCTAGATTGTAGCTACGACCATATTGGGCTAGATTGTAGCTACGACCATACTGGGCTAGATTGTAGCTACGACCATACTGGGCTAGATTGTAGCTACGACCATATTGGGCTAGATTGTAGCTACGACCATACTGGGCTAGATTGTAGCTACGACCATACTGGGCTAGATTGTAGCTACGACCATATTGGGCTTGATTGTAACTACGACCATATTGGGCTAGATTGTAGCTACGACCATACTGGGCTAGTTTGTAGCTACGACCATTTTGGGCTAGATTGTAGCTACGACCATATTGGGCTAGATTGTAGCTACGACCATTTTGGGCTAGATTGTAGCTACGACCATATTGGGCTAGATTTTAGCTACGACCATATTGGGCTAGATTGTAGCTACGACCCTTTTGGGCTAGATTGTAGCTACGACCATATTGGGCTAGATTGTAGCTACGACCATATTGGGCTAGATTGTAGCTACGACCATACTGGGCTAGATTGTAGCTACGACCATATTGGGCTAGATTGTAGCTACGACCATATTGGGCTAGATTGTAGCTACGACCCTTTTGGGCTAGATTGTAGCTACGACCATATTGGGCTAGATTGTAGCTACGACCATATTGGGCTAGATTGTAGCTACGACCATACTGGGCTAGATTGCAGCTACGACCATATTGGGCTAGATTGTAGCTACGACCATATTGGGCTAGATTGTAGCTACGACCCTTTTGGGCTAGATTGTAGCTACGACCATATTGGGCTAGATTGTAGCTACGACCATATTGGGCTAGATTGTAGCTACGACCCTATTGGGCTAGATTGTAGCTACGACCCTCTTGGGCTTGATTGTAGCTACGACCCTATTGGGCTAGATTGTAGCTACGACCATATTGGGCTAGATTGTAGCTACGACCATATTGGGCTAGATTGTAGCTACGACCCTTTTGGGCTAGATTGTAGCTACGACCATATTGGGCTAGATTGTAGCTACGAACATACTGGGCTAGATTGTAGCTACGACCATACTGGGCTAGATTGTAGCTACGACCATATTGGGCTAGATTGTAGCTACGACCCTCTTGGGCTAGATTGTAGCTACGACCATATTGGGCTAGATTGTAGCTACGACCATACTGGGCTAGATTGTAGCTACGACCATATTGGGCTAGATTGTAGCTAAGACCATACTGGGCTAGATTGTAGCTACGACCCTTTTGGGCTAGATTGTAGCTACGACCATATTGGGCTAGATTGTAGCTACGACCATACTGGGCTAGATTGTAGCTACGACCATATTGGGCTAGATTGTAGCTACGACCATATTGGGCTAGATTGTAGCTACGACCATACTGGGCTAGATTGTAGCTACGACCCTTTTGGGCTAGATTGTAGCTACGACCATATTGGGCTTGATTGTAACTACGACCATATTGGGCTAGATTGTAGCTACGACCATACTGGGCTAGATTGTAGCTACGACCATACTGGGCTAGATTGTAGCTACGACCATATTGGGCTAGATTGTAGCTACGACCATACTGGGCTAGATTGTAGCTACGACCATATTGGGCTAGATTGTAGCTACGACCATACTGGGCTAGATTGTAGCTACGACCATACTGGGCTAGATTGTAGCTACGACCATATTGGGCTAGATTGTAGCTACGACCATACTGGGCTAGATTGTAGCTACGACCATACTGGGCTAGATTGTAGCTACGACCATATTGGGCTTGATTGTAACTACGACCATATTGGGCTAGATTGTAGCTACGACCATACTGGGCTAGTTTGTAGCTACGACCATTTTGGGCTAGATTGTAGCTACGACCATATTGGGCTAGATTGTAGCTACGACCATTTTGGGCTAGATTGTAGCTACGACCATATTGGGCTAGATTTTAGCTACGACCATTTTGGGCTAGATTGTAGCTACGACCATATTGGGCTAGATTGTAGCTACGACCATTTTGGGCTAGATTGTAGCTACGACCATTTGCATTGCTAAGCAAAAGCTTAATCTATAATCTTATGTTACAAGGCATTGACCCACTCCTATCACCGACCCCCGGCTCATGATACCATCGCTGATTCGCCCTTGCAACCAGTGAAATATCCTCTTCAACACCAGGCAGAGAAACGTTGCAAATCCCATATACATGCTTAGGAGTCAGAATGATCAATAAATTGATCGTGACCCTTTAAAATATATAGAAGAAGAAAATCAAATGTAAAAAAAAGAAAATTAAAAAAATTTAGGTGATACAGACTAAAGTAAAGCTACTTAATACAGACGCCTATCCACAGTTGATTCATTAGCAGTTATTACTATCATTTCACTAGCTACTTATCTCAACTTTCACTTTTAATTTGTATTATTTAAAAAGCTATACATTTCATAATTTATTAAAGAAATTATTATAATTTATATGATACAATTATGATTATTTCTGTTACATTTTAAAAATTAAATCTACTTTCCGGTCGGACCTCCGGGTAATTGTGTACTTCCGGTGGTCGGTGCACCAATCGGCGAGAATCACTGTAATAAAAAATAAAATAAAAAAATTATTTTAAACATACGAGTTGATCCTACACAGTGAGTGCAGTTGAAATGTGGCCTTAGTTTAATTCTCACGTCAATGCCGAGTAACTCCTAGGCAGTGGCGTAGTGAGGGGGGGCAAGGGGGGCATCATGCCCCTGGCGCTACTCACAAAGGGGCGCCAAATGGTATATTTTACTATAATATTGTAATGGTTTTCGAATAGGGTGGGGGTGCTAAAAAGGTATTGGGGGCGCTAAAAAGGTATTGTGCCCCGGGTGCGAGTTAAGCCCGCTACGCCATTGCTCCTAGGTGGCTTGTACAGATGCAGACAGACCCGTGGAGTGACGTGGCGCTCTGTGGAGTTTGAAACGAATTGAGATGGTGTCAAAGAGGTGATGACGGATGAGAAAAGTGATGGGGTTGAAAATAAGTGAAGAAACACAGCATGTTTAAAAAAACAAAATGCACGCTGGAGTTACCTCTCTTCTCAAAGTCGACAAACGTGTAAGACTGCTGGGACTAGTACCCACCATTCCTACGGTATTCTAATCCTAGAAAACGTTACTAATGCTTAGAATTATAGATTATAGAGGTATATCAGGACAACTGACCTTATTTTTTCGCCGAAACATTTTTATTCTTAAACGATTACTTTAATATTACCTGATGTTTATATGTAAATTATTTTCAATATGTACAAATCCTACAATTCTTGACACGTCAATCCTTCTAACATCTAGATATAATTTAATGATGAGACTCGTAGTACATATTCTTCAATTTGATTGGTCGAGCGAAATTTTCTTACCAATTATAGAAGCAGACTTGATTCAGCGAGATCGCAGGACAACATGACGTCAGAACTTTGTTCATAGATTGCATATAATAAGTAACATGTCTGAACAAATATATGCACACACTGCACACTCAATTTGCAGTGTTGTATACACAGTGCACACTCCCCACTTAATTTGTGTGTTGGGTGGGTGGTTGTGGATGCCATTTTTTTCAGTTTGAGAACAGCTGATGTGTTAGACTGTGTTGTCAATAATAATAATAATAATAATAATCTGTGTCACTCCACTTGTCCTTGTTCACGATTGCTTCCATTTGTTTCAGATTCCTCCCACCAGATGGCGTGTGCGACAGAGGTCATGGGCACGGACCAGATCACTCTGGTAGGATTCTAATATTGATTACACCAATGTCTTGTAGATTCTTGTAGAGACGGAACTGATTTAAAATAACGCTTGTTGTTGTTTTGTTGGAGATGATGACATATAAATTGTTGACGATTCGCGTTTTTTGGAGGGAGGGCATCATACGGCCTGCACTGATCTCTGCTCTGGTCTCTGCTCTGATCTCTGCTCTGATCTCTGCTCTGATCTCTGCTCTGGTCTCTGCTCTGATCTCTGCTCTGATCTCTGCTCTGGTCTCTGCTCTGATCTCTGCTCTGGTATCTGCTCTGATCTGATCTCTGCTCTGGTCTCTGCTCTGATCTGTGCTCTGATCTCTGCTCTGATCTCTGCTCTGATCTCTGCTCTGATCTCTGCTCTGGTCTCTGCTCTGATCTCTGCTCTGGTCTCTGCTCTGATCTCTGCTCTGGTCTCTGCTCTGATCTCTGCTCTGATCTCTGCTCTGATCTCTGCTCTGATCTCTGCTCTGATCTCTGCTCTGATCTCTGCTCTGATCTCTGCTCTGGTCTCTGCCCTGATCTCTGCTCTGATCTCTGCTCTGATCTCTGCTCTGATCTCTGCTCTGATCTCTGCTCTGATCTCTGCTCTGGTCTCTGCTCTGATCTCTGCTCTGATCTCTGCTCTGGTCTCTGCTCTGATCTCTGCTCTGATCTCTGCTCTGATCTCTGCTCTGATCTCTGCTCTGGTCTCTGCTCTGATCTCTGCTCTGATCTCTGCTCTGATCTCTGCTCTGATCTCTGCTCTGGTCTCTGCTCTGATCTCTGCTCTGGTCTCTGCTCTGGTCTCTGCTCTGGTCTCTGCTCTGGTCTCTGCCCTGATCTCTGCTCTGGTCTCTGCTCTGATCTCTGCTCTGATCTCTGATCTGGTCTCTGCTCTGATCTCTGTTCTGATCTCTGCTCTGGTCTCTGCTCTGATCTCTGCTCTGATCTCTGCTCTGATCTCTGATCTGATCTCTTCTCTGATCTCTGCTCTGATCTCTGCTCTGATCTCTGCTCTGATCTCTGCTCTGATCTCTGATCTGGTCGTGCGTGTAACAAAGGCACGGCTCGGCAAAAGTAAGGAATAATAAGATGGGACAAGGATGCATGCCTACCCCCAGAAATGTGCACATTCTTTCCAAGATCGAACCCCTTTGAAGAATAGATTGTGGTAACCAGACAAAACGACAAAAGACAAAACGACTAATCAGGTAACCAGACAAAACGACAAGTCTGGTAACCAGACAAAACGACAAAAGACAAAACGACAAGGTGACAAAACGACAATGTGACATGTCGTTTTGTCACCTTGTCGTTTCGTCACTTTGTCGCGTCGTCACCTTGTCGTTTCGTCACCTTGTCGTTTCGTCACCTTGTCGTTTCGTCCCCTTGTCGTTTTGTCACCTTGTCGTTTTGTCACTTGTCATTTTGTCACTTGTCGTTTTGTCATGGAACCATTTAAATTAACTTTAGATAAAAAAATCTAAGCTACAAGTCAATGAAAAAAACAACAACAAAAAACGTAGAATTTGTAGCCATGTTCATTTTTACAATTTAAAAAAGTTGAAATTGATCTCCCTTCACACCATGACAGAGCTTATTTGGTCCAAGTAAATGGTTACCTCGTAATAAGACGCATATATGCAAGGGTTATGCCCCGTGTGACATTGGCTAAGTATTGATCTCGATCGATTGATTGGTACTCGACATTTCCAATCTGTGAAACAGCTATGTGAGCTTGTGTCTAGTCGGACCAAAGAACGGTATCACAGGAATGTGAACACTTTTTATACTTATTGTACCAAAGTACGGTATCACAGGAAAGTGAACACTTATTATACTTATTGTACCAAAGTACGGTATCACACGAATGTAAACACTTTTTATACTTACTGTACGGTATCACAGAAATGTGAACTCTTTTCATACTTATTATACCAAAGTACGGTATCACAGAAATGTGAACACTTTTCATACTTATTATACCAAAGTACGGTATCACAGGAATGTGAACACTTTTCATACTTATTATACCAAAGTACGGTATCACAGAAATGTGAACACTTTTCATACTTATTGTACCAAAGTACGGTATAATGAGTTGACTTTATCTTAGATGTATGTTATTTTTATTCAAATCTATTGCTAATTTATTTCGTAATTCGCAAAGAGTGACGTAATATTTTAACTGTAGTTTGTTAATGATTTGTAAAGGAAGATCAGCCAAACAACATTGTGTTTCGGCTCATGAAGAAGACTAGCGAAACTTTGGAAATGTGGACCTAGAGACTTGTTCGGAAGTCTAGCAGTCGGAAATCTAGCAGTCGGAAATCTAGCAGTCGGAAATGTACCAGTCGGAAATGTACCAGTCGGAAACCTACCAGTCGGAAAGCTACCAGTCGGAAAGCTACCAGTCGGAAATCTACCAGTGATTATGTCAGACGTTTTTCTAAATATACCACAGACAATGGTCGCCTTTCCCAATATCTACTAGAGACATTGACGGATTTTCCCCGATATCTACTAGAGACATTGACATATTTTCCCCAAAATCTTCAAGAGACCATGGGAGACATTTTCCAAAATCTACCAAATATATTGAAAGACTCCCAACCCCCCCCCCCCCCCCCCCCCCCAAAAAAAAATCTACATGCGAGTTTATAGACTACGAGAGACATGAATAAAAGAAATAGAACATAGAAAAAAGTGGAGGCTAGAAGCGAACTTATCCTTAGACTCATTGCTTGGGTAGGGGAGAGTTATAGTTTTGGTGTGTTTTTGGATTGCTTTGTAGTCTTAGGATAAGTACGAATAAAGCTTCCAGTGTATGTGAGCAGCAAGCGCTTTATGTAGGAGCTGAAGTAAACCTCTTAAGATGACAGGGTCGTCGTCGTCTCGCATAGAAATAAGCAACGGATAGCTGACAATGTCAGCCTCGGTATGAATACAATTTTAAGTACGTCACCGGCCGGAAGAGGATTCCGAGACAAGATGTCAGACAGCCAGTTCAGTCAATAGTCAATATGGCACGTGTTTTCTTTGTCATAATCAATGAAGCGGTGAAATCAAGAAGTTAGCCCCCTTTGCTCGTCACGCTGTGTGCATTGATATACTCTTACAGTCGCCGTGAAGGGGTTTCCCCGGACAGCGGGGGCTGTGTCAATAACAGGGTGTATTTCAATAACATTGCGTAGCAGTCCCATTAGGATCGTTGGCGGACGGGTCAATCCGGAAAAACTTGAAGTAATCCGGTCTGAAATAAAATACATGCTTGAAAATGCTATAATTGAACCAAGCTCTAGTAACTGGAGTTCTCCATGTATTTTAGTCCCAAAACCTGACAAAAGTTACAGGTTTTGCACTGATTTCAGGAAAGTGAATTCAGTTACAAAGTCTGATTCCTTTCCGATTCCAAGGATACACGATCTTATAGATCGAATAGGCGATGCCAAATATGTAACCAAGATAGACCTACTATCAGGTTATTGGCAGGTTCCTCTATCTGACAGAGCAAAAGAAGTCTCTGCTTTTTGTACTCCAGATGGTTTATACCAATATAAAGTAATGCCGTTTGGAATGAAAAATGCCCCAGCTACATTCCAACGTCTAGTTAACAACATTATTGCTGACCAGGAAAATTGCAGCGCCTATATTGATGATGTAATTATTTACAGTCAAGATTTTTCCAAACGTGTAAATCAATTAAGATCTCTATTTACAAAATTCTTGCAGGCAAATGTAACTGTAAATGTAAATAAGTGTGAATTTTGTCATGCAACTGTGGAATATTTAGGTCACATAGTGGGTCAAGGTCACGTAAAACCTGTTCAAGCTAAGATAAATGCTATTGCAGCACTTCCACCACCCGCTACTAGAAAACAGTTAATGAGATTTTTGGGAATGGCAGGTTACTATAGAAAATTTTGCAAAAATTTCTCAGTTATTGCTTCTTCCCTAAGTAATATGTTAAAGAAAAATGCAAAATTTCATTGGTCAGATGCCTGTCAGGAAGCATTCGAAAACATTAAAAGAATACTAGCTAATGCTCCTGTTCTCATTGCACCAGACTTAAACAAACAGTTTAAATTAGCTGTAGATGCCAGTGATCTTGGCATTGGTGCAGTTCTTTTTCAAGAAGATGACCACAGTGTAGATCACCCTGTTTGTTATTTCTCAAAGAAATTTAACACCCATCAGAAAAATTATTCCACTGTAGAAAAAGAATATTTAGGATTAATTCTTGCTCTACAACAATTTGATTTTTATGTCAGTTGTTCCTTACATTCAGTACTTGTTTTTACTGATCACAATCCTTTAACATTTTTGAATAAGATGGTCTCCAAAAATCAAAGATTGTTAAGATGGAGTCTATTCTTACAAGAATATAATTTGGACATAAAACATATCAAAGGCAAAGATAATGTGATTGCTGATACTTTGTCCAGAAATTAATTTTCTCTGTATAAAAATTATGTAGTTGATTATAAGCTATTAAGAAGCTTGTTTAATATTTTTGAAAGGAAGAAATGTATTTTCTTGTACTTGTTTAATGGAAAAGAATTCCATTTTTTGAAAAATGAAATTTTTTCTTTAAAGAGGGGAGGTGTTATAAGGGATGAAGTATTTTGAGACGCTTTGCCCGCCTTCCACGTGCATGACCTCTTTCAAGTCGGTCCTGTGTTGGGGCGGCTAGAAAAAAATATCCCTTTGTTGATACTTTTGTTTACTATCGTCCGTTTCTGTGGAACAGGATCGAACGATCTAGACTAATCTAGAGAATGCGAGAAGCAGTAAGACTGCGTATTCCTTTTTCCAGAATGATCATCTGAAACTGAGTATAAAAGGGATAAGAATAAATGACGGGAGAGATTTTCTTTTCCTTGATTACGAGGCATGCTATGTGTCATTATACTTTGTTGTGTGTAGAGATTTTTATTTCCTAGTACAATTTTGTGCTCATTGTATTTTTATATACAGTACCGGTACCAGCAAATCTTTAAGTTTATAATTTTAATCATATTTTCTCTTGCTGTTATTATTTAATTGAAGTTCACAAATTAAACAAGTTATTAATTGTAATTAGCTCTGGCCTTAATTGTCGTTTTATTTGTTATTATTTTTAACCTTTGGTATCGTCCTTTATTATGGACTGTTTTTAGAACGAGCCCTAGACAAAACAACAGAGATTAAATTCTCCATCTATAACGGTCCGTAATAGGTTAGCTACGGTCATTATAGGTTAGCTATAATGGTCATGAGTTCAAACAAATAAATACTGTAACAAAAATAAATAAAATGTGTAATTAACTCAGTCCAAAAGGAAGCTAGATCCGCACTTATCCTTAAGACTAATTGCATGGGGGAGGGTCATTGGGATGGGGGAGAGAGAGTTTGTTTTATTGTTTGTTTTTTGGGGTTTAGCAATGCAGTCCTAGGATAAGTACGGCTAAAGCTTCCACTTATCCGTGCGATTCAGAGCTTTATATCTGGAGCTGGTGAGTAAATCTTGAAATGAAATTGTGGTCGATTTATCGCCTACCAAATTTCAAATGGTGGCTCAACATCGTCGTGTTTGGTATAACTCCTCCTTTGTGTACACTCATTCTTGCTGGGAGAAAATTCTGTAACAAAAGGGCAGAGGCTCAGACTGTGCTTGGATCGTGTCGCGATGGCTGTCGTATAATAAACTAAGCTGTGAAGAGAAGTTAAACCCCTTAGCTCGTTACTCTGTGTCCATTGATTTAATATACAGTCGTTTAAAAGTGGCTTCCCCTGACAGTGTGACTGTAAATGGATAGAAGGATGGCACTGCATAGCTGTCCCATTAGGCTTGTTAGTTGTGTAGGCCAGGGGGTGGGCAATTACGGCGCGCGGGCCAAACTTGGCGACGAGCATGGGAGTTCATTAATAAATGTTGCGATGTTTGATTACGCGCGGTTTGTTTTTGAGAGATTAATTAGTTAGTGAACGCTCTTCCCGCGCTTGGCTTGGTGACGTATTTTTTAAAAAATTTTTTAATGACGTATTGTCTAGTCTGTTTTGTGACGTACGTTGTAGTCGTGCGGCAGTCGTGCAAGGAACTTTGTGAAAGGAGGCTGTGTTTTATTTCTCTCTGATAACGAGCTGCGCTATACGCATGTGTTTATGGAATTAACAGCCTGTGAATTGATTTGGTGCTACTACGACATATTATAAAGCGTGAAAGATCTTGATGAATTAACCAATCTAGTATGAACAGGAGTTTGGCACTTATAGCAATTAGCATTGGTGCGCGTCAGACTAAATATATAAATGCTAGATGTAGCCCGCAACTTCCCATCTGCTAAAGTTACTTACGAACATGAACTCAAGCTACATCCCCTCTATCTAGTACTTAGCAAATGCAACGGAAAGCTAGTCACGCATCGATATGCTCATCTTGTCTCTCTCTACATGTATAGGGGATTACACCCAGTACTTATACTGAATCACTTCTGAATGAAGTAGAAGTCTTTCTTTGGCCGCTGAATGAATTAGAAGTCTTACTTTGGCCCGCTGAATGAATTAGAAGTCTTACTTTGGCCCGCTGAATGAATTAGAAGTCTTACTTTGGCCGCTTAATGAATTAGACGTCTTACTTTGGGCCGCTGAATGAATTAGAAGTCTTACTTTGGGCCGCTGAATGAATTAGAAGTATTACTTTGGCCCGCTGAATGAATTAGAAGTCTTTGGACCGCTGAATGAATTAGAAGTCTTACTTTGGGACGCTGAATGAATTAGAACTCTTATTTTGGCCTGGTGAATGAATTAAAAGTCTTACTTTGGGCCGCTGAATGAATTAGAAGTCTTACTTTGGCATTCTGAATGAATTAGAAGTCTTACTTTGGCCGTTGAATGAATTAGAAGTCTTACTTTGGGCAGCTGAATGAATTAGAAGTCTTAATTTGGCCCGCTGAATAAATTAGAAGTCTTACTTTGGCATTCTGAATGAATTAGAAGTCTTACTTTGGGCCGCTGAATGAATTAGAAGTCTTAATTTGGCCCGCTGAATAAATTAGAAGTCTTACTTTGGCATTCTGAATGAATTAGAAGTCTTTCTTTGGCCGCTGAATGAATTAGAAGTCTTACTTTGGGCCGCTGAATGAATTAGAAGTCTTACTTTGGGCCGCTGAATGAGCTAGAAGTCTTACTTTGGCCCGCTGAATGAATTAGAAGTCTTACTTTGGACCGCTGAATGAATTAGAAGTCTTACTTTGGCCGCTGAATGAATTAGAAGTATTAATTTGGCCCGCTGAATGAATTAGAAGTCTTTCTTTGGTATGCTAATACCAAAACGTTTCCGACCGCTGGTCTAGGCATCGGAAAGCGTTTTACCGGCAGCTGGCAAAATACAGACAAATCTGCACTGATCTTTTACGGCTAAAATTAGACCCCGGGCTGATGGAATGAGTCCGCCTTTACTGTGGCCTATTTCCATTTCTGACAAAAATCTATAGCTAAACTATGTTAACTGTGCCGCCATTAGCGACCCCGTTATGGCAGGATATATACCCCTCACCATCCAATAGAAATGTTTTTACAAACTATTTGTAATTATAGAACGGTAGACGGATATAAGTAACCGATTGATTACCGTTCGGTACAAAAAAAAAATAGGTTGGCTGTGGGGTTGATTATGTCACCGGTGACAACTATTTAATTTGTCGTCGACGTTCTTAGAAATGAAAAGGAACTTGACTTCCTGGAAAAAAAGGGCTATCTATAAATAGATTGTCCATTGCGTGGTCTCCTACTGGTGCATTTTGGTACGAAAAAAGGGTGGTCAAATGAAGTCGACCCGTTGGGATCTCTTTGGCCACGCTGTAAGAAGGAAGGACATCGTGTTGCCATAAGTGTTCCATGAGTATGATCAACTTTCTATAGCGTGTACCGTGTCCGCAGCTACTCTAGCGTAACTATTCTAGCGTAACTATTCTAGCGGGAAGTTTTTCTTTCAGGCATCTCTCTCTCTCCCCTCCCCCAACCCACCCAATAAACCGGCTAAGTCAACTGCCCGCCCCCCCCCCCCCCCCCCCAAATTGAGCTTGATCAGTTCACACGATCTAATTCCTTTCAAATTAGCTTCAAATTTGTGTATGAACGCAATATTTTGTGCGTGTTTTCTTTTTTTTTCTTTTTGGGTCGAAAATGAGAATTTGATCAAATAGTAATTTGAAAGTTGTGACAAGGCTTCATACAAAAATCGCATCAACCGAGCCTAGGCTACCCCCCCCCCCCCCCCAGCAATATAAGCAGCACTAGCGCAATAGTAACAGTATGCCTAAGATAAGTTCATCTGGCTTAGCATTTTCTGCATTAAGTGAACTCTCCGGACAATTGCCATTGAATGTTGATGTCACAAAGTTTGATGTTACATAGATTGATGTTACATAGTTTGACGTTGCTTAGCTTTATGCTACACAGCTTAATGTTACAAAGCTTCATGTTAATCTCGAGTGTTACCATAATACGTCGGTTATAATTATTCATGTTTAATAAAGGCTGGCGTTTTGACTGGCTAGCTGTTTGGCGTTTTGGCTGGCTGGCTGGTTTTGGCTTGCTGGTTGCGTCGAAAGCTATTAAGGCATCATCCGGTCCTGCTTCTAGTGGCATCATCCGGCCCTGCTTCTATGGCATCATCCGGCCCTGCTTCTAGGGGCATCATCTGGCCCTGCTTCTAGGGGCATCATCCGGCCCTGCTTCTAGGGGCATCATCCGGCCCTGCTTCTATGGCATCATTCGGCCCTGCTTCTAGGGGCATCATCTGGCCCTGCTTCTAGGGGCATCATCTGGCCCTGCTTCTAGGGGCATCATCTGGCCCTGCTTCTAGGGTGACCATGCTTCCCGTATTGTTAATGAACGTTAGTTCAAAGAACTTTAACTTTTAAGGGTTAAACAAGAAAATTGCAAAAAATTGATTTTGTTCACTTTTTAACTCGTAAAGAACTTTCATATCTGACTGAGTGAACCATCACGCGGCTATACAGTTACTGTAACAAAATAAGATGGCTAAGCCTTTTCCAATTTTTTATTCAATTTATATCACGATCTCTGAGGCATAGAAATACGAAATATTTTAGATGCATATTTTCTGGGATTAGTAAAATAAAAAAGATTAGCCAAACATTTTAAAGATTAGCATATCGAAGGGTTGGCAAACTCATTAATCAAAAGTGGTCGGAAAACTCATTAATCAAAAGTGGTCGGAAAACTCATTAATCAAAAGTGGTCGGAAAACTCATTAGTCAAAAGAGCCAAAAATCACAAGGAGGACAATTAAATTTTTTTTGAGGGCCAAATTTATTTTCAAGAGCCTGTCAAGAACCATGTTTTTCAGAGTCGCAACCGATTTGGGCCGACTAGCTCAGCCGCACCTCGCGAGCCGCGGTTTGCCGACCTCTGTCTTAGGCGACCCCTTTAAAGGGTAATATCAACAACTGTTGTCAATAAAAGAATATTTTAAAATGCAACTGGAGCTGAGTAAAATGGAGGCTAGATCCGCACTTATCCTTAGACTCATTGCATGTTTTGGGGAGGGATAGAGTTTGTGTTTTTCTTTGTGTTTGGGATTTTGCTTTGCAGTCTTAGGATAAGTACGACTAAAGCTTCCGATCTCAAGTACTGACAAGAGCTCTATATAGGAGCTTCTGTGTATATCTTACAATAAAATGGTGGTCTTTATTTCGCCTACCACTATTCAAATGGTGGCTTAATGACGTGGCCTTGGGTATAACTCACATTTGAATACAGCAATAATTGCCGGAAGCAGATTCTCTAACAAGATGGCCGACTGTCGTTTGATCGATACCCAGTGAAGGACACGCTTTCTGTCTTAAATCAATTAATTTGTGAAATCAAGAAGTTAACCCCCTTGCTAGTTGTGCAGCGTGCATTGATTTAATCTACAGTCAGAGGATCGGGGCTTCCCCTGGCAGTGTGACTGCGTCAATAGAAGGGTGTCTTAATGGCGTGTACAGGCCAAAGAAAGGGCTTTCGTCGACAGTAAGCCGAAATACTGACAACACTGATCTATTTTTAGAGCTACAATTAGGCTCCAAATTTCACCGATGTTTTCAATGGTTGGCGAATCTATTAAGCACCCCATGACACCCAGATTGACAAACCAGTGACCCACAGAATTGAAACTTTGCTCAAGGGCAAGTAATTGATAGATTCTTAGAGCTTCCTTAACTTGAGGGCAATTGATGCACCAAATAATATTTAAAAAAAGAAGTTATTTTCAATGAAAGGAGATACAAGAAACCACAGAAACAAAAAAAACAAAAAACCTTCATGGAAATGGTCGTCCAAGAACAGTGAAAGTTGTAACAGTAAAAACCTTAAGCAAAGTTTCAGCTCTTCATAGGTTATCCGGAACGTACGAAACAAAGGAGGCAGACATTTTGATCTTAGTCGTTCAGGTGTGTGGAAGGTTCAGGTGTGTGGAAGAAATCACCGACCGGTCACGGCCATCCCAGCAATCAATATATTTCGAGGTTGTAGCCATCGTAAATTATTGTTTCATATATAATTTAACTCCTTTCGCTTCCGGTCCATTATGTCTTTTTTGTACACGTGGCATCCACTATCCAGCAAATAGGGCATCGGGGTAGGGGGAGATGGAGGGTGGAGCATGGCAAAATATTACTGACGAAACATGGAAATAGAAACAGTGATGTTGTTTAAACGTGATACAAAAATGTCGAAGGCAGAGACGTAACTGGGTTTTTGACGATCTTGGCTATTTTATTTTTGGCGCCCTTGATATTTAAATAAAAATTTAAAAATTAGAGATTTAGCTGCGCCCTTTTGAACTGGCGCAGACCGGCGCCCTTGGCAACTTCCCCAATGCCAAGCCGTTGTTACGCCACTGGCCGAAGGGGAGAATGGCCAGGATATCGAACTCCCAGGATATCGAACTCCCAGGATATCGAACTCCGACGATATCGAACTCCCAAGATATCGAATTCCCAGGATATCGAACTCCCAGGATATCGAACTCCCAGGATATCGAATTCCCAGGGTATCGAATTCCCAGGGTATCGAATTCCCAGGGTATCGAATTCCCAGGATATCGAACTCCCAGGATATCGAACTCCCAGGATATCGAATTCTCAGTTTATCGAACTCCCAGGATATCGAATTCTCAGTTTATCGAACTCCCAGGATATTGAATTCCCAATGGATTAAATTCATAACAGAGAATAATACTATTTTTTAAACAATACAAGTTTGCCGTTATGGTGTATGGAGGGTCACATTCAAATATATATTTATTAAAATTGATTTAATATCATCATCAAGGTTTCTAAATCAGTGATGTACTCATGACCTCAGCAAAATCTTACAACCTCGCAGCTACGTGGCCTGTTTTCTTCTACAAGAAATGTCAACAAATCTTTAAGGACGGAAAATTAATTTTGAAAATTCCATGTCATCGACGGATGGTACCACACATGTCCTTAATTTTTTTGATTTTGTGGTTAGGTGTGTGAGGGTGGGAGGTATTGACACATGGATCAATTGGTTCCCCAGAGCCCCTCCGCTCCATGGACCCCATAATATCATAGTGTACATGAGATTCCCCCCCCCTCCCCCAAATTGGCCTTCATGCTCTCGCCTTGCCATTAGTGCTCCACTTAGTACTCACGATAATTAATGATACAATTCTACATCCACCCCAACAGTTGCAGGACATGGTGGTGGAGATGAAGAAAAGCTTCCAGTCAGCTGTGGAGGAGCTCGCCAAGATCCAGGACAAGGAGGAAGGCCAAGGTAACCAGCACATCCTTCAGCAGCAGCAACTGCACCAGCAGGAGCAGCTCGACAACTTACAGGAGTCCATAAATGAGTTCAAGGTCAGTGACTTTTTAATCAAAGTTGAAGGCAATTCATTTATTTCTTCTGAAAGCTCCAGTTTAAATCGTAAGCTTTTGAGTAACATGGATCTCTTGGGTAACATGTAGCTCTTGGGTAACATGGATCTCTTGGGTAACATGGAGCTCTTGGGTAACATGTAGCTCTTGGGTAACATGGATCTCTTGGGTAACATGTAGCTTTCGGGTAACATGTAGCTCTTGGGTAACATGGATCTCTTGGGTAACATGAATCTCTTGGGTAACATGGATCTCATGGGTAACATGGAGCTCTTGGGTAACATGGATCTCTTGGGTAACATGTAGCTCTTGGGTAACATGTAGCTCTTGGGTAACATGGATCTCTTGGGTAACGTGGAGCTCTTGGGTAACGTGGAGCTCTTGGGTAACATGGATCTCTTGGGTAACATGTAGCTCTTTGGGTAACATGTTGCTCTTGGGTAACATGGATCTCTTGGGTAACATGTAGCTCTTGGGTAACGTGGAGCTCTTATGTTAGCTTCATGTGTGAGATACACAATAGTTTAGGTATCTAAGAACTACGGCGCGACCCATTGGATTAACTCACACATTGGTCTTTAAGTGCGGGTATTATTTTCTACACTGATCAATTCAATGATGTGAATTTGAAAACATCGTATTCTAATTCCTTTGGGCGTTTCCTACTGGCCTGAAGAGCTCTGAGTGACAACTCGAATTACTCACTATATAATCCCCAGCTGTGTCTGGCTTTCTCTGGAAAAACACTTGTGATTTCCCAGGGGATGCAGGCTGGACGATGTCTGGTCCCAAGATGTCAACGCTTCCTTAACTCTGTCATCAGCTTTCCCCTTTGGGGGCCAACGTTCACGCTTATCACTGTGTGTGTGTGTGTGTGTGTGCCTGGGCACAGTAGGCAGTAATCTAGTGCACACATCTGTGTACACATCTGTGCACACATTCAATCAATCTGTTTACACCATCTAAACACATCCGTGATACATCTTCCCACACCATCTATGAACACCATCTATGCACACTATCTATGAGCACCACCTAGAACATCTGTGCATTAGTCTAAACTATCATACTCAGCACCTAAGCTATGTGTGCACACCATTTTATCTATTTGTGCACACCATCTGTAACATCTATGCACAAGATATGTACACACCATCTGTAACATCTATGCACAGGATATGTACACACCATCTTTAACATCTATGTACAAGATATGTACACACCATCTGTAACATATATGCAAAAGATATGTACATATCACATGAAACATCTATGCACTTACTTCTTCAGTTTAACTAAAATAAACTACCACAAATGACATCCGAATAGCATTGAGTCTAATGGTACGCGGGTACGAATGGCGGCGCTGCGTGTCTGGGTCCATTTTGACTAATGCTATTCGGGTGTCATTTGTGGTAGTTTATTTTAGTTAAACTGAAAATTAAGTTTACAAACGTATTGTACATTCAATTATCTTTTGTTTGATACCTCATTTTGTGTTACAAACCCAACAATAATATTTTAAATCGTATTTTAATCCCAACCTCTCACTTCTGGTACCCGGGTACGCATAACCACTTCGATTTTTAAAAGTTCAATGTATTGTAGGAAATGAATGCAGGAAACGGTGTTGTTTGTTTACATGTGAGGCTGGCATACGATTATATGGTACTCTTGGTCCAGATGTTGCCTCCCTTTTCTGAGAGGAAGTCTAAACCCACAACAATTTTATTCCCAGTCTTTCCCATTTATTAAAAAAAGCTATCCACCTCTTTCCTGTTTTGTCCACGGTGCTAGAATATTTTTAAGTTTTTATGTTCAATTTGGCAGATTTAGGGGAAATAAAATACAGATTAACTTATTTTTTTAAAAAACTAAAAATTTTTATTTTGTTTTAAAATAGAGGGAATAGAATTTCAATGTCGCTTTGTATGTTTGCTTTCTTCCAGAGCCGCTGAGTTTGTTGAGTAGAAATGTTTGTACGTTTGCTTTCTTCCAGAGCCAGCTGAGTTTGTTGAGTAGAAATGTTTGTACGTTTGCTTTCTTCCAGAGCCAGCTGAGTTTGTTGAGTAGAAATGTGGAAGAGATGAAGAATGAACAGACAAGCATCAAGGATCAACTGGAAGAGGTCAGATCGAACCGGGGAAGTTCTCAGGATCGCAAGTCTCAAAGTGGCTCCGACAGGTCTCTTTCAGCATTCTATTTTCACCTCAATTTCAGTGGTTCCCAAATTTAATTTTTCTCATGATACCTAATTTTTATTTTGAAAATTTAAAACGCACTACACAGAAAAAAGTCGTACGGAGTGCGCTCTTTTGAAGCGGTAGCGCCAAAGTTATGGAATATTTTACCTCCATCTTTGAGGAGTACTGACAAGGACAGAAAATCATTTAGGAAACATTTAAAGACTTTTTTGTTTAATAGATTTGATGACACCAGAGCGCAGTGAGCATGCTAAAGTAGCATGGATACCAGCGCTATAGAACACCAGAGCGCAGTGAGCATGCTAAAGTAGCATGGATACCAGCGCTATAGAAGTATCCAATCAATCAACCCTCACCAACTGTTGTGTGTAATATAAAGAATACTCATTTTAAATCAACAACAAAGCTTTTAATTGACAAACATAAAAAGGAAAGTGTTGTTAAGACTCAACTGCTGGCAGCAGCTATACAAGCAGTTTATTGGGTAAAGAAATAAATGACATGAATTAAAGCAGGTTGTGTGAGCAAATTACTATGTGACTAGCTGACATTATGATCCCATGACAATATGATCCTATGACATTATGATCCTATGACATTATGATCCTATGACATTATGATCCTATGACATTATGATCCTATGACATTATGATCTCATGACATTTTGATCCTATGACATTATGATCCTACAACATTATGATCCTATGACTTTATGATCCTACGACATTATGATCTCATGACATTTTGATCCTATGACATTATGATCCTATGACTTTATGATCCTATGACATTATGATCTCATGACATTTTGATCCTATGACATTATGATCCTATGACATTATGATCCTATGACTTTATGATCTCATGACATTTTGATCCTATGACATTATGATCCTACGACATTATGATCCTACAACATTATGATCCTATGACATTATGATCCTATGACTTTATGATCCTATGACATTATCTCATGACATTTTGATCCTATGACATTATGATCCTATGACATTATGATCCTACGACATTATGATCCTAGGACATTATGATCCTACAACATTATGATCCTATGACATTATGATCCTATGACTTTATGATCCTATGACATTATGATCCTACGACATTATGATCCTACAACATTATGATCCTATGACATTATGATCCTATGACTTTATGATCCTATGACATTATCTCATGACATTTTGATCCTATGACATTATCTCATGACATTTTGATCCTATGACATTATCTCATGACATTTTGATCCTATGACATTATCTCATGACATTTTGATCCTATGACATTATCTCATGACATTTTGATCCTATGACATTTTGATCCTATGACATTATGATCCTATGACATTATGATCCTATGACATTTTGATCCTATGACATTATGATCCTATGACATTATGATCCTATGACATTATGATCCTATGACATTATGATCCTATGACATTATGTAACTACTACATTTAAGTAGAGTACTGCATAGAGAATCAATATTATTACTGGACGTGTAATTTTCTTACAGAGCCTATCAACACAACACATCCCCTGGTCCCCCTGACCACACCACACTTCCTGAAGCTCCGGAGGAGTGGAATAATAAGCTCTCTGAGCTCCCCACAGAGGAGGATGATCCTTTGACTATTGGTAGGGTTTTGTTTGAATGTTTAAATAACAAGAAAGTGTTGTCCTTTTTTACTATTATTGTCAATATTACAATTACATTACAACAAATTGTAATGGTACTTGTACAGATGATGTGTAATATTTGTCAACTTTAGTTTAACGATGATATGAGAAACTGTCAAAATGAGACTTAACTGTAAATGTATTTTTTTTTACATTGGTTTTTCTAAAACTACTTCAGTTAATATTTATATGTATGGCTGTAAATGTGTAAAATTTTACCCATGTATTCTTTAGCTACGTCAGTAAATATACTAATTTTTATTTTACTGTAAATGTGTTATGTTTTAATGTTGTACTCAATGTACTACTGTATCCTTGCACTCAGTATACTATTGCAACCTTGTACTCAGTATACTATTGTACCCTTTTACTTAGTGTAATATTGTACCCTTGTACTCAATGTACTATTGTACCCTTGTACTCAATGTACTATTGTACCCCTTGTACTCAATGTACTATTGTACCCTTGTACTTAATGTACTATTGTACCCTTGTACTCAATGTACTATTGTACCCTTGTACTCTGCAGCTACTGAAGTGACAGCCGTAGCCTGTAAAAGTCTCAGTCTGACCCAAGCCTTGTACTCAGTATACTATTGTACTCTTGTATTCTGCAGCTACTGAAGTGACCGCCGTAGCCTGTAAAAGTCTCAGCCTGACCCAAGCCTTGGGGGAGAAATGTCTGAAGCTGAACCATCTGGGATCTAGTGAGGAGGAGGAGGATAAGCCCAGCAACAGACGAGTGTCCCACTACACCCCAAAAACACCCCAGCCGGCTCTGGAGGAGGCAGCAAACAGACGTCACAGCCTGCCGTCAAGTGGGGTGTCGAGGGCCAGGAATAAGGACATTGCACTAGCCGGTCAGTTGTGGATCGACTCCTGTTTGGTTTCTGTTTGTTTCAACACCTTTGTGTTTTTCATTGGTCAGGTTCCTGTTTTTCAATATATCCAAGGTGAAAGACTAAGTCCAAAGAATTCGTTCCAGGTACATAGACACTACTTCCTATCCGAATATTGTTCAGTTACATAGACACTACTTCCTATTAGAATATTGCTGACATTGAGTAGATTTTTAGAAGATCCAGAGAAATGAAGTGAACAAACTGAATTCTACTTAATTTTCTCAAGAGAATTTCCTATTTACAGATCATTTTAACTGAATTAAATAATGAAAAATGGCAGTTGAAACAGGTGAAAGAATGAAAATATGATTAGGTCAAAACTATCTTAGCTCCAGTCACATGAAGTCCATTCATTTAACTTGCAATCCTCACTAGTCTCAATGTTTCACATTTTGTAATTAAACTTGTGTCTTTTCATTGATTCTATTTTAATTTTTTATAATAAACTATTAATAGTTTGATTGTTCATCAACCTAAACATAACAGTAATAACAGTCATATTTTTATGAAGAAAAAAAAGGTTCTTGATAATTAAATAATAATAGGTCATGTATGAATACAATGATAGGTCATGTTTGAATACAATGATAGGTCATGTTTGAATACAATGATCGGTCATGTTTGAATACAATGATCGGTCATGTTTGAATACAATGATCGGTCATGTTTGAATACAATGATCAGTCATGTTTGAATACAATGATAGGTTGTGTTTGAATACAATGATAGGTCATGTTTGAATGCAATGATAGGTCATGTTTGAATACAATAATAGTTCATGTATGAATACAATAATAGGTCATGTATGAATACAATGATAGGTCATGTTTGAATGCAATGATAGTTCATGTTTGAATACAATAATAGGTCATGTATGAATACAATAATAGGTCATGCTTGAATACAACTAGATTAAAAGACACAAACTATTTTCATGTTCTAGTAGGATGAGGTTCGAGTAAGCCTTGCGGACCGGTGCCGGTCCAAGTAAGCCTTGCGGACCGGTGCCGGTCCAAGTAAGCCTTGCGGACCGGTGCCGGTCCAAGTAAGCCTTGCGGACCGGTGCCGGTCCAAGTAAGCCTTGCGGACCGGTGCCGGTCCAAGTAAGCCTTGCGGACCGGTGCCCGTCCCCGATCAACCATATGGAGAACACTGTTTTACTGTAGGACATCCAACTTTTTAAAAACTGTGTACAAAATGTTTGTTCAACAGCCAAGAGACAGACATCGGTCAAGGAACTGGCCGACTCTGAGAGAGATTACTGCTCCAAACTGTGGTCACTGCTCAACACCTACCTGACGCCCCTGCAGACCGGCGGCTTCTTCAGCACCAAGGAACTGGACGTTCTGTTGCCTTCATACATGGAGCAGCTCTACGCTGAGCATTACCACATATTCACGGGGCTACAGGAGCGGCTGGTGCACTGGACACACATGAGCACCATAGCTGATTTGCTGGCCAAGGTCACAGATCCACACGGCGCTGTGAGTTTGTTTTTGTTGACCAGAATGGACGCTCTGCATTGTTGGTCACCATTCTAAAAATAGATTGCAGTTACTTTCTATTTTAATGATAGATTACTTGCTGTTTTAATGAGGTCATTATTTCGAAGCAACAATGATGTTCAAAATTATGACTTAAAAATTAACTTAGTTCGCATGAAGTATGCACAATAGCCAGCAATTTTCACAGTGTCGTAAATATTTTATGTATTTATATTATACATAAATAACCCTGGCTTGTAAGGAAACCTAATCCCAATTGAAGTCTAGCAAGCAGTCCTTATAAAATGGAATTAGTTTCATTTTGATTCACAATTTTATTAGTAAACCTATATATCAAAGACCATAAGACAAGTATGGATGGACTGGCCCAGGTCTAAGCTAATTTGTCTTAGCTCTAAGAAGCTTGTGAATTAAAACTGTTGGCCTGTTGATCCTTACCACTTAAAATTGATGCATGCAAAATTACGTTTTGTGTTTAATCGTATTGTAATTCACATTGTATGACTTAATTATCGCATTTATGACTTAATCATCGCGTATTGCGGATTTCTTTTACCATCAACAATTTACTTTAATGAATGCGTATGTCTATCACAAAATAAATACAGGATTCTCTGCTGCCACTGTACCAGGAATGTGCAGAAGACTTGCCGACAGCCGTGACCTGCCTGAAAAGAGCTTTGTTACAATCGGCAGAGTTTAAAAACTTCCTCAAGGTAAACAAACTGTGTGTGTTGACTGACTGGCACATTCCCAAACTGCCAGTTTGTCTGTTAAGTTTTCATTCAAAATATGAAATAATTTAAGAATTTAACAGCTTGAAGTTAACATGGCTGAAGTGGGAAATTCAAAGTAATGATTTGAGTAAGTTTTCTTTGAAAAAGATGAAAGCTTCAATGAGGTGAGTAAGTTTTCTTTGAAAAAGATGAAAGCTTCAATGAGGTGAGTGTTTTCTTTGAAAAAGATGAACGCTTCAATGAGGTGAGTAAGTTTTCTTTGAAAAAGATGAAAGCTTCAATGAGGTGAGTAAGTTTTCTTTGAAAAAGATGAAAGCTTCAATGAGGTGAGTAAGTTTTCTTTGAAAAAGATGAAAGCTTCAATGAGGTGAGTAAGTTTTCTTTGAAAAAGATGAAAGCTTCAATGAGGGGAGTAAGTTTTCTTTGAAAAAGATGAAAGCTTCAATGAGGTGAGTAAGTTTTCTTTGAAAAAGATGAAAGCTTCAATGAGGTGAGTAAGTTTTCTTTGAAAAAGATGAAAGCTTCAATGAGGTGAGTAAGTTTTCTTTGAAAAAGATGAAAGCTTCAATGAGGTAAGTTTTCTTTGAAAAAGATGAAAGCTATAAAGGATATATAAGGACTGTAAAACCATTTTCTTTTTCAAAGATAAACAAACAAACAAACATATGTAGCACTATTGTAGGTTTTTTTGTGTGCAAAAGTTTGTCAACTGAGATTCAATGAGATTCACTGATATTCACCGAGATTGAATGAGATTCACTGAGATTCACTGAGATTCAATGATATTCACTGAGATTCACTGAGATTCAATGAGATTCACTGAGATTCACTGAGATTCACTGAGATTCAATGAGATTCACTGAGATTCACTGAGATTCAATGATTCACTGAGATTCACTGAGATTCAATGAGATTCACTGACAATATACATCTTCTGATATAGGCCATCCAACACAGTAGCTGCCAGAGTGAGGAGTTAATGTCCCTGATTATTGCCCCTGTTCAACATGTCCCCAGGCTGTTGCTACAGTTACAGGTAAACACATTCACATCTAAGTCAACATAAATAGCATTTTGTGGATAACTATCCACCACACTGAATATTCTACACAACTACAGCCGCTGTTATCCAATACATTCTAGTTCTCTAATATTTAACAGTTGAATCCAATTGGTTAGAATTTCAGTTAGTTGATCAGACATGATTGGTGCACATCAGACATGATTGCTCCACATCAGACATGATTGTCGCACTTAACCCATCAAGCGGAATTTAAAACACCTGCTCTCAAAACTTAAGGAAATGTGAATACTTTACTTTTGATAATCTTTTACTGAACACGCAGCAAGTGATTCGCTTCACTCCGGCCAGCCACCCTGACTACCCATTGCTTCAAACATCCCTCCAAAGACTCACAAGTTTTGTGGAGCAGTTGAACAAGAATGTGTCTACCGCCATGCAGACTCTGAGTCAAGAAAATACTTTGAGGTTTGTACTCCATGACAACTTTCTAAAAGAAAATATTCAAAATATTTATAAAAAATTTTAAAAAAATTTTAAAAATAAAAATAAGATTTGTTTCATTTCATAAATATATTTTTTTAAAAATTGAAAAATACTTTCTTCTGTTGGTTTGTGAGTGAGTATGTACATGGTGAAGATGTGTCCCAATCAACCCAGAGCTGGCAGGTTTAAATGGGGTTGTCCTCAGCTATTAGTTAATAGATAGGGAATAGTCTGTTTAGCTAAATAAGATACTTTTCTGGGAGGAGTAAAAAAAACTAACGACTGAAGTCCCAGCGCAGTCAGCTGCCAACTTGGCTTGGGAATAAAAATTGGCCTCTTGAAAAAACCTTCAGAGTTACTTTCGGCTCTTTTTGTTGGTATATATGTTTTGTCTGTCTGGCCAGGAAACAAATTTTAGTATGATTTAAATATTCTCATTTCAAGCCGATTTGCGATGTCGTGAAATGAAATCATAACGTAAAACTCAACATTTGTTGGAACAAAACTGTAACATAGCACTAATAAAGATTTAAAAACTAAAGAAGGGATTTGGCTTGGCAATACATTTGTGGACTTGGGAATATAAAGACAGGAATATAAAGACAGGACAATATAAAGACAGGAATATAAAGACAGGACAATATAAAGACAGGACAATATAAAGACAGGAATATAAAGACAGGACAATATAAAGACAGGACAATATAAAGACAGGACAATATAAAGACAGGAATATAAAGACAGGACAATATAAAGACAGGAATATAAAGACAGGAATATAAAGACAGGAATATAAAGACAGGAATATAAAGACAGGACAATATAAAGACAGGAATATAAAGACAGGACAATATAAAGACAGGACAATATAAAGACAGGAATATAAAGACGGACAATATAAAGACAGGAATATAAAGACAGGACAATATAAAGACAGGAATATTAAGACAGGAGTATAAAGACAGGAATATAAAGACAGGAATATAAAGACGGGAATATAAAGACGGGAATATAAAGACGGGAATATAAAGACGGGAATATAAAGACGGGAATATAAAGACGGGAATATAAAGACGGGAATATAAAGACGGGAATATAAAGACGGGAATATAAAGACGGGAATATAAAGACGGGAATATAAAGACGGGAATATAAAGACGGGAATATAAAGACGGGAATATAAAGACGGGAATATAAAGACGGGAATATAAAGACGGGAATATAAAGACGGGAATATAAAGACAGGAATATAAAGACAGGAATATAAAGACAAGATGGTACTTCTAAAAACGTTCCAATGTTGATACTATTTCTTTTTTTGTTAGTAATGGCGAGCATTGCCTTAAGGCTGCACCTATTGGTACACGGGTACCAGAAGTGAGAGGTTGGGATTAAAAAACGATTTAAAATATTATTATTGGGTTTGTAAGACCAAATGAGGAATCAAATGAAAGATAATTGAATGGACTATACGTTTGTAAACTTAATTCTTCATTTTAACTAAAATAAACTACTTCAAATGACATCTGAACAGCATTAGTCAAAATGGACCCGGACACGCAGCGCCGCAATTCGCACCCGGTTACTATGGCAACTAATGTTAAGAAATACCTGGGTTACTACGGCAATTTGTTTCAAATATTAGTTTTAAATTGCCAAAAATGAAAGTTAATAAAATTGACCAAAATCACAAGTCAGTTAAATTTTGACAGGGTCTCCTGACCATTACTTGTTCTGTTATGATCTTTTGTAGGCTGAATCTTGACCAACTGTTAAATGCCAGAGACGGCAGTGTCACTTCTTCTGCAGAAGAGAGCATGACCTCTGCTAGAGCTTTCTCCAAATCTGATCCAAGGTCAATATTGTCTCTACTCTCTATCACGAATTTGATACAAAAAAAAAAAAAAACATATTGAAAATTAGGAAGCTTAATTTACAAAATGATTAGAACCATATCTGTTGATCCACATTTGTTTTCAACCATTGTTTTTTTCCTCATTTATTTAGAACTTTGACAGCAAAGAATAATATGTCATATTATGTTTACTATGTCATGTTTTCTATGTCATGTTTTCTATGTCATGTTTACTATATCATGTTTACTATGTCATTTGTTTACTGTCGTATGTTTAGCATGTCATGTTTATTGTCATATTTTTACTATGCCTTATGTTTACTATGTCATATGTTTACTATGTCATATGTTTACTATATTTTGTTTTCAGGGTTGTGAATTCAGAATGGTTGGATGAGCCGCCGTTCATGGGCTACCAGTCCTATCACCACCACCACCAACCAGAACACAGCTTGAGGCACTCGCGGCAACTGTCCACTAGGCACAACGCTCTCAGCCAGCCAGACCTTACCGTCATCAACACCTTCCCATCAGCCCCTGGCCACTCTGCTCACATGCCCAGAAGTCAGTCGACACTTCCGGCAGAGGATGGCAGAAAGTATCGGCATTACAAGGTGACAGTCTGACAACAATACTAAATTCCTTCAGATTCAGCTTGTGACAAGATGAAACCAAAATTTATGATTCATTTATGATTCATTTATGATTCATTTATGATTCATTTATGATTCATCTGGTTTGAATTTTATGGTGGGGGATCGTTGACTTGGAAGTATTTCTTGTGAATGTCTTTCCTTGTACAAAATTTCTCTATAAAAAAAAATGTAACTATTTTTTATTTAATGTGAATATTTTTTCTTCTCAGCTTGAGACTCCTTCCACACACACAGAAACACACACACACAGAAACTCACACACACACAGAGTTATTTCTTTCATTTGACCTAAATTATTTTCAGTTTGTCTACCGATTGCTAGAACTTTTACAGTTATTTAGTTACAGTTACTTAGTTACACTCATTTAGCTACAGTTACTTAGTTACACTTATTTAGTTAGTTACTTAGTTACAGTTACTTAGTTACAGTTACTTAGTTACAGTTATTTAGTTACAGTTATTTAGTTACAGTTATTTAGTTACAGTTACTTAGTTACAGTTATTTAGTTACAGTTACTTAGTTACAGTTATTTAGCTACAGTTACTTAGTTACACTTATTTAGTTAGTTACTTAGTTACAGTTACTTAGTTACAGTTATTTAGTTACAGTTATTTAGTTACAGTTATTTAGTTACAGTTACTTAGTTACAGTTATTTAGTTACAGTTACTTAGTTACAGTTATTTAGTTACAGTTACTTAGTTACACTTATTTAGTTAGTTACTTAGTTACAGTCACTTAGTTACAGTTATTTAGTTACAGTTATTTAGTTACAGTTATTTAGTTACAGTTACTTAGTTACAGTTATTTAGTTACAGTTACTTAGTTACAGTTACTTAGTTACAGTTACTTAGTTACAGTTACTTAGTTACAGTTACTTAGTTACAGTTATTTAGTTACAGTTACTTAGTTACAGTTATTTAGTTACAGTTACTTAGTTACACTTATTTAGTTAGTTACTTAGTTACAGTCACTTAGTTACAGTTATTTAGTTACAGTTATTTAGTTACAGTTATTTAGTTACAGTTACTTAGTTACAGTTATTTAGTTACAGTTACTTAGTTACAGTTACTTAGTTACAGTTACTTAGTTACAGTTACTTAGTTACAGTTACTTAGTTACAGTCACTTAGTTACAGTCACTTAGTTACAGTTACTTAGTTACACTCATTTAGCTACAGTCACTTAGTTACAGTTACTTAGTTACAGTTACTTAGTTACAGTTACTTAGTTACAGTTACTTAGTTACAGTTACTTAGTTACAGTTACTTAGTTACAGTTACTTAGTTACAGTTACTTAGTTACAGTTACTTAGCTACAGTTACTTAGTTACAGTTACTTAGTTACAGTTACTTAGTTACACTTACTTAGTTACAGTTACTTAGTTACAGTTACTTAGTTACAGTTACTTAGCTACAGTTACTTAGTTACAGTTACTTAGTTACAGTTACTTAGTTACACTTACTAAGTTACAGTTACTTAGTATATTTTTTCTGCTTCCTGTCATCAACCTCCGCCTCTTTTCAACTCTTTCCAGTGTATTTTACAAAACACATTCTATCCTCTACCCCATATTATGTTATACTCCTTCTATAAGCCAGGAAAGCAGTTGTGTATTAGGTTTTACTCCCTGTATAAGCCAGGAAAGCAGTTGTGTATTATGTTAAACTCCCTGTATAAGCTAGGAAAGCAATTGTGTATTATGTTATACTCCCTGTATAAGCTAGGAAAGCAATTATGTATTATGTTATACTACCTGTATAAGCCAGGAAAGCAATTTTATGTTATGTAAATCATAATTGTAAAAACGAAAGAAGTAAATGTCAAGAGCATTTCATTTTAAATTTATTTTTGATCATCACCAGCTAAAGAAGCGACAGATGTCTCCTGGCAGGACAAGCTCACAAGATTACCTCCCCCACAATAATCTCCCGCACAACTCCCCGCTAGTCCGGCCATCTTCTGCGATTGATTTTATCGGACATCTCCAGCAGCAGCAGTACTCACCGCGACTGGTGCACAGGGAATATCAGTACCCTGGGCCCCAGCCGAGGCCTCACTCAGCCCTTGGCCCCCATGCCCTCCTAGGGGCTTCCGCCATGGAGTTTCAGCACAGACCAACAGTAATTAGCCGTAAACATCTTCGTCGATCTCAGCCGCAAATGTAAGTTAGAAAAAAAAGGTCAATCTTGTGGTCATTTCTGATATGACCAGGTAATGATCAAGATATCGATGAAATACTCTTCAAAATAGATCCTTACTTTATATTTCACTTTTTGTTAATGATAATGGAAAATGTGATACAAAAGTTCCTTCCCATACTCATAATAGCTCATAATGTAATTTTAAAAGAATAAGAGGTATAATGAGAAAAACCCACCAAAATTAAACTTTTATTTACAGGACCAATTATTTGGCTTAATTTAAATGTGCTAGCGAATAAAAATTCTTTTTATCTTTAATATCTAAAAGAAATTTGGAAAGTTCTGTCTCTATTTATTTAAACATTAATATCACTGAATGTATTGTAATTTGTGTAGCTTTTTGGCTGATGTAATTTAATTTTCTCCGATAAACTAACAGGTCAGTTGGTAAGAGCTACCGGCAAGACAGCTCTTCGTCTTCTGTGGCCTCCCGCGCAGCTCATGTCAGGGGTTCATTGTCAGCTCAGGACCTGATGCCCGGCCAGATGACGAGCTACCCTGTCATGCTGGATGATGCGGATGATGAGGATGACACTCGAACAAGTGACACACATTCGTTGGCTTCCCACCCACACAGCGACACACATTCTCTGGCCTCTCATGCGCGCAGCGGGAGCCATGGTTCCAACGAAGGTCCCGACATTGAGTTGGATTTTCTTCATGGTGGCTTTGAGACCCACCGGCATAGGTCAGAGCTAAACAACGGCTTGCAAAAATCAGCAGAATTCAGTGCTGCAGATGTCACGGTTAGTCTGGCAAGAATGTTGAGGGTGGAGCGAAACAGAAATCTGGAAAACAAAACTGGGCAACCAGGAACTGGTTCTCCTTATTTAAAAATAAAGGCAACCATTCAAGAACACGGACCTTCTTCCCCGGATTATAATCCCCATTCTGTTAAACCTTCAGGTCTTGATGTTGAAGACTCTAGCCCTGGGGGACACCTGAAGGACACTAGCTGGACAACAGACATTAACAGTTCAGATTTTCTTGACTCCCTAAGGTCTCAAAGTCAAAGTCATCAGGATGAAAACCACAAGAGTTCCGGCGCAGCCAATGGCATCGGCCCTTTAATGAAAACATTTGATGGTCTTCCACATAATTCTAAAGCCAATAGCTCTCCGCCGATCTTCCACAATAACAATATTTCAGACCCTTCAAAGATTAGCCTCAACGGAGATGTGGGTGATAAAATTCATATGCAAACGAAGGAGAACAATAAGCATTCTATTGATGAACAGACTTCTGAAAAAAATCGGCAGTTCTTATTGTCTTTGACCAATTTGTCATCAGGGGAGAGCACCGCCAGCAAAGATGGCTGCAAACCTAAAACTGCGTCAGACAAAGGAAGGGGGGACAACTCTGATGCTCCAAGTACTAAATCCCTTCATTTGGATTCTCACCGGAGAGCCCCTGAGCCGCCTCCCCGCACAACTAAAACGTTGATTGGATTATCAGATTCTAAAAATTTAGCGAATGGTTCAGATGGTGTTAGAAGCCCGCTGGGATCCCCTCTTCCAAATCAGTTCTCCCAGCTACGGCAATCAAACACTAGCTTAAATAAAAATACAGTCTCTGTCTCAACCCCTGATACTATCAAAGCTTCTCAAGCTGACAGGAACACGAGGGCCCTCAGTTTACCCTCACAGCAGTCACCCCAGTATCCATTCAACAGCAGCTCCTCACCAACGCCTCCCGGCAAAACCACCTTTTCAACCAGAACCAATCCATTTTTCAATCCACCCTCCAACAACACCGCAGCTGACTGTGAATCCTCGCCAACCAAGAGAGACCACTCTCATATTGGTAATGAGGCTGACCTAACCTCGTATCCAGACAGCAATGAGCTCCCACCCTTGGACGTGGACAGGGCCGCCACGCCTGTGGATGAGCGCAGTCGAAGACGAGAGGATGGCGTGAAGTACCCGGGTGGAAGAAAGTTTGATGACCCAGTGTCTGCTAGGAAAAAGATGCACTTTAAAGCATCGATTAAAAACCTCTTCTCAAAGAAGAAGTAAGTGAAACTTGGTGGAGATTTAGCTGTAACATTTTAAACAAACAAATTATGTTAAACATATATAAGTGTAAAATGGTTAATGTTTTTTGAAATTGCTTATTAACTATCTTTTTTGCATCAATAAAATAACTATACGAAAACAATTTAAAAAGCAGGTGATGTCCATCTAATTTATTTATCAATGAGGTCTGATTTTTGTCACCTACTTTCTAAAATAATGACCATATGAGCTAGTTTTTTTGATATCCACAGTCTTGTTTCAGATGTGAGTTCACACCTAAAATTAAGTTGTAAAAAGAAAGGATTAAATAGTTGGTTAGTTTAAGAAATTCTTCCTGTTACAAACCATTAAGCTAAATGGTAAGATAGATTTTTCTTTATTGTTAATAGTGAAACCTGGACAAGAATATTGTTACAATTTTTACACAAAATTTCTCTGAGGGACATGTTTTTGCCATTTTCTCCCCATCTACATTTCTGCCAAATTTGCATTGCAATACTTGCATGCTGCATTATGTGCATAAGCGATTTACCTCCCCTGCCAGTGAGAGGCTGATCATAAGAAAATACAATATGTTTTGAAACAGAAACAGACTTACTTTATCAGATTTTTGGTGTGAGCAAAGGCCAGGATAATTTAAGATGTTCTCATATGCCTTACATCTTAGAAATTATAGTTAGAGAGCAAAGGTCTTTCCAAAATTATTTTAACTTGCATCTTCTTCCTAGCCACTTTTTCCTTCTCAATCCAGCTCTTCTCAGCTCTCTGCCCTAATTAAGAGAACTCTAGGATTGCCCAGTTGTTTTCAGGAAAAATTGCAAAATGTAATTAAAATAGAAGATTTCCATGTCAACTATGAATATTCTGTAAAAATACAAAATAAGGGTTTTTAAGATAGGAAAATAAATTACCATTTCAGATATTAAAAATATTTAAGACAAATGTAAAGCTTATGGGAAAAACTGTAAAAGATGGTAATTCCCTTTTTTCTATTACCCTGGGAATGATTAACATGGATTGATACAAAATTATTTTACTTACTTATGTATTTTACCTCGCCTGGTACATCGGCCGTCTACAGGAATTTTCCATTCCTTTCGGTCCTGTGCTTTCCTTTCCAGATGCTTCCAGGTGTATTCCCTACTTTGAGTGTCAGCCTCTAGTTGGCATCTCCATATATTCTTTGGCCTTTTTCCCTGTGGATTCCGTGTTAGGGATATTCTAGTTATGTTATCTCTGAGTTTACAAAGAGTTTGCCCTATCCACCTCCATCTTTTCCTTATCACGTCTTCAGCAATAGGCTCCTGTATGTCCTTTCCGGTAAGTCTTTGTTGACGATGATGTTTGGCCATTTTATGTTCAAGATCTTTCTTTTAGAGCAATTAAAATTGTTGCATCACAACTTGTTACTAGTCAGTGGTCAATAAGTTATTTTGTTTCAATAAAAATCAGCTACATTTTTAAAAAAAAATACTAAGAAACTACGATAACCCAATTTAAGTTAAAATGCTAAAATTAAAATCATTTCATATTTTGTTTAATCTGAAAATGGTAAGTGGACAGCTGAACAAGGTAGAAAGTAAAATGTGTAAATAGTTGCTTCTTGCATAAACCTCACTTTTTAGGTACTCTCTAACACTGCTGCACATGTGATCCAAGATTCACATCATCTAATATGTTCATTAACACATTGGTGATATAGAAGAGGATATAATTAATTCCTATACATGGTTTGGCACAGCTAATAATCATGCTGATGCTTGTATCAGATGTATTTATTTGATGCACTCTTTAACTACTAAGAATAACATTTTAAAAAGCAAAGTATGTATTCTTTTGGATGTAGATTTTTATTTTACACTGAATAGCATTCAGCAGTTGGATATATTATACCATGTAAGTACCCCCAAGAACCATAAAATAATGAATGTCTTGTTCTTTCTTCAAGTAAAAACTAAATGCTTAGTGATGAGTCAGCAGGTAAAACATTTACTACAACTATTATCTAGACTCTATATCAACTTTTCATCTAAATCAGGTGTACACATTCCAGTACATATTTATATAGTTATAATCAGTTTGAGTTTGTTTTTGTTTGTTTTTTATAAGAGCCACTCTCTGACACATATCTCATTTGTTTATCTAAGTGTTTCCCAAATATTGCCCCATTGGACATAGGAAAGCAACTCCCCCCCCATTGGACTTTGGAAAGCAACTCCATTTCCTACCCACCCCCCCCCTCCCCACAAGCTATCCTCTGGAATACCTAAGCTATAAAAACATGTGCAGTGAAACTTTGCTTCACATATTTGTTTAATTTCCCAGAAATACATCATTCCCAGAATTGTAGATCTTGATGTTGAAGCATTGAATAGTGTTGAACGCATTGGTTTTTCCAATTCTTTAATTGTATTCAGAGCTGTAAATAAAACAATATTGACCCCGCCTACTGAACTTAGGAGATTTATTTTGTAGTCCCATTTGTGCAGCACCCACTATGACTTTTCTGTTTATAAAACAAAGTTTTAAAAAAAAACCACAGTCACATTTTATAAATAGAATATACAAACCTATACAAATAATTTTTCTCAACGGCTCCACTTTGGAATACCCATGGCCCATTTAACTCCTCTTGATCTCTTAGAGTCCCAGAATGATGTCCGACTACGCCAATGGGGGCAGTACTTTGGCGAAAACTTGTATAACATGTCATCACTGGTGATGGATTTCTGCTAACGATAATTATGATTTGTGTGTTGAGCATGATATGCATGTACTGAAACCCCGCATGACCTTATGAGTCTTATGTTAATTTAACGTTAATCCTGGAAATCTTCACTTAAGTTGAGCCATAAATTAAAAACAACAAAATAGCTTAACTTGAACATAAAAGAGAAAAAGAAAATGAAGTCAAGATGAAAACAGAAATGTTTAAATTATAATAATTGATGGACTGCATTCAAGTTGTGTAAATGAAATATGAGAACAAAGTACGCTACACTTGAATTCATAGACAGGACAAAAGATTTGGATGTTTTGGCTTAGAGCCTTCATCAGGAAATAAGACGAAAAGAAGTATAACAAGTATCAGATCACATGGGGGGGGGGGGGGGGGATGGTGATTTTCAGTAAAATGTAAAACATGGCTTAATTTTTGAACAAAAAAGAAAACCTCTAAAGTTTGTTTTTTTTCTGTGATCTGATACTTGATTATTTTGAAATAAAATTTTGAGGGTGAAAAAAAATTGTAAAGACTTAATTTATGTTTAAAGGAGTTTAATGAAAAATAATGAGCTCTATTTTTGTTATCATTTTAAAAAAAAATAAATTAAAAAACTTATGAGTAATTAAACACTAGTTACCTGAAATTAACATAATTAGCATCTGATGACTTTCAAACGGATCAAATTAATCAAATATGTCAATAATTAATTTTGAATATGTGTTGCATTGTTGTCTTGAACTTGAATATCAAGTTCTGTAAAAATTGTTAAAAATAAAACCCCTGGAAACTATTTAATGAAACAATTTAATGTCAGAATATTATATCATTGTTGACCAGTTTTTGTTTTTTATTTACAAAGGAACAACAAATGTTAAAACTTGGATGGACTCAGGAGTCATTATTTGATATTAAAGTCCAAGTTTAGTACCAAAAAAAAGATCACAATGGGCTAATAATTGGCTTAATTTCTAAAAGATTTTCTAGGAGCTTAAAATGTTTATAAAGAAATTGTTTGACGATAAACATTATTGTGTTCCATTATTTACTGGGGGGAGGGGGCATGTCTATTATCTCTAACAATAATTTTTTGATGTGGCTCTTTTAAATGATCTTTGTCTTGTTTGCTTGCATGATGTAACGTTTTAACCTTCATTTCTACAGACTTACAGAGTCCGATGTATGAGCATTGTGGGATGATTTAGTCTAGGTAAATTGACTTGTTTGTGCATTGTGGGATGATTTAGTCTAGGTAAATTGACTTGTTTGTGCACCCGTAGTTTATCTTTTGCCATCCTCCTACCTCTACTTACGGTGATGCCAGTTTTTCCACTTCAAAACAAAATTTCATGCACAGCAATTTTTTAATCAACTTTATTTTGTGTAAACCAAGAAGATCTTGTCCCTTTTTGTGTCTGGTTTATTGTATGATTTATTGAAAGTAAATGTTTATTACAATTTCTGTGGCATTCATATCCAACATCGCTTCTGGGCGTAGACATTTGTAAAAAAAAGCTGGAGAAAAACATGGTTTTGAATTAAAATGCAAGATCTTTTTTACAACAAAAACTCAACTTGCACAGTTCTCCGAAATAACACCAAAATATTGAAGAAGTCTACACAAAAAATTTGCCAAGTTGATTTGATTTGGTTTATACTTGTTAAACATTTGCATCAATCAACAATGTTGATTCTGCTGTAGATGACATTATTTGTTATTCTGATTCTGCACTGTTATTAAAGATTGAGACGTAAGTTGGATCAAGTGGTGGCCGAGTGGTCTAAACTGAGCAAATCTCAAGTCGATGGTCTGGAGTTCAATCCCCAGTCAAGCAAAAGCACCACCAGCACCCCGGGTGGATGGGACTCGCTAACCTTGGACGGAAACTCATCTACGAGAAGGAAACTCTGAATTCAAACCCGGAGATGGAGTCCCGATAGGCGGATAACATTGATACAATGAAACATTCCGGCAACTCCCGGGTGGATGGGACTCGTTAGCCTTGGACGGTAACTCATCTAAGAGAAGGAAACTCTGAATTCAAACCAGGAGCCAGAATGATCAATAAATTGATCGTGGGCCCCCAAACATAAGAAGAAGAAGTTGAAGCAAGTCAAGTAGGAAAAAAACCAAACATAAACAATTCAGAGCTGACTACATTGTTTTAACATCTTAGGCATGCACATGTTTTAGTGCTTTTGATGATCAGCAGATTAAGCCAATCAGCTGCTGACAACTAGCAGATTTAGCCAATCAGCTCCTGATGATGGGCAGGTTAAGCCAATGAGCTCCCCTTATTCTTCTGGACATTTGTTTTATTTTATGTTATAGAAAAAATGCATTTTCTTAGCGGAGGAACTTGAATGTCCTTTTCGAACTTTTAACACAGCATTTAAATCAAGATTTTCTTCTGGCTTAGCAACAGTTTGAGAGCATCAAATATTATGGCATACTTAAAGTGAGCAATGGTTAATAAACCTTGTCATGCAATATTATAATTGCTTTTAGATGGGTTTGTTCTTGTATAATAAAGTATATTTTGTTCTATTGAACATTTGAGAAACCAGTTAAAGCATGTCTCATTGATTATTTATAAAAATTAAAATCTCATTATTCTGTCTATAGGGGCAGAGTTATTTTGGCTGATGTGGAGAGAGAGGTGGTGATGGAAATGGCTACCGCCGTGGCAACAACAACAAGCAAAGGCTCATCGACCACAGCTTCACTCTTAACAGCTATGTCCGGCAAGAAATCTGGCAATGGCAGTGGCGGCAGTTTGGCTGCCCCTGAGGGTCATTCCACAGAAAAGGGGCAGACGGATCAGGCCTTTGAGATAAGAACAAGGAAAGACCAGGGTAGCAGTACGTACAGTCCAATAAAAGTGTCCAAATTATTTCATCGATTGAAAAATAATGATCTAAAACCATCTCCCGCAGAGAAAAACAGCCATGAACTGAGCAACGAAGAATTCCAGCAGCTGCGGCACGCACAAGAAAATCTCCCCATCAAATCTTCACAACACAGCAGCGTGATTTTGAGTAAAAGTAAACACAGCTTAATTTTGGCACAAAAAGAAGGCAATGCAGAGGAAGGTCAACACTGTGAGGGCAAAGAGAAAGTTAATTTACTAGCGAAAAATGGATTTAATATCTACCCACCAGCCAAGTCCAAACACGATGAGAGATTGACCAATGAAAACGCAATGTCTAAATCTGAGGCCAAAGTCTTGTCTGGTAGTTCTCTCAATGAGGGAAGGTATTTGGAGATGAATTTTTCCCCACTGACTAAATCCTTCCTGAAGAAATCAGCATCTGAGCATGGTAAAGGGCTAAAGAAGTGTGTACAAAATGAACCAGATCACCTAGACGAGACGAGCACTTTACTGGTGAGAAAGTTGGATACATTCAGTGGATATTCTGATAAAAGACACAGTGTTGGAGAATCTGTTCCTGTAGAACATGCCAGGAAGTCTTTGTGTCTCAAGTGCAGGGCTTGCCAAGAAAATAAAAGTCAAGGACAATGTGAAAGAGACAACTACCTAAATACAGAGCTCAACCATTCTAAACCACACCCGATGTCTTGTGGGGTGAACTGCTGTGAACAGGATCTCAAATTGTGCATGAGGGCACACCAGAGCGAATGCCACCATACTGGGGTCCTTCAAAATTTGGACAGTGACAATAAGGTAGTTGTCACCGAGAAGGTTTTGCATTTTTCAAGTGATTCTTTAGAGATGGAAGATGGTTTAAAGCCGTGTGGTGATGCTGTTCCCTTGCACGGAGGTAAAAGGTGTGACGCTTCAACCATGGGCAATGGTCATTCAGAAAGGAAACTCAACAATTCGTACTACCAACAACATGAAAGCAGATCGTTTTCTTCACCAAACTCGCCATCCAAACACATGACGTTTTCTTCACCAAACTCGCCATCCAAACACATGACGTTTTCTTCACCAAACTCGCCATCCAAACACATGACATTTTCTTCACCAAACTCGCCATCCAAACACATGAAATCCCCTGCCCAGCCATCTAATGCCACCATCAACCTCGACTGCCCCTGCACGGCTGTTGGGCAAGACAGACCTGGTGAAAATTCATTCACAAGTAGTGATGGCTCACCGTCACAAGACTCCAAAAATGCTCAGGCCCAATCAAAGGTGTCTGAAAGCAAAATCTCGAAGACTTTTCATAAACTGTTTCCGTCAACAAGCCCTAAAAAATCTGAACCGAAGCTCCAAGAAAACAAAACCAGCCCCGCCAGCCATACATCCCAGGGTTCCAAACCATCTTCTAACCTGGCATCGCCGCAAAAAGTAAACCCGAGAACACTTAACACTTCCAAACCCCAAAACTCTTTGTCATCAATGGGGCGAGATACCATCATCAAAAATGGCCACCCAACAGAAGAAAGTCATGTAAGAGTCAAACCTAAAGCCAAAGAATTTTTCATAACACAAAACAAGGCTAGAGATGAGAAGCCAATTGTTGGGGAAATGGATGAGGCTTCCAAGCAGTACGTTCTAGAAGGCACGGAATTTGAGCACAGGTACAGGCTGTACTACGACGACGAGGCTAAAACTAACAATGATGGAGGAGACGCGACTCTGACATCGTCAGAGAAAGCTGTGGGAGGGCAGGGATATTGTGGAGTCTTCTACAGGGGCGCAGAGGACAACAGGCAAGTAACAAGGCCACGGACCACCGCTCCGGCATCAAAGAACGATTCACCTGACCAGTGGTCCCTTCATTATACAAAAGACGGACCAGGCCTGTGTTTCTTGTATCAACCCCCTGGGGATGGTCAGGGGTCAACCAACCGGGAGAAACACTCACAAAAATGTCCAGAGTTGACCTGCTACAGTGGTGAAGGAATAAACCACAATCTTGGTCATGATAATGTGCTACTGAACTCATGCAGTGCAGCCACCTTGTCTCACCTGCCAGAAATCAGACCTGTTTATGAGCCCTATTACCATGGACCTGATTCTAGACCTTCGTTTGCAATGTCCAGACCCTTACAGCTGACCAGTGCACAACAGGCATTGGCCTCCTCACATGGATTACATGAGGACATCAGGGAAAAGGCTGATGGAGGATTTAAGAGGGAGAGCTCGCAGGGAGTGCAAACCATCCCCATTATTATTCCTGATCTTGCCTCTCTGGATGGTCAAGCACAGGTCAGTGTGGGGTCAGCGGGGCATTCCACTAGAGTCCCTTCTTTTGTTGTTGATAAAAATGGAGCTCCTTGCATTCCCCCGGATGCTAAGTCTGCTTCCAGAGCCAGTTCTGATAATGTGTGTGAACCCTACAGCCATAGTTCTGGTCAAGCTTGTGCAAGGGAGCCAGGGGAGGCAAGAGGTAATTTGCATAAAGAATCCAGAGTTGGCGAAGGAGCCACTAAACTGACTTCGGGCCCCTTGATGCTGCCATACGCAGGTGCTGTCTATGAAGAAAGCAGTAGCTACAAGCCGAAAAAGCTGAATGTCTCTGCTGCAACAGAGGTCAAGGTCATTGAATCTCACAATCTGAACACATCGAGATCTGTGAGCACCGGGACAAGTAGTGATCTTGCTGCATTCAGGGGTGACCAACGTCCACAGCATCATCCTTCATCTGTCTCCGACAAGTTTGATATGTCTGACAATTTATTACAGCCCTCATCCTCATGCTTGACAGAGTCTCAAAAACATTACAATTTCTTTAAAGATAACTCTCGACATCAAAGGCCTGAGAGTTATCCCAACAAATCTGGAGATGGCCGTAGGAGCCAAGGCTTCTTCAGAGCTAGCTCACCAAACAACTTCTTTTCCAATCTTCACTACAGGGACTACGTCATAGCCAATAGGAGCTCGGACAGTGGAACCCTAGTGGCTTCCGAGTCAGACTGCCAAGGCACGAGTCACAATCCACCAAACGCTTCGGTGGTCAGAGCCGAGAGGCGGGGGAAAAATAAAGTGCTGGTGAACATAGGGAAGGCGCGGTCGGGACACCAGATGACGGAAGTGGTTGAAGTTGGACATCGGCAGCAGGAAGGTTATTCCAGCAAGCACAGTAGAAGGCACCGGCTGGATGGGGTTATTCTGAGAACCCCTGACCATAAAACATTTCAGCCCCAGCACGTGAGGCACAGCGATGAGCCCAGGTCAGACCTCTACAGGGCAATGTTCCGCAATGTGTCGTATGTTCCCTACTTCAACAACAGGCCCCTGTCCCATCCTCATGTTGATGGCGGCGGTGCTCCCAAAAACCTACACGGTCAGGGCCACGGCAGCAGACATGGGGGAAGGCATTCGTCCGCCTTTTCAGATCTGACAAGGTATTCACCTGGTCTGGAGGAATCACCCAATCCACCGGCAGCAAGGCATTCTAGAGCCGACCTTCAGCCCTGCTTACCTGATGGTGACCTTGACCCGAATAAAAAATCACCGTCTTCCCACAACCACAGCCTGAACGGTGCAAGTCCGACACCAAGATCTCATCCAAGGAATGACCGGCAGATGGCTCACCCCAGCCCTGACCTCCTCCAGCTGGATAAAAACTCTCAAACCCCAGAAGCTACTGCCCCAAACAAAGAGAAATCGATGAAGAAGTCATTCCTGTCTAGGCTGGCACAACCGATGTCTTTCTTCTATAGGGACTCTAAGCCGGCTAGTTAAAGTCTGTGACCTTGGATTCAAGAGAAATATTAAGTAATAAAAGGATTATTCAATATTACTCTGGAATCAAGAGAAATCTAAATTAATAAAAGGATTATTCAATATTACTTGGAATCAAGAGAAATCTAAATTAATAAAAGGATTATTCAATATTACTCTGGAATCAAGAGAAATCTAAATTAATAAAAGGATTATTCCATATTACTTTGGAATCAAGAGAAATCTAAATTAATAAAAGGATTATTCAATATTACTCTGGAATCAAGAGAAATCTAAAGTAATAAAAGGATTATTCAATATTACTTTGGAATCAAGAGAAATCTAAAGTAATAAAAAGAGCTGGTGAAGAATGAAGAACACATTTGATTTCTATTCTACAGCATGTGCAAAATGTTGTTTAGTGGCAATGATTATAAATCAGAATACATGACTTAGTTATAAATAGATCAAGGCCTTTGAAGCACATGTTCATTTAATTTAAAAACAGTTTCGACATTTCACCCTGAATGTTTCACCACAATGAACTGTTGAAATCCGCCAAGCATGATGCGTCACGTTGAAGTGACTCCTTGGTCTGTGACTGTGTTTTCTTATGGTGTTCTACCGAAATCTTTACTTAAAAGGTATGACATGATTTATTGTTCCTCTATTGCAGCGGTTCTCAACCTGTGGGTCGCGACCCCTTATGGGTCGAATGAACCTTTTTGCAGGGGTCGCCTAAGACCATCGGAAGAAATAGCGACAAAAATAATTTTGTGGTTGGGGGTCACCACAACATGAGGAACTGTGTTAAAGGGTCGCGACATTAGGAAAATTGAGAACCACTGCTCTATTGTAAATATCTGGGTCAAGTTAAAAGCAAATAAAGTTCCAACACCTCTGAGAAAACCCAAGTGCTGTGAAGGGAGGGGAAAACTTATCAACGTTAGTTTCTTTAGTTTGTGACTTTTCATTTTTGTAGTTTTTACATTTGCTTCAAACAAAAAAGCAGGCAGCCATGAAATAAGTTTAGCAATGATGAGACCTGTTTTCAACTTAATAAGTTGAGCAATGTTTTGGGACCTTTGTCTTCAACTCAATGAAAATATATAATTTTTGGGATGTACTTTGTCAGCTGAATCAGGATGGAATAGTCAGTTCAATGGTGCTGCCTATAAAAATGGTCTGTGTGATAAGTCATTATTTATTTGGTGGCATTATTCTTATTTATGATGGGTATCGGTTAAAGAAAAAAGTTAACCCTCAAAATAGCGAGTCAATTTAATGGACCAAAGATGTTAACATTTCGACTTTGCATGATGTAAAGTTAATTTATTTCTGACATATTTATTGTAAACATTTGTGTATAGTAATTATTAATACTGTTATTATTTTCAAGGAAATATGTGGACTTGTTCGTGACTCATGACCTAGGAGTGTGTGTGGGTTGGGGGGGGGGGCTGGAATGGGTGAGGTTCCAGCTCCAACGAAATCAGTGCTATAAATATATATATTATATTATCATTTTTTTTGTATGAAACTATTCTACAGATTTTTTTGAAAGTGTCAATTTGGAAAAGTTAACAACACTCGTTTTTTCTAATATTGAAACGTGTCATTTTTAAGGTCGACATGCTACTTGTTGAATGGTAACATTTATATTGTGACTTGTCGGTCAAGGATAGTCGGATGGTCAAGGATAGTCGGATGGTCAAGGATAGTCGGATGGTCAAGGATAGTCGGATGGTCAAGGATAGTCCGATGGTCAAGGATAGTCGGACGGTCAAGGATAGTCGGACGGTCAAGGATAGTCGGACGGTCAAGGATAGTCGGATGGTCAAGGATAGTCGGACGGCTGTACACGGAGTAGGCGAAATAAACACGGGCGGACCAGGGGGTGGGGTCTGGGATCAGGAACAGCAAACCCGGTCAGGAGTTCTGGTTGTGAAATGATGCAGATACGATCTCTACGTTGACCGAACTAGGAAATCGTAACCCATCCTAGATAGGATATCCAAGTTCAGGACGAGTCACAATTACCCATCCTAGAATGGATATCCAAGTTCAGGCCAAGTCACAAATACCCATTCTAGAGTGGATATCCAAGTTCAGGCCAATCACAAATACCCATCCTAGAATGGATATCCAGTGTCAGGCTAAGTCACAATGACCCGTCGTACATGGATAGCCAATGAAGGCCAATGCACAATGAAAGTTGGTTGCTGCCGATGGCACCATATGGTGAATGTCGGGTGGCAAGAGATGGCCCGGTGTCCAGTTGGACACTGCCTCGAAAAGCTACGGCGACGACATGGTGGAACACGCCCCACGGTGGAGGCTGTAGGGGTGCTAGTAGCTTTACCCACTTTGCATATGCTAGCGCCAGCACACAGAACACAAAGGCAGGTGGGGTTAGTCATAATGATACGCCCCTGGATCGTGTGCGGTTATTTTGACTGCAGCCATGCTGGATAGAGACTTTGGAGCTGTTGGCTACAGCTGGGGCAACTTTGACCATATTAGATTTTGCTACGCATGCCCTGCCTAGTGGACATTGTCCGGTGTATTTGCACGAAGAACTAGACTATCGCGTGGTGAGAGCTGCAGTCTTTTGTCCACACTAAAACGGTTGCGAGTGAGTGGTGTGAGCCGAGGATGCCATTCTCTGGGAGTCTCCGCTCATGAGTGAAAACTCAGCCAGTGTTTGCTCCAATGTCTAACCTAACTTCACCTAAAGGCTGTTACTTAAACATATTATTATCTATTTATTGTTGTACCTGAGATCTCCATTTGCCCTAATTCTAGCAGCATTTCCATGAAACGGCAGCAAAGAAACAAAAATGTCGTCCCAAAGTCTAACTGATTTGTCTACTCACAACCTATGTTCTGGGGAAGATAACTGGTGGTACTTTTGTAAACCAGAGTTATCAACCCTTAAAATAAAATATTTTGTATGTTAATAAATAAAAATCTTTCTGAACTACCTGGGTGCCTGGATTTTAAACAAAAACCATAGGCTAATGGCCAATTTGAAACGAAACATGCTGAACGTTCATTTAAATTCGTTTGTTTATTTTGGTTGTTTTTGTTTAAATTTCAAATGTTATATTGGCATAGTGTTCTCTCATTTTGTTACTTAAATAAACAATACATTGTAACATAGGAAATTGATTTTTTTGCGCATACAAGATTTGTTCAATGTAGGTCATTGTAAGTTGATGTAGGTCACCATGGTCCTAGTGTGTGCTTGTCACTATGGTCCAAGTAAGTCACCGTGGTCCAAGTAGGTCACTGTGGTCCAAGTAGGTCACATGTTCCAAGTAGGTCACCATGGTCTAAAATAGGTCACCATGGTCCAAGTATGTATTGCTCATCATGGTCCAAGTAGGTCACCATGGTCCAAGTGTTGAAAAAGGTAAAAGTAGAATGTCAGTTTTAATTTTATCATCATGGTGCAGTCATGGGGAAAAGACTCACTAGATTCAGTGCCAAGTGGAATACACCTTATACTTTCATGGGACAATGAAGTGTGTGTCTGTGTGTTTATGTGTGTGTGTTCAGTAATTTAGAACACAGAAGCCCAGCAATTAAATTGATGGTTCAAGATTTGTTGATGACAGCATAATTTTCCTATTTCTTTCATGTCTCCATAAACACTGCATAATGTTCATATATTGTTCCTATTACTTCAGACATCTTTCGTTTCACTTCAATTGATTTTTTTGTGCCTGTTTTGAAGTAAATTATCTCTAATGATTTTTTTAAATTTAAAAAAAACAGTTTCTTTTCTATTCCATGTCACTTAGATAAGTTGTTATTGTATTTGTTCTAAATTCCTCTCTCATGTTTGCTGAAAGAAAAAAAAAATCAGTTTCTTTTCTATTCCATGTCACTTAGATAAGTTGTTATTGTATTTGTTCTAAATTCCTCTCTCATGTTTGCTGAAAGAAAAAAAAAATCAGTTTCTAAATAAACTTCCAAGTAATTACTACAATGATTATTGTTGTTTAAGAATTCTTTATAACACCAAAAGTTAAATTCCTTTACGTTTAAAGAACTGATATATCTTTGTATTTAAGTACCCAGTGTTATTTATTTGAAGTACCCAGCGTTGTGTGTTTAAGTACCCAGTGTTGTGTGTTTAGGTATCCAGCGTTGTGTGTTTAAGTACCATTCGTTGTGTGTTTAAGTACCCAGTGTTGTGTGTTTAAGTACCCAGTGTTGTGTGTTTAAGTACCCAGTGTTGTGTGTTTAAGTACCCAGCATTGTGTGTTTAAGTACCCAGTGTTGTGTGTTTAAGTACCCAGCATTGTGTGTTTAAGTAGCCAGTGTCTAGTGTTTAAGTACCCAGTGTCGTGTGTTTAAGTACACAGTGTTGTGTGTTTAAGTACCCAGTGGTGTGTGTTTAAGTATCCAGCGTTGTGTGTTTAAGTACCCAGTGTTGTGTGTTAAGTACCCAGTGTTGTGTGTTAAGTACCCAGTGTTGTGTGTTAAGTACCCAGCATTGTGTGTTTAAGTACCCAGCGTTGTGTGTTTAAGTACCCAGCGGTGTGTGTTTAAGTACCCAGCGTTGTGTGTTTAAGTACCCAGCTTTGTGTGTTTAAGTACCCAGCGTTGTGTGTTTAAGTACCCAGCGTTGTGTGTTTAAGTACCCAGTGTTGTGTGTTTAAGTACCCAGCGTTGTGTGTTTAAGTACCCAGCGTTGTGTGTTTAAGTACCCAGCGTTGTGTGTTTAAGTACCCAGCGTTGTTTGTTTAAGTACCCAGCGTTGTGTGTTTAAGTAGCCAGCGTTGTGTGTTTAAGTAGCCAGTGTCTAGTGTTTAAGTACCCAGTGTTGTGTGTTTAAGTACCCAGTGTTGTGTGTTTAAGTACCCAGTGTTGTGTGTTTAAGTACCCAGTGTTGTGTGTTTAGTACCCAGTGTTGTGTGTTTAAGTACCCAGTGTTGTGTGTTTAAGTACTCAGTACAATGTCTATGCTGGCACGTTTTTTCCTCCAAAACAGGGGTTCTCCAGTTTTTGGGTGTGTAGGGGACCAGCAGGAATGTTGGCACGTTAAAGCAGCCAGGGAGTGACTTCCAGACGATCGGTCTTATTGTTCTCTTTGTGAGATTTCAAAACTTTTGGCGAACTGAAATCTTAGCACTAACGGGCTGGTGCTGGTCCACCACCTGGTGCTGGTCCACTACCTGGTGCTGGTCCACTACCTGGTGCTCGTCCATTACCTGGTGATGTTCCACTACCTGGTGCTGGTCCACTACCTGGTGCTGGTCCACTACCTGGTGCTCGTCCATTACCTGGTGCTGTTCCACTACCTGGTGCTGGTCCACTACCTGGTGCTGGTCCACTACCTGGTGCTGGTCCACTACCTGGTGCTGGTCCACTACCTGGTGCTGGTCCACTACCTGGTGCTGGTCCACTACCTGGTGCTCGTCCATTACCTGGTGCTGTTCCACTACCTGGTGCTGGTCCACCACCTGGTGCTGGTCCACCACCTGGTGCTGGTCCACTACCTGGTGCTGGTCCACTACCTGGTGCTCGTCCATTACCTGGTGCTGTTCCACTACCTGGTGCTGGTCCACTACCTGGTGCTGGTCCACTACCTGGTGCTGGTCCACTACCTGGTGCTGGTCCACTACCTGGTGCTGGTCCTTACAATTACTTTTAAACTTCTTCAAATCTTGGCATCATGGTGAAGACTTGAATTGCAAGTAAAAAGATACAACAAAACACAACAACCACACACACACATACAAACTTAGAGTTGGACAGGGGGGGGGGATGTGATCTTCAAATTATTGCAAAATCATGAAACATCATTACACGTTTTAAATTGTGTGCTAATACTAATTTTTGTGATGACTATTCTGAGACATAATCTCACAACGAATGACCTTATTTGTTCTGAATAAAGAGAGGCACCTACTCAACTGGAACGACTTGACTGTTGTGATTAAAGGATGCCGCTAATATTGACGAGACTGTGTGTGTGGGTGACGGTATGGGTGACAGACGATCATTGTTGTAGTGTGCGTTGATTGTCCTGTTTGAACTTTGTGACCTGAATGTCCCGTGTTGCTGTCGTGTTGCATGCCTGGACGTGGTGAGTTGTTGTCATGAATGTTTAAGTTTAAATATGTGAATATTGGTTGGTGAACTGGAGTGGGTGATCATTTGATGTGGGCTATAAGCAGAATATAGCGTGATGAAGAAAGGTGAGTTGTTACACAGACCACAGACTTGAGTTGGTATGTTAGCATACTATTACATGGTGTCAGATGGGCCGAATCCAATCGCCACAACAGCTAGAATTATATGAAAATGTTGCTGTGCATTGGAAGAGATGTAAGCAGTCATTTGAAATTGACAAGCCGGCCAGTGGACTGGATGCCAAGAGTAAAGAGGGGCAGTGCATGACTTTACTACATGTGATAGGCCAGGATGCAGTTGACGTTCAGGTGTACTGTAGAAGGCAATGACATCAGATACAGGGATATCAAGTAGACCATGCGCAAATTCAAAGTGTAACTATTGTGGCTAGCAGCATCTACCAAAGAAAATGTGCAGCATAGGTCAATTATGTCACAGCTATGACAAACAGAATCATTTTCTTTCTGTATGCAGGTCACAAATGCTATTAGAGTTGTCACTTGCCAGTGTGAGGATAGAGTTGCCTCCAATGAAGAAACGTTCGGCAGCGTTTCCTTGAAAAACAGACTTTGCAATAAGTGAAAATCGGTGGTGACTCTTGGGGGCAGGCAAATAACCATCACCCTGGACACAGGAGCGTAGGGGAACATTCTCCCCTACACATCGTTTAGTCAACTTCGAAAGAAAAGACTTCAGAAGTCCACTGCAAGGCTTTCGACTTACAGTGGTGAACGATTGTCTGTTGTTGGCAAGGCATTGGTAAAGGTAAACACATATGTTGGACTTTCAAATTGTAAAAACACAATCCAAGTCAGTCATGGGACAGCCAGGTTGCCAGCAACTCGATCTTATAAAAGGAGTGGATGTTATTGGAGATGAAACATTGTTTTCCTATATGCAGATGTATTCAGTGGTCTTGGTTCCATGAATGAAGAGTACACCATCAAAATTGACCCACACATTATATATATATAGGCCAGAGGTACACGCTGCTAGAAAAGTTCCAGCGACATTACGAGGTGACCTCAAGAAAGAACTTGAGCGCATTGGAAAATGAAGACGTGATTGCGAAAGTGGATCATCCCACTACATGGGTCAACTCGCTGGTTATTGTCCCACTGCATGGGTCAACTCGCTGGAGTGTTGTAATGTCTACCTTGATCGTTTTTTTTTTCTCGTCCTGACGTTGGCCATTTTTCTGGGTCAAACAACGTTTTGGGGAAGGTAAGACACCTTTCTTTTCGTTGGGTAAAAGTGCATTTTAGCTGAGTCAATTATTGATTGACGTTGAAGAGTTGAACGCAAATAAAAGAACAGTGATTGCATCAGAAATGTTTTGCCACGGCAATCATGTGATTGGAGTTGTTTTTCAATCTGGATTATTCTCTTAACGTAGTGGTGATGCTAGACGGTGCAATCTCAGTTGGTGCGCGAGGTCTACCAGCCATGATGCGCTTGCAATTTTAAATTATTTTTAAAAAATGAATGAATTGGAACAAACAACAACACACGAACAGGAAACAAAATAACAACCCTGTGGTGTGCGTAGGTATACGGCACCCTGTGGTGTGCGTAGGTATACGGCACCCTGGGATGTGCGTAGGTATACAGCCCCCTGTGAAGTGCGTAGGTAAACAGCACCATGTGAAGTGCGTAGGTATACAAATAAGTTTAGATTTATGATTCATGGGAAAATTGTTTAAGAAATAGTTGACGCACCTAAAATGTATTTTTACTCTTTTTTATGGATCCAAATATCTGGACATATATTTGGATAACTTTGTACATATTCATTTTAGGATTTTAGGCGTATTGATAAACATTCAAAATACTTATTTTTATAACTATAACGATTGGAACCTATGACACATGGCATTAAGATAGAGTGCTTCCAGACTTGATGACACTATCGCCAGTACAGGTCCGTGTACATAGAACTCAAAAATATGACATTTTGACCCATCACTATCTCTTATAACGTTATATAACATTTCCATTGACCCCCCCCCGGAAAAAATATATATATAACATTCCCTACACCTGGCACCAAGCCCTCCCCCCCCCCACCCGATAAAACCGAGTGCAGTCCCAAAATAGGCAAATTTCAAGCAAAAGACAGAAATATATATATATATCTATAATGTGCTAGTTATTGTAAAACATACAGCAAAAATTATATAACAAAAAACACTTAGGTTCTTAATAAGCTCGACTAATTTCGTAAATCTGAAAAGTATAAATTGTGCAAAAATAAGAATTAATTAAAAAAATAAAAATAAACACACATAAACACTATTATATAACACTGCTCTCGACCACCTTCACCCCATACAGAGTCGTCACGTGAGCTCTGCAAACACTTCGGCTGCACGGGCCCTCGGACATATAAGGACCCCAAAATTGTGATGTGGAGAAAATTAAACTATCAAATTAAAATGCAACAAACAAACAAAAAAAGGGGGGGGGGGGCAAAACAACAACGAAAATTGGCATTGGGCCCCAAAAGTCAGTCGACGGTTCTGGCACAATATAACTAAATGCTACACAAGCCACTACCACTTCCTGTTATATATAATGTGCACTGTCCCTCAAACTGATTATTTTATTTAAATTCCAAAACAAGCAACCACAACACTAACGTGCTATTAATCATCTCGCCTTACCCATAATTCTCAGATGTTGAATGTTTACTTCCTGGTTATCATCCACCATTTTGGGCTACTTCACCCCCTTTCCTGTCACCCCCTCCCCTATCTTTGTCTCCATTTTTGTTTTGTTGTTGTTTGCTGTTCGTGGAAGAAGGCGTTCATGCGATACAGCGTCCGTCTTGTTAATTAATTCTATGGTTTAAGCTTTATTTTTTTCTTTCTCTTAATAATATCCCAACATGTGCTCAGAATGACTGAGTTCATTAATTTAAGGAACCTTGCCTCAAAAACACATGATATATTATTATTTAACATTATATGGTGTACTACAAAGGGGCTGTCCATTAATTATGTCAACAAAATAGGGGGGAGGGGGGTTCTGAAAATGTTTGACAATTGTTGACAAGGGGGAGGGGGGGAGGTCAAGAAAAGTTGATGTCAACAATGTTACTTTTTTTAATAAAGTTAATTTCATAATTTAAAATTTATTAAACTTTTTGTTCTAAACATTTTACTTTTATTCACTTTTTTGTTGTAGTTGTAAACTATTCTATTTAAAATATTGTTGTTTTCCCCATTTTGTCTTTATTTGGGGGGGGGGGGGGTAATCAAATGTTGACGTAATTTTTAAGGGGGGGGGGGTCTCTGGAAGTTTGACAAGTTATTGACAAGGGAGAGGGGGGAGGTAAAAATCGCCAAAAATGTGTTGACATAATTAATGGACAGCCCCAAAGTAATTTATCTGCAATCAAGTTTCCGCCTTTTCAACCAGCTTCAGGTCGCATTATGTTGTTCTTTGAGAGTTCCGTCCCTTTCATTCAGCACGCATGCTGAGTTTGCGGCCCTTGTCCTCGGCTCAATGCCTCAACTTTAGCAGGCCTCTGTTTAGTACAGCGGTTCTCAACCTATGGATTGCGATCCCTTTGGGGGATCAAACGACCCTCTCCCAGGGGTCGCCTAAGACCATCGGAAAACATATATCCTTTACAGTTATGAAGCAGCAACGAAAATAATTTTGTGGCCGTGGGGGGGGGGGGGGATGGGGCTGGCGTCGTCACAACATGAGGAGCTGTATTAAAGGGTCGCGGCATTAGAAAGGTTGAGAACCACTGGTTTAGTAGCAAGATTTCCCGTTCTTCGTTCTAGTTCACCATTTGTACTTTTGTGCATGGGAAACAATCCTTCTTGCCCGAACCTGCGCCCCGTAACTCAAAAGGCCGTCGGCAGTTCGTCATGGCCACAAGAACTGTCCCATTAACATATTGATTGACGGGCTTCTTTTGTGTACATTCCAGCGTCTGACAGATCGTTTACCGTCTGCTCTCACCAACTATTGCGTGCGCATTTGATGTTATCTTATCAAACGTGAATTATTTTGTTTTACTCCAACAGACGATAGAGTAGTTAATTATTGTAAGCTGGACTGCGCCGTTTAAAGATAATATAATTTGAAATAAAAATAGAAAGAATTTTAAAATTACTTTTAAAAAATCAGCTTTGTGAATTAAAATGTCATGGATTTAATAGAAAACAAATGTTTATTGTCGATTGAACAAAGTTATGAAATAATGAACAGGTTCTTGTCCTATGAAACTCTTATAACTTTCTTGAACAGGACATATTGAAGTTCGGCACACATTCTCTGACTGTCAATAGTCTCTGACAGACATAGTCTCTGACTGTCAATAGTCTCTGACAGACAATAGTCTCTGACAGACAATAGTCTCTGACAGACATAGTCTCTGACAGACATAGTCTCTGACAGACAATAGTCTCTGACAGACATAGTCTCTGACAGACAATACTATTGACAAAGTACTCTCTGGCGCAAAACACTCCATGACACACAATACTCTCTGACACACAGTGCTCTCTGACACACAATGCTCTCTGACACACGGTGTTCTCTGACGCAAATACTCTATGACACACAATGCTTTCTGGCACACAATGCTCTCGGACACACGGTGCTCTCTGACACAAGGTGCTCTCTGACACATACTGCTCTCTTATCCACAATGCTCTCTGACACACAATGCTCTCTGACACACAATGCTCTCTGACACACAATGCTCTCTGACACACAATACTCTCTGACACACAATGCTCTCTGACACACAATGCTCTCTGACACACAATACTCTCTGACACACAGTGCTCTCTGACACACAATGCTCTCTGACACACAATACTCTCTGACACACAATGCTCTCTGACACACAATGCTCTCTGACACACAATGCTCTCTGACACACAATACTCTCTGACACACAGTGCTCTCTGACACACAATGCTCTCGGACACACGGTGCTCTCTGACACAAGGTGCTCTCTGACACATACTGCTCTCTTATCCACAATGCTCTCTGACACACAATGCTCTCTGACACACAATGCTCTCTGACACACAATGCTCTCTGACACACAATGCTCTCTGACACACAATGCTCTCTGACACACAATGCTCTCTGACACACAATACTCTCTGACACACAGTGCTCTCTGACACACAATGCTCTCTGACACACGGTGTTCTCTGACGCAAATACTCTATGACACACAATGCTTTCTGGCACACAATGCTCTCGGACGCACGGTGCTCTCTGACACAAGGTGCTCTCTGACACATACTGCTCTCTTATCCACAATGCTCTCTGACACACAATGCTCTCTGACACACAATGCTCTCTGACACACAATGCTCTCTGACACACCATACTCTCTGACACACAACGCACGCTCTGATACGTGTAACACACTTATGAACATGACACACCCACCTTGTCGACATGGCATCCGTTCTTACACAACTGGCCAGGGCCAACCATTGATCTCCTCATTAAAAATGTAACACAGAGATAGCCGCAGTTAGAATGAACCCCGCGGCTCTAAACATTGACAAAGGGACTGTAATGTCTTGGTCATATTCAATGAGATGACAGAAAAGGGAATGTAATGTCTTGGTCATATTCAATGAAATGACAGAAAATGGAATGTAATGTCTTGGTCATATCAATGAGATGACAGAAAAGTGACAGTAATGTCTTGGTCATATCAATGAGATGACAGATAAGTGACAGTAATGTCTTGGTCATATCAATGAGATGACAGAAAAGTGACAGTAATGTCTTGGTCATATCAATGAGATGACAGATAAGTGACAGTAATGTCTTGGTCATATCAATGAGATGACAGATAAGTGACAGTAATGTCTTGGTCATATTCAATGAAATGACAGAAAATGGAATGTAATTTCTTGGTCATATCAATGAGATGACAGATAAGTGACTGTAATGTCTTGGTCATATTCAATGAGATGACAGAAAAGGGAATGTAATGTCTTGGTCATATTCAATGAAATGACAGAAAATGGAATGTAATGTCTTGGTCATATCAATGAGATGACAGATAAGTGACAGTAATGTCTTGGTCATATCAATGAGATGACAGAAAAGTGACAGTAATGTCTTGGTCATATCAATGAGATGACAGATAAGTGACAGTAATGTCTTGGTCATATCAATGAGATGACAGAAAAGTGACAGTAATGTCTTGGTCATATCAATGAGATGACAGATAAGTGACAGTAATGTCTTGGTCATATCAATGAGATGACAGATAAGTGACAGTAATGTCTTGGTCATATCAATGAGATGACAGAAAAGGGATTGTAATGTCTTGGTCATATCAATGAGATGACAGAAAAGGGAATGTACTGTCTTGGTCATATTAATGAAATGACAGATGAAATACGTTTCAACATTCAAGTCTGTATAAGAGTAACGTAGGGACCATGAACCAGTCTGCTAATCCCATTCCAAGAGTCATTGCCCCAATCAGTTATCCCATTCCAAGTGTCACTACCCCAACCTGCTATCCCATTCAAATAGTCCTTGCCCCCGTCTGCTATCCCATTCCAAGAGTCATTGCCCCAATCTGCTATCCCATTCCAATAGTCATTGCCCCAGTCAGCTATCTCATTCCAAGAGTGTATGCCAACAGCTGCACACAGGGACTTTGAAAAGGGGGGGGGGGGCGAGGGGGCCACTCCGCCCCAGATGGCACTTTTTTCCTTTATATTAAGAGGCGGTATTGTCGGCTAAGTGAAGAGAGTTATTTTTTCTTGGAAAGGGCGGCAAAGCTCTTGTACGCCCCCGGGCGGCCCGAGCCCTAACTGCGCCACCAGCTCAACTACTCTTTTCCGAACGTTCATGTCAGCCCTGGGGTGCGTTGAGTTGTGTTGTATTGTGTTGTGATTTTCACATATCGTTTACGTCGCGGCCTGTGTGTGTCGCGTGGTGGTAAATGTGTGTGTGGCGTGGTGGTAAATGTGTGTGTGGCGTGGTGGTAAATGTGTGTGTGGCGTGGTGGTGAATGTGTGTGTGGCGTGGTGGTAAATGTATGTGCATTTGTGTGTACATTTATACACACAGTGTGTGGGTGGGTGTAGAGCTTCACGTGGTATCGATAATCGAATGTTGATGGCTTTTCAATTGTTTCAATGGACTACGATGAGTCGATTGTTTTGTCACGTGATAAGCGTAAGTTCGAGTAAGACTTCCGGGAGGCTGTCTGCAACACTCTAGTCGCTCACAAATTTTTCTTCAAACAACTTTCTTCCTTTAATCATAACTGAATTATAATTATTGTCACATTTATGAATGTCATTAAAAACAAAACAAGTGTATTCAAATTCAAGAATATTTTGAAAAGTCAAATTTTTAATTAAGATTGGGGAGGCGCTGATGGAGACAAACATTTTGCTTTAAAATTAATGATGATGGCTGATAAGCTGTTATCCGTTGTTGTGTGTAGCAGACAGCCTACCGAAGGCTTACACATATCACGTGACAAAACAAGGAAGTGACATCCTGTGGCCCTGTGTTGAAGCAACTAACCCAAGCGATGCTTCTAATTAATGGCGAAATGAATGTCTGGCCGCTGTTCGGGGACAATAATACTGAAAAGTTGAGGTCCAGCCAGTGGCGTAGTGAGGGGGGGGGCAAGGGGGGCATCATGCCCCGGGCGCCACTCACAAAGGGGCGCCAAATGGTATATTTTACTATAATATTGTATGGTTTTCGAATGGGGGGGGGCGCTAAAAAGGTATTGGGGGCGCTAAAAAGGTATTGTGCCCCGGGCGCGAGTTAAGCTCGCTACGCCACTGGGTCCAGCTTGTCTAATGGATGTTGGTGTTTTGTTCAGAGTCGTCTTGTGATAGACGCCATCTTGTGATAGACGCCATCTTGTGAGAGACGCCATCTTGTGAGAGACGTCATCTTGTGAGAGACGCCATCTTGTGATAGACGCCATCTTGTGAGAGACGCCATCTTGATGACCTTTGAAGAATCGTTCGCAATATTCTTTTGCTGCAGAGTTTTGCTTTATAAGTAAACTTGAATTTAGTGAGGGCTTTTTTGCTGTCCGGGTGATTTACACACATATTCCCATGATTTACACCCATATTCAAATGATTTACACATATATTCCAATGATTTACACACATATTCCAATGATTTACATACATATTCCAATGATTTAAAAACATATATTCCGATGATTTACGGATATATTCCGATGATTTACACATATACTCCGATGATTTACACATACACATTCCAATGATTCACACACCTATTCCAATGATTTACACATATATTAAAATGATGTACACATATATTCCAGTGAATTACACTACACTGTCCGGGGAAATCCAGCAGTGCTCAGAAATCGATCAACGATATTTCAATGATAGAACTTCTCGTTTCCCATCTACTAAAGTTACTTGGAATATAAAATAAGCATTCAAGTCGAGCTTTTTATATACACTCGCCAATTAGTGCTAACGTCTGGGAATTTTATTGTGTGCGCCTACTGAACACAGGGCTACAGCCATACATACGTACCTCGAGGATTAGTATTTGTGATTTTAGGAAGAGGGTGCAGCTTTTGCTCTTCCCGTCTCGGTACACAACGTCATCACTTAGTCCTGTTATCTTTGTACACAAAGTCATCACTTAGTCCAGTTATCTTTTGTACACAATGTCATCACTCAGTCCAGTTATCTTTGTACACAGTGTCATCACTCATTCCAGTTAACTTTGTACACAATGTCATCACTTAGTCCAGTTATCTTTGCACACTGTCTCATCACTTAGTCCAGTTATCTTTGTACACAGTGTCATGACTTAGTCCAGTTATCTTTGTACACAGTGTCATGACTTAGTCCAGTTATCTTTGTACACAGTGTCATGACTTAGTCAAGTTATCTTTGTACACATTGTTATGACTTAGTCCAGTTATCTTTGCACACTGTCTCATCACTTAGTCCAATTATATTTACTTAGTCCAATTATATTTGTACACAGTGTCATCACTTAGTTTATTTACCTTTGTACACAGTGTCGTCACTTAGTCCAGTTATCTTTGTACACTGTCTCATCACTTAGTCCAGTTATCTTTGCACACTGTCTCATCACTTAGTCCAATTATATTTACTTAGTCCAATTATATTTGTACACAGTGTCATCACTTAGTTTATTTACCTTTGTACACTGTCTCATCACTTAGTCCAGTTATCTTTGTACACTGTCTCATCACTTAGTCCAGTTATCTTTGTACACACTGTCATCACTTGGTCCAGTTATCTTTGTACACACTGTCATCACTTGGTCCAGTTATCTTTGTACACAATGTCATCACTCAGTCCAGTTATCTTTGTACACAATGTCATCACTCAGTCCAGTTATCTTTGTACACAATGTCATCACTCAGTCCAGTTATCTTTGTACACAATGTCATCACTCAGTCCAGTTATCTTTGCACACAATGTCATCACTTAGTCCAGTCATCTTTGTACACAATGCCATCACTCAGTCCAGTTATCTTTGTACACAGTGTCATCACTTAGTCCAGTTATCTTTGCACACTGTCTCATCACTTAGTCCAGTTATCTTTGTACACAGTGTCATGACTTAGTCCAGTTATCTTTGTACACAGTGTCATGACTTAGTCCAGTTATCTTTGTACACTGTGTCATGACTTAGTCCAGTTATCTTTGTACACAGTGTCATGACTTAGTCCAGTTATCTTTGTACACTGTCTCATGACTTAGTCCAGTTATCTTTGTACACAGTGTCAATACTTAGTCCAGTTATCTTTGTACACAATGTCATCACTTTGTCACTGACTCATGTTAGATGGTTTGCCACTGACTCATGTTAGATGGTTTGTCCCTGACTCATGTTAGATTGTTTGCCACTGACTCATGTTAGATTGTTTGCCACTGACTCATGGTAGATGGTTTGTCACTGACTCATGTTAGATGGTTTGTCACTGACTCACGTTAGATGGTTTGCCACTGACTCATGTTAGATGGTTTGCCACTGACTCATGTTAGATGGTTTGCCACTGACTCATGTTAGATGGTTTGTCACTGACTCATGTTAGATGGTTTGCCACTGACTCATGTTAGATGGTTTGCCACTGACTCATGTTAGATGGTTTGTCACTGACTCACGTTAGATGGTTTGCCACTGACTCATGTTAGATGGTTTGTCACTGACTCGTGTTAGATGGTTTGCCACTGACTCATGTTAGATGGTTTGTCACTGACTCATGTTAGATGGTTTGAATTTGGACGTTTTTCGCTTTTTATGAAGGGGCTACATTTTCGTGTAACTGAAACGTTTTTTCGTTGGGGGCTGCATAAATCTTGGCCCACAAACCATAGCTTCGCCACGGACGAGCCCCCCTCCCCCCACACTTTTTTTTTACACATTTTTTTCAGCCTTCACCTATGTACTCTTGAGATATTTGCATTTCCCTTTCTGACCATCAGGTACTGAAGACAGGGGCTGGCGATGTTTGGCAGCGCTCACCAGCAACACACAGACAAATGTCAGACCTGGACATTATTGCTGGCAACAGGAATGTGGTCGGGGGGGGGGGGGGAGATTGTGCCCCAGACAGGAGGCACCGTGATGAGCTGTGAGCGCACTTTTATGAGGATCTTCAGTTGTTGGTCATTGAGTTGACGGCGGACGGGGTGGGGGATGGGGCGGTCGTGGGGGGGGGGGTCGGGTCGAGACGGAAAGTTAATATAAAACAATTTCTTCAAGTTATCTAATGAAATGTGACGCTACTGCCACGGATATCGTATCATTCTTTTTAATCCCTCCCCACGGTGACGAACCTCGGGTGGGGTGAAAGCCCCGGGTGGCACTACTTTTGGTGTTATTTTATAAAATTATATAAATTATGTGCGCGTCTGTGTGTGTGTTGATTGATTGGATACTTCTATAGCGCTGGCATCCAAGCTACTTTAGCATGCTCACTGCTGGTATCCAAACTACTTTAGCATGCTCACTGCTGATATCCAAGCTACTTTAGCATGCTCACTGCTGATATCCAAGCTACTTTAGCATGCTCACTGCTGGTATCCAAGCTACTTTAGCATGCTCACTGCTGGTATCCAAGCTACTTTAGCATGCTCACTGCTGGTATCCAAGCTACTGTAGCATGCTCACTGCTGGTATCCAAACTACTTTAGCATGCTCACTGCTGGTATCCAAGCTACTTTAGCATGCTCACTGCTGGTATCCAAACTACTTTAGCATGCTCACTGCTGGTATCCACGCTACTTTAGCATGCTCACTGCTGGTATCCACGCTACTTTAGCATGCTCACTGCTGATATCCAAACTACTTTAGCATGCTCACTGCTGGTATCCACGCTACTTTAGCATGCTCACTGCTGATATCCAAACTACTTTAGCATGCTCACTGCTGGTATCCACGCTACTTTAGCATGCTCACTGCTGATATCCAAGCTACTTTAGCATGCTCACTGCTGGTATCCAAGCTACTTTAGCATGCTCACTGCTGGTATCCAAGCTACTTTAGCATGCTCACTGCTGGTATCCAAGCTACTTTAGCATGCTCACTGCTGGTATCCAAGCTACTTTAGCATGCTCACTGCTGGTATCCAAGCTATATTAGCATGCTCACTGCGCTCTGGTGTCATCAAATCTATCAAACAAAAAAGTCTTTAAATGTTTCTTAAATGATTTTCTGCCCTTGTTAAGGGGGCGCCCGTTTTTAACTTCGCCCCGTGCGGTGATTAGCCACAAATGTCAGACCGTCTTTAAGTACATGTCAATACAGCTCACTGACTTTTGTTCTGTGAAAACCCCTTGTTGTCACCAACCTGTTAACACGCAGCCCCCCTGCAAACCCCCCCCCCTTTTTTTTTTGCACATATTAAACCACTCACTCCTCTTCCATTACCCACACGCCCGCACACTTTGTTTCTTTCACGCCAACAAAAATGTTAACAAGTCAAGTTCATTACACTCTCGTGAACAAATTGTTTATTATTTTTTTTTTATATTCAACAACATTGATTTACATTAAAAACAACAACAACAAAAAAACCCATCTCTTATATATATGACGCTTCTACTGTGACTCGACTCTACTTCTTCTTCTGCTTCTATATTTTGAGGGCCCACGATCAATAAATTGATCATTCTGGCTCTTGGACTGCTTCCTAAAAGACTGCTTACTAATAGACTGCTTCCTAATAGACTGCTTACTAATAGACTGCTTACTAATAGACTGCTTCCTAATAGACTGCTTCCTAATAGACTGCTTCCTAATAGACTGCTTACTAATAGACTGCTTACTAATAGACTGCTTACTAATAGACTGCTTCCTAATAGACTGCTTACTAATAGACTGCTTACTAATAGACTGCTTACTAATAGACTGCTTACTAATAGACTGCTTACTAATAGACTGCTTACTAATAGACTGCTTACTAATAGACTGCTAGCTAATAGACTGCTTGCTAATAGACTGCTTACTAATAGACTGCTTGCTAATAGACTGCTTACTAATAGACTGCTTACTAATAGACTGCTTACTAATAGACTGCTTACTAATAGACTGCTTACTAATAGACTGCTTACTAATAGACTGCTTACTAATAGACTGCTTACCAATAGACTGCTTACTAATAGACTGCCTCCTAATCAGCGAATTTGGTATTGAGAGTATATTACAAATAATTCTAAATGTTTGAAAGTATGGTTCAATAATGAGTTCAATAGCGCGCAAAATATAATTCCCGATAACTACGCAAGATGATATTTTTTTTATATAACGCAACTGCGTTTAACGCGTAATATTTTCTTTTCGTAAAATGAAATCGTCTCAATTTAAGTATGGTGTAAAAAATATTCGGTATAAAAGTGGTTGGGACATCAGAATATTTAATATAGTTCATGGGCGTGAAATAAAAAGTGTTCAGTGACGTATCATGGGGTGGGAAGGGGTGTAGCAAACATTGGGATTCTTAAACGTGCGTTACTTGAGTTCATGTTTTGTCAAGTAACTTTAGTAGATGGGAAGTTCACGCATTGCTGTCGCCAATGTTCAGCGGGCTGTACCTAGTAGATGGGAAGTTCACGCATTGCTGCCGCCAATGTTCTGCGGGCTGTACCTAGTAGATGGGAAGTTCACGCATTGCTGCCGCCAATGTTCTGCGGGCTGTACCTAGTAGATGGGAAGTTCACGCATTGCTGCCGCCAAAGTTCTGCGGGCTGTACCTAGTAGATGGGAAGTTCACGCATTGCTGCCGCCAATGTTCTGCGGGCTAGATCTAGTTTGTAAATATTTAAGATGCCATCAAGCACACAGCGTGTATTGCCGGGAGACTTTGTACACTAGAATTATTTATGGCGACGCCCACTTTAAAAGTTCTCACGACACCGAATGAAAAAAAACAAAAAACAAAAACGGGGATAATACGTTTGAACAACAAATTGATACTTAAAAAAAGAATCGAATTTCGTGAAAGATCAGACAAGTAACACGTTTTTGTTACATACTTTAGAGATCGAGTACTGGACACTTGTTTGTTGTATTCGATTTCTGAAAAGAGTTATACATGTACTTATACAAGAGGTCTGACTATAAATAACTGTCACGACCCCTGTCTTAAAATAAACAAAAACAAACCCCTTTAACACCCCCTCCCCCCACAAACAAAATAATTATTGCAGGTGGGGGGTGGGGGGAGCAGTGGTCATCACTTAACAGAACGGTATAGAAACTTTCGGCATTTAGATGACTCAGTGACACTATGGCGTGATACGAGGTCACAAGGTCGGGCTGATGACATCCCAAGGTCAGGCTTATGACATGACAGGGTCGGGCTTATGACATCACAGGGCCGGGCTCATTCTTATCATCATCATTCCCGTCATCATCATTCCCCTCATCATCATTCCCCTCATCATCATTCTCCTCATCATCATTCCCCTCATCATCCTTCCCCTCATCATTCCCCTCATCATCATTCCCATCATCATCATTCCCATCATCATCATTCCCCTCATCATCATTCCCCTCATCATCATTCCCCTCATCATCATTCCCCTCATCATCCTTCCCGTCATCATCATTCCCCTCATCATCCTTCCCGTCATCATCATTCCCTTCATCATCCTTTCCGTAATCATCATTCCCCTCATCATCATTCCCCTCATCATCATTCCCCTCATCGTCATTCCCTTCATCAGCATCCTTCCCGTCATCATCATTCCCCTCATCATTCCCCTCATCATCATTCCCCTCATCATCATTCCCTTCATCATCATCCTTCCCGTCATCATCATTCCCCTCATCATCATCATTCCCCTAATCATCATTCCCCTCATCATCATTCCCATCATCATCGTTCCCCTCATCATCATTCCCCTCATCATCATTCCCCTCATCATTATTTCCCTCATCATCATTCCCCTCATCATCATTCCCCTCATCATCATTCCCCTCATCATTATTTCCCATCATCATCATTCCCATCATCATCATTCCCCTCATCATCATTCCCATCATCATCATTCCACTCATCATCATTCCCCTCATCATCATTCCCCTCATCATCATCATTCCCCTCATCATCATTCTCCTCATCATTATTTCCCTCATCATAATTCCCCTCATCATCATTCCCCTCATCATCATTCTCCTCATCATCATTCCCCTCATCATCATTCCCCTCATCATCATTCCCCTCATCATCATTCCCCTCATCATCATTCCCCTCATCATCATTCCCCTCATCATCCTTCCCCTCATCATCCTTCCCCTCATCATCCTTCCCCTCATCATCATTCCCCTCATCATCATTCTCCTCATCATCATTCCCCTCATCATCATTCTCCTCATCATTCCTTTCATCATCATTCCCCTCATCATCATTCCCCTCATCATCCTTCCCCATGAGAGCACAGATCAAAACATAATCCCTAAACCATGTCCTGTCACCTCAAAGCACCCATGCTTCATGAAAAGCTCACGTGTTATTGTCCTGAAATTGAGCAAGGATTTCTTAGAGAGATTGACACCCTCGCCTTCTGCAAGGTTAAACAATTTTTAATTCAATCTTTGTTTACACCCATAGTTCAACTAACCGTGTTTAATCAGTTAGCATTCTCTTCGCCGATGTTACCAAAATGTTACCAACAACGCAAGCCATGCACATCACGGTGTGCAGCATGACAGAATCATTCACACATCTACTTTGTCTCAAGACCCTTGTGACTTCTTCTTCTATATTTTAAGGGCCCACGATCAATGTATTGATCCTTCTGGCTCCTATGCATGAAGAGGGGATTTGCAATATTTCTGTGCTTGGTATTGAAGCGGATATTCCACTGGTTGCAAGGGCTACTCAGCGAGGGTATCAGGAACTGGGGGCTGGAAGGCAGGAGGCAGTAGACTCAAATGTGTCAGGTGTTGTCGCCTCAACGGTTCCTTTTGAAAGATTGTTCCAGTTCTTAGTGATCGTTATTTTGAACACAGCTTCGGAGTGGAACGTCACACTTCTTAAGCGGAGTCTGATTATATCTGTTATTTTTTTTTGGAGTCGATATACATTTTTTTAAATACCATTTTCAATTATAAGCTGTAAGTGTTTTGGTTGAAATTACAAGTGTTTAATTTTTTTTTTTCATGCTACAACTTCTGCTTAACGCCACACCTCTGTGATGGAGCTATCCGACGAAGTTGTTGCGTTAAACAGTAAATAAAACAACACGTTGCTTCTACTCCGCGTCGCTTGTTTTAAAGTTTAGGGTCACGTGATGATTTCAATCTGACCGTGACCTTTGACCGGGCCAACTGAGCACGCCGTGTAGTCAAAGCGTGCGCGTAGGAGCCCTCTAGCGGACGTTTCTGTAACTATTTACAGCAACTTTGGCGTCTTTGAGAGTAAACAGCCTTCGGCGGCTGCACCACTGTTTATCTCTGAGCAAGAATTGTTGCCGCTGGAGGTAACGAATACGACAGTGTCGGTGCTTTGGGTCGGAGTCGTACAGCTAAGACCGTGTAACAAAATAAAAAAATATCCAGAACAAATGTCACTTTTGTGTCGTCATCACCGATATGTTTATTTAGTACAGTAGGCTAAAAAAATCGCTGCCTTATCTCTCGATTTGGATTCATACCCAGAGTTACAGTTTTGATACCAACTCCGGTTATTATCTTGTAGTCGATTATTTTTATCCAAATCTTCAACGCTCAAAACTTTACAAAAAACACAATTTTTGTTCAACATGCAGTATTTAAGATGTCAATGAGGTGAGACTGTAGTTGATGACACGTGAACTTTCAATTTGTTTTTTTTTTAAAAATGCGCTCTAAGCGTTATAGTAATTTTCCCCACATTTTTGCCCATGCAGCGATGCAATCAGCCTACTCCAGTGGTCGGTAAATCGCGGCTCGCGAGCCGCATGCGGCTCTTTAGCGACCTGAGTGCGGCTCTTTGGCTCTACGCATTCATGCGAACAATCATATTCAAGCATGAACCTCATCAAGAGTAAACTGAGAAATCGTCTGACTGCGGAGACTCTGAAATACTGCTTGAGATTAAAAACAACGATATACAAACAAAAACTTATCAAAACTTTCCAAGGAAATGCAAGGTCAGAGTTCACATTAAATGCAAGGTCAGAGTTCACATGAAATGCAAGGTCATAGTTCACATGAAATGCAAGGTCAGAGTTCACATGAAATGCGTGTATTCTATTTGTGTTAATCCATAAGATTATCATCATTATACATCTGGTTGTATTTAATGCTTAGTAGCTAATTTAAACCGACTCCGGGAAACATGGCTCTTGTCAGGTTCTTGAAAGGAAATTTGGCTCTCAAAGATTTTTAAATCGTCCTGTTGCTGATTTTCGGCTCTTTTGACTAATGAGTTTGCCGACCAATGGCCTGCTCTCATTTCACCAGAAAATAGAATCTACATATAACTTCCGTCAGACGGAAGTGACGTGAATGTGAACATGTCACACAAGGCCCTCATGCATGTATTGATTGTATTAAATACACGTCACAGAACGGTACCCCACTAAATACACGTCATAGAATGGTACCCGACTTTTAGGACACGTCATAGAACGGTACCCGACTTAAGACACGTCATAGAACGGTACCCGACTTTTAGGACACGCCACAGAACGGTTCGCTATTTTGTGTGTGGACATCTTCTTAGACTATTTCCGGAACAAGAAACGTTGACCCAAGGTGACCTCGGCATATGACGTCATCTAGCGCCATTTAGGATCATTAAAAATGTACCATCTTAAAAATTACACTTTGGTCTGAAATGAGGCTGGTCTCACTGTAAGAGAACTAAACGTACACATTTGAGTTTTGATACGATGGTCGGAAGAAAAACAGAGTTCACTCTCCTGGGAGGTTTAAATCCTTTAGTCCGGGTTTTATTCTACAGCGAGATTTAAAAAAAACCAACAAGCCAACATCGTTCCAGCTTTTAAAACCCTAGGCCAAGAGAAACAAACTCTTAAATTAACCTTGAACTCAAACCTTTGAGTTGCAGAGTACAAAAAAGTCGATAACCTCGTCCAGTGGGTGAGTCTGAATTCCCCAAACAGCTTCACCCCGAACTCGGTGAGATTTAAGAAAGGGACACTCCATGGATACCATGGATGGGAGAGTTGGGGTATGTGTGGGTGTGTGTGTGTGGGTGTGGGTATGTGTGTGTGTGGGGTATGTGTGGGTGTGTGTGTATGTGGGGGGTATGTGTGGGTGTGGGGTTTGTATGGGTGTGGGGTTTGTATGGGTGAACGGTATGTGAGGGTATGGGGTATGGGATATGTGTGTATCTGGGGTATGTGTGGGTGTGTGACGATGGAACAATAGAATTTTTAAAAAATAGCATAATGTAAAACTTCTAGAGAATTGATATGACATATTGTGCAAGTGGTAGATCTACATTTTTAAAGTTACAAAATAATAAACAATTGGGTGTAACGAAGGAGGTGAAGAGACAAAGGGAGAGAGAGAGAGAGGGGGAATAATTAGAGGGAAGAGAGGAGAAGAAAGAGAAAACTGGGGTGAAAGTAGGAAGCCAGAGAGGTGAAAGAGAGCAGAAATGGGGAGAAACAGAGAGGGAGAGAGAGGCAGACAATTAGAGGGAAAGAGATGAGAAGAAAGAGATAAGAAAACTGAGTTGAAAGTAGGAAGCCAGAGAGGTGAAAGAGAGCAGAAATGGCGAGAAACAGAGAGGGAGAGAGAGGCAGACAATTAGAGGGAAAGAGATGAGAAGAAAGAGATAAGAAAACTGGGGTGAAAGTAGGAAGCCAGAGAGGTGAAAGAGAGCAGAAAAGAGAGAGAGAGAGTGAGTACAAAATGTCTTGTGTCAAGCTTGCAAATAAGCTTCTCGTTCTCACGAGATACACACGACAGTTATTTGACCCCAGTGCAGAACAATTTGACTACGGTCATGATGATGTACAGATGCCTTTAAATTGACAGACAGGATATGTCATGATGACTTCTAGGATGATGTGCAGTGGACGATCGATACATGTTGTAGTTGTCACAATCTGCAATCTGTCTCCTGACATAAGAATATGGTCGGATGTCATTGAGTTGCGTCATGTCTGCACTGACATATTAATTGTATGCTTCGTTTTAGTCGGTATCAAGTTCATATGGGAGCCGTATTGAATGATGCATTTATGGCCCTGACATGTTGAACAAAATGGGAGCCATTTTGAATGACATTTTGGAACAAATTAGGAGCCATATAGAATGATGCATTTATGGCCCTGACATGTTGAACAAAATGGGAGCCATATTGAATGACATTTTGGAACAAATTAGGAGCCATATAGAATGATGCATTCATGGCCCTGACATGTTGAAAATAAATAGAGCAATATTGAATGATGCATTTATGGACCTGAAATGTTGAACGAAATGGGAGCCATATTGAATGACATTTGAATGACATTTTGGAACAAAATAGGAGCCATATTGAATGACATTTGAATGACATTTTGGAACAAAATAGGAGCCATATAGAATGATGTATTCATGACCCTGATATGTTGAAAAAAAATGAGAGCCATATTTAATGATACAGACTTGGCTCTGATATGTGTGATGATCAAATGAGAGCCACATTGAATATTGCAAACATTTCTCATGCATGAGAGATCACAGAGTGTCGCTACTAAGTAGTTGCACACCGTTTAGTGTGTTTTGCAAATGATTTTCGGTGCAAAAAAAATTTTATGTTTTTTTTTGTGTATAAACAAAAGGAGAAGTAAATTTCCCCAAAATGTCACATATACATGAATGTGACAAATACATGAATGTGACAACTACTTGGGTGTCAACAAATACATAAAAAATCATAATCTCTCGAAACTAATTAACGAAAATACACGCAAATTCGCGTAGAATAAAATTTGCCGTTCAACAAACATAAACAGGTGGCAAAAAAAATTAATTAAAAAATGATTGGTCACCGTGATGAAGTGTTCAAGAGTGCGATACGATGGGAGATTCTATCACAGGGCGGCACCAGAGGCGGAGATGATCAGATATTCCTCCTCCCGGTGGGTAGGGGTGACACCCAACTTCTGTCGGTACAAAGAAGTTCGAAGTGTTTCTTTCAGAAGGCGTGCGTCCAGACCTTCAGAACTCGAGAGAGCTGGTCATCGAGTGGACTACAAAATCTTAGTCCCTCTTGTTGGTCACTCGGTTATACTGCAGGGTTGTCCTTTGGGTCAAATGTTCAAACAAAATGTACCCAGGACATGGTCGACTGGAATTCCCGACAAGAGCAATGTGGTCAAGATTAGACCGGAAGCAGGTTAAAAATAACAAAACGTTGTCGGAGAGCAGCGTCATTTCTTGGGCCAGAGTGCTTCCACTGAAAACAAAATGTCCGCTAAGTTTCCGTCTAACAGCGCGTCGTCCAGGAACACAGGGACCTCTGGGATTTCGGCGACCGTCGGTGGTGGCGGCTTAGCGAGAGGGCGGGGTACGGCGAATGGCGTAGCCATGAAGCCCGGCGGGTTCGGATCCGTTTGCAGCGACATCTGCCGCTCAAACTTTGCCGGGCGCCGCGACCAGGCGTTGAGGGAGAGGGACTTCGCCCCGAGTTTTTTGCGGGAGGTTTTCACCTCCGGCGGCGGCGGGAGGATGACCTTGTCGTCCTCCCTGGTCAGGACCAGCTTCGGTATGTTCTCGAACCGCGGCATGACGGTGGGCGGGGTCAGGTCGAGCAGGCTGACACTCTTCCGTTTGAAGCGGTTGTTGACCACGCCTTCGAACATGGCGCCCTGGTCGTACGCCTCGAGATTACCGGTGCTGGAACTGTACGGCCCGCCGTCGGGGCGTTTCTTAAAACAATGTAAGCCGCCGTTGACAGTCAATGGCAGGAAAGGGGAGTGCCTCCCCGCATAGCCCCTCCCCTTGTAGGCGGAGTCATAAGCTGACATGCTCCCCAGCTCGCTGTCCCTGTCCGTGTTGCTGTATAGACTCTCCATGGAGGCGTTCTTCAACGCCGGATCCTCTTCCTCCTCGAGGTCATCGCTGAATGTGTTCTGCCTGGAGCTGGCCCCGGACTTCAACGCCGACTTCGGGTCGAGGAAGTCCTCCGACCTCATGGAGCCCTTGCACCGCGTCTGCTCCGAGCTGGCGTGGCTGTCGCACGACGCCGAGTTTTGCCGCACGTTCGGCGCCCTTCCTCCTCCTCCTCCTCCCCCGCTGCTGCTGGCCGCGCTTCCGCTCACGTTGGTCGTGGACACCTCGAGGAAGTTGCTCTGCGAACCGACCCCGCAGACGCGGTTGAGCTGAGACACGAAGACGGACGTGTCCAGCTCTACATTGTCGCTCTCCGCCATCTCAGCGAGCCATGCGATCAGCTTGTCGTAGGAGTCCACCGACGGGCCGCGAAGTTCCTCCACACGGTTCAGGGCGTTGGCTGTGAACAGAGGAGGAAAAACATTTTGAGACAATTTTATCAATGTTGAATGCATATGTTTCTACAGGTGCTGCGGTAAAAAGTATTTTATTGTTGTAAGCTGTAGATTAATTAGTCGCAAACAGTTTATGTAAATAAAGCAATATAGATTCAGCTTTAATGCCGATCATAGTCATAGATAGAGAATACAAAGGTAAATGCTTCGGCAAATGCCTTCATCAAATGCCTTCATCATTACAAACAAACAAACAAACAAAACCATTCATATAAGTATAAATTAAATATACATAAAATATTTACATGTGTCCTACCTAAAAATGAGAGAAAAGAATTAGAGGTGACGCAAGTCCCTGACAAAAACAAAGTTCAGAAGAACGGAAAGAAATTGGGTCGAAGTAAAATTTAAAAAACCTAACAGGAAAAAGACATCGCAGTTATATAAAATTTTGAATTTGGTTTATACCGAATAAAATTAACTTACCAATCGTGTTATAATTCATTTCCCATATAAGTTTGTGCCCCATTAATCTACTTGATAGCTCTATCGTTGCGCAATACTCATATTATTGTTTTATTGTTGTACCAATGCTATGAATTGAACGCTAATGTACTAAGAGGTGGGTTGCAATCAAATAAATTGCAGATACGAAAAGGGGTAGATATTTAAAGACGCCACATAAATAATTTAATGTAGTTGTCAACCACACGTCCCTATCTCGCCCCCCTCCCCCGTACCCAACAGTTTACCCAACTGTTATATTTTCTTAGGATCCGCCGATGTTCGTTTAACACCAACCAGGAACTAATCACAACATCAGTTTTTTGTTATCATAAGAACACATCAGAAAGACACTATAAAGCTTAAATGCCAAGTAGCCATCGAAGAGGCGAGAGTGGCTAATGGTTTCTCGCGGCAAATGGCTTTTATAACAGAACAATTGAAATATTTCGGTCTCACTAAAGGGAGCTAATGCAAAACTATGGAGAAAAAAAAAGAGTTACCGCCCGCCGAGATGGGATTTCTCTGGTCCAAGGTCAAGGACTATTGCTAGCATCACTTTTAGTGATCAATTGAAAGGCTTTCTACGTGACGTGTGAAGCTGAGAGAATACAGGGGACCCGTTTGAAACTGAGAGAATACAGGGGACTATGACAAAAGAAAACCCAGAAGTTTGGAAACATAATATAAGGCCTTCCAACCCCCAGTGAAATATTCTCATCAACACCAGGCACAGAAACATTGCAAATCCCATCTACATTCATAGGAGCCATAATGATCAATAAATTTATCGTGGGCCCTTAATATATAGAAGAAGAAGAAGAGAACGTAGAGCTGGATGTGGTCAGCGGAAGAATGGAGAATGGCCAGGGAAGAATGGAGGATGGCCAGGGAAGAATGGAGGGTGGCCAGGGAAGAATGGAGGATGGCCAGGGAAAAGCATTTCACAAACAAGAACAGTTGAGGGTCAAGAGTTCTTTCATCGGGAACCTTTTGTCTGACATGGTACAACATTTCTTTCACCGTGTTATGAAGATGACGTGTTAAAGCACGCCTTCCTCGCATTCCACGTGCATGACCTCTTACAGTCGAGGCCGTTTTGGGGTGTGGCTAGCGAAACTTTCCCCTTGTTTACAAAAGCTTAGATAGTCAGAACCTTATAGAAGAATCTGGATAAGACGGGAAAGCAAAAAAATGCGTTAGACGGTTCGAGAGACATTAGTAGGAAATGCCTATAAAAAGGCTGAACGATTCAATGGGCCAGAGATTTTCATTTCCTTTATCACGAGACGTGCAGTGTGTCATTATTTAATACTAAACAGCGCTTTGTAGTGTGTAGATTTTTTTCATTGTACAACTTGAACTCATTGTATTTTCACATACAGTACCGGTACCAGTCATACTGTAAGTTAATAATTTTAATAATATTCTCTTGTGTTGTAATTCATTGAAATTCACACATTAAAAACTTATTAATTGTAATTAGCCCTGACTTTGTGTATCGTTTTTGTTTTTAAACTTTGGTATCGTCCTTTATTATGGACTGTTGTGAAACGAGCCAATAGATTAAACTAAGAGATACAATTCTCCATTAAAAGCAGTCCGTAATAACCGGTTTTGCAAAGTGTCTGGAGTTAATTAAGAACTACAAGTTGACGAGGACAGTCCATTTGAGACATCATCCTTAAGCTATTGTCTGCAATGAATTGTCTCTAAATTATTTCACCTAAAATACTAAGCAGACAAAATAAAACAATGTTATACTATACTTTAGTCGGAGAGATATTAAGATAAGATAAGATAAGATTAAATAAGTTATTTTTATTGATCCAAATAAATGGATTTTTTTTTCATTCATCGTACATATTTTGTTTCAGTTCTGAAAATGCTTGTTTGAGTTTTTCATAGTTCCTTAAAATGAGTCTGTAGCAAGACATTCGGCGTCTGTAGCAAGACATTCGGCGTGTAATTGTGCGGTAAGAATGACTGTTGAGGTCTTTGGTGATTACAGAGTCTTGGATTTTTGTTTGAACGGAGTTGTCGTTTTTCCTCTCCAAGGTCAGGTACACTCCTGTTGCCTGTAGCAGATTTGTCTTTGAGCGGTTGTTTTGATCTTGTCAACTGTTTACAAGATGGCGTCTCAATTTTTTTTCCAATATGGCGAATATAGATGTGTCTTGGTTTATGGCAATGATGTCCACAAAATCACTGTAACCTCTGTTGCCCGCAACAAAAAATACAAGATTAGCAGTCCCAGTAGATAGAACGCCCAGTAGATAGAACGCTCTATTTCAAAGAAAACTTTAAAATCCTCACAACTATTACTAAAGCTGAAAAAATGCAGATGAAATCGAATCGCCTTAAGCCGGGGAGATTCTACACTTAAGGTGTGGAGATAATATACTTAAGTCAGGGCGATGTTATCCTTAAGTCAGGGAGGTGTTGTACACAAGTCGGGGAGATACTGTACTTAAGTCAGAGAGATGTACTGAAGTTGGAGAGGTAGTGTACTGAAGTCGGGGAGATAGTGTACTGAAGTCGTGGAGATAGTGTACTGAAGTCGGGGAGATAGTGTACTGAAGTCGGGGAGATAGTGTACTGAAGTCGGGGAGATAGTATATACAAGTATAGAGGAGTACACGCCACGATATCTAACCATTAGGATGTGTTAGCATTCATGCCACAACATATCTAACCATTAGGATGTGTTAGCATTCATGCTTCTAGCATCCTCACGAGCACACTTGCTCACCCCATGATGTTTCATAGTGAACAAAACTACAGACGACCTAAGGCCATGAAGTCACCTCACCAGCACGGGGTGTCAGTCGCCTCCCGTGAAGTCATTCCAACAGCACGTGCTGTCAGTCACCTCCCGTGACGTGGACATCTAAGACAAGTCACTCATCAAGCAGCCAGGCGAGGGGGTGGGGGTGGGGTTGCCGGGAATAATAAATGGCGGCTAATGAGCTGGCATTAGCATGTGTCAGGCGCCCCAGGTGGCTAACGGCTAATGAGGACACCTCGCGTTCGTCCCTGGAGCCAACTAGCCAGACGTCGACATTTCGATCTCGCGTGACCCTAACGCCTTTTTTAATAGTGGGTTAGCATGGGTCGATCGCACAGACCCCCCCCCCCCCCCCGCACCCTCTAGTCTCCACCTCTATGACCCCCCCCCCCTTGTGCTCGATGTTGTTTGGTAATGACTTGGACAGTGATGTGTTAGTCTCTATCGTCTCGTGTTTGCCCCCGCACAAATTCAAGGGATGGAGAAAATTTGACTTTTGAAATGTTGACTTTTGAAATGTTGACTTTTGAAATGTTGACTTTTGAAATGTTGAATTTTGAAAATTTCGTAATTAAAATGTGAGTAAATCCATTTTTCCCCTCTCCCCCCACCCCCTTTTGCCCCTAATGAAATGAAAGCGCGCAATGTTTCTTTCATGGCCAGGATTGGAAAAAAAAAACTTGAATTAGATTTTTGAATCAGTGGTTCTCAAATTTATATTCGTTGCTGCTTCATAAGAGTAGACTGGCGACCCCTCTGAAAAGGTCGTTCGACCCTCCAAAAGGGTCGCGACCCAAAGGTTGAGAACCACTGGTCTACAGTTTTATTTCCGGCAAATGACGTCACTGCGGGTTGCCACTGAGTCAAGGATATTTAATTATTTTTACTTAGATATTTTGGAAAATATTTTTACAGGGGTGGGAGGGGGGTGCTGGATGGAAAAACCTTACGACTCTGGGATTAAGTTCAAAGTTCACAGGTCACATCCGGTGACAAGACTAACTGAGTTGTGTCTCACGTATTTTCTAAGGCTGCACCTATTGGTACACAGGTACCAGAATTGAGAGGTTGGGATTAAAAAACGATTTAAAATATGATTGTTGGGTTTGTAAGACATCATTTGGTATCAAATGAAAGATAATTGAATGGACAATACGTTTGTAAACTTAATTCTTCATTTTTACTAAAATAAACTACTACAAATGACATCCGAATGGCATTAGTCAAAATGGACCCGGACACGCAGCGCCCCCTTTTCGGACCCGGGACACATTAAACTCAATGCTATTTGGATGTCATTCTGGTAGCCGTGTACCAATAGCCACTTCGATTTTCTAATGAAGACTATACAAAAAGGCGCTCAAAAATGTATTTTTTAAAAAAGGAGTATTTTTACAACTACTTTCTTTACAGTAGCGTAAAGGAATTACTGATTTAAAACAGGTTCAATGGTGTTTGGAGGAATAAAATATTTTTTAAAAGTAATTTAAAAACCCGAATGTTCATTTATTTACTTGGACGTCTTTGGTAGAGATTCAGGAATCCATCTATACAGGAAGTGTATCGTGGCGGCCGGTGTATCATGGTGGCCAGTGTATCATGGTGGCCAGTGTATCATGGTGGCCAGTGTATCATGGTGGCAAGTGTATCATGGTGGCCAGTGTATCATGGTGGCCAGTGTGGAAGGTAAATCATAAACAAGAAGTAAGGATTGTGTCTTTTGATTTCTCCTTATGGTTCCCCAATCTTCCATCAACTTATGCTGATGATTCCTCCGTGACAAGTGATGTCATCAGTTGTCACTGATTGTACAACACTGTCGTTTTGTGGTTCAGCTGGTGTTACTCTCTTGCGTGACTCCGTTGGCGTCTATTGCCGGCTAAGCTGTACTTTTACTGTAAGGTTTGACAGTGCAGCCTGTGGCTGTCACAGAACGGATGTTAAAGAGTAAGTCTCCGGTACCGACTTATCACAAAGTATTTTGACGTAGTAGTGGTCAGTACAGGTCAATACTCTCTGTGATTTATATTTTGGGTATCTAGGAGTTAAGATAGACAAAGACAGAACGCTGAGACAGACAAAGGGACAATGTTGAGACAGACAAAAGTACAACGTTGAGACAGACAAAGGCACAATGTTGAGACAGACAAAAGCAGAGCGTTGAGACAGACAAAAGCATAACGTTGAGAAAGACAAAAGCAGAGCGTTGGGACAGACAAAGGCACAATGTTGAGACAGACAAAAGCAGAACGTTGAGACAGACAAAAGCAGAACGTTGAGACAGACAAAAGCAGAACGTTGAGACAGACAAAAGCAGAACGTTGAGACAAACAAAAGTACAAAGTTGAGAAAGACAAAAGCAGAACTTTGAGACAGACAAAAGCAGAACTTTCAGACACACAATTTGTACAACGTAGACTTGAATCAAATCCAAGGATAGCTGTCAAGATGATAAAGCACTTTGTATTTGTTACTAACATAAAAACTATTCTGAAGTCTTCACCGACACTATCACTAACTGTCAAATATCTCTATCACTATCTGTCTGACTATCACTAACTGTCGACTATCTCTATCACTAACTGTCGACTATCTCTATCACTATCTGTCTGACTATCACTAACTGTCGACTATCTCTATCACTAACTGTCAAATATCTCTATCACTATCTGTCTGACTATCACTAACTGTCGACTATCTCTATCACTATCTGTCTGACTATCACTAACTGTCGACTATCTCTACACTATCTGTCTGACTATCACTAACTGTCGACTATCACTAACTGTCGACTATCACTAACTGTCGACTATCACTAACTGTCGACTATCACTAACTGTCGACTATCACTAACTGTCGACTATCACTAACTGTCGACTATCACTAACTGTCGACTATCACTAACTGTCGACTATCACTAACTGTCGACTATCACTAACTGTCGACTATCACTAACTGTCGACTATCACTAACTGTCGACTATCACTAACTGTCGACTATCACTAACTGTCGACTATCACTAACTGTCGACTATCACTAACTGTCGACTATCACTAACTGTCGACTATCACTAACTGTCGACTATCACTAACTGTCGAATATCACTAACTGTCGACTATCACTAACTGTCGACTATCACTAATTGTCGACTATCACTAACTGTCGACTATCTCTATCACTATCTGTCTGACTATCACTAACTGTCGACTATCACTAACTGTCGACTATCACAAACTGTCGACTATCACTAACTGTCGACTATCACTAACTGTCGACTATCACTAACTGTCGACTATCACTAACTGTCGACTATCACTAACTGTCGACTATCACTAACTGTCGACTATCACTAACTGTCGACTATCACTAACTGTCGACTATCACTAACTGTCGACTATCACTAACTGTCGACTATCACTAACTGTCGACTATCACTAATTGTCGACTATCACTAACTGTCGACTATCACTAACTGTCGACTATCACTAACTGTCGACTATCACTAACTGTCGACTATCACTAACTGTCGACTATCACTAACTGTCGACTATCACTAACTGTCGACTATCACTAACTGTCGACTATCACTAACTGTCGACTATCACTAATTGTCGACTATCACTAACTGTCGACTATCACTAACTGTCGACTATCACTAACTGTCGACTATCTATTACTGTCGACTATCACTAACTGTCGACTATCACTAACTGTCGACTATCACTAACTGTCGACTATCACTAACTGTCGACTATCACTAACTGTCGACTATCACTAACTGTCGACTATCACTAACTGTCGACTATCACTAACTGTCGACTATCACTAACTGTCGACTATCACTAACTGTCGACTATCACTAACTGTCGACTATCACTAACTGTCGACTATCACTAACTGTCGACTATCACTAACTGTCGACTATCACTAACTGTCGACTATCACTAACTGTCGACTATCACTAACTGTCGACTATCACTAACTGTCGACTATCACTAACTGTCGACTATCACTAACTGTCGACTATCACTAACTGTCGACTATCACTAACTGTCGAATATCACTAACTGTCGACTATCACTAACTGTCGACTATCACTAATTGTCGACTATCACTAACTGTCGACTATCTCTATCACTATCTGTCTGACTATCATTAACTGTCGACTATCACTAACTGTCGACTATCACTAACTGTCGACTATCACTAACTGTCGACTATCACTAACTGTCGACTATCACTAACTGTCGACTATCACTAACTGTCGACTATCACTAACTGTCGACTATCACTAACTGTCGACTATCACTAACTGTCGACTATCACTAACTGTCGACTATCACTAACTGTCGACTATCACTAACTGTCGACCATCACTAACTGTCGACCATCACTAACTGTCGACCATCACTAACTGTCGACTATCACTAACTGTCGACTATCACTAACTGTCGACTATCACTAACTGTCGACTATCTCTAACTGTCGACTATCACTAACTGTCGACTATCTCTAACTGTCGACTATCACTAACTGTCGACTATCACTAACTGTCGACTATCACTAACTGTCGACTATCACTAACTGTCGACTATCACTAACTGTCGACTATCACTAACTGTCGACTATCACTAACTGTCGACTATCACTAACTGTCGACTATCACTAACTGTCGACTATCACTAACTGTCGACTATCACTAACTGTCGACTATCACTAACTGTCGACTATCACTAACTGTCGACTATCACTAACTGTCGACTATCACTAACTGTCGACTATCACTAACTGGCGACTATCTCTAACGTTTCTCATGCGCCCCCCTCTCCTACTTCAGACTGACTGTCTTACTGGAATGGCTCCACTCGGCTTAACGCTGCTTGACTTAATTGTCTCAACTGGGCAACTCATTTTGTCTCAACTGGGCAACTCATTTTGTCTCAAATGGGCAACTCATTTTGTCTCAAATGGGCAACTCATTTTGTCTCAACTGGGCAACTCATTTTGTCTCAAATGGGCAACTCATTTTGTCTCAACTGGGCAACTCATTTTGTCTCAACTGGGCAACTCATTTTGTCTCAAATGGGCAACTCATTTTGTCTCAACTGGGCAACTCATTTTGTCTCAAATGGGCAACTCATTTTGTCTCAAATGGGCAACCTTCCCCACGTAACAACCCTGGTCATTTGCGACACTCAGGTTGGTAGCCCTGTGGTCAACAGTTGCATGCTCATATGCCCTCTGTTTGTGGCGTAGTTGGTCTTTTGGTGGTAGTCCTGTGGTCAGCTGTTGGTGGCGTAGTTGGTCTTTTGGTGGTAGTCCTGTGGACAGCCGTTGGTGTGTAGTTGGTCTTTTGGTGGTAGTCCTGTGGTCAACTGTTCGTTGCGTTTTGGTCTTTTGGTGGTAGTCCTGGTGTAACCGATCTTCGTGGGTTACCGGAAATGTATAGGAAATATTTTTGTTCGACGGAAATTTGTTCGTATGGCAGTTTGTTCGTATGGCAGTTTGTTCGAACCGTTCTCGATGTAGGAGCCCTTGGAATATTCCCCAACACGTGAAACTCTCACGTGACACTGTGGTAAACTGATGGGATATAAATAGAATTTTAGTAGACCGTGACCTCTGAAACCGATGCTTCTCTATCTCGGTTGCCCCCCCCCCCTCTCCCACACCCATGACAACAGCAGCTTGTGTGCTCGTTTGTCTATTTCATGAGTGTGGTGGGGGATAATCTGGTGGAATATGTGTGCAATTTGTGGACCACATGGCCTTTGGGGACATCTTCAGGGCCGGGTATTAGATACCATTATAGTCCGGGACAGCCATCGGTTCCAAGAAAAACTCAATTACCGCCGCCAGGGGGCAGACTCGGGCGGATTCGTGGATGGCCCCAGGGCGCCTGGCTCATAGTAGGCCCCGAAAAGAATCCTTGATTTATTGACCTGGCCTTGGAAGTGACCTACATAACATCCTTTGCGACGACAGAGTAGAACAGATGTGGAGACCTAATAAGTGGCGTAATATGGGGGCCGTGGGGGGGGGGGGGACGCGGATCGGCCGGCATTTATCCACATCGCTAAAAAACTTGGACTAGTGCACAAATGGTTGATTTGGGAATGTGGCTTAGTTAGTCTTCGGCTTGTTTTAGTTTGTGATAGGTTTGTTTTAGTTTGTGATAGGTTTGTTTTAGTTTGTATTCGGTTTGTTTTAGTTTGTGATAGGTTTGTTTTAGTTTGTGTTAGGCTTGTTTTAGTTTGTGTTAGGTTTGTTTTAGTTTGTGTTAGGTTTGTTTTAGTATGTGTTAGGTTTGTTTTAGTTTGTGTTAGGTTTGTTTTAGTTTGTGTTAGGTTTGTTTTAGTATGTGTTATGTTTGTGATAGGTTTGTTTTAGTTTGTGTTAAGTTTGTTTTTGTTAGTCTTCGGTTTGTTTTAGTTTGTGTTAGGTTTGTTTTAGTATGTATTAGGTTTGTTTTAGTTTGTGTTAGGTTTTTAGTTTGTGTTAGGTTTGAAAAGCGTGCGATCAAAGGTCAAAGAGACAGAGCCATATTTGATTGGTTGCTTCCGACACACTGACATGTCTTGTCACCTGCTACGCCAAGGTTAAGCCTGGAAATCATTGCCCCAATCCTTGCCCATTTCGTTTCCACAAATTTACATCGTCTTCACGAAGAATCTAGCCGCGGCACACCAAGCATCGTCTCGCGGTACTTTAAAAAAAAAAAAAAAAGGCCATCAGTACCACATCCTGTCTCATTCCATCCAAAAGTCACCCAAACCTTTTTTGTCATTAATCTGTTGAATTCTTCAATCAATTTTCTTTTCACAAACTCACTAGTCGCCACTCACCAGTATCCACAAACCTTATATCCCCCTCCCCCACTTAAACACCCCCACCCCCAACATTTATTGATTGAAAGTTTTGATTGAAGATTTAAGATTGAAAGTACGTGTACTTCATTGCGAACTCAACACAAGACATTAGGTACATGTACCTCATTGCTAACTCCACACAAAGATGGAAAGTACACGTACTTCATTGCGAACTCAACACAAGATGAAAAGTACATGTACTTCAATGCGAACTCAAAACAAGATTTAAAGTACATGTACTTCATTGAGAAATCAACACAAGACATAAAGTACATGTACTACATTGCGAGCTCGACACAAGACATAAATTACATGTACTTTGCGAAGTCCATAAGGATTCATTAACGGTGAATGAGGTCCGGAAGTCCACCAGACCACCAAGTAATGAAAAGACTTCCGCTGTCATTGTGGCCTCCATTTAATACCCAGAATTCCCCAGCGACCCAGTTCCAGTAATGAACATGGCCGCTTGTTGACATAGTCTTTTGACATCGTCCGACCGCGCATTGAGACGTGTCGCTATTTTGTCCATAAATTTTGGCCCTTCCATTTTTTCTGTTTCCGGTCTAACTCCATTAATTCCAACTCATTAACAGAACTAACACAAACATGAGTTATTCGGAGCATGGAACTAGTTCTTTCGACCGTTGTTTTGGTTTGATGAATTGAGAGCAGAGAGCAGATGTGCAGAGAGCAGCTATCCAGGGAGCAGAGAGCCAAACAGCAGCAGAAAGCAGCTATCCAGAGAGCAGAGAGCCAAACAGCATAGAGCCAGAGGGCAGAGCGTTAGTGAGCAGAGAGACAGAGAGACAGAACCCACCAGCAGAGAGCCAGAGGGCAGAGCGTTAGTGAGCAGAGAGACAGAACCACCCAGCAGAGAGCCAGATGGCTAGAGAGCAGAGAGACAGAGAGCAACCCAGCAGAGAGACAGAGAGCAACCCAGCAGAGAGCCAGAGGGCAGAGGGCTAGAGAGCAGAGAGACAGAGAACAACCCAGCAGAGAGCCAGAGGGCAGAGGGCTAGAGAGCAGAGAGAAAGAACCACCCAGCAGAGAGCCAGATGGCTAGAGAGCAGAGAGACAGAGAGCAACCCAGCAGAGAGACAGAGAGCAACCCAGCAGAGAGCCAGGTAACATAGAGTAGAGTGCCACGGAGCAAGAGAGCAGATATCCAGAGAGCAAAGAGTCAAAGAGAGAGAACCAGAGACCCACGACTGTACTGGGATGGAAGTAGCAAACAACGTGTACGTCTCTTGCAGCATCTCTAGTGTCTCCCATACCTCCGGTACGTCTACCTTATTTATAGTTAGGGGTGAGATGTTTCCAGACTGGAACCTTTACACTCGAATAGCGGTTCTCGATCTGTGGGTCGAACGAATCATACACATGTTTATGAAGTTGCAACGAAAATAATTTTATGGCTGGGGGGTCACCACAGCATGAGGAACTGTAGTAAAGGGTCGCGGCGTCAGGAAGGCTGAGAACCACTCGCCTAGAAGGGAACATTGAAATCTCTTTTAAAAACATAATGGTAAGTTCAAGAGAAGCAACGGCTGTACGATGGCACGAAAAAAGACACACTAAGCAAAACAAAACAAACAAACACACACACACACACACACACAACAAACAAACAGAAAAACAAGGATAGGTTAATTAGTGTTGACAGCACACAAAAAAAGAGGGAGACAAGACCTGCGATACAACTTTGGGTTGAGCCAAATTTGAGTTCATAAGGTCTACAAGGTGTTCAAAGGTCTAGACGTGGGGTGGGCTGCTATAACAATGGTCAACAAGGTGCTCTAGGTCTAGACGTGGGGTGGGCTGCTATAACAATGGTCTACAAGGTGCTCTAGGTCTAGACGCAGGCTGGGCTTCTATAACAAAGGTCTACAAGGAGCTCAAGGTCTAGACGTGGGGTGGGCTGCTATAACAATGGTCTACAAGGTGCTCTAGGTCTAGACGTGGGGTGGGCTGCTATTACAATGGTCTACATGGAGCTCAAGGTCTAGACGTGGGGTGGGCTGCTATTACAATGGTCTACATGGAGCTCAAGGTCTAGACGTGGGGTGGGCTGCTATTACAATGGTCTACATGGAGCTCAAGGTCTAGACGTGGGGTGGGCTGCTATTACAATGGTCAACAAGGTGCTCTAGGTCTAGACGCGGGGTGGGCTTCTATAACAAAGGTCTACAAGGAGCTCAAGGTCTAGACGTGGGGTGGGCTGCTATAACAATGAACAAAAAGAACACGCTTGCAAAGTGAATACTGATTTATTGAAACAATTTTTAAAAATGTTAACAACAGAGATTAAATGGCTGTTAAAATTTTTGTATCTGCATCTTTGAATTGTCTTGTGCCTGGGTCATCTGGGAAAGGTGCGCCGTGAGGGGGGAAGAATGAATCACACCATGACAAATAAATCCTTATATACATCTAAATTTTAAATGGTATTCCCCCCGTCCCCTTAAATGGCACTCCCCGCCCCACCACCTGGGGTTCCTATAAATGACATTCCCGCTCCCACCCCCGGGTCCCTATAAATGACGTTCCTATAAATGACATTCCCGTCTCGCCCCCGTTGTCAAAAGACAGTAACCATGAGGCATGTGGGTCAATTTCAAAACATGCATTACATATTTTATCGTTCACTTGAAAGAGAACAATCTCCCTTTGATGACATCACGATGGCGCAACATAGCGACCGGACTACCAGACAGTTCCAGCAGACTAAGCCATTAGTTCCCTGGCACAGGTCCACGACGGCTGGGCGTAAAAAAAACTACAAAATGTGGAACCATCACCAATAATCTTTAAATTGTCGTCTGGTGCTCCGGGGAAGTGATCGCACAGAGGCTGCGCGCGACTTGCTCCATTAGGTTACGTGGTGTGAACAGGTTGGATGTTAGCTCGGGTTGATTGGCTGACCTTTCGGGCTCGGGCAGTTCACTCGGGGCATCCGCCATCGTCTCGTAGGAGGCGTAAATCGGAGTAGTCGCGAAACATTTGCAAACGAATCCGCGTATTCGACTCCGTCTCCGGAACGTATGGTCACGCAACGGTTGATTTATTAATTTTTTCAGCCTAAAAATAAACTGGAAAACAAACGAAAGAATCAGTTATTATTGATTTTCGGAATATCTTATTCTGGAATAGTCCACCGTGTTTAGGAAAGGTGTATATTTAAATTATATTGTGTTAGATTATCTGGCGAGTACTAAGATGATGTTACGATCCTGGTCGAACGGCAGCCGTGTGGTCTATTAGGAGGAGATACTATGACCTTTAAGAAGATTGGTTTCCTATGGGATTGATTTCCGAGCTTATTGGTGGTGATGGCCGAAAGGGGGTTGGGGGATGGGGTTGAGGTGAGGCCCGGTTGGGGGGGGGGGCTGGTCACGCTCAAGAAATTGAAGTAGCACTGGGCGGAGTTTTTTTTTGTTAAAGGGAGAGGGTAGAGGTGGCGAGGGAGAAGAAACAAAGAGGTAGACAAACAAAGGGGACGTGAGAAATTCTAATGAGAAGTTCAGATGACGAGTTTAGATGAGGTTCCAATGAGAAGTTCAGATGACGAGTTTAGATGAGAAGTTCCAATGAGAAGTTCAGATGAGAAGTTCAGATGACGAGTTTAGATGAGAAGTTCCAATGAGAAGTTCAGATGAGAAGTTCCAATGAGAAATTCAGATGAGACGTTCAGATGACGAGTTTAGATGAGAAGTTCAAATGAGAAGTTCAGATGAGAAGTTCAGATGAGGAGTTTAGATGAGAAGTTCAGATGAGAAGTTCAGATGAGAAATTCAGATGAGAGGTAACGGGTTAAAAAGTTAGAAGAAAAATTAAACAAACCGCATCTAGAGCAGATCAAAGAGCGGAGCAAAGAGCGGCTGCTTAGGTTACACGAAACTGATTTATTTTATTTTTTAAACTGAGCAGCACCTTCCATAAAATGAATTTCAGTAAGCAACTTTTGTCAAGAAATATGAAACTGTAATATCAAGAAATATGAAACTGAAATGTCAAGAAATATGGAACTGAAATGTCAAGGAATATGAAATTGAAATGTCAAGAAATATGAAACAGTAATGTCAAGAAATATGAAACTGAAATGTCAAGAAATATGAAATTGAAATGTCAAGAAATATGAAACTATAATGTCAAGAAATATGAAACTGAAATGTCAAACAATATGAAACTGAAATGTCAAGAAATTTTAAATTGAAATGTCAAACAATATGAAACTGTAATGTCAAGAAATATGAAACTGAAATGTCAAACAATATGAAACTGAAATGTCAAGAAATATGAAACTATAATGTCAAGCAATATGAAACTGCAATGTTAACAAATATGAAACTGCAATGTCAAAAAATATGAAACTGTAATGTCCTTGACCTTGATTTGTTTTTCTTAAACAAAAGCACGTGTCCACCACTCGTATTAAACGATCTCGTACTATTGCATACTCTCTACAACTTGTTGCTAATGAGAAGATAATGGTTGGAAGGTCATAACACTCTAATCATGCTGTCTACGTCAGCGGTTAATGTGTTCCAAGGGGAGAGCACTTTGGCAACTTGTACTCTTGGGGTTTTATGGTCAAGGGAGATAACGTTCCCCCCCCCCACCCTCTCAATAAATGTTTTTTGAAGATGTTTCATGATAGGTTTATTTGTTTAACGCCATCTTGTTCTCGTTATAAGAGGAGAGAACTCTGATTGATGACCTTCTAGGATGGCTGTAGTTATGACGCGATGGTGTGAGCCTGCACCACACCTGAAGTGAGATCTTGAGCTTAATGTGATAATGACAATGTGGACAGTGAGAGATTGAGCTTAGGGTGATAATGACAATGTGGACAGTGAGAGATTGAGCTTAAGGTGATAATGACAATGTGGACAGTGAGAGATTGAGCTTAAGGTGATAATGACAATGTGGACAGTGAGAGATTGAGCTTAGGGTGATAATGACAATGTGGACAGTGAGAGATTGAGCTTAGGGTGATAATGACAATGTGGACAGTGAGAGATTGAGCTTAGGGTGATAATGACAATGTGGACAGTGAGAGATTGAGCTTAAGGTGATTATGACAATGTGGACAGTGAGAGATTGAGCTTAAGGTGATAATGACAATGTGGACAGTGAGAGATTGAGCTTAGGGTGATAATGACAATGTGGACAGTGAGAGATTGAGCTTAAGGTGATTATGGCAATGAGTTCTCATGATCCATGGACGATTGTTCAATTATCTTGTTTTATATTTGGGGACATCATTTTTATCATTTTTATAAGGGATACATTTTGTTTCGAAAAAAAAGAAAGAAAAGATTGTTTCGCAATTTTTAGTTTATTTATTTAAAAAAAAATTAAGTATATACCAGTACAGAAATGAAATAAGCACACTCTTATGTGCCCACACTCATTGTCCCAAGACACGCCCCTGTAGGAACAAACTCCAGTCCAGTGGTTACCAAATATTTTCTTATCCAGGTAATGACATGGTGACGCAATCGCTGGTAAGAGCCAAAATAAAGGTAAATACATTTGAGCTGACCACGCTTGGCTGACCACGCTTGGCTGATCACGCTTGGCTGACCACGCTTGGCTGACCACGCTTGGCTGACCACGCTTGGCTGACCACGCTTGGTTGACCACGCTTGGCTGACCACGCGTGGCTGACCACGCTTGGCTGACCACGCTTGGCTGACCACGCTTGGCTGATCACGCTTAGCTGACCACGCTTAGCTGACCACACTTAGCTGACCACGCTTAGCTGACCACGCTTAGCTGACCACACTTAGCTGACCACACTTAGCTGACCACACTTAGCTGACCACGCTTAGCTGACCACGCTTAGCTGACGACACTTAGCTGACGACACTTAGCTGACCACACTTAGCTGACCACACTTAGCTGACCACACTTAGCTGACCACACTTAGCTGACCACACTTAGCTGACCACACTTAGCTGACCACACTTAGCTGACCACGCTGAAATGATCGCGCAATTTTTTTCGACCAGCTCAAAATGACCTAAAATGATAGCCTCGACACTGAACACGTGACGCCGTCGCTTACCTCAGCCGATTCGAAATGGCTCCGCTGTCGACCTCGATCAATCCGCAAAGATCATGACCTCGTCCGCGAAGGTGGGACCTTGACCGGCCGACGCGCGTCCACAATCGAGCGCAGGTTCAGAAAACCTCACAGGTGCACGACGGAGCACCGACAGCAATTAGTTCTGAAGGGTAAGAAGGTCATTCATGTCTTAACCGTGACGTCGAAAGCAGGACGCCATCTTGTTTCAGGGTCTTGTGTTGTCGACAGTCAGAATTCTTTTGTTCCAGGTCGGCCAGGAATGTTAACGAGACTGGTAGATACGATCTTTGTATGTTGTTTCTTGTGGAAGCCAAACACGCAAGCAAAAAAATAAAATTGACGCCCCCCCCCCCTTTCCTTGCTCCTGCATCGACGTAACTGCATCTGAAGTATGGCTATAGTGTACGAATAGAGAACCACGCGTACACATAGGGAATCACGGGTACAAAAAGGGAACAACGCGTACACATATGGAACAACGCGTACACATAGGGAACAATGTGTACACAAAAGGGAACCATGCATACACATAGGGAAGCACGTGTACACATAAGGAACCACGTGTACAAATAGGGAACCATGTGAAAACACAGGGAACCACGTGTTCACATAGGGAACCACGTGTACACATATGGATTGAGATGAATGCCTAAACTTAAGACTCCAGATATCAGAGATACACATTTGGATTCAGGTGTACACATTGGGATAGAGATGTTCACATGGGTATTTTTATATGTACCCTTTGGTATTTAGATGTATACGTAGGGATTTGGATGTACACACAGGCATTCGGGTGTGCACAGAGATACAGATGCACACATGGAGGTACAGATGTACACACATAGATTCAGGTGCAAATGCAGGGTTGCATACATACATATTGGTATGAAACGTACAATTACAGATTCAGATGTACTTATAGTGATACACAGGGAGGGTTTCCTTATGTGTACAGAGGTTTACATACGTACACAATGTGCATGGCCATCCATCGATCTAGAGCAGCGGTTCTCAACCTGTGTGTCGCAACGCCTAAGACCTTCTGAAAACACATATACTCCACATTTATAAAATATCAACGAAAATAATTTTATGCGTGGGGGGTCGCCACAACATGATAAATGTATTAAAGGGTCGCGGCGTCAGAAAGGTTGAGAACCACTGATCTAAAGGGATGGATACACATGTACAATAATGCAGAGGTGTACTTCAATCACAGTCAGTCGTACAATTCTGTTTAATTCAGGTAAATAACATTTGAACTCTCGTAAGGTGTTGACCTTTGAACTTTATGGATGCTGAGGGTGCCCCCCCCCCTCTGACCTTTACTGAAAGCTAATCCTTTTTTTTCTACCGGGAGCTCTTTCTCTTGACCTTTCTTCTTAACTATCATACTTTAGGGACAGCCTCGGTGACCTTTCAACCCAACCCTAAATATCCTTAGCGCTGATTAGAAGAAAAAAAATTATTAACTTACACAGTGCATTAAGTTACTAACAGTACGCACTTTGGTGAACATATTAAGTTACTAACAGTACGCACTTTGGTGAACAAATTAAGTTACTAACAGTACGCACTTTGGTGAACATATTAAGTTACTAACAGTACGCACTTTGGTGAACATATTAAGTTACTAACAGTACGCACTTTGGTGAACATATTAAGTTACTAACAGTACGCACTTTGGTGAACATATTAAGTTACTAACAGTACGCACTTTGGTGAACATATTAAGTTACTAACAGTACGCACTTTGGTGAACATATTAAGTTACTAACAGTACGCACTTTGGTGAACATTTCAAAGCATTTTGTAACATATAAACATACTACAGGTGTATAGAGCGTAGAGAATGGTTTAACAATACACCAGGATCAACTTTCTAGCTCAAGTGGTTCAAAAGTACTTATTATTAATATTTACATCATTAATATTACATGAATATTATAAAAGCAAGGGTTCCCAAACTTTTGGAACGGTGTCATATCGAAATAAACTTCATACAATGACTGTACCACCCTGTGCATATTTCATATTTGCGACTTCAGATCTATATGTCGTTGTGTTAATGTAACTTTAAAATATCACTGGTTACCACCTATATTTTAGAACAACCGTTATAAATAAAAGATGTATTGATAAATATAGTGCGACAAATCCAGTAGTGGCTCTTTCCTAACTCCAGCACTTGACAAAGTGTCTAAACCCTAGGTCTATCTTCGACCACTACATCTTCATCTGTTACTTCAGACAGACCGTCCAAACTCAACTGTCTATGTCACAAAGAGTTGTATCTTATACACTATTTTCTACTTCCGTACGTGGCCCAGGAATGCTATCTATATTATATTATCACATCTCTGTCCTTTCATTTCTCCATAGGTGGCCCAGGAATGCTATCTATATATTATCACATCTCTGTCCTTTCATTTCTCCAAAGATGGCCCAGGAATGCTATCTATATATTATCACATCTCTGTCCTTTCATTTCTTCATATGAGGCCAAGAAATGCTCTCTATTAACACAACCCGGCCCCTTCATTTCCGGTCAAAGAGGAACCTCCGTCGTTAACTCCAAAATTATCATGAGACGTCTGGAAGGCCCAAAACATAATATAATAGAAAGAAACAAGCCCCCCTCCTCTATCGCAAAGATGTGAGAATCTCTTAACTTTAACACCGCTAACAATTCCCTCCCCCGAAATCCCAGCAATTTCCGTCCGCCCCTGTAAGTTACCTGGACAACGACGGAGCTCTGCTCTGTACCCCCGCCCCCGTCATTTTTGAAAAGGTACTAACTAGGGTTCAACTTACCACAGTTTGAGAAGGTCTAAATAATAGAATGGATTATATTACAAGTCAGTTACTAAGGAAAACTATTTTTTATTAACCATTTAGACATATTTAATCTGTAAAATCATAACGGTACCTAACAGGAAAGAACATACCATCTGCCGACCACTGCCGACCACTGCCGACCACCATTCGCACTAATTAAAGCACCTTCCAGCAAATATTCAGTTCCATATGTTGAGAAATATCAGATTAAAATAATGAGATGTTGTAGTCGGACAAAAGGAGAATGAGGAGAAGTTGTAATCGGAAAAAGGAGAATAAGGAGAAGTTGTAGTCGGACAAAAAGAGAATCATGAGATGTTTTAGTAGGACAAAAGGAAAATAATGAGATGTTTTAGTCGGACAATAGGAGAATAATGAGATTTTTTAGTCAGACAATAGGAGAATAATGAGATTTTTTAGTCAGACAATAGGAGAATAATGAGATTTTTAGTCGGACAAAAGGAAAATAATGCGATGTTTTAGTCGGACAATAGGAAAATAAACGAATGGTAAGATGCACTTTCTGGGATGATGGCTAATATTGAGCAGACGAGACACAAACAAATGGCTGGGCGTATCAAGAAATGTGCGGGCACCAGTGATTGTCGTGGAGAAGATGGCGGCCGCAGGTGTCTTCTGACAAGCGATTTTTGCCGCAATCGTCTGCGTTGTATCAATTATAAAAAACGTTCTGGGATGCTGGGTGGCCGAGTGGTTTGATCTGAGTCAGTCCCAAGCTGATGGCCTGGAGTTCAATCCGCAGACAAGCAGAAACAAATCCGGAGATGGAGACGACACAACGACAATTCCTGTCTTGACAATTATGTCCAAATCTTACATGTCGATAAACATTTCTCTATACATTAAAATTGGTAAATTCTCGTTTTAGCATTACACGAGAAAAGTCAGGGACTGGTTAAAAAAATAGAAAATTAGAAATAAAATTTGATCCTAAATGTTAAAACAATCATTAATAACGGTACAACATAACGGTACAACATAACGGTACAACATAACGGTACAAGAAATTCTGTAAATTTCAACAAAATAACTTTAAAACATAGTAATTTTTAAAATTTCTAAATGCCTCCGGGGGCCGCATAATGTCAATTGCCGGGCCGCAGTTTGCCCACCCCTGCTTTAGACTAACCAAAAGCTAATCTAACGAGGGGAAAAAATGTGCCGCAGACAGTGGCGTAGATAGGTTAGGGCGCCGTCGGTGGCGCAGGGCAAGGTTGTAGTGCCTCAAAGGTAAGGGGAGTAATGTTCACATTGAAGCACTCACATACACACATCTCGGGGTTGTATCACGTGACACAGAGTTCATCAATGGGTCTAGCTTGGCCTAAAAAAGATAGCACCTGTGACATACACCGTGATAAGAATCCCCGACTCACCTGAGGTGGCTCACAAGTAGGCATACAGGAATCTTGGATCGGAGGTGGGTCTGGGAAATATGGGAGGTGGGTCTATGAAATATGGGAGGTGGGTCTGTGAAATGTGGGAGGTGGGTCGGTGAAATATGGGAGGTGGGTAGGTAAAATGTAAGAGGTGGGTAGGTGAATTTAAGAGGTGGGTAGGTGAAATATGGGAGGTGGGTCAATGAGTAAGTATATTTCCCCCACCCCCGCCCACCCTTAAAAGCTCCGTGAGACGCGAACGCTATCCTATATAATGATAACACAATGCACTTCCAAATATTACACTAGAACGCTCTTATTACTAGCTATCCACTTCACATAAAGTAGCCCTACATGTCACTTAATACGAGCTATCCACGTCACTCAAACTAGCCCTACATGTCATCTAAACTAGCCCTACATGTCATCTAAACTAGCCCTACATGTAACCTAAACTAGCCCTACACCCTAAATTAGTCATACACGTCACCTAAACTAGCCCTACACGTCACCTAAACTAGCCCTACACGTCACCTAAACTTGCCCTACACGTCACCTAAACTAGCCCCACACGTCACCTAAACTAGAACCACACTTTAAATTAGTCATACACGTCACCTAAACTAGCCCTACACGTCACCTAAACTAGCCCTACACGTCACCTAAACTAGTCCTACACGTCACCTAAACTAGCCCCACACGTCACCTAAACTAGCCCTACACGTCACCTAAACTAGCCCTACACCCTAAATTAGTCATACACGTCACCTAAACTAGCCCTACACGTCACCTAAACTAGCCCTACACGTCAACTAAACTAGCCCTTCACGTCACCTAAACTAGCCCTTCACGTCACCTAAACTAGCCCTACACCCTAAATTAGTCATACACGTCACCTAAACTAGCCCTACACGTCACCTAAACTAGCCCTACACGTCACCTAAACTAGCCCTACACGTCACCTAAACTAGCCCCACACGTCACCTAAACTAGCCCTACACGTCACCTAAACTAGCACTACACGTCACCTAAACTAGCCCTACACGTCACCTAAACTTGCCCTACACGTCACCTAAACTAGCCCTACACGTCACCTAAACTAGCCCTACACGTCACCTAAACTAGCCCCACACGTCTCCTAAACTAGCCCTACACGTCACCTAAACTAGCCCTACATGTCACCTAAACTAGCCCTACACGTCACCTAAACTAGCCCTACACGTCACCTAAACTAGCCCTACACGTCACCTAAACTAGCCCTAAACGTCTCCTAAACTAGCCCTCCACGTCACCTAAACTAACCCTTCACGTCACCTAAACTAGCCCCACACTTTAAATTAGTCATACACGTCACCTAAACTAGCCCTACACGTCACCTAAACTAGCCCTACACGTCTCCTAAACTAGCCCTACACGTCACTTAAACTAGCCCTACACGTCACCTAAACTAGCCCTACACGTCACCTAAACTAGCCCTTCACGTCACCTAAACTAGCCCTACACGTCACCTAAACTAGCCCTACACGTCACCTAAACTAGCCCTTCACGTCACCTAAACTAGCCCTACACGTCACCTAAACTAGCCCTACACGTCACCTAAACTAGCCCCACACTTTAAATTAGTCATACACGTCACCTAAACTTGCCCTACACCCTAAATTAGTCATACACGTCACCTAAACTAGCCCCACAGGTCTCCTAATTTAGCCTTCCACAGCCTACATGCCACATAAACTAATCTTGTGTAGCATAAACTCGATCCTAGCATAACGCTAAAGACAGCTCTGAATCCAAACCTCATAATTAGAAACCTTATAATGTTGTTTTTGTTGCCTCGAGGACAAAAGTCTATTTATAAAAATACTGGTGGGGTCACTCTATCTCATGGGAGTTTATGTTCTTTATGGCAACACAGTCAGCCAGAGTTTTCATTTTAGAAAAAAACGTTGTTTCGAACACAGCAAATCTAATAGGTCATTTTAATCAACAATCATTTCTCTTTCGGATAGTACGTAATAATTTCCATTCAGTTATTTCATATTTTAGTTATTTACATGGAATGAGGGTTTAGGGCATGATCTCAGGATGCTAACAAAAAAAAAAAAAAGATAAAGGGGTTGAGAACAACACTAGGTCACATGACAACGTATTAAATAAATAATAACCGCTCCCTATGAAGATTTTAAATAATGAGCTACTCCCTACATTCAGTATTTCCGTGTGAATGTTGCTTTGGCTGTTTCTGTGAATATTTTTTTTACAAATTTGAACAGAGTTTTGTGATTAAAGTTGTCTTTTAAATAAACAATGACCAGTGGTCGAATGTATTGACCTTCCAAGCCCAAAAATCTTAAATTTTGTGGCAATCCATTTTAAAAGGAAAATACAATTTTAGGAAAAGTCTCACAAAATAATGTAAACAAAAGTTGTTTGTGCCTTTGCAATGCGAAGTATAGGGGCGGACAACTCCGACATAGGAGACCTTTTTTTGGTGTAACGGAATTACTTAAACCAGTGTGGGAAAGTAGCCACAGAGCTATAAAGAAAACACTGCATCAAGAAGGTAAGAAAATATTACGTGTTCCGTAAAGTTTTACACAACAAAAAAAAAAAGAGACACTTGTGACAGCTGTTGGCCAGTTGCTGTCCATGATCATTGCCAGATTGTGCTGAAATGGTGCAAACCTACTCTCAGATGTAGGGAGTAGTTTAAATTTAAATGTATTTTTTTCAAATTGTCATGAGGTTCAAATTACTAGATTCTTTTATACCCTTAGACATATTTACTCAAACCACAAACGGAGCGATGCATATTATTTCACATACATCTAGTTGTTGTTTTTTTTTTTTTTTTTTTGGGGGGGGGGGGGGAGGGGTGTGTGTTAAAATCCAGTTTTCTGGTTTGTGGAGTTGTCTTACCTAACAAGGAACTCAATTTTTGACAAATTTAAATATAGTTTATTCGAATTTTTACCCCCCCCCCCCCAAACACACACATTATTTCCACCCCTCCCCATAACACGCATATCAGTTCCACCCTCTCCCTAAAAAACGCATATCAAATCCACCCCCTTCCCAAAACACACATATGAGTTCCACCCCTCACCAAAACACACACATCATTTCCACCCCTCACCAAAACACACACATCATTTCCACCCCACACCAAAACACACACATCATTTCCACCCCTCACCAAAACACACACATTATTTCCACCCCCTCACCAAAACGCACACATCATTTCCACCCCTCACCAAAAACACACATCATTTCCACCCCCCCTCACCAAAACACACACATCATTTCCACCCCTCACCAAAACACACACATCATTTCCACCCCTCCCTAAAAACATACACATCATTTCCACCCCTCACCAAAACACACACATCATTTCCACCCCTCACCAAAACACACACATCATTTCCACCCCCTCCCCAAAACATACACATCATTTCCACCCCTCACCAAAACACGAACATCATTTCCACCCCTCCCCTAAACACACAATATCTTCTCAGAGATATTATATATTTTAAACATAAGTTTTTATTTTCTCTCTTCAGTTCGATGCTTTCCCCTACCCATCATTCTCTCCCTTTCTTCTCAGAACTAACCTCTCTGTGCGGCCCACCGTCTATTACATAACTGTCACATAGGGGTGTTCTAACCGTCTATTACATAACTGTCACATAGGGGTGTTCTAACCGTCTATTACATAACTGTCACATAGGGGTGGTCTAGCCGTCTATTACATAACTGTCACATAGGGGTGTTCTAACCGTCTATTACATAACTGTCACATAGGGGTGTTCTAACCGTCTATTACATAACTGTCACATAGGGGTGTTCTAACCGTCTATTACATAACTGTCACATAGGGGTGTTCTAACCGTCTATTACATAACTGTCACATAGGGGTGTTCTAACCATCTATTACATAACTGTCACATAGGGGTGTTCTAACCGTCTATTACATAACTGTCACATAGGGGTGTTCTAGTATCTTACAATATAATCCCGAGTGGATGGTGCCCGTCCCGGTGCACAGAGTGATAAGCTTACATTCGCTGCTTTCCACGTCGTACGCAGCAAATGCACTCAAATACACACAAATGTACACAAATGCACACACAAGAACACAAGTGCACACAAAAGGACACATTTTCCAATAAAATTCTTCTTTATTTATGCAAGTATTTCTAAAAATTATTTAAGCAACTCTCTAAACGAGTCAATACACAACTAAGTATTGGTGGATATATGGAGCAACTAAGTATCGGTGGATATATGGAGCAGCTAAGTATCGGTGGATATATGGAGCAACTAAGTATCTAAGGATATATGGAGCAACTAAGTATTGGTGGATACATGGAGCAGTTAAGCATTGGTGTATATATGCAGCAGCAAAGAATTGTTGGATATATGGAGCGCAGTAGGCGGTTATTATTATTGATCATGCATGCTCTTCCCCTGTGCTACATGCGCAACAACGGGGGTGCGTTGTCCCAGCTAGTTAAGAAATGTTACATGCACAAACGCGGGGGTGCATTGTCCCAGCTAGTTAAGAAATGTTACATGCACAACAACGGAGGTGCGTTGTCCTAGCCAGTTAAGAAATGTTACATGCACAACAACGGGGGTGCGTTGTCCCAGCTAGTTAAGAAATGTTACATGCGCAACAACGGGGGTGCGTTGTCCCAGCCAGTTAAGAAACGTACATGCACAACAACGTGGGTGCGTTGTCCCAGCTAGTTAAGAAATGTTACATGCGCAACAATGGGGGTGCGTTGTCCCAGCTAGTTATAAAATCACCGTTAAAAGGTTTTTCGCACAAATCCTTTGTACACAGATCAATTTGGGGTGGGGGGGGGGGTGTTAAAAATTGGACAAAACATGCGTACCAATAGCGCACGTTATAAGAATCCCAAATAGTGCCCCCCCCCCTCACAAAGGCTCGCAACCGCACAATTTTTTTTTTCACGCCCTGGCACTAAATTGATATTCTCATGTCACGCCCGCTTTCACACCGCAGATTTATTTGAGCAAATATTTTAGAAAAACAAAAGAAAATATTAGGCACCAAACGCAGGCGCGGCATTAAAAGAAGAAAAAAGAAAAGAATCTCAAATAGCGCAGTTATCGGGAATTTCCCCTCATGTTCCTCTTGAAAAACAGGAAAACCCTGATTTTTGGAGGTTTTTGGGGTTGGGTGTGGGGCTGAAAAATTAAAACAAACTGTTGTCATCGGCAACGAGTTCATGTGCCAAGTTTCAGCTCGATCGGTTGACGGAAAGTGGGTCAATTATCCTTCCAAAAATTTTTCCAGTCCGCCAGCTATCCAGCCACGAATAAAAGTGAAGTTAATATAAGTAATTTAAAAAAAAAGCAAGCAGCATCTCAGTGCAAACCTTCTCAGTCTTTTGGGATCTCAGTGCAAACCTTCTCAGTCTTTTGTGATCTCAGGGCGAACCTTCTCAGACTTTTGTGATCTCAGTGCAAACCTTCTCCGTCTTTTGGGATCTCAGTGCAAACCTTCTCAGACTTTTGGGATCTCAGTGCAAACCTTCTCAGTATTTTGGGATCTCAGTGCAAACCTTTTCAGTCTTTTCGGATCTCAGTGCAAACCTTCTCTGTCTTTTGGGATCTCAGTGCAAACCTTCTCGGTCTTTTGGGATCTCAGTGAAAACCTTCTCAGTCTTTTGTGATCTCAGTGCAAACCTTCTCAGTCTTTTGTGATCTCAGTGCAAACCTTCTCAGTCTTTTGTGATTTCAGTGCAAATCTTCTCAGTGTAAACCTTTTCAGTCTTTTGGGATCTCAGTGCAAACCATCTCAGTGCAAACCTTCTCAGTCTTTTGTGATCTCAGTGCAAACCTTCTCAGTGCAAACCTTCTCAGTCTTTTGTGATCTCAGTTCAAACCTTCTCAGTTTTTTTTTATCTCAGTGCAAACCTTCTCAGTGCAAACCTTCTCAGTGCAAACCTTATCAGCCTTTTGTGATCTCAGTGCAAACCTTCTCAGTCTTTGTGATCTCAGTGCAAACCTTCTCAGTCTTTTGGGATCTCAGTGCAAACCTTATCAGCCTTTTGTGATCTCAGTGCAAACCTTCTCAGTCTTTTGGGATCTCAGTGCAAACCTTCTCAGTCTTTTGGGATCTCAGTGCAAACCTTCTCAGCCTTTTGGGATCTCAGTGCAAACCTTCTCAGTCTTTTTGGGCTGTTTTGTTCGCTCTAAAATTGGAATCGCATTATGACTGTTACAAAGAGATTTTTAATTCTTTCTTTTTTTTTAAGTCCCATCTCTCACTTACCCATTTCATAGAAATTTCACAACCTTAACTTTAGTAGTCTCTCTCTCTCTCTCCCCCTCTCTCTCTCTCATTCCAGTGGCGCAGGAAGTGGGCTGCTTTAGTTGGGGGGAGGGGGCGGTCTGTCTCGGTTGGCACTCTTTATGGAGTTGTGGCATTTTCGACCAACTCTGGATATATTTGTTTTTCGTTTAAAGGGGTGGCAAAAAGCTTGCCCCAGCTACGACATTATTTCACTCCTATCTTCTAGGCGAGTGGGTCTCAAAGTCGCCCCCGTAAAGGACACATGTCCTCTGGAGAATAACACTCACCAGAAATGTCGAAATATTTCTTTTAAAAAGGACAATTTAAAAAAAAATTATTTTGGGATTGGCCTTTCTAACTTTCTTTTCTTTTAGAGCCAAATGAGGTCAGTGGGTTGCTGGTTTGAGGACCTTTCCCTACCCTTCTAACCGATCATTAGAGGGAAAAAACAACAACGCAATGTCAGGTCTTCCCCTCATACTTCACCCTCCCCACCTCACAGACCTTGAAGCATAAGCTGGTCATTGGGGACGGAATGGGAATAGAGATCGGTGCCTGGGAGGGAAAGCGGGAAGGGGTTGGAGGGAAAGAGGGAAGGGGTAGGAGTGATTGGGGGTGGGGAGGTACAATGAAACTTGGTAGTGGTGTCGGAATATCACATGACTGAGCAGACAAATTCAGCAATTACAGGAGGTCATGGAGGAAATGGTCTGAGTTATGTCTTTGTTGTCTGTCTGATTATGTCCTTGTTGTCTGTCTGATTATGTCTTTGTTGTCTGTCTGAGTTATGGCAATGTTTGCTGTGTTAGTTAAGGCAATGATGTCTGTCCGATTTATGTCCGTGTTGTCTGTCTGATTTATGTCAGTGTTGTCTGTCTGGTCGATGTCTTTGTTGTCTGATTGATTTATGGCAATGCTGTCTGTCTGGCTGGTGTCAATGTTGTCTTAATCAGTTGTGGCAATGTTGTCCAATAAATTTATGTCAGTGTTGTCTGTCAGGGCAATGTTGTCTGTATGAGGTATGGCAATGTTGTCTGTCTGTCTTGTGTCAATGTTGTCTTTCGGAGCTATGACGTTGTCTTTCTGAGTTAAAACAATATTGTCTGTAACAGTTAGAGCAGTTGTGTTTGTCTGTGTTATGTCAATGTTGTCTGTATGAGTTAGGGCAATGTTGTCTTTCTGAGTTATGGCCTTTTTATCTGTTTTAGCTCCATATTTTGAACCACATTCTATTTTTAGAAATGTGTCCGTAAATGTTGTGGAGATTCTTAACATTTGGTCAGTATTTCATGGCATTCATTTGAAGACCCTGGTCGTGATACAATCAAACAGAACTCTGGTCAGTATTTCATGGCATTCATTTGAAGACCCTGGTCGTGATACAATCAAACAGAACTCTGGTCAGTATTTCATGGCATTCATTTGAAGACCCTGGTCATGATACAATCAAACAGAACTCTGGTCAGTATTTCATTGCATTCATTTGAAGACCCTGGTCGTGATACAATCAAACAGAACTCTGGTCAGTATTTCATGGCATTCATTTGAAGACCCTGGTCATGATACAATCAAACAGAACTATGGTCAGTATTTCATTGCATTCATTTGAAGACCCTGGTCATGATACAATAAAATAGAACTCTGGTCAGTATTTCATGGCATTCATTTGAAGACCCTGGTCATGATACAATCAAACAGAACTCTGGTCAGTATTTCATGGCATTCATTTGAAGACCCTGGTCATGATACAATCAAACAGAACTCTGGTCAGTATTTCATGGCATTCATTTGAAGACCCTGGTCATGATACAATCAAACAGAACTTTTCTCCGGGACTTCCACGTGGTGCTTCTGGTCAACACATACACTTCCACTTTCATCTGTCATTCTGGTCAGCACATACAATTCCACTTTCATCTGTCATTCTGATCAGCACATACACTTCTACTTTCATCTGTCATTCTGGTCAGCACATACAATTCCACTTTCATCTGTCATTCTGGTCAGCACATACAATTCCACTTTCATCTGTCATTCTGGTCAGCACATACAATTCCACTTTCATCTGTCATTCTGGTCAGCACATACAATTCCACTTTCATCTGTCATTCTGGTCAGCACATACAATTCTCCTGGAGTTGTGTTGACGTCAGGGGCCGGCATTAACACAGACAGCGAGCCTGCTGGCAAACATGGACACAAAAGATCATGTTTGTTGACATTGGTGGTCTCTGTTTCCCGGTACCGGTGCCACCTGGTCTCTGACAGGTGGGCGGCTGGAAGGCCAGGTCGATGACGTCAGGCGAGTCGGAAGCCCGAACGGTTTGGCGTAAACCAAGGGGACTTAAATAGACTCGATTAAAACCACGATTTTTAGATACCATTTTATTTATTGGAGAGGTGCGGGGGAGTGGATGTGTGGGGGAGTGGAGGTGTGGGGGATGGAGGGCGGGGGTGAAGGTCGCTGCCATCTTGTGTAGACTAAAACGTTTTCTTTGCAAAAATAAAATAAAAATATTTCAGGAGACCAATTGCAAACCCAGCTAAGTAACTTCTTTTTGATGTAGGGAAAAATGAGTTTTTGTAAATTAATTTATATGGCGAATATAGCATTTATACATTTTTAAATGATGATTTATAGACTTATTTAAAGCTTTTTAAATATTAAAATAGAAAGAAATACTGTAGATTGTCACTTAATTAACAAGCCAAGATAGATAACTCGTGTTTTTTTTTTTTAAATTAGCTTTGCAGGTTTTGCAATTGGTCTCCTCATTTAAACACGAAATACGGAGAGGCGATTCGTGGGGGGTGGGGGGGGGGGGGTGGAGAAACAGGGGACAAGTGGTGTTCAAAAAGAAATTGTCTGTCAAGATCGGCGTATCTGGGGTTGCCGCCCGGGACGAACTAACCCCCCACACACACACACTCACATAATTTATATACTATTTTGACTATATACATATACCCCCAAACATGGCCGGATTAAGCCATTTTAGTGCCCAAGGCACAAACCAACATGGGTGCCCCCTACTGCCCGGGGCCCCTGATCTTTCACTGACCGTGACCGCTGGTATGTTCAATATTATTCAAAGAAAACAGTTGTTAACAAACATGTTTGTAGTTTGTATTACTATCACTTACATAAAACCTACAATAAAGTATTTCGGTATTAAAATTAATAGTTAATAAATTTTGAAATAATAATAGACAAAAATACTTTATTTTTTATCAGATGAAAAAATCAAAAAGATTTTGTCATTTACATTTTAAAGATGTTGTCTCTAACTATTACTTTGTATAATCCTCCATGATTGAACGTGTTGTTTTCCAATTTTGATGCAGGAAACTTGTGGCGAATATATGAATGAAACTGTTGTAGTTCAGTACATAAATTATTGTTCAGATCTTGAGAATAAGCATTTATTAGTTCTTCACAACACTGAGATGTTTGTGATAATGATACATCGACCAAACAAGAAAATCGAACTGCTACATCATTCTACACCTAGTGGTATTATTTTTGCAGCTTCTTCAAATCTTTCAAATTCATCCCTAGATTTATGCAAATGATCTGCTAGTGAAGAATACAAATCAGCACACGTTTTCAAGTTCACATGCTCATTTTGTGTCTATTACTAAGGGGTTCCCGGTCGAATTAATCAATTAATGTTATTATTTTAATATTATTTATTGAAAATATAAAAATGGTTTCATTTTTTTTTTATAAAACTTCACAAAAATTGTTAAAATTCGAATACGACCGCATTATGTATTTACAAGCGAGTGAGTCCGCATTTTGCTCAATACCATTTACCAGGAGTTTTAAAAAAAAAATGTATGCCCTTAATTTTTAAGATTTCAAGATTGTACCAAACTTGAATGTGAATTTTTATTATAATGTATTTCTTCATTTTCATAGCACTTGTTCAATTTTCAGTTGTTTCTGGACTTAAATTTGTTTAAAAAGAATAAATTTCTTGAGGACTTGTGGTGCCCCCAAACGCTTGGTGCCCAAGGCACGTGCCTTGTTTGCCTAGAGGTTAATCCGGCCCTGCCCCCAAAGCAGTGGCGTATAAAGGGTTAGTGTTACCCATGGTGGACCAATTTTTTTCAAAAAGTCCTTCACAGAATGAACCGTTTTGTTTTTGTGTATAGAAGACACAATCATCTGACAAACAATCGGCAGAAGCGGCACTGAGCACGAGCACGAAGCACATACCGTCAGAGATTGTTCTCGACAATCGACTTGGATCAATGCAAGCGGTGCACGGGTTCGAGATCTAATGAATAAATTCTCTTTGATAGCATCAAAGAGGACCAACTCTTAAAGATAAAACCTCAATCTTAGGGGCATCTGCTTAGTACGTACGAGCTTGGGGGATGGGTGGGGGGCGTCGATTATGGAGATTGTGCATTTGTATGGCCCCGGGACAGGCAGGGGGGGGGGAGGGGTCTCAGTAGAAAGTATGTACATACTTATCATAATTATTATATAGTATTTAAAAATTCCCCAATTTTCACCATGAAACAATGACAGTCTAAATAAAGCATATTTGTATCTGGGATGCTGCAAAAATATCGCGCCGCGTTGTGTAGGAATTGTCATCATGTTATCCATGTATTTTCACAAACGAACTCGCCAGATAAAAGAACTTCCCATCTACTAAAGAACTTCCCATCTACTAAAGAACTTCCCATCTAATAAAGAATTTCCCATCTACTAAAGAACTTCCCATCTACTAAATAACTTCCCATCTACTAAATAACTTCCCATCTACTAAAGAATTTCCCATCTACTAAAGAACTTCCCATCTACTAAATAATTTCCCATCTACTAAATAATTTCCCATCTACTAAATAATTTCCCATCTACTAAAGAACTTCCCATCTACTACATAACTTCCCATCTACTAAATAACTTCTCATCTACTAAAGAACTTCCCATCTACTAAATAATTTCCCATCTACTAAATAATTTCCCATTTACTAAAGAACTTCCCATCTACTAAATAATTTCCCATCTACTAAATAACTCCCCATCTACTAAATAATTTCCCATCTACTAAATAACTTCCCATCTACTAAATAACTTCCCATCTACTAAAGAACTTCCCATCTACTAAATAACTTCCCATCTACCAAATAACTTCCCATCTACTAAATAACTTCCCATCTACTAAATAATTTCCCATCTACTAAAGAACTTCCCATCTACTAAAGAACTTCACCAAATTCCCATCTACTAAAGAACTTCCCATTTACTAAAGAATTTCCCATCTACTAAAGAACTTCCCATCTACTAAAGAACTTCCCATCTACTAAAGAACTTCCCATCTACTAAAGAACTTCCCATCTACTAAATAATTTCCCATCTACTAAATAATTTCCCATTTATTAAAGAACTTCCCATCTACTAAATAATTTCCCATCTACTAAATAACTCCCCATCTACTAAATAATTTCCCATCTACTAAATAATTTTCCATCTACTAAATAATTTCCCATCTACTAAAGAACTTCCCATCTACTAAATAATTTCCCATCTTCTAAATAATTTCCCATCTACTAAATAACTTCCCATCTACTAAAGAACTTCCCATCTACTAAATAACTTCCCATCTACTAAATAACTTCCCATCTACTAAATAACTTCCCATCTACTAAATAATTTCCCATCTACTAAAGAACTTCCCATCTACTAAAGAACTTCACCAACTTCCCATCTACTAAAGAACTTCCCATTTACTAAAGAATTTCCCATCTACTACATAATTTCCCATCTACTAAAGAACTTCTCATCTACTAAAGAACTTCCCATCTACTAAAGAACTTCCCATCTACTAAAGAACTTCCCATCTACTAAAGAACTTCCCATCTACTAAAGAACTTCCCATCTACTAAATAACGTCCCATCTACTAAATAACTTCTCATCTACTAAAGAACTTCCCATCTACTAAAGAACTTCACCAACTTCCCATCTACTAAATAACTTCCCATCTACTAAAGAACTTCCCATCTACTACATAACTTCCCATCTACTAAATAATTTCCCATCTAATAAATAATTTCCCATTTACTAAAGAACTTCCCATCTACTAAATAATTTCCCATCTAGTAAATAACTCCCCATCTACTAAATAATTTCCCATCTACTAAATAAATTCCCATCTACTAAATAACTTCCCATCTACTAAAGAACTTCCCATCTACTAAATAACTTCCCATCTACTAAATAACTTCCCATCTACTAAATAACTTCCCATCTACTAAATAATTTCCCATCTACTAAAGAACTTCCCATCTACTAAAGAACTTCACCAACTTCCCATCTACTAAAGAACTTCCCATTTACTAAAGAATTTCCCATCTACTACATAATTTCCCATCTACTAAAGAACTTCTCATCTACTAAAGAACTTCCCATCTACTAAAGAACTTCTCATCTACTAAAGAACTTCCCATCTACTAAAGAACTTCAAATCTACTAAAGAACTTCCCATCTACTAAATAACGTCCCATCTACTAAATAACTTCTCATCTACTAAAGAACTTCCCATCTACTAAAGAACTTCACCAACTTCCCATCTACTAAATAACTTCCCATCTACTAAATAACTTCCCATCTACTAAAGAATTTCCCATCTACTAAAGAACTTCCCATCTACTAAATAATTTCCCATCTACTAAATAATTTCCCATCTACTAAATAATTTCCCATCTACTAAAGAACTTCCCATCTACTACATAACTTCCCATCTACTAAATAACTTCTCATCTACTAAAGAACTTCCCATCTACTAAATAATTTCCCATCTACTAAATAATTTCCCATTTACTAAAGAACTTCCCATCTACTAAATTATTTCCCATCTACTAAATAACTCCCCATCTACTAAATAATTTCCCATCTACTAAATAACTTCCCATCTACTAAATAACTTCCCATCTACTAAAGAACTTCCCATCTACTAAATAACTTCCCATCTACTAAATAACTTCCCATCTACTAAATAACTTCCCATCTACTAAATAATTTCCCATCTACTAAAGAACTTCCCATCTACTAAAGAACTTCACCAAATTCCCATCTACTAAAGAACTTCCCATTTACTAAAAAATTTGCCATTTACTAAAGAACTTCCCATCTACTAAAGAACTTCCCATCTACTAAAGAACTTCCCATCTACTAAAGAACTTCCCATCTACTAAATAATTTCCCATCTACTAAATAATTTCCCATTTATTAAAGAACTTCCCATCTACTAAATAATTTCCCATCTACTAAATAACTCCCCATCTACTAAATAATTTCCCATCTACTAAATAATTTTCCATCTACTAAATAATTTCCCATCTACTAAAGAACTTCCCATCTACTAAATAATTTCCCATCTTCTAAATAATTTCCCATCTACTAAATAACTTCCCATCTACTAAAGAACTTCCCATCTACTAAATAACTTCCCATCTACTAAAGAACTTCCCATCTACTAAATAACTTCCCATCTACTAAAGAACTTCCCATCTACTAAATAATTTCCCATCTACTAAAGAACTTCCCATCTACTACATAACTTCCCATCTACTAAATAATTTCCCATCTAATAAATAATTTCCCATTTACTAAAGAACTTCCCATCTACTAAATAATTTCCCATCTACTAAATAACTCCCCATCTACTAAATAATTTCCCATCTACTAAATAAATTCCCATCTACTAAATAAATTCCCATCTACTAAATAACTTCCCATCTACTAAAGAACTTCCCATCTACTAAAGAATTTCCCATCTACTACATAATTTCCCATCTACTAAAGAACTTCTCATCTACTAAAGAACTTCCCATCTACTAAAGAACTTCCCATCTACTAAAGAACTTCCCATCTACTAAAGAACTTCCCATCTACTAAAGAACTTCCCATCTACTAAATAACGTCCCATCTACTAAATAACTTCTCATCTACTAAAGAACTTCCCATCTACTAAAGAACTTCACCAACTTCCCATCTACTAAATAACTTCCCATCTACTAAAGAACTTCCCATCTACTACATAACTTCCCATCTACTAAATAATTTCCCATCTAATAAATAATTTCCCATTTACTAAAGAACTTCCCATCTACTAAATAATTTCCCATCTACTAAATAACTCCCCATCTACTAAATAATTTCCCATCTACTAAATAAATTCCCATCTACTAAATAACTTCCCATCTACTAAAGAACTTCCCATCTACTAAATAACTTCCCATCTACTAAATAACTTCCCATCTACTAAATAACTTCCCATCTACTAAATAATTTCCCATCTACTAAAGAACTTCCCATCTACTAAAGAACTTCACCAACTTCCCATCTACTAAAGAACTTCCCATTTACTAAAGAATTTCCCATCTACTACATAATTTCCCATCTACTAAAGAACTTCTCATCTACTAAAGAACTTCCCATCTACTAAAGAACTTCCCATCTACTAAAGAACTTCCCATCTACTAAAGAACTTCAAATCTACTAAAGAACTTCCCATCTACTAAATAACGTCCCATCTACTAAATAACTTCTCATCTACTAAAGAACTTCCCATCTACTAAAGAACTTCACCAACTTCCCATCTACTAAATAACTTCCCATCTACTAAATAACTTCCCATCTACTAAAGAATTTCCCATCTACTAAAGAACTTCCCATCTACTAAATAATTTCCCATCTACTAAATAATTTCCCATCTACTAAATAATTTCCCATCTACTAAAGAACTTCCCATCTACTACATAACTTCCCATCTACTAAATAACTTCTCATCTACTAAAGAACTTCCCATCTACTAAATAATTTCCCATCTACTAAATAATTTCCCATTTACTAAAGAACTTCCCATCTACTAAATAATTTCCCATCTACTAAATAACTCCCCATCTACTAAATAATTTCCCATCTACTAAATAACTTCCCATCTACTAAATAACTTCCCATCTACTAAAGAACTTCCCATCTACTAAATAACTTCCCATCTACTAAATAACTTCCCATCTACTAAATAACTTCCCATCTACTAAATAATTTCCCATCTACTAAAGAACTTCCCATCTACTAAAGAACTTCACCAAATTCCCATCTACTAAAGAACTTCCCATTTACTAAAGAATTTCCCATCTACTAAAGAACTTCCCATCTACTAAAGAACTTCCCATCTACTAAAGAACTTCCCATCTACTAAATAATTTCCCATCTACTAAATAATTTCCCATTTATTAAAGAACTTCCCATCTACTAAATAATTTCCCATCTACTAAATAACTCCCCATCTACTAAATAATTTCCCATCTACTAAATAATTTTCCATCTACTAAATAATTTCCCATCTACTAAAGAACTTCCCATCTACTAAATAATTTCCCATCTTCTAAATTATTTCCCATCTACTAAATAACTTCCCATCTACTAAAGAACTTCCCATCTACTAAATAACTTCTCATCTACTAAAGAACTTCCCATCTACTAAATAACTTCCCATCTACTAAAGAACTTCCCATCTACTAAATAATTTCCCATCTACTAAAGAACTTCCCATCTACTACATAACTTCCCATCTACTAAATAACTCCCCATCTACTAAATAATTTCCCATCTACTAAATAAATTCCCATCTACTAAATAACTTCCCATCTACTAAAGAACTTCCCATCTACTAAATAACTTCCCATCTACTAAATAACTTCCTATCTACTAAATAACTTCCCATCTACTAAATAATTTCCCATCTACTAAAGAACTTCCCATCTACTAAAGAACTTCACCAACTTCCCATCTACTAAAGAACTTCCCATCTACTAAAGAACTTCCCATCTACTAAAGAACTTCCCATCTACTAAATAATTTCCCATCTACTAAATAATTTCCCATTTATTAAAGAACTTCCCATCTACTAAATAATTTCCCATCTACTAAATAACTCCCCATCTACTAAATAATTTCCCATCTACTAAATAATTTTCCATCTACTAAATAATTTCCCATCTACTAAAGAACTTCCCATCTACTAAATAATTTCCCATCTTCTAAATAATTTCCCATCTACTAAAGAACTTCCCATCTACTAAATAACTTCCCATCTACTAAAGAACTTCCCATCTACTAAATAACTTCCCATCTACTAAAGAACTTCCCATCTACTAAATAATTTCCCATCTACTAAAGAACTTCCCATCTACTACATAACTTCCCATCTACTAAATAATTTCCCATCTAATAAATAATTTCCCATTTACTAAAGAACTTCCCATCTACTAAATAATTTCCCATCTACTAAATAACTCCCCATCTACTAAATAATTTCCCATCTACTAAATAAATTCCCATCTACTAAATAACTTCCCATCTACTAAAGAACTTCCCATCTACTAAAGAATTTCCCATCTACTACATAATTTCCCATCTACTAAAGAACTTCTCATCTACTAAAGAACTTCCCATCTACTAAAGAACTTCCCATCTACTAAAGAACTTCCCATCTACTAAAGAACTTCCCATCTACTAAATAACTTCCCATCTACTAAAGAACTTCCCATCTACTAAATAACTTCTCATCTACTAAAGAACTTCCCATCTACTTAAGAACTTCACCAACTTCCCAACTACTAAATAACTTCCCATCTACTAAAGAACTTCCCATCTACTACATAACTTCCCATCTACTAAATAATTTCCCATCTAATAAATAATTTCCCATTTACTAAAGAACTTCCCATCTACTAAATAATTTCCCATCTACTAAATAACTCCCCATCTACTAAATAATTTCCCATCTACTAAATAAATTCCCATCTACTAAATAACTTCCCATCTACTAAAGAACTTCCCATCTACTAAATAACTTCCCATCTACTAAATAACTTCCCATCTACTAAATAACTTCCCATCTACTAAATAATTTCCCATCTACTAAAGAACTTCCCATCTACTAAAGAACTTCACCAACTTCCCATCTACTAAAGAACTTCCCATTTACTAAAGAATTTCCCATCTACTACATAATTTCCCATCTACTAAATAACTTCTCATCTACTAAAGAACTTCCCATCTACTAAAGAACTTCCCATCTACTAAAGAACTTCCCATCTACTAAAGAACTTCAAATCTACTAAAGAACTTCCCATCTACTAAATAACGTCCCATCTACTAAATAACTTCTCATCTACTAAAGAACTTCCCATCTAAGAAAGAACTTCACCAACTGCCCATCTACTAAATAACTTCCCATCTACTAAATAACTTCCCATCTACTAAAGAATTTCCCATCTACTAAAGAACTTCCCATCTACTAAATAATTTCCCATCTACTAAATAATTTCCCATCTACTAAATAATTTCCCATCTACTAAAGAACTTCCCATCTACTACATAACTTCCCATCTACTAAATAACTTCTCATCTACTAAAGAACTTCCCATCTACTAAATAATTTCCCATCTACTAAATAATTTCCCATTTACTAAAGAACTTCCCATCTACTAAATTATTTCCCATCTACTAAATAACTCCCCATCTACTAAATAATTTCCCATCTACTAAATAACTTCCCATCTACTAAATAACTTCCCATCTACTAAAGAACTTCCCATCTACTAAATAACTTCCCATCTACTAAATAACTTCCCATCTACTAAATAACTTCCCATCTACTAAATAATTTCCCATCTACTAAAGAACTTCCCATCTACTAAAGAACTTCACCAAATTCCCATCTACTAAAGAACTTCCCATTTACTAAAGAATTTCCCATCTACTAAAGAACTTCCCATCTACTAAAGAACTTCCCATCTACTAAAGAACTTCCCATCTACTAAAGAACTTCCCATCTACTAAATAATTTCCCATCTACTAAATAATTTCCCATTTATTAAAGAACTTCCCATCTACTAAATAATTTCCCATCTACTAAATAACTCCCCATCTACTAAATAATTTCCCATCTACTAAATAATTTTCCATCTACTAAATAATTTCCCATCTACTAAAGAACTTCCCATCTACTAAATAATTTCCCATCTTCTAAATAATTTCCCATCTACTAAATAACTTCCCATCTACTAAAGAACTTCCCATCTACTAAATAACTTCCCATCTACTAAAGAACTTCCCATCTACTAAATAACTTCCCATCTACTAAAGAACTTCCCATCTACTAAAGAATTTCCCATCTACTAAAGAACTTCCCATCTACTACATAACTTCCCATCTACTAAATAATTTCCCATCTAATAAATAATTTCCCATTTAATAAAGAACATCCCATCTACTAAATAATTTCCCATCTACTAAATAACTCCCCATCTACTAAATAATTTCCCATCTACTAAATAAATTCCCATCTACTAAATAACTTCCCATCTACTAAAGAACTTCCCATCTACTAAATAACTTCCCATCTACTAAATAACTTCCTATCTACTAAATAACTTCCCATCTACTAAATAATTTCCCATCTACTAAAGAACTTCCCATCTACTAAAGAACTTCACCAACTTCCCATCTACTAAAGAACTTCCCATTTACTAAAGAATTTCCCATCTACTACATAATTTCCCATCTACTAAAGAACTTCTCATCTACTAAAGAACTTCCCATCTACTAAAGAACTTCCCATCTACTAAAGAACTTCCCATCTACTAAAGAACTTCCCATCTACTAAAGAACTTCCCATCTACTAAATAACGTCCCATCTACTAAATAACTTCTCATCTACTAAAGAACTTCCCATCTACTAAAGAACTTCACCAACTTCCCATCTACTAAAGAACTTCCCATCTACTAAAGAACTTCCCATCTACTAAATAACTTCCCATCTACTAAAGAACTTCCCATCTACTAAAGAACTTCCCATCTACTAAAGAACTTCCCATCTACTAAAGAACTTCCCATCTACTAAAGAACTTCATATCTACTAAATAATTTCCCATCTACTAAAGAACTTCCCATCTACTAAATAACTTCCCATCTACTAAATTATTTCCCATCTACTAAATAACTCCCCATCTACTAAATAATTTCCCATCTACTAAATAACTTCACTTCCACTAAATAATTTCCCATCTACTAAATAACTTCCCATCTACTAAATAACTTCCCATCTACTAAATAACTTCCCATCTACTAAATAACTTCCCATCTACTAAATAACTTCCTATCTACTAAATAATTTACCATCTACTAAAGAACTTCCCATCTACTAAATAACTTCCCATCTACTAAAGAATTTCCCATCTACTAAAGAATTTCCCATCTACTAAAGAACTTCCCATCTACTAAATAACTTCCCATCTACTAAATAACTTCCCATCTACTAAAGAATTTCCCATCTACTAAAGAACTTCCCATCTACTAAATAACTTCCCATCTACTAAATAATTTCCCATCTACTAAATAATTTCCCATCTACTAAAGAACTTCCCATCTACTACATAACTTCCCATCTACTAAATAACTTCTCATCTACTAAAGAACTTCCCATCTACTAAATAATTTCCCATCTACTAAATAATTTCCCATTTACTAAAGAACTTCCCATCTACTAAATAATTTCCCATCTACTAAATAACTCCCCATCTACTAAATAATTTCCCATCTACTAAATAACTTCCCATCCACTAAATAATTTCCCATCTACTAAAGAACTTCCCATCTACTAAATAACTTCCCATCTACTAAATAACTTCCCATCTACTAAATAACTTCCCATCTACTAAATAACTTCCTATCTACTAAATAATTTACCATCTACTAAAGAACTTCCCATCTACTAAATAACTTCCCATCTACTAAAGAATTTCCCATCTACTAAAGAATTTCCCATCTACTAAAGAACTTCCCATCTACTAAATAACTTCCCATCTACTAAATAACTTCCCATCTACTAAAGAATTTCCCATCTACTAAAGAACTTCCCATCTACTAAATAATTTCCCATCTACTAAATAATTTCCCATCTACTAAATAATTTCCCATCTACTAAAGAACTTCCCATCTACTACATAACTTCCCATCTACTAAAGAACTTCTCATCTACTAAAGAACTTCCCATCTACTAAATAATTTCCCATCTACTAAATAATTTCCCATTTACTAAAGAACTTCCCATCTACTAAATAATTTCCCATCTACTAAATAACTCCCCATCTACTAAATAATTTCCCATCTACTAAATAACTTCCCATCCACTAAATAATTTCCCATCTACTAAAGAACTTCCCATCTACTAAATAACTTCCCATCTACTAAATAACTTCCCATCTACTAAATAACTTCCCATCTACTAAATAACTTCCCATCTACTAAATAACTTCCCATCTACTAAAGAACTTCCCATCTAATAAAGAACTTCCCATCTACTAAATAACTTCCCATCTACTAAATAACTTCCCATCTACTAAATAACGTCCCATCTACTAAATAACTTCCCATCTACTAAAGAACTTCCCATCTACTAAATAACTTCCCATCTACTAAAGAACTTCCCATCTACTAAAGAACTTCCCATCTACTAAAGAACTTCTCATCTACTAAATAACTTCCTATCTACTAAAGAACTTCCAATCTACTAAATAACTTCCCATCTACTAAATAACTTCCCATCTACTAAATAACTTCCCATCTACTAAAGAACTTCCCATCTACTAAATAACTTCCCATCTACTAAATAACTTCTCATCTACTAAAGAACTTCCCATCTACTAAATAATTTCCCATCTACTAAATAATTTCCCATTTACTAAAGAACTTCCCATCTACTAAATAATTTCCCATCTACTAAATAACTCCCCATCTACTAAATAATTTCCCATCTACTAAATAACTTCCCATCCACTAAATAATTTCCCATCTACTAAAGAACTTCCCATCTACTAAATAATTTCCCATCTACTAAATAACTTCCCATCTACTAAATAACTTCCCATCTACTAAATAACTTCCCATCTACTAAATAACTTCCCATCTACTAAATAACTTCCCATCTACTAAAGAACTTCCCATCTAATAAAGAACTTCCCATCTACTAAATAACTTCCCATCTACTAAATAACTTCCCATCTACTAAATAACGTCCCATCTACTAAATAACTTCCCATCTACTAAAGAACTTCCCATCTACTAAATAACTTCCCATCTACTAAAGAACTTCCCATCTACTAAATAACTTCCCATCTACTAAATAACTTCTCATCTACTAAATAACTTCCCATCTACTAAAGAACTTCCAATCTACTAAATAACTTCCCATCTACTAAATAACTTCCCATCTACTAAAGAACTTCCCATCTACTAAATAACTTCCCATCTACTAAAGAACTTCCCATCTACTAAATAACTTCCCATCTACTAAATAACTTTCCCTCTACTAAATAACTTCCCATCTACTAAATAACTTCCCATCTACTAAAGAACTTCCCATCTACTAAATAACTTCCCATCTACTAAATAACTCCCCATCTACTAAATAATTTCCCATCTACTAAATAACCTTCCTTCCACTAAATAATTTCCCATCTACTAAATAACTTCCCATCTACTAAATAACTTCCCATCTACTAAATAACTTCCCATCTACTAAATAACTTCCCATCTACTAAATAACTTCCTATCTACTAAATAATTTACCATCTACTAAAGAACTTCCCATCTACTAAATAACTTCCCATCTACTAAAGAATTTCCCAACTACTAAAGAATTTCCCATCTACTAAAGAACTTCCCATCTACTAAATAACTTCTCATCTACTAAATAACTTCTCATCTACTAAAGAACTTCCCATCTACTAAATAATTTCCCATCTACTAAATAATTTCCCATTTACTAAAGAACTTCCCATCTACTAAATAATTTCCCATCTACTAAATAACTCCCCATCTACTAAATAATTTCCCATCTACTAAATAACTTCCCATCCACTAAATAATTTCCCATCTACTAAAGAACTTCCCATCTACTAAATAATTTCCCATCTACTAAATAACTTCCCATCTACTAAATAACTTCCCATCTACTAAATAACTTCACATCTACTAAATAACTTCCCATCTACTAAATAACTTCCCATCTACTAAAGAACTTCCCATCTACTAAATAATTTCCCATCTACTAAATAACTTCCCATCTACTAAATAACTTCCCATCTACTAAATAACGTCCCATCTACTAAATAACTTCCCATCTACTAAAGAACTTCCCATCTACTAAAGAACTTCACATCTACTAAATAACTTCCCATCTACTAAAGAACTTCCCATCTACTAAATAACTTCCCATCTACTAAATAACTTCTCATCTACTAAATAACTTCCCATCTACTAAAGAACTTCCAATCTACTAAATAACTTCCCATCTACTAAATAACTTCCCATCTACTAAAGAACTTCCCATCTACTAAATAACTTCCCATCTACTAAAGAACTTCCCATCTACTAAATAACTTCCCATCTACTAAATAACTTCCCCTCTACTAAATAACTTCCCATCTACTAAATAACTTCCCATCTACTAAATAACTTCTCATCTACTAAATAACTTTCCATCTACTAAAGAACTTCCAATCTACTAAATAACTTCCCATCTACTAAATAACTTCCCATCTACTAAAGAACTTCCCATCTACTAAATAACTTCCCATCTACTAAAGAACTTCCCATCTACTAAATAACTTCCCATCTACTAAATAACTTCCCCTCTACTAAATAACTTCCCATCTACTAAATAACTTCCCATCTACTAAAGAACTTCCCATCTACTAAAGAACTTCCCATCTACTAAAGAACTTCCCATCTACTAAATAACTTCCCATCTACTAAAGAACTTCCCATCTACTAAAGAACTTCCCATCTACTAAAGAACTTCCCATCTACTAAATAACTTCCCATCTACTAAAGAACTTCCCATCTACTAAATAATTTCCCATCTACTAAATAATTTCCCATTTACTAAAGAACTTCCCATCTACTAAATAATTTCCCATCTACTAAATAACTCCCCATCTACTAAATAATTTCCCATCTACTAAATAACTTCCCATCTACTAAATAATTTCCCATCTACTAAAGAACTTCCCATCTACTAAATTATTTCCCATCTACTAAATAATTTCCCATCTACTAAATAACTTCCCATCTACTAAAGAACTTCCCATCTACTAAATAACTTCCCATTTACTAAAGAACTTCCCATCTACTAAATAATTTCCCATCTACTAAATAACTCCCCATCTACTAAATAATTTCCCATCTACTAAATAACTTCCCATCTACTAAATAATTTCCCATCTACTAAAGAACTTCCCATCTACTAAATAATTTCCCATCTACTAAATAATTTCCCATCTACTAAATAACTTCCAATCTACTAAAGAACTTCCCCACTACTAAATAACTTCCCATCTACTAAAGAACTTCCCATCTACTAAATAACTTCCCATCTACTAAAGAACTTCATATCTACTAAAGAACTTCCCATCTACTAAAGAACTTCCCATCTACTAAAGAACTTCCCATCTACTAAAGAACTTCCCATCTACTAAATAATTTCCCATCTACTAAATAACTCCCCATCTACTAAATAATTTCCCATCTACTAAATAACTTCCCATCTACTAAATAATTTCCCATCTACTAAAGAACTTCCCATCTACTAAATAATTTCCCATCTACTAAATAATTTCCCATCTACTAAATAACTTCCCATCTACTAAAGAACTTCCCATCTACTAAATAACTTCCCATCTACTAAAGAACTTCCCATCTACTAAATAATTTCCCATCTACTAAATAATTTCCCATTTACTAAAGAACTTCCCATCTACTAAATAATTTCCCATCTACTAAATAACTCCCCATCTACTAAATAATTTCCCATCTACTAAATAACTTCCCATCTACTAAATAATTTCCCATCTACTAAAGAACTTCCCATCTACTAAATAATTTCCCATCTACTAAATAATTTCCCATCTACTAAATAACTTCCCATCTACTAAATAATTTCCCATCTACTAAAGAACTTCTCATCTACTAAAGAACTTCCCATCTACTAAAGAACTTCCCATCTACTAAAGAACTTCCCATCTACTAAAGAACTTCCCATCTACTAAAGAACTTCCCATCTACTAAATAACGTCCCATCTACTAAATAACTTCTCATCTACTAAAGAACTTCCCATCTACTAAAGAACTTCACCAACTTCCCATCTACTAAAGAACTTCCCATCTACTAAAGAACTTCCCATCTTCTAAAGAACTTCCCATCTACTAAAGAACTTCCCATCTACTAAAGAACTTCCCATCTACTAAAGAACTTCATATCTACTAAATAATTTCCCATCTACTAAAGAACTTCCCATCTACTAAATAACTTCCCATCTACTAAATAATTTCCCATCTACTAAATAACTCCCCATCTACTAAATAATTTCACATCTACTAAATAACTTCCCATCTACTAAATAACTTTCCATCTACTAAATAACTTCCCATCTACTAAATAACTTCCCATCTACTAAATAACTTCCTATCTACTAAATAATTTCCCATCTACTAAAGAACTTCCCATCTACTAAATAACTTCCCATCTACTAAAGAATTTCCCATCTACTAAAGAATTTCCCATCTACTAAAGAACTTCCCATCTACTAAATAACTTCCCATCTACTAAAGAACTTCATATCTACTAAAGAACTTCCCATCTACTAAAGAACTTCCCATCTACTAAAGAACTTCCCATCTACTAAAGAACTTCCCATCTACTAAAGAACTTCCCATCTACTAAAGAACTTCCCATCTACTAAAGAACTTCCCATCTACTAAAGAACTTCCCATCTACTAAATAATTTCCCATCTACTAAATAATTTCCCATTTACTAAAGAACTTCCCATCTACTAAATAATTTCCCATCTACTAAATAACTCCCCATCTACTAAATAATTTCCCATCTACTAAATAACTTCCCATCTACTAAATAATTTCCCATCTACTAAAGAACTTCCCATCTACTAAATAATTTCCCATCTACTAAATAATTTCCCATCTACTAAATAATTTCCCATCTACTAAATAACTTCCCATCTACTAAATAATTTCCCATCTACTAAAGAACTTCTCATCTACTAAAGAACTTCCCATCTACTAAAGAACTTCCCATCTACTAAAGAACTTCCCATCTACTAAAGAACTTCCCATCTACTAAAGAACTTCCCATCTACTAAATAACTTCCCATCTACTAAATAACTTCTCATCTACTAAAGAACTTCCCATCTACTAAAGAACTTCACCAACTTCCCATCTACTAAAGAACTTCCCATCTACTAAAGAACTTCCCATCTTCTAAAGAACTTCCCATCTACTAAAGAACTTCCCATCTACTAAAGAACTTCCCATCTACTAAAGAACTTCATATCTACTAAATAATTTCCCATCTACTAAAGAACTTCCCATCTACTAAATAACTTCCCATCTACTAAATAATTTCCCATCTACTAAATAACTCCCCATCTACTAAATAATTCCCATCTACTAAAGAACTTCCCATCTACTAAATAACTTCCCATCTACTAAATAACTTCCCATCTACTAAATAACTTCCCATCTACTAAATAACTTCCCATCTACTAAATAACTTCCCATCTACTAAATAATTTCCCATCTACTAAAGAACTTCCCATCTACTAAATAACTTCCCATCTACTAAAGAATTTCCCATCTACAAAATAACTTCCCATCTACTAAAGAACTTCCCATCTACTAAATAACTTCCCATCTACTAAATAACTTCTCATCTACTAAAGAACTTCCCATCTACTAAATAATTTCCCATCTACTAAATAATTTCCCATTTACTAAAGAACTTCCCATCTACTAAATAATTTCCCATCCACTAAATAACTTCCCATCTACTAAATAACTTCCCATCCACTAAATAATTTCCCATCTACTAAAGAACTTCCCATCTACTAAATAATTTCCCATCTACTAAATAACTTCCCATCTACTAAATAACTTCCCATCTACTAAAGAACTTCCCATCTACTAAATAACTTCCCATCTACTAAATAACTTCCCATCTACTAAAGAACTTCCCATCTACTAAATAACTTCCCATCTACTAAATAACTTCCCCTCTACTAAATAACCTCCCATCTACTAAATAACTTCCCATCTACTAAAGAACTTCCCATCTACTAAATAACTTCCCCTCTACTAAATAACTTCCCATCTACTAAATAACTTCCCATCTACTAAAGAACTTCCCATCTACTAAATAACTTCCCCTCTACTAAATAACTTCCCATCTACTAAATAACTTCCCATCTACTAAAGAACTTCCCATCTACTAAAGAACTTCCCATCTACTAAAGAACTTCCCATCTACTAAAGAACTTCCCATCTACTAAAGAACTTCCCATCTACTAAAGAACTTCCCATCTACTAAAGAACTTCCCATCTACTAAAGAACTTCCCATCAACCAAAGAACTTCCCAAGTAACGCACTTTATAAGAATCCCATTTAGTTCACACACGCAAACCTCACAGGTTCGCAAACCGCACACTTTTATCACCTCCCTCAACCCTAGTAATATTCTACTGTCCCATCGGCTGTGACACGGCAGATTTATCTCACGAACCATTTCAGACAAACAAAATAAAATATTACGCCCCAAACACACTTGCGATATTTTTGTTTAAAAAGAATCTCATTTAGCGCAGTCTTTGGAGAAATGTATTTAATGAAATCAGCTCCATCTGGTGGCGGTAGTGACATTGTCACATAGAGAATTGTGGATTTGGATTCATATGTAAATTTTCTCTTAAATAAATGACCACTCTAGTTGTTTGCCATTATAAAATATACAGGTTGGAAGAAGAAAAGGGGGGGGGGTTAAGGGGGGGGGGGCGGGGGGGTCCAAAGTTTTAAAAAATATTTAAAAAATCCAGTGTATAGGTTATATGAGAAAGACGGTGAGCTGTGTGGGAGCCCCAGCTTCTAAGACGTGTTAGAACATAGATTTGTGATGTTCAGTTCGTGGTACTGTGTCGCTATATCACAGGATTTTAGGTCAATAATGAGATACCAACATACATAAAGATAATGGCTGGTCGCTATATGTTAGACTGGTCTGGTCAAAAGTGAGATACCAACATACAGAAACATATAAAATAAACATACCAACATACATTATGATACGGCTGAGTTGCTATATGTTAGACTGACCTGGTCAGTAGTGAGATACCAACATACAGAAACATACCAAATAAACATACCAACATGCATAAAGATATGGCTGCGTCGCTATATGTTAGACAAGTCTGGTTAGCAGTTAGATACCAACATACATAAACATACCAAATAAACATACCAACGTACATAATCATACCAAATAAACATACCAACGTACATAAATATATGGCCGAAAGCAGTGGCGTAGTTAGGGTAGGTGCTGCCCGGGGGCGTGTCAAGATTTTTTGCCACCCATTCCACGTAAAATTTCTGCAGATAGCCAAAACGCTACCCGTCCATATGGAAAAAAAAAAAGAAAGTACACCTGACCGCACCCGCTCCTCACCCGTTCTCCGTTTCCTACGCCACTGCCAGAAAGATGTAGATATACGAAAGATGGAACAATACAACGGGCTGGTGTATGATCACAGTACTTCCGGAACACAGCACATCTTTTAAACGCGCTGTTAACGCGCTGTTAGTCATAGTCTAAATGTTTGGCAAATACAAACGACAAAATACATGTCAATACAAACTGTCTATTCATTTCATATCGTCAGACGTGAAGCAGTGGTGTAGCAAGGTTTGGCAAACCGGGGGGGGGGGGGGGGCATAAAATCAAATTTCTTTTTGAACGCACTATGCTATATAGTAAAACTCTATGGCCAAATTTCCGTTAGATCAAATTTCCGTCGACGAAATTTCTTTCAAACAAATTTCCGGATACAGTGCGCGTTGGTGGCAGTTCTCCTCGGGCGGCAATTTTTTCTTCATTTGGATCGGTGGCATTTTCGGCCTACTGCTGAGTTTTTTTCGTGGAAGGAAGGGTAACAAAATTGTCGGCCAGCCCCGGGCCGCACTAACCTGAGCTACACCATTGGTATGTAGTTAAACATTTACAGAGGTGGGTCGGCTATAGGGAGTTACATTCCAATGCGTGTTTCCTTGGGTTGCGGAAACGCCTGTGTCTAGAGTGAGCATTTGATTTCTACAAAATTGATTTTACAAGAATGTAAATTGGTGCAGTGAAATTTTCGAGTCGACATTTTTAAAAAAATGGCGGCATAAAAATATATGCTTGCAATTCACATTCGAAAATACGCGTAGCATCCTCTATGGCAAGCCTGATGAACATACGGCCCGTGGTCCGCATGCGGCCCGCCAGCACCGACTTTGTGGCCCGCGAAGTAACGAAATATTCTTTATTTTTATTATTTTCTAAATAGCTTTCCCCCTGGCCTATTTTCTTTCGGCCCGCACACGTTTTTCATTATTACGGCCCGCCTTAAATTTTGAGTTGTGCAGGTCTGCTCTATGGCCATAACAAAGTGTTATTTCCCTAGGCGTGCTGCACCACCGTGAAGACCCGCCATCATCTCAAGCTTTCCCGTCACGTGACTATGGCATTGAATTCAACATGTTGATGCGATATGTCGTACAGTTGTCCCGTTGTTCTGAATGGTGCACGTGACATAATCAGACACGTGGACAGTGAGGATGTCACAATACCAGGGTTGGGATTCGGGAATGGGGTGTGGGTGGCGTAGTAGGAGAAAAGAGGGGCGGATCGCGAAAGGAATAGTATAGGATTTTAATTCACAATAGCATATGTAAACCATTACACGCAAGAACAACGCTACGAATCAAAACATCTATAATCTATTCTTTCTTGATACGTTTGGTTTGACACGAAGCACTCCCTGCCGTTGTTGTTTGTCACTATCTCATCTCTACGCCATTAACAAACAAAGTCCCTCCTGCATGTCCAACCAGCGCAACAACACCGAGTTCATCCCGACAGAAGGAAATCGACCTGCGCAATGTAAATAGTCGGTGTTCTCGGCACGAGCGCATGTCGTTGACCTACATACATGACCAGTGGCCGATTAATATACAATAACATTGGCCAACCACACCCCTCCCCCCCTTTTTTGTGACCTCGGCCAGGGGTAGGGTGAGGTAGGGTGGGTGTGTGATGAAAATATTTCACTTGAGATTGCAATCTTGCAGAGGCGTAGCTGGAGTGTTTGGCACCCAGGGGACCAGGTTAATTTTTTACGCCCCCGCCCCATTTGTAAAACTATAAAATTTATTAAATTTCATCCATAAAATACCACCCAATCCCATTTTGGCGCCTCCAACACATCTGGCGCCCGGGGACATCTGCCCCCTCTTTCCCCACTCTCTTCCCCCTCTCTGCCCCTCCTCTGCCCCCCTCTTTGCCTCCATCTACCCCTCCTCTCTGCCCCCAAAACCCCTGCTCGACCCCTTTCTGCCAACACCACCACCTCTCTGCCCCCTTCTACCCCTTCTCTCCATCCCTTCTCTGTCCCCTCTCTGCCCCCTTCTACCCCTTGTCTCCATCCCTTCTCTGTCCCCTCTCTGCCCCTTTCTACCCCTTGTCTCCATCCTTTCTCTGTCCCCTCTCTGCCCCCTTCTACCCCTTCTCTCCATACCTTCTCTGCCCCCTATCTGCCCCCTTCTACCCCTTCTCTCCATCCCTTCTCTGTCCCTTCTCTGCCCCCTTCTCCGCATCCCTTCTCTGCCCCCTTCTACCCCTTCTCTCCATCCCTTCTCTGCCCCCTCTCTGCCCCCTCTCTGCCCCCTCTCTGCCCCCTTCTACCCCTTCTCTCCATCCCTTCTCTATCCCTTCTCTGCCCCCTCCTACCCCTTCTCTCCATCCCTTCTCTATCCCCTCTCTGCCCCCTTCTACCCCTTGTCTCCATCCTTTCTCTGTCCCCTCTCTGCTCCCTTCTACCCCTTCTCTCCATCCCTTCTCTGTCCCCTCTCTGCCCCCTTTTACCCCTTGTCTCCATCCTTTCTCTGTCCCCTCTCTGCCCCCTTCTACCCCTTCTCTCCATACCTTCTCTGCCCCCTATCTGCCCCCTTCTACCCCTTCTCTCCATCCCTTCTCTGTCCCTTCTCTGCCCCCTTCTCCGCATCCCTTCTCTGCCCCCTTCTACCCCTTCTCTCCATCCCTTCTCTGTCCCCTCTCTGCCCCCTTCTACCCCTTCTCTCCATCCCTTCTCTGCCCCCTCTCTGCCCCCTTCTACCCCTTCTCTCCATCCCTTCTCTATCCCTTCTCTGCCCCCTCCTACCCCTTCTCTCCATCCCTTCTCTATCCCCTCTCTGCCCCCTTCTACCCCTTGTCTCCATCCTTTCTCTGTCCCCTCTCTGCTCCCTTCTACCCCTTCTCTCAATCCCTTCTCTGTCCCCTCTCTGCCCCCTTTTACCCCTTGTCTCCATCCTTTCTCTGTCCCCTCTCTGCCCCCTTCTACCCCTTCTCTCCATACCTTCTCTGCCCCCTATCTGCCCCTTCTACCCCTTCTCTCCATCCCTTCTCTGTCCCTTCTCTGCCCCCTTCTCCGCATCCCTTCTCTGCCCCCTTCTACCCCTTCTCTCCATCCCTTCTCTGTCCCCTCTCTGCCCCCTTCTACCCCTTCTCTCCATCCCTTCTCTATCCCTTCTCTGCCCCCTCCTACCCCTTCTCTCCATCCCTTCTCTGCCCCCTTCTACCCCTTCTCTCCATCCCTTCTATGTCCCCTCTCTGCCCCCTTCTACCCCTTCTCCGCATCCCTTCTCTGCCCCCTTCTACCCCTTCTCCGCATCCCTTCTCTGTCCCCTTCTACCCCTTCTCTCCATCCCTTCTCTGCCCCCTTCTACCCCTTCTCTCCATCCCTTCTCTGTCCCCTCTCTGTCCCCTCGATGCCCACTCTCAGTTACGTCGCTTCAATCCTGTAGGCAAACTTCTTAGACATCTCTCGTTAAGCGGCATCAAATAAAGCAGCGGTTCTCAACGTGTGGGTGGCGACCCCTTTGGGGGTCGAACGACCCTTTCACAGGGTCACCTAAGACCATCGGAAAACACAAATACTCTACAGTTATGAAGTAGCTACGAAAATAACAGGCCGTCCTTTAAGTACGTTACGCTCCTGAAAGGGGGAGGGGGGTCTAAGAAAGTTTGTGACACGTGGGAGGTCCAACTCTCATGTGTGACGTCACCCATTAAATAAAATCATACATTATAAAACCTGAAATTGACAGTGCTGTTTAGCTGTCCGTCGTGACGAATGTATTGTGACAGTGCTGTAGAGCTGTCCGTTGTGACGGATGTATTGTGACAGTGCTGTTGAGTTGTCCGTCGTGACGGATGTACTATGACAGTGCTGTTGAGCTGTCCGTCGTGACGGATGTATTGTGACAGTGCTGTTGAGCTGTCCGTTGTGACGGATGTATTGTAACAGTGCTGTTGAGCTGTCCGTCGTGACGGATGTACTATGACAGTGCTGTTGAGCTGTCCGTCGTGACGGATGTATTGTGACAGTGCTGTTGAGCTGTCCGTCGTGACGGATGTATTGTAACAGTGCTGTTGAGCTGTCCGTCGTGACGGATGTATTGTGACAGTGCTGTTGAGCTGTCCGTCGTGACGGATGTATTGTAACAGTGCTGTTGAGCTGTCCGTTGTGACGGATGTATTGTGACAGTGCTGTTGAGCTGTCCGTCGTGACGGATGTACTATGAAAGTGCTGTTGAGCTGTCCGTCGTGACGGATGTATTGTGACAGTGCTGTTGAGCTGTCCGTCGTGACGGATGTATTGTAACAGTGCTGTTGAGCTGTCCGTCGTGACGGATGTATTGTGACAGTGCTGTTGAGCTGTCCGTCGTGACGGATGTACTATGAAAGTGCTGTTGAGCTGTCCGTCGTGACGGATGTATTGTGACAGTGCTGTTGAGCTGTCCGTCGTGACGGATGTATTGTAACAGTGCTGTTGAGCTGTCCGTCGTGACGGATGTATTGTGACAGTGCTGTTGAGCTGTCCGTCGTGACGGATGTATTGTGACAGTGCTGTTGAGCTGTCCGTCGTGACGGATGTATTGTGACAGTGCTGTTGAGCTGTCTTTGGTGACGGATGTATTGTGACAGTGCTGTTGAGCTGTCTTTGGTGACGGATGTATTGTGACAGTGCTGTTGAGCTGTCTTTGGTGACGGATGTATTGTGACAGTGCTGTTGAGCTGTCTTTGGTGACGGATGTATTGTGACAGTGCTGTTGAGCTGTCTTTGGTGACGGATGTATTGTGACAGTGCTGTTGAGCTGTCTTTGGTGACGGATGTATTGTGACAGTGCTGTTGAGCTGTCTTTGGTGACGGATGTATTGTGACAGTGCTGTTGAGCTGTCTTTGGTGACGGATGTATTGTGACAGTGCTGTTGAGCTGTCTTTGGTGACGGATGTATTGTGACAGTGCTGTTGAGCTGTCTTTGGTGACGGATGTATTGTGACAGTCGTCACTTTGACACATTTAGTAGTTGAATAGAGAAGTGTGTTTAAAGTTAAATTTTAATTACTTTTTAATTAATCGTTTTTTATTTTAAAATGTTAGACGTACTTTGGCGATTTTGGGGGGGGGGGGCGTGTCTGAGATTTGTGACAGATTGTGACAAGAGGGGGGCGTGTCTGAGATTTGTGACAGGAGGGGGAGTGTCTGAGATGTCTGACAGATTGTGACAGGAGGGGGCGTGTCTGAGATTTGTGACAAATTGTGACAGGAGGGGGCGTGTCTGAGATTTGTGACAGGAGGGGGGCGTGTCTGAGATTTGTGACAGATTGTGACAGGAGGTGGGCGTGTCTGAGATTGTGACAGATTGTGACAGGAGGGGGCGTTTCTGAGATTTGTGACAGATTGTGACATGAGAGGGGGGATTGCGTGTCTGAGATTTGTGACAGGTTGTGACGGGTGACGGGGAGACGAAGATGGTAAAAGAATTGTCAAACATTGGTTGAGATACTTTATGGACGGCCCCTAAAAAGACGTTTCTCGTGTTTTCATATTGGCACTGGCAGTTCATCACAATGGTTGTCACTGCTCTGTCGTCACAATGGTATCACTGACTTTCGTCACAATGGTGTCACTGCTCTGTCATCACAATGCTTGTCACTGCTCTGTCATCACAATCAGGGCAGGATTAAGCCATTTTAGTGCCCAAGGCACAAACCCACATGGGTCCCCCCTTCTGCCCGGGGCCCCTGATCTTTCACTGGCCGTGACCGCTGGTATGTTCAATATTATTCAAAGAAAACAGTTGTTAACAAACATGTTTGTAGTTTGTATTACTATCACTTACATAAAACCTACAATAAAGTATTTCTGTATTAAAATTAATAGTTAATAAATTTTGAAATAATAATAGACAAAAATACTTTATTTTTGATTAGATGAAAAAATCAAAAAGATATTGTCATTAACATTTTAAAGTTTTTTTTCCTAGATTTACATCTAGCGAAGTTTTTGAGTATATCGTCAAAGTTAATTTTGCGCAACACATCTGCCTCGATCATTAGCAGTAGCAGAGATAAGGAATCGAGCCTTTCATGTTTCATTGTTGATCTATTTGGATTTTTTGTACGTTTCAACTGAGAATAAGAGCGCTCAGTTGAACAGTTTGTAACCATTAATTTTAAAAAATATGCGCAAGGCGATTTCAACATTTGGAAAGGCACACTCGATGTTGTCTCTAACTATTACTTTGTATAATTCTCCATGATTGAACGTGTTGTTTTCCGATTTTGATGCAGGAAACTTGTGGCGAATATATGAATGAAACTGTTGTAGTTCAGTACATAAATTATTGTTCAGATCTTTAGAATAAGCATTTATTAGTTCTTCACATCACTGAGATGTTTGTGATAGTGATACATCGACCAAACAAGAAAATCGAACTGCTACATCATTATGTTCTTGTCCTCTTCTAATAATTTCCGTCTCAAGTTTGTCAACAATGGTGTAGAATGCAGATATACGAAATTTGTCTATGGCATTCAGAGATACCTCAGCGGCATCACCATCAATGACCACTGTCGTTCGTTTACGATTACGGGTCAAAGTTGACTTATAATCTACACCTGGTGTTATTATTTTTGCAGCTTCTTCAAATCTTTCAAATTCATTCCTAGATTTATGCAAGTGATTTGCTAGTGACGAATACAAATCAGCACACGTTTTCATATTCACATGCTCATTTTGTGTCTATTAATAAGGGGTTCCCGGTCGAATTAATTAATTAATGTTATTATTTTAATATTATTTATTGAACATATACAAATGGTTTAAATTTTTTTATAAAACTTCCCAAACAATTTTAAAATTCGAATACGACCGCATTATTTATTTACAAGCCGAGTGAGTCCGCATGGTCCGTATTTTGCTCATTACCATTTACTTGGAGTTTTTAAAAAAAATGTATGCCCTTAATTTTTAAGCATTCAAGATTGTACCAAACGTGAATGTGAATTTTTATTATAATGTATTTCTTCATTTTCATAGCACTTGTTCAATTTTCAGTTGTTTCTGGGCTTAAATTTGTTCCCAAAAAATTTCTTGAGGACTTGTGGTGCCCCCAAACGCTTGGTGCCCAAGGCACGTGCCTTGTTTGCCTAGAGGTTAATCCGGCCCTGATCACAATTCTTGTCACTACTCTGTTATCGCAATGCTTGTCACTGCTCTGTCATCCCAATGCTTGTCACTGCTCTGTTATCCCAATGCTTGTCACTGCTCTGTTATCCCAATGCTTGCCACTGCTCTGTTATCCCAATGCTTGCCACTGTTCTGTTATCCCAATGCTTGTCACTGCTCTGTCATCACAATGCTTGTCACTGCTCTGTTATCCCAATGCTTGTCACTGCTCTGTTATCCCAATGCTTGTCACTGCTCTGTTATCCCAATGCATGTAACTGCTCTGTTATCCCAAATGCTTGTCACTGCTCTGTTATCCCAATGCTTGTCACTGCTCTGTTATCCCAATGCATGTAACTGCTCTGTTATCCCAATGCATGTAACTGCTCTGTTATCCCAATGCATGTAACTGCTCTGTTATCCCAATGCTTGTCACTGTTCTGTTATCCCAATGCTTGTCACTGCTCTGTTATCCCAATGCTTGTCACTGTTCTGTTATCCCAATGCTTGTCACTGTTCTGTTATCCCAATGCTTGTCATTGCTCTGTTATCCCAATGCTTGTCACTGTTCTGTTATCCCAATGCTTGTCACTGCTCTGTTATCCCAATGCTTGTCACTGTTCTGTTATCCCAATGCTTGCCACTGTTCTGTTATCCCAATGCTTGTCACTGCTCTGTTATCGATACATTTTTACATTGCCCAACTCCTCCCGCCCATCTCCTTCCGCCGACTCTATTTAAATCCATCCTATGTTGACGCCCTCGCCCGTAATGAACTTCAGGATCCCACCCACCCCTTGGAAATCCCGCCCCTGCGAAACGCGGCGCCCACACTTACTGCTCTCGGGAACATGGGGGGGGGGAGAGGTCGGAGGGGTTAAATATTCCAGCATGCCCTAATTGTGTCCGGCACATCGTAGATTCTCTGGGCGTATGGTACTCCCCGTGTTTACCCCGGGCGCCCCACGTTATGGCCGCGTTAATGTGCATGAATTAAGGGCCGAGAACTCGGTGTTCGTCTCAGGTAAGAGAAACGGCGGACAACTCTGTAATGCAGGGATCCCCGGTCTGGCAGCATCGCGCGTACCCCTAGCTGTACGATATATCGTCCATGTGGGGGTGATGTGGTCGATATGGTTCATATGGATGGTCGAAATGGTTTGTATGTGTTGGTGAGATGGTTTGTATGGGTTGGTCGAGATTTGTTCGTATGGGTTGGTCGAGATGGTTCGTATGGGTTGGTCGAGATGGTTCGTATGGGTTGGTCGAGATGGTTCGTATGGGTTGGTCGAGATGGTTCGTATGGGTTGGTCGATATGGTTCATATGGGTTGGTCGAGATGGTTCGTATGGGTTGGTCGAGATGGTTCGTATGGGTTGGTCGAGATGGTTCGTATGGGTTGGTCGAGATGGTTTGTATGGGTTGGTCGATATGGTTCATATGGGTTGGTCGAGATGGTTCGTATGGGTTGGTCGAGATGGTTCGTATGGGTTGGTCGAGATGGTTCGTATGGGTTGGTCGAGATGGTTTGTATGGGTTGGTCGAGATGGTTCGTATGGGTTGGTCGAGATTGTTCGTATGGGTTGGTCGAGATTGTTCGTATGGGTTGATCGATATTGTTCGTATTGTTTGATCGATATGGTTCATATGGGTTGGTCAAGATGGTTCGTATGGGTTGGTCGAGATTGTTCATATGAGGTGGATGGGATCATAATGGTTTATTTGGCGGTGGGGTCGAGATGGTGTGTAAAATATTCTTTAGACTATTAGCATGGCCGAAAAAGGGGAAAGTGGGGGAGGGGTGTGTTCGACTCTTCGCATGGGGTCGGTTTGTAGTCCTAAAAATAAATACCATATATATATATACAGAAACGAGTACATTAAAAAAATAATGTTTTATAATGACCGCTATTTAAACTTAACTTTTATATTTATATGAAAAATAATGACAAGGATTTAAAAAAAAAATATTTTAAAATTAATTTTATTTTTTATTTAAATAAAATTTGTTTTTTGGGATAAAAACATTTTGAGAACCACTTCAGCAAAGTCTTTAAGTTTTAGTGGAGATAATGTTGGTTCCTGGTCCCTCTTCCCCCTCCTCCCCCAAACCAATCTTGAAATGGGGTGCTTGTTATTCTCCAATCTAGACATCCGAATATACAGCCGAATTCTGCAATCTGTTTGTTGGGGTGGAGGTGGGGGTAAAGGATTGGTGTGTGTGTGGGGGAGGGGGCGTCCACCAAATTACATTTCCTTTCCTTTAAAATCCGACTTTTTTAGTGATTGATTGATTAGCTGAAAGTTGTATTCGTGTTGATTTTCACAAACGAGTCATACGAGTTTTTTTGTTAATATATCAAGTCACAAATAAACCTAGTTTCTTTTACTGCCATGGAAGACCAATCACAAGTGACAATCCCGTGACGTCATTCGCCGTGCCAACATCCGAGTCAGAGCGTTTGCTCATCCGTCCACTGACGTCACACGTGTTTACGGGCGTATGGGATTGTGGGGGGGGGGGGGGGGGGGGGAGGAGGGTTAATAACAAACAATAGAAGAATGTATTCGTGAACATGTTTTAGATTTTTTAATTTAAAATCAACCAATTTTTAAATGTTTTTGATTTGTAAAAAAAAAATCAACCATTTTTGAAATTCGATTTCGCTTTCCTTTACTAGACACAAGTTCATCTAATGCAGTGGTTCTCAACCTTCCTGATGCCGCGACCCTTTAATACAGTTCCTCATGTTGTGGCGTAGCGAGCTTAACTCGCGCCCGGGGCACAATACCTTTTTAGCGCCCCCCTATTCGAAAACCATACAATATTATATGTAAAATATACCATTTGGCGCCCCTTTGTGAGTAGTGCCCGGGGCATGATGCCCCCCCTTGCCCCCCCCTCGCTACGCCACTGCCCCAAGCCACAAAATTATGTTCGTTGATGCGTCATAACTGTAGCGTATATGTGTTTTCCGATGGTCCTAAGCGACCCCTGTGAAAGGGCCATTCGACCCCCAAATCGGTCACGACCCACAGGCTGAGAACCACTGATCGAATGGATTGCACGTCGTTTTCAAGTGTTGTAGGTCATGGAGTGCTTAGTTTTACGTCAAATTAAATCATTACATAGTTTCTTTATAGATGCCTTGTCTTGGTTCTATATCGTGTTTTGATAGGTCTACCATAACTGTGGGGGGTGGAACCGGGACGGTTTGTGGTTAGGTATATCACCAGGGGTGTACCCAGGGAAGGGGATAAATGGAGCGATCACTCAGGACGTTTAAGTTGTTGATGTTTGTTACAATCTTATAGGCCTATACTCAGGAGCGTCGGCACAAAGGGGGGGGGGTCGATTTCGGGATTTCGCCCCGGGCGGCATTTGGTCAAAGTACGCCCACTGGGTATCAGACAAGGTCTGAAAAAAGCCACACCGTGCGTGTTGAGTTTTTAGGGGGAGATAAATACTTTTCATTCCTATTTCGCCTTGCATTTATTTTATGGGAAATGTCTTTTATGGTTTTTGCCCTCAAATGTCCCTTCCGGTAGAGTAAGTGGGGGATGTTATATACTGGAATTAGCCCACCAAACAATGTCGGCGGCAATGCGGGAACTCAAGTAACGTATTTTATAAGAGTCCCTATTAAAGCTAGAGTATTGGAATTGTATTTTGCGCGCCTATTTAACACAACGTCGTACATACAAACCCAAATAATTAACATTTGTGATCAATGAGAAGACGTTTGAAGGTAAATTCTTGCCTACTGTTTAAACTTTCTAATAGGAAGCGTGCTGGACGTCGCAGGAAAGCATTTTGGACGTCATAGGAAGCGTTTTGGACGTCATAGGAAGCGTGTTGGACGTCATAGGAAGCGTGTTGGCCGTCATAGGTAGCGTGTTGCACGTCATAGGAAGCGTGTTGGACGTCATAGGAAGCGAGCAGAACGTCATAGGAAACGTGTTAGACGTCATAGACAGCGTGTTTGGGCGTCAATGTAAGCAGAGTGACATTACACTTGGAAGTCAATATGAAAGTTCTCATATGAAGAAACGAAACTATACGAAACTATCTATAGAGACAATAGACTGGAAGAAAATATTTTTAAAAAAATTGTGAATGAAGCCGGGAGAGAATATCATAGCGGCCCCGGAGAACTTTGCCAAGGTACATCAGCCTACTTATAGCATCTTGACCACTTCAAGGAAAAGGGGGGGGGGGGAGGGAATATTAATCATGTTGTTTGACTAATGATTAGCTATTAGATATGTGACGTTCCTTTATACATAGAATTGTTCCGGCTTTAAGCGGTGTTTGTTTCAAAGTTTCCGTGATTTAAAAAAAACTCAAACAAAATTGCACTGCTGTCTTCTAGGTCATGCGAAAGAAAAGCTGTGTTCTGGGATAAGCCTCAATTTTTGCCTGAAATCAACCATTTTGCCCGCCCCTGCTGATTTTTCATGGGGCGGCTGTCCCATTCCCCCCCCCCACCCCACCCGCACGCCCTGATTATAAACTACTTAAAGAATGTAACAGAAGAAAGTAAATATAGTAGAATTGAAAATGAAAAAGCTGGGGGGGGGGGGAGTCAAAGTATGTCATGGTGTTTTTTATGAGGGAGGTGGCTGGGTGTTGGGGGGGGGCGAGTGGGTCAGAGAAGACCAACATGGCCGTCCATTAAGATAAACTCTCAAGTTTGAAAGGAAATGGTATCCAACAGTTTCAAACATAGAGCACGTGATCTCATGAGTCTTGGCCAGGGCGCTGGAACTCCGGAATGTGACGTCACGAGGTAGATGCTATCATGCACAGGCCTCATCCCTACCACCCCTCCACTATCACCCCTCCTCCACCAGCCCTCCACCACCAGCCCTCCACCACCAGCCCTCCACCACCAGCCCTCCACCACCAGCCCTCCACCACCAGCCCTCCACCACCAGCCCTCCACCACCAGCCCTCCACCTACACCCTCCACCACCAGCCCTCCACCACCATCCCTCCACCACCAGTCCTCCACCACCAGCCCTCCACCACCAGCCCTCCACCTACACCCCTCCACCACTAGCCCTCCACTACACCAGTCCTCCACCACCACCAGCCCTCCACCACCACCACCAGCCCCCCCCCCCCCACCACCCCGTCCACTACACACTTTAACAAATGTTATTGATCACCAATTTAAAATCAAATTCCTAGGGGTTAGTACGATTCCAAGTCACACATTTCGAGTCTCGATCTTAAAAATAGAAAAAATAAAAAATATGTTTTGTTTAATGTGGAGGTTGAGTGTAGGAAAAGGTCAATGAACTATCAACATGGCCTCTAGGGGGGAATAAGGTAGGTGTGGGGGGAGGAGGGGGTTATCCCAAGAGTAACAAAATATCAAATCAAACTTGGGGCTGGTGGTGGTGAGGGGGAATGGTGGTGGTGAGGGGGAATGGTGGTGGTGAGGGGTAATGGTGGTGGTGAGAGGGACTGGTGGTGGTGAGGGGAAATGGTGGTGGTGAGGGGGACTGGTGGTGGTGAGATTAATGTGGTGGTGAGGGGGAATGGTGGTGGTGAGGGGGACTGGTGGTGGTATGGTGGACTGGTGGTGGTATGGGGGACAGGTGGTGGTATGGGGGACTGGTGGTGGTATGGGGGACTGGTGGTGGTATGGGGGACTGGTGGTGGTGAGGGGGGCTGGTGGTGGTATGGGGGTCTGGTTTTGGTGAGGGGGACTGGTGGTGGTATGGGGGACTGGTGTTGGTGAGGGGGACTGGGGGTGGTATGGGGGGATGGTGGTGGTGAGGGGGGCTGGTGGTGGTGAGGGGGGCTTGTGGTGGTGTGGGGGACTGGTGGTGGTGTGGGGGACCGGTGGTGGTGAGGGGGACCAGTGGTGGTATGGGGACTGGTGGTGGTGAGGGGGACAGGTGGTGGTATGGGGGACAGGTGGTGGTATGGGGGACTGGTGGTGGTGAGGGGGACTGGTGGTGGTGAGGGGGACTGGTGGTGGTATGGGGGGCTGGTGGTGGTAAGGGGGGCCGGTGGTGGTGTGGGGGGCCGGTGGTGGTGTGGGGGGCCGGTGGTGGTGTGGGGGACCGGTGGTGGTGTGGGGGACCGGTGGTGATAAGGGGGACCAGTGGTGTTGAGGGGGACCGGTGGTGTTATGGGGGACCGGCGGTGTTATGGGGGACTGGTGGTGTTATGGGGGACTGGTGGTGGTGAGGGGGACTGGTGGTGGTGACGGGGACTGGTGGTGGTATGGGGGACTGGTGGTGGTATGGGGGACTGGTGGTGGTGAGGGGGGCTTGTGGTGGTGAGGGGGACTGGAGGTGGTGAGGGGGGCTGGTGGTGGTGAGGGGGGCGTGTGGTGGTGAGGGGGACTGGTGGTGATGTGGGGGACTGGTGGTGGTGAGGGGGACTGGTGGTGGTGAGGGGGACTGGTGGTGGTGAGGGGGACTGGTGGTGGTATGGGGTACTGGTGGTGGTGAGGGGGACTGGTGGTGGTGAGGGGGACGGGTGGTGGTATGGGGGGCTGGTGGTGGTGAGGGGGACTGGTGGTGGTGTGGGGGACTGGTGGTTGTGTGGGGGACTGGTGGTGGTATGGGGGGCTGGTGGTGGTATGGGGGGCTGGTGGTGGTATGGGGGGCTGGTGGTGGTATGGGGGCTGGTGGTGGTGAGGAGGGCTGGTGGTGGTATGGGGGGCTGGTGGTGGTGAGGGGGCTGGTGGTGGTATGGGGGGCTGGTGGTGGTGAGGGGAGTTGGTGGTAATGAGCGGTGACAGGTGGTGGTGAGGCATGGGCTGGTTATACGATTGAGGCGTATTTCTGTACGATGTCAGGTGACTTGGCGGAGCTCTTTCAACCGCACCACACAACAGCCCGTTAGAATTACCTCAACCAACCTGGCAACGTGGACAAATCTCTGGCACATCAGTAAACAAACACGATCAACATGGCGGTGTGGAGCAGAGCTGATCTCTGATTGCCCCTTATAGACCGAGGGGATCGCAGATAAAAACTGCACAGAATACTTCAGAAAGTGGTTTGGGTGGACGAAAATAGCTATTTACAAGCGGTAACTGTTTCATGGCCCAAACCCTGACGGCAACTGGGAACAAACAAAAATTGAGATAGCGTTTTCGAAGGTGAAGATGAAAATAGCTTTAAAGGTTTACGTTTTTCAAAAAAGAAACTTAAAATTTTTTTTTTTCCTTCTAAATTAGTGATAGTCGTGATATTGAACAGGGGAAACAATGCCCAATTTCAACGGAGTTAAACACAAAGGGAGTTTTGATGTATCCATCACGTCACTTATTTCCTGTACCAACACACCAGCAAGACTTAGAAGGTAAAACAAATTAATTCAGCATTTCGGCACAATATCACAATATGTGGAATGCATCAAATACTCTCCTTCTAATTAACCAGAATATGCCTGTATTTCTTTTCTTTTTTTTATATTTCTTATATTCTATTTATATCCTACAAAATAATATCCGTTAAAATGTATTTTTTCACAGTAATAATTACATAAATTCTTATACTTCCTGTAATCTTAGTTTTGATCAACTGGCAATAACATTAATGACGTAAGCTTACGTTTCTTAAAACTACTTCTATTTCTTGTTATTTTTCACCTGTCCTGTCTACCGAGGGAAGGCTCTTGGTCGAAACGTTCTTACTTTATTGTCCCGTCTTTCTTTCCCAAGCTTCCACATTACATTGCTCTACCATTTCCTTCACACAGCTTCAACAAAATCCTTCATTTAATTTCCTCTATTTGCTTCACTTATGTCAGCTATTTATTTTATAACCTTAGCGTAATGAATGACCGCAGGGTAATGAATGACCGCAGGGTAATGAATGACCACAGCGTAATGAATGACCACAGCGTAATGAATGACCACAGCGTAATGAATGACCACAGGGTAATGAATGACCACAGCGTAATGAATGACCACAATGTAATGAATGACTACAACGTAATGAATGACCACAGCGTAATGAATGACCACAACATAATGAATGACCACAACGTAATGAATGACCACAGCGTAATGAATGACCACAGCGTAATGAATGAGAACAGCGTAATGAATGACCACAGCGTAATGAATGACCACAGTGTAATGAATGACCACAGTGTAAAGAATGACCACAGTGTAATGAATGACCACAGTGTAATGAATGACTACAACGTAATGAACGACCGCAGGGACAATATGACATAGGATATAATGACAAAAACTGAAATTGTCTACTTTTGAAAATCTCTTGTTTTTGCTCGAAAAAAAAGAAGTAGAGATGGCTGTTGGGGTTGAGAGTAGACAAAGAGTTCATTCATTCATAACTGTTGGGGCTGAGAGTAGACAAAGAGTTGATTCATTCATAACTGTTGGGGTTGAGAGTAGACAAAGAGTTGATTCATTCATAATTGTTTGGGTTGAGAGTAGACAAAGAGTTGATTCATTCATAACTGTTGGGGTTGAGAGTAGACAAAGAGTTGATTCATTCATAACTGTTGGGGTTGAGAGTAGACAAAGAGTTGATTCATTTATAACTGTTGGGGTTGAGAGTAGACAAAGAGTTGATTCATTCATAACTGTTGGGGTTGAGAGTAGACAAAGAGTTGATTCATTCATAATTGTTTGGGTTGAGAGTAGATAAAGAGTTGATTCATTCATAACTGTTGGGGTTGAGAGTAGACAAAGAGTTGATTCATTTATAACTGTTGGGTGGTTGAGAGTAGACAAAGAGTTGATTCATTCAAAACTGTTGGGGTTGAGAGTAGACAAAGAGTTGATTCATTCATAACTGTTGGGGGGTTGAGAGTAGACAAGGAGTTGATTCATTCATAACTGTTGGGGTTGAGAGTAGACAAAGAGTTGATTCATTCATAATTGTTGGGGGGTTGAGAGTATACAAAGAGTTGATTCATTCATAATTGTTGGGGCTGAGAGTAGACAAAGAGTTGATTCATTCATAATTGTTGGGGCTGAGAGTAGACAAAGAGTTGATTCATTCATAATTGTTGGGGCTGAGAGTAGACAAAGACGATGGAATTTTAAAAATTATCTGTTTTTTCATTTTGAAAAGTAGACTATGTTAAACTTCTTTCAGTAATGGTCACTTTCAAACTTTCAAGTTGATAAATCGTCCCATTCATTCAATGGGGTCACGTGACTCTTCTGAATAGGTAAATTGCGTCAAATAACTCGGCCGCGTGTTTTTGTTGTGAGAAGGCCACTCGGGACCTTTAAGCGGCGTCTTGTCTCATTGACGTTTGGAGATTATATTCCCCAGACAGAGGCATCGAGGCATTCTTGAGATCAGGTCAATGGTCTCATTGAAGTAGTTCACGTGTCTAAAATTGTAGCGCTCAATATCCACACGTGAACAAACAAAAATGTTCTTATTTATAAATGTTCAGAACGTGTTCACCGCCGGCCGTACAAGTCATCCTGTGGATCGTATGAGTTATTTCAGCTCCATGAAGCCTATGTGAAAGTACTTACGACATTACAGCTGGCTCACCGTATTCACGGTGCTGTCTAAGAAATGGATCGATTGGATTACGCGACACGGATAACTCTTCTGTGTTTGAGTAACCTGGAACGGATTGTCCCCCAAACATGACCGATCGTACTGTAAAATCCAAACTGACAAACAAAACAAAACAACAACAGCAGCAAACAACAAAGAAACAAACACAAACAAATAAAACAACGAAAAACTATAAAAAAAAAACCTCAAAACTTGTAATGGAAATGTAAAGGAAGCTCATAACCAAACAAGTACAAGCGTGGCCTACCTGCTTTCCCTCCATGCTTGCCCACTTTCCTCTGATCACGTCGGCTCCCGTGGTTCCCCATCCCAGGGGCGGCTTCACTGAGACTGCTTGGAGAGGTTGAGGGGGTGGGGGGGGGGCGCTTGTTCTGGTGGAAATCAAATCAAAACACATCCGATGATTATATTGACCGGGTAGTTTGTTTAGGGTCAGAGATTTGTCCGGTTTTTACCCGGCTGTCAACAATCCGAGAGCTATAACTGTCTCGTTTAGACACTGACAGCTATGCATGTCTTGTTTAGACACTGACAGCTGTAAATGTCTCGTTTAGATACTGACGGCTATGCATGTCTCGTTTAGACACTGACAGCTATGCATGTCTCGTTTAGACACTGACAGCTATGCATGTCTCGTTTAGACACTGACAGCTACAAATGTCTCGCTTAGACACTGACAGCTATACATGTCTCGTTTAGATACTAACAGCTAGCTATAAATGTCTCGTTTAGACACTGACAGCTATGCATGTCTCGTTTAGACACTGACAGCTATGCATGTCTCGTTTAGACACTGACAGCTATACATGTCTCGCTTAGACACTGACAGCTATACATGTCTCGTTTAGACACTGACAGCTATACATGTCTCGTTTAGACACTTACAGCTATACATGTCTCGTTTAGACACTGACAGCTATAAATGTCTCGTTTAGACACTGACAGGTTTAAGAGCTGGGCGGACACATTTATGTTATGACCATGATGTCCTAGATACGAAAATAAAAATAAATATCCACCTGGTGGTCATTTTAATCACGGATATGTCAAAAGTGTGAATATATTCATAAGAAAAACTTTAATAAATAATTTTTAGACATTGTGAAGTAAAATTCTCTCTCAACACACCCACCCACCAAAAGCCAAAAAACCAAAAACAAAAAACAAACGAAACAAAGACATCAAAGGGATTAATTTCGTAAAATGTTCCACTTATATACCGGTACCGGCTTTGCATACATCTGAATTGTGTTATTCCTCGTGCAAATAGGAGATTTGTTGCAAAACAGAGAAAGAGAGGAGAACGAATTTTTCACAATATTGACACGTCTGGTAAAGACTAAGAGAAATGTTGTGGGCCGAATGACACATGTTTGACAAGGACTTTCCATACCATATACCACATATGTTTGACAAGGACTGTCCATACCATATACCACTTATGTTTGACAAGGACTTTCCATACCATATACCACATATGTTTTACAAGGACTTTCCATACCATATACCACATATGTTTTACAAGGACTTTCCATACCATATACCACATATGTTTGACAAGGACTGTCCATACCATATACCACTTATGTTTGACAAGGACTTTCCATACCATATACCACATATGTTTGACAAGGACTGTCCATACCATATACCACTTATGTTTGACAAGGACTTTCCATACCATATACCACATATGTTTTACAAGGACTTCCATACCATATACCACATATGTTTGACAAGGACTTTCCATACCATATACCACCTATGTCTTACAAGGACTTTCCATACCATATACCACATACATTTTACAAGTACTTTACTTTCCATTTTCCATTCATGACCTTTTTTTCCGGACACAGCTATCTCTTCCTCCAAGAATAATTCCAGTCAGCACCAGCTACACCCTGCTCTCAACAGTAGTTATAGTTTTCTGACTTCAGATCCAAGAGTTATGCAAATATGTGTGTCAAAGAAAAACTCAAACACAAGTCATTAGCTATGACAAAACACAATCGAAAATTCTGAAATGGGTTTATTGTCTTTGTAAAAGCGTGACCAGTCTTTGAAAACGTTAGGGCCAAGGGCGGGGGGCAAAGGGTGGTTGGGGCGGGGGGGGGATTTTGTTTAATGTAGGAAATGACAGAAGATGGGCGGAACTGAATGGGCTAGAAACGAGATGTAAATGTCAAGGCGTAATGGAAGTCGCGGGCGGAGGAGGGGTAGGGTTGTGAGGTGGGGGAGACTGCGTGGTAGAACGTTTTCCTCGCCTGTTTAAATGCTATGACGAAATGAATGTAGTTCAAGAAATGGAAAATAATTTGTAATGTCTGGATTGGATGTCACAATGGGTAATGTCTGGACTGGATGTCACAATGGGTAATGTCAGGACTGGATGTCACAATGGTAGAGTCTGGTCACAATGGTAGAGTCTGCAGTCTCAATGATAAAGAGATGGGTCTCAATGTTAGAGTCTGTGGTCTCAATGGTAGAGTTTTTGGTCACAATGGTAGAGTCTGTTGTGACAATGGAGAGTCTGATGTTTCAATGGTAGAGTATGTGGTCTCAGTGGTAGACTTTTTGGTCACAATGGTAGAGTCTGTTGTCACAATGGGTAGTTTGGTGTTTCAATGTTAGAGTCTGTGGTCTCAATGGTAGAGCCTGGATTGTCAATGGTAGAGTCTGGGGTCTCAGTGGTAGAGTCTGTCATCTCAAATGGTAGAGTCTGTGGTCTCAATGGTAGAGTCTGTGGTCTCAATGGTAGAGTATGTGGTCTCAATGGTAAAGAGATGGGTCTCAATGGTAAGGCCTGGATTCTCAATGGTAGAGTCTGGGGTCTCAATGGTAGAGTCTGTCATATCAATGGTAGAGTCTGTGGTCTCAATGGTAGAGTCTGTGGTCTCAGTGGTAGAGTCTTTGATCGTATGGTAAAGAGATGGGTCTCAATGTTAGAGTCTGTGGTCTCAATGGTAGAGTCTTTGGTCTCAAAGGTAGAGCCTGGAGTCTCAATGGTAATGTGGTCTCAATGGTAAAGTATGTGGTCTCAATGGTAAGTTATGTGGTCTCAATGGTAAAGTATGTGGTCTCAATGGTAAAGCATGTGGTCTCAATGGTAAAGTCTCGGGTCTCAATGGTAAAGTATGTAGTCTCAATGGTAAAGTCTCGGGTCTCAATGGTAAAGTCTCGGGTCTCAATGGTAAAGTCTCGGGTCTCAATGGTAAAGTCTCGGGTCAATGGTAAAGTCTCGGGTCTCAATGGTAAAGTATATAATCTCAATGGTAAAGTATGTGGTCTCAATGGTAAAGTCTCGGGTCTCAATGGTAAAGTATGTAGTCTTAATGGTAAAGTATGTGGTCTCAATGGTAAAGTCTCGGGTCTCAATGGTAAAGTATGTGGTCTCAATGGTAAAGTATGTGGTCTCAATGGTAAAGTCTTGGGTCTCAATGGTAAAGTATGTGGTCTCAATGGTAAAATATGTTGTCTCAGTGGTAAAGTATGTAGTCTCAATGGTAAAGTATGTGGTCTCAATGGTAAAGTATGTGGTCTCAATGGTAAAGTATGTGGTCTCAATGGTAAAGTATGTGGTCTCAATGGTAAAGTATGTGGTCTCAATGGTAAAGTATGTGGTCTCAATGGTAAAGTATGTGGTCTCAATGGTAAAGTATGTGGTCTCAATGGTAAAGTATGTGGTCTCAATGTTAAAGTATGTGGTCTCAATGGTAAAGTATGTGGTCTCAATGGTAAAGTATGTGGTCTCAATTGTGAATTCAGTGAATACTTTTATTTTACGAGACTTAGTGCTGACGCACGGCTTGGATTGAACAAAATGGGCTCCGGGCTTCGGGCTTGCGACGGTGTTGACTATAAAAAACGTGAAAATAACGGCAATCTGGGAAGACATCTTTATCTCGTTGACCGGAAATATACGAAAACCCGAAAAGTGTCAAGTGACGACATGATCATATACCAAAAAAAATAAGACGTGGCGGTATCATACATATAACTTTTTTTATTTAAAAATCCGTTGTGTATTTAAATTGAAGCCATAATAGAAATGATTGGAATAAGTGGTGTTATTTTAGTATTACTCCATTTAATCTGCTTCTCTTGGTTTTAAAAATTAAGTTAAAGTGTATAAAGTGTAAAGGAGATGGAAGAAGCCGGTAAGGGTTCGGGGCAGAGGGGGTGTTGCAAGTAAGGGGGGGGGGTGATGTGAAGAGTGGGGCGTTGGCTGAAAACAGCATCTAGTTTTTCGCCTTCTTTCTTCTTCTTCTCCTTCTTCTATATATTAAGGGCCCACAATCAATTTATTGATCATTCTGGATCCTATGAATGTAGATGGGATTTGCAATGTTTCTGTGCCTGGTGTTGATGAGGATATTTCACTGGTTGCAAAAGCTCAACTGTTCCTTTTGAAAGCTTGTTCCAGTCCCTGATTGTCGCGGATGATACCCAACTTCAGAAATCCGTGATCCCCTCTCAGTTTCCTCACAGAAGACAGTGGAGTCAGTTAAGCACTTGATGACAATAAACAAGCTCAAATTGAATGATGAAAAGACCGAGCTGATCCCCATTGCTACCGCTCAAAAGCTAAAATATTTTTAAAATACACCATCTGTTACTCTCTCAGGCGAGTTTGCTCAAACAGTGCGAACCTGGGTGTCTACTTAGACAGAACACTAACCATGGAAAATCACATTAACATGATTTGCAAGGCGATTTTTCTAGAGCTGCGCAGAATTAGTCATATCAGACCTTTCTTAACGTTGAATGCATCAAAGAGGCTGATGTCTGCATTCGTGCTATCACGCATGGACTACTGCAATGATCTCATGGTGGGTCTTCCAGCTACGCTCCTGGGGGAAAATTAAAAAAACACAGAATAATGCGGCTCGAATTGTTCTTCGTAAACGCAAATTCGACCATGCTAAAACTCTTCTAAGAGAACTGCATTGGCTGCCGGTCCGCGCTCGCATAGAGTACAAAATTGCAACTCTGTGCTACCGCTGCTTGCATGACCTGGCGCCGTCCTATCTCCAAGCGCTCATGACGCCTTATATACCCACTAGACAACTCCGCTCATCCGATAGTGACAAACTCTCGATACCGCGTGTTCGCCTTGAGAATTACGGAAAGCGCACGTTCGCATTTGCTGGCCCAACCATTTGGAACACCCTTTCTGACGCTCTCAGAAACAGCCAGACGCTGGAGTCCTTCAAAACAAATTTAAAAACTCATCTATTTCGCAAACACCTTCTGGGGTGAAGTTGTCTACCATCTTTTCCAGCTAGTTATTATCTCCCAGCTTTGTTTTTGTACCGCGCTTCGAGTCTTTGGGGATGAAGCGTGATTTTTCAAATGAACTTTATTATTATTATTATTATTATTATATAATAAGGGCCCACGATCAATGTATAAATAAATTCTTTAAATTCTAACATAGTCTGTCCGCCTCCGATGAGGTTTTGCCTACAATGAAAACTAATTCTGTTTGTTGACTTCTGTTGTTTCCGTGCTCTCAAAAACTGACCACCGGTCAGTAAATAAGTTCACATATTCTTGCTTGGAACGTCCCCCGGGCAAAAGTCAACGCAAAACATTTCACGACTATCTCATTGTGACACACACACTTCATGTAATAAACAAAATATTTCATAACAAGACCAGCCCCATCCCAAACACAAGAAATTCTCCTTGCAACAGTTTTTTTTTCTCTTTTGTTTGATTTTTTTGTTGTTCAAAACGTGGAGTGCTCTCTGTCCAATCATTTGAGAACGCTGGTCTGTAAACCCGACGGGAGCAGACGATTAAAAAACGTTTCAATAGATACGAAAACGCAGAAACCGGAAATCATTCACATTCGTGCGAGTTATAGCCCTTTATGCTGTTGCGTTTGTTTAAAAATTGTGTCCCCTTTGTCTGCGTCTTTCTTTTCCCCTTTTCTTTTTATAATAGGATGATTTCATCCAGGGGAGGTTGCGGAGTTGGGTTGAAGGTTCAGAGTTCACGGGGCCTCGCAAAGATTCTTACATACTGTGAGCAGTAGCGTCAGAGCTATTTATAGTTATTTTTCGGTCCGTAACTGAAACCCGAATATTCATACGTCATGAAAAAATCTGTTTCTTTTGTTTTCTTCTTCAAATTTTAAATTTGATTTGAACTCATTAAAAGATGGTGCGTTTAAAAAAAATCTAAACATTATTACACCGATGCTCAAGAGAAACTCCGATTATAAGAGTAGGCTCCTTCCACAGCCCCCAACCCCCTTCCACAGCCCCCAACCCCCTTCCACAGCCCCCAACCCCCTCACACCCCTTTAAAAAAAATATTTTACCAACACACACGTTTCTTACACAGCCAAATGAACTCGTTCTAACAGTGTTGGACTGCGATAAAACTTTAATGTAGATTAATCATACGCAAACAATTCGTGTAAATAAAACAGTATGGGTTCAGCTTTCGTGATGATCAGACCGAATACAAATGTAGACGTTTCGGCATGTGCCTTCATCAGTACAAACACAAACAAACAAACAAACATTCACATAAGTATAGCTTAAAATTACATAATATATTTAAATGTATCCTACCTACTTCCTGTAATCTTACTTCCGGCAACAAAAAGGAAATCTCTAAAGCAGTGGTTCTCAACCTTTCTAACGCCGCGACCTTTGAATACAGTTCCTCGTGTTGTGGCGACCCCCAACCACAAAATTATTTTCGTTGATACTCTATAACTGTAGAGTATATGTGTTTTCAGATGGTCTTAGGCGACCCCTGGGAAAGGGTCGTGCGATCCCCTTTGGGGAACCACTGCTCTAAAGTTGTTGTTTTTTACTGTCATCTGATACTTGTTATACTTCTTTTTGTCTTATTTCCTGATGAAGGCTCTAAGCCGAAACGTCAAAATCGTTTGTCCTGTCTATGAATTCAAGTGTAGCGTACCGTGTTCATATATTTTATTTACACAACTTGAATGCAGTCCATCAATTATTACTGTCTAAAAAAGAGAGACAAGATTAAGAGTGGGTGCAAAGCTTTGTCAAATTGTTTGTGTATAATATTAATCTACACAACCAAAGCACAGTGAACCAAGTATTATTCGAACCTGGGTCCGTTGGGGCGGGGGGGGGGGGGGGGGGTGTGTGCTTTAAAATGTGTGTTCAATAACACCACGCACCATTTAAAACACACAAAGGTGCACACCTCATGTGCACCTCATTCCCGCCGTGCGCTGACAATTACCCCCAGAGCCATTAAACTAAATCCTTACACAAATATTTACGAGGAATCGAGAGCAGAAACTATTTGAGGAATTCGCTCCCATTCTCATCCGGGGATTTACATGGCTCAGCTCTAAAAACGTGTCTCAGATCCTCGGATTGGCTTCTTATTAAAGTGATGGAACGCTGAAAGAAAAGGTTCTTATGAAAGCGATGAAACGTTGACAGAAAGGCCCGGCCCATGAATGATGTGAACGGCGATGCAGACGGCTGAAGAGAGTTAAGGGTTGGTGTATGGTTTGAAAGTTGTGTGTTGTCTGTTTGTGGTTTGTAGGAAGCAGCCGTTTGTGGTTTGTTTAAGGACTGTCTACTAAACGATGCAAGATGTTTTAAAAATTGGAATTAAAAAAAAATAGGAATGGGTTAATTAAATATTGAAATTTGCTAAAATTAGGAATAGGATAAAATTTGAAATTTGTTAAAAATTGAAATTTGTTAAAAAATTAGGAATAGGATAAAATTTGAAATTTGTTAAAAATTGAAATTTGTTAAAAAAAATAGAAATTTGTTTAAAAAATTGGAATTTGTTTTTAAAAAATTGAATTTGTTAACAATTGGAATGTACATTTGTTGGAAAGTCTGAGCATCGAAATGTTAATTGCCGGATTGGCAAAAGTCCAAATGTTGGAGTGTAAAAAATATTTGAAAGTTGTAGCTATACATGTGGAAACGTCTCATTGTTGGAAAGTCTAAAATGCTGAAACGGTTTCAAAGTTCAAAAGTCAAAATGTTTGAAAGGTCTAAATGTTGGGTTGTCAAAATGTTTGAAAGTCTAAATGTTGTGTTGTCAAAATGTTTGAAAGGTCTAAATGTTGGGTTGTCAAAATGTTTACAGGTCTAAATGTTGGGTTGTCAAAATGTTTGAAAGTCTAAATGTTGGGTTGTCAAAATGTTTGAAAGGTCTAAATGTTGGGTTGTCAAAAATGTTTGAAAGTCTAAATGTTGGGTGGTCAAAATTTTTACAGGTCTTAATGTTGGGTGGTCAAAATGTTTGAAAGGTCTAAATGTTGGGTTGTCAAAATGTTTACAGATCTAAATGTTGGGTTGTCAAAAAATGTTTGAAAGGTCTAAATGTTGGGTTGTCAAAAAATGTTTGAAAGGTCTAAATGTTGGGTTGTCGAAAATGTTTGAAAGTCTAAATCGTTGAATGTGTACATGTTGGAACGTCTAAATACTGGACTGTGTACATTGTTGAAATGTCTTAATATTGGAAAGTCTAATAATGGAAATGTCTAATTGTCGTAATTTAGCCAAGTCACATTGTTGAAATGTCTTAATATTGGAATGTCTGGATGTTGAATTGTTTGAATGCTAAACTGTCTAAACGTCGGACCAGTTGTATAATGGATCAACTTAAAAGCTTCTTATCAAGGATAGAATTCTTCATAAGAATGACATCGCTAATAATACTTTAAAGCAACGGTTCTCAAACACATATACCCTACAGTTATGAAGTAGGAACGAAAATAAGTTTGTGGTTGGGGGTCGCTACAACACAGGGAACTGTATTAAAGATTCGTGGCATTATAAAGGTTGAGGACCACTGCTTTAAAGACTTAATAGTTTTAAAATGTAGGAAGGCACCGAAAAGGGGGGGGGGGGAGAGAGAATGTGATGACGCAAGAATCGACCATAATTCTAGGAAATCGCTTGCTTCATTAGAGCCAATAGCCCGCACCACTGAAGCGGAACAGCCTATAAAGTGAGTAAATCTATTTATTGAACATGGCGTCTGTCATGGCCTTTTCCGTTACATTGCCCCCTCCTCTATCTCTCACTTTCCTGCTCTCTCTTTATTTCTCTCTTTATTTCTCTCTTTCACTGTCTCACTATCTTTCTCTCTCTTTCACTTTCTCTATCTGTCGCTCTTTCTCTCTCCCTCCCCCCCCCCTCTCTCCCTCCCCTCCCTCTCTTTCTCTCTCCCTTTCTCGCTTTCACTCTCTCATCTTTTCTTTTTTTTTTTCACTCTCTCTCTTTCTCTCGCTATCTGTTTCTTTCCTTTTCTCTCTCTTTCTTTCTTTCTTTCTTTCTTTCTTTCTTTCTTTCTTTCTTTCTTTCTTTCTTTCTTTCTTTCTTTCTTTCTTTCTTTCTCGTTCTTTCTTTCTTTCTTTCTTTCTTTCTTTCTTTCTTTCTTTCTCTCTCGTTCTTTCTCTTTCTTTCTCTTTCTTTGTATCTCTTTGTATCTCTTTCCGGCTCTCTTTCTCTCTCTTGCTCTTGCTTCCTTTCTTTCTCTTGCTTTCTTTCTTTCTCTTGCGTTCTTTCTTTCTCTTGCTTCCTTTCTTTCTCTTGCTTGCTTTCTTGCTTTCTCTTGCTTTCTTTCTCTTGCTTTCTCTTGCTTTCTTTCTCTTGCTTTCTTTCTCTTGCTTTCTTTCTTTCTCTTGCTTTCTTTCTTTCTCTTGCTTTCTTTCTCTTGCTTTCTTTCTTTCTCTTGCTTTCTTTCTTTCTCTTGCTTCCTTTCTCTTGCTTTCTTTCTTTCTCTTGCTTTCTTTCTTTCTCTTGCTTCCTTTATTTCTCTTGCTTTCTTTCTTTCTCTTGCTTTCTTTCTCTTGCTTTCTTTCTCTTGCTTTCTCTTGCTTTCTTTCTTTCTCTTGCTTTCTTGCTTTCTCTTGCTTTCTTGCTTTCTCTTGCTTTCTTGCTTTCTTGCTTTCTCTTGCTTTCTTTCTCTTGCTTTCTTTCTCTTGCTTTCTTTCTTTCTCTTGCTTTCTTTCTTTCTCTTGCTTTCTTTCTCTTGCTTTCTTTCTTTCTCTTGCTTTCTTTCTTTCTCTTGCTTCCTTTCTCTTGCTTTCTTTCTTTCTCTTGCTTTCTTTCTTTCTCTTGCTTCCTTTATTTCTCTTGCTTTCTTTCTTTCTCTTGCTTCCTTTCTTTCTCTTGCTTTCTTTCTCTTGCTTCCTTTCTTTCTCTTGCTTTCTTTCTCTTGCTTCCTTTCTTTCTCTTGCTTCCTTTCTTTCTCTTGCTTTCTTTCTCTTGCTTTCTTTCTCTTGCTTTCTTTCTCTTGCTTTATTTCTCTTGCTTTCTTTCTCTTGCTTTCTTTCTCTTGCTTTCTTGCTTTCTCTTGCTTTCTTTCTCTTGCTTCCTTTCTTTCTCTTGCTTTCTTTCTTTCTCTTGCTTTCTTTCTTTCTCTTGCTTCCTTTCTTTCTCTTGCTTTCTTTCTCTTGCTTTCTTTCTCTTGCGTTCTTTCTCTTGCTTTCTTTCTCTTGCTTTCTTTCTTTCTCTTGCTTTCTTTCTCTTGCTTCCTTTCTCTTGCTTTCTTTCTCTTGCTTTCTTTCTCTTGCTTCCTTTCTCTTGCTTTCTTTCTCTTGCTTCCTTTCTTTCTCTTGCTTTTGATTCTCTTGCTTCCTTTCTCTTGCTTTCTTTCTCTTGCTTCCTTTCTTTCTTGCTTTCTTTCTCTTGCTTTCTTTCTCTTGCTTTCTTTCTCTTGCTTCCTTTCTTTCTCTTGCTTTCTTTCTCTTGCTTTCTTGCTTTCTCTTGCTTTCTTGCTTTCTTGCTTTCTCTTGCTTCCTTTCTTTCTCTTGCTTTCTTTCTCTTGCTTCCTTTCTTTCTCTTGCTTTCTTTCTCTTGCTTCCTTTCTTTCTCTTGCTTTCTTTCTCTTGCTTTCATGCTTTCTTGCTTTCTCTTGCTTTCTTTCTCTTGCTTTCTCTTGCTTTCATGCTTTCTTGCTTTCTTGCTTTCTCTTGCTTTCTTTCTCTTGCTTTCTTTCTCTTGCTTTCTTGCTTTCTCTTGCTTTCTTTCTCTTGCTTTCTTGCTTTCTTGCTTTCTCTTGCTTTCTTTCTTTCTCTTGCTTTCTTGCTTTCTTGCTTTCTTTCTCTTGCTTTCTTTCTCTTGCTTTCTTGCTTTCTTTCTTTCTCTTGCTTTCTTGCTTTCTTGCTTTCTCTTGCTTTCTTGCTTTTTTTCTTTCTCTTGCTTTCTTGCTTTCTTTCTTTCTCTTGCTTTCTTGCTTTCTCTTGCTTTCTTGCTTTCTTGCTTTCTCTTGCTTTCTTTCTCTTGCTTTCTCTTGCTTTCATGCTTTATTGCTTTCTTGCTTTCTTGCTTTCTCTTGCTTTCTTGCTTTCTTGCTTTCTTGCTTTCTTGCTTTCTTGCTTTCTCTTGCTTTCTTTCTTTCTCTTGCTTTCTTGCTTTCTTGCTTTCTCTTGCTTTCTTGCTTCCTTTATTTCTCTTGCTTTCTTTTTCTTGCTTTCTTGCTTTCTCTTGCTTTCTTGCTTTCTTTCTTTCTCTTGCTTTCTTGCTTTCTTTCTTTCTCTTGCTTCCTTTCTCTTGCTTTCTTTCTCTTGCTTCCTTTCTTTCTCTTGCTTTCTTTCTCTTGCTTTCTTTCTCTTGCTTCCTTTCTTTCTCTTGCTTTCTTTCTCTTGCTTCCTTTCTTTCTCTTGCTTTCTTTCTCTTGCTTCCTTTCTCTTGCTTTCTTTCTCTTGCTTTCTTTCTCTTGCTTCCTTTCTTTCTCTTGCTTTCTTTCTCTTGCTTCCTTTCTTTCTCTTGCTTTCTTTCTCTTGCTTTCTTTCTCTTGCTTTCTTTCTTTCTCTTGCTTTCTTGCTTTCTCTTGCTTTCTTGCTTTCTCTTGCTTTCTTTCTCTTGCTTCCTTTCTTTCTCTTGCTTTCTTGCTTTCTCTTGCTTTCTTTCTCTTGCTTCCTTTCTTTCTCTTGCTTTCTTTTGCTTTCTTTCTCTTGCTTTCTTTCTCTTGCTTTCTTTCTCTTGCTTTCTTTCTTTCTCTTGCTTTCTTTCTCTTGCTTTCTTTCTCTTGCTTTCTTTCTCTTGCTTTCTTTCTCTTGCTTCCTTTCTCTTGCTTTCTTTCTCTTGCTTCCTTTCTTTCTCTTGCTTTTGATTCTCTTGCTTTCTTTCTCTTGCTTCCTTTCTTTCTCTTGCTTCCTTTCTTTCTCTTGCTTTCTTTCTCTTGCTTTCTTTCTCTTGCTTCCTTTCTTTCTCTTGCTTTCTTGCTTTCTCTTGCTTTCTTGCTTTCTTGCTTTCTCTTGCTTCCTTTCTTTCTCTTGCTTTCTTTCTCTTGCTTCCTTTCTTTCTCTTGCTTTCTTTCTCTTGCTTCCTTTCTTTCTCTTGCTTTCTTTCTCTTGCTTTCATGCTTTCTTGCTTTCTCTTGCTTTCTTTCTCTTGCTTCCTTTCTTTCTCTTGCTTTCTTTCTCTTGCTTTCATGCTTTCTTGCTTTCTTGCTTTCTTGCTTTCTCTTGCTTCCTTTCTTTCTCTTGCTTTCTTTCTCTTCCTTTCATGCTTTCTTGCTTTCTTGCTTTCTTGCTTTCTCTTGCTTTCTTGCTTTCTCTTGCTTTCTTGCTTTCTCTTGCTTTCTTTCTCTTGCTTTCTTGCTTTCTCTTGCTTTCTTGCTTTCTCTTGCTTTCTTGCTTTCTCTTGCTTTCTTGCTTTCTCTTGCTTTCTTGCTTTCTCTTGCTTTCTTTCTCTTGCTTTCTTGCTTTCTCTTGCTTTCTTGCTTTCTCTTGCTTTCTTGCTTTCTCTTGCTTTCTTGCTTTCTCTTGCTTTCTTGTTTTCTCTTGCTTTCTTTCTCTTGCTTTCTTGCTTTCTTGCTTTCTCTTGCTTTCTTTCTCTTGCTTTCTTGCTTTCTCTTGCTTTCTTGCTTTCTCTTGCTTTCTTGCTTTCTCTTGCTTTCTTGCTTTCTCTTGCTTTCTTGCTTTCTCTTGCTTTCTTTCTCTTGCTTTCTTGCTTTCTCTTGCTTTCTTTCTCTTGCTTTCTTGCTTTCTCTTGCTTTCTTGCTTTCTCTTGCTTTCTTGCTTTCTCTTGCTTTCTTGCTTTCTCTTGCTTTCTTTCTCTTGCTTTCTTGCTTTCTCTTGCTTTCTTTCTCTTGCTTTCTTTCTCTTGCTTTCTTTCTCACTCTTTTCACTACAGTAACCCTCAGCTCATTCTAACTCTAGTAACCTTCAGCTCATTCTCAATCCCTCTTTTCATTAATGCTCCGCCAACCCCCCCCCCCCATCCCCCGCGGACCACCACCCCGCGGACCCCCCCCCCCCCCCAACCACATTAAATAAATACTAAAACAAGAAAGGCTAACTTAGCCGGACCACCATTTCCTAACGACTACAACAGCTGAGAGCGTCAACGAGCCTGGCTCCCATTGACAGACTTTTTCTCTAGTCTTGTGTCTGTAATACAGGCAACATCCCCCGCCCCAACACCAACCAAACCCCCACACCCAGTCCCGTTACTGTGGGAGCGGAGCAGTTAAGCCAAAGCGTGATCGAGGGCTCTCACAGACTTCTCAGAGATGTTGCCCTATAAATTACATGTCGGGGAAAAAAATACTCGAATTGGAGATGTCATTATTCAGTTCATTTGACCCGCTGGGAAAGCTGATGCTACAGCCCCAATGGTTGAAGTTAGATCATATTCTTTTACCTTCTGTCTGACACTTTTTACCCTCTGTCTGATAATTTTACCCTCTGTCTGATACTTTTTACCCTCTGATACTTTTTACCCTCTGATACTTTTTACCCTCTGATACTTTTTACCCTCTGATACTTTTTACCCTCTGTCTGATACTTTTTACCCTCTGTCTGATACTTTTTACCCTCAGTCGGATACTTTTTACCCTCTGATACTTTTTACCCTCTGTCTGATACTTTTTACCCTCAGCCGGATACTTTTTACCCTCTGATACTTTTTACCCTCTGTCTGATACTTTTTACCCTCTGTCTGACACTTTTTACCCTCTGTCTGATACTTTTTACCCTCTGTCTGATACTTTTTACCCTCTGTCTGATACTTTTTACCCTCAGTCGGATACTTTTTACCCTCTGATACTTTTTACCCTCTGTCTGATACTTTTTACCCTCAGCCGGATACTTTTTACCCTCTGATACTTTTTACCCTCTGTCTGATACTTTTTACCCTCTGACACTTTTTACCCTCTATCTGATACTTTTTACCCTCTGTCTGATACTTTTTACCCTCTGTCTGATACTTTTTACGCTCTGATACTTTTTACCCTCTGTCTGATACTTTTTACGCTCTGATACTTTTTACCCTCTGTCTGATACTTTTTACCCTCATTCGGATACTTTTTACCCTCTGTCGGATACATTGTACCCTCAGTCTCAGTGGTAAGTAAATTCTTGTTCTTATCCTAGAACTGCGAGACACATACTAACTCACCTGCAGACGTAGGAGACTTCAATTTATCGTTCGTTCGTTCGTACCGAAGACCACCACCAACAGCAGCAACAAAAAACTCCAGTGAAGCTTTAATTAGTGAGGTGTGCAAAACACATTTCAAGACGTTGATTATTTCGTTGTTTTTAAATGAACTGTGTTTACAAGGCACAAGGGAAAAAGGTTCAAGTTTTTATTGATCAAATATGGAGGAAGGAAAGATAACCACGTAGTTGTGAGATAAACCCAATTGCTAGCGGATGGTTGGTCTAGGGCAGCGGTTCTTAACCTGTGGGTCGCGACCCCTTTGGGGGTCGAACCACCCTTTCCCAGGGGTCGCCTAAGACATCAGAAAACAAATTTACTCTACAGCAGCGGTTCTGAACCTTCCTTGTGCCGTGACCCTTTCATACTGGTCCTTATGTTGTGGCGACCCCAACAACAAAATAATTTTCGTTGCTACTTCATAACTGTAGAGTATATGCGTTTTCCGATAGTCTTAGGCAACCCCTGGAAAAGATTGTTTCGACCCCCAAAGGGGTCGCGACCCACAGGTTGAGAACCGCTGCTCTACAGTGATGACGTAGCACACAAATTGTTTGTGTGTTTGGGGGTCGCTACAACATGAGGGACTGTATTTAGGGGTCGCGGCATTAGAAAGGTTGAGAACCACGGGTCTAGGGTAAATGGTGTTTTTTTACAAAATAAAAAAGTAACATTTATACAGATCCGAGAATTATTACTGGATGTGAAGATATAGTGTGATATAGTGTGGATATAGTGGGGATATGGTGGGGATATAGTGGGGATATAGTGGGGATATGGTGGGGATATAGTGGGGATATGGTGGGGATATAGTGGGGATATAGTGGGGATATAGTGGGGATATGGTGGGGATATAGTGGGGATATGGTGGGCATTTGGTGGGGATTTGGTGGGGATATAGTGGGGAGATATCTGGCGGTGGAATTTAGTCAGGTCTCAAAGGTTCGTAACTGTATTTGGTGAACACATTATTTGAATGGCACTTGGAGGTCACACTCTGGTTAGCGCATGTGCAGCCGTCTTAGGTGGAAAGACATTTCAATGACATAGTTCGTTAGTTATACCTTCTTACCCCGTCTGTGGCAAAGGCCGTCCACAAGAATTTTCGATTAATCGTGGTCCTTTTCATTTTTTTTCCAGTAGCTTCCAGGTTTATCCCATACTTTGCATGCTTGCCTCTAGCTCGCGTCTCCACGTATTCTTAAGCTTTCCTCTCTTTCTTTTTCCATGTGAATTTCATGTTAGGGATTGTCTGGTGATGTCATTTGGGAGTTTTCGGAGAGTGTGCCCTATCCACATGCATATTTTCCTTATGATACCTTGATCAGTGGGCACCTGGTATGTCCTTCCCAGTAGATCTTTGCTGGTGATGGTATTTGGCCATTTGATGTTCAGCATCTTTCTAAGGCATGTGTTTATAAAGGTCTGTACTTTCTGCGTAATGCTCGCTGTTGTTTTCCAAGTTTCTGCTCCATGTAGTAGGACTGTTTTGACATTTGTGTTAAAGATTCCGACTTTGGTTTGAAGAGTCAGCTCCTTCGACTCCCATATTTTCTTTAATAGCACAATGCTGACCTAGCCTTTCCAATTCTAGCCCTGACGTCCGCTTCGGATCCACCATTTAAGGGTAATCACACACTAGGTCCGGATTTCACCGGATTCCAAGACTGACGAACAAGACTGGATCGGTATAAAAAACAAATGCAATAACAAAGTGAACACAGCTACATTTGCTCAAGCGTCATCGGTGAAGTCGGTAACGCGCGCCGGTCGAATTTGTTTTTTTTCGTCAGAGCTGTCCGAAGCTAATTTTAAAAACAATTAAAATGGCGGCATGTAATTTTTTACAGATTGTTTGTACAAAAATGTCACCTTAAAATCTAGAATAGCCTTTCATTTGTGTATTATTCCTTTGGATCCATCATAATGAATTTAAATATATACAAATTGTAGCATTTTATCAATTAAAATGGTAGAAATTGATAAACTAATATCTCAAGTGGATGATCGCTCTCCACTATGGGACATAGCAACCATATTAGAGCGATGTTCGACGGAATGATCCGAAACTAAATTAAAAAAAAAAAAACAAGCAAATGACGTCATTGCAGGTCTTCTTTGCATCAACCGTGTGTAGGATTCATTCGGATCCAATAAAAGTAATTTAAGATAAATACAAATTATAGAACTGAATAAAATAAAATGGTAGAAATAGACAAGCTAATATCCCTAGTTCATAACCGCATGCCACTATGGGACATAACAACGAAAAATTACCACAATAGGGATGTTGGTAGTAAACTTTAGCACAAAATAGCAGAAGAGCTCACTACTACAAGTGAGTGGCGGGTGTGGGCATGTGATTTTATTTTATTTCCATTTAAGTTAGTTCGATCGATATGGATAAAGGCTGCACCTATTGGTACCCGGGTACCAGAAGTGAGAGTTTGGGATTAAAAAAACTATTAAAAAGATTATTGTTGGGTTTGTAAGACCAAATGAGGTATGAAATGAAAGATAATTGAATGTACTATACGTTTGTAAACTTAATTCTTCATTTTAACTAAAATACACTACAACAAATGACATCTGAATAGCATTGAGCCCAATGGTACCCGGGTGCGAATGGCGGCGCTGCGTGTCTGGGTCAATGTTTATTTTTTATTGCAAGAAGATTAGGTAAATAAAACCAAATTGTTTTGAACAAACTTGATCATATAATAGCTAAATATAATTATAATTAGAAATAGCAATTAAGAAATGAAAATTAGATATAACAAGTATGCATTTATTTTGAAGTTTGCATATCCTGTTACTGTTAGACCTGCAAAACAGTAACATTGGAAAATAAGTTCAAAGTTCAATAAATGTCAATCACTTGAATTTAGGATATATTTTTGTTACACAATAATGAATCAAATATAATTTTAACATAATAAATATAGTTATTAAATATAGTTCCATGTAGAATATTTATGCTTTTACCAACTTTCTAAATTATATTTAATCTAAATTTTAAAAGGAAACTAAATTAAAGTGTTTATAAACAAATATTAAATTAGCATGGATAATGCCATTGATTCTGTAGCACACGGTAATGCTATCACTAAATTATTATGGAAAAAGATCAACGTGGATCAATTCATATAATATATTTTACATTTTCATGGGACGTAATAGTCTATTTTATTGTACCAGTACTGGATGTCAATTGCTCCTTAAACTTAAATGTTAAAATAATGTTTAAAGCAATCACGGATATTATATGCATCATTTCATTCTTAATTATATTCGTTGTGATCTTCCCGTTGGTGATCTTGTAGCGTTACCAGCTGTTGTATTTGAAGCTAATAACATGTCCAACTGATCTTCAGAAATAACTAGTTTGTCAACATTTTTAGGATCAACTTGAATTCTGTTTTAAGAATCTCCATTGTGCAACAAGTAAGCCCAATGCACACTCAACTGTTCTTCTGGTCCGACTATGTCTGTATTTGTAAACTTCAATTTCTCGTGATACAGTATCACCACTGGTTGTGTATGGTCGCATCAGATGTTTCTTCAGAGGATAACCTTGGTCATTAAGAAAAAACATATGGAAGATGTGTATTTATTGATCCCAGGTATCTGTCTTGGTTAAGGAAAGGGGAAAGACCCCGTTCCTATGTGGTTGTATAGATTTGATTCAACGAAAGTACCACTGTCACTCTGCTGCACTATGCCCCACTGTCAACAATTAATAATTTAATTTATACTTTGCACCAACAAAGCATACCACTGTACGTAGGTAGTCAAAAGTATAATGGTTCATTCTGAAAACAGTAATTTTAATAATGGATTCTTCATCAAATAAAACATATGTTCATATATTCCAGTTTTTTTAATACAACACGCTCATTTAAAATCTATGTTTAGTTTAATACTCGCCAGCGGAAAGACAGCAGGATCAAGGCCGTTGTTATGATAAACAATAAAAATTCGGAAGCGATCGGCTGCAATGTATTCTCAATTTCTACAATGTCCGATGTACAGTTCTACCGAGCAACCGGTCTCGTCGTCAGTCTTAAAATCCGGTGAAATCCGGACCTAGTGTGTTATCACCCTAAGTCAATGGTGCTGCGAGTATGTGAAAGCCTCCATTTCTTCCAGTGGATTTCTTGCCAGAGAGATATGCTCTTGGTTCCTGCCAGAGAGCTATGCTCTTGGTTCCTGCCAGAGAGATATGCTCTTGGTTAGGTGAGGTTACCTTCATGATCTTCGTCTTGCTATTATTTATATTGAGTCCGAGCTGTGCTGAAATGGTGGCTACGTCTTTTGTCTTTTCCTGCATGTGTTGCTGGTTGTGGGACAGAAGTGCAATGTCGTTCAGTTGTTCCCAGGGTGTCTGTGAATTTTTTCCCATTATCCAGTCAGTGGCGAGGATGACTAGGACGTGGGACAAGAGGCATCCTTGTGTGACTCCTGTTTCCGCTTTAAAGTCATCTGTGGGTCTACATTTGTGGACCACCCTGTATGTCATCTGTGAGTCTAGCTTCGTGGACACCCTGCATGTCATCTGTGGGTCTACCTTCGTGGACCACCCTGTATGTCATCTGTGGGTCTACCTTCGTGGACCACCCTGCATCTCATCTGTGGGTCTACCTTCGTGGACCACCCTGCATGTCATCTGTGGGTCTACCTTCGTGGACCACCCTGTATCTCATTTCTTCATAAGAGCTCTGAATGATCCTGACTAGATTTCCTGGTACTCCATAGTTTATACAAGGTTTGTCGGTCCAGGCTATCCAAGGCCTTTTCGGAGTCTATAAACTTTACATATGGGTGGGGGGGGGGGGGGGTAGTTCCATTCGATGACCTGTTCTATCATGATTCGTAGTGTTCCGATTTGATCTGTGCATGATCTGTTTCGGCGGAAGCCGGCCTGTTGAAACGTTTCCATTTCATACTTCCGTCTTTCGTAAAAATGCAATGTATTTTTAAATCCTTTATATGAGCATCGCTTTTGTTCGTGTTTCTCTGTGTGACAAAATCTTCGGAAGGCTAATTGACCCACCTTCACCCTCAACCTCCAAAAATACGTTTTCTCTGTTTTTGATGTTAATGATTTGTTTAATGGGTGCGTGTTTCTGTGTGGAGATTAACCGTGCAGCTGTTTCAATGTGCTTTGTATTTATGACGTCTGGGGGGTTTGAATAATATATCTTTAGTCTATTACTATCAGATTTTACATGCACTAAGTGTGATCGAAAATTCCCATACCAAGAATCAGTAGCTACAATCACAGAAATGATAAATTACGTGCAATCTCATAATGATAAATTACGTACAATCACATAATGATAAATCACGTACAATCACATAAATGATAAATTACGTACAATCACATAAATGATAAATTACGTACAATCACATAAATGATAAATTACGTGCAATCTCATAATGATAAATTACGTACAATCTCATAATGATAAATCACGTACAATCACATAAATGATAAATTACGTACAATCACATAAATGATAAATTACGTACAATCTCATAATGATAAATCACGTACAATCACATAAATGATAAATTACGTACAATCACATAAATGATAAATTACGTGCAATCTCATAATGATAAATTACGTACAATCACATAATGATAAATCACGTACAATCACATAAATGATAAATTACGTACAATCACAGAAATGATAAATTACGTACAATCACATAAATGATAAATTACGTACAATCACAGAAATGATAAATTACGTACAATCACATAAATGATAAATTACGTACAATCACATAAATGATAAATTACGTACAATCACAGAAATGAAATAAAATTTATAACAACTTTGTTTTTAAGGGTTGTTAGATTATTTTGTTAAAAAGTTTCTTTAACTCCAAAAAATAATAAACTAACTTTTTAATTTATTTTTTAAAACAAAATTGTGAATTTTTTTTTCCTTTCTAAAACAGCCCTTAGGGTAGAGAACTAGATTTTAATTGTTTGGATATCACCACTGGATGCATCCATATATGAGTAATATCCATAGGGAGCATTTGAATTACGTTTTGGGTGGAAATGTTGAAATAACACATTGATTAATGGGTAATGTTTAGGGACGTATGATGTCACTGTCTTGGCGTAAGCCAGTACTTTAAATCAGTAGCTCTCAAAGTGTGCTCCTCGGGGCCCTTAAGGCTACGTTGCACGTCTCAGGGGCTCCGCTGACGCTCCAGAAAACTCCGAAATGCTATTAAGTTGTAAGACATGGGGGCACAGGTCCCCCTATTAATTCTAAAGAGGCCTCCGTGAGTAAAATATATGAGCAACCATTGCTTTAATTCCTCTTTTAAGTCAAACACCCTAACCCATCAAGACCCCATCTTCACCATCAACCCATCCTTTCGGTTTGGAACATACAATTTAAACCCATCATATTCCATCAGAAAATGCCCATCATGTTCCATCAGAATATACCCATCATAAAATAACTTGAAAGAAATGCCTATAATCAGTTGCCCGTAATCATATTTCTTTACCGAAAACTCTTACACCAACGACTCCTTTTATCAAGCCGCCGTCTGCTCGAGTTCGCGCCTGCCCTCAAGACTCATCCCATCTCGCATCGGTATCGACATTCCTACTTCCGGTTCCAGGCGAAACTCCCTCCACGCGAGATTATCGTGTGTAAAATATTTACAACTGAAGTGAAACGAGCCATCCTTCATCGCCAGCCATGTCCGGTTTCCTGCGCGTGTCACGTGTCGTGCGGCAACATTGGCCCGACGCACTCAACCGAAAAACTGTAGTTAATATAATACAAGATAGAATCATGATTGCTCTAGTCACCCAGTGGGTGTGTGGGCACTCCACTTGTGGGTGTGTGGGCACTCCCCTAGTGGTTGTGTGGGCACTCCCCTAGTGGTTGTATGGGCATTACCATAGTGTTGGTGTGGGCATTACCCTAGTGGTTGTGTGGGCATTACCCTAGTGGTTGTGTGGGCACTACCCTAGTGGTTGTGTGGGCACTCCCCTAGTGGTTGTGTGGGAATCCCCTAGTGGTTATGTTGGCATTCCACTAGTGGTTGTGTTGGAATTTCCCTGGTGGTTTTGGGGTCATTCCACTAGTGCAGCGGTTTTCAACCTGTGGGTCGCGACCCCTTTGGGGGGTCGAACGACCCTTTCCTAGGGATCGCCTAAAACAAACGGAAAACACATATACTCTACAGTTATGAAGTAGCAACGAAAATAATGTTTTGTATAAAGTATGTCACGCTATTTTTACCCCCCTCCCTTGTCACAATCTGTCACACATCTCGGACCCCTCCACCCTTAAAAAGGTCACACTTGATATGAAATGCCAACCAAAATAACAAAAATAAAAATAGAAGCGAATTAAAATTCAATCTAAAACACCCCTCACTATTCAAAGAAGACACCACTACGTGACATCTTCTGTCACAAAACATCCATCACACTACGTGACATCTTCTGTCACAAAACATCCATCACACTACGTGACATCTTCTGTCACAAAACATCCATCACACTACGTGACATCTTCTGTCACAAAACATCCATCACACTACGTGACATCTTCTGTCACAAAACATCCATCACACTACGTGACATCTTCTGACACAAAACATCCATCACACTATGTGACATCTTCTGTCACAATACATCCATCACACTACGTGACATCTTCTGTCACAAAACATCCATCACACTACGTGACATCTTCTGTCACAATACATCCATCACACTATGTGACATCTTCTGTCACAAAACATCCATCACATTACGTGACATCTTCTGTCACAAAACACCCATCACACTACGTGACATCTTCTGTCACAATACATCCATCACACTACGTGACATCTTCTGTCACAAAACATCCATCACACTACGTGACATCTTCTGTCACAATACATCCATCACACTACGTGAGATCTTCTGTCACAATACATCCATCCATACACCACTACCTAACATCTTCTGTCACAATACATCCATACACCACTAAGTGACATCTTCTGTCACAATACATCCATCCATACACCACTACCTAACATCTTCTGTCACAATACATCCATACACCACTAAGTGACATCTTCTGTCACAATACATCAATCCATACACCTCTACGTGACATCTTCTGTCACAATACATCAATCCATACACCTCTACGTGACATCTTCTGTCACAAAATATCCATCACAGCAGAAAGTTGAACGTCCTTATCCATTTCATCTTTTTCTAGCGCCCCTCCCCCTCTCCCAAACTGTGTCACAAACTGTCACACTTTCTTAGATCCCCCTCTCCCAAACTGTGTCACAAGCTGTCACACTTTCTTAGCCCCCTACCGAGCGTGACGTATCTTATAGAAGAGCCCTGAGACGAAAATTTTCAACATATAGACGACCACTAAGACGCTATGTCTCAACATATAGAAGACCACTAAGACGCTATGTCTCAACATATAGACGACCACTTAGACGCTGTCTCTACATAAAGACGTCCTTTGAGACGCTATGTCTCCACGTATAGACGACCCCTGAGACGCTAGTTGAAGTAATTACGAATGCCACATAAATATTTATGTCCCAGGTATGATGAAGTTAGAATCGATTAATTCAGTTTTCTTCATTCCAGCTCATTGAGTTTCAGATTTAACAACAAAAAAAAGTTTTGTTATAGCAGCCATTTTTAAACCACCAAGGCCTTGACTTTCGCTATGAGTCACCATAAATCATCTAGTTAAAATTGTCCACTGGCCACATTAATGGAGCACGCCCGGTGATCGATAATTAGAACAACTCTCTATTGGTCTAATCGATAAGTAGCACAACTCTTATTTTGGTCTAATCGATAAGTAGTACAACTCTCTATTGATCTAATCGATAAGTAGCACAAGTCTTATTTGATCTAATCGATAAGTAGCACAACTCTATTTTGGTCTAATCGATAATCAGCACAACTCTATTTTGGTCTAATCGATAAGCAGCACAACTCTATTTTGGTCTAATCGATATGTAGTAGAAATCGGTTTTGTCTCCGAAAAACAAGGTTCTTGAAGTTGTGAGAAATCTGCTTCTCAAAATGTTTTTAATCGTCCTGCTGCTGATTTTTGGCTCTTTTGACTAATGAAGTAGCTGTTGGTAGCTCTCACTTCTGGTACCCGGGTACCAATAGTTGCAGCCTTTGAGTAATGAGCTTGTCTGTCCACTGCCATAATACATAATTTTTCTTTAAACAAACCGTGCGTTGAGGGGATCGCAGCGGACGTATTCGAATGACCAATTCGAGTCACGTGATGCACGTTAAGATTGACATTTCTTAACAACAGCTTATAGAAAAGCCCGGCTGTATGTACCAGTCAAATGTCACTGTATAACAAATAAATTTCCTCTGCAAAGGCACGGCCCGGGCGCTGTGTGGGATCGATACCATGGGAATCGTCTCAACAAGAACAGTAGTCGATTCTTTGCTCTGTTGTATTTATAGCCTGTCCAGTTATTTAATATCTTTGTGTAAAGCAAAAAAAATTAAAATGATTCCAGTTCTTGTACGGGGCGCTAGGAAATGCCCCCCCCCCCCAACAACCCTCCCAGCTGGAAACCACCATCGCCTTTCGCTGTATATTTTTCGATCATAGCAAATATTTAGTCGAACAGGCCGGCCCCAAAGAAAACAGGTAATAAAGATACAATTTAAATAAATAAATAAAACCCGAATTGAGCATTGGGCCACAGAGTCGGAGAGGGGCTGACTCCTCCCATGACGTCATTTTGTAAACGTTGGTTTTTATCCTTTAACTGAAGACATTTTTGGGACAAAACAATAATCTTCACAATAATATTCACTATAATCTTCCACCAAACGATGGAAAAATAATAGAGTTTGTCGTGTCTGTGTCCGGAAAAAGCCAAATCGTTTTGGGCAACGTTACTATTTTTAGACCAGGTTCTCGTAAAAAAAATTTGCTGGTAACAATGTATTTCAGCATATATATATATTTAAAATAATTTCGTGAAATAAGGTTGTGAAAAAGCTTTCGTCTAGGTTTAGACCCAATACGCTGAATCACACTAACATAGGAGTACCGAACAGCTGTTGAGAGATTTACCAAAAAGGAATACCCGGATTACTTTTTTAAATCAATTCCTTTCAGCCATTTAATGAGCTTGGCCAAACAGTTTGCCCGGATGCTCTATGAAAAGATTTCCACCATTAAATGACAATGGTAATATTGAAATAGTTAAATAGTTCTGAAACGGTTGGAGTGAATAAACATTTATTGTTTTGTTTTATAGAGAACTTCTAATAATAATAATAATAAAGGAAGAGACTGCTAAGTGCTAATTTTTAATTTTATTCTGACTTTTATGCTTTTGGTTGGCTGACGAAGACTTCCTGCCGACACGTTCGTTGTGTCGTTGCTTTCCTTATTTTTCCTTTTACCTCCCTTTGTTTTACGCATTTCCTATTAAATGACAAACCTTATTAGATTTAAACTGGCAATTGGGTATTCCCCGAAACTGAAGCGTTTAAACAAATAATGAATTCATTAAATACTCACGCTAAATACCGATTCGATTGTATGAATTAAAAATGTCGATACCACTTCTCGTATTCAGATTTTTTGCTCTTTTTCGGAATTGAATGAATTTCACAATCTCTAAAGATGTTTTCATGTTGAAAAAAAAAAAAGGAAGGTCGATAAGACAAAAATCGAAGATGTCTGCAGTGATGGGGAAGGTGGCTGCAATGATGTATGCAATAGGACGGTCGTTTTCTGGAGCATGTATTTTTTTGTTGTTGTCGATTTACTGGACAGAACGACGCGGGGAATAGCAGTTCAACTAAAAAATGGACAAAGGAAAAAAAAAGGGGGGGGGGGCTTGGGGGGTGCTAATGGCATAACTGGCTCACATTGTTACAAGCGTTACAAAGGTCTGTAAATCCTTTTATAGCCTGGTCCTCCTAACCCCCCTCCCCCTACAACTCTCATCTCTTTCCATCTCTACCCCACCCCCACCCCCCTTTCCTGCCCCGGCGCTACTGTGCTCACGAGAAGGATGTTTTACAAAAGAAGAGGGAAAAAAAGATACAGTTTTTCTTTTAAACATTAAGGTGAAAATCTATAGAGAAAAGAAAAATGACATCATCAACTCTTAGAATTGTTTTATAGAGAAACCAGGGGTAAAATGTGTGAGGTGGTGGTGGATGTGAAAGGGGTGGCTGGGTAGCGTTAAGATCAACTTTTACTGCATCTGGTGGCTGTAATAATGACGAACCATTGAAGGCAAATTAAATATCAAACGTAGAAAGAACTTTATCGATCTCATATTTCCAGAAAAGTCCAAATTATTTTGAAACGAAACAGGTTGCAAAAACCTTGTTATAATAAGTGTTAGCTTACCCATAAAATCCAAATTCAAACGTGCACAACCGATTTCACACATAAAAGACCAATTTCACCTATAAAAGACCAATTTCACCCACAAAAGACCAATTTCACAAATAAAAGACCAATTTCACCTATAAAAGACAAATTTCACCTATAAAAGATATTTTCACCTATAAAAGACCAATTTCACCCTAAAAGACAAATTTCATCCTAAAAGACCAATTTCAACCGTAAAAGACCTATTTCACCCATAAAAGAACAATTTCATCTATAAAAGACCAATTTCACCTATAAAAGACCAATTTCACATATAAAATACCAATTTCACCCATAAAAGACCAATTTCACCTATAAAAGACCAATTTCACCCATAAAAGACAAATTTCATCCTAAAAGACCAATTTTAACCGTAAAAGACCAATTTCGCCCATAAAAGAACAATTTCGCCCATAAAAGACCAATTTCACGTATCAAAAGACCAATTTGAACCCATAAAAGACCAATTTCACCTATAAGAGACCAATTTGAACTCATAAAAGACCAATTTCATCTATAAAAGACCAATTTCACCTATAAAAGACCAATTTGAACCCATAAAAGACCAATTTCACCTACAAAAGACCAATTTGAACCCATAAAAGACCAATTTCATCTATAAAAGACCAATTTCACATACAAAAGACCAATTTCACCTATAAAAGACCAATTTGAACCCATAAAAGACCAATTTCATCTATAAAAGACCAACATCGCCCACAAAAGAGTGACTCCACTTATCAAACCGATTTCACCCCTAGACAGGCGGACTTCGCCACTAAGTAAATAGTTATGGAATGGGTGGTGTGACTATACATTTGTTTTGTTTTTCTATACAATTGTTTTTATTTTCATTAATGTATGTTATTTTTTAAGTTCATGATTATGTTTGTTAATTGTATGTTCATGATTATGTTTGTTAATTGTATGTTCATGATTATGTTTGTTAATTGTATGTTCATGATTATGTTTGTTAATTGTATGTTCATGATTATGTTTGTTAATTGTATGTTCATGATTATGTTTGTTAATTGTATGTTCATGATTATGTTTGTTAATTGTATGTTCATGATTATGTTTGTTAATTGTATGTTCATGATTATGTTTGTTAATTGTATGTGCAGCGTGGTGAACCCAACCCTTGGCTGGGGTACCGTGTTTGTTAATTGTATGTATAGTGTGGTGAACCCAACCCTGGGCTGGGGTACCGCGCGGTATAAAACCTCCAATAATAATAATAATAACTAGGACAATCCCCCCTTGCACTGTTTTGTTTTAGAGAAATTTTGCGGTGTTCATGAACATCTGTCTTCCCATCTGCTTGTATGGCCGGGGGGGGGGGGGGGCGAGACAAAACAAAGGACAGCGTAGAGATTAATTGAACAAAATCCAAGAAAAGACTAAATTTAGAAGAAAAAAAAAAACACAGAAAAAAAAATTATTCGCGACCGATGCTTCCTAATCAATATGTGTTTTTTAAAAAAGAAGATGAGATTAATTCGTTTTACATCCTTTAGAATAACTCCGCTAATATTTGTGACTGGCTGGCAGTTTTTCTTTCAGACATTTTTTCCCCGGGGGGGGGGGGAGGCGCCGCTGGGCCCGAGGCGTAACTATGGGGTGGCACATGGGGCATATGTCCCGGGGTGCCAGCCTAGCGGGGTGGGGCAAAATGGGCTTTGATAGTTTTTTAATGGTTGATAATAATCAGTTTCAGAGTTGAGGGGTGGTGGGCGTAAAAATGAATCTTGTCCCCTGACGCCAAACACTGTAGATACGCCCCTGCTAGTCGCGTCGAAATAGGGCGGATGGGGTGGTCCACCAAAGTGTCACTTTTTCTTTATATGCAGGTGGGGCATTTTCTGACAACTGCAGAGTTTGTATCGTGAAAGGTAGGACGGCAAAAATATTTGGCAACTCATGTCTGCACTAATAGTAGCTACGCCACTAGGCAGTGTATCCATCCATACCAAAATTGGCGCTCATTTTCTTTGGGAAGTAGGGCGGAAGTTGAGGGCGCTGATAAATCTTAATTGGTAGAGGGGTCTGGGAGCCTACACCCCAGAAACCTTTTGATTATTTCAAAATCAAGCTGTGTAATTTTAAGTATACTTATGCCCTCCCTGGCGCCCCCCCCCACACAAGCCAAGCACCAGGTCTCCCCGACGCTGGACCGTGCGGGGGCACGCCAGAGACCCCTCAGGCGTTGACTGCTCCCACCAGCAACCGCTCGATCGGGTTTGCCGATGGAGACCCTCTCCGTCCGGAGACTCCGGTCGACTGAAAACGCTGCGTTTAAAGCGTTCGCAGCCCACTCTCCCGTACATTAACGTTCTCATATCTCCCCCCACTCGTCCCGGGGAAGCATCGTACAGTGGGTTTCCACTTCGCAACTAATTTGCGAAATAGCTGGGACGAAACGGTTGCCTAGGAGCAGCTTTCTCGGGGCTGCGTTGCTAGAATCATCGGCCAGAAACTTCCACCACAGCCTCTCGCCTCATATCCCTTAATGGCAACTTGTAATCATGATCCCTACCCTGCCTCTGCCTTTTCTTCCATCTGTGAAATATCACAGCTGGCAGTCCTGTAGGAGCTGTTTATTCCAACAGTTACCATGCATGCCCTTCCCTGCCACAAGGCACACGCTATGGGGGTCATGTTTCCCGGGTTAACGTCGAGGGGGTCGGTGACCAACGCTTCCAAAGCGGCAAACCACCTCATACTTGTCGACCGGAACCCCGGGGAGAGTATACTTGAATTCAATGTTTCTATTATACTTTTTTAACGGGGAAGGACATTTTGAAGGTTTTGTGGGAAGCATTAAGGCGTCCAGTGCCCTACATAAACTAAATTCACTCCGTTTCTGGCGTGCCCCAGAGTAATCATTTGGCGTAAGCTTAGAACCCCATACTGTAACATTGATCAGCGGGAGTGAAGGGGTGCAACAATTTAAGGAGGGCTGCAGACAGTCGGGGCGAACTCAAATTGCAGGGGTGTATTTTGGCGCATACTTGAATTTGTTGTTTATGTCAGACAATTTTGATGTGGAATTTGAAAAATTCGGGTGAGGAGTGCCAAAATTAGCCATAATAATGACCAAAGACATCTTAAATTCCACACCAGTGGGACGTAACCTATATTCATTCTAGGTGTGTCCCCCTTGAGTGTACGCTTTTGCACTAGCTTAATATCGCCTATTACATCTTTTTAGTCCCCAGAATATATTTTTTTATAAATTAAAAATACAAGAATGCATTTTATCACATATCTGAATTTAGGTTTGCAACCTCCTACACTTTATTGGAGAGCAACGGAAGAGATCCTAGTTTTAAAATGTAGTTGTCACTTAACCTTAGAACCATCGTGTGCGCCCAGCAACCCATGCAGGATGCCTCGGATATTTTTGAGGTTTAAAGATGTAATATGGATATTTTCTTAATTATCAACTTTCAATGCAGGGTGGGAAAAAAAGAGGGGGGGGGGGGCAAACGGAAAAGTTCTCGACCTACTTGTGTTATGCAAAAATTGTGTATATTCATAAACTAGTAATGTGGCTTTATTATTTTTTTTTTAAATTATTTGGGGATAGCTTCTTAATTAATAAATGAATTTTCAACACACACAATAAAACAAAATTATAAAGGGTTGCCATCACTGAAAAGCACTGCAGACATTATTTTACATGCTGAGCGCAAATGGAAAAAAAAACTTACTTATAATAATCGCTGTGGCTATTCGCACCCGGGTATCAGAAGCGAGAGGTTGGGATTAAAAAAAACTATTTAAAATATTACTGTTGTGTTTGGAAGACAAAAATGGTATCAAATGAAAGATAATTGAATGGACTATACGTTTGTAAACTTACTTCTTCAGTTTAACTAAAATAAACTACCACAAATGACATCCGAATGGGATTTAGTCTAAAGGGACCCGGGTGCGAATAGTGGCTATGTGTACCTTGAGCTCCACTGCCTTGTCTCAGTACAGTGGAGATCAAGCTCTGTTCTAGCCTTGTCTCAGTGCGTGGGAGCTCAATCTCTGTTCTAGTCTGGTTTCAGTACAGTGGAGCTCAAAGTCTGTTCTAGCCCGGTTTCAGTACAGTAGAGTTCATTCAAGCTCTGTTCTTACCTTGTCTCAGTACAGTGGAGCTCAAAGTCTGTTCTAGCCCGGTTTCAGTACAGTAGAGTTCATTCAAGCTCTGTTCTTACCTTGTCTCAGTACAGTGGAGCTCAAAGTCTGTTCTAGTCCGGTTTCAGTACAGTAGAGTTCATTCAAGCTCTGTTCTTACCTTGTCTCAGTACAGTGGAGCTCAAAGTCTGTTCTAGCCCGGTTTCAGTACAGTAGAGTTCATTCAAGCTCTGTTCTTACCTTGTCTCAGTACAGTGGAGCTCAAGCTCTGCTTTAGTGTGCCCTAAGTACATTCTACTAAAAATGCTTAGTTCTGCCTCGATCTAAGAACAATCTACATACAAATCTTAGTTCTACCTCGATATAAGAACAATCTACATACAAATCTTAGTTCTAGCTTGATCTAAGAACAATCTACATACAAATCTTAGTTCTAGCTTGATCTAAGAACAATCTACATACAAATCTTAGTTCTAGCTTGATCTAAGAACAATCTACATACAAATCTTAGTTCTACCTCGATATAAGAACAATCTACATACAAATCTTAGTTCTAGCTTGATCTAAGAACAATCTACATACAAATCTTAGTTCTAGCTTGATCTAAGAACAATCTACATACAACAATAAAAAAGACATAACAATTAAAATGGCGTTTCGGTTAAATGCCTTCCTCAGCAGACGACACACCACCAGAAGTAAACAAAATTGAATGACGAAGCGTTTATTTATACAACAAAGTGATTTATAAGCCCTATTCTACCGCCATTACAAATGAGCCCTCGATCCAGCCTCGATCTTTACCGCCTGACATAATCTCGCGCTCCCCTCACATTATCAACTTAACCCCATCACTTCCTCCAACCCCACCCCCCACATCACTTTCTCCACTCCCCCCCCCCCCCCCCACAACTCTTTCCATTAAGAGAACAAATTTCTCAACGAATAGAAAAGGGAAAAAAAGTCAATTTTCTGCAGGTTCCCATGAGCTGGTCGATGACGCTTACAGGAACAGAGAGGGGGAGAGAGAGAGAGAGAATGAGAGTGAGAGAGAGAGAGATTGAGAGGGAGGGTGAGAGAGAGCGAGAGAGTGAGAGTGAGAGTGAGAGAGAGAGAGTGAGAGAGAGAGAAGAAAGAGGGAAAGGGAAGGAGAGAGGTATAAGAGAAAAGAGATAAAGAGAGAGAAATAAAGATAATGGAGATAGAGAGATATACAGAAAGAGATACACAGAAAGAGAGAAAGATAGAAGAGAGATAAAGAGATAGTAAAAGAGAAAGAGATTGAGAGAGAGGGGGAAATAGAAATATATATACAGAGAGAGAAATAAAGAGAGATAAATAGAGAGAAAGAGAGAGAGAGAAAGAAAAAAGAAAAAGAGAGATAGCTAGAGAGAAAGAGAGAGAGAAAGGGAAAGAAAATCAGAGAGAGTGAGAAAGAGAGGGAGAAAGAAAGAGACACACTGAGGGAGAGTTAAAGAAAGAAAGAGAGAAAGGGAAGGAGAGAGATACGAAAGAAATAAAGAGAGAAAGAGAGAAAGAGGGAGAGAGAGAGCAAGAGAGGGAGAAATAGGGAGAGAAAGAGACAGAGAGAAAGACAGAGAGAAAGACAGAGAGAAAGATAGAGATAGAGATGGACAGAGAGAACGATAGAGATTGAGTGAGAGAAAGAGTGACAAAGATAGAACGAGGGAGAGAAAGAGAGAGAGACAGAGAAGTGGAATGATATAAAACTTTCCCACGGAGAAGAAAGACTTAATGAACCCCACCGTAAGTGGCCAAGCTTCCCCACCCCCTGTGTTACGTCTGTGGCAGGATCGATGCGGGAGTCTTTCAAAGACGGTCATCAGGTGGTTATCATCAAACAATAACAATAACATTTTATCAATAGAGAGCTGTTGACAAGGGGTGGGGGTTGTCAGAGATAGCAAAACTGGTTGATGTTTCATGGGAAATGGTTTGTCTTCCACAGTGTGCATGTACGCAAACGGCTTGAATCTTGATTTTTATTGTTACAATTATGTACATCTATCAATTATATAAAGGATTTAAATGTTATATTTCTTAGTATAGTATGGTGTTATAAATTATATGTACACAAATACTGCAAATGTAATCTTTCTGGGTATGTTTACACATATGCTTACATCGACATATTTCTGGGTATGTTTACACATATGCTTACATCGACATATTTCTGGGTATGTTTACACATATGTTTACATCGACATATTTCTGGGTATGTTTACACATATGCTTACATCGACATATTTCTGGGTATGTTTACACATATGCTTACATCGACATATTTCTGGGTATGTTTACACATATGCTTACATCGCCTAATCCCCTCATTTGAGATACCCAAAATCGACGAACCCTGAATATGAGACACACACACACAACGCCACCCACCTGCACACCCACCCACCTGCACACCCATCCACCGGCACACCCACCAACCTGCACACCCACCCACCTGCACACCCACCCACCTTCACACCCATCCACCTGTACACCCACCCACCCACCTGCACACCCACCTGTACACCCACCTGCACACCCACCTGCACACCCACCCACCTACACACCCACCCGCCTGCACACCCGCACACCCGCACAACCACCCACCTGCACACACACGCACCCACCCACCTTTAATGGTCGGTGTGTACGCACCTTTAATGGCCGGTGTGTACGCTCCTTAAATGGGCAGTGTGTACGCACCTTAAATGGGCTGTGTGTACGCACCTTTAATGGACAGTCTGTACGCACCTGTAATAGACAGTGTGTACGCACCTGTAATAAACATATACTCCCGTGGGTGCTCCATGTCTAATAAAGGAAATGAATTTGTAAGACCCCCCCCCCACCAAACCTTAAAGTGTATCCTATCAGGCGGCCCTATCTTTCTCTTGTATACAGGGGACACAATCATATCAGGCGGCCCTATCTTTCTCTTGTATACAGGGGACACAATCATACCAGGCGGCCCTATCTTTCTCTTGTATAAAGGGGACACAATCATGCCAGGCGGTGCTATCTTTCTCTTGTGTACAGGGGACACAATCATACCAGGCGGCTCTATCTTTCTCTTGTGTACAGGGGACACAATTTCGATTGTCTCAATTTGTTAAAAACCTTTGTTCATCTTGGCTTCATTCAGGTCGGTTTGTACGGACGACTTCTGAGCCCTAATGTATCCTATGTATGAGCCCTTATGTATCCAATTCTCCCCCCCAATTTTAATGAGTTCCGAATTCGCTAGACAAGTTTGACTTATAGGGTATTTTAATATATTACATCTTCACTCATTTAAAACTTTTAGGATCTCGGGTGGGTGGGTACGTGGTGGAGGAAAGGTAGGGCAGTGGTTGTAAAAAAAAGGGGGGGGGCTTATTATAGGGGTGGGGTGGACATAATTGAAACTCATTGTTCATTTACAATTAAATATCTATTCAAGAAAGTTGTAACATTTACCAATTTCAAATTTTCTTTTCATTGCAACATCCGCTGCAAATGTTTCTTTTTTTTTTACCTTAGACAAAATTCACATTAGGTTCCCGACGTAGTAAAAATATTAGTTCTAAGACAAAGCGTGTTTTATGTTTGATGTGCCGTGTAGACGGTGGCGTAGCCGGCACCATAAATCCGAATTTGCGGATGGGTGGGGCGGAATTAACTCCAAATTTAAGAAATATGAACACTGCCCCCCAATTTTCCAAATGTTAAAATTCTTTCAAGAAATTCATCGAAACTCCCAATCAAGCTAACACTACTGGGGACATGTTTTCAAACACCATGTTTGGGTGTGTGTGAATGTTTCTGTGCTTGTGTGTGTGTGTGTGTTTGTTTGAAGAACTAAGTTTACAAACATATAGTACATTCAATTATCTTTCATTTGATACCTCATTTTGTCTTACAAACCCAACAATAATATTTTAAATAGTTTTTTTTTAATCCCAACCTCTCACTTCTGGTACCCGGGTACGAATAGGCGCAGTCTCAACTTTATTTAAACTTGTTGTCTGCTAGTGGAGATACCATGACGTCACAACCGACTCGTGTCTTACAACTTGGACCAACAGCCTGAAGGAAAGTCACGTGACAACGACCGTCATAATTTTAATGACTTCCGTCATTTTTAATAACATTTGATCATTTGAATAGCATCAGTCATTTTAATAATATCATTCATTTGAATAACATCAGTCTCGTTTTAATAATATCAGTCATTTTAATTATATCAATCATTTTAATAATATCAGTCATTTGAAAAGAATAGTTTCCATCATCCAAATATAGTTTCAAAAAATCAGCCGAGAAAACAATGCACGATCGAAAAATGACAACAAACATTTGTACCCTGTATCACGTGACTACCACTCACCTGTGCTTCACAACGGTTCCGAGAATTGCGCAAACATTTCACTACACTCAGCAGTGCTCCGTCCCATGTGACCCACACTGGTGGTTCTGTTGTGTTGATGTTGTTGTTGGTGTTGACGAAACCTCCACGGCACTGGGTGGGTCTCGCGCGCCACGGTTAGCATCCCACCGGCCTCGCGGGCGTGCGCGCTATCGCAGAGCCCGTGAGTGGAGCGGATGGAGCAGGACGCGCGGCAGACGGCGCTGGCTGATTGCTCACGAACTGTTCATGGTTTATTGATGTCCGTCTGTGTCGAGCGGCACATAGGGCGCTAGTGTCAGAAAGGTTGGAGGAGGGGGTGGAGTGGCACTGCTAGGTTTAGTGTCGCCCGGGGCGGGCCAATATTTTTCTGTCCCCCTAGGGGACACAATTCTGGCCACAAAGGACGCGTCCAGATACATATGTTGGTTTTGTTTTGTTAATTTGCTTTTTTATTTTCTCAGTTGTGTAATGATATAATTTTAGATATTTCATCGTTGGTCATATTGTTGTCTCATTTTATAGACAATGTCAGTATTTATAGTCTTGCCTATTGTCAGACATTTGATTAGTATTATCTCACTGACATTTTGTCAGCTGTTTTCCCATTGACACATTTTGTCAGCTGTTTCCCTTTGAAACATTTGTCAATTGTTTTCCCATTGATACATTTGTCACCTCTTTTCCCATTGAAACATTTTGTCAGCTGTTTTCCCATTGAGACATTTTGTCAGCTGTTTTCCCATTGAGACGTTTGGTCTGCTGTTTTCCCATTGAGACATTTTGTCAGCTGTTTTCCCATTGAGACATTTTGTCAGCTCTTTTCCCATTGAGACATTTTGTCAGCTGTTTTCCCATTGAGACATTTTGTCAGCTCTTTTCCCATTGAGACATTTTGTCAGCAGTTTTCCCATTGAGACATTTTGTCAGCTGTTTTCCCATTGAGACATTTTGTCAGCTGTTTTCCCATTGAGACATTTTGTCAGCTGTTTTTTCATTGAGACATTTTGTCAGCAGTTTTCCCATTGAGACATTTTGTCAGCTGTTTTCCCATTGAGACATTTTGTCAGCTGTTTTTTCATTGAGACATTTTGTCAGCAGTTTTCCCATTGAGACATTTTGTCAGCTGTTTTCCCATTGAGACATTTTGTCAGCTGTTTTCCCATTGAGACATTTTGTCAGCTGTTTTCCCATTGAGACATTTTGTCAGATTTACAGTTGATCTTTGACCTACTCAACAGTGATCGGTGGCCTACTTAACATTTGATCAGTGACATACTTAACAGTTGATCAGTGACCTACATATGGGGCCATCCATAAAGTAAATCACTGTATTTGTGGAAAACTTATTCACTACTCCGCTGTCACAATTTGTCCCAAATCTCTCCCCCCACAACCCCCCCCCCCCCGCCCCACTAAAGTAAGTCACTTTTTCGAAAAAAAAATAAAAAAAAATTCATTATCTACTCAATAATTTTAGACTTCTGTTCAATTTAGAGGTTTTTATGATCTTTTCTATGATCTTCATTTCCCTAACCCCCCCCCCCCCCGAAATCATACTGGCCTCTGTATAGGGATAAATTACGACCATCACCAGGTCCGGGAACAGACCAATCCATCACAAGCCGCATGCCGGCCAATGTTTGAGGAACGTGATTGGCCAGACACTGAGGGACATTTCCTTGTCCTCCGTCATGGCTGCCTTCAAGCGCCACCAAAAATAACCCACAATATGGGTACAGTGTTAATGAACAAAGGGGAACTAATTCACACACACACACACAGTGTTTCTATAATTATGTCCTGATGACGACCAGCTCTGGTGGCACTCTGCTTGGTGGCACCCTGCATTGATGGCACTAACACCGGCGGCACCGTGCACAGTTGACACACTGGACTGGCGGGACCCTGCACTGGTGGCCACCTGCACTGATGTTGCCCTGCTCTGGTGGCGCCATGCACTGACGGCGCCCTGCACTGATGGCGCCCCACTGCTATTTAAGTTATTAAACAGACTCGAGCAGGCTGTCGAATTTTCCACTTTTCCAGTGAACACATGACAACTGATCTAAGAGAAAGTGTTATGAGGGATGACGTATTTTGAGACAAGCTTTGCCCGCCTTCCACGTGCATGACCTCTTTCAAGTCGGTCCCGTGTTGGGGCGGCTAGAAAAATATCCCTTTGTTGATACTTTTGTTTACTATCGTCCGTTTCTGTCGAACATGATAGAACTATCTAGAGAATGCGGGAAGCAGTAAGACTGCGTATTTCCATTTCCAGAATGATCATCTGAAACTGAGTATAAAAGGGATAAGAATAAATGACGGGAGAGATTTTCCTTTCCTTGATTACGAGGCATGCTGTGTGTCATTATACTTTGTTGTGTGTAGAGATTTTTATTTCCTCGTACAATTTTGTGCTCATTGTATTTCTATATACTGTACCGCTACCAGCAAATCTGTAAGTTTATAATTTTAATAATATTTCTCTTGCTGTTATTATTTAATTGAAGTTCACAAATTTAAAAAGTTATTAATTGCAATTAGCTCTGGCCTTAATTGTCGTTTTATTTGTTATTATTTTTAACCTTTGGTATCGTCCTTTATTATGGACTGTTTTTAGAACGAGCCCTAGACAAAACAACAGAGATTAATTTCTCCATTTATAACGGTCCGTAATAGAAAGCAAACACTCAAGTAAACATAGAATGCTTAATGAACACATGACAACTCATCTAAGAGAAGCAAACTCTCAAGTCAAACCCGGAGGAGTCCCGTAGGCGGTATGACACTGACACAATGAAAAATTCCGACAATTCTGGCGCCGTGGAACGAATAAAAGGCACATCTGAACGAGCACACACATAAACTTATATACACACAATCACACACACACGCATACACACACACACACACACACAAACAAACACTGCTGATAAGCTCATCCTGGTGTATTTCCAAGTCTTGTCATTAGATCAAATAGGCGAAGGGCGAGACGGTGAGGCTGACGAATTTGAGCAACCCCCCCCCCCAATCACTTTAAACCAACGGTGGCCAAACCGCGGCTCGCGAGCCGCATGCGGCTCTTCTGTGTTCACATTGTGGCTCGCGAACAATTTAAAAAATTAAAACTTTTGGTTTGAAATATATAATATCAAAAATAAATGAAAGTTTTTTTTTAAAATTTGACTGAAACAAAGGGTTGAAAATAATTGTGTAACTGTAACGCATATATTTCTTCAATTGTGTAACTGTAACGCATATATTTCTTCAACATACGGTTAGGGTTAAAACAATTGAAATGTTTAAATCATTAAATTCGAATAAAAAGTAATTTTTAAAAATAAATCACAAAAGGAATTGTTCATTGCGAGTGGGGTCGTGACCCATAGTGCTACAATGCGGCTCTGAACAATTTTTTTTTATTTTAAAAATGGCTCTCAGTTACTACAGGTCTGGCCACCCCTGCTTTAAACAGCTCACGTGAAAGCCACTATCCGAGTCGAATATTGCCTTGGTCATGCCTCGGACGAATAGTAATAATATTAAAATAAACACAGCCATACAAAAATATTAAAAACACAATTTTTGAGTTGAAAATAATTGTGTTACAAAAAGGGCCGTAGCAAGCCCCTTTCGCCACCTTTGGCTCCACAAACTTTATCTACATCGATTTCTACTTCCACCCCAGCTCCCTCCCTTTTCCCCACTTTGGCTCTACAAACTTTATCTACATCGATTTCTACTTCCATCCCCCCCCCTTTTTTCCCCACTTTGACTCTACAAACTTTATCTACATCAATTTCTACTTCCACCCCCACCCCCCCCCCTTTTTCCCCACTTTGACTCTACAAACTTTATCTACATCGATTTCAACTTCCACCCCCACCCCCCCTTTTCCCCCACTTTGACTCTACAAACTTTATCTTTAATCGATTTCTACTTCCACCCCCACCCCCACCCCAACCCACCACTAATCAAAGTGATAGTCCCGCCAAAATTGTTTTAAAATAAATACTGTATATTAGAAACCGACCGAAAGTGATTTTCTGATTTCGGCTGAAACCGAAACTAGCCGAAATTTAAAAATGACTTTCTGCCGAAACCAAAAACTTAACGAAACTTTCGGCCGAAACTGAAATATTTAGGTATTTTGTCATTCTTACACGCATACATTTTGCATGCATCGAAAAAATGATACATCGGGAAGGATAAGACAAAAGGGTGTGTGGGGGTGGGGGGGGGGCTTACAACGCACTGTGATGGCTGGTTAATTGCGAAACACGAGCGTGTGCCAGTTGCATGCAATCAATGATAAGGAGATGTCCTCCAAGCAATAAGCAGCCCACAGTTGCTCTATTAAGTCATTACGGGGCGAGGTAGCGAGGCATAGATTAAACTTAAGGTCACGCTAAGGAGGGTGCTTCCCAAACGTTTACATCATGAACACTGTGGATCCGGAGGAGCCGGGGTGGGGGGGGGGAGGGGGGCTTTCAATTGTATGGAAGGGGGGGAAGAAAATATGACTCATAATCCACAGTTAAAACATGGCTCATAATCCACCGTGAAAACATGGCTCATAATCCACCGTTAAAACATGGCTCATAATCCAACATTAAAACATGACTCATAATCCACCCTGAAAACATGACTTTTAATCCACCATAAAAACATGGCTCATAATCCACCGTGAAAACATGACTCATAATCCAACGTTAAAACATGACTCATAATCCACCGTGAAAACATGACTCATAATCCACCATGAAAACATGACTCATAATCCAATGTGAAAACATGGCTCATAATCCAACTTTAAAACATAACTCATAATCCACCGTGAAAACATGACTCATAATCCACCGTGAAAACATGACTCATAATCCACAATGAAAACATGACTCATAATCCAATGTGAAAACATGGCTCATCATCCACCGTGAAAACATGACTCATAATCTACCGTGAAAACATGACTCATAATCCACAGTGAAAACATGACTCATAATCCACCGTGAAAACATGACCCATAATCCACCGTGAAAACATGACCCATAATCTACCGTGAAAGCATGACTCATAATCCACAGTGAAAACATGACTCATAATCCAACGTTAAAACATGACTCATAATCCACCATAAAAACATGGCTCATAATCCACCGCGAAAACATGACTCATAATCCAACATTAAAACATGACTCATAATCCACCCTGAAAACATGACTTATAATCCACCATAAAAACATGGCTCATAATCCACCGTGAAAACATGACTCATAATCCAACGTTAAAACATGACTCATAATCCACCGTGAAAACATGACTCATAATCCACCGTGAAAACATGACCCATAATCCACCGTGAAAACATGACCCATAATCTACCGTGAAAGCATGACTCATAATCCACAGTGAAAACATGACTCATAATCCAACGTTAAAACATGACTCATAATCCACCATGAAAACATGACCCATAATCCACCGTGAAAACATGACTCATAATCTACCGTGAAAACATGACTCATAATCCACAGTGAAAACATGACTCATAATCCACCGTGAAAACATGACCCATAATCCACCGTGAAAACATGACCCATAATCTACCGTGAAAGCATGACTCATAATCCACAGTGAAAACATGACTCATAATCCAACGTTAAAACATGACTCATAATCCACCATAAAAACATGACCCATAATCCACCGTGAAAACATGACTCATAATCTACCGCGAAAACATGACTCATAATCCAACATTAAAACATGACTCATAATCCACCCTGAAAACATGACTTATAATCCAATGTGAAAACATGGCTCATCATCCACCGTGAAAACATGACTCATAATCTACCGTGAAAACATGACTCATAATCCACAGTGAAAACATGACTCATAATCCACCGTGAAAACATGACCCATAATCCACCGTGAAAACATGACCCATAATCTACCGTGAAAGCATGACTCATAATCCACAGTGAAAACATGACTCATAATCCAACGTTAAAACATGACTCATAATCCACCATGAAAACATGACCCATAATCCACCGTGAAAACATGACTCATAATCTACCGCGAAAACATGACTCATAATCCAACATTAAAACATGACTCATAATCCACCCTGAAAACATGACTTATAATCCACCATAAAAACATGGCTCATAATCCACCGTGAAAACATGACTCATAATCCAACGTTAAAACATGACTCATAATCCACCGTGAAAACATGACTCATAATCCACAATGAAAACATGACTCATAATCCAACGTTAAAACATGACTCATAATCCACAATGAAAACATGACTCATAATCCAACGTTAAAACATGACTCATAATCCACCATGAAAACATGACTCATAATCCAATGTGAAAACATGGCTCATAATCCACCGTGAAAACATGACTCATAATCCACCGTGAAAACATGGGTCATAATCCACCGTGAAAACATGACTCATAATCCACCGTGAAAAAAATACTCATAATCCACCGTGAAAACATGACTCATAATCTACCGTGAAAACATGACTCATAATCCACAGTGAAAACATGACTCATAATCCACCGTGAAAACATGACTCATAATCCACCGTGAAAATGACGACCTTTGTTTACGCCTATTTGAAAATGCTCTGATTACTTTCATTGTGAAATATATAACATTAATCTATCGCAGGTCTCAATCTGGTAGCCTATTTTGTCGAGGCTTTTTCTGGAAATTTAAGGCTATTGCTAAGTGAGTTACTGGTGTTCATCACATCCGCTAGATTTTGGGTCCTATTACATTGACTTGTATTCAATTAGATGCCCAGCGACCCACACTCTGAGAACCACTGGATTAAAATTGTATATTTCGTTGTACCGTCGATTCGGCCACGACAAATCTCCCCCCCCCCCCCCCCCATTATTCGGCCACGACAAATCTGACCTGATTATTCGGCCACGACAAATATGCCCTGATTATTCGGCCACGACAAATCTGCCCCGATAACTCGGCCCCACGACAAATCTGCCCCAATAACTCTGCCCACGACAAATCTGCCCCGATAACTCGGCCCACAACAAATCTGCCCTGATTATTCGGCCCAGGACAAATCTGCCCTCGACAAAAAGACCCCCATCACAAAGGCCTCCGACTATTGAGCCCACGACAAACTAATAACTCTGATAATATTATAATGACATTACACGTGTTTAAAATGACAAATACATATAATACCACAGAAATAATGCGTTTATTTATTGATGTTGGCTGAATAATCCCATAAAAATACGATTGCTTCTCGGCCTTTGGTTGAACTTGACTCAAGATCTAGAAGAATCCAGTGCAATGAGGCGGGCACACACAAGTCTAAATGGTTAAGGCGATGAATAAAGAAATCGAATCGCTCCTAGAAAATGGAGTTTGGGACTTTGTAGAGCTACCAGAAGGAAGAAAGACTGTAGGAAGCAAGTGGGTCATAAATATCAAAGTAAATGCTGAGGGACAAACTGAGAGACATAAAGCTAGTTTGGTTTACATAAGGCTACTCACAGAATTGGACAGGACTATGATGAAACATTCTGTACAGTTGTTAGATCTATAAGTCAGTGCACACAGAGATATGGACTGGACTATGATGAAACATTCTGTCCAGTTGTTAGATCTGAGCGAGTGCACACAGAGATATGGACTGGACTGATGAAACATTCTGTCCAGTTGTTAGATCTGAGCCAGTGCACACAGAGATATGGACTGGACTATGATGAAACATTCTGTCCAGTTGTTAGATCTGAGTCAGTGCACACAGAGATATGGACTGGACTATGATGAAACATTCTGTCCAGTTGTTAGATCTGAGTCAGTGCGCACAGAGATATGGACTGGACTATGATGAAACATTCAGTCCAGTTGTTAGATCTGAGCCAGTGCACACAGAGATATGGACTGGACTATGATGAAACATTCTGTCCAGTTGTTAGATCTGGGTTAGTGCACACAGAGATATGGACTGGACTATGATGAAAAATTCTGTCCAGTTGTTAGATCTGAGCCAGTACACACAGAGATATGGACTGGACTATGATGAAACATTCAGTCCAATTGTTAGATCTGAGACAGTGCACACATTCATTGCTAGTGCTACATAATACAAACTAAAGTTGTATCAGATGGATGTGACCACAGCCTTTCTAACTGAAGTGTTCGAAGAAGATGTATTCATGAAACAACCAGACGGGTTTGTTTCACAAAAGCCTTTCTAAATGAAGTGTTAGATGAAGATGTGTTCATGAAACAAACAGAATGGTTTGTTGAACAAGGAAAGGAAAACCTTGTATGTAAATTAAGGAAACGTCTATATGGACAAAAGTCTCCTCGATGCTGGAACACAGCACTTGACAGTCATCTGAAAGATCTTGTGTTCAAGCAGTCATCTAGTGAGCCATGTACGAATACAACTACAGAAGGAGAGATGGTCATCATTGCAGTCTATGTCGATGACATCCTATTAGCTGCTAGAACACTAGGATTCTTGCAAGTGTCAAGAAGGCTATTTCTTCACAATTTGACACAGAAGATCTTGGCGAATTAAATCCTTTTTGGTTGTCATGTTTACTCAAAAGGAAGATGGTATCTGGCTAGGACAGCCAGGTTAAACAAGCAAAGTTCTTGAGAGATTTGGAATGCTAGATTTTAAACATGTATCGACTCCATCTGGTCTTGTATCGACTCCAACTGATCCAAGTGTGACGTTAAGAAAAGAGGAAGAAGGTTATTATTTCGATCACGGACTTAACCAATCAGTTGTGGGTAGGCTACTGTGTCTGTCACCGTGGACAAGACTTGACATTACTTAAGCTGTGGATAATGTAGCAAAAGTATGTGCTCATCCATTAGAAACAACACTGGAAAGCGGTAAACCGAATTCTAAGGTACCAGTACCTAAAGGGTACATCGAATTATGTACTTGTGTACGGGGTACCACTACAATGGATCTCCTGAGTGTGTTGGCTATTGTGATGCAGATTGGGCAGGTGACATTGGTGATCGAAAGTCTACATCTGGCCATGTGTTCCGTGTGAGTAGTGGATCTATAAGTTGGAGAAGTAAGAAACAATCATGTGTGGCATTGTGGACAGCAGAAGCTGAATATATGGCACTGTCAAGGGCAGCACAATAGGCGCTTTGGCTGAGACAAATTACATCTGAATTGGGGTGTAACCAAAATGTTACCACTGTCATTTTTGAGGACAATCAGTCAGCTATAGCTATGGCTAATCATCCAATCAGTCAGCTATGGCTTATTATCAAATCAGTCTGCTATAGCTATGGCTAATCATCCAAAGGTCCATAGGAGAACAAAACATGTGGAAATAAAATACCATTTTATCAGGGAACAAGTTGAAAATAAGACTGTGACTCACATATATTGTAGAACAGAAGATATGATAACTGATATCCTTTTTAAGGGACTGTCTCAGCAAAGATTCAAGATATTCAGAGACATGATTGGTTAGAAACAAGTGAATGAATTCATTTTATTTGTTCTTTTGAGAAGGAATGATGAAAATGACAAAATACGAAATATTAATTGGGCGTTGTTGTGTTGTGACGTCACGGTTTTATGCTGTGTAGTCGTTCTCCGTGTTGTTTTCCCGCAAAGAAATCGTTGAACTGACCTTGATGGTTGTCTCTGTGGATTTAAATATCTTTCCTTATACTGTAGCAATATAATCTTTTCAACACAAGGGTGACGTTTTAGATTGCATCCATTACCAATCCATAATCAGATTTAAATGAAGAGTATCCCCGTTTATCAGTTAAATTTATCATAAATTATTTAATTTTGCCTAAGTCCAGCCAAGCCACCTACAATCATGACAGATTCACTGAAGTCAAGCATAGGCCCAATAATAATAAAGAACTGAAGGGTAAATAATAATTAATCATTTTATCTAGATATTTTAAACTAAAACTGACAAGAAGATTGGGTAATTTCACATTATTAGTGCCACGATGTCTCACACGGCCGCCATCTTGGTTGCCGCGAAGCGTAAAATTAAGAATAAAGCGTTAAATAATTATGAAAAAATTTCCTAAATGTATCCCTAAACCTAACCTGAATCCTAAATGTATCCCTGGTAAATTTTTAGAAAGATACCCGCAATTTTTACCATGGCCGCCATCTTGGTCGTTGTTTTTGATATAATGACGAATAAAAAGTTTTTAAAAATGAAAAAATGATCTAAATCTATCCCTCACCCTAACCTGAACCCTAAATTCCTCCCTAACCCGGTTTTGACCCTCTCCCTAACAGGGTTTTGACCCTCTCCCTAACAGGGTTTTGACATCACAAATGACGTCACGGGTACGCTCGTCAAAATCAGCCGTATCCCTAAAAACATTTTTTGCGTGTTTTGTCCCTGGTTCCGATAGGGTCAAAATCCTGGTTCTGATAGGGTTAAAACTCGGGTTAGGGATAGTTTAGGGTTCAGGTTAGGTTTAGGGATATAATTAAGGTTCAGATTAGGTTTAGGGATACATTTATTTTTAGGACATAAGTTCGCTGCAACCAAGATGGCGGCCCCGGTACTATCTCTCTAAATTTACCCATCTACAACTTCAGGGACAGTTATAAAAAAGGAAGTGTCTACACGTCCGGCGCGCCGGACTTTTTATCCCCTGCACTAAATGTCCGGCGCGCTGGACTTTTTAGTGCGGGAGCTATACGTCCGGCGACCAAGTCACATGACCCACGTAACAAACCCTATTTCTCAGTACTGACCTAGTTTTAAGATAAGGCTGTTCAATATGTACCAGTGTGGTCTTGTGGTAGAGTAGACACTTAGCGACCTTACGATATGTGATAGGTTACTGGATCGGGATCGAATTTTACCCATTTTTTCTTATTATTTTAATTAAAAGTATATTTTATATTTAATTTATTATGTTTCTTTGTAACAGTAGTCAGAGCTTTATGAGATGTTTAACCAATTTAAAGGACTTTTTTTGTTGTTGAGTCGGAATCAAATAGTAATACTAGTACGTCTACTAATCTACTACTTACTAGTTAGTTAGTTAGTTAAGTATAGGCCGACTAGTTTAATGCTTAGTTTATGTATCTCATAGTCATAGCATATGAATATATTAACATGTTCAGTATTTATTTATTATCTAGGGATCGGCTGACTAATATAATATGTAGTTACTGTACACAATAACTACACAATATTGGAATATCATATGCAATGCAACTATTTTGCCGGCGACCTCTTGTCACATGACCTGGCGGAATAATAACACCTACTAGTCGTCCGGCGGTCACATGACATATCTTCCACTATGTCTATGATCTTCCACTAGCGGTCACTAGCTCGCCGGGAAAATTTCTCCAACTAGGCGTCCGGCGGTCATGTGACTCGGTCGCCGGACTTTTTATCTCCCGCACTAAACGTCCGGCGCGCCGGACGTGTAGACACTGCCTATAAAAAAACCTATTCAAACTAGCAGTTTATAAGTGCTATTTGAACGGTTTTTCTTTCATTGATGATGTCTGTTAATGGTACTGTGGAGAGAGGGTGTCTGGGTTACTTGTTTCATAAAAAAGAGAGTGGGCTTTGTTTTCTCATTGAAGTGCCAGGCCCAGCAGACAGATGTGAGATCACGTTACAGGAGTGCATAGAGACTAGAGATAGATATCCTCTTGTATTGTATCAGATGGATGGGCAGCTTATGCATGCATGAAACAGATAAGACATCAGACAGGGAATCTACGAATACTCAGTTGTGGTCCATCTACAAAATTCTGTAGATCCAAATGATGCTGGTATCAACACACATAATGTTTAAAATATGTGGATGCCCTCAAACTCAAAGTACAAACTGAAAAGACAGCTTGGCGCTAGGCGCAATCTTTACCTTTCATTTTGCATGAGTTCATGTTCCTCAATTGTTTTTGTGGCCATGATATAAACTTAAACTCTGTTTTATTTTCATAATATTTTTTATTTTTCTATTCTTACAATTTTGTGCGTTTTATATGTGCTGAAACAAATATGTACAATGTCATAGAAAAACATTTCCATTTATTTGGCATTTGGATCAATACAAGATTTTTATCTTATTAATAAAATAATAAGAGGTAAAATAGTACTACCACCTGAGCAACACAATTTTTTTTTAATAACCGACACCCAAGTGGTAAATTACCTAAGTAAACTTGGATCAGATGGCGGTACAGTGAATTGAAAGAAAAGAAATTATTTCGATTAAAACAAATCATTAAGAAAATATATATATTATGGATCTGTTTTAATTAGCCCTACTTAACTTACTAGAATCGAGTTTTAAAAAAGAAAAACATGTTTTTGGAACCAACCCGAATTGGTCTCTATGGGCATGCGGTCTTACAATAATTTGGACACCCCGCATAGATCATCACACAATCGTGAACCGCCTGTCCCCTAGCTCATTTCTGGGTGGCCCTTCATCAGTGGTGTAAGTCAAACCATGATGATAATGCTGTACTGATTTGGAATAATCTGAAGCGTATTTTTCAAAAGGGGCCAAGGCTTAAGTCCTAATTTCAAGGTTTGAACCTTAGGAAAATCAGGAAAAAGATTTACTTCGCAAGAAACAAACTCTTTTTTTACTTTGGCCTATGATCTTTGACATTGAAGAAAATTTTAACAGCTTGGCTTATGAAACCTAACTTTGCATGATTTAACTTTACATATTTAAATGGCACGTTTAATTGTATTTAGTATTAAGTAGAAGTTGCTCCGCCAGCCCTAATATTACCTGCTCTGTGGCCCGGTCCACCTCTGGCTATGTCTAATATTTTACTAATGATAATAACACTAGAATAATTTCATGAATTTCTGTTGACAACTTCAATGAGATTTTAGTTAATTTAGTTATTTATTTGTCCATTGTTTTATCATCAACCTCATAAAATCTGGTCAAAAGATGTCATTTACCTGGTTAGTCTTTGTAAACTTAATACAATATATGCATTCAGATGAAAGTTTCCCAATCAAAGAGAATGAACTGCATTGGTCCCTAATTTACTATTACCATTTAGATTTATCCAACTGGAATCCCTTAAAAATATATCTCAATGAAAAAAACAATTTTGCGCTTTCATGACTGTAGCCTGTATGTAAACAAGAATGTAAATATATTTCTAGCATCCCCTCTAACATCCTAACCCCCCCTCCAAATAAATATGATAATTTTGATCCTTTAACTGCACTTGATCCAAAGATAAATTCTGCCAGTGCTTGTAAGAAATATCCAAAGAAAGTATCAGAAAGGTTACTTTCACTGATTATGTTGGGGTAGTTTTACTGATTATGTTGGGGTAGTTTCACTGATTATGTTGGGGTAGTTTTACTGATTATGTTGGGGTAGTTTCACTGATTATGTTGGGGTAGTTTCACTGATTATGTTGGGGTAGTTTTACTGATTATGTTGGGGTAGTTTCACTGATTATGTTGGGGTAGTTTCACTGATTATGTTTGGGTAGTTTCACTGATTATGTTGGGGTACGATGACACTTTCATAATTTGGTGCAAATTAGATTCCATTAATAAAAAAATAAAATAATATTCTATCAATCTAAATTTCCTTCTGACATATTGAGAACATTTTTTCTGTTAAAAATAAATAAATAAAGGCAAATGGGGTTTGTGATTGCTTCTTATCTTTAGATTAATCGGTAGCTATAGCCGAGCCGAAACTAACCAAAATCTGTCGGTAGCGGAGCTCTTACAAAACTTCTTCTCCACAACTTTGCCTGTAGCATACATTTTTTTGTTAAAATCATAGGCGTAATAATCAAGAGTTATATTTTGCAGGTTAGAATAATATTACTATTGATCTTTGACAAAAATTCTTATTAAATTTTTTTAAAAAAGATTCTCTTTTCTAAATATTCTAATGTAGTTGGTGTTTAAATATTGCATTGAGCTTGACCATTTTGAAGGCTTTCTCTTGATCATTGAACACCAACCTTCATAAATCATAAAGAGCTTGTATTTGACTCACTAATTCCAATAGAGTGTGGACTTTTACTATTTAATAGATTAAATAGACCAAACTATTCAGCTTTTCCTTTGAGAACCAAGAATCTTTTGTCTCAACACCAATGCAAACATGGCTGGTGTAAAATCAATGAATACACCATGTTAATTATTTAAAAACTTATAATGATGGTAACTTTCAGGTTAAAATTGTTCATAGGATATTTTCTTCATATAAATGCAAGCTTGTGCCCTAATAGAGTTTCTGTCTTTCTACTAATTCATGTGTTATTTTTTCTTCCAGGTTGAAGTTGTTGCTTTCACAGAGGTCATTTGAAGGCCCCCCTCACCGCCAGACTTCACAGCTGCTCTTATGATGAACGTGCAGGAGGAATTATGACGTGTCAGGACAATGTCCGGTCAACATTTAACTTCAGGTACATACATTTTTATCCCATTTATTTTTCACTACCTGTGCCACTGATTTTTTTTTTACATTTGAGCGTAATGCTCGATTTATAACACTGGGGATTAATCATGACGTAACTAACCATTATTGGTATCTTGGACATTTACTCCCAGTGGATCATAAGACCACCATCTTAGTTTTAGCAGGGAAAACCTTGGAAATTTTGGAACCTGCTCATTTAGTCATTAGCCGACCCTTTTAGTTTTGGCTGAAAAATTTCATCCAAGACCTTCAAAATAATTATTAAGACTTTAAAACTATAAAACTTTTAAAATTACAGTATCATGCATAACAGAGACTTACTTCACTTGTCTACGGGTATATTCGGTAACTATACTTAAAATTTCCAAAAATAGAACCTTGGCGATCTACAGTAACAATTTCATAATTCAATGTGGGTACTTTGATTCTAAGCACAGCCAATCATGTCAGTTGCAAAATGAGAACAAACATATAACCCAATTTTAGCACATGACCAATTTTGCACAGGAGTCAAGTGTTGACTTCCATTAAAAGACAATCCAGAAAAGCCCAGGTTAACTGCTTCTGGAGATGTCCCATCCATTCTTTGCACTTAATGCACATTTAGTGTCAGAATTAATCTAATCAGTCATATTAGCACTCACGGACATGATCTTCATTGTTTTCTTTAATAGACTCCATGTACCTGGAGAAAACCTTCTATGAGCCACTCATAAGCTGACCTTCCCACTTATTTCCTTTGTTACCGACTCATAAGCTGACCTTCCCACTTATTTCCTTTGTTACCGACTTATAAGCTGACCTTCCCACTTATTTTCTTTGTTACCGACTCATAAGCTGAACTTCCCACTTATTTCCTTTGTTACGACTCATAAGCTGACCTTCCCACTTATTCCCTTGTGACCGACTCATAAGCTGACCTTCCCACTTATTCCCTTGTGACCGACTCATTAGCTGACCTTCCCACTTATTCCCTTGTGACCCACTCATAAGCTGACCTTCCCACTTATTCCCTTGAAATATATTTTAAAGTAGTCTTATGAATGAGTATCTACAGTAAATTCTGAAATTTCATTTATAGCCTTAGTTATGTAAGTATGCAGCTAAATGAGAGAAAGAGAAACCTATAAATTATTAATGCTGATCATCATCAGTGGTGGTACAGGCTATGTAGGGCTGAGGCCTTCTCCACCATGTACTTCCATTCACACATCATCATCAGTGGCGCTCCAGTCCATGTAGGGCCCTCTCCTGCTGTACCACATCCTTCCATTCAGACATCATCATCAGTGGCACTACAGACCATGTAGGCTCCTGGCCTGCTCCACCACATCCTTCCATTCAGACATCATCATCAGTGGCACTACAGACCATGTAGGCTCCTGGCCTGCTCCACCACATCCTTCCATTCAGACATCATCATCAGTGGCACTACAGACCATGTAGGCTCCTGGCCTGCTCCACCACGTCCTTCCATTCAGACATCATCATCAGTGGCGCTACAGCCCATGTAGGGCCCTGGCCTGCTCCACCACATCCTCCGTTTTAAGCTGATCCATGGCTTTACACCTTCCAGCTGATGTAGAGAACTTACATCAGTCCAGTGTTATATGTGCAATAAATGTTGATGGGTAAAAGGTGTTTAAAATGATACTAATACAAATGCCAAATTTATAAAGCATTCATTCTTCATGAGCTGTAATCATTCTTCAACAGGTTTAAAACAATTAAAAGATGAATGGCAAGATGAACCACATCTCAACAGGACATGTTCCAATGATCTTCAATGTGTCATAGAATGCAATCCATTAAATGTCAACTTTGGACAAGATAAGGTATGTGAACTTTTAATATCAAATGAATGAGTGTGATATGTTAGACCACCTGGGTATAGAAGATAATAAATGTATAGTAATTGTTCAAAATTTATGAGGCAACATTTTTTTTAAATGCCTGTAGCGTAACCATCCCTGGCCTAACCTACTTTAATGACAACTTGAGCTCTTGGGTAAGCAAAGGGACATAACTCCATTTTAAATTTTAATTTATTTTAAACAAAAGAAATTAAATATAAAACAAGCAATAGTCAATGTTATTTACAATTTTATTAAATATGAAAATGAATTTAATTTCATAGTGATGGTAAAAAAATAAGGTTATTTAGAGGATAACCTTTTAAATTATAATATCTGAAGGTGACTATCAAACTGCATTTTCAAAAATGAATGGTCACAGTCACATGACAGTCTAATTATCTAATGATGAAACAGTCTTGAGTTGCATGATCCTGTCCAATCCATCATTCATTTGGCACTAACATCCGTGTCACTTTGGCCATTCTTAAACTAACAATTTTTTTATTATTGGTTACGCTTTTCATCTTCTCATTTTCTGTACCCAATGAGTAGAAATCGAATGTGCATGTAAATAAACAGTACAGCTACTTTTATCAGAAAAATATACTAAGCAAGATGCAGTAATGTCTTAACATTCATTTATTTTTATGATTTGTATGATTTTTTAAATTTTATGTTGACTTTTGCCTTCTCAAACTGTTTCATGATACTTCAAAGGTTGAGAAACGCTGGGTTAGGATTATATTACTAAGCTGCTATTAGTATTTTGATACATTTTGTGATCACTACTGGCTCTATACGTTCACTTCTCCCCATTGATGGGCACTTTGGGATTTAATCATACACATAGCAACAACAAATTTGAGGATAATCTATGCACAACATCTTTCCCTAATGGATAAATCATAAATTACTGCTTAAAATTTGAAGGCAATTGGTAAAAAAAATTATTTATATATATATATACATGTGTATATATCTATGTGTATATATCTATGTGTATATATTTATATATATAACCTCAGGATTGTTAAATCAAAAATAATTTAACAATTGTAATGTATATATAACCTCATAAGGAGCTAAGCTGACCATGTAACGCTAAAAATAATGAATCATTTTAAATCTATGATAGGGATTTTCCATTACTTTATGGAAATCAAATCAATTATAATATGATGGACATCAAATATATCTGCTTATATTCAATAATATGTTTAATTATTATTATAAATTATCTTCTCAGTATTATTATTATTAATCACACTTATCAGTAAAGCCCAAACATCTGTTGTTTTTTGTTGCATTCTTAAAATAGGGAAATTAAATTTATGTTATCCAAATGTCGGCAAACAATATCAAATTAAAATTTTCGATTCAACTCAAGTTAGAAAAATTAAAATAATTTGTTTATTTCTGTTATGGCAGTAGTTCTGATTTAGGTCTTCCCGAGTATTTTATTTCCACTATCTGCCATCTGGGGAGGCACCAATGGGCAGATGAGTAAGTCCCCACGAGATTTTAAAGTCTGGTTACTACCGTATATTACTGCATATAATGGGATAAATATTGGGTAAAAACTTCCACTTAAAAATAGGTGTTCACATTATAATTATATGGGAGTGTAAGTAAATTTTTATGAAACGATATTTATCCGCTAATGCCTATGTATCCAGACATTCTTGACCCACTCACATTCAGAGATATCAGCATTTTTGTAACTTGTATGGGTATGACCACAGTAATTTAAAGTAATCTGACATCTTTATTTTAAAATAAATTGTCCTTTCTTCTATTCCTATTGCATGGTTTATCATTTAATGGAGTAAATTAACTGATCGCGTTCTACACCAAGGCATTTCAGGGGTTCTCATTTAACACTGTAATATACTATGTAATACTATTATGGTGAGTTTGGTTGATTTATTGGGGGAGGGGGGGTTTAAGAAAATAATTGTTGGACTAAGCCTTGGTATTAAAACTGTACCCAATTCTAACAGGACTGCAAAACTGAAAGAATGTGGTTTTCTGTGTCTGTAGGTGTGTACATATTGCTTAAAGGTTGGGGCCACATAAGTCTGTAGGTGTGTACTTATTGTTTAAAGGTTGGGGCCACATAAGTCTGTAGGTGTGTACGTATTGTTTAAAGGTTGGGGCCACATAAGTCTGTAGGTGTGTACGTATTGTTTAAAGGTTGGGGCCACATAAGTCTGTAGGTGTGTACGTATTGTTTAAAGGTTGGGGCCACATAAGTCTGTAGGTGTGTACATATTATTTAAAGGCTGGGGCCACATAAGTCTGTAGGTGTGTACGTATTGTTTAAAGGTTGGGGTTACATAAGAAAGTTTTCTTTTAAAAAGGTTTGACACAACAGCATGATTGCACTTGACAGTTTGTGGATTAAGATACTAGAACACTTGACAGTTCGTGGGTTACAATACTTGAATACTTGACAGTTTGTGGGTTAAGATACTTGAATACTTGACAGTTTGTGGGTTAAGATACTAGAACACTTGACAGTTTGTGGGTTAAGATACTTGAACACTTGTGGGTTAAGATACTAGAACACTTGTGGGTTAAGATACTAGAACACTAGTGGGTTAAGATACTGGAACACTTGACAGTTTGTGGGTTAAGATACTTGAATACTTGACAGTTTGTGGGATAAGATACTAGAACATTTGACAGTTTGTGGGTTAAGATAATAGAACACTTGACAGTTTGTGGGTTAAGATACTTGAATACTTGACAGTTTGTGGGTTAAGAGACTAGAAAATTTGACAGTTTGTGGGTTAAGATAATAGAACACTTGACAGTTTGTGGGTTAAGATACTAGAACATTTGACAGTTTGTGGGTTAAGATACTAGAACACTTGACAGTTTGTGGGTTAAGATACTAGAACACTTGACAGTTTGTGGGTTAAGATACTAGAACACTTCACAGTTTGTGGGTTAATGATACTAGAACACTTGACAGTTTGTGGGTTAAGATACTAGAATACTTGACAGTTTGTGGGTTAATGATACTAGAACACTTGACAGTATGTGGGTTAATGATACTAGAACACTTGACAGTTTGTGGGTTAAGATACTAGAACACTTGACAGTTTGTGGGTTAATGATAATAGAACACGTGACAGTTTGTGGGTTAAGATACTTGAATACTTGACAGTTTGTGGGTTAAGATACTAGAACACTTGACAGTTTGTGAGTTAAGATACTAGAACACTTGACAGTTTGTGGGTTAAGATACTAGAACACTTGACAGTTTGTGGGTTAAGATACTAGAACACTTGACAGTTTGTGGGTTAATGATACTAGAACACTTGACAGTTTGTGGGTTAAGATACTAGAACACTTGACAGTTAGTGGGTTAAGATACTAGAACACTTGACAGTTTGTGGGTTAATGATACTAGAACACTTGACAGTTTGTGGGTTAAGATACTTGAACACTTGACAGTTTGTGGGTTAAGATACTAGAACATGTGACAGTTTGTGGGTTAAGATACTTGAATACTTGACAGTTTGTGGGTTAAGATACTAGAACACTTGACAGTTTGTGAGTTAAGATACTAGAACACTTGACAGTTTGTGGGTTAAGATACTAGAACACTTGACAGTTTGTGGGTTAAGATACTAGAACACTTGACAGTTTGTGGGTTAAGATACTTGAACACTTGACAGTTTGTGGGTTAATGATACTAGAACACTTGACAGTTTGTGGGTTAAGATACTTGAACACTTGACAGTTTGTGGTTTAAGATACTAGAAGATATGACCACGATAGTGGGATACTATTGGTAGACAGGGTGTGATACTTTCTAACTGCCATTGCGAGGTCTCAGCACCTAAACAATTTGTTAGTATATCTGAAACATTTTATTATGTTTTGCATACTACTAAAAACAAATCTTCTATAAAATATTGGCCTGAGCCAGTGGTCGGCAAAGTCATTAGTCAAAAGAGTAAAAAATCAGCAGCAGAATGATTTTAAAAAATTTGAGAGCCAAATTTCTCTTCAAGAACTTGACGAGCCATGTTTTTCGGAGTCAAAACCGATTTGTTGCCAGCTGGCCTGAGCCGCGCTCTGGTTGCTAAAGAGCCGGCTCGCGAGCCTCGTTTCGCCGACCACTAGACTAGGCTATCCAGTTTCGCCCCCCCCCCCCCCGAGCTACAATTTTGTTCTCTAATGGTATAAACGCCTCCCTAAATTTACAACCAATAAACCTACACAGATAGGTACTTCCAAAGAGGCACATGATTAGCTAGAATAACCTGGAAATCTCAGGGAAGGTGGCGGGCAATTCTCTCATAAATTGTCCAAGCTTGACTGTTTACCATTCGCCTATCTGAACTTAGTTTTGAGTTCAGAATTGCACTGGGGATGAATCAGCTCGATTTGAAGCGAAGGAAAAAAAAAGGGGGGGGGGGCATCTTCCACTAACCTGTGATCGAATTCTTCACTGGCATCAATATACTTACTACTGAATGTTGTGCCCAGAACTATTTACTCTTACGATTGTAACCCGAGACCCGTCAGAACTACGATTTTAAGAGACCGGGTTGAAAATATAGACATACCCGTAGTGTTTTCCCATTTAAAAAAAAATGAATTACCGGTAACTAAAAAGTACATTTACGGTTGTTGATTTTAATTTGCAATCTGATTCTACATCCAGCATTGAATGGATCGACCAATACGATTGGTTGCTAACCCTCCATAATTATATTACGTTTGCCCTGAGAGGCAAAAGGAGTGGTGCTAAATTTAGATTTTGTGTATAGGGGGCGGGTCTAAATATTTCAGTTATATAAAAGCAAACACCGTCACATTTTGGTAGCAGCAGAAAGTACGTGCGTTATTAGAACCAATCTACAATATTCATCCCGAAACTCTGAAAGTCCAAAAAAAAAAGCATTGTTATATTTGGAATGTTGTAAAATACCAGCCGATGTTTAGTCGAAATTATGGTCGTGATGTTGCCATGTATTTTCCCCAAATGAACTCGCTAAATATTCACAGAGAGTAACGTAATATAAAGTCCACCGTGTGTTCAACGTTCATGTGACGTATACTTTGTTGGGTTGCGCCAGAGGTTCTAAAATTTTCGTTTTTCGGTGCCTTTGCCAAATTTAGGTGTTTTCCCCAGTCACCCTGTGTGAAATTCTAACTAGTTCACTTCGAAATAGCGAATACATAAACAAAATTTAAAAAAAAGGGTTGGGTAAAAATAAAGATAACATGTATGTAGGTCACCATGTGTCATCTAGTAACTGCAAACATCAGTTACTCAAGTGGGTTACTGTTTGAACCACGACCGAAAGTTGTCACACTAAATTAAACGTGGGAAAAGAAATTATGACAGTTTTGCAACGCCCCTGTGAGGAATCCGCAGCAACTCATATAGTAAAAATCTTCTCCCGCCCCCGGGTCAGGGCAACGAGCACACAGGGCTATGCGGCGTATATTCTGGGAATCACTGAAATATTGCATTCACTTTTTGGGACCTAGCTATTGCTCTTTGGTGACCCCGGCAAGTACATTACATGCCAACTGCATCTGCTGAGCTGTGCCGTAGATAAGATTATCAACGATGTTCGCTGGGAGCACCCCAGCCATACCAATCGTTAGCGTCGGACACTCGGTTTGTAAGTGCTCGACCGTCTCCGGCGCCTGTCCACAATGGCGGCACTTCGGATCCCGAATCGGATGTAATCTATTCAGATAGCTACGGGTAGGGCAATGCCCAGCCCCCATTTGCGTAATGTGGCTTTGGGGTTTGCGTTTAAGACGCCGCCACTGATCGCCCTTTCTGTTTGGTTTGCATTGTCCGGTAAAGTTTTCGGACCGTTTTTCCAATTCGCCAACCATTCCTCTAAAAAGGAGGTCCTTTAGCCAGGCCTTGGCCCCTAGTTGGGTCATTTGACAGAGCCTGGGATCCACTGAAGGCCCACTGTGCCTCCATGTGACCTTATGCCTCGTATGAGCTCTAGGATCGCTTTGGCCATTTTCGTGTCCTAAGAGCACCTGCTCACAGCTTCAAGAGCAAACTGTGAGTCGGTGAACACTATAATGGATTGAAGTATTTTATGTTTTGCCACTTTGCGGCGCACGTGTTTCAGGGCCATTAGGATAGCTTCGATGTCTGCATCAATTGCGGTGCTATTTTTTTCACTTGGTCCCAAAATCTCCTCAGTTGGAGGTGCACCGTTGCCGGCTTGCTTCTCGTTGGCTAGATAGAAGCCGGCTGTGTAGACTTTTAACACAGCGTCTGAAGTGCGACCTCCGTTTGCTTATTTTGGAGGCTCGCAGCCGTTTTGGGGTGATCGCTAGGGGATTAGGAGTATTTTCCCCCTGTTCCCTGGTAAAGGGTGCTCAAGTGAATGGACCGCATCCTTAAAGGATGGTCTTTTAAGCATCGTCCGCTTTACCCAACAATCTTGTAATTGGAAACATGGTTCATTTCTTTCCATAGACGTTAGCGCCCCACTGACGTAAGGATGGCTTGATACTGGGTGGTTCTGACAGTATTTTCACAGCAGCCGTGGGCGTAGTAGTACGCAGCGCCCCACATACGAACCTGAGAGCTAGCTTCTGTATTCGGTCCAGGTAGTGCTTGTCAGTTTCTGAACCAGTTTGAGTTTGGACGTGGCACGAGCGCCGAATTGCCGTCCATGGTTGTGAAGTTGGAGTTTCTGGTCCAACTCTATCCCTAAATACGTGAGTGTTTTGTCCCACAGATATGAAGATCTATGTTGTCTTTGAGAGCATTCTTTCCGTTGGTAAAGAGTGAATAGACCGTTTTCTCCGCATTTACCACCAATGACCATTTCCGAGCGTAGTCCTGTAACTCTGTGAGGTCTGTCTGCAGCTGGCTGTGCAGTTGCTTGATGGATTTGCCAGAGCTCCAAATGACTTAATCATTCGCAAACATTGCGTTCTTTGTTACTAAAACTGAGACTCGGGACTAGGCTAGCCGAATCGCGTCACATTTTGTTTACTGTAACATCATAATTATATCAAGATTATTGGATTTTTAAATTATGTTTTTTTTTAAAAATGGGGTGGGGGCTGGGGTCGAAAGTTCATGGTAATGTACGGAAGTGGGGTCGTCAAAAAAAGGGGGAAGGGGTAGAAAATGTGACTTTTTTTGGACATATTGATGCCCCTCCTCGCATTTGTTTGCTTCAGTGCTGTATGACGTAATTTTAAGACAATTATAAGTTACAACTGACCACGGAGAGTACAGAAATGAAGAAAACTAGAGAATGCACTCGCAACTGTTATAGGATCTCAGTAGCACAAATAAGCTGTTTAATACCCCTTTAAAGCGTGTGCTAGTTATCAGACTTACTATGTGAACAACTTTTCCTAAAATATAATTCTCAAGTGACTTGATAGGATTTTTAAAAAAATGAGGCCCTAATTTATAAATTTTAAAAATTAAGTTAGTTCTTATTAAGACGATCAAAAGTTGTAATTTGATATTGTTTGAAGGCATTTGGATAACATAAATTTAATTTCGCTATTTCAAAAGCTCAACAAAAAGCTTTTTACAGATCAATATGAGCATGAATTAATAATAGTAATACTGAGACGATAATTACAGTAGTTATAATAATAAAACATTATATATTATTGAATAGAAGCATATATATCGTAATATAATTGATTTCAGTAAAATAATGGAATATTCCTATCATAGATTTAAATTGATTTGTTTTTTTTAGCGCTAGACGGTTAGCTTTTTGTTTCTGCTATTTATTATTATGATACACAAAAGAAAGTGATCTTCTCATTTTCTGTAATTTATTACAACAAATAGGGAGAAGTGAACGTATAGAACGAGTAGCGATGATAAAGGTATCAAAATACTAAGTTTAGTACGATATATTGCTAATCAAACAGGTTGAGAAGTATAATAAGAAAGTCATTGTTACTGCATCTTGCTTAGTATATTTTTGAGATTGGTAACAATCGCTAGTCAATCAATTTATTTAATTGAGGTGATTTGAATTGAAACATATTTCTTTTATTTTCAGATGGCGCGGAGCAATTCAAGGGAAAGAATATCTCACAGATTTAATTAATCAGATGGTGTGCAGGAAAGAATGTGAGAAAAAGCAGAAGATAAATTATATGGAAAGAATGTTTTTAGATTTTAAGAATAAAAAGAAACAAAAATAATTAATAAACAGATGCTGTGCCAAAGAATATATAAAAAAAATATTTGAATCATGTAAGAATAAAAAGAAACAAAAATAATTGAAGTTTTTAAAAATTTATTTAATTGAAAAAAAGAAAATGAAAACATGAATGCTCTTTATTTTAAGGGGAGAAAAACAAAAATTCTCCCCGCGAGACTATCTCCAAGGAGATGAAAACATGAAATCTCCTGGTGATATAAAGTGAGTTATCTTTACAAAAGAAACATGTTAAATTGATGAGTGACTTGTTTGGTAACTTAAGGACTTGGTGAAATCCAAGCTACCTAATTAATGTAGGCACCTTATTCCACCAAGCCCTCCAATTACACATGTTACAGGCAAAGTTTGAAATCCCCTTTCCGGAAATTTGATCGAAAGAAATTTCGACGAAAATTTGATAGAATCGCTTTTTTAGTTAATACGTTAAAATTTTGCGTCAAATTTCTTTTTGAATGCATTATTTTGTTTTACTATATAGTGCGTTCAAAAAGAAATTTGACGAAAACTTTAACGTCTGAACTGAAAAGATATTCGACGAAATTTCTTTTGATCAAATTCCCGGTAACCGTGAAATCCAGGCATTCTATTATAGCCTTCTGATGTTTTGTACTTGAATTTAAATGTTTATAAAAAAAGGTAAAAATGTTTGTAAAAAGGCTAAAATAGCCAATCAATCTATAGAACGCCTGGATTTCATACTTTTCCTATAACATAAAAATCAATCCATTATCTATTGAACATACAAAATCAATCCATTATCTATTGAACATACAAAATCAATCCATTATCAAGTGAACATTTTGCTATTGGTCAAAAAAATATTTAGATCAAGAACAATCTCAAGATCTTGACAAGAAAAATTTACAAAGAAAATTTGTATGTTTATCACAGGGGCTTTTGACATTCTAATTCTGCATTGCCCCTGTTATTATTTCATCGCTGGTTGCCAAATAATTAAACTCTTTTTGTGCACAATTCGAGTCTCATCATTTGATGACCAGCAATATATACAATATCAACACATCCTTAACTGATAGTAGACAACATATTTACAACGGTAAATGTACAAAGTCTTAAGTTACGTTCCCAGTACCGATTTGTTACTAGGATTCTTGCCTTTTACTACACAAGAATTGTTGAGCATTGAACAAAGTATGATGGGATTGTTTCTGTAACTTGCCAGCAGACACTTTACTGCGACACAATAACACACAATAAAAACTAGTGAAAATGAAATCGCCTCGTTTTTATGGTAGTGAGCAGCTCGTATAGAAAGTAGCTTGTATAGTGAGCAGCTCATATAGAAAGTAGCTTGTATAGAAAGTAGCTTGTATAGTGAGCAGCTCGTATAGAGTAGTCACAGAAAGTTGAGACTCCATGTAACAAATCCGCATTGTGAACGTACCTTTTAAACTACACCATCTAATACCGGGTACGGTTGATGACCAACACTATGTACATACTCTACTAATACTATACAACATATTTACTACCGGCAGGGCAAATTTACAAAGTCTTATGCCTACAAAATCAAATACATGAAAAGTGAGATTCAGATTAAAAATTATAACATTTAAGGAAACAAATATAATGATCAATAGAAGCATCTATTAAAAAATGTAGATATTGGTTCACAAGTTCATACACACATTTATTTAACAGCCTGAAGAGCTTGGCACTTTATTCAGTTGTAAGTAAAACCATCCATCCAATAACTATCAACAATAGAAATAATGGCCATAATGGTGGTCAAATGTTCATGTTGTTGACACTACTGCTGGTCAAATGTTCATGTTGTTGGCACTACTGCTGGTCAAATGTTCATGTTGTTGGCACTACTGGTGGTCAGGAAGGAAACACCATCTGTGGTCCAATGTTAACATTTTGGAAGTCAAGGAGTTTTAACATAATAAAAGAAAAAGACTTACCTGTTCTAGAATGTCTCTGTTACAGGTAAAATTGGTGGTGTTCCATCATGGATGAATCTCAGTTATATCAAATGATATGTGTGTCTCAGTTGTAGTCAACCATGAATAAATATTTGTGGTAGCCAAATATTGGATGTAGTATCTCAGTTGTACCCAATCATGGATGTAATATCTCAGTTGTACCCAATCATGGATATGGTATCTCAGTTGTACCCAATCATGGATGTGGTATCTCAGTTGTACCCAATCATGGATGTAGTATCTCAGGTGTACCCAATCATGGATGTAGTATCTCAGTTGTACCCAATCATGGATGTAGTATCTCAGTTGTACCCAATCATGGATGTGGTATCTCAGTTGTACCCAATCATGGGTGTGGTATCTCAGTTGTACCCAATCATGGATGTACTATCTCAGTTGTACCCAATCATGGATGTGGTATCTCAGTTGTACAGTTGTATCCAATCATGGATGTAGTATCTCAGTTGTACCCAATCATGGATGTAGTATCTCAGTTGTACCCAATCATGGGTGTGGTATCTCAGTTGTACCCAATCATGGATGTACTATCTCAGTTGTACCCAATCATGGATGTGGTATCTCAGTTGTACAGTTGTATCCAATCATGGATGTAGTATCTCAGTTGTACCCAATCATGGATGTAGTATCTCAGTTGTACCCAATCATGGATGTAGTATCTCAGTTGTACCCAATCATGGATGTGGTATCTCAGTTGTACCCAATCATGGATGTGGTATCTCAGTTGTACCCAATCATGGGTGTGGTATCTCAGTTGTACCCAATCATGGATGTACTATCTCAGTTGTACCCAATCATGGATGTGGTATCTCAGTTGTACCCAATCATGGATGTGGTATCTCAGTTGTACAGTTGTACCCAATCATGGACATAGTTTCGCAGTGTTACACAAGCATGGGTGAATCTCAGCTGTACCCAATCATGAATGTATCTTAGTTGTACCCAATCATGAATGTTGCTCAGTTGTACTCAATTCTGGATGTAGTATCGCAGTGGTACCCAATCATGGATGCATCTCAGTTCTGATGACCAAATTAAAATTGAGTGGTATATTATCAAAAATATTTCACAATGTATTAAAAGTTTCCAATATATTATGACGACATATTTTTGTCTTTATTTCTCACTCTTTTAAACTTCGTATTATTTGGGAGCAATAAAAAACTCGCTGACTAAATCTCATGTAAAATAAAACTAACAGAAAACTGGAAATACATTTACTTAATAGATATTCAGTACCTGGGTCAAATGAACCATGACATAGGCGACTACACTTGACACATTTGCAGCTATTGCCCCCTGTCTTGCAACCAGTTAATTACCACTTAATAGATATTCAGTACCTGGGTCAAATGAACCATGAAATCAAGAGACATTGTTTCCAACCAGTAAATTATCCCATTCAAAACCATGCACATTAACATCGCGAACCCCTCTGAAACATAGGAGCCATAATGATCAATTCATTGACCGTGGGCCCTCAAAACATAGAAGAAACATAGAAGAAGAAGACATATCTACCACTTAATAGATATTCAGTGCCTAGGTCAAATGAACCATGACATATCTACCACTTAATAGATATTCAGTGCCTAGGTCAAATGAACCATGACACATCTACCACTTAATAGATATTCAGTGCCTAGGTCAAATGAACCATGACATATCTACCACTTAATAGATATTCAGTGCCTAGGTCAAATGAACCATGACACATCTACCACTTAATAGATATTCAGTACCTGGGTCAAATGAACCATGACACATCTACCACTTAATAGATATTCAGTACCTGGGTCTAATGAACCATGACACATCTACCACTTAATAGATATTCAGTACCTGGGTCTAATGAACCATGACACATCTACCACTTAATAGATATTCAGTACCTGGGTCAAATGAACCATGACACATCTACCACTTAATAGATATTCAGTACCTGGGTCTAATGAACCATGACACATCTACCACTTAATAGATATTCAGTACCTGGGTCTAATGAACCATGACACATCTACCACTTAATAGATATTCAGTACCTGGGTCAAATGAACCATGACACATCTACCACTTAATAGATATTCAGTACCTGGGTCTAATGAACCATGACACATCTACCACTTAATAGATATTCAGTACCTGGGTCTAATGAACCATGACACATCTACCACTTAATAGATATTCAGTGCATGGGTCAAATGAACCATGACACATCTACCACTTAATAGATATTCAGTACCTGGGTCAAATGAACCATGACACATCTACCACTTAATAGATATTCAGTACCTGGGTCAAATGAACCATGACACATCTACCACTTAATAGATATTCAGTACCTGGGTCTAATGAACCATGACACATCTACCACTTAATAGATATTCAGTACCTGGGTCAAATGAACCATGACACATCTACCACTTAATAGATATTCAGTACCTGGGTCTAATGAACCATGACACATCTACCACTTAATAGATATTCAGTACCTGGGTCTAATGAACCATGACACATCTACCACTTAATAGATATTCAGTGCATGGGTCAAATGAACCATGACACATCTACCACTTAATAGATATTCAGTACCTGGGTCAAATGAACCATGACATATCTACCACTTAATAGATATTCAGTACCTGGGTCAAATGAACCATGACACATCTACCACTTAATAGATATTCAGTACCTGGGTCTAATGAACCATGACACATCTACCACTTAATAGATATTCAGTACCTGGGTCTAATGAACCATGACACATCTGCCACTTAATAGATATTCAGTACCTGGGTCAAATGAACCATGACACATCTACCACTTAATAGATATTCAGTACCTGGGTCTAATGAACCATGACACATCTACCACTTAATAGATATTCAGTACCTGGGTCTAATGAACCATGACACATCTACCACTTAATAGATATTCAGTACCTGGGTCAAATGAACCATGACACATCTACCACTTAATAGATATTCAGTACCTGGGTCTAATGAACCATGACACATCTACCATTTATAGATATTCAGTACCTGGGTCAAATGAACCATGACACATCTACCACTTAATAGATATTCAGTACCTGGGTCTAATGAACCATGACACATCTACCACTTAATAGATATTCAGTACCTGGGTCTAATGAACCATGACACATCTGCCACTTAATAGATATTCAGTACCTGGGTCAAATGAACCATGACACATCTACCACTTAATAGATATTCAGTACCTGGGTCTAATGAACCATGACACATCTACCACTTAATAGATATTCAGTACCTGGGTCTAATGAACCATGACACATCTGCCACTTAATAGATATTCAGTACCTGGGTCAAATGAACCATGACACATCTACCACTTAATAGATATTCAGTACCTGGGTCTAATGAACCATGACACATCTACCACTTAATAGATATTCAGTACCTGGGTCAAATGAACCATGAAACATCTGCCACTTAATAGATATTCAGTACCTGGGTCAAATGAACCATGAAATCAAGAGACATTGTTTCCAATCAGATCACATCTTGAAGGAAATCATCCAAAGTGTTTATAGAAACAATCTGTAAATAGAATAATTATAAACTTGTTTGTCCAGTTTTATATGGTGTGATCTGTGTTTCTGAAAGGGGCAGATTTCCTTATAGGCTAAGTAGAGGTAAGCCTAGGGCCTTAATAATCTATTGGACAACCAAATTTTAGAAGCCATATTTTTATAGAGTCCACGGCTTACTAAATAAAAAAAATACAAGTTTAAATTAAATCTTTTACATTAATAATAAAGGATTTATATTAAATTCCTCTTGCTGTCCTACTAACATACTACATTTAAAGCTAAATGTTTATTTTAATTTGATATTGTTTTTTACTTTGATTTGTTTACTGAAGAAGGCTTCTTGCCAACACTTTTTGTTGCATCCTTTTTTCCCCAGATTTTCCCCATTCCTGGTTTAGCTAATTTCCTTAGTTTAAATAGTTACATTCTGATGTTAATGAAGAAGGTATTTTGCCCTATCTTTTCATATATTTATATGAGTTCTAATTATCCACCAAGACCTAAGTTTTGTTTATCTTAAGTAAATCAAGTCAGATATGTGAGATAGCAAGTTATAAAACTAGTCTCATGAAATCAGTTCTCCATCAAAAAAATGGTCAAAGTTTCTACCACGTATCAGTGTCTTGAAATTTTACCATGACTAATGTACCTCTCCATGTACCTAAAAATATTTCTCATCACTACTGTACCTCTCCATGTTACTATAAAATTGTTCTCATCACTACCCCACCTCTCAATGTACCCAAAGCAATATTTCTCACATAATTTGTTCCCTTATTTTTGTATGGCTGAATTATTTATGATATTGATTTAAAAAGTTTAGTAATTTATCATATATTTTTAAGGATTTATGTGTTATCATTTACATTTGTCTATACATTTCAATTCTTCAGTAACTTTAGTGTTACAAATATTATATGTTAGTAAGACTGTCCAAATAAAAATAAAAGCCTTTCAACAGCCATTGGCCTTGAAATAATTGTGGTTATTGCTTCAGTCTTAAGTCAAGATACCCAGTCATGCAGCCCAGCTTTTTTGAGTGGCAATGTATTAAGTAATTAATTATTAATCATTTAGTGTTAAAAACTAATTTAATTGATGCTTAAATTAGAAGGGGTAATAGTCTAGAACTAGAATGAACTTAATGTTAATAGTTAATAAGTGAAAATAGACCAATAAATAACTCCCTTAAAAATTAAACTAGTCATCTTAGTTATTAGTAGCCTAAAGTAGTTAGTTGGTCTATCAGTAACAGGCATACGCCTACTAATTTTTGTCTTACATACTAAGTCTAAGATTTATCTTTATAGTAAAAAAAAATAATTTAAGAAAAGTTATTCAAACTGCAAAATAATTCTTTTACCTAAGAAAAGCTAATAAAATTATGTTGTTTTTTTTAACAAAACTTTTGGTTTAAAAGAGTTCTCTTTTAGAAGGAATTCAAAAAAGGCTGCACCTATTGGTACCCGGGTACCAGAATTGAGAGGTTGGGATTAAAAAACGATTAAAAATATTATTGTTGTGTTTGTAAGACCAAATGAGGTGTCAAATGAAATGTTTGTAATCTTAATTCTTCAATCAAGCTCTTGTACAAAGTTCAAAATGAACTTGTTTCATTTAAACAGTCCGATAATGGGAAAATTTTTAATTCTAGGAGTTATACTTTGTTGAAGTGCCACTTGGTTCTTTTATACTTTGTCGAAGTGCCACTTGGTTCTTTTATACTTTGTCGAAGTGCCACTTGGTTCTTTTATACTTTGTCGAAGTGCCACTTGGTTCTTTTATCCACCATCGCTGGGATTTCTTGTTCTCCCTGATGGAACTGCACGTCCCTGTATTTTTGCTTATCTGACTGACAGGACTCAGCGTATTGTAGTGAAGCAGGCATCTTCCATTAACACTTCTGTTACCTGCGGTGTGCCACAGGCTCAGTTTTAGGATCTATTCTGTTCTCCATGTACACTAGCCAGCTTGGCAAAATTATTGAAAGTAATGGTATTTCCCGCAAAATATTTGCGGATGACACAGAACTGTACAAGTGTTTCCGCCCTGATCCCTTGGAGTGTGCTGTTGCTTTTCGGGCTGTCGAGGACAGCTGTCTTGCTGTCAAAGAAAGGATGTCATCAAACAGACTAAAACTAAATGATGACAAGACTGAGGCAATTGTTTGTGGTTCAAACGCCAATCTTCGGAAATTTGCCATCGCATCAATAAAAGTTGGTGAATCAGAGATCCCGTTGTCCTCCACTGTCCGATACCTTGGCTTATATATTGACAGTAAACTCAGAATGATTCCAGGTATCAGTTCTGTGGTCAGGGCATGCTTCTGTTATCTGCGCGCGCTGGGTCAGCTGCGTCCTCAACTCAGTAAGAGAACAGCCAATGCTGTAGCGGTAACTCTAATCCAGTCAAGATTAGATTATTGTAACAGTTTGTGGGGTTTAGCTGAGAACCAAACTCAGAGACTCCAGAAGGTACAAAATACTGCAGCACGCATTGTATCGCTGATAAAGAAATCTGACCACATCACCTCAGTTCTGTGAGATCTCCATTGGGTTCCTGTGAGTGAGCACATAAACCACAAAATTATGTCCCTGGCGTACAGCTGCATAGAAGGCTCTGCACCTGAATATTTTAAAGAACTGATTCATAAACACGTGTCCTTAAAGAACCTGAGGTCTTCATCACAGTTCTTACTGACAATTCCCAGTGTGGATGAACACAGAAAAAAGTGTTACGGGGTGTGCTCTTTTGAAGCGATAGCGCCAAAATTATGGAATAGTTTGCCTCAATCTTTGAGGGGTATTGAAAAGGATAAAAAATCATTTAAGAAACATTTAAATACTACTTTTTTGTTTAAATAGACTAAAGAAAACCAGAGCGCAGTGAACATGCTAAAGAAGCATGGATACCAGCGCTATATAAATATCCAATCAATCAATCTTCTTATAAAATGGAAAAATTCTTATCCAATCATTTCTGTATTCTAATAATTTTTTTTAGACACTTGGTGAATCAAAAGCATACTGTCAACACAAACTTTTCATTGCTACAAACGGTTTTTGGTGAAAATAAATTTCATGCTTTAGTGAGACTAATTTATTTTGCTCATTGAAAATTGTTTTAAAAAGTCATAAATCATAAATAGCAATCGTTTGAAGTGATTATATTTTTATAAGTATTTATTGGCTTCAATGGGACATCCCCCACCTCATTTTTGTATTTAAATTCACCACACATCTCTATATCCAAAATGCTTGTTATATGTGAAAATCTTCATGATTCTTATTGTAATCAACAAAAACTTAGAATTTAGTTCTCATGTGCATGGTTAATTCATTCATTCATTCAGTCAAAGCCACCTCTTGTCTATTCATTCATTCAGTCAAAGCCACCACTTGTCTATTCATTCATTCAGTCAAAGCCACCACTTGTCTATTCATTCATTCAGTCAAAGCCACCAATTGCCTATTCATTCATTCAGTCAAAGCCACCAATTGTCTATTCATTCATTCAGTCAAAGCCACCACTTGTCTATTCATTCATTCAGTCAAATCCACCACTTGTCTATTCATTCAGTCAAAGCCACCTCTTGTCTATTCATTCAGTCAAAGCCACCTCTTGTCTATTCATTCAGTCAAAGCCACCACTTGTCTATTCATTCAGTCAAAGCCACCTCTTGTCTATTCATTCAGTCAAAGCCACCTCTTGTCTATTCATTCAGTCAAATCCACCACTTGTCTATTCATTCAGTCAAAGCCACCTCTTGTCTATTCATTCATTCAGTCAAATCCACCACTTGTCTATTCATTCAGTCAAAGCCACCTCTTGTCTATTCATTCATTCAGTCAAATCCAACACTTGTCTATTCATTCATTCAGTCAAAGCCACCACTTGTCTATTCATTCATTCAGTCAAAGCCACCACTTGTCTATTCATTCATTCAGTCAAAGCCACCACTTGTCTATTCATTCATTCAGTCAAAGCCACCTCTTGTCTATTCATTCATTCAGTCAAAGCCACCACATGTCTATTCATTCATTCAAAACCACCACTTGTCCATTCATTCAGTCAAAGCCACCTCGTCTATTCATTCATTCAGTCAAAGCCACCACTTGTCTATTCATTCAGTCAAAGCCACCACTTGTCTATTCATTCAGTCAAAGCCACCACTTGTCTATTCATTCATTCAGTCAAAGCCACCAATTGTCTATTCATTCGTTCAGTCAAAGCCACCACTTGTCTATTCATTCAGTCAAAGCCACCAATTGTCTATTCATTCATTCAGTCAAAGCCACCACTTGTCTATTCATTCATTCAGTCAAAGCCACCACTTGTCTATTCATTCATTCAGTCAAAGTCACCACTTGTCTATTCATTCATTCAGTCAAAGCCACCACATGTCTATTCATTCATTCAGTCAAAGCCACTTCTTGTCTATTAATTCATTCAAAACCACCACTTGTCCATTCATTCAGTCAAAGCCACCAATTGTCTATTCATTCATTCAGTCAAAGACACCACTTGTCTATTCATTCAGTCAAAGCCACCAATTGTCTATTCATTCATTCAGTCAAAGCCACCAATTGTCTATTCATTCATTCAGTCAAAGCCACCAATTGTCTATTCATTCATTCAGAGCCACCAATTGTCTATTCATTCATTCAGTCAAAGACACCACTTGTCTATTCATTCAGTCAAAGCCACCATTTGTCTATTCATTCATTCAGTCAAAGCCACCAATTGTCTATTCATTCATTCAGTCAAAGCCACCACTTGTCTATTCATTCAGTCAAAGCCACCAATTGTCTATTCATTCATTCAGTCAAAGCCACCTCTTGTCTATTCATTCATTCAGTCAAAGCCACCACATGTCTATTCATTCATTCAGTCAAAGCCACTTCTTGTCTATTCATTCATTCAAAACCACCACTTGTCCATTCATTCAGTCAAAGCCACCAATTGTCTATTCATTCATTCAGTCAAAGACACCACTTGTCTATTCATTCAGTCAAAGCCACCAATTGTCTATTCATTCATTCAGTCAAAGCCACCAATTGTCTATTCATTCATTCAGTCAAAGCCACCACTTGTCTATTCATTCAGTCAAAGCCACCAATTGTCTATTCATTCATTCAGTCAAAGCCACCACTTGTCTATTCATTCAGTCAAAGCCACCAATTGTCTATTCATTCATTCAGTCAAAGCCACCAATTGTCTATTCATTCATTCAGTCAAAGCCACCACTTGTCTATTCATTCATTCAGTCAAAGCCACCAATTGTCTATTCATTCATTCAGTCAAAGCCACCAATTGTCTATTCATTCATTCAGTCAAAGCCACCAATTGTCTATTCATTCATTCAGTCAAAGCCACCACTTGTCTATTCATTCAGTCAAAGCCACCAATTGTCTATTCATTCATTCAGTCAAAGCCACCACTTGTCTATTCATTCAGTCAAAGCCACCAATTGTCTATTCATTCATTCAGTCAAAGCCACCACTTGTCTATTCATTCATTCAGTCAAAGCCACCAATTGTCTATTCATTCATTCAGTCAAAGCCACCAATTGTCTATTCATTCATTCAGTCAAAGCCACCTCTTGTCTATTCATTCATTCAGTCAAAGCCACTTCTTGTCTATTCATTCATTCAAAACCACCACTTGTCCATTCATTCAGTCAAAGCCACCTCTTGTCTATTCATTCATTCAGTCAAAGCCACCACTTGTCTATTCATTCAGTCAAAGCCACCACTTGTCTATTCATTCATTCAGTCAAAGCCACCTCTTGTCTATTCATTCATTCAGTCAAAGCCACCACTTGTCTATTCATTCATTCAGTCAAAGCCACCAATTGTCTATTCATTCATTCAGTCAAAGCCACCACTTGTCTATTCATTCATTCAGTCAAAGCCACCACTTGTCTATTCATTCATTCAGTCAAAGCCACCACTTGTCTATTCATTCATTCAGTCAAAGCCACCACTTGTCTATTCATTCAGTCAAAGCCACCACTTGTCTATTCATTCAGTCAAAGCCACCACTTGTCTATTCATTCATTCAGTCAAAGCCACCACTTGTCTATTCATTCATTCAGTCAAAGCCACCACTTGTCTATTCATTCATTCAGTCAAAGCCACCACTTGTCTATTCATTCATTCAGTCAAAGCCACCACATGTCTATTCATTCATTCAGTCAAAGCCACCACTTGTCTATTCATTCATTCAGTCAAAGCCACCACTTGTCTATTCATTCATTCAGTCAAAGCCACCACTTGTCTATTCATTCATTCAGTCAAAGCCACCACTTGTCTATTCACTTAAATCATTGCTATAGTTCTTAGGACATTCTATATTGCTGTTGTAATAAACATGATTTTATTGTTATAATTTCCATTAAGTATTTACACCAAATTAGTCACACATCTAGTGATTTGTTTGTTAGTAACTTCTACATTGATGTGTCACTAGTTATTTGTTCATTTGTCAATTGTCTAATCATGTGTCACTTTGTAAGTGTCACTATTGATTTGTTTGCTAGTCACTTGTCTGGTGATGTGTCTCTCATGATTTGTGTTAGTCAATTGTCTAATCATGTGTCAAAATTGATTTGTCTTTGAGTCCTTAGTCTAGGGGTTGAAATGAATGTACAAGTTGAATCTTTGTCTAGTGATGTTTGAAATGAATGCACAAGTTGAATCTTTGTATAGTGATGTTTGAAATGAATGCACAAATTGAATCTTTGTCTAGTGATGTTTGAAATGAATGCACAAGTTGAATCTTTGTCTAGTGATGTTTGAAATGAATGCACAAGTTGAATCTTTGTCTAGTGATGTTTGAAATGAATGCATAAGTTGAATCTTTCTCTAGTGATGTTTGAAATGAATGCACAAGTTGAATCTTTGTCTAGTCATGTTTGAAATGAATGCACAAGTTGAATCTTTGTCTAGTCATGTTTGAAATGAATGCACATGTTGAATCTTTGTCTAGTCATGTTTGAAATGAATGCACCAGTTGAATCTTTGTCTAGTGATGTTTGAAATGAATGCACAAGTTGAATCTTTGTCTAGTGATGTTTGAAATGAATGCACAAGTTGAATCTTTGTCTAGTGATGTTTGAAATGAATGCACAAGTTGAATCTTTGTCTAGTGATGTTTGAAATGAATACACAAGTTGAATCTTTGCCTAGTGGTGTTTGAAATGAATGCACAAGTTGAATCTTTGTCTAGTGATGTTTGAAATGAATGCATAAGTTGAATCTTTGTCTAGTCATGTTTGAAATGAATGCATAATTTGAATTGTCTAGTGATGTTTGAAATGAATGCATAAGTTGAATTGTCTAGTCATGTTTGAAATGAATGCATAATTTGAATTGTCTAGTGATGTTTGAAATGAATGCATAATTTGAATTGTCTAGTGAAGTTTGAAATGAATGCATAATTTGAATTGTCTAGTTATGTTTGAAATGAATGCATAATTTGAATTGTCTAGTCATGTTTGAAATGAATGCATAAGTTGAATCATTGTCAAGTTATTAAAATTATTTAAAATGTAAGTTAATATTTAAATTAGTTTAGCTTGTGACAACATCAACAAGTCAACTAGAAATACATTAATATATACAGACAGGGTTAGGGTAATTCATTCAGCTTCTTCTTCTATATATTAAGGGCCCACGATCAATTTATTGATCATTATGGCTTCTATGAATGTAGATGGGATTTGCAATGTTTCTGTTAGCATTCTATTAGCACCAACTGGTCAAGGTAATACATTTTACTATTCAGTCTTCATGCCAAGACAGGTTGGGGTAATTAAAAAGTCTATATTATTAGTTTGTGTCAATGACCTGGTGGAGCAGCACATTCAAACAGCAACAAGGTGACATTTCTTTGAATTAAAAATGAAAAATAATATAGGTTTAAAACCAGTAAGTTTTAAGTTTGAGTACAATGAACAGGTCTATTGAAAAGTCTTTAAAATTTTAGTTGTGTGTTAGTAGAAAATTAATAATTTGGTAAATTTGTTTACTTAGGTTGATACATTCAAGTGTCGGCCAAGAAATGGTGTACATTCAGCTATCGATCATGATGATATGGTGTACATTCAGCTGTCAGCCAAGATGATATGGTGTACATTCAGCTGTCAGCCAAGATGATATGGTATACATTCAGCTGTCTGCCAAGATATGGTGTACATTCAGCTGTCAGTCATGATATGTATACATTCCGCTGTCAGCCAAGATATGGTGTATATTCAGCTGTCAGCCAAGATATGGTGTACATTCAGCTGTCAGCCAAGATATGGTGTACATTCAGCTGTCACAAAAAATGGGGTGTAAATTCAGGTGTCAGCCATGATGATATGGTGTACATTCAGATTCAGCCAAGATATGGTGTACATTCAGCTGTCAGCCATGATGGTGTGGTGTAAATTCAGGTGTCAGCCAAGATGATATGGTGTACATTCAGCTGTCAGCCAAGATGATATGGTGTACATTCAGCTGTCAGCCAAGATGATATGGTATACATTCAGCTGTCTGCCAAGATATGGTGTACATTCAGCTGTCAGTCATGATATGTATACATTCCGCTGTCAGCCAAAATATGGTGTACATTCAGCTGTCAGCCAAGATATGGTGTACATTCAGCTGTCAGCAAAAATGGGGTGTAAATTCAGGTGTCAGCCATGATGATATGGTGTACATTCAGATTCAGCCAAGATATGGTGTACATTCAGCTGTCAGCCATGATGGTGTGGTGTAAATTCAGGTGTCAGCCAAGATGATATGGTGTACATTCAGCTGTCAGCCAAGATATGGTGTACATTCAGCTGTCAGCCAAGATATGGTGTACATTCAGCTGTCAGCCAAGATATGGTGTACATTCAGCTGTCAGCAAAAATGTGGTGTACATTCAGGTGTCAGTCAAGAGATGGTGTACATTCAGCTGTCAGCCAAGATATGGTTTACATTCAGCTGTCAGCAAAAATGTGATATACATTCAGGTGTCAGTCAAGATATGGTATACATTCAGCTGTCAGCCTTGATATAGTGTACATTCAGGTGTCAGCCAAGATATGGTGTACATTCAGGTGTCAGCCATGATATGGTGTACATTCAGCTGTCAACCAAGATATGGTGTACATTCAGCTGTCAGTCATGATATGTTGCACATTCAGCTGTCAGCCAAGATATTTTGTTGTTCGTCCATCAACATCAACTAGGACTATCTAATCATCCGGTTGGGGGGGGGGGGGGGTAACGGTGAGTTCGTAGGTGGCTTGCCAATCCTATCAGTGCACTGAATAATCCCTGGCACCTGGGGCAGGGGATAGTTGCTGCAGTCTGTGATTTAATATTGCTCTTTTGGGCTTGCCTGCGTGTCTCAGTCGTGGCTATCCTACTGGCTTCATAAGATCTAGCCCCTTTCTTGACAGCTGATCTACACCTGACTGTCCTGGGCTGTCTGTACCCATCTAGTAGGGTCGATGCTGAAGGTCTTTAGGGCCACTTTCAGTGAGTCTTTGTAAAGTTTTTTTTGACCTCCTTGGGAGCGCTTGCCTATTTTGAGTTCTCCATAGAATATTTGTTTAGGGAGCTGGTGGTCTTCAATACGGGCAACGTGTCCCACTCAACAGAGTTGAGACTGCATCAGGGTGGTGAAGATACTAGGTAGGTTTGCTATAGCGAGGACCTCTGTGTCCGGAACTTTCTCTTGCCGCCTGATGCCGAGGAGTTTCCTGAGGCAGGTTGTGTGAAAATGGTTCAGTTTCTTGGCGTGACGCTGGTTGACTGTCCACATTTCACAGCCAAGATATGGTGTACATTCTTCTATGATAGACTTACTGAAACGTCTCGGGTTCCACTGTCAAGTCACTTGTGTAGACTGTATTAACCTGGAAGTGAAGAAACAAAATATTACAATCAATTTATTTACTGTTCCTTTAAATTTTATTTTTATTCAGCTGCTTCATCTACTTCATGTACTTTATGTACTTTATGTACTTCATCTACTTTATGTACTTCATCTACTTTATGTACTTCATCTACTTTATGTACTTCATCTACTTTATGTACTTCATCTACTTTATGTACTTCATCTACTTCATCTACTTTATGTACTTCATCTACTTTATGTACTTCATCTACTTTATGTACTTCATCTACTTTATGTACTTCATCTACTTTATGTACTTCATCTACTTTATGTACTTCATCTACTTTATGTACTTCATCTACTTTATGTACTTCATCTACTTTATGTACTTCATCTACTTTATGTACTTCATCTACTTTATGTACTTCATCTATCTCAGATAGCTCACTTTTGCTGCAAGACTCATTGAAGATGAAAATATACAGCTAGGGCTCGACTTATGACCATGATCTGTTCCGACAGACCGGTCATAACACAATTTGGTCGTAAGTTGAGTATACTGTGTATACAGTAATGTAAAGTGATGTTATAAAAATATTATATCATAAATTCTTTTATTATTGTTATAAATCATTATTTGATATGGCTAGTAATTATGGTCGTTAAGTCAAATGGTCGAAAGCTGCATAGGTCGTAAGTCAAGCACTAGCTGTATGTTGGTTATTGTTACATGTCAAACAAAGACTGCAATGTCTACATCAAAGTTATGCATCTGAAAAAAAAACACTATAAGAAAATATGTACAGTGGTACCTGGACATACGAGTGCCCTGACATACAAGATTTTTGAGATACGAGCCGTCGGGCGAGCGATGTTCTGCTTTGACATACGAGAAATATTTGAGATACGAGGAACCAGATCAGCGGGTCGGCCGGCTGCATTGACAAAAATTAAGCGAAAGTGACAAAAAATTGTACAGTAGAATTCAAGTTCAATTAAGTTCAGTGAAATTTAGTTAAGTTTTATTAAGTTTGGGGATAAAGTGTAGCATTAAGAGTGTAACGAGTAAGTGAATTAAAGTGACCGAAAGAGTTTAGCATTAACAGTGTAGCGAGTAAGTGAACAAAGTGAAGCTCCTACACATATCTCCTCCACCCTACACCTCCGCCAGCATCTTCCGTAAGCTCCGCCGATCTCCAAGGTAAATAGATTTTTATAAAACAATTTTTTTTTTCTTTACATTCTCTTTTATTATGTTTTATACAATATTTGTCATCTATAAATACATTTTTCTTATTAAAAAACACATACCAAAGAAAAACTAGGGTGGCATTTTGGGGGCAGGAACGGATTAATGGCATTCCTATTAATTTCAATGGGGAAAATTGCTTTGAGATAGTAGCAACTTGACGTCCGAGCAAGGTTACGGAACGAATTAAATTCGTATCTCGAGGTACCACTATTAGTAAAAACCAAAGAAAAAAGGTACTCCTATACTATGATCTGACGTAAGGTACTCCTATATTATGATCTGACTTATGGTACTCCTATATTATGATCTGACTTATGGTACTCCTATATTATGATCTGAATTACGGTACTCCTATGTTATGATCTGACTTAAGGTACTCCTATATTATGATCTGACTTAAGGTACTCCTATATTATGATCTGACTTATGGTACTCCTATATTATGATCTGACTTAAGGTACTCCTATATTATGATCTGACTTAAGGTACTCCTATATTATGATCTGACTTAAGGTACTCCTATATTATGATCTGACTTAAGGTACTCCTATATTATGATCTGACTTAAGGTACTCCTATATTATGATCTGACTTATGGTACTCCTATATTATGATCTGACTTAAGGTACTCCTATATTATGATCTGACTTATGGTACTCCTATATTATGATCTGACTTATGGTACTCCTATATTATGATCTGACTTAAGGTACTCCTATATTATGATCTGACTTAAGGTACTCCTATATTATGATCTGACTTAAGGTACTCCTATATTATGATCTGACTTATGGTGCTCCTATATTATGATCTGACTTAAGAGAGAATGTGGTTTTATTTTTGGATATATAAAGCACAGTGTAGAGGAAGGAAATATAAAGCACGGGGTAGAGGAAGGAAATATAAAGCACAGTGTAGAGGAAGGAAATATAAAGCACAGTGTAGAGGAAGGAAATATAAAGCACAGTGTAGAGGAAGGAAATATAAAGCACGGGGTAGAGGAAGGAAATACAAAGCACAGGGCCGAGGAAGGAAATATAAAGCACAGGGTAGAGGAAGGAAATATAAAGCACAGGGTAGAGGAAGGAAATATAAAGCACAGGGTAGAGGAAGGAAATATAAAGCACAGGATATGGGAAGGAAATATAAAGCACGGGGTAAGTGGAAGGAAATATAAAGCACAGGGTAGAGGAAGGAAATATAAAGCACAGGGTAGAGGAAGGAAATATAAAGCACAGGATATGGGAAGGAAATATAAAGCACGGGGTAAGTGGAAGGAAATATAAAGCACAGGATATGGGAATGAAATATAAAGCACGGGGTAGGGGAATGAAATATCAAGCACAGGGTAGAGGAAGGAAATATAAAGCACTGGGTAAGTGGAAGGAAATATAAAGCACGAGGTAAGTGGAAGGAATATAAAGCACATGGTATGGGAATGAAATAAAAAGCACAGAGTAGAGGTAGGAAATATAAAGCACAGGGTAGGGGAAGGAAATATAAAGCACAGGGTAGGGGAAGGAAATATAAAGCACAGGGTAGCGGAATGAAATATAAAGCATAGGGTATGGGAAGGAAATATAAAGCATGGGGTAAGTGGAAGGAAATATAAAGCACAGGGTAGAGGAATGAAATATAAAGCACAGGGTATGGGAAGGAAATATAAAGCACAGGGTAGAGGAAGGAAATATAAAGCACAGGGTATGGGAAGGAAATATAAAGCATGGGGTAAGTGGAAGGAAATATAAAGCACAGGGTAAGTGGAAGGAAATATAAAGCACAGGGTATGGGAAGGAAATATAAAGCACATGGTGGGGGAAGGAAATATAAAGTACAGGGTAAGTGGAAGGAAATATAAAGCACAGTGTAGAGGAAGGAAATATAAAGCATGGGGTAAGTGGAAGGAAATATAAAGCACAGGGTAAGTGGAAGGAAATATAAAGCACAGGGTATGGGAAGGAAATATAAAGCACAGGGTGGGGGAAGGAAATATAAAGCACAGGGTAGAGGAAGGAAATATAAAGCACAGTGTAGAGGAAGGAAATATAAAGCACAGTGTAGAGGAAGGAAATATAAAGCACAGTGTAGAGGAAGGAAATATAAAGCACGGGGTAGAGGAAGGAAATACAAAGCACAGGGCCGAGGAAGGAAATATAAAGCACAGGGTAGAGGAAGGAAATATAAAGCACAGGGTAGAGGAAGGAAATATAAAGCACAGGGTAGAGGAAGGAAATATAAAGCACAGGATATGGGAAGGAAATATAAAGCACGGGGTAAGTGGAAGGAAATATAAAGCACAGGGTAGAGGAAGGAAATATAAAGCACAGGGTAGAGGAAGGAAATATAAAGCACAGGATATGGGAAGGAAATATAAAGCACGGGGTAAGTGGAAGGAAATATAAAGCACAGGATATGGGAATGAAATATAAAGCACGGGGTAGGGGAATGAAATATCAAGCACAGGGTAGAGGAAGGAAATATAAAGCACTGGGTAAGTGGAAGGAAATATAAAGCACGAGGTAAGTGGAAGGAATATAAAGCACATGGTATGGGAATGAAATAAAAAGCACAGAGTAGAGGTAGGAAATATAAAGCACAGGGTAGGGGAAGGAAATATAAAGCACAGGGTAGGGGAAGGAAATATAAAGCACAGGGTAGCGGAATGAAATATAAAGCATAGGGTATGGGAAGGAAATATAAAGCATGGGGTAAGTGGAAGGAAATATAAAGCACAGGGTAGAGGAATGAAATATAAAGCACAGGGTATGGGAAGGAAATATAAAGCACAGGGTAGAGGAAGGAAATATAAAGCACAGGGTATGGGAAGGAAATATAAAGCATGGGGTAAGTGGAAGGAAATATAAAGCACAGGGTAAGTGGAAGGAAATATAAAGCACAGGGTATGGGAAGGAAATATAAAGCACATGGTGGGGGAAGGAAATATAAAGTACAGGGTAAGTGGAAGGAAATATAAAGCACAGTGTAGAGGAAGGAAATATAAAGCATGGGGTAAGTGGAAGGAAATATAAAGCACAGGGTAAGTGGAAGGAAATATAAAGCACAGGGTATGGGAAGGAAATATAAAGCACAGGGTGGGGGAAGGAAATATAAAGCACAGGGTAGAGGAAGGAAATATAAAGCACAGGGTAGAGGAAGGAAATATAAAGCATGGGGTAAGTGGAAGGAAATATAAAGCACAGGGTAAGTGGAAGGAAATATAAAGCACAGGGTATGGGAAGGAAATATAAAGCACAGGGTATGGGAAGGAAATATAAAGCACAGGGTGGGGGAAGGAAATATAAAGCACAGGGTAGAGGAAGGAAATATAAAGCACAGGGTAGAGGAAGGAAATATAAAGCAAAGGGTAGAGGAAGGAAATATAAAGCACAGGGTAGAGGAAGGAAATATAAAGCACAGGGTAGAGGAATGAAATATAAAGCCCAGGGTATGGGAATGAAATATAAAGCACAGGGTATGGGAATGAAATATAAAGCACAGGGTATTGGGTCAAGGAAATATAAAGCACAGGGTGGGGGAAACATTAACAATAAGAAGCTTGAGGGCCTGGAAAATTCCTGGTGTGCCCATGCTTTAAGAATGCACTGACCAAAAATACATTCATTTTACAAATATATATTAATAGTAGTTAAAATCTTTTACTGTGAACATCTTTTGGCACACATCTTTATTTTGTGTATTCTGAAAACTAGAACAAATCCTCCATGGAAGTTTCTTTGCAGGGGCTGTGGGCCGGGGGGTGGGGGTGTTCATCTAAAGTAACTTTGAATACATTTGACACAACGGGTTGTGCAGTTTCATGTAGGGACCAGATCAATGTTTGGTCAACGTTGCCTTGAGGCTGTGTGTGTGTGGGAATCTCAGTGAATAACATTTTCATAGTTGCTAAAAAAAAATGTGTGGCCACCATCTACTTATTGTCTTGGCACTGAATTTAAATAGGTCACCTGTGCCTTACTTTCTACTGCATCACTTCCCACATGCAAGACTTAATTAACCTAAACTGAAGTTTAAATTTATCAGAATATTTAAAGGCAACGTGAATCAAAATCATCAAAGTCAGCTGACAGTCCATTACTATCGCAGGCATATTATTTATAAACTATAATCATTAATATACACATGGTACAGTAAACCCTTCACCATTAACTAGAAGCAGTGCTGCTTATTTTTAGGGGCCTATTGTGCACATCTTAGAGGTGCCCATTACAGATGTGTACAACTTAGAGGTGCCAATTACATATGTGCAAAACTTAGAGGTGCCAATTACAGGTGTGCATAGTGGAGAAGATATGCAGTCTAAGGGCTTAAGGGAACATTTTGTTTTTTAAAAAAATGGAAATGTTAAAATAATAATTCTATTTTTTTCAAATTGATATTTCTAATAAATAAAATAGAATATTGATTAAATCAAATGAAATTGGTGGTACTGGAAAATGGAAAAAAAGACGTTCATGAAACTCTATGACTTTATCTGGTTTAAACTGCATGGACTATGACTTTATCTAGTTTAAACTGCATGGACCAGGAAATGAATGCATCAGAATTATAAATTTTCTCCCTCCTTAAAATTTAATATTTATAATTTATTTAAACTAAGATGATTTAATAATTGAAAGTAAAAGGCCATCAGTCACCATGGTAACATCAAACTACTGCCATCAGTCACCATGGTAACATTGTCTGTCTCAAGTTTTAGAGGAAGTCAAATGAGTTTGAATCTTATCCAAAGGTCACTCCCAGTTATTGCTAAAAGAGTTTATGGAATGGACACATCAGCCATAAAAGAAAATAGTCATGAAAGACAACAGCCATAAAAAAACATTTGCCAGCAAAGACATAAGCCATGAAAGACATTAGCCATGAAAGAAATTAGCCATGAAAGACATTAGCCATAAAAGAAATTAGCCAAAAAAGACATTAGTCATGAAAGAAATTAGCCATGAAAGACATTAGCCATGAAAGACATCTCAAATAGAAAAAGTTTTTATTTATTTTTATATTTGTTGAAAGAAAAATGTAAACTGATAATTTTTAATAAATAATAACATGACTGATACTGGAAGCAAATAACATGACTGATACTGGAAGCAAATAATAAAATGACTGATACTGGAAGCAAATAATAACATGACTGATACTGGAAGCAAATAACATGACTGATACTGGAAGCAAATAACATGACTGATACTGGAAGCAAATAACATGACTGATACTGGAAGCAAAAAATAACATGACTGATACTGGAAGCAGATAATAACATGACTGATACTGGAAGCAAATAATAACATGACTGATACTGGAAGCAAATAATAACATGACTGATACTGGAAGCAAATAATAACATGACTGATACTGGAAGCAGATAATAACATGACTGATACTTGAAGCAGATAATAACATGACTGATACTGGAAGCAGATAATAACATGACTGATACTGGAAGCAAATAATAACATGACTGATACTGGAAGCAAAAAATAACATGACTGATACTGGAAGCAAAAAATAACATGACTGATACTGGAAGCAAATAATAACATGACTGATACTGGAAGCAGATAATAACATGACTGATACTGGAAGCAGATAATAACATGACTGATACTGGAAGCAGATAATAACATGACTGATACTGGAAGCAAATAATAACATGACTGATACTGGAAGCAAAAAATAACATGACTGATACTGGAAGCAGATAATAACATGACTGATACTGGAAGCAGATATAACATGACTGATACTGGAAGCAAATAATAACATGACTGATACTGGAGGCAGATAATAACATGACTGATACTGGAAGCAAAAAACATGACTGATACTTGAAGCAAATAGCATGACTGATACTGGAAGCAAATAACTTGACTGTTACTTAAGCAAATAACATGACTGATACTGGAAGCAAATAATAACATGACTGATACTGGAAGCAAATAACATGACTGATACTGGAAGCAAATAACATGACTGATACTGGAAACAAATAGCATGGCTGATACTGGAAGCAAATAACATGACTGATACTGGAAGCAAATAATAACATGACTGATACTGGAAGCAAATAACATGACTGATACTGGTAGCAAATAACATGACTGATACTGGAAGCAGATAATAACATGACTGATACTGGAAGCAGATAATAACATGACTGATACTGGAAGCAGATATAACATGACTGATACTGGAAGCAAATAATAACATGACTGATACTGGAAGCAAAAAATAACATGACTGATACTGGAAGCACATAATAACATGACTGATACTGGAAGCAGATAATAACATGACTGATACTGGAAGCAAAAAACATGACTGATACTTGAAGCAAATAGCATGACTGATACTGGAAGCAAATAACATGACTGATACTGGAAGCAAATAACATGACTGATACTGGAAGCAAATAGCATGGCTGATACTGGAAGCAAATAACATGACTGATACTGGAAGCAAATAATAACATGACTGATACTGGAAGCAAATAACATGACTGTTACTGGTAGCAAATAACATGACTGATACTGGAAGCAAATAAAATGACTGATACTGAAGCAAATAACATGACTGATACTGGAAGCAAAAAAAACATGACTGATACTGGAAGCAAAAAATATGACTGATACTGGAAGCAAATAATAACATGACTGATACTGGAAGCAGATAATAACATGACTGATACTGGAAGCAAATAATAACATGACTGATACTGGAAGCAAAAAATAACATGACTGATACTGGAAGCAAAAAATAACATGACTGATACTGGAAGCAGATAATAACATGACTGATACTGGAAGCAGATAATAACATGACTGATACTGGAAGCAGATAATAACATGACTGATACTGGAAGCAAAAAATAACATGACTGATACTGGAAGCAGATAATAACATGACTGATACTGGAAGCAGATAATAACATAACTGATACTGGAAGCAAATAATAACATGACTGATACTGGAAGCAAAAAATAACATGACTGATACTGGAAGCAAAAAATAACATGACTGATACTGGAAGCAGATAATAACATGACTAATACTGGAAGCAGATAATAACATGACTGATACTGGAAGCAGATAATAACATGACTAATACTGGAAGCAAATAATAACATGACTGATACTGGAAGCAAAAAATAACATGACTGATACTGGAAGCAAATAACATGACTGATACTGGAAGCAAAAAATAACATGACTGATACTGGAAGCAAAAAATAAATAGCCTTTTATGGAGAGCTACATATTAGGTAAAAATAAATTTTTTTAAACTGTCTTAACGGTTAATCATTGGCAGAATCGTTATCAAAAATCTTGTAATTCAACATTATTCAAATCTAAAAGTATCTACAATGTAACCTTAGTTACTCAGTTGTGGGAAGTTAGTTACAAAATACTCTTGTTGGATGCACACCTTTATCAAAAATATAATAGCACTAAATATGATATCAAAACACTATTCCAGCACTAAATATGATATCAAAACACTATTCCAGCACTAAATATGATATCAAAACACTATTCCAGCACTAAATATGATATCAAAACACTATTCCAGCACTAAATATGATATCAAAACACTATTCCAGCACTAAATATGATATCAAAACACTATTCCAGCACTAAATATGATATCAAAACACTATTCCAGCACTAAATATGATATCAAAACACTATTCCAGCACTAAATATGATATCAAAACACTATTCCAGCACTAAATATGATATCAAAACACTATTCCAGCACTAAATATGATATCAAAACACTATTCCAGCACTAAATATGATATCAAAACACTATTCCAGCACTAAATAAGATATCAAAACATTTTTAATTGAATTTTTTTTTTTTTACTTGAATGAATAGTTGGTAAATTGTTTAATTAACATGGGTAAGCTAGTTAATGAGTTTTCAAACACAAAGAATGTTCCGCTTGTTTGTTGCTAATTAATGTTCAGATCTTAAATTAAATCTGGAAATCAAAAAATTAAAACCAAATATTATCCACTGGCCATGATTTTAAAAAGGCTAAATTGTTCAATTCACCTTAAAATTGAACAAATCCCAGTTGTATAGACCAAGAAATTAAATTGAATGAGCTGGAAATAAAAGCTCAGGGCAGAGATAAATTGCGAATAAGACTCAAGATGTTGAAAAATGAAATTACTTGACATTAAAGTGTGTATGCAGATATTTCACGTGTAGAGATACTGATCTTCCATCGATCGCCTCCCCAGATGGCAGATAGGGGAAAGCCCACCAGATATGGCGGGTACCGGGGAAATAAAATACCCGGGTGGACCTAAATCAGAACCTACTGCCTTGTAGGAAGTGAAGGGATCCACAAAGGCTAGGGACCCACCCAATACAAAGGCAGCTACCCTGAGAGCTGTAAGGGGTGTCCTCCCCAGATGGTTGTGCGCAGGGCTGACATCTAGTCACATAGGGCAGATAACTAGTCACATAGGGCAGACAACTAGTCACATAGGGCAGACAACTAGTCACATAGGGCAGACAACTAGTCACATAGGGCAGACAACTAGTCACATAGGGCAGACAACTAGTCACATAGGGCAGACAACTAGTCACATAGGGCAGACAAGTAGTCACATAGGGCAGACAACTAGTCACATAGGGCAGACAACTAGTCACATAGGGCAGACAACTAGTCACATAGGGCAGACAACTAGTCACATAGGGCAGACAAGTAGTCACATAGGGCAGACAAGTAGTCACATAGGGCAGACAAGTAGTCACATAGGGCAGACAACTAGTCACATAGGGCAGACAACTAGTCACATAGGGCAGACAACTAGTCACATAGGGCAGACAACTAGTCACATAGGGCAGACAACTAGTCACATAGGGCAGACAACTAGTCACATAGGGCAGACAACTAGTCACATAGGGCAGACAACTAGTCACATAGGGCAGACAACTAGTCACATAAAAAAATCAAGTGTTATGAAAGCTAAACCTCATTCACAAAAAAGGACTGATAATTTAGGATTTGACATATGCCTAAACAAACATATGATATACAGATAGTGACCTGGAATGTTCTGAGTCTACATAGAGCGGGAGCATTGGCCTGCCTTACTGATGAATTGCTAAGATATTGAATCGTGGTTGCGGAAATGCAGGAGATCAGATGGAAAGACTCGGATATACTAAGGAGTATACAAAATTCCACAGTGGAAACAACACCAACAACTTAGGAACAGTGCTTGCAGTCAAAAGAGAGACATAAAATGCACTCACTCATTGAATTTAAACTAGTGAGTTAAAGATTATGCTCCATAAGGATACGAGAAAATATGTTAAACATCACTTTAATCTGCGCACATGCTCCAACGGAAGATGCAGATAGAAAGCACTAAAGAAACTTTCTACGAAACACTCAAAAGTGTGACGAGGCACCACGCCATGATACCAAAATAGTCCTTGGCGATTTCAACGCCAAAATCGGGAAAGAACCTGCTTACAGACCGACTATCGGAAAGAAAAGTCTGCATGATGAGAGCAATGACAACGGAGCAAGCCTTATAGACTTTGCTACAGGAAAAGGAATAACAATCAGCAGCACAATATTCCAACACAAAGAAATACGTAAAACTACATGGATATCAACAGACAGATTTACCCGTAATCAAATTGACCACATACTCATTGACCGGAGACACAGCTCTGATATATTCGATGTACAAAGCTGTAGAGGGGCGGACACAGACTCAAACCACATACTTGAAGGATCACATATAAACAAAAAATCTGTACCATCCACAATAAACAAAATAAAAGAAAAACAGTACGACAGCCCGAAATTAAGCAGCGACCCAAAAATTACTGTGGAATATCAACAGAACATTGGAACTCAACTACAAGTATTTAAAAGGGAATCAGCCAGCAACATTGATATAAACCAGCAATGGGAAAAGATGAAGCAAATAGCTAAAAGGGTAACAGAGGAAACAATAGGATTTAAACCAACAGTGAAAAGAACAGGATGGTATGACGCAAAATGCAGAGAATTTGTAGAAAAGAAACGAGGCTCGGCTAATAAAGCTGCAAAGGGAGACAATAGGAACATGACTATTATTTAATGGAACAAGATGGGTGGCTACTAGTGATGGGTGGCTACTAGTGATGGGAGGCTACTAGTGATGGATGGCTACTAGTGATGGGTGGCTACTAGTGATGGGTGGCTACTAGTGATGGGTGGCTACTAGTGATGGGTGGCTACTAGTGATGGGTGGCTACTAGTGATGGGTGGCTACTAGTGATGGGTGGCTACCAAAATTTGTGGAAGGACACAAAAAAACGTGTTTGGGGAAAAATAAAAATGAGAAGAGATAGAGAAGAGTTTGAAAAAGAAAGAGATGTGAGGGGAATGTATCTGAAGATAAAGAGATGTGAGGGGAATGTATCTGAAGATATAGAGTTGAGAGGGGAATGTATCTGAAGATAAAGAGATGTGAGGGGAATGTATCTGAAGATATAGAGATGAGAGGGGAATGTATCTGAAGATATAGAGGTGTGAGGGGAATGTATCTGAAGATATAGAGATGTGAGGGGAATGTATCTGAAGATAAAGAGATGTGAGGGGAATGAATCTGAAGATAACGAGATGTGAGTGGAATGTGTCTGAAGATAAAGAGATGTGAGGGAAATGTATCTGAAGATAAAGAGATGTGAGGGGAATGAATCTGAAGATAACGAGATGTGAGTGGAATGTGTCTGAAGATAATGAGATGTGAGGGGAATGTATCTGAAGATATAGAGATGTGAGGGGAATGTATCTGAAGATATAGAGATGAGAGGGGAATGTATCTGAAGATATAGAGGTGTGAGGGGAATGTATCTGAAGATATAGAGATGTGAGGGGATTGTATCTGAAGATAAAGAGATGTGAGGGGAATGAATCTGAAGATAACGAGATGTGAGTGGAATGTGTCTGAAGATAAAGAGATGTGAGGGGAATGTATCTGAAGATAAAGAGATGTGAGGGGAATGAATCTGAAGATAACGAGATGTGAGCGGAATGTGTCTGAAGATAAAGAGATGTGAGGGGAATGTATCTGAAGATAAAGAGGTGTGATGGTAATGTATCTGAAGATAAAGAGATGTAAGGGGAATGTGTCTGAAGATAAAGAGATGTGAGGGGAATGTATCTGAAGATAAAGAGGTGTGAGGGGATTGTATCTGAAGATAAAGAGATGTGAGGGGAATGTATCTGAAGATAAAGAGATGTGAGGGGAATGTATCTGAAGATATAGAGATGTGAGGGGAATGTATCTGAAGATAAAGAGATGTGAGGGGATTGTATCTGAAGATAAAGAGATGTGAGGGAAATGTATCTGAAGATAAAGAGATGAGAGGGGAATGTATCTGAAGATAAAGAGATTTGAGGGGAATGTATCTGAAGATAAAGAGATGTAAGGGGAATGTATCTGAAGATAAAGAGATGTGAGGGGAATGTATCTCAAGATAAAGAGATGTAAGGGGAATGAATCTGAAGATAACGATATCTGAGCGGAATGGGTCTGAAGATAAAGAGATGTGAGGGGAATGTATCTGAAGATAAAGAGATGTGAGGGGAATGTATATGAAGTTATAGAGATGTGAGGGGAATGTATCTGAAGATATAGAGGTGTGAGGGAAATGTATCTGAAGATATAGAGATGTGAGGGGAATGAATCTGAAGATAACGAGATGTGAGCGGAATGTATCTGAAGATAAAGAGGTGTGAAGGGAATGTATCTGAAGATAAAGAGGTGTGAGGGGAATGTATCTGAAGATAAAGAGATGTGAGGGGAATGTATCTGAAGATAAAGAGATGTGAGGGGAATGTATCTGAAGATATAGAGATGTGAGGGGAATGTATCTGAAGATATAAAGGTGTGAGGGGAATGTATCTGAAAATATAGAGATGTGAGGGGAATGTATCTGAAGATAAAGAGATGTGAGGGGATTGTATCTGAAGATAAAGAGATGTGAGGGAAATGTATCTGAAGATAAAGAGATGAGAGGGGAATGTATCTGAAAATAAAGAGATTTGAGGGGAATGTATCTGAAGATAAAGAGATGTAAGGGGAATGTATCTGAAGATAAAGAGATGTGAGGGGAATGTATCTCAAGATAAAGAGATGTAAGGGGAATGAATCTGAAGATAACGAGATCTGAGCGGAATGGGTCTGAAGATAAAGAGATGTGTGGGGAATGTATCTGAAGATAAAGAGATGTGAGGGGAATGTATATGACGTTATAGAGATGTGAGGGGAATGTATCTGAAGATATAGAGGTGTGAGGGGAATGTATCTGAAGATATAGAGATGTGAGGGGAATGAATCTGAAGATAACGAGATGTGAGCGGAATGTGTCTGAAGATAAAGAGATGAGAAGGGAATGTATCTGAAGATATAGAGATGTGAGGGGAATGTATCGGAAGATATAGAGATGTGAGGGGACTGTATCTGAAGATAAAGAGATGTGAGGGGATTATATCTGAAGATAAAGAGATATGAAGGGGATTGTATCTGAAGATAAAGAGATGTGAGGGAGAGATGGGCACAGAGAGCAGTAGAGTACTAGAGAGATGGGCACAGAGAGCAGTAGAGTACTAGAGAGATGTGCACAGAGAGCAGTAGAGTACTAGAGAGATGGGCACAGAGAGCAGTAGAGTACTAGAGAGATGTGCACAGAGAGCAGTAGAGTACTAGAGAGATGGGCACAGAGAGCAGTAGAGTACTAGAGAGATGGGCACAGAGAGCAGTAGAGTACTAGAGAGATGTGCACAGAGAGCAGTAGAGTACTAGAGAGATGGGCACAGAGAGCAGTAGAGTACTAGAGAGATGGGCACAGAGAGCAGTAGAGTACTAGAGAGATGGGCACAGAGAGCAGTAGAGTACTAGAGAGATGGGCACAGAGAGCAGTAGAGTACTAGAGAGATGGGCACAGAGAGCAGTAAAGTACTAGAGAGATGGGCACAGAGAGCAGTAGAGTACTAGAGAGATGGGCACAGAGAGCAGTAGAGTACTAGAGAGATGGGCACAGAGAGCAGTAGAGTACTAGAGAGATGGGCACAGAGAGCAGTAGAGTACTAAAGAGATGGGCACAGCGAGCAGTAGAGTACTAGAGAGATGGGCACAACACTTTGAAGGCTTACTGAGTGGCTCTAGTGGTGGAAGCAATGAGGATTATGCTCTACCCCAAAGAGGGCCGGACCCATTGGTCAATCAACCAACACTGAATGAAATAAAAGATGTCATCTTTACCATGAAAATAACAAAGTCCCAGAAATAGAGATTATCTCTGCAGTACTAATAAAACTAGGTGGAAACAAATTGCATAGACAAATACACGACCTCATATCCAGAATCTGACAGGAGGAAGAAATGTCCAAAGAATGGGACACTGTTCTCATAATCCCATTTCACAAAAACGGATCTAATTTTGTCTGCTCAAACTATAGAGGAATCTCCCTCCTTAATGTAATGTACAGAATCCTCACAAAACTAATAGTAAGAAAACTGGAAAGGTAGAGTGAAAAGATCCATAGGGGACTACCAATGCGGATTCCGGCAGAATAGGTCAACCGTGGATCATATTTTTACTAGTAGATGTCTCCTGGAGAAACTCTTCAAAAATAACATCAACCTACACCAATTATTAACATCAACATACACCAATTATTAACATCAACATACACCAATTATTAACATCAACATACACCAATTATTAACATCAACATACACCAATTATTAACATCAGCATACACCAATTATTAACATCAGCATACACCAATTATTAACATCAGCATACACCAATTATTAACATCAGCATACACCAATTATTAACATCAGCATACACCAATTATTAACATCAGCATACACCAATTATTAACATCAACATACACCAATTATTAACATCAACATACACCAATTATTAACATCAACATACACCAATTATTAACATCAACATACACCAATTATTAACATCAACATACACCAATTATATGTGGATTACACAACAGAATATGATAGCATAGACAGGAATTACCTGTATGATGTTCTACAGGAACTTAGAGTCCCTAACAAACTTACCCAGCTCATACGTATGACATTATGACGATGGCTAACTCCAAAAGTAGAATCTACCCCGACTGATTCCCCACATCTGACCGATAAAAGCTGCTGATGGCCGACGTCCATGGCTTGTCATGTAAAATTTCTGGTGTGGATGAGGTGAATATGCATTAGATTTTGTTTTGTCTCTATACATCTGTTCTTTATTATATATATGTATTTTATGTTAATATCACCATTATGTCTCTTTTTAAAAATATTTTTATGTACAGCGCAGTGAGCCTAGCCCTAGGCTGGGGTACCGCGCTATATAAGACAACAAATAATAATAATAATAATAATCAAAGTACAGAGAGAGTACTCAAGGGCGTTCCCAGTTAATCAGGGCCTCAGACCAGGAGATTTTCTATCATGTATCCGGTTTAGCATCACATTTGAACAATTTATTAGAAGCATACAAATGAGCACCAGTGGAACCATTACAAACTATTTCCAGGGAGGTATTACAGAACAACAACCATCAGGAACTTAATATAGCCAACCACTGCAATACCTGGCATACACGGACGATATAGCACTACTGGACAGAAACAGAAATAATATAATAAAAACATTCAGGGAACTTGAAGATGTCTCTGTCAAAGATGGTCTTGAGGTAAATGATAATGTCACAAAACTCCCACGCTGATGACAAACAGCAATATAGACAACCACACCTTTGTGATAACAGCCGGCAACCCTTCCTATTTCCGCATACAAAAGCTACTATAAGGAAGCAAACTCCTCTCAAAGGGAACAAAGAAGACAATATACACCACTATCATAAAACCAGCTGTAACTTAGGATAGTGAGAAATGGTCACTTACCAGAAAAGCAGAGAACCTGCTCAATACATGGGAGAGGAAAATGCTCAGGAAAATATAGGGCACAGTGATAGACAATGATGTTTGGAGAACCCATACAAACCAGAAGATATACCAATTGTACAAAGAGCCACCCATAGTCGCAACAATATAACAAAGGCAGACCTCGCAAAAGTGATATACAGGTAGAAACCTAGGGGCAGATGTCTCACTGGTCAACCAAGACAGTGATAGACAATGATGTTTGGAGAACCCGCACAAACCAGGAAATATACCAATTGTACAAAGACCCACCCATAGTTGCAACAATATAACAAAGGCAGACTGCGCAAAAGTGATATACAGGTAGAAACCTAGGGGCAGATGTCTCGCTGGTCGACCAAGACTGAGATGGATCAACGATGTAGAGAAGGACTTACACCGGTTGGGGGTTCGCGCATGGAGGTGGATAGTCATGGATTGATCCGAATGGAAGGGTGTGGTGGAGCAGGCCAGAACACTACATGGGCTGTAGCGCAAATTACCATGATGTTTTTATTTTTTGGATTTACTTGGCTTGAGAATAGGAATTTATTTGCAAGTTTAATCTGTTTTAAGATTTGGATCAGTAGATTTCTAAGCAAGGTTTTATCTATATTTAAAAATGTATGACATCATTGACTAAAGTAACACAGACCTGTTTATATTTCAGAGAAATTAATTTCAATTTTAGTTGATTAAGGCCTTTACTTTCAATAGTATGTCAAACCAAATAATACTGATAATAAAACATTTGAAACTTACTAAATGAAGTAAAGACAGCCTGCTTCAAGTCCCTCAATTCACTAAGTTCTCATACAGCAAATCTATTTTAATTATTGATCCATACAGTGTTCAAAATATAACAGTTTATAATATTTCTTTGTTCTGTTTAAAAGGCTTTATTTTGTATTCCTGTCATAGTACTCATAGTGACTGAACAAAAAAATATAGCAGACATTCAAAATGTATTTCCCACATCCCATAACACTTGAACATTAATTAAAGAAATAATTTAATATGTAACTACTCCAGAAATAAAGATATGCAAATTTTATACAAGACATTTGATTAAAATAGAATTAATCGAGTTAAAAATCTGATGACTGTTCTAATGAATTTTATAGACATTTTGGGAAAAGAAAACAAATTGGCAACACAAAAATGTTGTAAGGGAAATTAAGTTTTAACTATAAAATAAGAAACCCCATTTATTTGAAAAATTATGTTCGATTCATTTAACTTACAATAAAAAAAAAATTTTCAGCAATCTATGCTGCCAAAGTGATGTGTCCAGAGAGGCTTTTTAATTAAGTACAGTTCTTTACTCAATATAAATAAAAGCAAGACGAAGATCATGAAGGTAAACTAAGCCAACCAAGAGTATACCTCTGGGGGAAAAGGCACTGGAAGAAGTGGAGTCTGTCACATACTTTGCAAGCACAATCGATATAAATGGCGGATCCAAGGCGGATGTAAGGGCTAGAATTTGGAAATGTGTGCTATTAAAGAAAATATGGGAATCGAAGGAGCTAAAGCTGCAAACCAAAGTCAGAATCTTTAACACTAATGTCAAAACAGTTTACTATATGGAGTAGAAACTTGGAAAACAGAAGCGAGCATTACGCAGAAAGTACAGACCTTCATAAACACATGCCTTAGAAAGATTGTGAACATCAAATGACCAAATACCATCACTAACAAAGATCTACTAGAAAAGACTTACCAGGTGTCCATTGATAAAGATATCATAAAGAAAAGAGGGAGGTGGATAGGGCATACTCTCCCAAAACCCCCAGTCACTAACATGGAATCCACAGGGAAAAAGAAAGAGAGGAAGGCCAAAGAATACATGGAGACGCGAGCTAGAGGCAGACAAGCAAAATATGGGTGTTATGAAGGATGACGTGTTTTGATGCACGCTTAACCCGCATTCCATGTGCATGACCTCTTACAGTCGAGGCCGTTTTGGGGGTGGCTAGAAAAATGTCACTTTGTTTACATTTAAGCTTATTATCGTCCGTTCCAGTCGAACATGATAGAATAATCTCGAGAATGCGGGAAGCAGTGAGAATGCGGGAAGCAGTAAGACTGCGTATTCTTTTCGAGAATGATCATCTGGAACAGGGTATAAAAGGGATAATATTGAATGACGATAGAGATTTTTCCTTTCCTTTATCACTAGATGTGCTGTGTGTCATTATTTAATACTAGACAGTGCTTTGTTGTGTGTAGTTTTTCTTCCATTGTACCAATTGTGTTCATTGCATTTTCACATACAGTACCGGTACCAGTCATACTGTAAGGTAATAATTTTAATCATATTCTTTTACTTTTGTAATTCATTGAAATTCACCCATTAAAATCTTATTAATTGTAATTAGCCCTGAATTTGTGTATCATTCTATTTGTTATTGTTTTTAAACATTGGTATCATCCTTTATTATGGACTGTTGTGAAACTAGCCTACAGATTAAAATAAGAGATAAAATTCTCTCTTAATAGCAGTCCGAAATAATGGGATACAACTGCACTGGAAGCAACTGGAGAGGAAAGCACAGGACCGTGATGCAAAATTCTTGTGGATGGCCTATGCCCCAGATGGGGTAAAAAGCCATAAGAAGAAGAAGAAGACAGTGAGTCTTTCAAGACATGCAACTACAAAAAAAATATATTAAGAAATGGGGGAAATTGGCATCAGCATTACTATTTAAAAAAAAAAAAAAAAAAAAAACTTTAGCTCTCAGTTCAACAAAGAATGGATTTTGCACAATTTTTAATGTTCAATCATGTGATAAATGATTATTTCAGAGTAACAGAGGTGCTTGCTGCACTATGATTACTTCAGAGTAACAGAGGAGTTTGCTGCACTATGATTATTTCAATCTAACAGAGTAGCTTGCTGCACTGAAAAGCATCAAAGAAAAAACAACAGCAGACAATATCAGTAAAATATTTTGCCAAACTGGGAATAATTATGAGTTGGACTGGACTAAACTAGCCAGGTTGACAAATGGTGGTGCTTCTAGCATGGTGGGTTAAACTAGCCAGTGTGACAACTGGTGGTGCTTTTAGCATGGTGGCCTAAACTAGCCAGTGTGACAACTAATGGTCGAGACATACTTTCTCTCATATGAAATTTCCAACCAGATCCAGTCCGATCGATGCACACTTGCAACGACTAGCAATGACAAATATGGAACTAGACTTGGACCATCTAGTTAGCCAAAAGTAGGCCCATGCTTCACATTGTTGAAATACTATTGACTTTAACTTAAACTTAATGGGTAAAAAAGCAAAGAATTGGTGCCATGGCATGGGTATCACACGGCTACCATTTTGGTTGCCACAACCCGTGAACTTTTATAATTCACTGTCACTAAACCTAACCTGAACATTAAATGTATCCCTAAACCTAACCTGAACCCTAAATGTATCCCTAATGCCAAATATATACTAATAATGGCACCAATTATCTGATCTGCATTACCCGTTTTTTTTGCACAAAAAATAAGATGTATTGTAAATTAAATACAGAAGACTTTAATTAAGTTTAAAATAGGCTAGTAATCTGCTTAACAGATCATTCCGAAAAACATCATTATTATTGAACAATTGTCATTCATTAAATTCATTTATGATTATGATTCATAATATGAATACTTAAAACTTAACTTAACCCTGGGAGGCGTATGGGCCGATCTATCGGCCCAAGGTGCACTAGCGAGAAAGACAAAAGTCCGAGCCATCGGCCTGATAAATCGAGCCTCGTGAATGGCTGGCTTGGCGTTGTACCAGCCAATCAAATTTAGGTAAATCTGTAGTTATGTGTCCGCGTTTTTTACCATGACGAATAAAAAGTTTTTAAAAATGAAAAAATGATCTAAGATGACCCCTCTGAATTTTTAGACCCCATAGGTCCTATAATTAAGGCATAAGCACCCCATTTGAGTACTTTATGCTATTTTTTACACTTAATATCACTCAAATGTTTATGAGAGAGACCAATAGATATGTAGACAACTTTCTTAGTAACATCCAGCTTAAGAAAAGGTCCCTAGGTCATAAATGTTCATTAGAATTAGTTCATTCAATTTCCTACTACGTCTACAAGAATAATGAATATATATAGTTTTACACATTTTAAGGAAATAGTTTATTTTTTTAATAAATTTTTGTGCAATGCGAGTACGAGTACCGAGCTCGGAAAAGGTGCTGTTTTTTTTGGCACATACACTCCGAAAAGGCTCTGTCCTAAGAGGGTTAATGACTTTTATGATGATTGATCGGATAAGCTAATGCTAAATCACAAATATTCTAATTTCAAATACAAACAGCTTCTTTTAAATAAATAAAAGATACCTAAGAATGATTAATGAATTAATGTTTTGACTTACCTAAGTCAGTTTTAAAATCCTTGTTAGGGTAAAAGCACAAAATTTGCACGTTTCAGAAATGCATTTTTTAAAAAAGATTTACCTTGATTTGATGACAATAACGTATTGTCGTATTTCCAATTCCAAGGCTTGAACTTGGCTTGCTTGCATTATGATTATATTGCATAGTTTGCGCCATAATAAGTAAACAAAGTCAAGTCAAAGCATTCCCAGAATGGTAACATTTTCAGCATTTTCATTATAAAATGTATTGGCTTTCTTAAAATGTATTTTTTGCAAGCTGTAAAATGATGGAAACAGCTAAAAAAATATTAAAAAAGCCATTTTCAATTCTAGAGTCAACGTTTTGGTCAATGAATTTCTGTCCTCGGCGCCATAGCATGAGTCTGTGTGTAGATAGTGAAGAATTCTTTCCCTTTTGTTGATCTTCTTCTTGTTACTACTAACTAGAGTTAACTTTTCCTCAATACAACGATTTTTACCAACGTTTTTATGCATTCATTTTTCACCTTGCAAACATATATCAGAATAAAATCAATATCAGTTCTCTTTTAATCCGTTGAAAAAATATGATGGTGCAAAACCTTTGAGATTGGCGCGGCGACCCGATTAAAAATCTCTGCGCAGGCAGCGGCCCCTGAGCGGCAGCGAAATTCTCAGCGGCAGCGGCTCATAAAATTATCATTTTCATTTAGTATACAGAAAACAGTTTAATTTTAATTAAACAGCACATTTTCCGCTAATCAAATCAAACGATTGTTCAAAAACTAAATTAAGTAGGCCTACTAAGTATTTCGTCACATTGGTCAGTCATTTTCATGCCTAGGACTAATGTTCAATCCCCAGTTAAAACGATATCACACCCCCTCCCCCACACTCCATTTTTGTTATAATCATTTTGATACCTGGACCTGGAGAAATTCTAAGGCTAAGGCCGGGGGCTTTATATCCTCCCCTCCAATGTCCCATTGGAAGCGGCACCCCTCACCCCCCCACCCTTTTTCTTTTTGCAGATGCCTAAAATTGGAGGAGGAAAAAAACCACTGGTTTCCGTGGGTATTTTAAAATTAAATAAATAAATAAACATGGGCCGATGGGCCACTTTTAATTTTAAAAAAAGAGCGATAATATAATTTAATTGATAATTTATGCAATGAAAGCATAAAAAATAGGTTTATCAATTTTTTATTGAACTTTTATTTTATGGAATATTTAGATAAATAATAAGTAAATAACAAGCAGCCACTAAATTTGCAACACATAACTTATATATTTTGATACGTCATTGGATTGACCTGCCAGGTAGTAAATTCATATCATGTCATATTTCTTTTGCACACTTAAATATTTCTTTAAGTATTTGAAATGCATATTAATATGAAGTATGATTTAATATTATTATAACTATGATATTATTTAAGTTAAAGTAATTTTAAAATAATTTCAGAGGAGCTGTAATAATATTTTATCAGATGTAAAAATTCAAAGATTAAAATCTGAAATAACCCGTCTAACGCTAGAAAGATCACAGGAAGTGGTATTCACGTAAGTGAAGTCTTCAGTTTTCACACTCTGATAATCAATTCCTTTGTCAATATAAGTGAAACTAAGTCGCCACCTCGACAAGTCAACCATTGGGTACATATATTTCTTTTACTGTTATGTAAGGCTAAATGAATTAATTTGTATCACTTAAAACCATCAATATATATTGCATTATTTAGCTAGTAAGCCCTACTACTAGCAGGCCTAAGAAATGATTTACAACTACAAATTTAAAAAGTAACTTTCACTTCAGTTGCCGGCTTCGCCTGAGTAACTGAAATTGAAATGGCTACGCAGAACTACCTTACTTTTATCGTTTGTTTAGAGTTTGGTAGGCCTTGAATACTAGTGGTTAGTACTAATAAATACTTTTTGAGAGTAAAAAGTTATGTGTGTATTTGACATGGTTGTGCATTTAGACATCATTTTTTTAGGCTGTTTTAAGGATTATGGCATGGTTGGTGGATCTAACTTCTAAGTCTAAGGGGCTTAAAAGGGCCTAAACTATGTGTGAATTTAGTGTGTGATAACTTTCCAGTTCTTCATAGAGCATTATTCACATCATAGGGGCCATCCATAAATGACGTCAATGCAAATTTTTGCAGATTTTTGGAACCCCCACCCCCCCACCGTTGTCACAAAAAGTTAGACCCCCCCCTCAAATATAATGCCACAAATCTCTGCACCCCGCCTCTATAAAAAGTCCCTGTGTCCACTACTGTGGACTATGAGAAAATTGTATTCTGTGGCGTAGCTAGGGGGTGCGGATCACACCTGGTGACACCATCTCAAGGAGTGACACCATATTGAAAAATTGCGTATTTTCAGAGCATACACTGCTCTGTCTAACCGAAATTCATAAAAGGATTACAGATGATAAATACATTTTCCACCCATGTAACCAATCAAAATGCATGTTTTATTAACATTTCAAGGTTGATGAGTCAGCAGTTAGGTTACCTTATTATTAGGTCAGAAACACACAATTTTGAATGTTTCATCGCCGAATGAAGTGTTTGAGAAATAAAGCTATCCTCTGATAACAGTGGGCGATTCTAAGTACATGTCACAATTCTTAAATGCATTTACCTAATGACTTTCAATTAATTTGTTTTTGTTCTTGTATTGTTATACTGTGGACTAAGTTTAACAAGAAGAATTACACTGTGGAAGTCGAGGGGTGTGGGGTTGTTGAAATTGACACCACGAGCTCACTGGACCGGGTGACACCAACCCTAGCTACGCCACTGATTGTATTTGCTGCCATTGCTAGTTATTGCTGCTTTTTTTTTTTTTTTTAAAGTTATTATGCATTTTGATTAGCAGCAGTGAATGTTTTCTTGTGAATTTTGTTGGCACATTGCTTGTATCGGTAAATTTTTCCCTTGTTTATAAAAAGTTAATTTAAAAAAATAAAACTACGATAACTAAATTATTTAATTATTTTAAATTTTATTAAAAATAATTTATACGGTTTAGGGTGGGAGAGGAGTTTAAAACGGAGTGGGTCTGCAGCGCTGCAAAAAAGGTTAAGAATCCCTGCCCTAGAGCATTTACTAAGATTCCCCTCCCCCCCGGTCAATTCTTTTCGTTCCATCCCACTTTATGTGGTAGGCCCCCTAGTCCTAATTCTATGACTCCTGTGTCCACATTATTAGCCATAAATTCTCACGACTGTCATTGTAACTACATATCTGTACTGATTCTCTCAGTGAGTTTAAAAATAAAATTATTATTATTGTATAAAAGAATAATGTTGAAAATATAAGAAATTTGGGGTTATTAAGTGCAATTCTGTACTATAAAATTCCCTTTTTCATGCGACGTCACATTGCTTGAGCCCTCCCCCTCGTCACAAAAATCGGACCCCCTCTGTCATTTATGGATGGCCCAATAGCCTAAATGTCTAAATCTGACAAATGACAAATTTTATATAAAATATATTTGCATTTGAAATTTTCCATTTGTTTTTATAATATTCAACTTATGAGTATGAGGTTCAAAAGAAATAAAAAAAGAAATTCATCCTTGCTAATACATTAAAATTACCATGGGTTGAAAAAAAAAAGACCAGCAGACACTCCTTTTCCTTGCATAGTTTCAGCTTGTACATGCTCCTTCCCCTCCACTAAAACATGTTTGTGGCTACAGTTAGACGGTATGGTAAGAAAACTAAATAATGAAGAAAAAAAAATGTAAAATAATTTTCAAATAATGAAAACCCAACTTAATTTTTCATAAAATACACTTTGACACACTTTTATTTCACGTTCCACAAAAATAGATAATACAAAAGTTGTCAGAAAATCAATACAAAATCATTTTTGTAAAATGCGGGAAAATTTAAATATTATAATTAACCAACCAATGAAATTTTAATTTAAAAGTTTCCGATCATCTTATTAAAGAAAAGTTAACTCTAGTAAATCACAATAAAAAAACCAAAAGGACTGAATATAACACAGAAACATATAACAAAAACTTGTAAATGACGTAAAGGCGTGGATTGTCTATTTTATTTTTAGCTACAAAAAAATGTCATGCATGGCTAAAAATTATGTCTTTTAATCAGTTATGTAGAGTAGGGGTTGTTAAGGGGAATGTCGGCATATATTTCTTTATATGCAGAGGGGGCATTTACGGCATACTGCAGAGTTTTTTGGTGGTGGGGCAGCATTAACCTGAGCTACGCCACAGCTTTTAATTGGTTAAGAAATAAAAAAAAAACAACTTTAAGTACCTGAATGCCAGTCATTTCAATGATTTTGAGATTTCATGGTACATTTCAACATAATTTTTCCCAGTTAGGGAATTCTAAGGCACTGTTGTATTGCTCTTTAAGCAGCGGGCTAGAAATTAAATATTATAATTTTATAGTTAGTATGTTTAAAAAAAACTACATTTTCAACTTGAAATTCAATACTCAGTGATTTGAATCAGAATTTCAAAATATCAACCGGCTTGAAATTCTATTTTGATCCCAAAAATTGACAGATTTCTTCTCTTAATGTGTAACCTGCTTTCTTCCTGTTTCATAGTGGCCATGAGACACTTGAGTCTGCTGTTGGGTGTGCTTCTGTGCACATGCTTTGGTGTGCACAAAGAGAACTTCCGCACATGTGATCAGAGCGGTTTTTGCAAGTAAGTAATCAAGAAAGTTGTTTGAAATGCTATCACATGAAGCATTGACTAACAAAAACATTGGAAATGTGGTAATCCTATATAATTTTTGAACTTCTGTGTAAATGGGTTGATCTTATTGTCTCCAATATTACTGTTCACATTTTGATTTTGAAAATAAGGCCTTAATCAATTTTATTTTGTTTACATCCTGTTTATTTTCGTATTGCTTGTTCTAGTGTCATAACTTAATCAATAATCTAAATATATATTAGGTTCAAAAGAGTTAAGTTATCAACTAATTAAGTAATTTATTAAGAGTTTGTTCTTTCTTTGGTTTTTCAAAATTTCTACCCAATGCTTTTTCTACACAGACGCCACCGTAATGTTAAACCTGGAAGCTCTAGCTATGTTGTCCAGCCATCAACTTTAAGAATTTCAAAAACTTCCCTGATGGTGGATGTCCTTAATACTGAGAACAATGTTCGTTTCCTTCTTCAAGGGTACGGTCTGCAGCATGGCATTTTCCGTGTAAAGCTGGTGGAGGCTGAGCCAATCAGGGAACGTTTTGAGATACCTGTAGGAATGACCCTTGTTGCTGAGCCAGTCCAGGAAGAGTATGCTATTTCTATTTTAACATTGAAATGATCATAAGTATTTTTGTTTATTTGGTTACAGCGACAGACATTTAAGTGGGAAGAATAAGGAGAAAAATTTATAAATATGTTTTATGATTAACTTTATGCCTTCACAACTGATAATGAAGTTTTACTTTTAAAAAAATTTTTTAAGGTTGGTGTATGGTGGTGAAAAGGATGGCAAACTGACCTTCACCTTGGTCAAAAACAAGATGGTGATCAATGTAAACCCTCTGAGACTCGACTTTTTCATTAATGATGAGCCTGTCACCAGTCTGAATGCACAAGGCCTGCTGAAATTCGAGCACACTCGCCAAAAACAGTAAGGCTCTACTTTGTATAGCGAATGTTACAGTTCATCTCATGCTAATTCTTTGCTATCTCTTACTTGTGATTGAATACTCACCCGGCAGCCATTATAATGTCAAGTCCTTTAGACTTATAGCAAGTTATATTTTCTAATTTTGGTAATATTGCTAATTTTCTCATGATTGAATTTATGGAGATTGTGCTTGAATTGATTTTTGTTTAAGGCTTGCTCTCATATGTAATTGAAATACAGTGGAAACTCTCATAACGAGTAATTCGCATAACGAGCAAAATCATTTTTGAAGAAGTTGCTCCCTTAACGAGCGACATTTCACATTACCAGTGACACAGATAGGGGAAGTCCCTTTTCTACAAAGCGGTAACGTAATCTTGATGATGTTGAGGACCAGCAGGCTATTTCTAACTTTAAAAAACTCTACACTAAAACACTCTTCGAGCGTTGTTTTGAAGTTACTGAAGAGACAAATCTCACTCTTAGAGAGTTTTGGAAAGATCATTTTCACACAGTTGCTTGCCTCAAGATGATTGACAAGGCTTGTGAAGGAGCTACCAAGAGGACCCTCACTTCTGCTTGGAAAAAACTTTGGCCAGAGAGTGTTGTTGAATGTGATTTTGAAACAGTACCTGTGGAGTCTACAGTTAACGAGATTGTGTCATTGGCCAATATCATGGGACTTGAGGTGGACAACAACGATATTGAAGAGCTTGTGAAAGAGCACAGTCAAGAGTTGACCACCGAAGAGCTTATGGAGTTGCATCGTGTTTCACAGCAAGAAATTATGGAGGAGAGCTCATTAATGGAGGAGGAAGTAGCAGAGCAACAATCTTCTAGCGCAATAAGAGAAATACTGAAAGCATGAGAAACTGTTGCATCGTACATTGAGAAGCATCACCCTAATAAGGAGGTGGCTATTCGTGCTACAAATTTATTCAATGATAATGCCGTGACACATTTTTGTCAAATTTTGAAGCGTCTGCAAAAACAAATGTCTTTAGACAGTTTTCTAGTAACTTCCAATATTTAGAAAGTTATGAATTTTTAAAAAATCAGGAACAGCGTCAATTTTTAGATGCCAGGAAAGTGTAGTTTTGGCACCCACTATCTTCTAAAATAACTATGTTGGGACTTTCAAATCTCTTGCACACACAACCAGTTATACATATAACAAACTCAATTTTTTTCAGGGTTGTCACTAAATTGTAAATACAATTTTTATTCATTTAAAAACGAGCTGAAGTTCAATTTGTCAAAATATTAAAAGGGAGACTAAAAGTTTACTTCACTTTCAAAAAATCATAAAAAATTAACTAATTAAGCTATTCTTAATATTCAGGAGTCAAGTTAAAGTAAATTTAAAGCACATCAATGTGAAATCATTAGGCAAAGGTGAAAACAACCAACTATTTTACAGAAATTATTTCAGCAAGGCATGTTCACAAAAACTAAGAAATTCATAGATTTTTAAAATTTCGTAATAAATTAACCAAGTAAGATATCTTAACAAATTTTAAACAGCATTGCAGAACATGCTAATCTTTTTAATAATAAAGCAACATACTAAGGTTTAGGAAACAAAATTCTGCTCAATAATAATTATAAAAATGGTCACTTTTGCTCCGAAAATTTAAAATTTCCAACTTCTTCAGAACATTTATACAAGTATAAAATCTGCAGGAATCATCAACTATGCATTAGTAATAATGAAAATCAATTTACAAGAACAAAAGGATTATCTCAGCAAGTCATGTTCATAATAACGAAGGAATTTCATATTCTTTTTTTTTATTCATAAACAAATTAAGAAGCAAGGTATCTACGTAACATTTATAGCATGTCTTTATGATATAGCCATAAATGGTTTTAAGAATCTGTCAGTTAATTATGATTCTTTTACTGACAGTACATCTGATGATACTTATAAAAGTCTGTTAGGGAAGCAACTATGAAGTCATTTGACAACAAATTTGAAGATTTTCTTACATCTTAACTTGGTGAAAAAACAATTATAAATTGCGTATATCGCAATGTCCGTTTGCTGTTAAGGGCGAGAAGAAGACAAACTTTTTAAATCTTATGCTGCTGTAGCTGAAAGTGCTACTAATAGAATTATAAAAACAAGTTGTGGTTTTGGTACCAAGGGGTGATAAAAAAAAATGGGTGTAGGGTAGAATGGATTACATTTTGTGAGAAGTCAAAAATTCCTAACTTTAAAGGCAATAGATTTTAACTGATTCTTTTTAAAGCTGGTTCATCAAATATTTTCCGCTTTATTAATATAATGACATTTTTCTAAGTGCATCCAATTTAAAATTACAGAGTGTCATTTTAGATTTTACAATTTAAAGGATAATGTTTTAATGACATTGTTTTGTTGTATTGCTCTTATTTATTTGAAGCTTACTGACCCACATTGGGATATTGTCACTAATTTTAATCTAAAATACTTTGAATTTTATAAATATGTGAAATGTATGGTTGAAGTCTGTTTCAAAGTATATGTAACTCATCATACCATGAGTCAGATGTATAATGAATGTAACGATTTTCTTTTGAATGTGTTGACTAAACTTTGTCAAGAAGCTTTAAATGTATCAAGATGACAACTTGGTGAAAAATTTGTAAGAATAATACCCATAGAAGCATAACTTTCAGAAATGAAATTAAGCCTATATCCATGTTGAGGAAGTCCTTCAGGATGTAGGGTTCCAATGCCTTATCCATACAGGACTGTGTTGATCGTGTACCAAAAGCAAGTGTTAGTGTTGGACTCATTGATCTCCATGGTGTCAGGAAAAATGTCTGCAATCCATTTGCCGAATACCTGTTAATAAGAGCATTTTTTTTATTAGTCCGGATTAGTATGGCTAGAAAACATTCATATTATTATTATAATATTCATTTCAATCAAGTTAGCATCCATATGTGATTTTGTAAGCTATCCCTAAACAAAATACTGCTACAAAAATATACTAACCGTTGATCATGGATGATTGCCTTCTCGTAATTAAGATAAGTGCACTAGAATCCTGTTGTTTCTGATGATCTGTTTAGGCAATGCTATATGATATATGCTTCTCCCCTTTCCTTTTTATTGAAAGCGCTCTCTTTAAGTTGTATGTATCATCCACTGAAATATAATATAATGAAAATATAGGCCTGTGTTTATGTCAAAATATAGTAGAGCTAAGTAAGAATATTTATTTTGGACTAATGAGAATTTATTAATAGCTTGTATTTCAAATATACTACCACAGAGCCGTATCATATTTATTTTTAACCAACTTACATAGGATGAAGCATGTGGTGTGATTGTTATCAATTGCTAATGCTGAAATTACTTGCCTGTGACCATGGATTTCCTTTTTCTGTGATGTATGATAACTGCACTAGGATCCTGTTGTTGCTGACAATTTCTTTTGGCAGTCCTTTTGGTCTACCTTTTCCCTTGTGCTGATATCTATCTCGAAGGATGATGTATATCTCATCCACTGAAATAAGTAACATAAATAAATAAAGCTCTCAAATGTCCCTTATTTGAAAAATATACTGGTATATTATTAAATTAAATTACCCAATAAAAGCTAACTACTAACTGATTAGAGACAAAATTTAATCAGGACTGTACCATTTAAGAAGGGTAGGTGGGAAACGTCTTTATTTTAAATTCATACAACAAGCTTAATCCTATTACTATTTCTTGATCTTAAAACTGTATACTGTTTTATTCTAATAGATCATTTCACCAAATTATAAGAAAATATAGTTAAAAATTATAAAAACTAACTACAGAAAGCTTATTATTTTTTTTTCAACACTGATAAATGACCTCGTCCCATAACAATAAAATAGGAATGGCGGACAATTGGCTTCGACAAGTTGATATTATACTGACACTTTAACGAGTCACTAACATTTCTAAACAAAATGTACCCATATAACTTAAATATCATTATACGTTTAAATATTTAATTGTATTATTCGTACGTTTCTTTTTTATTTTGGTAATAGTAAATTAAATACAGAGGACTTTTAAAATTGACTTGAACACATTTTTGACGAAAATTTAACAAACTTAAAATAATGATCGATAAGCTAACACTGATCTCAAATATATTAAATAAACAGTTTATTTTAAATTTTAAAAAAGTAATTATATTAAAATAAAAGCATTTAACTTACCTATAGTTGCTTTTAAATCCATGAAAGTGAATGAAATGTACACAAAAAAGTTAATTCAGTAAGAGTGCTTGGTATAACAATACGTCGTGCGACAGCGTACCAGCCAGCAGAGGCCTTTTTTTTTCAGCAGAAATCTATGACCTCAATTCGCGCCTTGCAGAATGATTTCGTATACGGAGTGTTCATGGAATTATAACAATTTTATAGTAAATTGGATGGCCTTTCTGAATATATATTTTTTATAGCTGTAAAATGATTTTTTCACATTAAAATCTCAATTTCTATTTTAAAATCAACATTATTTAGCATTTATTGACAGCTTACAGCTTCCAAAAATACATCGTATTAAAGAACTACATTTCTACTTTCTATATCAGTTGTTACTGAACGCACATGCATAACGATACGTTTCCGCAACGAGCTGGCGCAACCCAACTAAAAAAAATTATTTTTCTCCCAGCAGCGTAAATTTTGCCAGCTCATTTAGAATACCTAATTATTTGTCATAGTTTCATATTGTTATTTACGTTTTTTGTTTCAAATCTAAATTGTATTCCAAGTTGTTACACTCCTTAACAATTCATAAGTAGTTTAATTTTAATAAATGTTAATAAAAACTTTTGAAAATTAGTATTTTTTCAGCATGGAATGCATTATCATATTTTACATTGATTTGTATGGGAAAAATTGTTTTGTATGAGTGTTTCGTTTAACGAGTAAGACTCTGGAACAAATTATGCTCGTTATGAGAGGTTCCACTGTATTAGTTCTTTCAAAAGGCAAGTTTTGTTTTTTCATCAGTTAGTTATTAAGGTTGGGGGGGGGGGGGGGGGGGGGGTTACTTTAAAAAAATTAGTTTTTTTCAAAAAAAAATTAAATTACAATTTGACCCTGGAATTCCTTTAAAAAAAATTTCATTGGAACATGTTGAGAGAGGTGATACCTAAATTCTCAGAAAAGCCATCTCAGCAGTGTGGGCCATTATACCACATTTAACACTGAATTCTCAGAAAAGCCATCTCAGCAGTGTGAGCCATTATACCACATTTAACACTGAATTCTCAGAAAAACCATCTCAGCAGTGTGAGCCATTATACCACATTTAACACTGAATTCTCAGAAAAACCATCTCAGTAGTGTGAGCCATTATACCAAATTTAACACTGAATTCTAAGAAAAACCATCTCAGCAGTGTGAGCCATTATACCACATTTAACACTGAATTCTAAGAAAAACCATCTCAGCAGTGTGGGCCATTATACCACATTTAACACTGAATTCTAAGAAAAACCATCTCAGCAGTGTGAGCCATTATACCATATTTAACACTGAATTCTCAGAAAAACGATTTCAGCAGTGTGAGCCATTATACCACATTTAACACACATCTTAAAAATATACGGCCAGGGAAAACATTTCTTCAGTCATTCATTCAATAAACTACTTCATGAAATACTTTTGTTATATTTAAGGATGGCTTGTATTGTTCACCGAACTAGCACCAATAACTCTTGCACAGGTTCGTTCTCACACACTTTTGTTTGGTTTCGTTTGGAGAACTTTTAAACTCTTTAATCATTAACAACTTTCTTTTAAAGTTAACTTCTGCTCTTTCCGCATCTCCGTTTCTCTGTGCTATGACCCGTACCCCAGGTTTACAGGTTTGGATCAAACAGGAACATCTTTCACGAGACTTTGTTTGGAAAAGGGAGTACTTTCACTCTCTCATGAATAATATGGAGACGATGGCAGAATGTTGAACTTGAATCATCAGCATTGTAGAGTAAGGGATAGGACTGTGATGCACTCACTATTATGGAAAGGCATATTTTTTCACAAAACGCTTTCAGGGAATATCAAGAATTTCCTCCCATACCTTCAACATTCTTTAGTTAGACTGTAATGTTGATGCTGGCGTGAAGTTCATTGACCCCAGTTATTAATTTTTGTTTTCTCCATGGCAAAGGTTATATCTTTCTTATATTTTTCATGTTTCCAAACTATTTTTGTCCATTAAAATCTAATTTATGTAAAATCACAGTAATGATAAATAAATTCTTTTATTTCCTGCAATCTTGGTTTTGGAAAACCCAACTTCCGGCATAACATTAAAGGTGGACTCTTAAAATTTTTTCTAACTACTTACTATTACTTGCTGTTTCTTCTTTTGTCCTGTATGCTGAGGAAGGCTCTGAGCCGAAAAGTTCTTCTTTTATAGTCCTGTCTTTACATTCCAAGCTTCTAAGTACCTCATTCTACTACCTCCTTCACACAGCTTGAACGCAGTCCTTCATTTATTATCCTTTATTAAAATCAGGTTGTGGTTAAAAGATACATTCTCACGGTGCAGGCCTTTCAGTCTCATTTTATGAACAAAAACCTGTCGGAGAGAAAACTGTATGTCTTCGACAATAGTAAAATTATTAATGTGCTAATAAGATGTTTCCGTAGTTTTACCAGGGATGACATAAGCATCTTAGTGACCCTACTAATTGTATTCTGTGCTCCCTGTTTGAGTTAGATTCAACTAGTTCTGTCACTAACATCTTTTGTAGTCTTATGGTTTATTGGTTTTTGCAGGATTCAAATAATTTTCAACTTCTACATTAGAGAAATCATAGGAACAAATTGTTAAAGTGCAGCTTGATTTCCTTGCTATTTTTCTTTGTCCAAAGCCTCATGTAGAATGCTGGAATTATTTGTCCTTTTATATTTTTCCTTGAAGTAAAAAAAAATAATTCCTTGGTCTATTTCATATTTAGACTTGGTGTTCGTTTGCTTACACAATTCGCTGAGTTTTGTGTGCTTGCACTGTACCCTGGTGTTTATTCTTGCACAAGCCCATTGCTTTTTTTATTTTCAAGTTCTGCTTCTTGCAACTTGGCACCCTGAATTTCTTTTTCCCTTTGCTACTGAGTAGTTTGTCCCTTATTTCCACATTTACCCAGGGGCTGGTTCTCTTCACTGGGCTCGTCTGTTTTCTCATTACTTTCACAACCTTTCAGAGAGTCTCCGAAGGAAGAGAATAATGAGGCTGCAGAGGGCGCTGAGGAGGAAAAGAAGGTAGGATTTACATCTGAGTGGATCCTACATCATAGTGTTTGGGAGGGGGGGTGGTTCTTGGGGAAGGTTGGAACCCTTGTTCTTGGCCAGAAGTTCTTAATCTTTTTTAGTCCATGAATCCCTTTTGCCTGTCGGATGAAGGCTAAGGACCCCTTTTGCCTATCATATGAATGCCAAGGACCCCTTTTGTCTGTCAGATAAAAGCCAAGACCCCTTTTTCCTGTGAGATGAAGGCTAATGACCCCTTCTTCATGTCAGATGAAGGCGAAGGACCTTTTTGCCTGTCAGATGAATACCAAATTAGGGGTCTGTAGACCACAGGTTAAGAGCCCCCTATTCTTCTAGGCTGTTTTGAATAGCCTCATGAATTTTGGGGGATACTTAACTATAATCAAAAATGCATACACACAATTTTTACTTCGTGAAATCAAACTAGAAATCAGATTTTATTTAATAGATGACAAAAAAATATGAGCACCCATTTGGGAAGCACTGACCTACACTTAGTGTGCACAATCTACCATGTCATATATATATGGTTGCAATTGAAAGATTGGACGTCTCTTCTTACAATTAGTATTATTGATGTGAACAAAGGAATGGCTTAATATTCCTTATTGTATATTCTGTTGAGCTTCTAGATGTCAAAAGCTAACTTAAGCATTGTATATGTCAATAATTAATCAGGATGAAGAGGAGAAAGAAAAGCCAGCAGATGAGGAGGAGCCAGATTTATGGCAGGAAACGTTCAAAGGATTTACTGATATCAAACCCAATGGTAAGTAGCTTTGGTAGCCTTTCTGTGCTTTGTTTGTTTGATTTATAGGGTCCAAATGTAGGTAGACTTTTTTTTTAGGTTGGAAGTGGCTTCAAAAAGTTAAGCAAATTAATATCTTGTTTTCAATAGCACCTGCTAGCCAGATCCATCCAATGGACAGTAGATGGCTAATGTGGTAACTTTTGTGTGCACTAGCTTAAAAAAGTTAAGCAAATTAATATCTTGTTTTCAATGGCACATCCATCCAATGGGCAGAAGATGGCTAATGTGGTAACTTTTGTGTGCACTATCGCCTCAGATGTTTTAGCTTGATTAATTGTTAAGATAATTATGGTGAAAACTTTTTGGTTTTTAAATTTTATTAATTTTTCTGCATTTTTGACTTAGAAGTTTAACTCCTATATTGGTATTTAAAAATGTGATTGATTCATAATTCTTGGTCATTTTCTATTAAGTTGTACTATCAGGCTCTATGAATTTGTTTCTGTACATGACTTTCAGGTCCAGTTTCTGTTGGTTTAGATATTGCATTCCCGGGATTCCGCTACGTCTATGGTATTCCTGAACATGCAGACGCATTTGCATTGAAGACAACAAAGTTAGTTCCAATACTTATTTCCATCAATGAAAAGATCTGTATTAAATTAACTTGGCCATGTGAGGTCCGTGAACTATAATTATAGTAATCATCTGTTGTTTGAGTGAAATGGTGGTAAGAAAACATTTGTATCTTGCAGGTCCACTGACCCATACAGATTGTATAACTTGGATGTCTTTGAGTATGATTTGTACAACCCCATGGCATTGTATGGACACATTCCATTCATGGTGGCTCACAAGTAAGGAATAGAATGTTTCCCCCTTTTGTTTGTTAGTTACAGAAAGAAGAAGTTGGTACTCCGAAACCAATGTTTCAAACTAAACCAGCAACATTTTTTAGTGTTTAAGATGGAAGATCTAAGAATTCTAAGAATGTAGACATTAAATGTATGGCATAAGAAAGTTGTGCTATTTTAAATGATTGTAAAATGTTGTCTGGGTTAAAATATGTATTTATTTATGTGCTGAAAATGAATGTATTAAATAAAACATTTCCATTTATTTGGATCAATAAATAATCTTATCTTGTATATTATTTTATTCTAACATTCTTTCATATTTTTTTTATTTCAGTGAGAAAAATACAGTGGGTGTATTTTTCCAGAATGCTGCTGAAGGTTGGATAGATATTCACTCTAATGTGGCTGACAAGGTAAATAAGGTTGAATAGATAATTCACTCTACACGATAAATAAAGTTGGATAGATATTCACTCTAATGTGACTGACAAGATAAGTAAGGTTGGGTAGATATTCACTCACATGTGACTGACAAGGTAAATAAGGTTGGATAGATATTCACTCAAATGTGACTGACAAGGTAAATAAGGTTGGATAGATATTCACTCTAATGTGACTGACAAGATAAATAAGATGGGATAGATATTCACTCGAATGTGACTGACAAGGTAAATAAGGTTGGATAGATATTCACTCTAATGGGGCTGATGAGGTATGTTATTTATTGGCCAGTAAGACAACATGCTATTTTTTTTGTCATAAGCTATTATGATATAAAAAATATTGTTCAGTGTCTTACCAACTAAAGTATAGAAAGTTTATTGATTAGACCTTCTTGGTACTTCTCATTTAAGCTTGCCAGGATAAAGTCTGTGTTAGTTTTTACTAAATGTTTTTTCTCCTGTCTTTTCAGTCCATATTTTCCAATCTGGCAGACTTCGTAACAGGCAACAATGAGGTCCCCCAGACAGACACTCATTGGTTCTTTGAAGATGGTATCATTGACATCTTTGTCCTACTGGGACCTGGCCCCAAGGACATCTTTCAACAGTATGCCAGTCTCACAGGGAACACACCACTCCCTCCTGTGAGTAAAAGCTCTGAAACATTTGATGTCTCTAATATTAACCAAATTTAGCTGCCCAGTGCATTTGTGGATTAGCATAAATTAACTTTGTGTGATCATGGATTGGAAAAGGTTTTATATATAATCTTAACCAAATTTATATTTTTAATCCAGGTTTTATAAATAAATGTTTTTAACTTCTAAAATTAAGAAGAACACAGTGATTCTAGTTCTTTAATCATCAACATTTTCTTGAGACTTGGCCTATAAAAAGAGGATAAGCTACCACTAAAATCTAATTCTCAAGCCTAAGAAAGTATTTAAATGATGACGGAAGTAGGCATAAAAAGTTGGGTTAGTTTGATTTGGGCTTCGGACCACTGATAAGAGATAAGACCTAATAAACGATTCGGAAAACAATGAATGACACAGGGATAAACATAAAATAATGTCATTTTTCCCAGCTGTGGTCCTTGGCTTACCATCAGTGTAGGTGGAACTACAATGACCAAGATGATGTCAGGACGTAAGTATTAATCTTTAGCTACAATAAGTTTAATGTTACAGCCTGGCGGGTGCATTATTTACTTTTTTCTGTTGTTTTGTTTGTCAAACATTGACGTTGTTGTTATTTCTTAATCATAAATGTTCAGTCTGAACGCAGGACGGTTTTTTCTTAATTTTGGACACAAAATATATTAGAGCCATGTTTTTTTTAATGTTACATTTTGTTTTTGTTTAAATGTAAGTTAAATTTACATTCTTCACTTGTATGTAAATAAATGGTCCAAGAAAATATCCTAAGTATCTAATTTTATGTAGTGTGGATCAGTCCATGGACAAGTATGATATTCCCTTTGATGTTATTTGGCTGGATATTGAACACACTGAAGGCAAAAAGTAAGTGGATAAACTATTAAAAACTCTTTCACTGTAATGATTTTTATATTAAACTTCAGCTTCATTTAAGATAAGATATTTTTATTGATCCAGATAAATGGAAATTTATTTTTTCAGCCATCGTAAATATTTTTTCAGTCTTGAAAATCCTTTTTTGAGTTTTTGTGTGCATGAAATGACTTTAAAAAAAACACAAATTTGTTTAAAATTTCTGAGTAAGGAAAAGGGTCATTAAAAAAAAAATTATGTTTCTACTTAATTTTTCAGGTACTTCACCTGGGATGGCAGCCGCTTCTCAAACTCCATTGAAATGTTGAGAAACCTGTCATCTAAAGGCCGTAAGTTGGTGTCCATCGTGGACCCACATCTCAAGCGAGATGACAACTATAAGGTTTACACTGATGCCAGAGATAAAGGGCTTTTGGTGAAGAACAGCCATGGTGATGACTTTGATGGCTGGTGTTGGCCAGGTAAAGTTTTGTAATATTGATTGGCTCTTTTAGGCAAGTCATGGGGGGGGGGGGTTGGAAGATTCTTCTTTTGTATTTACTGGAAAATCTTTGGTTAGGTTTATTTTGGTTAAGAGAGCTGGCTTTTTTTTCATTTCTTGGCATGTCTTTCTATAACGTATTTCCCAGAATTCTTAATAGTCTCATCCTCTGAACATGCAACTGCAATTCTGTTTTCTTACACTTCACCATAAATTATTTATCATACTGTTACATTATCATTGTTAAAATTCAACACTGCAGCATTTACCATTGTTATGTGAAAAACTAGATACATTTTAACATGAATTAATTGTTGTGTTCAGGCTCCTCATCATGGCCAGACTTCATGGAAAAGCATGTTCGTGAATGGTGGGCTGATCAGTTCCTGTTAGAAAATTATCAAGGCAGCGCTAACAACCTTTACGTCTGGAATGACATGAATGAGCCCTCTGTCTTCAACTCGCCAGAAATTACTTTTCCAAAAGATGCCAAGCATTTGTCTGGCAGGGAGAACAGAGAAGTCCACAACATCTATGGCATGATGGTGGTAAGTTGACCGATGAGGTCATTTTCAGCTCAGGGGATATTTTTATTTGGGTTTTCTGTCAGTTATCTTATAGCAATTATCCCTATGTGTTGGGATAGTTTAGACTGAAAGTAGCCCTCCCGCTTCACTTGGCCTCTCACAACTTCGGTGGTTGAGATATACAGTCAAGTTTCAAGGTTTTTTTTGTCCTCCCCAAGAATGGCTGAGTTTGTCCTTGAACCATATTAATAAAACAGCTGATAATGAATAGTATAAACTGATAATGAATAGTATAAATAGTTCTGATTTAAGTTTTATAATAAAAATGAACGGGGTTTACATGTCGCAAAGTGCTTATTCCAATAAAAGAATCAATAAAAGAATTGATTGATTCGGCCTGTAAGACCAGAACTGTACGAATAGTAACAAGGAAACTTAAATCAGAACTATTTACACCATTCATTATCAGTTTATACTATTCAGCCAGCAGCGCCACAAACTGTAGCTGTGTGGTGCTGATGAGACAGCAGACAGTTTTAAAATATGCACTCAATTTGGGTCTTGGGGCCTGTAGTCTATAAGAGGGCATGTACGTCACACATCGAACAGAATGGCTTCCTGCGGTAATCTGGCAATCCCCAGAGACTCCAACACTAATAAATTTCAAAATCCCAAACCAAAACCCTAAAGACTTGTGTCTTTTCGCATCCTGTCTCGACTATCTTAGAAACATTTTTATTTTTATATGTATATAAGTTAAATGGTCTTTGAGATATTTAAAAAAAAAAGGGTGGCAGACCTTTTACCCTAAAACTCTTAAAATCGTACAATATCATCAAAAAATAGTTCAATGCATTATTTTAATAGGGAAAAAAAACATACATTGTATGTAATGTATACACCTCAACATCGTACATTGTACGCCAAAATCATAAGAGTAAACAGGTCTGGGGTGGGTACTCCCCTAGGATGAATGTGAAAACTCCCTTTAGTACTTAATATTAAAAATACCCCCGAAAGACATAGACTTTCAAATGTCGAAGTGGCTAAAGGTACACAGGTAACAGAATTGAGAGTTTGGGATTAAGAGGTTACGATATGTACGGATAGCATTGAGCATAATGGTACCTGGGTGCGAATGGTGGCCCTGCGTGTCCGCGTCCATTTTGACTAATGCTATTCGGATATAATTTGTAGTAGTTTATTTTAGTTAAAATGAAGAATTAAGTTTACAAATGTATAGTACATTCAATTATCTTTCATTTAATAACTCATTTGGTCTTACAAATCCAACAATAATATTTTAAATCGTTTTTTAATTATTTTTTTTAAGGTTCCAGAGAAATAATTAATTGAAAATATCAGAAAAGCACACTTAGTGGTTTCCTATATTTAAGTATTCTGTGTGATGGGGGCAGACAACTTTCATGCCATATATTTTTGTAAAGGTGCGGCCTACCTTGTCGCAAAATGATCCAGGATAAAGATGACTATGGCCAGTTAAATGTTAATATAATTCATTGAATATAAATATCATGATGTCTTTAAGTAAATTTTCTAAAGAACCTGGCCAATGTTGCTATTTATTCTGTAATGCTTCATTTCAGTTATTTAAAGGACACAAATGTTGTGTCATTATTGGATTGCTCTCATCAAATGTTCTGTCATTATTGGCTTGCTCTCATCAAATGTTCTGTCATTATTGGCTTGTTCTCATCAAATGTTTTCATTATTAGCTTGCTCTCATCAAATGTTCTGTCATTATTGGATTGCTCTCATCAAATGTTCTGTCATTATTGGATTGCTCTCATCAAATGTTGTCATTATTGGCTTGCTCTCATCAAATGTTGTCATTATTGGCTTGTTCTCATCAAATGTTCTGTCATTATTGGCTTGATCTCATCAAATGTTCTGTCATTATTGGCTTGCTCTCATCAAATGTTCTGTCATTATTGGCTTGCTCTCATCAAATGTTCTGTCATTATTAGCTTGATCTCATCAAATGTTCTGTCATTATTGGCTTGCTCTCATCAAATGTTCTGTCATTATTGGCTTGCTCTCATCAAATGTTGTCATTATTGGCTTGCTCTCATCAAATGTTCTGTCATTATTGGCTTGCTCTCATAAAATGTTCTGTCATTATTGGCTTGCTCTCATCAAATGTTCTGTCATTATTGGCTTGCTCTCATCAAATGTTGTCATTATTGGCTTGTTCTCATCAAATGTTGTCATTATTAGCTTGCTCTCATCAAATGTTCTGTCATTATTGGATTGCTCTCATCAAATGTTCTGTCATTATTGGATTGCTCTCATCAAATGTTGTCATTATTGGCTTGCTCTCATCAAATGTTGTCATTATTGGCTTGTTCTCATCAAATGTTCTGTCATTATTGGCTTGATCTCATCAAATGTTCTGTCATTATTGGCTTGCTCTCATCAAATGTTCTGTCATTATTGGCTTGCTCTCATCAAATGTTCTGTCATTATTGGCTTGATCTCATCAAATGTTCTGTCATTATTGGCTTGCTCTCATCAAATGTTCTGTCATTATTGGCTTGCTCTCATCAAATGTTCTGTCATTATTGGCTTGCTCTCATCAAATGTTCTGTCATTATTGGCTTGCTCTCATAAAATGTTCTGTCATTATTGGCTTGCTCTCATCAAATGTTCTGTCATTATTGGCTTGCTCTCATCAAATGTTCTGTCATTATTGGCTTGATCTCATCAAATGTTGTCATTATTGGCTTGCTCTCATCAAATGTTCTGTCATTATTGGCTTGCTCTCATCAAATGTTCTGTCATTATTGGATTGCTCTCATCAAATGTTCTGTCATTATTGGCTTGATCTCATCAAATGTTCTGTCATTATTGGCTTGCTCTCATCAAATGTTCTGTCATTATTGGCTTGCTCTCATCAAATGTTCCGTCATTATTGGCTTGATCTCATCAAATGTTCTGTCATTATTGGCTTGCTCTCATCAAATGTTCTGTCATTATTGGCTTGCTCTCATCAAATGTTCTGTCATTATTGGCTTGCTCTCATCAAATGTTGTCATTATTGGCTTGCTCTCATCAAATGTTCTGTCATTATTGGCTTGCTCTCATAAAATGTTCTGTCATTATTGGCTTGCTCTCATCAAATGTTCTGTCATTATTGGCTTGCTCTCATCAAATGTTCTGTCATTATTGGCTTGATCTCATCAAATGTTGTCATTATTGGCTTGCTCTCATCAAATGTTCTGTCATTATTGGCTTGCTCTCATCAAATGTTCTGTCATTATTGGATTGCTCTCATCAAATGTTCTGTCATTATTGGCTTGATCTCATCAAATGTTCTGTCATTATTGGCTTGCTCTCATCAAATGTTCTGTCATTATTGGCTTGCTCTCATCAAATGTTCCGTCATTATTGGCTTGATCTCATCAAATGTTCTGTCATTATTGGCTTGCTCTCATCAAATGTTCTGTCATTATTGGCTTGCTCTCATCAAATGTTCTGTCATTATTGGCTTGCTCTCATCAAATGTTGTCATTATTGGCTTGCTCTCATCAAATGTTCTGTCATTATTGGCTTGCTCTCATCAAATGTTGTCATTATTGGCTTGCTCTCATCAAATGTTGTCATTATTGGCTTGCTCTCATCAAATGTTGTCATTATTGGCTTGCTCTCATCAAATGTTCTGTCATTATTGGCTTGCTCTCATCAAATGTTCTGTCATTATTGGCTTGCTCTCATCAAATGTTGTGTCATTATTGGCTTGCTCTCATCAAATGTTGTCATTATTGGCTTGTTCTCATCAAATGTTCTGTCATTATTGGCTTGCTCTCATCAAATGTTGTCATTATTGGCTTGCTCTCATCAAATGTTGTCATTATTGGCTTGCTCTCATCAAATGTTGTCATTATTGGCTTGTTCTCATCAAATGTTGTCATTATTGGCTTGCTCTCATCAAATGTTGTCATTATTAGCTTGCTCTCATCAAATGTTCTGTCATTATTGGCTTGCTCTCATCAAATGTTCTGTCATTATTGGCTTGCTCTCATCAAATGTTGTCATTATTGGCTTGCTCTCATCAAATGTTCTGTCATTATTGGCTTGCTCTCATCAAATGTTCTGTCATTATTGGATTGCTCTCATCAAATGTTCTGTCATTATTGGCTTGCTCTCATAAAATGTTCTGTCATTATTGGCTTGCTCTCATCAAATGTTCTGTCATTATTGGCTTGCTCTCATAAAATGTTCTGTCATTATTGGCTTGTTCTCATCAAATGTTCTGTCATTATTGGCTTGCTCTCATGCATCTTTTCTGTTGTTTCTCCTTATTAGCATCAAGCGACATGGGAGGGTTTGTTGAAAAGGAGCAATTATCAGGAGCGTCCATTTGTTTTAACCAGGGCATTTTTTGCTGGAAGTCAAAGATACGGTAATGAAAATGAAAGCTGTGTGGCCTGTGTGTCTGATAAAAGCTGTGTGGACTGCCTGTCGAGTGAAAGCTGTGTGGCCTGTGTCTGATGAAAGCTGTGTGTCTGATGAAAGCTGTGTGGCCTGTATGTCTGATAACAGCTGTGTCACCTGCCTGTCGGGTGAAAGCTGTGTGGCCTGTGTGTCGAATGAAAGAATAAAGTAAATATCTCCTTTTCCTACTTCCATTGAAATAAATGTATTTTGTAAATGCAAATAAAAGTTTAGACCAACTGGAATGGAGCTCAGAGGTTAACTGGTGTTGGGAAAGAACAAACATATTAATGTAAACATTTTCTGGAAGATAGCTTCAGGCTTTTTAACATTGTCTGCCAGGTTCTGTGTGGACTGTTGACAACATGGGTGAATGGAGCTCAGAGGTTAACTGGTGTTGGGAAAGAACAAACATATTAATGTAAACATTTTCTGGACGATAGCTTCAGGCTTTTTAACATTGTCTGCCAGGTTCTGTGTGAACTGGTGACAACATGGGTGAATGGAGCTCAGAGGTTAACTGGTGTTGGGGAAATAACAAACATATTAATGTAAACATTTTCTGGACGTTAGCTTCAGGCTTTTTAACATTGTCCGCCAGGTTCTGTGTGGACTGGTGACAACATGGGTGAATGGAGCCACCTCAAAGTTACCGTTCCCATGATGTTGTCCTTGAGCTTGGCAGGAATCCATTTCTCTGGCGCAGATGTTGGTGGATTTTTCCGCAGTCCTGACAATGAGCTGTTGACGCGCTGGTATCAGGTAGGTCCGCATAATTCACCAGTGATTGTGTGTTATATAATGTGCAGATGAACTGCTGGCAACATGTCATCAAACGATGTGTAGTGGCAAATATTTTCAATATGTACATGTTTCAATTAACTTTTTTTATAAAGTTCATTATAAGATGACTTTTAATATGTTTGTATGAAGTTTAGAAAAAATATTTTAATATTTTATAAAATAAATAATAATAATGCTAATCATAAATTAATAAATAAATTACATTACACCTGAATATTGATTTATCTGTAAAATTAATTTTAAGGCATTTATTTTCGGTGAAAAACAACAATATTCATGTTTCATTTCTTAGATAAATATAATAGAAATGGCTTGAACTATTTTGTTTGCTGTACTTTTTATGACAAAAACTTTCTTATCCTTAATAGGCTGCAGTTTTTCAACCATTTTTCCGAGCGCATGCTCACATCGACACCAAAAGAAGAGAGCCTTATTTGTTGCCTGAGGAGAATATGATCATTGCCAGGGATGCCATTAAAAAGAGATACACCTTCCTTCCGTTTTGGTACCTTTTGTTCCATGAATCGGAAAAGACCGGAGTTCCGCCAATGAGGCCGCTGTGGAGTGAATTTCCATCAGAATCAAATGTTTTTGATAGGGACGATGTATATCTTTTGGGTAATTGGAATACTTGATTACAAAGATGTAGCATGCACACCATCACAAGGCTTATTGTTTTAAATTACGTTCTTTCAATGCTTCAAAGGCCTCCTTGTATTTTTGTTTGAGGTCATTACATGATTAGTAAACTTAGATTTTTTTGCCAAAAGGGAATTTAAGTGTTATAAAATGAACATTTCACACATTGTGGCACATATTTTTTGTAAGCACTCTTCTGTTATTTGAGAATATTTTTTTTCTCATTTAAAATCTATGAACTAAAATCTTTATCATGGCTCGGTTAATGTTCATGATAAGTCAGTTAATGCTCATGACAACTCAGTTAATGCTCATGACAACTCAGTTAATGCTCATGACATCTCGGTAATGTTTATGACGACTCGGTAATGTTTATGACGACTCGGTAATGTTCATGACGACTCCGTTACTCTTCATAACACAATTGTGAAGGTAAAAATTGTTGTCCTGCATGGTTAAGTCTATCTAGGTACCGGCATCATGTACTGTCAGGTAATACTAAATATTTAGCCAAGTATTGCTGAACTTGTGTTAGCTGTTGCACAGTGATTAAAACTGACTGCATGACACTTTGAAATATAGATATCACCACACATCTGACATATTATATTTATTCAGGTAATGCTATCCTTGTGAGACCAGTGGTGGACCAAGGGGTGACAACTGCTAATGTTTACTTCCCTGGAGAGCAAACGGTAATTTCCCCTGTTTAAAAGTCATATTTGCTGCAGCAAGTTTGGGGCATTCAGTGTTTTTATACTAAGTTTATTTTAACATGTTACTGTCACAGGGGACGGCCATTTGTTTGAAACTAACAATAAATAAACAAATGAAGACCAAGAATTATTTTATGAAACCAGTATTGCTTTTTAATTTTTTCTGCTTTTGAATAGTTGTGTTCCTACAACTTCAACTCTAATCAAGAACCAATTTGTTCACAGATATGGTATGATATTGACACCTACAAGCCTTATCATGGAGGCCATGAAATTAGTGTTGATGCTCCATTATCTAAGGTAAATGCATTAAATTACCGCAATATTCTAATTAAAATTTAACAGAATTCAGCAAAACAAAGGTGTATACCTAGCTTTCATTAAAAACAAATAGTTTTGACGTGCATATTTATTCAAGTAAAGGATACCTGTGTTTACATGTACTTTATTTTCATTTTGTGCAGCTACCAGCATTCCAGCGAGGTGGCACCATCGTTCCTAGAAAATTTAGGGGCAGGAGAGCCGCATCTCTAATGTACAATGATCCATTCACGCTGATAGTTTGCCTGGATAGAAATGTAAGTAGAACTTTTAATGGACAACTCTTTGATCGACGACACCAGTTTATTAGTAACGGCCTAGCATTGAATTCTGGGTGTTGTGGGAACACTCAAGGAGTGCAAAAATGCATAAATATTAATGGCACCTTGTGAACATATTTACAATAAAATGCTTTTGATTTTTTTGTTTTATTTTAACTTTCAATTCGTTATTTTTTTTCAAAACTGGAAACCCAGTATTATTGTTATTTAAAAAATTCTTTTGAAATATCATCCAAATCTCATTTTGTGCTGTTGTTTTTATCAAATCTTTAAACTTGATTGTTGTTTTTTGATCTTTCCAAATTTACAAAACAAGTGCCAAGTCCACTTTTTGAATAAGACTTCAACAGATGATTCACACTACAATGAATTAGTTAAATTTTAAGTTTTGGGCCAGCACCAACAATGACTCCTGTGTAAGGATTAAACATGTGTCTTTTTGTGTAAGGATGAAACATGTCTTTTTGTGTAAGGATTAAACATGTGTCTTTTTGTGTAAGGATTAAACATGTGTCTTTTTGTGTAAGGATTAAACATGTGTCTTTTTCCATCTGGATCCAGGGAAAAGCTGAAGGCAATATTTATCTAGATGACTACCATTCCTATGCTTACACCAAGGGAGCCTACGCCCTCACACAGTTGTCTTTCCACAATTTTAAACTTGAGAGCAAGTAAGTCGTGCTTTAGCTCAGTAGTAACTGTTAAACTAAATAGTTACTGGAACATTCAGCCTTGATAATTATTTTTGAATGTGATTTATTTTTTTAACCATTGGACATTATTTTCCCAGTCAACTCTAAAATAAATCAATTTAAAAAAAAAAAAAATGTTTAATAAAAAAGAATAAATAGAAATATTAATATAATAATACACAAATTAATATTAGAATAAATATATCTTATTGGGTCGATTTATTCATTTAAATTTATTTAATCATAACAAGGGATAATAAAGTTAAGAATTGTTTTGAATTGTTGTTTTTTTCCAATTTGATCACCTATCATTAGATTTCTTTCATTTCATATAACATGTTATCTATATGAGGTTTTGAATAAGAGCATTTTTGCACAATGTTGTAATAACCTTATTGAAATTAGTTTAACCTGGGTCTTTAAAAGATTTTAATTCCCAGAAATAGAGCTGTAACACTTGAACACTTAGCTGCAGTGCTGTAACTCATGAACACTTAGCTACAGTGCTGTAACACATAAACACTTAGCTACAGTGCTGTAACACATGAACACTTAGCTACAGTGCTTTAACACTTGAACACATGAACACTTAGCTACAGTGCTGTAACACTTGAACACTTAGCTACAGAGCTGTAACACTTGAACACATTGCTGCAGTGCTGTAACACTTGAACACTTAGCTACAGTGCTGTAACACATGAACACTTAGCTGCAGTGCTGTAACACTTGAACACTTAGCTGCAGAGCTGTAACACTTGAACACTTAGCTACAGAGCTGTAACACTTGAACACTTAGCTACAGAGCTGTAACACTTGAACACTTAGCTACAGTGCTGTAACACTTGAACACCTTGCTATGGGGCTGATTGGTCCAAGCTGTGCAAAGTGCTGTAGTTTCCATATGTCAGTTTTTAAACCTTTGCACCATGACTATCATTTCTTTCCTGTACAGTCTTCTGCACAAGGGAAAAGACTTTACTACAAAAGAGTGGCTTGAGAGGGTCATAGTTGTTGGTGTCAACACCAACCCTAAAAATGTTCACCTTATTCTAGCAGGTCAGTGGAGTGTTGCGTTCTTCTCTTTTTATTTCTCTATAAGTTATTTATGGTAAAGGAAAATTCCCATTTTAGACATTGACACTCCCAGCCACTAAAAAAAATTTCATAATTATTTACCAATAAATAGGTGGTTTTCTTTTCAATAAGAAATTGTTGAATAAACTTTGAAAATCAATTTCAAATATGAGTGTTACAATATTTACACTCTAGGCTAGTTAACCTTATATTGGGATAACAAAACAGCCAATTTTATATTGGTATAACACAACATTGTCCTGGGATGCATGTTAATTACATTTGTAGTAATTTTAATGTAAAATGAATTGTATTTATGGTTTTGGAGTTATTGCTTGATTGTAACATACAATAATTTTTAAAATATTTTGGTTTAATCCCAGTTGAATTTGAAATCAAATTTATTTTCATTATGAGCATTGTTGTGTATGATTAGGCGTTATAAATGATGTGAAAATATATTTTTTGACAATAATTTAAAATGTTCACATAATTTATTCTCTACTTTCCTCTGCGCAGATCACAGCAAGGTTGAGCTGGAGCACAGTTACGATGCCACCAGCAAAGTGCTGACAATACGTAGACCTGGAGTGAACATGGCAGACAAGTGGATCATCAACCTCCACTAAGATTACTCCCCTTTAGCTCCAATAGACTAACCAAGGCCTATAAATTTTTTTACCAAAAACAATTTTTTTTTATTAATGTTAAGTAAACATGATTCCTTTTTTGTTTGATTTGATACATGTATGTGTTAGATTTATCACTGATTGCATTGTTATCACATGTTATAGATGCTTTTATTAGGTTCGGATACCTGTAGTGATTATTATTATGATTTTTATGTTTTCCCAATAGTCCGCCATTTTGTTTTACATTTTCATTGTGAGGTATTATTATCATTTCTTGTCAGTAAAAATGGGGCACATTCTGGATAAGTACATTCTGGATAAGTTGGCTTCCTGACATTGTAGACTAGAGCCTGAATCAAGCCAAGCCCTAAATGAAGTGATATTTGATGTCATTAGAAAAAGGATTTCAAGCAACTTACACAGCAAGCTCATGTTGTTATGTTAACAAGGGCAGTTGATATTAACTTCCTCCTCTTCCAAAATCTTAACAAGCAACTTCATCTTTCTTTGATCATTTCTAAGTGTTTAAACTTAAAGCTGTGGGCTCAGACTTTTATTTCTGACTTGGACTTTTGATAAATTTTTAAAAAATTGGTGTCATAACTAATTGAAAATTTATGATTGTGTCCTTCCTTTTATTTATACATTTCATTAGTAAAACAATTTTTATGACTGCTGGTATGGGTACAGCAAGTATGGAGAAAGCAAGTATGGGTACAGGAGACGTTAGTTTTTAGGCTTTGGTTCAAGAGGTATTGGTACTGAAATAATTGGTGTAGATGTCGTCGTTGGGTACAGGTATAGCAGTCAAGGGTACAAATGGCATGGGCACAGTGGGTATGGGTACAGCAGGAAGTCCGAAAATTGAAAAAAAAAAAAAAATTGGAATGAAGACTCAACAGTTAAGCAATATAAAGAAATGATCAATTAAGTTTTAGTAAACAGCAAATCTAAGAAGATGATTTCAAAAAAAGTCTGAAAATGGCTGATGTCCTAAAGTCCTATGGAGAGTGCAAGTGTTATTACAAGTAAAACTGAATTTTGTTCAGATGTTCCTCATATTTACTGACAAGTCTCAACGTCTCATTTCACATGTTTTTAAAACACAAGTTTGAGAAAGTATATTTTGTACCTCTGGGTCACTTGTTCATTTCAGCATTGGCGATCTTGTGTTCCAGTGTTTACACTCTAGACTAGTTAACCAGATCACAGCCAGTCGCACTAAACATATTGTCATTTCTACCCCCTTCTATTTAGTTTTTACTTGTGTTTTTGTTTCTTTGATTTAAGTCTTAATTTGCTCATAAAAATTATTGAACCGGACCAGGTTAAAAAGAAATGGACCTTTTTATTTTTCCTCCAATGTTACTTACTGCCATATAATGAATATTTCTTACGGAGTGTTGTTTACAATTGATCTTGGTGCCTACATCCCGCCAGATCCAGTTCATTGAACAAAAGGCCAGTCCAAATGTTAACTTCCATCCATTTAGTCGCTCAACTATTTGATACATGTGTATTCAGCTAGTGTTCTCAGGATGTTCCACCAACTCTCCATCACTTCTTAGATGCAAATGTTATGTATATTTTGTTTCAATATAGGGAAGAGTACATTCAGAATGGTGTGAGGTTCATTTTATTTGTTGTTCTTTTCAATTAAATTATAAGACCATAATCATATAACTATTTATAAAGATGGGGCGGATCATTTATTCCCTGCGGATGTCTTTAAGTAAAAAGTGTGAGTTGTTATGGGAGTCCAACTTGCTTTGTTAACATCGAGAGAGTCTGTTTTAGCTATAATCTGTTTCATATTTACTGTTGTTAGAAGATTAATGGTTATTTTGTTAAATAAATGTCATTCATGAGATGTTGGCCAAATCCAAGGATTTGTTTGCATTATTTTCTGTGTTGATTTTTTTTACGAGTAGTTGTTCGTCTGTCTGGAGTGGACCATGACCACTTTAATCATTAGATCTGTGCCAGTTCTGTCTGTGGGTGCTCAGATGTTAATGAGGAAGATTCTGGCATGAAATTTTCTTGTGCAGTAGGTGCAGGGGAATGATGGGGCATCTCCGGGAGCAGAGTCATACCTCAAACTAATGTGAAGGGAGGTAAGTCTGCAGTAATGCACCACATCTTAAAGTGGAGTGACAATTCTCTGCCTTGTCTGATGTCACATGTCTTGATAGTTATTTCATCTCTCTCATTTTGGTTTCTTCTTTATTACTAATATCTTCTTCTCAATTGTATTCTTTAACAAAAAGTTGACGGATTTGCTCTCAGCATATTTTGTGTTGTTATGAAAACACATAGACATTTACAGACCTGTTTACTTTTACGCTTCCTTATGATCTCCGACCAAAACCTTGTGTGAAGGGAGGTAAGTCTGCAGTAATGCACCACATCTTAAAGTGGAGTGACATTTCTCTGCCTTGTCTGATGTCCCATGTCTTGATAGTTATTTCATCTCCCTCATTTTGGTTTCTCATCATTTCTAATATTTCATTATTTATTTCACACTAATTATTCACCCTTTCGACAGCTTCGCTCCTCCGCAGACGGGCGTAATCTTTATGTCCCCAAGACTCGGACAAAAATATACGGTGAAAGATCTTTCTCTTACTGTGCCCCCAAACAATGGAATTCTCATCCACTACACATCCGCAATATATCAACCATCACAGCCTTCAAAACTGCACTCAAAACACATCTCCTTAAACTCTACTACCCCGACTGATTCCCCACATCTGACCAATCAATGATGCTGCTAGCCACCGTCCATGGCTTGTCATGTAAAAGTTATGGGGTGGATGGGGTAAATATGCATTAGTTTTTGTTTTGTCTTGATACATCTGTTCTTTATTACATAAATGTATTTTATTTTATTGTCACGATTATCTCTTTTTCTAATATTTTTACGTACAGCGCTATGAGCCCAGCCCTAGGCTGGGGTACCGCGCTATATAAGACAACTAATAATAATAATAAATATTCCAGGGGCGAAACTAAGGTGGTGCCATAAGTATAACCTCAAAAGGGGGGAGGCACAAACGGAATGAATTTATGTTTATATATTTTGGGGTGACGGAATAGGGTAAGAGAGGAATAAGGGCCCTCAGTGCATTAATTTGTCCAGTCCCCCCGCCCCCCCCCCCCACTCCCCGGGTTGCTGTTAAGACGGTCCTGACATAGGTCATAAATACAGCCACTCAGTTTCAGACGACAAGCTGAGATGGTAAACAGCAATATATGAAGACCAATCAGTTTTCTTTCGTCACCTTACAAGCCGCTCTCACCCCCGCCTCCCAGCTCTGTTGGTAGTAAGCCTAACGGTTTATGCAGTTCTCGCCACTGACGGATGACCACACACCGCACGCACTACCTGGACTGGGTCAGCCTGAAGCGAGGTTTGCACGACATGCTTCAAAGGATTTCTGTCTACCAAGGTAGGTCCATAAAAGTAAAAGTGGTGTGTGATTGTGATAGTGAATCGAAGCCACTGTGGTCGATGGTTACGATTCCAAATATATTTTTGGGGCCCTCCTTAAAAGTTATATGAAATATCAACAAAAAACAAAGTACAATGGAATTGTGTCTGTTTACTAATTGCATATTTAAAAAAAATAATTAGGTACGTAGCGCCGTTTTATCATAGTCATCGTAGCATGTAGTTAGCTTAAATTATAAATCGTCCATGTTAATATTAATAGTTCGTTAAGACCTTGACCTTGTTTGCTAAAAAATTCAAACAGTTTCGTCCTGCGAATAAAACAATGTATTAAAGCAAATCTTAAGACGGAAAGTGTCTTGTGTTGTAAGTGAATACCGATTAAATATGTACAGGGTACTGAAAAATAAAAAAAATAAATTCAAATTGTATTGCAATTCTATATGGATACGTTCGCGACCTTTATATCTCTTGGCATATCAAAGCAAATGTTGCCAAGTAAAGTAGAAAACTGCCATTTTCTACTTTACACACACACTCTGAAAATGACCTGGCCATAAAAGTTGGCGAGGAACTCCTGATACAAAGTTGTCGTTGTTGCCCGAGAAGAAGCGATGTTTTATTTTAAGCAATGGCCCATTTATCCCGGTTTGCTGATAAAATATTTATTTTTAACCACTCTTCTGTAAACATTTGTTTTTATATAGTTGTGTAAACATACTTTGAGGATATAATATATTGACAGAATTTAAGTCAGACATGATGCTGGCCAGAGTTTTTGAAAATTGACTGAAGGAGAAAAAACAAACTCTGTTTCACTTTCACTTTGAAAATTAATACTAGCTATCTTACACTAAATAGGCCTACACCCCACACACACACACGTTCTATATTATCGATTAATTTTATAACTTTTACACATTAACCAATCTTAAATATAGCCCCCCCACCCCTCCCCCCTAAATCCCCTCACCCCTTTGTCTCTGTCTTGAAATTTATTTTTGATGTCGAATTCTTTTTGGTCGAAACGTTCATTTTCTGTTGTCCTACGCCTACACGTTTTATTCTACCCTCTGTATATCTCTTACTGCTTCAACATGAACGCAGTCCTCTGCTTATTTTTCTTTGACGAAAAAACCCTCCTCATCGATTTCCGAAAATTCCGTGTATCCATATAAATGAAAATAGTGCACCTGTCCCAAACTTCCCCCACCCCCAAATTTTTCTCCTTAATTTTTTTTTTTAAAACTCCGCAGTTGGCCGAGACTCCCGTACAACATTATATGAGAAACAACTGCCACCCGTGTTGGCCAGCCCCCCCCCCCCCATGTTTGACTGCCCCCCTCCCCGGTCTAAGCCCGTGGTCATGCACAACAGATTGGTGGGGAGGGGGGGACCCCTGATGTTGAAAGGTTTACATCAGCGTCAACTCAACTTAAGCGTCCGATAAGATCTTATGTCGTCACTGCCTGGGCCCCCATTTAGACACATTTTATACACGTTATAAGGGATTCCTTTCTTCTTAAAAAAAATTAAGGATAAAAAGGAAAGGGAGTTGTGGAAGGAAGGGGGGGCGGGGGTATTGCATTACGTTTTTTTTTTTAAAGGCTTAGAAATTATAAAAGTTATTTAAAAATCTTACTTCAGATTTACAAGAGAAACTAAAGCTGATGAAGTAAAACATGCTGAGAAACAATGCTGATGAAGTAAAACATGCGAATGACATCACCACAGGGGCGTAGGAAGGAGGGGGTTGAAGAGGGGAAGGTATGCACCAGGTGAATTTTTTTTTCTTAACGGAGCTGCATCCTTTTGGGCGAAATGTTCTATTTGTGGAAGAGGGCGGTAACGTTCTCGGTCCACTTCGGGCGGCCACATACCCAAGCTACGCCACTGCACCACCAAGCCTGGTAAGTCAAGAAACTAATCTTAGATTTCGACTTCATCACAGGCCAAAGAATAATTTTATGTCGAACGCAGCCTTTCCGAAAAGGTGGTCCGCGGACCGGCACCGGTCCTCCAGCCCGACGTCGACCGTCCGCACAACATGACTATTTGTGGCCAAATATGAAAAATATATATCATTAATAGATATGCCATCGGTCCCTGGTGCAATTTCATAACGTTTCCAACGGTCAGCAATACTCCAAAGTTTGGGAAGCGCAGATCTAAAGCCGGCCTCCACAACTCAAAGTCAAATGCGATGATTGACATTTGACACCATAAATAAAACTGTTGCAAGCCGCAAGAAAATCAGAAAGTGGGAAATCTAATCTAGGAAATAACTAAAATAAAGAATATTTTATTTTAAAAATAATAATTTAAGGTTGTTTTTAAAAAAATACCTTTCATAATTTTATAAATCTAAACTTCGGGGAATATCTTTATTCTTAAAATAAGAGTGAATGAGGGTTGGATGTGGTGTGGGCATTATGTTTTGCAGGCCGCATGTTGTGCGGGTTTTATCTTGTTGCGGCCCGCATGTTGTGCGGACCGTATGTTGTGTGGGCCGTATGTTTGTGCGGGCCGCATGGTTTGTGCGGGCCGCATGTTGTGTGGGCTGTATGTTGTGCGGCACGTATGTTGTGTTGACCGTATGTTGTGCGGGCCGTGTGTTGTGTGGGCTGTTTGTTGTGCGGCACGTATGTTGTGTTGACCGTATGTTGTGCGGGCCGTATGTTGTGTTGACCGTATGTTGTGCGGCACGTATGTTGTGTTGACCGTATGTTGTGCGGGCCGTATGTTGTGCGGCACGTATGTTGTGTTGACCGTATGTTGTGCGGGCCGTATGTTGTGCGGGCCGTATGTTGTGCGGGCCGTATGTTGTGCGGGCCGTATGTTGTGCGGGCCGTATGTTGTGCGGGCCGTATGTTGTGCGGGCCGTATGTTGTGCGGGCCGTATGTTGTGCGGGCCGTATGTTGTGCGGGCCGTATGTTGTGCGGGCCGTATGTTGTGCAGTTTTTTAGACGTTTCTCAACCAAAATGACATAGATCATGTTGTAAACTACAAGGTTGATTAGTAGAGAAGAAAAGGGAAGAAAAAGCTCATCTCTACAAACGACGTAGGTTGACTTTTCAACCAGCAGGGCCTGACACTACTCTACAAGTGCTTCTTTCAGTCTGTGTTCACAAGTGTCTGTGTCATAGCAAACATCACGGGAGAGTTCGTCACGTGGGGGGGGGGGGGGGATGTTATACACGGCCTACGCTCGTTTTAATTTGGGCCCAGGAGTGTAAATGAGTAACCACGATGTCAAGATGAGCTGTCAAACAACATGTATTTATCAGCTGTCAGTGATGTGTGAAAGGGCTCATCTAGCAGGCCAGATGACGTAACGAGCCTGATCAGGTGATTACGCGTCAAGCATGGGCAGAGGCGTACCGATGGGTCGGCAAAAAAAAAAAAAAATACACGTGCCGCGGCCGCCACTTGAAGGCTGCAAATTTCGACAATATATATTTTTTTTTTGAGCCTTTAAGAGCTTAAACTGGATTGATGAAGTTACTATGCAACTCACTACTCTACTTGTTCGGCTGCTCTTGTGTTACACAAGTTACAATGAATTTAGATCTAACAAAAATAAGTATACACGTTTAATAGGGGCGCACTGTTAGTCCTTTCCGTGGGCGAAATTTTTGTTCATGTCGTGGGCGCTATTTATTCTCGGTACGCCTCTGGCCAGGGGCGTCCAATCTAGATGCGTGACTTTTATATCGCTACAAATGCAGTGTAGACTCTATTACCCCAATCTACTACCCCACTCTACTTCCCAACTCTACAACACCACTCACTCTACGACCCCAAGCTACTACCCCAATCTACTACGAAACCCTACCAACCCACTCTACTACCCCACTCTACTGCCTCACTCTACTACCACCACACTCTACTACCACACGCTACATCCCCACTCTTTTTCTCCACTCTACCACCCCACTCTACCGCCCCACTCTACTACCACACTCGACTGCTCAACTCTATTAACTACAAGTTTATATCCTGACAACTACGTTTTGAATTGACTGCACTGGTGTGTCTAGGGCTGTACTGGCGTGTGCCTAGGGTTGTACTGGCGTGTGTCTAGGGTTGTACTGGCGTGTGTCTAGGGTTGTACTGGTGTGTGTCTAGGGTTGTACTGGTGTGTGTCTAGGGTTGTACTGGCGTGTGTCTAGGGTTGTACTGGCGTGTGTCTAGGGTTGTACTGGTGTGTGTCTAGGGTTGTACTGGCGTGTGTCTAGGGTTGTACTGGCTTGTGTCTAGGGTTGTACTGGCGTGTGTCTAGGGTTGTACAGGCGTGTGTCTAGGGTTGTACTGGTGTGTGTCTAAGGTTGTACTGGTGTGTGTCTAGGGTTGTACTGGTGTGTGTCTAGGGTTGTACTGGCGTGTGTCTAGGGTTGTACTGACGTGTGTCTAGGGTTGTACTGGCGTGTGTCTAGGGTTGTACTGGCGTGTGTCTAGGGTTGTACTGGACTGTGTCTAGGGTTGTACTGGTGTGTGTCTAGTGTTGTACTGGTGTGTGTCTAGGGTTGTACTGGTGTGTGTCTAGGGTTGTACTGGCGTGTGTCTAGGGTTGTACTGGCTTGTGTCTAGGGTTGTACTGGCGTGTGTCTAGGGTTGTACAGGCGTGTGTCTAGGGTTGTACTGGTGTGTGTCTAAGGTTGTACTGGTGTGTGTCTAGGGTTGTACTGGTGTGTGTCTAGGGTTGTACTGGCGTGTGTCTAGGGTTGTACTGACGTGTGTCTAGGGTTGTACTGGCGTGTGTCTAGGGTTGTACTGGCGTGTGTCTAGGGTTGTACTGGACTGTGTCTAGGGTTGTACTGGTGTGTGTCTAGTGTTGTACTGGTGTGTGTCTAGGGTTGTACTGGCGTGTGTCTAGGGTTGTACTGGCGTGTGTCTAGGGTTGTACTGGTGTGTGTCTAGGGTTGTACTGGCGTGTGTCTAGGGTTGTACTGACGTGTGTCTAGGGTTGTACTGGCGTGTGTCTAGGGTTGTACTGGTGTGTGTCTAGGGTTGTACTGGCGTGTGTCTAGGGTTGTACTGGTGTGTGTCTAGGGTTGTACTGGCGTGTGTCTAGGGTTGTACTGACGTGTGTCTAGGGTTGTACTGGCGTGTGTCTAGGGTTGTACTGGTGTGTGTCTAGGGTTGTACTGGCGTGTGTCTAGGGTTGTACTGGCGTGTGTCTAGGGTTGTACTGGCGTGTGTCTAGGGTTGTACTGGTGTGTGTCTAGGGTTGTACTGGTGTGTGTCTAGGGTTGTACTGGCGTGTGTCTAGGGTTGTACTGGCGTGTGTCTAGGGTTGTACTGGCGTGTGTCTAGGGTTGTACTGGCTTGTGTCTAGGGTTGTACTGGCGTGTGTCTAGGGTTGTACAGGCGTGTGTCTAGGGTTGTACTGGCGTGTGTCTAGGGTTGTACTGGACTGTGTCTAGGGTTGTACTGGTGTGTGTCTAGGGTTGTACTGGCGTGTGTCTAGGGTTGTACTGGCGTGTGTCTAGGGTTGTACTGACGTGTGTCTAGGGTTGTACTGGCGTGTGTCTAGGGTTGTACTGGCGTGTGTCTAGGGTTGTACTGGACTGTGTCTAGGGTTGTACTGGTGTGTGTCTAGTGTTGTACTGGTGTGTGTCTAGGGTTGTACTGGTGTGTGTCTAGGGTTGTACTGGCGTGTGTCTAGGGTTGTACTGGCTTGTGTCTAGGGTTGTACTGGCGTGTGTCTAGGGTTGTACAGGCGTGTGTCTAGGGTTGTACTGGTGTGTGTCTAAGGTTGTACTGGTGTGTGTCTAGGGTTGTACTGGTGTGTGTCTAGGGTTGTACTGGCGTGTGTCTAGGGTTGTACTGACGTGTGTCTAGGGTTGTACTGGCGTGTGTCTAGGGTTGTACTGGCGTGTGTCTAGGGTTGTACTGGACTGTGTCTAGGGTTGTACTGGTGTGTGTCTAGTGTTGTACTGGTGTGTGTCTAGGGTTGTACTGGCGTGTGTCTAGGGTTGTACTGGCGTGTGTCTAGGGTTGTACTGGTGTGTGTCTAGGGTTGTACTGGCGTGTGTCTAGGGTTGTACTGACGTGTGTCTAGGGTTGTACTGGCGTGTGTCTAGGGTTGTACTGGTGTGTGTCTAGGGTTGTACTGGCGTGTGTCTAGGGTTGTACTGGTGTGTGTCTAGGGTTGTACTGGCGTGTGTCTAGGGTTGTACTGACGTGTGTCTAGGGTTGTACTGGCGTGTGTCTAGGGTTGTACTGGTGTGTGTCTAGGGTTGTACTGGCGTGTGTCTAGGGTTGTACTGGCGTGTGTCTAGGGTTGTACTGGCGTGTGTCTAGGGTTGTACTGGTGTGTGTCTAGGGTTGTACTGGTGTGTGTCTAGGGTTGTACTGGCGTGTGTCTAGGGTTGTACTGGCGTGTGTCTAGGGTTGTACTGGCGTGTGTATAGGGTTGTACTGGCTTGTGTCTAGGGTTGTACTGGCGTGTGTCTAGGGTTGTACAGGCGTGTGTCTAGGGTTGTACTGGCGTGTGTCTAGGGTTGTACTGGACTGTGTCTAGGGTTGTACTGGTGTGTGTCTAGGGTTGTACTGGCGTGTGTCTAGGGTTGTACTGGCGTGTGTCTAGGGTTGTACTGACGTGTGTCTAGGGTTGTACTGACGTGTGTCTAGGGTTGTATTTGCGTGTGTCTAGGGTTGTACTGGACTGTGTCTAGGGTTGTACTGGCGTGTGTCTAGGGTTGTACTGGACTGTGTCTAGGGTTGTACTGGTGTGTGACTAGGGTTGTACTGGTGTGTGACTAGGGTTGTACTGACGTGTGTCTAGGGTTGTACTGGACTGTGTCTAGGGTTGTACTGGCGTGTGTCTAGTGTTGTACAGGCGTGTGTCTAGGGTTGTACTGGTGTGTGTCTAGGGTTGTACTGGTGTGTGTCTAGGGTTGTACTGGTGTGTGTCTAGGGTTGTACTGGCGTGTGTCTAGGGTTGTACTGGCGTGTGTCTAGGGTTGTACTGACGTGTGTCTAGGGTTGTAGTGGCGTGTGTCTAGGGTTGTACAGGCGTGTGTCTAGGGTTGTACTGGTGTGTGTCTAGGGTTGTACTGGACTGTGTCTAGGGTTGTACTGGTGTGTGTCTAGGGTTGTACTGGTGTGTGTCTATGGTTGTACTGGCGTGTGTCTAGGGTTGTACTGGCGTGTGTCTAGGGTTGTACTGACGTGTGTCTAGGGTTGTACTGGCGTGTGTCTAGTGTTGTACTGACGTGTGTCTAGGGTTGTACTGGTGTGTGACTAGTGTTGTACTGGACTGTGTCTAGGGTTGTACTGGTGTGTGTCTAGGGTTGTACTGGCGTGTGTCTAGGGTTGTACTGGCGTGTGTCTAGGGTTGTACTGACGTGTGTCTAGGGTTGTACTGGCGTGTGTCTAGGGTTGTACTGGCGTGTGTCTAGGGTTGTACTGGACTGTGTCTAGGGTTGTACTGGTGTGTGTCTAGTGTTGTACTGGTGTGTGTCTAGGGTTGTACTGGTGTGTGTCTAGGGTTGTACTGGCGTGTGTCTAGGGTTGTACTGGCTTGTGTCTAGGGTTGTACTGGCGTGTGTCTAGGGTTGTACAGGCGTGTGTCTAGGGTTGTACTTGTACTAGCGTGTTTCTAGGGTTGCACTTGTACAGGCGTTTGTCTAGGGTTGTACAGGCGTGTGTCTAGGGTTGTACAGGCGTGTGTCTAGGGTTGTACAGGCGTGTGTCTAGGGTTGAACTTGTACAAGCGTGTGTCTAGAGTTGTACAGGCGTGTGTCTAGGGTTGTACAGGCGTGTGTCTAGGGTTGTACTGGCGTGTGTCTAGGGTTGTACAGGCGTGTGTCTAGGGTTGTACTTGTACTAGCGTGTGTCTAGGGTTGTACTTGTACAGGCGTGTGTCTAGGGTTGTACTGGCGTGTGTCTAGGGTTGTACTGGCGTGTGTCTAGGGTTGTACAGGCGTGTGTCTAGGGTTGAACTTGTACTGGCGTGTGTCTAGGGTTGTACAGGCGTGTGTCTAGGGTTGAACTTGTACTGGCGTGTGGCTAGGGTTGTACAGGCGTGTGTCTAGGGTTGTACAGGCGTGTGTCTAGGGTTGTACAGGCGTGTGTCTAGCGTTGTACAGGCGTGTGTCTAAGGTTGTACAGGCGTGTGTCTAGGGTTGTACAGGCGTGTGTCTAGGGTTGTACAGGCGTGTGTCTAGGGTTGTACTTGTACTAGCGTGTGTCTATCGTCGTACTTGTACTGGCGCGTGTCCAGGGTTGTAATTGCATGTGTCTGAGGTTGTACTTGAAAAACATGTCTAGGGTTGTACTTTTACTGGCGTGTGTCTAGGTTTGTACTTGGTGTGTCTAGGGTTGTACTTGAACAACGTGTCTAGGGCCACATGCTGTTCACAGGCTGCAACTGTATATTTGACAAGACACCCATTCAAAGATGGCTAGAAGAATTTTAAGAGAGTAAGTCGTCACCTGCACCCGCGCTACTCAACACACTCGTCACACTTCAGGCAGACCGAAGTTTTCAAATGGAGGCCAAGGAAGACATTGTACCGAAGTGTTCTTGAGTTTTATGTTACTCAAGGACTATCTTGTACCGTTGTGTTATTAAGTATTAAGTTTTATGTTACTCAAGGACTATCTTGTACCGATGTGTTGTTAAGTTGTATGTTACTCAATGAACACGTGTACCGACGCGTTGTTGAGCTGTGTGTTACTTGAAAAGTGTACATTTCTTGTATGTGGACTCACCTGCTCTCGTGTGTTCAGGTAAATAATCATTGAATATCGCTTTCTTGTGTGAAAAGACTCTTGGACTGAGATTTCGAATATACATTTTATTTCATTATAAACATCCGGCAATTATCAAGCAATAACACACGCACGCACGCACGCACACAAACATACGCACGCACGCACGCACAAACACAGACACACACACACAATGCTAAAAATAGAACGTTACTGGTATTTTCTGGTCAAAACTTCCTTGCCGTAAAGATTTAGAGGAAAAAAAATATTTTAAAATTCCAAGCTATCGGATTCTGACAGATCATACGGTTCCTTGAATGCAACTTAAACAGCATTTGTTGTAAACCAACCACCCGTAGGGCTGCATACATTTCAGGCCTTATTCTCACTGTTATGGCCCCTATCTCAAACAGCATTTGATGTAAACCAACCACCCGTAGAGCTGCATACATTGTAGGCCTTATTCTCACCTTTATGGCCCCTAGCTAAAACAGGGACGAAGTTTACGGCACACCTGTTGTGAAAAAGGAGTAGAGGGACAGATAAGGTGGGTTTACATTGGTCGTAGGCTGTGGTTTGTGAGTAGAATATTAATTAATGAACGTCTCAGTGTGAATTTATTATTAACAATGTTCCAAGAATATATGGTTCTAGAACCACTCTGATCAATGACGTCCAACAACAATCCACTATGTTGCATTGATGATAAATGATTCATTGTGATTTAAGTTGCGATGTTTGGACCAGTTGTGTCCAAATGGTGCTTCGGTGGACCGGCGCCGGTCTGCGGGCCTTTAATTGCCGGTCTGCGGGCCTTTGATTGGCGGTCTGCGGGCCTTTGATTGGCGGTCTGCGGGCCTTTGATTGACGGTCTGCGGGCCTTTGATTGGCGGTCTGCGGGCCTTAAAATGCCGGTCCACATTGCATTAATACTTATGGTTAAAAAAAAACAAAGGAAAGATGATTAATAAATATGTTCAGTGGTCCCTGATGCAATATCTCAACTTGTTCAGTGGTCCCTGGTGCTATTTCTCGACCTGTTCAGTGGTCCCTGGTGCTATTTCTCGACCTGTTCAGTGGTCCCTGGTGCTATTTCTCAACCTGTTCAGCGGTCCCTGTTGCTATTTCTCGACCTGTTCAGTGGTCCCTGGTGCTATTTCTCAACTTGTTCAGTGGTCCCTGTTGCTATTTCTCAACTTGTTCAGTGGTCCCTGGTGCTATTTCTCAACTTGTTCAGTGGTCCCTGGTGCAATTTCTCAACCTGTTCAGTGGTCCCTGGTGCTATTTCTCTACCTGTTCTGTGGTCCCTGGTGCTATTTCTCAACTTGTTCACCGCTCCTCCTAACTTGAAAATTTGTGAAACGCTAGTGGCATCAGAAAGAAGAGGGGGTGTTAAAGAGACGCAGAGGCGGAGTAATGTAGCTAAGTAAAGGTAGGACGGGACACAAGATTTACTTTTTCCTATTAAGGTTGGCGGGGGGGGGGGGGGCAGTTCACCCCGGATGTCTACTCCCCCCCCCTTCCCCAATATGTATCGAGGTTGGCATCTTCAGCTGATTGTAGAGTTTTGTCGTGGAAAGGGGGGAGGGCGCAAATTTTGGCTCGCCCCGGATGGCTCTAACCCCTAGCTACGCCTCTGGTTTCCCTGACAAATAGATCCAGTACACATTTACTAGTAATTATATGACCATGGGACCGCGGCTGATAATTACATTTTTAAAATCGATTTTATTTTAGAGAGCTTCAAACTTAATTACAATCCTGTCTCAGGAATCATTTAGAGATATACATATGATTCGCACGATTTTTTTTAAGGAAAGAACCATCACCAGAGAAGAAAAAAATCAGGTAGTGCAGCGGTTCTCAACCTGTGGGTCGCGACCCATTTGGGGGTCGCCTAAGACCATCTGAAAAAACATATACTCTACAGTTATGAAGTAGAAACAAAAGTAATTTTGTGGCTGGGGGTCGCCACAACATGAAGAACTGTATTAAGGGGTCGCGGCATTAGGAAGGTTGAGAACCACTGAGGTAGTGGAAAGTGTTCAAAATAATTTATTATGAACGATTTATTTTTAATATATATAAAATTTATAATATATATATAATTTCAAATGTTTGTAAAAGAGAGTAGCTTGCCCGTGGTTGCCGCCTACCTTTACCACTTTGGTTTGGTTCCAAAATCATGTTTGTTGTTTGTGACCTCGATTCCAGTAAGTAAAGTAGGGTTAATTAAAACAGACCCGATAATATAGTTTTAATAATACAAATGTATACTTTTTACCCTGAATCATTTCTTTCCTCTCAATTGCACGACGACGTCATCGGTTCCATGTTTACCTAGCCACAACCACGACCGCCACAAATGAAATGAAAGCGGAAATGATATGCGCGAACCCATTAGGCTCTTTACTCCCCTTTGTGATCTTGCCCCCCATAAAACGCCAACTTTACGGTACATCGCTAAATACACTTCCCCGCGACGACTATACCCTGTACAAGAAGACAGCTACAAAAAGAGCAACCATAGCATGAATTTGTACCACAGTTGACTCCCATATAAATAAGTTGTGGGGGAAATCAGGTCTGGCCGGAAGTCTTTTTATTTCATTTGAGGGAAGGAGCAGTGGCGTAGTGAGGGGGGCAAGGGGGACATCATGCCCCGGGCGCTACTCACAAAGGGGCGCCAAATGGTATATTTTACTATAATATTGTATGGTTTTCGAATAGGGTTGGGCGCTAAAAAGGTATTGGGGGGGGGGCACTAAAAAGGTATTGTGCCCCGGGCGTGAGTTAAGCTCGCTACGCCACTGAAAAGGGGGGGGGGGGACAGGCACGGGACTTTTCTTTTCATTGAATATTTTGTTTCGCATGTTTGGAAATATTCGTGGACACTTTCAATCAATGTCAATGGGAATTCCTGGAATTTCATCAGCGGCATTCGATAGTTCTAGGTTGGTTTTTAGCATCGAAGTGGCTGTTCGGACCCGGGTACCAGAAGTGAAAGGTTGGGATTTTTAAAAAAAATATAAAAAAATATTATTGTTGGGTTTGTAAGACAAAATTCGGTATCAAATGAAAGATAATTGAATGGACTATACGTTTGTAAACTTGTTTCTTCAGTTTAACTGAAATAAACTACCACAAATGACATCCGAAAGGGACCCGGGTCCGAATAGCGTCAGCCTTCTAGGATTTCATTTGTGTAAACAATAGCGGCTAGCATTGTGTCATGCTTTCAGCTGAAAACTAAGGGGTCATGTGGGGCAATATCCACGTTGTTGAGAGTGGGAAAAACTGTACTTCAGTGGGAAAGACGGGCTGTGGAGTAGACAGTGTTTGTGACAACCGGGACGGTGGCTTGACTTTCGTGACAACCGGGACGGTGGCTTGACTTTCGTGACAACCGGGACGGTGGCTTGACTTTCCCGCCCCTCATTCACGAAAACCACCAAAATATGTATTTTTTCTTCTTTGTTTTTGGTGAAAGTATGTGAGGTTTTAAACTGGTGAACTGTCACTTTGAAACTTGTTAACTGTCAATTTGAAACTTGTTAACTGTCACTTTGAAACTTGTTAACTGCAACTTTGAAACTGGTGCACTGTCACGTTTAAACTGTTGCACTGTCACGTTTAAACTGGTGCACTGTCACGTTTAAACTGGTGCACTGTCACGTTTAAACTGGTGCACTGTCACGTTTAAACTGGTGCACTGTCATGTATCCTTATTTCATTTCTATCCAGAGCCGTCACGTGGGCCCGGCAAACACCGCGGCTGGAAAATTGGGGGGGGGGGGGGGGGACATCAAATATTTAAGGGGCCCAAAGTCGTGATGTGGAATTATTTATTTTTTTTAATTATCGACCTTAAAGCAGGGGTGACAATACAAAAATTGCCAAGGTGGGTCTCAAAAAGTCAATGGACGGTTATGTTCTGATTTAGCCCTAACTACAAACCCAGAAAAATAACTCTTCTTTTTTCCTTGTGTGTCGGGTTATTCTGTGTGTCGGACAATTCTGTGTGTCGGGCACCTATGCGGAGAGCTGTCTGCAAGGTCAAGTTTTAGATCCGCATTCCCGTCTCTATTGATGTGCGCCAGGTCACTTTGCTTTGGGTCTTGTTCGGTTTCGCTTCCGTTGCGTTCTGGCCACCTGGATGGGTGCTGTGCTAGGTAAGCGAGCTTGGTGGCATCCTAGTTATGGCCATCTGGGTGCTGTACTAGGTAAGTGAGCTTGGTGGCATCCTAGTTATGGCCATCTGGGTGCTGTACTAGGTAAGCGAGCTTGGTGGCATCCTAGTTATGGCCATCTGGGTGCTGTACTAGGTAAGTGAGCTTGGTGGCATCCTAGTTATGGCCATCTGGGTGCTGTGCTAGGTAAGCGAGCTTGGTGGCATCCTAGGTATGGCCATCTGGGTGCTGTACTAGGTAAGTGAGCTTGGTGGCATCCTAGTTATGGCCATCTGGGTGCTGTGCTAGGTGAGTGAGCTTGGTGGCATCATAGGTATGGCCATCTGGGTGATGTACTAGGTAAGTGAGCTTGGTGGCATCCTAGTTATGGCCATCTGGGTGCTGTGCTAGGTAAGCGAGCTTGGTGGCATCCTAGTTATGGCCATCTGGGTGCTGTGCTAGGTAAGTGAGCTTGGTGGCATCCTAGTTAAGGCGATCTGGGTGCTGTACTAGGTAAGTGAGCTTGGTGGCATCCTAGTTATGGCCATCTGGGTGCTGTACTAGGTAAGTGAGCTTGGTGGCATCCTAGTTATGGCCATCTGGGTGCTGTACTAGGTAAGCGAGCTTGGTGGCATCCTAGTTATGGCCATCTGGGTGCTGTACTAGGTAAGCGAGCTTGGTGGCATCCTAGTTATGGCCATCTGGGTGCTGTACTAGGTAAGCGAGCTTGGTGGCATCCTAGTTATGGCCATCTGACTGCTGTACTAGGTAAGTGAGCTTGGTGGCATCCTAGCTATGGCCATCTGGGTGCTGTACTAGGTAAGTGAGCTTGGTGGCATCCTATTTATGGCCATCTGGGTGCTGTGCTAGGTAAGGGAGCTTGGTGGCATCCTAGTTATGGCCATCTGGGTGCTGTACTAGGTAAGTGAGCTTGGTGGCATCCTAGTTATGGCCATCTGGGTGCTGTACTAGGTAAGTGAGCTTGGTGGCATCCTAGATATGGCCATCTGGGTGCTGTGCTAGGTAAGGGAGCTTGGTGGCATCCTAGTTATGGCCATCTGGGTGCTGTGCTAGGTAAGTGAGCTTGGTGGCATCCTAGTTATGGCCATCTGACTGGGTGCTGTACTAGGTAAGTGAGCTTGGTGGCATCCTAGTTATGGCCATCTGGGTGATGTACTAGGTAAGCGAGCTTGGTGGCATCCTAGTTATGGCCATCTGGGTGCTGTACTAGGTAAGTGAGCTTAGTGGCATCCTAGTTATGGCCATCTGGGTGCTGTGCTAGGTAAGGGAGCTTGGTGGCATCCTAGTTATGGCCATCTGGGTGCTGTGCTAGGTGAGTGAGCTTGGTGGCATCCTAGTTATGGCCATCTGACTGGGTGCTGTACTAGGTAAGTGAGCTTGGTGGCATCCTTGTTATGGCCATCTGGGTGATGTACTAGGTAAGCGAGCTTGGTGGCATCCTAGTTATGGCCATCTGGGTGCAGTACTAGGTAAGTGAGCTTGGTGGCATCCTAGTTATGGCCATCTGGGTTCTGTACTAGGTAAGTGAGCTTGGTGGCATCCTAGTTATGGCCATCTGGGTGCTGTACTAGGTAAGTGAGCTTGGTGGCATCCTAGTTATGGCCATCTGGGTTCTGTACTATGTAAGTGAGCTTGGTGGCATCCTAGTTATGGCCATCTGGGTGCTGTGCTAGGTGAGTGAGCTTGGTGGCATCCTAGTTATGGCCATCTGGGTGCTGTACTAGGTAAGTGAGCTTGGTGGCATCCTAGTTATGGCCATCTGGGTGCTGTACTAGGTAAGTGAGCTTGGTGGCATCCTAGTTATGGCCATCTGGGTGCTGTACTAGGTAAGCTAGCTTGGTGGCATCCTAGTTATGGCCATCTGGGTGCTGTACTAGGTAAGCAAGCTTGGTGGCATCCTAGTTATGGCCATCTGGGTGCTGTACTAGGTAAGCGAGCTTGGTGGCATCCTAGTTATGGCCATCTGACTGCTGTACTAGGTAAGTGAGCTTGGTGGCATCCTAGCTATGGCCATCTGGGTGATGTACTAGTTAAGTGAGCTTGGTGGCATCCTAGTTATGGCCATCTGGGTGATGTACTAGGTAAGTGAGCTTGGTGGCATCCTAGTTATGGCCATCTGGGTGCTGTACTAGGTAAGTGAGCTTGGTGGCATCCTAATTATGGCCATCTGGGTGCTGTACTAGGTAAGTGAGCTTGGTGGCATCCTAGTTATGGCCATCTGGGTGCTGTACTAGGTAAGTGAGCTTAGTGGCATCCTAGTTATGGCCATCTGGGTGCTGTGCTATGTAAGGGAGCTTGGTGGCATCCTAGTTATGGCCATCTGGGTGCTGTACTAGGTAAGCGAGCTTGGTGGCATCCTAGTTATGGCCATCTGGGTGCAGTACTAGGTAAGTGAGCTTGGTGGCATCCTAGTTATGGCCATCTGGGTGCTGTACTAGGTAAGTGAGCTTGGTGGCATCCTAGTTATGGCCATCTGGGTGCTGTACTAGGTAAGCGAGCTTGGTGGCATCCTAGTTATGGCCATCTGGGTGATGTACTAGGTAAGTGAGCTTGGTGGCATCCTAGTTATGGCCATCTGGGTGCTGTACTAGGTAAGTGAGCTTGGTGGCATCCTAGTTATGGCCATCTGGGTGCTGTACTAGGTAAGCGAGCTTGGTGGCATCCTAGTTATGGCCATCTGACTGCTGTACTAGGTAAGTGAGCTTGGTGGCATCCTAGTTATGGCCATCTGGGTGCTGTGCTAGGTGAGTGAGCTTGGTGGCATCCTAGTTATGGCCATCTGGGTGCTGTACTAGGTAAGTGAGCTTGGTGGCATCCTAGTTATGGCCATCTGGGTGCTGTGCTAGGTGAGTGAGCTTGGTGGCATCCTAGTTATGGCCATCTGGGTGATGTACTAGGTAAGCGAGCTTGGTGGCATCCTAGTTATGGCCATCTGGGTGCTGTACTAGGTAAGTGAGCTTGGTGGCATCCTAGTTATGGCCATCTGACTGGGTGCTGTACTAAAGGGAAGCTAGCTTGGTGGGATCCTACAGACGTGACAGAGCCATCAGCAGTGTCGGAACTTCACAATGTCTCCCATCGTCGTCCCAGCTTTTCACTTGTGATTGCCATTGGAGCAAAGATTTTCGATTTCTATAAATCAGCTTTACTGCTGGACTGAATCATGTCATTAAATAAAAAAAAATAAATATTTGTTTAAGTTTATGGGTATTTGTTTCATAAAAAATATAAACAACACACACACAAATCTATAAAAATTTCAAATGTTTTAAATATGAAAAGAAATGCAAAACAGCAGAAAGCAAAATGTGTTTATTATTGAATCTGGTTCGTCTTATGGGTATTCTATTTTTATATCCATAATTAGATTTGGGCAGTTCTAAATATCGCCTATACCATTTTATTTTCTTCTAAAAAGGAAAGAAAAAAAACAAATCTCACTTTGCTGAAGAATTGTTTTCGTAATTTCTCCTACAAATGGAAGCATAAAATAAAGAATCGTGACTTGGAATACGAGCGAACTATGACGTCACACCAATGTTGGCCCGGCAGCGGGAAAAAAACAACAAAACAACTCTTTTTTGTTTGTTTGGGTCATATATAACAATTTTTATGATTTTATTTTTAAACCAACAATTTACCCCTGGTCTTTACGACCCACCTTCCCGGCCACGGAGTTGTAACTAGTTGGACGACAGCCCGGCCAGGCCAAGTGATATGACTGGTAATTTAGCGCTTGTAAACAAATTGGTATGGAGTTAAATTTCTAGGCCACTTTTGAGATTGAAAAAAAAAAAAAAACCAAATAAATTTTTAAAGTTAAAAAAAAAAAGAAACAGTGCGTTTACCACGGCCTGAAGTGCCCAAAGTCGACTCCCTCTCCCCTCCCTCTCTCCTCCTCCCCCTCTACCCATCCCCTCTCTCCCAACCCTATCTCATGCTGAAGTGCTTACATCACAACACTAAACGTTGGCCAAGTGGTATACCTTTTTTTTTCGCCACCTAGTAGAGCCTAAGTCGTTATCTTATATAATTTAAGAGCAGAAAAGAATGTGCTTCTCAGATTTGGAGTACAAGTGTATTCCTTCAATTCCTTGGGGGGTCTCAAACGATAAACCACTGGCATCTCTCTCTCTCTCTCACCCTCACCCTCTCTCTTTCTAATGTCTGTCCGTCTGTCTCTCTCTCTTTCTCTCTCTCTTTCTCCCTCTCTCTCTCTCGCTCTCTCTCTCTGTCTCTCTCTCTCTCTCCTCTTTCTCTCTCTCAGAATTCTCGATCACCATAAGAAAACAAACAACACAAAAAGATGCTTGTCATCACTGTCGTAGGAAGAGGGAGTTGTGAGTGGGCTGACCGCCCGACCCCCAACCCAAATGGTGGCACTTATTTTAGACTGTGTGTGGGGTGGATTTTCGGTCAACTTCATACAATGTGTATCGGTTCATTCAGATCCAGGGGCGTTTTGGGCAGAGGCCATTCGGGGAGAAAAAAAAAGTTAAATTGTAATCTGTATGTATTTTGTGGTGGTCGTGATTGAGGGGCGGGAAAGTCAAGCAACCGCCCCGGGTGTCACAAACTCTGACTACTCCACTGCCTGAGCTTCCCGACTGAAGTGTACTGGTTGCCCAGCTCTCAACCTGTCTCGCTTGTTGACCTCACACCTTGAATCAGAGTCAGACGCCATGCCTCCCATGTTTGAGATCCTCCACGGCTCTTCTCCTCTCTTCCCCCCTCCTCCCCCCCCCCCCGGTGACCAGTATGTCAATATCGTCAGTAAAGTCGTGTGTGACTCCGAAAGGTTTCGGCCCGCTATAAACTTTGCATTCAAGTGTATTGCGCACGGACCTGCATGTCTGCAAAGCTTTTTAAACTGTGGTGGGTAGGGGGGGGGGTGTAAGTAGACCCCGGTCCCGACATTCTTTGCACATGCGTGTCGTTCAGTCATTCAAGACGGGAGAGAGACCTTCTTTTAAATAACGACCTACTTGATTTATTTTATTTTTAAACGTTAAAAAAAGAAAAAAAGTAGGACATGATATTTCCTCTGATTAGCTGTAATGGGCCGTGCCGTGCTGCCGTGTGTGTGTCGCCCTGCAGTTTGAAATCAATTGTTATCTCGTCTCGGATTAAGGCACACACAAAAAATACACACACATAGCGTTTTGGACTGTGAGGATGTGACGATAACAACAACACAACAACAATAATAACCAAAGATGGGTTGGATTTATATCCCGGGATGGCGTATGAAGTGGATTACGTGGATGCCGCAGTCGATTCTCTGAAAGGTGAAGTGGATTTTTATGGGTGTGATGTTTATAGATTTATGAATATTTGTAGGATTGGATTAGAGACTGTTTTTATTGCTTTGTAAATTGTGTGTTCTTTTTTTGTGTGTGAGGTTTTTTCTTATGCAGGAAGAAGGAAGTGTCTTTATTTTGTTTCATTTGAAGTCCATCTCAGTCGTAAATTGAATTTGAAGACAGGTAAAGATGGTTTTATTGAACTGCATCCCATCACAGGTATAAATAGTTTAGAGTTAATGTCTCGTAGAGGCAACGGGCGTTCTTTTCTGATGTGATTTGTTCTACGAAATGCGCACTCGATCCCATTTGTGTTCTTTGCATTAGCAGGTGTGTAGAGAAAAAAGGTAACTTATCATGTATACAGTTGTTGTATGGTATGTAAGTTCTGCTCTATGGTATGAAAGCCCTACTCTAGATGGTATGTAAGCACTACTCTATGGTATATAAGCTCTACTCCAGATGATATGTAAGCACTCCTCTATGGTATGAAAGTCCTACTCTAGATGGTATGTAAGCACTACTCTATGGTATATAAGCTCTGCCCCAGATGGTATGTCAGCACTCCTCTATGGTATGGAAGCCCTACTCTAGATGATATGTAAGCACTACTCTATGGTATATAAGCTATACTCTATAAGGTATGTAAGCTCTACTCTACGGCATGTGATGTAAGCTCTACTCCAGATGGTATGTAAGCACTCCTCTATGGTATGTAAGCTCTAATCTAGATGATATGTAATGTAAGCTCTACTCTACGGCGTGTGATGACAACGCTAAGAATCCCATGATAAGGTCTTTGCTCTCCTTTTTGGATGGTATGTAAGCACTACTCTATGGTATGTAAGCTCTACTCCAGATGGTATGTAAGCACTCCTCTATGGTATGTAAGCTCTAATCTAGATGGTATGTAAGCCCTACTCTACGGCATGTGATGTAAGCTCTAAGAATTCCATGATAAGGTCTTCGCTCTCCCTTTTTAAAAAATTTTTTTTTTTTTGGAAAGCTCACAGGTCAGATTATTATAGATGTGCTTTTAAATAAATACTTATTTCGACACACGCGTATAGCATTGACTTGTACATGTACGCTTGTACACGTATGTGTGTGTTTGTATGTATACAACTGTGCATGTAAGTTTGTCTACGCGTGTGTGTGTGTGTGTGTATTTGAATCAGAGCGCATGTGCACGTATCTGTCCATGTGTGTGTGTATGTATTGAGTGTGTTTGTGTGATGGCGTGTATGTGTATGGTGTGGTATGTGATATCATATTTAAAAAAACAAACATATTCTGTGACAGTTTTAAACAGCCCTATGTCCCTTTATTTCAAGCACCTTTCTTTCATACAATTATTCTAATTCTGGACGAACAAACTACATCCGCGGTTCTCTGTGGGTCGCGACCCATTTGGTCTAGCTTTGGGGTCGCACCACCCTTTCCCAGGGGTCGCCTAATACCATCTGAAAACCCGACATATGCTCTATAGTTATGAAGCATAAGCGAAAATGATTCTGTGGCTGGGGGTCGCCACAACATGATGAACTGTATGAAAGGGTCGCGGCCATAGGAAGGTTGGGAACCACTGATCTACATTAAACCGTTTGTTGTTGTACATTTTTGTTTGAAGAGTATCCTAACTTAAAATAAATAAATGTAACAAGCCCCGTTTAAAATAATAATATAACAATAAAATAGAATAACAATATAATAATATAAAAGTATAGTAAAATTAAAATGTTATAATATAACAACATAATAATATACAAATATTATAATAAATCAATATAATAATACAACATCATAATAACAATAAACTAATATAAAAATATAGTAATATAACAATATTTCTCTATCGCAGTAAGATTCCCAAACACTGATAAGACCATTAGCCACTGGCAAAACCAAATCTACTCTTGTCTCACAGATGCTATTACACTAAGGTAGGTATTTCTAGGGGACCATTTCTAGACCATCAGAGCGTGACGGACTGGTCTAAGCAAACACCGACGTAACACTACATGTATAAGATACGTTATATCTCCTCCCCCCACACCCACCCGCCCCCTCTCCCTCCGGTGTTGGCGATGTACAGTACTAAAGAGTTGCCAAACAGGTTGGGGGGATTCGAGGGGAAGATTAAAATAAGGCAGAGGGCCTTTAACATTTCAAAGAATTCAGATAATGCGTGAACATATTTGACTGATTGGGAGAAGCCGGACTGGATAGAGGATAGACTGATGGTATCATTCCTTCGTAAGTTCACCTGATTAATGCAGTGTATCCAAAACTATTCTTTGCTACCCCCCAACCCCCCAAATAAATTGTTTGACTGAGCCTCACACCCCATTAAAAGAAACAATTCATTTTAAAATGTGAACATATTAATGGACTTCTAATATATTTACCGAATTGCCAAGAGAACTGTACATCATAGAAACTATCTTGTGACTTATGACTGCATAAAGTCAAATAGAAGAAGCTATCTTGTGACTTATGACTGCATAAAGTCAAATAGAAGAAGCTATCTTGTGACTTATGACTGCATAAAGTCTAATAGAAGAAACTATCTTGTGACTTATGACTGCATAAAGTCAAATATAAACTATCTTTGCGACTTATGACTTCATAAAGTCAAATAGAAACTATCTTGTGACTTATGACTGCATAAAGTCAAATGTTAACGAAGAAATGTTTTATAAAAAATGTATAAACAATGATCTCATAACTTTAAAGTTGATGTCTTCTCTGTTGTTATAACTAAGTATAAGTGAGTTGGACTGCGATAGTCTTCTCTGTTGTTATAACTAAGTATAAGTGAGTTGGACTGCGATAGTCTTCTCTGTTGTTATAACTAAGTATAAGTGAGTTGGACTGCGATAGTCTTCTCTGTTGTTATAACTAAGTACAAGTGAGTTGGACTGCGATAGTCTTCTCTGTTGTTATAACTAAGTACAAGTGAGTTGGACTGCGATAGTCTTCTCTGTTGTTATAACTAAGTACAAGTGAGTTGGACTGCGATAGTCTTCTCTGTTGTTATAACTAAGTACAAGTGAGTTGGACTGCGATAGTCTTCTCTGTTGTTATAACTAAGTACAAGTGAGTTGGACTGCGATAGTCTTCTCTGTTGTTATAACTAAGTACAAGTGAGTTGGACTGCGATAGTCTTCTCTGTTGTTATAACTAAGTATAAGTGAGTTGGACTGCGATAGTCTTCTCTGTTGTTATAACTAAGTACAAGTGAGTTGGACTGCGATAGTCTTCTCTGTTGTTATAACTAAGTATAAGTGAGTTGGACTGCGATAGTCTTCTCTGTTGTTATAACTAAGTACAAGTGAGTTGGACTGCGATAGTCTTCTCTGTTGTTATAACTAAGTATAAGTGAGTTGGACTGCGATAGTCTTCTCTGTTGTTATAACTAAGTATAAGTGAGTTGGACTGCGATAGTCTTCTCTGTTGTTATAACTAAGTATAAGTGAGTTGGACTGCGATAGTCTTCTCTGTTGTTATAACTAAGTATAAGTGAGTTGGACTGCGATAATCTTCTCTGTTGTTATAACTAAGTACAAGTGAGTTGGACTGCGATAGTCTTCTCTGTTGTTATAACTAAGTATAAGTGAGTTGGACTGCGATAATCTTCTCTGTTGTTATAACTAAGTATAAGTGAGTTGGACTGCGATAGTCTTCTCTGTTGTTATAACTAAGTACAAGTGAGTTGGACTGCGATAGTCTTCTCTGTTGTTATAACTAAGTACAAGTGAGTTGGACTGCGATAGTCTTCTCTGTTGTTATAACTAAGTATAAGTGAGTTGGACTGCGATAGTCTTCTCTGTTGTTATAACTAAGTATAAGTGAGTTGGACTGCGATAGTCTTCTCTGTTGTTATAACTAAGTACAAGTGAGTTGGACTGCGATAGTCTTCTCTGTTGTTATAACTAAGTACAAGTGAGTTGGACTGCGATAGTCTTCTCTGTTGTTATAACTAAGTACAAGTGAGTTGGACTGCGATAGTCTTCTCTGTTGTTATAACTAAGTATAAGTGAGTTGGACTGCGATAGTCTTCTCTGTTGTTATAACTAAGTACAAGTGAGTTGGACTGCGATAGTCTTCTCTGTTGTTATAACTAAGTACAAGTGAGTTGGACTGCGATAGTCTTCTCTGTTGTTATAACTAAGTACAAGTGAGTTGGACTGCGATAGTCTTCTCTGTTGTTATAACTAAGTATAAGTGAGTTGGACTGCGATAGTCTTCTCTGTTGTTATAACTAAGTATAAGTGAGTTGGACTGCGATAGTCTTCTCTGTTGTTATAACTAAGTATAAGTGAGTTGGACTGCGATAGTCTTCTCTGTTGTTATAACTAAGTACAAGTGAGTTGGACTGCGATAGTCTTCTCTGTTGTTATAACTAAGTACAAGTGAGTTGGACTGCGATAGTCTTCTCTGTTGTTATAACTAAGTACAAGTGAGTTGGACTGCGATAGTCTTCTCTGTTGTTATAACTAAGTACAAGTGAGTTGGACTGCGATAGTCTTCTCTGTTGTTATAACTAAGTATAAGTGAGTTGGACTGCGATAGTCTTCTCTGTTGTTATAACTAAGTACAAGTGAGTTGGACTGCGATAGTCTTCTCTGTTGTTATAACTAAGTATAAGTGAGTTGGACTGCGATAGTCTTCTCTGTTGTTATAACTAAGTACAAGTGAGTTGGACTGCGTTAGTCTTCTCTGTTGTTATAACTAAGTATAAGTGAGTTGGACTGCGATAGTCTTCTCTGTTGTTATAACTAAGTACAAGTGAGTTGGACTGCGATAGTCTTCTCTGTTGTTATAACTAAGTATAAGTGAGTTGGACTGCGATAGTCTTCTCTGTTGTTATAACTAAGTATAAGTGAGTTGGACTGCGATAATCTTCTCTGTTGTTATAACTAAGTACAAGTGAGTTGGACTGCGATAGTCTTCTCTGTTGTTATAACTAAGTATAAGTGAGTTGGACTGCGATAATCTTCTCTGTTGTTATAACTAAGTACAAGTGAGTTGGACTGCGATAGTCTTCTCTGTTGTTATAACTAAGTATAAGTGAGTTGGACTGCGATAATCTTCTCTGTTGTTATAACTAAGTATAAGTGAGTTGGACTGCGATAGTCTTCTCTGTTGTTATAACTAAGTACAAGTGAGTTGGACTGCGATAGTCTTCTCTGTTGTTATAACTAAGTACAAGTGAGTTGGACTGCGATAGTCTTCTCTGTTGTTATAACTAAGTATAAGTGAGTTGGACTGCGATAGTCTTCTCTGTTGTTATAACTAAGTACAAGTGAGTTGGACTGCGATAGTCTTCTCTGTTGTTATAACTAAGTATAAGTGAGTTGGACTGCGATAGTCTTCTCTGTTGTTATAACTAAGTACAAGTGAGTTGGACTGCGATAGTCTTCTCTGTTGTTATAACTAAGTATAAGTGAGTTGGACTGCGATAGTCTTCTCTGTTGTTATAACTAAGTATAAGTGAGTTGGACTGCGATAGTCTTCTCTGTTGTTATAACTAAGTATAAGTGAGTTGGACTGCGATAGTCTTCTCTGTTGTTATAACTAAGTATAAGTGAGTTGGACTGCGATAGTCTTCTCTGTTGTTATAACTAAGTACAAGTGAGTTGGACTGCGATAGTCTTCTCTGTTGTTATAACTAAGTATAAGTGAGTTGGACTGCGATAGTCTTCTCTGTTGTTATAACTAAGTATAAGTGAGTTGGACTGCGATAGTCTTCTCTGTTGTTATAACTAAGTATAAGTGAGTTGGACTGCGATAGTCTTCTCTGTTGTTATAACTAAGTACAAGTGAGTTGGACTGCGATAGTCTTCTCTGTTGTTATAACTAAGTATAAGTGAGTTGGACTGCGATAGTCTTCTCTGTTGTTATAACTAAGTATAAGTGAGTTGGACTGCGATACTCTTCTCTGTTGTTATAACTAAGTACAAGTGAGTTGGACTGCGATAGTCTTCTCTGTTGTTATAACTAAGTACAAGTGAGTTGGACTGCGATAGTCTTCTCTGTTGTTATAACTAAGTACAAGTGAGTTGGACTGCGATAGTCTTCTCTGTTGTTATAACTAAGTATAAGTGAGTTGGACTGCGATAGTCTTCTCTGTTGTTATAACTAAGTATAAGTGAGTTGGACTGCGATAGTCTTCTCTGTTGTTATAACTAAGTATAAGTGAGTTGGACTGCGATAGTCTTCTCTGTTGTTATAACTAAGTACAAGTGAGTTGGACTGCGATAGTCTTCTCTGTTGTTATAACTAAGTACAAGTGAGTTGGACTGCGATAGTCTTCTCTGTTGTTATAACTAAGTACAAGTGAGTTGGACTGCGATAGTCTTCTCTGTTGTTATAACTAAGTACAAGTGAGTTGGACTGCGATAGTCTTCTCTGTTGTTATAACTAAGTATAAGTGAGTTGGACTGCGATAGTCTTCTCTGTTGTTATAACTAAGTACAAGTGAGTTGGACTGCGATAGTCTTCTCTGTTGTTATAACTAAGTATAAGTGAGTTGGACTGCGATAGTCTTCTCTGTTGTTATAACTAAGTACAAGTGAGTTGGACTGCGTTAGTCTTCTCTGTTGTTATAACTAAGTATAAGTGAGTTGGACTGCGATAGTCTTCTCTGTTGTTATAACTAAGTACAAGTGAGTTGGACTGCGATAGTCTTCTCTGTTGTTATAACTAAGTATAAGTGAGTTGGACTGCGATAGTCTTCTCTGTTGTTATAACTAAGTATAAGTGAGTTGGACTGCGATAATCTTCTCTGTTGTTATAACTAAGTACAAGTGAGTTGGACTGCGATAGTCTTCTCTGTTGTTATAACTAAGTATAAGTGAGTTGGACTGCGATAATCTTCTCTGTTGTTATAACTAAGTATAAGTGAGTTGGACTGCGATAGTCTTCTCTGTTGTTATAACTAAGTACAAGTGAGTTGGACTGCGATAGTCTTCTCTGTTGTTATAACTAAGTACAAGTGAGTTGGACTGCGATAGTCTTCTCTGTTGTTATAACTAAGTATAAGTGAGTTGGACTGCGATAGTCTTCTCTGTTGTTATAACTAAGTACAAGTGAGTTGGACTGCGATAGTCTTCTCTGTTGTTATAACTAAGTATAAGTGAGTTGGACTGCGATAGTCTTCTCTGTTGTTATAACTAAGTACAAGTGAGTTGGACTGCGATAGTCTTCTCTGTTGTTATAACTAAGTATAAGTGAGTTGGACTGCGATAGTCTTCTCTGTTGTTATAACTAAGTATAAGTGAGTTGGACTGCGATAGTCTTCTCTGTTGTTATAACTAAGTATAAGTGAGTTGGACTGCGATAGTCTTCTCTGTTGTTATAACTAAGTATAAGTGAGTTGGACTGCGATAGTCTTCTCTGTTGTTATAACTAAGTACAAGTGAGTTGGACTGCGATAGTCTTCTCTGTTGTTATAACTAAGTATAAGTGAGTTGGACTGCGATAGTCTTCTCTGTTGTTATAACTAAGTATAAGTGAGTTGGACTGCGATAGTCTTCTCTGTTGTTATAACTAAGTATAAGTGAGTTGGACTGCGATAGTCTTCTCTGTTGTTATAACTAAGTACAAGTGAGTTGGACTGCGATAGTCTTCTCTGTTGTTATAACTAAGTATAAGTGAGTTGGACTGCGATAGTCTTCTCTGTTGTTATAACTAAGTATAAGTGAGTTGGACTGCGATACTCTTCTCTGTTGTTATAACTAAGTATAAGTGAGTTGGACTGCGATAGTCTTCTCTGTTGTTATAACTAAGTATAAGTGAGTTGGACTGCGATAGTCTTCTCTGTTGTTATAACTAAGTACAAGTGAGTTGGACTGCGATAGTCTTCTCTGTTGTTATAACTAAGTATAAGTGAGTTGGACTGCGATAGTCTTCTCTGTTGTTATAACTAAGTATAAGTGAGTTGGACTGCGATAGTCTTCTCTGTTGTTATAACTAAGTATAAGTGAGTTGGACTGCGATAGTCTTCTCTGTTGTTATAACTAAGTATAAGTGAGTTGGACTGCGATAGTCTTCTCTGTTGTTATAACTAAGTATAAGTGAGTTGGACTGCGATAGTCTTCTCTGTTGTTATAACTAAGTACAAGTGAGTTGGACTGCGATAGTCTTCTCTGTTGTTATAACTAAGTATAAGTGAGTTGGACTGTGATAATCTTCTCTGTTGTTATAAATAAGTACAAGTGAGTTGGACTGCGATAAACCTTCTAATTAAGGGTCGTTCGCAAATTACGTCACTCAAAAAATGACCCTTTTAGACCCCCCCCCCCCTTTCCATATAGTGTCACGTCACACCTAAAAAAATCAAGACATACATAACATTTTCATAACTAAACTAAGATTTGATTTCATTCTTGAACATTTTCCCGTAATGATGATGGATTAGGATGTAGTATTATTAGAAATCTGTGACGCGAAGCAAACGAAGTCACCCCCGCGCGGAATGTAAAATGGCCAGAACAGTTTTTGCTTTAAAAAAAAAAAAAAAAAAAAAAAAATTGTTTCGTGACTTAGATTCCCGTTACCAATAATACCTGAGGTGATCTCCGACTCAACTTGAATGTTTTTGAAATTAATTAAATAAAGATTTTTCAAAATTTGAAAATGTTAGATTTAAAAAAAAAAAAATGTGACGTCACTAAAGTTTTACACCCCCCCCCCCCCTTTTCCCCCCTGAGCGTGACGTAATTTGCGAACGACCCATTATATTAATGAGACGCAGACAATTTGTGTTGATAAGACAAGATAAGTTCAGCTTTAATAATGATCATACAGAATACAAACATAGCTAAATAGACGTGTATCCAACAGCAACAGAGACTTGTAGGCAACAGCTAAATATACTTGTATGCAGCAGCTAAATAGACTTGTATGCAGCAGCTAAATAGACTTGTATGCAACAACAACATAGACTAGTATGCAGCAACAACATAGACTTGCATGCAGCAGCAACATTGACATTGTACACAAATTACAACAATTCAAAATGAACATTTTTTTAAAGACTCCTATCAATCATGTTAAGTGTTTAGTTGTGAGGCGTAAGACATACTTTTTAATGGCAATCTTTGGTATGTCTGTCTGAAATGTCTGTGCTTATAGCTACTTTGATCAGAGATTGCAAGTGCTAATCAGTCAATGATCAGTCAATGGTCAGTCAATGGTCAGTCAATGGTCAGTCAATGGTCAGTCAATGGTCAGTCAATGGTCAGTCAATGGTCAGTCAATGGTCAGTCAATGGTCAGTCAATGGTCAGTCAATGGTCAGTCAATGGTCAGTCAATGGTCAGTCAATGAGCAGTCAATGGTCAGTCAATGGTCAGTCAATGGTCAGTCAATGGTCAGTCAATGGTCAGTCAATGGTCAGTCAATGGTCAGTCAATGGTCAGTCAATGGTCAGTCAATGGTCAGTCAATGGTCAGTCAATGGTCAGTCAATGGTCAGTCAATGGTCAGTCAATGGTCAGTCAATGGTCAGTCAATGGTCAGTCAATGGTCAGTCAATGGTCAGTCAGCCTTCTCTGAGAAGTCTTTGTTGTTTTCATGAAGGAAAATAGCTATTCACACACATAGATCACTTGCCACAATCATTGTGTAGCACACACATAGATAGAACAGTCACTTGCCACAATCATTGTGTAGCACAAACATAGATAGAACAGTCACTTGTCACAATCGTTGTGGTAGCACAAACATAGATAGAACAGTCACTTGCTACAATCATTGTGTAGCACACACATAGATAGAACAGTCACTTGCCACAATCGTTGTGGTAGCACACACATAGATAGAACAGTCACTTGCTACAATCATTGTGTAGCACAAACATAGATAGAACAGTCACTTGTCACAATCGTTGTGGTAGCACACACATAGATAAAACAGTCACTTGCTACAATCATTGTGGTAGCACACACATAGATAGAACAGTCACTTGCTACAATCATTATGGTAGCACACACATAGATAGAACAGTCACTTGCTACAATCGTTGTGGTAGCACACACATAGATAGAACAGTCACTTGTCACAATCGTTGTGGTAGCACACACAAAGATAAAACAGTCACTTGCTACAATCATTGTGGTAGCACACACATAGATAGAACAGTCACTTGCTACAATCATTGTGGTAGCACACACATAGATAGAACAGTCACTTGCTACAATCATTATGGTAGCACACACATAGATAGAACAGTCACTTGCTACAATCGTTGTGGTAGCACACACATAGATAGAACAGTCACTTGCTACAATCATTGTGGTAGCACACACATAGATAGAACAGTCACTTGTTACAATTATTGTGGTAGCATACATATAGATAGAACAGTCACCTGCTACAATCATTGTGGTAGCAACCATATAGATAGAACAGTCACTTGCCACAATCATTGTGGTAGCACACACATAGATCACTTGCTACAATCATTGTGGTAGCACACACATTGATAGAACATTCACTTGCTACAATCATTGTGGTAGCACACACATAGATAGAACAGTCACTTGCCACAGTCATTGTGGTCGCTCACACATATAGATAGAACAGTCACTTGCCACAATCATTGTGGTAGCACACACATTGATAGAATATTCACATGCCACAAACGTTGTGGTAGCACACATATAGATAGAACAGTCACTGCCACAATCATAGTGGTAGCACACATATAGATAGAACAGTCACTTGCTATAATCATTGTGGTAGCACACATATAGATAGAACATTCACTTGCCAAAATCATTGTGGTAGCACACATATAGATAGAACAGTCACTTGCTATAATCTTAACTTTGAAGTTTTTAAAAAAGTTCATTGTAGTTGGTGAAGAAGGCGTGTCATGAGTAACAACAACTGAGAACAGTATTGTGGGAAGGGAAAGGTTTGTTCATTAGGTGTGGGAAGAGAAGGGTTTGTTCATTAGGTGTGGGAAGTGAAGGGTTTGTTCATTAGGTGTGGGAAGTGAAGGCTTTGTTCATTAGGTGATGAAATAAAGAGTTTTTGTTTTCTGTGTTTTTTATTTTAGAGTGGGGTTGGAGGGGGGTCACCTGAGGAAATTGTTATAACCTTTCTATGACCTCCATAAAGATATACAGAAGATAGCAAACAGGTTGTTTCAATAAGCTCCTGTCACTGTGCTGTTCATGTCATTTTGGTGCCCATGTTACAGTGCCGCCCATGTCACCATGCTGACCATGCCACTATGCTGTCCATTTCACTATGCTGCCACTATGCTGTCCATTTCACTATGCTGCCACTATGCTGTCCATGTCACTATTCTGTCTATGTCACTATGCTGCCACTATGCTGTCCATGTCACTATGCTGCCCATGCCACTATAATGCCCATATCACTATGCTGCTCATACCACTATAATTCTCATGTCACTATGATGCCCATGTCACTATGCTGCCCATGTCACTATGCTGCCCATGTCACTTCCACTCCGTAGGGAACGTGTTGCGTTTCCACCCTCCACCACCCAGGGAGTCTTTCGGTCGGGACGGAAAGCTGGGACGAAACGGTTGCCTAGGAGCGGCTTTCTCACGGCCGCGTAGCTGAAATCATCGGCATGGGTTTTACCCTCACCCAGGCCTCATACCCATCAAGGGCAACAAGTAATCATGTTAAGACGTTGCTACCCCCGTTGCGTTGGGTCATGCGGTCGGCCGGGTTTTTTTGCTTCGGATGAACAGTGCTTTCCTACTAGTCTGACGCGCCACGAAGAGGGGGCAAACCCCATGTGGGCACCCCCGAGTTTCCTCGGAGACGCGCTCCTCAAGAGGAGCAACCAGATTGTAAAGAAATAAGTGTAGCATTCGCTTGTTAGCTCCGTAAACAAAAATGTATCTGGGCACGGTTGGTAACTAGGTCTCCAGTAATTGTTTCCTAAAAGAAAAGTGTACACCAAAAGAATCCTACTAAATGAAGCAGAAGAACAAATACACAGAGTCAGAATACACAGAGTCAGAATACACAGAGTCAGAATAGACAGAGTCAGAATACACAGACCCAGAATATACAGACCCAGAATACACAGAGTCAGAATACACAGAGTCAGAATACACAGACCCAGAATATACAGACCCAGAATACACAGAGCCAGAATACACAGAGCCAGAATACACAGACCCAGAATACACAGACCCAGAATACACAGAGCCAGAATACACAGAGCCAGAATATACAGAGCCAGAATACACAGAGTAAGAATACACATAATCAGAATACATAGATCCAGAATACACAGATCCAGAATACACAGAGCCAGAATACACAGAGTCAGCCAGAACACACAGAGCTAGAATACACAGAGCCAGAATACACAGAGCGGGTTCCATTTGCTCATCTCCCCCACTCCATTTTGTTTTTCTTTCAATTCATGTTATTTATCTAGAAACTTACAAATTAAAAAAAGTCAGAACCCAAAAATGACGCCCCTGAGTGTTTGGGAAAGGGACAGGAGCGTCATTTCAGGGGTTTAAACATAAAAGGGGGTGGGGCAAAAACCAAAAACCGGTCGGCTTGTTGTGTTGTTTATTACTTGGGGCGCCACAGTACATATCCGTTTAAAAAAAACTTGAAAATTTCAACCACCCAACCCCCACCACCACTCCTCGCTTTCTCCTCGTGCCCCCAAGATGACCTCGACCACATTTTATGCGATCGTATTCACAATCTTCTTCCCTGATCGCACGTCCACCATCGGTTTATTGTCTTCATTTTTACTTGCTTCAGTATCTTCACACATTTTAACATTCATATTTAGATGAGAATGTCTGGTACCTCAGTGTTTCTCAAACGTTCAAGGCGGACCAGGGGGCATGTTTATTGTCTTCATTTTTACTTGCTTCAGTATCTTCACACATTTTAACATTCATATTTAGATGACAATGTCTGGTACCTCAGTGTTTCTCAAACGTTTAAGGCAGACCAATGGACATGTTTATTGTCTTCATTTTTACTTGCTTCAGTATCTTCACACATTTTAACATTCATACCATAGATGACAATGTCTGGTACATCAGTGTTTCTCAAACGTTTAAGGCGGACCAGGGGACATGTTTCTAGATGGCATCAGGGGCCGGGTGATAGATTTAATAGTTCTATTTTCTTTTTGTATTTCACCATGAATATTTATGTTGTGTGGACCGGCAATGTAAGGCTCGCGGACCGGTGCCTGTCCGCGGACCACCATTTGGGGAACGCTATCGATAGCCGGCATATTTTGTATCCAAATCTAAGCTCTGTGGCTGAAGTAATTAGCATTGGGTTAACTTACATCTGAAGTTATTAGCATTGGGTTAACTTACATCTGAAGTTAATAACATTGGGTTTACATACATCCGAAGTTATAAGCATTGGGCTAACTTACACCTGAAGTTATTAGCATTGGGTTAACTTACATATGAAATTAATAGCAATGGGTTAACGTACATATGAAGTTAATATCATTGGGTTAACTTACATCCGAAGTTATTAGCAATGGGTTATTAGCAATATGAAGTTAATAGCATTGGGTTAACTTACATCTGAAGTTGATAGCATCGGGTTAACGTACATATGAAGTTAATAGCATTGGGTTAACTTACATCCGAAGTTAATAGCATTGGGTTAAATTACATCCGAAGTTATTAGCATTGGGTTAACTTACATCCGAAGTTAATAGCATTGAGTTAACTTACATCTGAAGTTATTAGCATTGTGTTAACTTACATCTGAAGTTATTAGCATGGGTTAACTTACATCTGAAGTTATTAGCATTGGGTTAGCTTACATCTGAAGTTATTAGCATTGGGTTAGCTTACATGTTCTCGCCTATTGAGATTTACAGGAAGATTTCTTTCTCTCTGATCCAACTAGAGATGCTACTTATATATCTAATATCATCTAGTTGGGTGCTCATTTCCATTCTAGCTGGGAGATCATTTCCATTCTAGCTGGGATCTCATGTTCATTCTAGTTGGGAGCTCATTTCCATTCTAGTTGGGAGCTTGGGAGTTCATTTCTATTCTAGCTGGGAGCTCATTTCGGGCAAACACTTGACATCATTTGGACAAACATTTGCAGAAATAGAAAACAAATGAAGATTTTTTTTGTAGAGTTTTAGGAAACAGTGGAACAAAATTTGTAGAATTTAATCAAGAGAACCGATACATTTGTACCCCAACCCTTTCTGAGATTTTATGACGCATCAACGTCAGTGAGATCTACGTCAATGAGATCTACGTCAACGAGATCTATGTCAATGATATCTATGTCAATGAGATCTACGTCAATGAGATCTATGTCATTGAGATCTATGTCAATAAGATCTATGTCATTGAGATCTATGTCAATAAGATCTATGTCAATAAGATCTATGTCAATAAGATCTATGTCAATAAGATCTATGTCAATAAGATCTATGTCAATAAGATCTATGTCAATGAGATCTACGTCAACGAGATCTATGTCAATGAGATCTACGTCAATGAGATCTATGTCATTGAGATCTATGTCAATAAGATCTATGTCATTGAGATCTATGTCAATAAGATCTATGTCAATAAGATCTATGTCAATAAGATCTATGTCAATGAGATCTATGTCAATAAGATTTATGTCAATAAGATCTATGTCAATGAGATCTATGTCAATAAGATCTATGTCAATGAGATCTATGTCAATGAGATCTTCGTCATTGAGATCTACGTCAACGAGATCTATGTCATTGAGATCTATGTCAATGAGATCTACGTCAACGAGATCTATGTCATTGAGATCTATGTCAATGAGATCTACGTCAATGAGATCTATGTCAATGAGATCTATGTCAATGAGATCTATGTCATTGAGATCTATGTCAATAAGATCTATGTCAATGAGATCTATGTCAATGAGATCTACGTCAACGAGATCTATGTCAATGAGATCTACGTCAATGAGATCTATGTCAATGAGATCTATGTCAATGAGATCTACGTCAATGAGATCTACGTCAACGATATCTACGTCAATGAGATCTACGTCAATGAGATCTACGTCAATGAGATCTACGTCAACGAGATCTACGTCATTGAGATCTAAGTTCCATGCCGGATGCCGTGACGAAATGACGTCACTTGTTGGAGATTTGATTCGAAGTCTTCGAATTCTTCGTCAACGTATTGTACACACCAAGGCCGCTTCTAAGTCTTATCGGTCTATTGTGTTATCAAGAGCGCCATAGATTATTTGCTGGCTTACGTTCATAAGGCAGACATACTTAATGACGGCATGTTCCTGCCACGACCAGGTGACCATGACACGGGGCATCACCTTGATCAATCGTCGCACCGTCTCACACTTGATTGATGGACGTACGCCCCTGGGCCAGGTGAAGACTGACAAGATATCACTTCATCATTGCCTGGAGGCTCTGCACTTTTCTTAATGTGGTTGACCGTGGATTCAGAGCTTTACGTTACACACGTAACGTAAGATGACCTGCTTAGACGATTCGTTTACGTAGAGGCGGATCCAGACTAAATATACAAGGGAGGTTCACAAGAACTGGGATGGGGGAACAAAGGGGATGGGGGGAGTCCTAGCTAAAAAAAATTTGATGTGTTTTGAAAAATAATAATATAGCTATAAATAACTAAAACTATTTAAATCAAATCTATATTTTAAAAAAACTTTTTATCCAACAGGAAAAACGAGAAAGCAAACATACAAACCTAAACAACTACCATTTAAAAGCCATATAGAATTGACAGTTTGACTGAAAGCACTGGTCATGAGCTCTCATACTGCCGTGTAATGAGACAGTTTGACTGAAAGCACTGGCCATGAGCTCTCTTACTGCCGTGTAATGAGACAGTTTGACTGAAAGCACTGGTCATGAGCTCTCCTACTGCCGTGTAATGAGACAGTTTGACTGAAAGCACTGGTCATGAGCTCTCCTACTGTCGTGTAATGGGGCAGTTTGACAAACCACTGGTCATGAGCTCTCTTACTGCCGTGTAATGAGACAGTTTGACTGAAAGCACTGGTCATGAGCTCTCCTACTGCCGTGTAATGAGACAGTTTGACTGAAAGCACTGGCCATGAGCTCTCCTACTGCCGTGTAATGAGACAGTTTGACTGAAAGCACTGGCCATGAGCTCTCCTACTGCCGTGTAATGAGACAGTTTGACTGAAAGCACTGGTCATGAGCTCTCCTACTGCCGTGTAATGAGACAGTTTGACTGAAAGCACTGGTCATGAGCTCTCCTACTGCCGTGTAATGAGACAGTTTTTGTTGTATTTCTTGTCGTTGTTTGACAGATTTGGCAGGAATCAGACTTTCTCATTAATTTTTTTTTTAATTTAAAAAGAGCAAATAGTGGTAAAAATAACACAAACAAAAAGCACCGTTGTTGTATGGTTGTAACATAAACAACTAGCACCATTGTTGTATGGTTGTAACATAAACAACTAGCACCATTGCTGTATGGTTGTAACATAAACAACTAGCACCATTGTTGTATGGTTGTAACATAAACAACTAGCACCATTGTTGTATGGTTGTAACATAAACAACTAGCACCATTGTTGTATGGTTGTAACATAAACAACTAGCACCATTGTTGTATGGTTGTAACATAAACAACTAGCACCATTGTTGTATGGTTGTAACATAAACAACTAGCACCATTGTTGTATGGTTGTAACATAAACAACTAGCACCATTGCTGTATGGTTGTAACATAAACAACTAGCACCATTGTTGTATGGTTGTAACATTTGAAAAATTACAAATTTGAAGCTTCTTCTAAACGCCAATTTTGTTTCTTCAGATTACTTCTGTATCACCCGAGGTGTCGTGAATTAAGGCGCCATACTCCATCCACTTGCATCTACTACCTGTGATATATATATTGCCTCCAATCACTTCCCTTGCGGTATCTTACCCAGCATGCACGGCCACAATCCGCCGCTGAGATGAAGGAAGGCGAGACCGCCGACCACTATGAAGCCCACTCTGCCGGATCAGTCAGCGGCGAGACAAGAAGGGAGTATACGAAACTATGTCTGGCATCTGCCCCAGTCGCTGACGGGAGACGCGTCGTTTCTGAGCTGATACATGGCGGACATGGAGTCGACCAGGTGATTAGTGTTCGCGAGAGTTTCTCTGAGCTGATACATGGCGGACATGGAGTCGACCAGGTGGTGGAAGTTCGCGAGAGTTTCACGTATACGAAACAGAGTGTGGGAAAGATCGAGGATGAAGCGATGAATGAAAAACCGACTAGGGATTCTGGGATTGAAAACGGTGAACACAATACTATAGATCCGGACGGTTCACAATTTCCGAGTAAAGGTCGCGGTAGGAACAAAACCAGGAAGGGGGCGAGTGGCGGAGATTTGAGGGGAAGAACGGGGCGATATGATTTTGTCAAGGGCGGCGAGAGTGGCGGCGAGAGTGATGGCCTCAGTGTCGAGCTTGAGGATGGGGACAGCAATTTTAACAGCAACGACGAGTGTAGCAGTATTAGTGTTAGTGGGTCCGAGGATAGCGACGACGCCCCTGGTTCTCATCACGGCAGTGACCAACGCCCGTCACTCGACGACCACGATAGTCACTCACACCGCTACCTCCAAACTCCAGGTCACGGTCTCGACGTGGTCGATCCTTCAGCCTACGTAGCCCAGCTCCCGGGACACTGCGATGTCAACAGTGTCCACTTGACATCCTACAAAGTTAACCACCCACCCGACATCACAGATAGTGAAACCATCAGCCAAGCACATATTAGTGACGCAACTGTTCGCGCACTACTGACGTCACAAGATAGAGGCCATGACTCAAGTCTGAAGAGTGAAACCACACAAGACCTCCCCTCGAAAGTCTATTCCTATCCCTACAACAGCCAAATGCAGCTGAGCAGTTCCCTCAAAACGCTTCACCACGATTCGAATCCAAAACCTTCCCCCGATCAAAACCAAGAGGTGTCAAGCATCACGCCCAGCCTAACACCGTCCTCGCGGTTCGTGGGCGGAAACTCTCTAAACCAGAGCTGGGTGGCTAGGATCAACAAAAGTCTGTCCGACCAGACAAATCCGGAAAACATTTCCTGGGAGCCGCCGAAGCAGACGAGCAACGGACAAATAGTTCCAAGACCGATGAAGCATTTTGGTGAAAGCTTCAACAAATTCGTTCAAGCCAAACTGACGAAGACCTTTTCTGACAACAGACACAACAGACACCACATGGACGCCCCCCGCGACGATGGGAAGCGGAACTCCTTGCCCGGGGCGGCGAGTCAGTTCGCCAGGAACGAGAGTTACAAACGTGCGTGCTCTAACGTAAAAACGTTCACTTTGGTGGAAGAAGATGCCGGGGAACACGTCACAGCTGCAGACGCCCTGCCGGTTATCATCCCCGATTTACAACTGGCGGAGACACTTGGTCAAGCCACTCGCCCCCTGGTTGGTCAAGCCACTCGCCCCCTGGTTGGTCAAGCCACAAGCCCCCTGGTTGGTCAAGCCACGAGCCCCCTGGTTGGTGAAGCCACTAGCCTTCTGGTTGGTCAAGCCACGAGCCCCCTGGTTGAGTCAGATGCCATTGTAGATGCAACTCACGAACACATTCAAGAAAAGATTTTGGAACATTTGGTTTTATTTAACACGGATGAATTGCAAAGTCTTGATAAAGGGCACAATGAATCTGAATCCAAAAGTTGCTCGAATGTTGAGCCCATGGAGGAGGGTTCTGTCTCAGATGGACACACTGACATGGAACATGAACCAGGCATTGGTAAAAATAAAGTTCAGTTTTCATTTCCCGATCATCTGAGCCCCCATCAGACCGAGACATGGGAACCGCTGCCTACACTACTGGAGTCACCCATGTACGAGGACGTTGTATTTGTTGAGAACCCTTTGAATGTTACGAAAGTGCAATTCGTGGATGACCGGAGGTTAGTGGATGACCGGAGGTTCGTGGATGAACTGAGGTTAGTGGATGACCGGAGGTTAGTGGATGACCGGAGGAAGAGTTTGCCGAATTTTCAAGAGGATAGCGACAACGATGAGGAGGAGGAGGATTATTACATTCCGTCATCTCACCTGTCCAGGAAACCCGCCGTGAGACGAAAAGGATATACCTTTGTCAGCAAGGTAGGTGTTTGTCAATGAGATGTGTTATGATGTGTGTACGTGTGTCAACGAGGGAGGTTTCTTAAAATGTGTGTAATTTTTACACTGTTTGTAGGTTTTCAGAATGTTTGTGAGTGTGAAATTTTTTTTGTAGTGCAGTGTCAATCATTTTGGATCAGCGCTGTGAGCAAAGCAAGAGTGTGTACGACTTGTACGTCTGGGAAATCATCTCTAACACTCTTCCCACATCCAACTAAACAATTCTGTTAAAATCATGTTTGGGATTAAAGTCATTCATTGTTTGGTGGCCATTAATCACGATACATTTTTTAATCATTTAGGGAAATTAGTTATACAAGTTTTTTTAAATTTAGTTCTAAATTTATGTTCCTAAAACGCCCGACAAGCTTTCAAGTGTTGCTGCTTGTTAAAAATACCCTTATGGCGTGAGTCGGAAATGGAATGAATGAAACTTGGCCAGTAGCTAGTAGCCAGTAGGCAGTAGCCTACAGGCAGTAGCCAGTAGGCAGTAGCTAGTAGCCAGTAGGCAGTAGCTAGTAGCTAGTAGCCAGTAGGCAAATTCAAGGAGCTTAAACGTGTCCCTCGTGATTGCGGCGTAACCCAAATGCTGCAACTTCTTTTAATCGTAGACACTGTGGACAACGGGAGGGAACCCAATTCTCTTTATATTGGTTATGTCCCTTTGTTAACAAAAAAACACACTATGTGTATGAAACGAGATGAACTCATTACGTCATTAATTCACTTCGACTAATTCACTTTATAAGCTTTGTACAAAGCCGGCACTCAATAAATATATTTTTGCCGCAATTGGATCTCGGCGATAACTAAAAGCTTCAGAGGCGTAGCTAGAGTGTTTGGCGCCCGGGGACAAGATTGGCGCCCGGGGACAAGATTCCTCTTAAAGCGCCCTCTTTTCCTTTTTTCAACTCTCAAACCCATTATTTTCATCAATAAAATAATACCAAAGCACATTTTGGCGCCCCTAACTAGCTGGCGCCCGGGTACATCTGTACCCCCCTGGCAGCCCCCCCACCTTACGCTACGCCTCTGAAAAGCTTGCATTTAAGTTGTTTCTTTCGTTCTCCCACTGATCATACTTTTAGTGGAAGTCCTCCATGCGATGAACAACTTGATTCACTGCCCCCCCCCCCCCCCGATATTCCTTGATTAGTGTGTACATTTTGAGTGTACTAACCAGTGGGTCCGTGAGTCTCTTGAAGAGTGCGCTAAGAACGCACAATCAATTTAAAAATAATCTTATTCTCGCCCAAACATGAGTGGATCTAGAATGCGTCCTAGTTGTGGCGGTGCGGGGGTGGGGTAGGGGGCGAATACGATATACATATAATTGTATTTCATTGCAAAGATCGCCCCCCTCCACACACAAACACAGTTGTTGGCCCATATCCCCACCCCTTTTTTTTTTTTTTTGAGTTATCGTAGTAAGATTATCTGTGACGTCATATTATGGGACGAGTCAGGGCGTCATACTGGGAAGCAGGAAGTACAGGTAATAAACCAAGGAGTGCGTTCAGGCTGTGTGAATGAAAAAGTAGGACAAGTTATGTTGAAGCTGGAATCAAAAGACAGGACAACAACAAGATGTGAACGGTTTCGTTACTTGTTTTTTTAAAACTGTTATTGGGGGAACTGAGTTAGAAAAAGGAGCACATTTAAATAAAACACAAACACGTTCGATTTAATAATAATTGATGAAGCGTGTACTACAGAGCCGTAACGAAAAGGGGGGGGGGACAAGGGGGCAGATGTCCCCAGGCGCCAGCTAGTTAGGGGCGCCAAACTGTGCTCTGATATTAGTTTATTGATGAATATAATGGCTTTGAGAGTTGAAAAAAGAAAAGGAGACACTCAGTGGCGTAGCGAGCTTAACTCGCGCCCGGGGCACAATACCTTTTTAGCGCCCCCAATACCTTTTTAGCGCCCCCCCAATCGAAAACCATACAATATTATAGTAAAATATACAATTTGGCGCCCCTTTGTGAGTAGCGCCCGGGGCATGATGCCCCCCTTGCCCCCCCCCTCACTACGCCACTGGAGACACTTTAAAATGAATCTTGTCCCCGGGCGCGAATCTTGTCCGCGGGCGCCAAACACTCTAGCTACGCCTCTGGTGTACTATTTGTATGCGCCCGTTAAATTCTTGTTCAAAATAATTATCATGCATCAGTTTTATCTCAACATACACGGATGGAATCGATTACATTTTAAAATTATGATTATAATAACTATATTTTTTAAAGCATGCTTATGATGCTAGCAAACAATTCATAATTGACAAACATAATTTGAAAACAGAGTGCACATATTTGATACTTAGAAGGAACTATAGTGAAATCATACACCGTTATATTGATGAAAGAGTAGTTCAATACTGTGTTATTAAAGTCTTTAAACTTGGGAAGTTGAAAATAAATCAATCAATCAATACAAATACCGATATATGTGAACAGCGGGCAGTAAGACTTCGGATTATAATCAGGAGTGGCCAACTTTCGGAACAGATCGATATATTTTATAATCGATAATTATTCTTTTTTTAAATGCGAAGAAAATGACAAATATCATATTTGAGTTTTATTGTTATACACAGTTTGTTCTGGTTTGGGGGTGGGGGCATTTTCCTTTCACTAGTGGGCAGTGCCCCCAAGATAGATGCCTGAAAGAAACACTATTTATGAGAGAGGAAGACAGTGACACGCATGGAGAAGGGTGTTCGACAGAGAGAGGGGGGGGGGGGAGAGAGAGAGAGAGCTAGAGATAGAAATATATATATATATATTAAAGAAAGAGATGGAGAGAGGGGAGGGAGAGGAGAGAGGAATGACGGGAGATTGAGTGAGCAGAGAAGGGTAGACAGATAAACGCCAGGAAGAAGAATGAGATAGAGAGATAGAAAGAACAGCTAAGGACAAGGATAAATGGAAACAAGATGTGAATCTTACATGGCATCAGTAGGAGCAACCAAATCTTATACGGCATCAGTAGGGGCAACTAAATCTTACATGACATCAGTAGTGGCAACCGAATCTTACATGGCATCAGTAGGAGCAACCAAATCTTACATGGCATCAGTAGGAGCAACCAAATCTTACATGACATCAGTAGGAGCAACCAAATCTTACATGGCATCAGTACGAGCGACCAAATCTTACATGGCATCAGTAGGAGCAACCAAATCTTACATGGCATCAGTAGGAGCAACCAAATCTTACATGGCATCAGTAGGAACAACCAAATCGGATGTTTGTCCCATTCTCTTGTTTCCGTACACAATTGCCCACGAAACTTCCAATCAAGTACACCCATACCTCGCTTTACGGCTTAGATACGTTCCGGAAAAGTTGGCCGTAAAGCGAAATGCCGTATAATGAATCAATAATTTTGATATAAACCCGTACAAATTTAATTGGATCTGTTCCAATTTTTTTATAAAATAATATAGTCGTTAGTTCATAAATCATTTTTATTCTTTTCCTTTCCTATAAAAATAAAAGTACAAAACATTGTAATAGTAAACAGAAATGAAAAAATAAACATATAAATTAAGAAACAAAAGAAATCATATGCACATATTTCTACATACAATACAATGTTTAGAAACTTTATAATCTGATGAACATTAACAGGAAAAATCATCTGCCATCCTCACTTTCCGCTGTTGTGGATTGACCCAGTTGAAAATATTGGTGAAAAGTTGTCTGCTTCGCCATGATTTCTGTTTCTTTGAAAAGAGTTTTGTAACAGGCAATTGCTGAATTTACTCCTCTAGACACTTTAGCGCCGCGTTCTACGTCGGGATCATTTGGATGAAGGATGTTCATTCCCTGCTCAAAATATGAAAGTGCATTGGATAGGTTCTTTGCAGTTAGCTGTTGGTCGTATAATGAAACATCGTGGGCCGTAAACCGAAAAAGTGCCATAATTTAAAAAGGCCGTAATAGCGAAATGCCGTATAAAGAGCGGCCGTATAGCGAGGTATAGGTGTATTTATTTTTTTTTAATTAAAAAAAAAGGATTGTATATGTATATATGTGTACATGTGTCATTGAGCTGAGTGGTGGGTTTAGATCATGAACCGCCGGCAGATGGAGCGTCCATTGTTAATTTTAAGGCTTGGAGGACAGCATTGAAAGGAGATTGAACGATGCTGTAACGGCGCAACCGGGATGGGGCCGGGTGGCGTAGGGCGGGACTGTCACATATGTGGCGAGCGGTAAATGACAAAATTGGCCATTGCGAACACAATTTCAGTAACATAACCTCTGAACTGTGTCTCTCGGTAAATGTTGGTGGGGGGGGGGGTGTTAATTTGACCAGGATATTGTGACCTCACTTCCGTTTGTAAGTCTCACATTTTTTTTGGGGGGGGGGGGAAGGGGGGGGTTACAAAGAAAACAAAAAAACTTTCAGTCGTACGCGTCAGAAAATTAGTCTACGTGAATTTCAAACACAGGAAAAATTCGCACTATTTATTCCTTGGAGTAATAAATGTTTGAAAGGTGTGTCGCTTAATACAATATATTTTAAATTTTGAAGCAACAAATGAAATTCATAACAATTAGTTATTTAATGAAATATTGATTTATTGATTGGATTGATTGGATACTTCTATAGCGCTGGTATCCATGCTACTTTAGCATGCTCACTACGCTCTGGTGTTCTATAGCGCTGGTATCCATGCTACTTTAGCATGCTCACTACGCTCTGGTGTTCTATAGCGCTGGTATCCATGCTACTTTAGCATGCTCACTACGCTCTGGTGTTCTATAGCGCTGGTATCCATGCTACTTTAGCATGCTCACTACGCTCTGGTGTTCTATAGCGCTGGTATCCATGCTACTTTAGCATGACTCACTACGCTCTGGTTTCCATAAGTCTGTTAAAACAAAAAATGTTTTTAAATCTTTCTTAAATTATGTTTTATCCTTTTCAATACCCCTCAAAGATGGAGGCAAACTATTCCATAATTTTCAAAAGAGCGCCCTCCGACTTGTTTCTGTGTTTATCCACACTGGGAATTGTAAGTAAGGACTGTGTAGAAGACCTCAGTTTCTTTAAGGATGCGTGCTTATGAATCAGTTCTTTCAGATATAATAAAACGCTAAATCGCTTCTAAAGAAAAAAAGTCTTAAAAGATTTCTTCATTTATAAAGACTTACAATTAAAGATGGACACGTTTGTCTACGCGTAGTACATGTATTTCTAGTGTTTCGTAAGTGAAACCATTCTGTCTTGTTTTGCACTCGGGAAGGCCAAAATGGTACCTTGTCATTCAAAGTGTGGATAGTATTAGATTTTAAATTGTGATTCTACGTCAAATGTCGAATGTAACTGTTGAATGATAACCAGTGGCGTGGCTAGGGTTAGTGCCACCCGGGGCGGGGCGAGAATTTTGACGCCCCCATTCCACGAAAAAAAAAAGTATCTGATATTACCGAAAAAGCCGTCCTTCTCTATGTATTTTTAAAAAGGGCGGCCTGGGACGCATAGTACCCTCCGACCCCCATTCCTACGCCTCTGGTGATAACAGATTAACACCTATAATCCGTATATGTTTAATCCGTTTATAACCTGTGACAAAACCAAACCATTTATTACGTAACCCACCGAGTTATCACTGGTGATATTTGATCAAATTTCAAATTGATGAAAATAAATAACTGTAACTAAACACTCTACAAGATAATGCTGTAAGTCTACGCGTTTATTTGTAATGTTTAGTCGAAATTTCAAAAATATAGGACGTGACAGGTTGTCTTCTCCAGCGCATCTCAATATTCTCAGTGTGACAACCCGGCAGAAAGTTATCCCCACTGCAACAGGGACCGGTGCTCAGTTTATTGACTGCTGTGTGTGTATATATCTGTTATAACTGTGTATCACCTTCTGCGGACCGGTAGCGACGGGTAGCCCTGGACTACACAAATGTGCGTGTGTGTTCGTTATGGTGTATGTCTGATGTAAATATGAGACAAACTGTGTTGTCGCCCATCACACATAACGAATACCAGGCTTCCATGATGAACATATTGTCTCTTGTATTATTACGCTTCTGGTGGACTGCTTCCTTTTCCGTTTGCTTCCTGCCAAGCCGGCTGCTTCCTATTCAGCGTATTTGGTGTTGAGAGTATATTACAAATTATTTTAAATGTTTGAAAGTATGGTCCAATAATGAGTTCAATAGCGGGCAAAATATAATTCCCGATAACTACTCTAAATTATTATTTTTTTTTTTTAAATAACGCAATTTCGTTTGGCGCGTAATATTTTCTTTTTCGGAAAATGAAATCGTCTCAGTTTAAGTATGGTGTAATAAACATTCAGTTTAAAAGTGGTTGGGACATCAGAATATTTAATATAGTTCATGGGCGTGAACTAAAAAGTGTGCAGTGACGTATCGTGGGGGGAGGGGTGTAACAAAAACTGGGATTCTTAAACGTGCGTTACTTGAGTTCATGTTTTGTCAAGTAACTTTAGTAGATGGGAAGTTCACGCATTGCTGCCGCCAATGTTTGGTGAGCTATATCTAGTATTATTTATATGTCCATACTTGCGACGTGCATCACTTTTTTGGAGTTCATTCAGTGTGTCAACATCCATTATGTCTATTTTATATGACTTTATATTGTTCATTGTCACAATGAAGTTGTATTTGTGGCACGTTGTCACAATGAAGTTGTATTTGTGGCACGTTGTCACAATGACGTTGTATTTGTGGCACGTTGTCACAATGAACTCATAACTGTGAAATAAAACAAGTGAGATTGAAAGAACAATTATTTGGAATTATTGTCTTAAAATTGGTAGGGGGGGGGGAGCGACTGTTCTGAATGACATCCAGGAAGTCTTTGTCGCGTGTATTATCCTCCCCCCACCCGTTCCCCGCACGCCCCCCAAATCCAGATTAGAAGTGCCGATAAACACACGCGCCTTGCAATGCTTAGACTCAATGATTTATAGGCATTACAAAAGAAAAGCGACACAGGTGTGTGTGTGTGTGGGGGGGGGGGGGGGTGGGGTCAGAGGTTCCTCATTGTTGTGAAAGTAAGTGACGAAATTAAAGTAACGGAAGCGCTGGGTCCACTTGAAAGTTCTTCTAAAATTAACAACAGCGTTTTAATTTCCAAGGCCTTTGTTCATTTGGGGATGAAAATATCACAGAACGACTTCAGCGAGTGATCCAAAGCGAGTTTCTCTCTTCACTAAAGCGGGGTTGGGTCGGGGGGGGGGGGGTATATAAAGTCAAAGTCTGATAACTGCGGCATTGCTTATTCGAAGAGGCTATTGGTACCCGGGTACCAGAATTGAGAGGTTGGGATTAAAAAACGATTAAAAATATTATTGTTGGGTTTGTAAGACCAAACGAGGTATCAAAAGAAAGATAATTGAATGTAGGCCTACTATACGTTTGTAATCTTAATTCTTCATTTTTAACTAAAATAAACTACCACAAATGACATCCAAATAGCATTAGTCAAAATGGACCCGGACACGCAGCGCCGCCGTTCGTCAGTCAATTAGGTCAGATGATTGTACGAATATATAATTACAGATATTTCTATATGCGATTGTTTTAAAGGGTATGATTGTATGAGTATATAAGACATTTCTGTATGTGGTTGTTTAGAAGGGTATGATTGTATGAGTATATAAGACATTTCTGTATGTGGTTGTTTAGAAGGGTATGATTGTATGAGTATATAAGACATTTCTGTATGTGGTTGTTTAGAAGGGTATGATTGTATGAGTATATAAGACATTTCTGTATGTGGTTGTTTAGAAGGGTATGATTGTATGAGTATATAAGACATTTCTGTATGTGGTTGTTTAGAAGGGTATGATTGTATGAGTATATAAGACATTTCTGTATGTGGTTGTTTAGAAGGGTATGATTGTATGAGTATATAAGACATTTCTGTATGTGGTTGTTTAGAAGGGTATGATTGTATGAGTATATAAGACATTTCTGTATGTGGTTGTTTAGAAGGGTATGATTGTATGAGTATATAAGACATTTCTGTATGTGGTTGTTTAGAAGGGTATGATTGTATGAGTATATAAGACATTTCTGTATGTGGTTGTTTTGAAGGGTATACTTTTGTACGATTATTTAGCATAAGATATTTTTATATGTGATTGTCTTGGGGGGTATTATTGTATGAGTATGTATAAGACATATCTATAAAGGATTGATTACGATTGTTTCATCAAGTGTGTATGAGATAGTTATATACGTCCATGTGTCACGACGTATGAATGTAAAAATGCATGTCTGTGAGCCTCTAGACAGTGGACAGCTAATCTCTTTACTCCATTGTTCATGTCTCACTACGTATGAATGTAAAAGTGCATGTCCTTGAGCCTGTAGACAGTGGACAGCTAATCTCTTTACTCCATTGTTCATGTCTCACTACGTATGAATGTAAAAGTGCATGTCTGTGAGCCTGTAGACAGTGGACAGCTAATCTCTTTACTCCATTGTTCATGTCTCACTACGTATGAATGTAAAAGTGCATGTCTGTGAGCCTGTAGACAGTGGACAGCTAATCTCTTAACTCCATTGTTCATGTCTCATTACGTATTAATGTAAAAGTGCATGTCTGTGAGCCTGTAGACAGTGGACAGCTAATCTCTTTACTCCATTGTTCATGTCTCACTACGTATGAATGTAAAAGTGCATGTCTGTGAGCCTGTAGACAGTGGACAGCTAATCTCTTTACTCCATTGTTCATATCTCACAACGTATGAATGTAAAAGTGCATGTCTGTGAGCCTTTAGACAGTGGACAGCTAATCTCTTTACTCCATTGTTCATGTCTCACTACGTATGAATGTAAAAGTGCATGTCTGTGAGCCTTTAGACAGTGGACAGCTAATCTCTTTACTCCATTGTTCATTCACAGAGCCAGAGTCTCCCCCAGTACTCGCGGTCGAAGAGCCATGACCCAGGTAAGAATGACCTGTACTCTTTCCTCTTCTAGCTCCACCCTCACCCCATTTGCCTCTCTCTCTCTCTCTCTCTTCCTTCTACCATCGCTCTCTTCATAACGTTCTCATCCTAGATTCTATATTTAATAAAAGGTTGGGTGATGGTAAAAAAAAAAGGGGGGGGGGGGGGTATTTCCATAAGAAAAATAACATCCTAACATAGGAGTTAGATGGATGACATTTACATATTATATTTAACGTTGTTGTTTTCAAAGACAGACCGCGTGAATTTAATGATGTGTTTGGTTCGCTAACTCTTTCTTTTTTCCGAGGCGAGTGGGGGTGCGGAACCTGGGCAAGGGCTCTTTGACGTTGCTAAATAAGAACAGTTTTTTTTAAAAAAAAAAAAGGGGGGGGGGGGGGAGGGGTGTCTGTAAAAAAAAATAAATAAAAAAATCATAATTCCCCAGTGAGACGCCGGCCCGTCTCATTCATGTCAAAAAATTAAGTGACGTCATATGTGTATGTGGGGAATTGTTGGCGCTAACTTGCCACCACACTTTCTATGCGTAATATGTCATAAAAATTGCGCTGTCGCATCTAACCACCGTTGAAAGTGACGTCAAATTTACGGCAAAATTCCGCCTGTGGAAATAACATCGGCCTAAAAATCTTCAGACACCCCCCCCCCCCCCGCAACAACAAAAAAATGTGTTTTTCCCGATTTTGACCTTTCGTGACCTTTCATATATGGTGCTAAATACGGCGTTTAACTTAGTTCTGCTGACATGAAAACGGAAGTGCTTGTCAGCATGACGTCATCTGACGTCAGTTTTCAGTAGTGATGGCGACATAACAGGCGGGGCACATACTGATGTGCCCACATCCACTGGTCACATCCACTGGTCACATCCACTGGCCACATCCACTGGTCACATCCGCTAGTCACACTCACTGGTCACATCCACTGTCCACATCCACTGGTCACATCCCTTGGCCACATCCACAGGTCACATACGCTGTCCACGTCCGCTGGCCACATCCGCTGGCCACATCCGCTGGCCACATCCCCTGGCCACATCCGCTGTCCACATCCACTGGCCACATCCCCTGGCCACATCCACTGGCCACATCCACTGGTCACATCCACTGGTCACATCCACTGGTCACATCCACTGTCCACATCCACTGGCCACATCCCCTGGCCACATCCACTGTCCACATCCACTGGCCACATCCACTGGTCACATCCACTGGTTACATCCACTGGTCACATCCACTGTCCACATCCACTGGCCACATCCCCTGGCCACATCCACGGGTCACATCCACTGTCCACATCCACAGGTCACATCCACTGGTTACATCCACTGGTCACATCCACTGGCCACATCCACTGGTCACATCCACTGGCCACATCCACTGGTCACATCCACTGGTTACATCCACTGGTCACATCCACTGGTCACATCCACTGGTCACATCCACTGGTCACATCCACTGGTCACATCCACTGGTCACATCCACTGGTTACATCCACTGGTCACATCCACTGGCCACATCCCCTGGCCACATCCACGGGTTACATCCACTGGTCACATCCACTGGTCACATCCACTGGTTACATCCACTGGTCACATCCACTGGTCACATCCACTGGTCACATCCACTGGTCACATCCACTGGTCACATCCACTGGTCACATCCATTGGTCACATCCATTGGTCACATCCACTGGTCACATCCACTGGTCACATCCACTGGTTACATCCACTGGTCACATCCACTGTTCACATGCCGAAATTGACGCCCTGAATATAAAGAGAAAAAAGTGCCACTAGAGGCGGACCGTCCCCTTTGCACCCTCTTTCTACGCCAGTGTACCGTCCCCTCTGCACCCTCTTCCTACGCCAGTGTACCGTCCCCTCTGCACCCTCTTCCTACGCCAGTGTACCGTCCCCTCTGCACCCTCTTCCTACGCCAGTGTACCGTCCCCTCTGCACCCTCTTCCTACGCCAGTGTACCGTCCCCTCTGCACCCTCTTCCTACGCCAGTGTACCGTCCCCTCTGCACCCTCTTCCTACGCCAGTGTACCGTCCCCTCTGCACCCTCTTCCTACGCCAGTGTACCGGTACCTGAACACATTCTACCTTTGTTCTCTACAACCTTACTTGAAAGCAATCAAACTCAAGATAGCACTGTTTAATGTTTGTAAATGGCTTAAACAGCTTACACATGTATTGTTGTACAGCTTACACATGTATATTTGCACAGCTTACACGTGTATCATTGTACAGCTTACACGTGTATTGTTGCACAACTTACACATGTATTGTTGTACAGCTTTCAGCGCTTAGACATTAAGACGCTTTGTCGCATTTTGTCCTAGCGGTGAGACAACTTTATCTCACTGATCCAATAGGACCACTGCTTTCCAGGGGCGTGCCTGTAATTAGTTCTAATACACAGTGCGCGTTCTTCTGTTGACAAGTTCGACATGAAATCTTGAAATTTCTTATGACGTCATTGAAAGTTATTCAGCAACCCCCCACCCCCCACCCCCACCACATATTTTTCCCAGAATTCTCTAACGGATACTTTTTTTAAGCTTTCGCTAATTTGATTTAACCCAACCTCCACAGACATGCGTTTGACCTACCTAGTTTTTTTCTCTTTTCTTTTCAATTTAAAAATGTAGTTACTGCTAAAGACCGCCCCCCCCCCTCTTTCGTCCCCCATTGTACAGACAAGTCCGCATATCTACGGCGTGATACGTGCGGACAACGTCATCCAGTCTGAAGCTAAACATACACCTGTGATAAATGGCATGCCGGGGACGACGTGGTTTTTGGTTTCGAGTTATTAGAAAAATGTTTAGGGTTTGTCGTTCTTATAACGTTTCCTGAAGTGAAAAATCACAGAGCGTGTCACGCCAGTCCCTAAATAGCAACTCCAGTGAACCCGACGTTCAGCGACACAAACTTAAGCCATAGAAAGATTATGAAACTTAGATTTGGTGAGCCAGTAAGTCTTTTAAGGTCTATAAGGTCTTATTGGGGGTCTATATGGTCTTAATAGGTTCTATAAGTTCTAATTAGGTTCTATAAGGTCTTAATAGGTTCTATAAGTTATAATTAGGTTCTGTAAGGTCTTAATAGGTTATATAAGGTCTTAATAGGTTATATAAGTTCTTATTAGGTTCTATAAGGTCTTAATAGGTTCTATAAGGTCTTAATAGGTTCTATAAGGTCTTAATAGGTTCTATAAGGTCTAATTAGGTTCTAAAAGGTCTTAATAGGTGCTATAAGGTCTAATTAGGTTCTATAAGGTCTTAATAGGTTCTATAAGGTCTTAATAGGTTCTATAAGGTCTAATTATGTTTTATAAGGTCTTAATAGGTTCTATAAGGCCTTAATAGGTTCTATAAGGTCTAATAAGGTTCTATAAGGTCTACAAGAATTCTAGAGCGTGTCACGCCTGTCCCAAAGACAACCCCAGTGGAGCTGCAGTTCCGCCCCACAAGCTCAATTCTGTTGACGTAAAAGAATAAATCTGCCGTTAACTGTGAACGCGCGACACCAACTCAAGCGTGACGATGCAGTTCTTAAAAACACCGATAAAACCAGACGTCAGATTTCCTCATAGTTTACACATTTATACGTTTATTTCATTCATACAAATGGGGATTTGAGCTAAGGCAGAGGCGTATTATAGCTAAGGGGGTAAAGTGACATATGTCCTCCGGTGCTTCTCGGGTGAGGGCGCCGAAATGAGCTTTGAAGGTATTTTATTGATGAAAATAATGCGTAAAATTGACCCTCCCCCCCCCCCCCCACGGACGCCATGCCTCTGAGCTAAGAGCATTACACATAAGTTGAAGTGAAGTTCATGTCAATTGTTTTTTAAAAATCTGATAAGACTGTTATCCCGACCAAAAGATTTCACTATTCGATACAAACCTTGACAGGTCGGTATTAATAATACTTAAACAACATCTAGACACTACAACACATGTAGACACTAAACCACATCTAGACACTACACCACATCTAGACACTACACCACATCTAGACACTACATCAAATCTAGAAACTAAATCACATCTAGACACTACATCACATCTAGACACTACACCACATCTAGACACTACACCACATCAAGACACTACATCACATGTAGACACTACAACACATGTAGACACAACACCACATCTAGACACTACACCATATGTAGACACTACAACACATCTAGACACCACACCACATCTAGCAATACACCACATCTAAACACTACACCACATCTAGACACTATACCACATCTAGACACTACACCACATCTAGACACTACACCACATCTAGAAACTAAATCACATCTAGACACTACATCACATCTAGACACTACATCACATCTAGACACTACACCACATCTAGACACTACACCACATCAAGACACTACATCACATGTAGACACTACAGCACATGTAGACACTACACCACATCTAGACACTACATCACATCTAGACACTACATCACATCTAGACACTACATCACATGCAGACATAACATCACATCTAGACACTACATCACATCTAGACACTACATCACATGCAGACATAACATCACATCTAGACTCTACATCACATCTAGACACTACATCACGTCTAGACACTACATCACATGCAGACATAACATCACATCTAGACACTACATCACATGCATACATAACATCACATCTAGACACCCCATCACATCAATACACTACATCACATGCAGACATAACATCAAATCTAGACACTACATCACATCTAGACACTACATCACATGCAGACATAACATCACATCTAGACACTACATCACATCTAGACACTACATCACATCTAGACACTACACCACATCTAGACACTACACCACATCTAGACACTACATCACGCCTATACACTACATCACATGCAGACATAACATCACATCTAGACACTACATCACATCTAGACACTACATCACATGCATACATAACATCACATCTAGACACCCCATCACATCTAGACACTACATCACATGCAGACATAACATCAAATCTAGACACTACATCACATCTAGACACTACATCACATGCAGACATAACATCACATCTAGACACTACATCACATCTAGACACTACATCACATCTAGACACTACATCACATCTAGACACTACACCACATCTAGACACTACACCACATCTAGACACTACATCACGCCTAGACACTACATCACATCTAGACACTACATCACATGTAGACACTACATCACATGTAGACACTACATCACATGCAGACATAACATCACATCTAGACAACACATCTAGACACCACATCTATACACCCCACCACATCTATTCACCACATCACATCTATGCCCCACACAACACCACATCTATACACCACACCTAGACACCACACCACATCTAGACACCACACTCACACCTGATCTAGACATACCTAGACACCACACCTTGTTTCACATTACCCTATACTTTCACACCACCAAACAAAGTCGCCAGTAAAAATTCCCCCTTCGTCTCCTTGTATTCCCTGTCTATGACTCATAACGGCGGTGTAGCTGTCAAGGCCTCTTCACCCACCTGAAGAATAAAACCAGAGAGACAGAAACCATGGCCCCCTAATGTTTCTCTTGATAAGAACATCGGATTTATGAATGTTAGCACTCCTCTATGAGCGCGCCTACCTGTGTCCAACCTGCCCACCCCCCACTACACACACACACACACACAAGGCGACGTATGTTCACCTGGACTTGGTTTGTGCTCAGCTCGTTACGGCGACAGGTTCATCATTTCTTATTGACTTATTGTGATTTCCACCGGATTAATAGGACACTACTGCTGAACATTATTAGGACACTATTGCTGGACATTATTAGGACACTATTGCTGGACGGTAAGTAGTTCTGTCCATGGTGGTCAATAGATTCTAGTGGTGAAATCGGGGAAGTTAATAAGTGAATATATAATAGGAAATACGGAGATAATTTCTTAAAAGGCTCTGTATTTGTCTATAAGGCTAAGGTCTTATTAGGCTCTATAAGGACTTATTAGGCTCTATAAGGTCTTATTAGGCTCTATAAGGTCTTATTAGGCTCTATAAGGTCTTATTAGGCTCTATAAGGTCTTATTAGGCTCTATAAGGACTTATTAGGCTCTATAAGGTCTTATTAGACTCTATAAGGTCTTATTAGACTCTATAAGGTCTTATTAGGCTCTATAAGGTCTTATTAGGCTCTGTAAGGTCTTATTAGGCTATATAAGGTCTTATTAGGCTCTATAAGGTCTTATTAGGCTCTGTAAGGTCTTATTAGGCTCTATAAGATCTTATTATACTCTATAAGGTCTTATTAGGCTCTATAAGGTCTTATTAGGCTCTGTAAGGTCTTATTAGGCTCTATAAGGTCTTATTAGGCTCTATAAGGTCTTATTAGGCTCTGTAAGGTCTTATTAGGCTCTGTAAGGTCTTATTAGGCTCTGTAAGGTCTTATTAGGCTCTATAAGGTCATTAGGCTCTATAAGGTCTTATTAGGCTCTATAAGGTCTTATTAGGCTCTGTAAGGTCTTATTAGGCTCTATAAGGTCTTATTAGGCTCTATAAGGTCTTATTAGGCTCTATAAGGTATTATTAGGCTCTATAAGGTCTTATTAGGCTCTGTAAGGTCTTATTAGGCTCTGTAAGGTCTTATTAGGCTCTGTAAGGTCTTATTAGGGTCTGTAAGGTCTTATTAGGCTCTGTAAGGTCTTATTAGGCTCTATAAGGTCTTATTAGGCTCTATAAGGTCTTATTAGGCTCTATAAGGTCTTATTAGACTCTATAAGGTCTTATTAGGCTCTATAAGGTCTTATTAGACTATAAGGTCTTATTAGGATCTATATGGTCTTATTAGGCTCTATAAGGTCTTATTAGACTCTATAAGGTCTTATTAGACTCTATAAGGTCTTATTAGACTCTATAAGGTCTTATTAGACTCTATAAGGTCTTATTAGACTCTATAAGGTCTTATTAGACTCTATAAGGTCTTATTAGACTCTATAAGGTCTTATTAGACTCTATAAGGTCTTATTAGGCTCTATAAGGTCTTATTAGGCTCTATAAGGTCTTATTAGACTCTATAAGGTCTTATTAGACTATAAGGTCTTATTAGGCTCTATAAGGTCTTATTAGGCTCTATAAGGTCTTATTAGGCTCTATAAGGTCTTATTAGGCTCTATAAGGTCTTATTAGACTCTATAAGGTCTTATTAGACTCTATAAGGTCTTATTAGACTATAAGGTCTTATTAGAATCTATAAGGTCTTATTAGGCTCTATAAGGTCTTATTAGACTATAAGGTCTTATTAGGCTCTATACGGTCTTATTAGGCTCTATAAGGTCTTATTAGACTCTATAAGGTCTTATTAGACTCTATAAGGTCTTATTAGGCTCTATAAGGTCTTATTAGACTCTATAAGGTCTTATTAGACTCTATAAGGTCTTATTAGACTCTATAAGGTCTTATTAGACTCTATAAGGTCTTATTAGGCTCTATAAGGTCTTATTAGACTCTATAAGGTCTTATTAGACTCTATAAGGTCTTATTAGACTCTATAAGGTCTTATTAGGCTCTATAAGGTCTTATTAGGCTCTATAAGGTCTTATTAGGCTCTATAAGGTCTTATTAGACTCTATAAGGTCTTATTAGGCTCTATAAGGTCTTATTAGACTCTATAAGGTCTTATTAGGCTCTATAAGGTCTTATTAGGCTCTATAAGGTCTTATTAGGCTCTATAAGGTCTTATTAGACTCTATAAGGTCTTATTAGGCTCTATAAGGTCTTAATAGGTTCTGTATATTCTTAATAATAACATATCTATAAGGTGTAATTAGGTTCTATAAGGTCTTAGTAGATTATGTGTGGTCTTTATAACTTATCTATAAGGTCTTATTGGGTTCTTTAAGGTCGTAGTAGATTATGTATGGTCTTAATAACTTGTCTATTAGGTTCTATAAGGTCTAAATAGGTTATAAATGTTCTTAAAACGTCTCTATAAGGTCTTATTAGGTTCTATAAGGTCTTATTAGGTTCTATAAGGTCTTAGTAGGGTCTGTAGGTTCTTAATAGCTTAGATTCTTTCTATAAGGTCTTAATAGGTTCTGTATGGTCTTAAGAACTTCTCTATAAGATTAAAGAGAGGCCCATGTCAGACCACAGGTTTTGATTTGACTGCCTCCCAGACTACTGCCTCCCAGACTACTGCCTCCCAGACTACTGCCTCCCAGGTACTCACAGTTTGTGTGCGGGGAGGACACCATTCAATGTATAGAAGTTACAGTAATTAAAGGATATATGAAGCATATGGGAAGTGTGGGGGGGGGGCGCTATGGGAGCCCACATTACGTCTGTTGTTTAAACTCTGTGGTCAGTGGCGGCACCAGTATGTCCAGTTTAGTACTGGGGCGAAAGTTTCCATCGTGGCTTAGTAAAACGTTGACCTTGACCCCAACGCGTTGGACCCCTGTCTCGGGGTCACCGTTAATATTTCTTACGTGATAGTAAACATCACACACCTCAGTGGTACGTTTGTGTCGCTTGTGTACTCTGTAGGTTTCCGCTATTTCCACGCCCACGCACCTAAAAGTCACACAGTGTGTAGCGTGTCAAGACCACCTAAAAGCCACGTCACAGTGTGTAGTGTGTAAAGACCAACTAAAAGCCACGTCACAGTGTGTAGTGTGTCAAGACCACCTAAAAGCCACGTCACAGTGTGTAGTGTGTAAAGACCAACTAAAAGCCACGTCACAGTGTGTAGTGTGTCAAGACCACCTAAAAGCCACGTCACAGTGTGTAGTGTGTAAAGACCAACTAAAAGCCACGTCACAGTGTGTAGTGTGTCAAGACCACCTAAAAGCCACGTCACAGTGTATAGTGTGTAAAGACCAACTAAAAGCCACGTCACAGTGTGTTGCGTGTCAAGACCACCTAAAAGCCACGTCACAGTGTGTAGCGTGTCAAGACCACCTAAAAGCCACGTCACAGTGTGTAGTGTGTCAAGACCACCTAAAAGTCACACAGTGTGTAGTATTTCAAGACCAACTAAAAGCCACGTCACAGTGTGTAGTGTGTCAAGACCACCTAAATGTCACACAGTGTGTAGTGTGTCAAGACCACCTAAATGTCACACAGTGTGTAATGTGTCAAGACCACCTAAATGTCACACAGTGTGTAGTGTGTCAAGACCACCTAAATGTCACACAGTGTGTAGTGTGTCAAGACCACCTAAAAGTCACACAGTGTGTGTCAAGACCACCTAAAAGTCACATGGTGTGTTTCAAGACCACCTAGAAGCACACAGTCTGCAGTGTGTCAAGACCACCTAAAAGTCACACGGTGTGTGTCAAGACCACCTAGAAGTCATATGGTGTGTGTCAAGACCACCTAAAAGCACATAGTGTGTAGTGTGTCAAGACCACCTAAAAGTCACACAGTTTGAAGTGTGTCAAGACCACCTAAAAGTCACACAGTGTGTAGTGTGTCAAGACCACCTAAATGACACACAGTGTGTAGTGTGTCAAGACCACCTAAACGTCACACAGTGTGTAGTGTGTCAAGACTTTACTAAAGCGAGTCTTATGCGCCAAGCACGATTTAATTCTCAAGCTTTTTAAACTTGATTTCCAAGAAATGCTGCAGGATTAAACCAGGGACCTGAATACAGACATCCACATAATAACTCCAGGTAAACTGTTTAGTTTGCTAGACTAGTGAGCTGCCCCCCCCCCCTTTAAACCCTTAATACAAACATCATCAACCAACCCTGCCAACCTGTGGGTTTGTTCAGGACTTTTATTTGGTATTATCGGAGCACGACAAACAAACTTGACCTGTGTCTAACGCCGAATGTCTAATGGAGGTATCTGTATGCAGCCAGCATCTAAACCAGGTCATGGGATGACAACATTCCGTTATGTTTACAAATCAATCACATTCCCCACGGATTAAGCCAACTCCCATATGTGTGATTCGGTTCTCACGCTGGTGACCTCATCCCCTTTCTTTTGTATCCAGTCCATCATTTAACCCAGTGGTTCTTAAAAATTTTTCCCCGGCCACCGCCAACTTTGGACCATAGACCCACATGAGGCCCCCCCCCTTTTATTTCAATGCATTATCCTATTATTATAAGCATTCTCCTTATAGATTGTTTCACGGCCATTTATGGTAGCTAATCATAGAATCACAATGTTCCAGTCTCCATAGATTAAAACATTTATCAAAATACAATTGAAGCTTTTTAATTTCATTAATCCAATAATAAGCTAATTTATTTGATCACGTGATACCTCAGTTTTCTTTTTTAAAGACGGATAATTATTTAGCAAGGCTGTATAAGGTATCTAAAGATTTCCCTGCTCAACGGTTCCCCCTTGCGATGGATGCATGGTCTTGGGGACGTTTTACGACGCGACGTTAGAAGCCTCTTAGCAGAAACGTTGTTCAAATGTTCACATTTCTATGCTTTGATCAGAGCTGGGTGACCGCAATTAAACCACCCTCCAAGGGGTCCAATGATGAGAATGCATTAGGGAGATTCTGAACCATCTTCCAAGAGATACACGGATGAGAATGCCTTAGGGAGATTCTGGACCATCTTCCAAGAGATACAAGGGTGAGAATGCATTAAGGAGATTCTGGACCATCTTCCAAGAGATACAAGGGTGAGAATGCATTAAGGAGATTCTGAACCATCTTCCAAGAGATACACGGATGAGAATGCCTTAAGGAGATTCTGGACCATCTTCCAAGAGATACAAGGGTGAGAATGCATTAAGGAGCTTCTGAACCATCTTCCAAGAGATACAAGGGTGAGAATGCATTAAGGAGATTCTGGACCATCTTCCAAGAGATACAAGGATGAGAATGCATTAAGGAGCTTCTGGACCATCTTCCAAGAGATACAAGGGTGAGAATGCATTAAGGAGATTCTGGACCATCTTCCAAGAGATACAAGGATGAGAATACCTTAAGGAGCTTCTGAACCATCTTCCAAGAGATACACGGATGAGAATACAAGTAGCTTCTGGGCCATCTTTCAGGAGATACAAGAATAAGAATGCAACAAAGAGATTCTCTACCATCTTCCAAGTGATACAAGGATGAGAATGCAACAAGGAGATTCTTATGAATGAATCGAGAGTGCATCAAGTGCCCTTTACAAAAGTGAATTTTTATCCAGAGTTTGTGAGGCGGATTTTTTTTTTTTTTTTTTAAAAAAACAGATATCGTTTGTTGAATTGAGTAAACATTTCTGACATGTAAGTGTAAGCAACGTTGTGTGGAATAGCTTTTGAGTCAAAACGTGGAGGAAGACTTACGCCAAAGAGTGTCAGGATGAAGCAGCATCCTTCTCAAAACTGTGCGTCAGATGCAAGTCATTGCTTCAAAGTACTGGTTCTTGTTACTTAATAGCGTATGTATTGGGGCTTATTAGGGGATCTCGTGCGGACCTTGGGGTGGTTTGAGTTTGAGACCCCCTGCTACGGTGTATCCTCCCCTCACACGAAAACGTAAATCTTAATAAACGCATGTCATAGTGAAGTCATCTTGTTATTTACTGTGAATCTATTCACCTGGGGGGAAGGGGGCGACGGGGACAGTGGGGCTCACCAAGTGAGTTTGTTTATGGGGGTGATTGTGGTGGCGATCCATACCCGGGCGTGTTACCGACCAGATAGCCCTCACTAAGACGAGGATAGAGTGGTGTGCTGGCATCCATACCAGGTCTGATGACATTCATGTCACATATGTGTGTGGAATGTCTACATGTGTGTGGCGCACAGCCATCCCAAAAGGGGGAGTTGTGGGGGTTGTTGTCGTGTGACAAGGGCGTTCTCAGAACATGTCGGCTGGTGGAGGGGTTTGCGGGCCGTGACACAAACATCCTTCTAAATCTCTGTCAAAGTCCAAAAGAAAGTAGTGTCCATGTGAACACAACGACCAAAAGAAAGTAGTGTCCATGTGAACACAACGACCATAAGAAAGTAGTGTCCATGTGAACATAACGACCATAAGAAAGTAGTGTCCATGTGAACACAACGACCATAAGAAAGTAGTGTCCATGTGAACACAACGACCATAAGAAAGTAGTGTCCATGTGAACACAACGACCATAAGAAAGTAGTGTCCATGTGAACACAACGACCATAAGAAAGTAGTGTCTATGTGAACACAACGACCAAAAGAAAGTAGTGTCCATGTGAACACAACGACCATAAGAAAGTAGTGTCCATGTGAACACAACGACCATAAGAAAGTAGTGTCCATGTGAACACAACGACCAAAAGAAAGTAGTGTCCATGTGAACACAACGACCAAAAGAAAGTAGTGTCCATGTGAACACAACGACCATAAGAAAGTAGTGTCCATGTGAACACAACGACCATAAGAAAGTAGTGTCCGTTTGAACACAACGACCATAAGAAAGTAGTGATGAAAGGGGAGGGGGTTGAGGGTGGGGGAGGAGCGACCAGCATGTGGCTAGCTATTGCTCACATTCAACTCACTGGGGTCCATCTGCCGCTAGTGTGAGAATATGTTGTCCTAGCACGTCTCAAAAAGTCTCCACAAAATGTAAAACAAAGAAAGAGGCCGGACAGCAACAAAGCTTAACTATTAGATCGGTTTATTTAATATTTCTTAATTTTCTTTAAAAAAAGTATGGGTTAAAGTTATTGAAAACTCCCCCCCCCACCCCACACACCCCATTTCCCCCCCCCCCCCCCCCAAGTAGATATTTTCAAGGAAGTATAAATGTGTAGCACAATATCGGCATAGATAAATCCGTTACACCTTTACCATAATCCGCAAAGAACGTTTCGATTGCGGTTAGAGCAGTGGTTCTCAACCTTTTTTAACGCCGCGAACTTTTTTAATACATTTCCTCATGTTGTGGCGACCCCCAACCACAAAATTATTTTCGTTGACACTATGAATGTGGATTATATGTGTTTTCAGAAGGTCTTAGGCGACCCCTGTGAAAGGGTCGTGTGACCTCCAAAGGCGTCACACTGATAAGAGATAAGACCAGACTGTTAGTTCTTTACACATATCTCCATACACGACGTACCAAGGAACTCGAAGATTAAGAAATAATTCCGCATTTCAATTTGTTTTAAACTCTCCTCCCAAGTTCATAAACCAATTATGGTTTATAGTCGATTGTCCACACGTCGATTATTTAATTTCGGTTATCCGAACCACCCTATCGTTAATAAAAAAAAAAAAAAAATAGGCCTAAATATCGTGCGCAGTTCTCGTGGCATGGAGAATTTGCGTTTAAATAACAGCAAAAGTATTCCGCCCGCCCCCCCCCCCCCAACGGGGGGTCAAGGGTTTGCAATCTTATACAAATCTCCAACTTAACCGGCTGGTTCGGTTTTAACAGAATGTTCTGTGATGTCAACTTGACAGTTGGTGTCATTGTCATTTAAGAACGTCCAGATGTCATTTTATGGTCACGTCACTCTAGTCCAGGCGCTGCGCGCCGCACGACGTTGACTGATGAGCGTGGCCTGTTTTAAGGCGGTCGTGCTCGAGACACAGTCAGACAACGCGCGTCAGGTGTAACTAAGCCACGCACGTCAGGTGTAGCTAAGCCACAGGTTAGCGGTGGCCGCTGTAGCAACGATAGGACCAATAACAACATGTTTGTGACTTCAAGGAAAAGGATTTCGGTTTTTTATGACACGCTCAGTAAAGACATATAGCCACCCCTCCTATCTCCACACCCCCAGCTTACTCACCATCCCACATTTCTCTCCAAACCCTATACCTCTCTCCCCACCCACCTCTCTCCCCTCCACGCCTCTCTCTCTCCCCACCTACCCCACCCCCTTCTCCCCAACGCTACCTCTTTTATAAAAGTTCTTGATTTCTATTAAAATTTGAGCATGTCATATTCTTAAAATTGCTTTGCGTATTATCGCCTTCACTGAATGCCAAAGTCTTTTCTGCTCACTGGTCCACTGACTGATTATCTGCTCCTTGGTCTACTGTGTGATTATCTGCTCCTTGGTCTACTGTGTGATTATCTGCTCCTTGGTCTACTGTGTGATTATCTGCTCCTTGGTCTACTGTGTGTTTATCTGCTCCTTGGTCCACTGTGTTATTATCTTCTCCTTGGTCCACTGTGTGATTATCTGCTCCTTAGTCTACTGTGTGATTATCTGCTCCTTAGTCTACTGTGTGATTATCTGCTCCTTGGTCTACTGTGTGATTATCTGCTCCTTGGTCCACTGTGTAATTATCTGCTCCTTGGTCCACTGTGTGATCATCTGCTCCTTGGTCTACTGTGTGATTATCTGCTCCTCGGTCTGTTGCAGTGGTTCTCAACCTTCCCAATGCCGCAATCCTTTAATACAGTTCCTCGTGTTGTGGCGACCCCCAGCCACAAAATTATTTTCGTTGCTACTTCATAATTGTAGAGTATATTTGTTTCCCGATGGTCTTAGGCGGCCCCTGGGAAAGGGTCGTTCGACCGTCAAAGGGGTCGCGAACCAAAGGGTGAGAACCGCTGGTCTAGCTTGTGATTATCTGCCCCTTTAATGGCTGCATATCTGCTCCTTGGCCTAATGACTGATTACCTGCTCCTTGGGCCATGCACTGGGTGATAATCTGCTCCTTGGCTCACTAGGTGATTATCTGCACCTTGGTCCACTGTGTGATTATCTGCTCCTTGGTCTACTGTGTGATTATCTGCTCCTTGGTCTACTGTGTGATTATCTGCTCCTTGGTCTACTGTGTGATTATCTGCTCCTTGGCCTACTGTGTGATTATCTGCTCCTTGGTCTACTGTGTGATTATCTGCTCCTTGGCCTACTGTGTGATTATCTGCTCCTTGGTCTACTGTGTGATTATCTGCTCCTTGGTCTACTGTGTGATTATCTGCTCCCTGGTCTACTGTGTGATTATCTGCTCCTTGGCCTACTGTGTGATTATCTGCTCCTTGGTCCACTGCGTGATTATCTGCTCGTTGGTCCACTGGGTAATTATCTGCTCCTTGGTCCACTGGCTGATTATCTGCTCCTTGGTCCACTGGGTAATTATCTGCTCCTTGGTCCACTGGGTAATTATCTGCTCCTTGGTCCACTGGGTGATTATCTGCTCCTTGGTTCACTGGGTGATTATGCGCTCCTTGGTCCACTGGGTGATTATCTGCTCCTTGGTTCACTGGGTGATTATGCGCTCCTTGGTCCACTGGGTAATTATCTGCTCCTTGGTCCCTTGGGTGATTATCTGCTCCTTGGTCCACATTGGTGATTATCTGCTCCTCGGTCCGCTGGGTAATTATCTGCTCCTTGGTCCACTGGGTGATTATCTGCTCCTTGGTCCACTGGGTAATTATCTGCTCCTGGGTCCACTGGATGATTAATTGCTCCTTGGTCCACTGGATGCTTATCTGCTCCTTGGTCCACTGGGTGATCATCATTGAAAATTTTGTTCCTCAACATTTACATTATGAGTAGGAATTTTGTCTTGAACCTGTCGGTACAGTTGCACTTTCGCTTGTTAGAACGCATAATTAATATAAGGGGCACGCACGCTAGTAGACGTGAATAGAGCGAGAAACAGACTTATCATTACATGAAGTAAGACGCCTCTCATAAATGAAATACTGCGTCGGCCACTCGATACTGCTGGGAAGTACGCGGTTATTTCAACAACAACAGAGAAGTGGCCAAGTGTGGGTTAAACTCACTGAACTAGGTCATAGAACATTTGGCTCTGAGCCTCTGCCCTTTATCACTTGTTAGATTGTAGAGTATCATATGTTGATTTGTCTTTTTTTTGTTTCAACATGTCATGTGCCATATGTGCCCCAAATGTCATGTGCCATATGTGCCCCATATGTCATATGTATGCATTGTTTCATATTTGTGTCACGTGACAAATTTTTTCAAATTTTCTTATTTGTGCCATGTTTTATGTTTGTGGCATATGTCATATTTGTGAAATATGTCATATCTGTGACATGTCATATTTGTGACATATGTCATATTTGTGACATGTGTCATATCTTGTGTCACACCCCATTCTTCTGAACAAAAAAAAATTGCGATCTTCTAAGTAAGATTTTCAGGTACGCAAAATACACTGTGGGATCCCCTGAAGACATGGCAGCTGTCAGTCTGAGTGTGACTAACGCGCTGGGTTAAATTGAATATCTTCTTTACACTTTTCATTGTCATAATGCGGTGGGTTAACATGACGTAATGTTAACATTAAATGTTAACGTGGCGGATAATTCGTAAAGGCTTTACAGAAATTGTTTCCTGGGTCGGTGACTGTATGCCGACATGGATCAACGACTTTGTTCTTGCCTCGGCGTGTCTTATGACCAGGGGAGGAGGGTGGGGGGGGGGGGGGGCATCCAGGAGGATTTTTGCGAAAAGGTCGTAACAGAAATAATTTATAATATGGCTTAATAACTGGGTGCAATTTTTTACACCGGGTCCGGGCATTTTGAGAAAATACCCGGTAGGGGCAAGTGTTAAAAAAGGAGTTAACTTCTCCTTTTCTATATTACCCGCCGGTCTTTAAACAATAGTCCTACAGATAGTCCTACACACTAGCTGCCGACCTTTAAACAATAGTGCTACAGACAGTCCTACGCCCTAACTGTCGGCCTTTAAACAATAGTCCTACAGACAGTCCTACACACTACCTGCCGGCCTTTAAACAATAGTCCTACAGACAGTCCTACACCATACCCGTGGCTCTTTGCTGATTAACATAATATTCACCTCCGAATGACTTCAACTTTATACCAGAGTTCAATCATCACGCATGACGTCACGCGTGACGCTCGTAACTTGACAGTTTTGTATTACTCAAGTACTCAGAATCATAAATATAAAACATGTTTAGCTTGGTGGGGGCCTGCTGTTGTGAAATGGAAGCAGCCATACCAGAAGCAAAATATAATATATAAGAGATACGGAACGTTTAACCACCTTGCTACGCATTTTGTTAACACCAATTGCATGTCATTTCGAGAGCCATCTCCATGGCAACACGAATGTACGAACGAATCAAACAAGCGTTACAAGTATTTGATTTAAATAGATCAAATACACACATGTTTAAGAAACGCCGTGTTAACAAAAGCTCAATTCCGATTGGTCGGATTGAATATTCTTAGTAATTTTAGAAACTGACATCATTCGGCGATGACGCAATCAGAGGGGATCAGCCCTCCCGCCCCTCTGGAGATCTGATTTAGAAAAGATGACCCTTCACTTCAAAAAAAAAGAAAAATGTTGCCGACCCTTGACCTATGACCTATATGAAGGAGGTTGGGGACCGTGCACATATTATGTACACGGGGGGGGGGGGGGGGATAAATCGTAAGGGCTTAGGAATGTTGTAGGAAGGTGGTTTATCCAATTGGTTATCTTGTGTTATATTGGGCAAGGTGTTAAAGAGCAATGTTATACAATTCCATTTATTTATTTTTTATTTTAATATTTTTGAAAAATTTCAAATTTTAAAACTTACAAAAATTGGCCTAGATTATTAATAATTAAAATGTTTTTTTTTTTTAAAAAAAGATAAAATTAATTAAAGATCTTTTTTTTTTTTAATTTTGTTTACAGTAATCAGCACTAACACATTGACATTAAAAAATAAAAATACTTTCTGGCTATTTTGCATATAATTTTGCTTGTTTCGGCTCGTTGTTCTTTGGCCTTTATTCGGCTTTTTCGTCTGGCCAACATTAGGTCAACAGTAACAGTGTTGTTTAATCAAAATATCTAAAAACCCGAAATTATTTATGGCCCCGGTGGTGATGTGGGGGTTGCTAGAAATGTTATATAATAATGGGCGGGAGAAGGGGGGGGGGCATGGAAATGTTGAATAAAAGTACCAGGGGTAGTGGGTGGGTTTTTAAAAAAATCCAAATTTTGGCGTTTGATAATATGTGCACGGTCCCATGGCGTTTATGTTATAGGATACGTAGAGCGTAAGAAATTATCAGGACTTCGTAAGAAATTATCAGGACTTTGTAAGAAATTATCAGGACTTTGTAAGAAATTATCAGGACTTTGTAAGAAATTATCAGGACTTTGTAAGAAATTATCAGGACTTTGTAAGAAATTATCAGGACTTTGTAAGAAATTATCAGGACTTTGTACGAAATTATCAGGACTTTGTAAGAAATTATCAGGACTTTGTAAGAAATTATCAGGACTTTGTAAGAAATTATCAGGACTTCGATACAAGACTCAATAGCAAAACATTTCCGACGCCACTCTGCCTTTAAACTAAGCGCTGCCCGCCCCCCCCCCCCCCCCCGCTCCTGCTGGATAACTTTAAGGTCGACCCTCGGGTTTATTTTTAGTCCAGAACTTTATCAGTTGTATATATGACGGGATTCTCTGGTTCTGCCAGATAAGTTTGCAATGCCAGGCCCGTAAGTCACGTCCGACAAGTGGCCGGGCGGGGGTTAGCCGTACCTGTTATTACTGTACCAGCTGTAGGTGCACCAGTGGTAGCTGCACCGGTTGTAGTTGTACCAGTTGTAGGTGTACCAGTATTCTATAGTTCCGTGAGTGATATTATGGTTCCTAAATAGTGCTACATTCATTGAGTGCACACATCACCATGAGAACCATATTCTATTGTTCCGTTGGTTATGATATGGCAACCACAATAGTGCAATGGTTCGTGCAAATAGTAAACGTTTAACTTCAAACAGGACTTAATGCTGACTGCGCCACGATTCCCGCCACCGACACACACACACACGTATATATCCGTCTATCACATCATATGCCATGCCGTCTATCACATCCTAGGCCATGCCGTCTATCACATCCTAGGCCATGCCGTCTATCACATCTTAGGCCATGCCGTCTATCACATCTTAGGCCATGCCGTCTATCACATCCTAGGCCATGCCGTCTATCACATCTTAGGCCATGCCGTCTATCACATCTTAGGCCATGCCGTCTATCACATCTTAGGCCATGCCGTCTATCACATCTTAGGCCATGCCGTCTATCACATCCTAGGACATGCCGTCTATCACATCCTAGGACATGCCGTCTATCACATCCTAGGCAAAGCCGTCTATCACATCCTAGGCCATGCCGTCTATCACATCCGTTATTTCTAAAGTCTATTCATGTGTGTGTCAGTGTGCGTGTCGAGTAATTGGCCCTGCCATCGTTTCCACGGTATAAAAGTGATAACAGGTCCCCGTTGATATTTGATAGTTCTGGAGATAGACCATGTCGAGTAGGGGCATCAACTGGTCGGTGAGGCGGTGGGAGGAGGGGGGTGGTTGGTGGGGGGTGGGGCTTCAGAAGGACGTGGGTGATGGTAGCGTGGGCGGGCGATGGTAAAGATTAGTGTTCGGGGGGGGGGGGGGTGTTGTGGGGTGGGGTGTGGTCACGGTGAGGCTGTGAGGTCGCGGAGATTTTCTCATTTTTTTTGTTTCGGAAATATTTAAAAAGAAATTGTAGTTAGTTTTGAATTTACTAGTTGTATAGAGTCGCGTGAGTTTTGAATTTACTAGTTGTATAGAGTCGCGTGACTTTTGAATTTACTTGTTGTATAGAGTCGCGTGACTTTTGAATTTACTTGTTGTATAGAGTCGCGTGAGTTTTGAATTTACTAGTTGTATAGAGTCGCGTGACTTTTGAATTTACTTGTTGTATAGAGTCGCGTGACTTTTGAATTTACTAGTTGTATAGAGTCGCGTGAGTTTTGAATTTACTTGTTGTATAGAGTCGCGTGAGTTTTGAATTTACTTGTTGTATAGAGTCGCGTGACTTTTGAATTTACTAGTTGTATAGAGTCGCATGACTTTTGAATTTACTTGTTGTATAGAGTCGCATGACTTTTGAATTTACTTGTTGTATAGAGTCGCGTGAGTTTTGAATTTACTAGTTGTATAGAGTCGCGTGAGTTTTGAATTTACTATTTGTATAGAGTCGCGTGAGTTTTGAATTTACTATTTGTATAGAGTCGCGTGAGTTTTGAATTTACTATTTGTATAGAGTCGCGTGAGTTTTAAATTTACTAGTTGTATAGAGTCGCGTGAGTTTTAAATTTACTATTTGTATAGAGTCGCGCGAGCGCTTTTTTCTGAGACCCCCACCGGAAGCTAAGGTCGCGGCTCGCTCATAATGCATTAGAGCAGCGGTTCTCAACCTTTCTAGCGCCGCGACCCTCTAATAAAGTTCCAAATGTTGTGTCGATCCCCAGCCACAAAATTATTTTCGTCGCTACTACATAACTGTAGAGTATATGTGTGTTCTGATGGTCTTAGGCGACCCCTGTGAAAGGATCATTCGACCCCCCAAAGGTTGAGAACCGCTGCATCAGAGCATGTCTTTCCAAGGATAAACGAGTTAAAAGACAAACTATCAATACGTTTTTTAAATAGAACATTAAAAAGAAATCTGTTTGAAATTGAAGTGTCTTTTGTTGCAAAGCCGTAACACTCACTAACAAGTTCGAATCCCGACTTCCAGCCAGTGGCGTATCGAGCTTAACTCGCGCCCGGAGCACAATACCTTTTTAGCGCCCCCCCCCCCCCCATTAAAAAAACCATACAATATTATATTTAAAATATACCATTTGGCGCCCCTTTGTGAGTAGCGCCTGGGGATGTGATAGACGGCATGGCATAGTATGTGATAGACGGCATGGCCTAGGATATGATAGACGGCATGGCATAGGATGTGATAGACGGCATGGCCTAGGATGTGATAGACGGCATGGCCTAAGATGTGATAGACGGCATGGCCTAAGATATGATAGACGGCATGGCATAGGATGTGATAGACGGCATGTCCTAGGATGTGATAGACAGCATGGCCTAAGATGTGATAGACGGCATGGCCTAGGATGTGATAGACGGCATGGCCTAGGATGTGATAGACGGCATGGCCTAGGATGTGATAGACGGCATGGCCTAGGATGTGATAGACGGCATGGCCTAGGATGTGATAGACGGCATGGCCTAAGATATGATAGACGGCATGGCCTAGAATGTGATAGACGGCATGGCCTAGAATGTGATAGACGGCATGGCCTAGGATGTGATAGACGGCATGGCCTAGGATGTGATAGACGGCATGGCCTAGAATGTGATAGACGGCATGGCCTAGGATGTGATAGACGGCATGGCCTAGGATGTGATAGACGGCATGGCCTAGGATGTGATATACGGCATGGCCTAGGATGTGATAGACGGCATGGCCTAGGATGTGATAGACGGCATGGCCTAGGATGTGATTGACGGCATGGCCTAAGATATGATAGACGGCATGCCTAGGATGTGATAGACGGCATGGCCTAGGATGTGATAGACGGCATGGCGTAGGATGTGATAGACGGCATGGCCTAAGATATGATAGACGGCATGCCTAGGATGTGATAGACGGCATGGCCTAGAATGTGATAGACGGCATGGCCTAAGATATGATAGACGGCATGCCTAGAATGTGATAGACGGCATGGCCTAGGATGTGATAGATGGCATGGCCTAGAATGTGATAGACGGCATGGCCTAGAATGTGATAGACGGCATGGCCTAGGATGTGATAGACGGCATGCCTAGAATGTGATAGACGGCATGGCCTAGAATGTGATAGATGGCATGGCCTAGGATGTGATAGACGGCATGGCCTAAGATGTGATAGATGGCATGGCCTAGGATGTGATAGACGGCATGGCCTAGGATGTGATAGACGGCATGGCCTAGGATGTGATAGACGGCATGGCCTAGGATGTGATAGACGGCATGGCCTAGGATGTGATAGACGGCATGGCCTAGGATGTGATAGACGGCATGGCCTAGGATGTGATAGACGGCATGGCCTAGGATGTGATAGACGGCATGGCCTAGGATGTGATAGACGGCATGGCCTAGGATGTGATAGACGGCATGGCCTAGGATGTGATAGACGGCATGGCCTAGGATATGATAGACGGCATGGCCTAGGATATGAGCCTTTCCTGAGTCATAGACGCTCCTAAATAGGTTTTTAATTAATTTTAGATTAGGATAAAATCTCTTTCTCCACTTGCAACGTAAACTGACATTGCTATCTTTGGAAAACAACAACACCCAGACAATGCTTAAAAAGTTCCGAATATTCAGTGGTGATTTCTTGCATTTCTGAGATATTGGATTGCAAATTGTGTAACTCTGTACACATTTTCAACAACTCTTTGCGAGAGAATGTTCGTAATCCTTTAAAAATTGTTTCTTTGTTATTTCATTGGCTCCCAGTGTTCTGTCAAATAATTAATAGCAGTATAGTTATATATATATATATATCCCACATCCCACAAGAGCCGTTCAACAACAAAATCTTCTTAATTTGTAAAACTGATTTTCCGTAAATTCATATTTAAATATTTTTTGTTTAGTATCAAATTGACGCCCCTGGCAGTTGCCTGCTCTGCCTGCACAGAGGGGCCGCCGCCTGGCTCGGGGGCTTACCTGAAAACTTAGGCTTTCATAGACACTTCATGACAGCAAACAAATGAAATATTCAGGACGGTCGGGTTGAGAAACAAAGCGGCTGTGTTTCTATCCCCCCACCTCCCACTTTTCCTTCAAGGCTTGCAGATCTATACAGTGTGTAAGTGTAATTATATTCCTGTATGTGCTGTGTCACGTGACACTTTAAGTACTATAATTATGCTCCTGCAAGTGCTGTGTCGTGTGACACTTGAAGTAGTATGCTTGTGTTCCTGCAAGTGCTGTGTCATGTGACACTTGAAGTGCTATAATTGTGCTCCTGCATGTGCTGTGACACTTGAAGTACTATATTGTGCTACGCATGTGCTGTGTCGCGTGGCACTTAAAATACTATAATTGTGTTCCTGCATGTAATGTGTGACGTGAAACTTAAAGTACTATAATTGTGCCCCTGCAAGTGCTGTGTCGTGTGACACTTGAAGTACTATACTTGTGCTCCTGCATGTGCTGTGTCGTGTGACACTTGAAGTATTATAATTCTGCTCCTGCATGTGCTGTGACACTTGAAGTACTATATCGTGCTACGCATGTGCTGTGTCGTGTAACACTTGAAGTACTATACTTGTGCTCCTGCAAGTGCTGTGTCGTGTGACACTTGAAGTACTATACTTGTGTTCCTGCATGTGCTGTGTCGCGTGACGCTTAAAAACTATAATTGTGCTCCTGCAAGTGCTGTGTCACGTGAAACTTGAAGTACTATATTGTGATGTGCTTGTGCTGTATCACGTGACGTGGCACTTGAAGTACTATAATTGTGCCCCTGCACGTGCCGTGTCACGTGACACTTGAAGTACTACAATTGTGCTCCTGCACGTGCTGTGTCACGTGACACTTGAAGTGCTATACATGTGCTGTGACACTTGAAGTACTATACTTGTGCTCCTGCATGTGCTGTGTCACGTGACACTTGAAGTACGGTTTCCACGTTGATGAACGGTGACTAGACAAACGTGATTTACGAGGAGAAACAAACAAACAACAAAACAACACAGGAACGATAACAACAGCATAATTGTATTGAAATTTTCTTCTGCATTATCGGCCCTGCGAAAGATAACGTTACGGATACCATAAATGATTGGTTCCTTTTCTTTGTGTGTGCGTAGTGGAGATTTTGGAGAGAAAAATTGGGGGGGGGGGGGAGGGGGAGGAGGGAGAGTGTAGGAAAAGAAGGTGTAGGGGAAGGGTGTTGTAAGGTAAAACACAGTAGATATCCCTGAGAAGGACAAGAGCAAATAGAAGCCACAAGCACGTGATATTGAAGGTTGAAGGGCTCATGGGTGTAGCCAGTGGGGGGGGGGGCGGCATGGCAATGTAGCTTTCGCTTGCAGCCCTCCCCCATAGTAGGACGTTGTTTGTTTCTTTCTTTAACAGGGTTGGGTTGGGTTGGGTTCATTTAGAAATAAGAACTCTTTCATCACGGCCATCTTTAATGACCTTTTCATATCCAAATTTAATGACCTTTTCATGACCATATTTGAGGACTTTCATGGCCATATTTGGTGAACTTTCATGGCCATATTTGGTGAACTTTTAATCTTTTATGACCTATGCGTGTCATCATTGGTGACCTTTTCATGGCCGCCTTTGTGACCTTTTCATTGCCATCTTTGAGGACCTTTTCATTGCCACCTTTGAGGACCTTTTCATTGCCATCTTTGAGGACCTTTTCATTGCCATCTTTGAGGACCTTTTCATTGCCACCTTTGAGGACCTTTTCATTGCCATCTTTGAGGACCTTTTCATTACCATCTTTAGGACCCTATCAAGAGCCATCTTTAGGACCCTATCAGCCATCTTTAGGACCCTATCAAGAGCGATCTTTAGTACCCTATCAAGAGCCATCTTTAGGACCCTATCAAGAGCCATCTTTAGGACCCTATCAAGAGCCATCTTTTGGACCCTATCAAGAGCCATCTTTCTTCAAACGTTATAATGACAAGTGTACGCCGACACTGTGATTCTGTACAACGGGGTTTCATCTGTATGTCTTTTCGGGTGTATATCTTTATATACACTCGGGGTATATCTGTATGTCTTTTCGGGTGTATATCTTTATATACACTCGGGGTATATCTGTATGTCTTTTCGGGTGTATATCTTTATATACACTCGGGGTATATCTATATGTCTTTTCGGGTGTATATCTTTATATACACTCGGGGTATATCTGTATGTACGTTCATCCTAGTGTGTGAGGTGGTTGGATGGGGTGTCTGTTAAACCATATCTTACACCAAGTATCGAATTCTTCTTTTTTTTTTTAAAGGTCTCCACTACATGCTAAGACTAGGATACATTTTATAGTTATTTAAAGGTCTCCACTACCTGCTAGGATACATTGTATTTTATAGTTATATAAAGTTATCCACTACCAGCTAGGATACATTGTATTTTATAGTTATGTAAAGGTCTCCACTACCTACTAGGATACATTGTATTTTAGAGTTATGTAAAGGTCTCCACTACCTGGTAGGATACATTGTATTTTAGAGTTACCGTATGTAAAGGTCTCCACTACCTGCTAGGACTAGGATACATTTTATAGTTATGTAAAGGTCTTCACTACCTGCTAGGTTACAATGTATTTTAGAGTTATGTAAAGGTCTCCACTACCTGCTAGGATACATTGTATTTTAGAGTTATGTAAAGGTCTCCACTACCTGCTAGGACTAGGATACATTTTATAGTTATGTTATGGTCTTCACTACCTGCTAGGATACATTGTATTTTATAGTTATGTAAAGGTCTCCACTACCTGCTAGGATACATTGTATTTTAGAGTTGTGTAAAGGTCTCCACTGCCTGCTTTTATAGTTGCGTAAAGAGCAATCCAATAGTCGGTGGCCCAGACACAGTTTTCCGCTCTTGAGTCAGAACAATCACAATGCATTCAACATTTAAAAAAAAAAAATTGTTTCCTTATTAAGTACATAAAGTGGACCAAAAATAGGGCTCTTCAAAAGATCTTTTATAAAACTATTGCATTTTTTTAAATTGAAAAAAAACCACAATCAAAAACAAACAAAAAAAAAGACCGAAAAAAAAACCCCATTCATTTCTTTGTCTACTTTACGCTTGAGTTATAAAATATAAGTGCCCTATGTATTAATTTATTGTTTGATATCGCTGTGGCCTCAACTACACGTTTTCTGTGTGAATCCGCCCCTGGTATGTGAAGATGCAGGTAACGCATGTGATAGAGACCAGTGCATGATGTCTGGGTGGAATTCTTTTGGTGCCCTTGAGATGGTTGGTGGGGTGGGGTGGGGTGGCGGGGGCCCTTAAGGAATCCATCATGTTGTCTTTGTTCTGTTGCGGGTTGATGTAAGGTTTGGTTGGAGATTGCAGCATCGGCTGCAGGCATTGGGGGCATTATGGCCGCGACTGCAGGCATTGGGGGCATTATGGCCGCGACTGCAGGCATTGGGGGCATTATGGCCGCGCCTGCAGGCATTGGGGCATTATGGCCACGAATGCAGGCATTTGGGGGTATTATGGCCACGACTGCTGGCATTGGGGGCATTATAGCCGCGACGGCATATTTTTGGGGCATTATTGCCACAACTACATATATTTTGGGAATGATGGTTTCCCCCACATGCGTGCCGTAGGGGCATTCAAGACTCGGCTACGGGCATATTGGCATTCGTTACTCAGTTACGTTCAGAGTTCAATTACATATATTAGGGCATTCAGATTTCAGTTACATATATATTAGGACATTCGAGGCACAGTAGCGGACATTAGGGCTTTCGTAACCCAATAGGACATATTATGGGAATTTCGGATTCAGCTTCAGACATTAGGGTAATTGGGGCACAGCTACTTGCATAAGGGCACCATCCAAAGCACCAACTATGGCATCAGCAAAAGCTAATTATGGGCAATAATTATAGGTCGTGATCATCTGTTACAGGCGTAAGTTTTAAAAGTATAGGCCCTTAATAGGTCATTTACAACAGATTCTCGATAGGTCATTACCAAAAAGACTTTCGATAGGTCTTTACCAACGTACCCTCTATAGGTCATTACCAACATATCCTCTATAGGTCATTATCAACATATCCTCTATAGGTCATTATCAACATATCCTTTATAGGTCATTTTCAACAATCCGAATGCATTTGAGGTCGTTTGGGTTGGGGGGTGGGAAGGTAGGTGAAGATATAACAATAACCGAGTAATACCTTTATGGACAGTATAGAATTAAAGCAGTAACTATGGCATTATAAAAGACATTATGGCATTATAAAAGACATTATGGCATTATAAAAGACATTATGGCATTATAAAAGACATTATGGCATTATAAAAGACATTATGGCATTATAGAAGACATTATGGCATTATAGAAGATATTATGGCATTATAAAAGACATTATGGCATTATAGAAGACATTATGGCATTATAGAAGATATTATGGCATTATAAAAGACATTGTGGCATTATAAAAGACATTATGGCATTATAGAAGACATTATGGCATTATAGAAGACATTTTGGCATTATAGAAGATATTATGGCATTATAAAAGACATTATGGCATTATAAAGACATTATGGCATTATAGAAGACATTATGGCATTATAGAGGACATTATGGCATTATAAAAGACATTGTAGCATTATAAAAGACATTGTGGCATTATAAAAGACATTATGGCATTATAAAAGACATGGCATTATAAAAGATATCATGGCATTATAAAAGACATTATGGCATTATACAAGACATTATGGCATTATAAAAGATAGTATGGCATTATAAAAGACATTATGGCATTATAAAAGACATTATGGCATTATAAAAGACATTATGGCATTATAAAAGACATTTTGGCATTATAAAAGACATTATTGCATTATAAAAGACATTATTGCATTATAAAAGATATTATGGCATTATAAAAGACATTATGGCATTATAAAAGACATTATTGCATTATAAAATATATTATGGCATTATAAAAGACATTATGGCATTATAAAAGACATTATGGCATTATAAAAGACATTATGGCATTATAAAAGACATTATGGCATTATAAAAGATATTATGGCATTATAAAAGACATTATGGCATTATAAAAGACATTATGGCATTATAAAAGATAGTATGGCATTATAAAGACATTATGGCATTATAAAAGACATTATGGCATTATAAAAGACATTATGGCATTATGAAAGATATTATGGCATTATAAAAGATATTATGGCATTATAAAAGACATTATCGCATTATAAAAGACATTATGGCATTATAAAAGACATTATGGCATTATAAAAGACATTATGGCATTATAAAAGATATTATGGCAATATAAAAGATATTATGGCATTATAAAAGATATTATGGCATTATAAAAGACATTATGGAATTATAAAAGACATTATCGCATTATAAAAGACATTATGGCATTATAAAAGACATTATGGCATTATAGAAGACATTATGGCATTATAGAGGACATTATGGCATTATAAAAGACATTGTGGTATTATAAAAGATATTATGGCATTATAAAAGACATTATGGCATTATAAAAGACATTATGGCATTATAAAAGATACTATGGCATTATAAAAGACATTATTGCATTATAAAAGACATTATGGCATTATAAAAGACATTATGGCATTATAAAAGATATTATGGCATTATAAAAGACATTATCGCATTATAAAAGACATTATTGCATTATAAAAGACATTATGGCATTATAAAAGATATTATGGCATTATAAAAGACATTATGGCATTATAAAAGACATTATGGCATTATAGAAGACATTATGGCATTATAGAGGACATTATGGTATTATAAAAGACATTGTGGCATTATAAAAGACATTGTGGCATTATAAAAGACATGGTGGCATTATAAAAGACATTATGGCATTATAAAAGACATTGTGGCATTATAAAAGACATTGTGGCATTATAAAAGACATTATGGCATTATAAAAGACATTGTGGCATTATAAAAGACATTGTGGCATTATAAAAGACATTGTGGCATTATAAAAGACATTATGGCATTATAGAAGACATTATGGCATTATAAAAGATATTATGGCATTATAGAGGACATTATGGCATTATAAAAGACATTGTGGCATTATAAAAGACATTGTGGCATTATAAAAGACATTATGGCATTATAAAAGACATTATGGCATTACAAAAGATATTATGGCAATATAAAAGACATTATGGCATTATAAAAGATATTATGGCATTATAAAAGATATTATGGCATACTGGAAGTCATAAAGGAAAAGCGCAAAACAATCATAATTTTCTGACACCAGCTCACCCATCAACTTCTTTGTTATATCGCCTTACCTTATCCACAGTACATCACCAATCAAGTGCTCTCTTACATCGCTTTACAGTCCACAGTACATCACTAATCAAGTACTCACTTACATCGCCTTACCCTGTCCATGGTACATCACCAATCAGGTACTCACTTACATCGCCTTACCCTGTCCATGGTACATCACCAATCAAGTACTCTCTTACATCGCTTTACAGTCCACAGTACATCACCAATCAAGTACTCTCTTACATCGCTTAACAGTCCACAGTACATCACCAATCAAGTACTCTCTTACATCGCTTTACAGTCCCAGTACATCACCAACCAAGTACTCTCTTACATCGCCTTACCTTGTCCACAGTAGATCACCAATCAAGTACTCTCTTACATCGCCTTACCTTGTCCACAGTAGATCACCAATCAAGTACTCACTTACATCGCCTTACCTTGTCCACAGTACATCACCAATCAAGTACTCACTTACATCGCCTTACCTTGTCCACGGTACATCACCAATCAAGTACTCACTTACATCGCCTTACCTTGTCCACAGTAGATCACCAATCAAGTACTCACCCACATTGCCTTACCTTGTCCACAGTACATCACCAATCAAGTACTTACATAGCCTTATCCTGTCCACGGTACATCACCAATCATGTACTCTCTTACATCGCTTTACAGTCCACAGTACATCACCAATCAAGTACTCTCTTACATCGCTTTACAGTCCCAGTACATCACCAACCAAGTACTCTCTTACATCGCCTTACCTTGTCCACAGTAGATCACCAATCAAGTACTCTCTTACATCGCCTTACCTTGTCCACAGTAGATCACCAATCAAGTACTCACTTACATCGCCTTACCTTGTCCACAGTACATCACCAATCAAGTACTCACTTACATCGCCTTACCATGTCCACGGTACATCACCAATCAAGTACTCACTTACATCGCCTTACCTTGTCCACAGTAGATCACCAATCAAGTACTCACCCACATTGCCTTACCTTGTCCACAGTACATCACCAATCAAGTACTTACATAGCCTTATCCTGTCCACGGTACATCACCAATCATGTACTCTCTTACATCGCTTTACAGTCCACAGTACATCACCAATCAAGTACTCTCTTACATCGCTTTACAGTCCCAGTACATCACCAACCAAGTACTCTCTTACATCGCCTTACCTTGTCCACAGTAGATCACCAATCAAGTACTCTCTTACATCGCCTTACCTTGTCCACAGTAGATCACCAATCAAGTACTCACTTACATCGCCTTACCTTGTCCACAGTACATCACCAATCAAGTACTCACTTACATCGCCTTACCATGTCCACGGTACATCACCAATCAAGTACTCACTTACATCGCCTTACCTTGTCCACAGTAGATCACCAATCAAGTACTCACCCACATTGCCTTACCTTGTCCACAGTACATCACCAATCAAGTACTTACATAGCCTTATCCTGTCCACGGTACATCACCAATCAAGTACTCTCTTACATCGCCTTATCCTTTCCACGGTACATCACCAATCAAGTACTCACCCATATTGCCTTACCCTGTCCATGGTATATCACCAACAAACCCCACAGATGTTTGTACAGCAACCCCCTCACCCCCAAACAACGTCTTATCTCGTGCGAGTCCAACTTGAGATTAACCTGACGGAATTAATCTGGGGGGCAATGACGGCTTATAATCTTAACTACATCCTCCCTGTGACCTGAGCTGGTGGTTGGTCCCGACTATTACTTGATCCCCCCACCCGCCCCCATTCCCCCCACAACCCCCCACACCCTCCTCATCATTCATGAGGAGACCCAGGGTTGTCGAGTCGGATGAGAATATTGTTTTTCCGCGCTGTCTGACCTGCTGGATTTTCTTTAAGATTTCGTTTGTCGTCTTTTGGTGGGTGGTCATGATGTCATGTGGTAGTGTCGTGATGTCATATAATGGGGGTCGTGATGTCATATGGTGGGGGTCGTGATGTCGTATGGTGGGGTCATGATTGTATTTCCGACTCATGAGACATGTAGGTCAGCTATCGCTGCGTCATATACCGGAGTCAGTGACGTAATTTTGTTGTTATGAATAGGGCGAGTGGCAGACAAAATTGGCGCTTGGGGGAAAAGCCTGTCTCGGTGATCTAGTCCCAAACTAAGCACATATTGAAACACACATCGTTGTCATGACAGTGGCCATCTTTGAGCACTCTGGAAGATGACTCCTGGGGCGGGTAACCTCTTCAACCCCTTTCCCTCCCCTTTGTCCTCATCTTGCCCTCCTCTTCGCCCTCTTCTTCGCCCTCTTCTTCGCCCTCTTCTTCGCCCTCTTCTTCGCCCTCTTCTTCGCCCTCGTCTCCTCCATCGTCTTCTCCATCGTCTTCTCCATCATCTTCTCCATCATCTTCTCCCCCGTCTTCTCCCTCCTCTTCCCTCTCCTCTTCCCCCTCCTCTTCCCCCTTCTCTTCCCCCTCCTCTTCCCCCTCCTCTTCCCCCTCCTCTTCCCCCTCCTCTTCCCCCTCCTCTTCCCCCTCCTCTTCCCCCTCGTCTTCTCCATCATCTTCTCCATCATCTTCTCCCCCGTCTTCTCCCTCCTCTTCCCTCTCCTCTTCCCCCTCCTCTTCCCCCTTCTCTTCCCCCTCCTCTTCCCCCTCCTCTTCCCCCTCCTCTTCCCCCTCCTCTTCCCCCTCCTCTTCCCCCTCCTCTTCCCCCTCGTCTTCTCCATCATCTTCTCCATCATCTTCTCCCTCCTCTTCCCTCTCCTCTTCCCCCTCCTCTTCCCCCTTCTCTTCCCCCTCCTCTTCCCCCTCCTCTTCCCCCTCCTCTTCCCCCTCCTCTTCCCCCTCCTCTTCCCCCTCCTCTTCCCCCTCGTCTTCTCCATCATCTTCTCCATCATCTTCTCCCCCGTCTTCTCCCTCCTCTTCCCTCTCCTCTTCCCCCTCCTCTTCCCCCTCCTCTTCCCCCTCCTCTTCCCCCTCCTCTTCCCCCTCCTCTTCCCCTCCTCTTCCCCTCCTCTTCCCCCTCCTCTTCCCCCTCGTCTTCTCCATCATCTTCTCCCTCCTATTCGCCCTCTTCGCACGACCCTTGTCATCCATTCTGTAGTTTAGAATGTTTAATACTTCAATCATCTTTAGTCAGTAGCCATTTTGGACACGTGACCTCTGACCTTTAATCTTTTAATAAGCGACTATAAAGTGCTTTAAATTAAAAAAAAAAAAAAAGAAAGAAAGAAGCCAGAGGTCAGAGTTTGTGACCTTTAGCACGAGTCTGTTCCCTTGTTTAACCCCTGAGTCGTCTTGATGCTTACAAATAGTGAGGCTCTGACGAGACTATAATCTGGTGTAGTGGTATGGTGTGTACTATTGTGGTTGATGGGTGGGCGGGGGCGGGGGGGTGGGGGCTTGGGCTCCAGGTGGGGGAAACACAACCGATGCCGATTCTTCTATTGTCTTGTTGTGTGGACTAATTTGGCATTGTGTGGGCGGTGCAGGTAAGCTTGGGCCGGGGGGGGTGCTGAAGGAAGGAGGGAGGGGGGGGGGCAAGTCATTGTTCTGTAACCGTCTTGTATAGACTAGTTAGTGTTGTGTTAATTATCTGTACAGTGGCTTTACGCAGGTCACGCGGTAAGTACGAGAGAGAGAGAGAAAGAGAGGGTGGGGAGAGAGAGTGGGGGGGGGGGAGAAGCAGAAATGTATACTATACATTGTACAGAAAAGACAGCAGAGGGAGAGGTTAAAAGAGGCAGCGAGAGAGTAAAATTTAGAAAGAAAATAAAAGAGAGAAAGTGATACACAAATACAGAGGAATGGAGGGAGGAAGAAGGAACTACATTTAAAAATTGCATCACTATTATCGTTAAGACAGAGAGAGAGAGAGAAAGAAAGAATGACTGAGAGGGAAACAGAGAAGATAGAAAGTGTGAGAGGAGAAACTACTTTTATCAACTGCGCCACTCTCGCTGTTAGCAGAGAGTCAGAGTGTATGTGAGAGTGAGAGAGCGAAGGAGAGAGAGAACTACCCTCATTAATTGCACCACTCTCGCTGTTAGCAGTTCCGCTGACATTGATAGGGTTGGGGGGGGGGGGAGAGAAAGTAAGATACAACATAAAGCAGACGTTATCGGGCGGCTAAATGACATGCAAATGCAGCGACGCCTCTGGTTTGGCCCCACCTCGGGTAGAAACAGGTCAAAAGAGGGCCGGAAGGGGGGGGGGGAAGCTGCACTGTGAGGTTCTTTCACTGCTGTTTGCACAACTAGTTGGTCTGGCCAGGCAGTGAGATTGCCAGTGATCCAGGTCTATTGAGTCTTGGAATGTTAACTCATTCATGTGGCGTCATACAAAGTCTAAATGACTAAATGATCACTAATTAAGTCAGTATCGTCACAGTTCATCGTTGTGTGATTTCTACTCTAGAGAAATACTTTAGATGTCTTGGGCTTCAATTGTTCTAATGGTAAATGTTGTTTTGGTTCAAAGATGTATGTAAATTTGCACCATCTTCACCAATTCGACAAATCCCCTAAGTTTTCCCTTGCCGTGACAGAGTTTGTGAACCAGGGGAAGATCGTGAGAGCCTCTGTGTTTGTAAACTTTCTCTGAGGAATTTAATGTTGTACTTGATGTCGTGTAGCCATCCACTGTGACACCCGGATCCCATGCCGTTCAAAAGATGGGCTAATGTGACACCCCCACCCCCAGGGCAGTTAAAAGATGGGCTAATGTGTCACCCCCGCCCCCAGGGCCGTTAAAAGATGGGCTGATGTGACACCCCACCCCGCCCCCAGGGACGTTCACAAGATGGGCTAATGTGTCACCCCCGCCCCCAGGGCCGTTAAAAGATGGGCTGATGTGACACCCCCACCCCGCCCCCAAGGACGTTCACAAGATGGGCTAATGTGTCACCCCCGCCCCCAGGGCCGTTAAAAGATGGGCTGATGTGACACCCCCACCCCGACCCCAGGGCCACTCAAAACCCCAAGGCTAATGTGACATGCGCCCCGGGTGCCATCTTCAGATGATGCCATATTCGTCATTTTAAAAGAAATGCAAAATATATTTTTTAATATATAATGGTTTGGGAAGAGGGCGCCTAAATTCAGACTACTCCCCCCGGGCACAGCTTTGTCTTGCCACGGCCCTGAAGCCTAAATTATAAACTTAATATTACCTTGATGTCTTCTGATCAGGAATTTTTATATTTTGTTTAAATGAAATGATAACTTAACCGTCTTGACTCTGTCTCCGTTTTTGTTTTGTTTTGTTTTGTTTTGTTTTGTTCGAGATTATGTGAGCTTTTCGTCATTTGATCTTGTTCAGCCTTCCTAAAAACACACAACAAAAACTCTCTAAGCCAAATGAAATGTCGTATCCCAAAGTCGACCTTTCGGATCGTTACTTATTTTGTTTCAGACAAAAACCACAAAGTGAGTTATGAGATGGAGAGGGCGATCTGAGGAAAAGAATACTTTGTGAACCAGGGTTAAAATAAACAGACCCGTAAGTCATCGCGTGACTAGGCCGTGAGGTCAGATCGGCGAAGGTCCTAAAGATATTAACTTTAGAGTTTTTAAATGGGATTTATTTTTGTATCACCCATGCCTAGTGGGCTTACTTTGTGTGGAGGGCCCCAGGGCCTTCTGGGTGGGCCCTGGGGCCTTCTGGGCACAGTTTCTGAATCGCCGATCTCATCCAATTCGGTATTAAAAGATTGAGTGAAATGATTAGATGGGGCGGGGGGGGGGGGGGTCGTGGGGGTGTTTTGGTCAATGCAAATTCACCAGGTGAAGAGACAGGTCTGATGAGAAGGGCCTTGGGAAATCGAGATAACCCCTGTGTGTGGAGTCGGAAGATGTAACAGAATCCAGGTATACAAAGGACTCCGTTACACCATGTAATGTACCGTAGCGGATGTGTTCAGTTTTTAGTGGTAATTTTGTCTTCTGCCCCCCCCCCCCCTTTTTAACCCCCACCCCCACAACACAAAATAGAAAAGAGAAGTAGGCAAATTTTTTTCCCGACTTCAATACTTAAAAATCGATTACAGGACTTCCGACTCCGGTCAAAGACGACGCATTCGACTCCTGTATTCCATCACACTAGCCTTTGAGATAACGGGGAGATGAATCTAACATGATAGTGCGTGTGTGTGATGGTGGTTGTGGTGGGAGGAGGAGGTATCGGGAGGGTGAGGAATCTCAGGGGAGGGTGGTGGGGGGGGTCGGGGGTTGACTTGAGTTGAGCGGCGGTTGTAAAACGCCTGTTTGTGAGCGTTTGGCTTGAAGCGACAGGCGTGAACCGAATGTTACAGAATCTCCCTCCCCCCCCCCCCCCCGAACTGTGGGTTGTTTTTGTTTGTGGGGGGGGGGGGCTGGGAAGAGCAAAGCGGTGTCCACGCAGCTTAAAATGCCTCCTATGGGGGGCTGGCTGTTAGTATTTTACCGGAGTGTGTGAAGGCTTCGTCCGGAGATATCAGCGCTAAAACAAACTTTTCTTTTGTTATATTTTGTTGTTCCATTTGGTTCTGATGAGATCTGTTTAGAAAACCAAGAGGAAAATCTGTTGGTAACAATACGCACAGGTCGTGGTGGATTGCTAAATAGAAAAAAAATAAATTACTTAATATTTAAGAATACAAGATTATTTCGTCGAAGAACATTTCTTGAATGGAGTGGAAATTTCTCCGTGTGGTTCGCTTATGTTCAATTAAGTTATGGTGGTGCTGGCTTTGAGGCTATTTTTGTCATTCGTTGGCTCGATACGCCGTAATCGGTTCCTTTAGGACAACAGTGGCTGTGATGTCGGAGTCGTAGCATCGAATCTTGATTTTTATGTTGTTGTTAAAGCTGAATGGTTAAATTCCACAGATATCGATTTCGGATTCTAAGCGAACGACAGGTGGGAGGAGGTGGGTGTGGTAGGATCATAAGAGTTCAGTATAGTGTAGCAATTGTGTAGTATAGATAGCTAACTTCCATTCATTTATAGTAAAGAATGAAATGTGGTCTATTATGGGTTAAAACGATCCCATGATGCAATATTCAAAAGTTGGATTCGTTTACCATACATTTTGTGGGTTAAAAAAAAAAAGTATGAAACCTGGTTGCAAACTAAGGGTCGGTTCCAGTGGCGTAGTGAGGGGGGAGCAAGGGGGGCATCATGCCCCGGGCGCTACTCACAAAGGGGCGCCAAATGGTATATTTTACTATAATATTGTATGGTTTTCGAATAGGGGGCGCTAAAAAGGTATTGGGGGCGCTAAAAAGGTATTGTGCCCCGGGCGCGAGTTAAGCTCGCTACGCCACTGGTCGGTTCACACGACCAAATTTTCCTTCAAGCATTTCATGCAATTCGTGTATGAAGCCTTGTCACAACTTTCAAATGACTATTTGATCATATTCCCCAAAAAAGAAACCACGCACAAAATAGTGCGTTCATACAACAATTTGACGCGAAATTTGATCGTGTGAACTGACGCTTAGACCAAGTTTAAAATATTTGTTACTTTAAAAAAAAAAGAACAAAATTTTTTTAATTGTGATGACGGCACTGGTATTTTAAAAACTTAAACAATCGGATAATTTGATGGATATTTGAAATATCCTCATCATCACCAGGCACAGAAACATTGCAAATCCCATCAACATTCATAGGAGCCATTATGATCAATAAATTGATCGTGGGCCCTTAATATATAGAAGAAGAAGAAGAAATGATTGTTGGATATATTTCATGTTTAAATTATCGTCTGGTTTCAATTATAGTTTGTTGTTTTTTTAATTTAAAATGTGTTTTTAAGTACAGGATGTTGATTTCTGTTGACTGTCGACTAGTTGGTGACAGAGATGAATTGTTTTTACCTGAATTAAGTTTTTGTTTCATTGCGAGGCTGACTGTTAGACAGGACCGTCTGACTGTTGGCAGGACCGTCTGACTGCTGGCAGGGCCATTTGCCTGTTAGGCAGGACCGTCTGACTGTTGGCAGGGCCGACTAACTGTTGGCAGGACCGTCTGACTGTTGGCAGGGTCGACTAACTGTTGGCAGGACCGTCTGACTGTTAGGCAGGGCCGACTAACTGTTGGCAGGACCGTCTGACTGTTGGCAGGGTCGACTAACTGTTGGCAGGACCGTCTGACTGTTAGGCAGGGCCGACTAACTGTTGGCATGACCGTCTGACTGTTAGGCAGGACCGTCTGACTGTTAGGCAGGACCGTCTGACTGTTGGCAGGGCCGACTAACTGTTGGCATGACCGTCTGACTGTTAGGCAGGACCGTCTGACTGTTAGGCAGGACCGTCTGACTGTTGGCAGGGCCGACTAACTGTTGGCAGGACCGTCTGACTGTTAGGCAGGACCGTCTGACTGTTGGCAGGGCCGACTAACTGTTGGCAGGACCGTCTGACTGTTAGGCAGGAACGTCTGACTGTTAGGCAGGACCGTCTGACTGTTGGCACGGCCGTCCTAATTCTGACAGGACTGTCTTAAGTTTAGCAAGACCGTCTGACTGTTGGGCAGGCCCGTCTGTGTGTAAAGCACCTACGAACGATTGCGGGCCCCATACTTCAGTGGAGAGGAAAGAAAGCTATGGACCGGTTTGAATCATAGCCATAGGACTTTCACGGTACTCAACTCTGCTAAGAGATGTTTGCTTGACTCATGTGGTGGCATGGGTCACTAGATGAGGGGACTTAGCCTTAATGTGTTAGAACTTAGCCTTAATGTGTTAGAACTTAGCCTTAATGTGTTAGAACTTAGCCTTAATGTGCTAGAACTTAGCCTTAATGTGTTAGAACTTAGCCTTAATGTGTTAGAACTTAGCCTTAATGTGCTAGAACTTAGCCTTAATGTGTTAGAACTTAGCCTTAATGTGTTAGAACTTAGCCTTAATGTGTTAGAACTTAGCCTGAATGTGCTAGAACTTAGCCTTAATGTGCTAGAACTTAGCCTTAATGTGTTAGAACTTAGCCTTAATGTGTTAGAACTTAGCCTTAATGTGTTAGAACTTAGCCTTAATGTGTTAGAACGTAGCCTTAATGTGTTAGAACTTAGCCTTAATGTGTTAGAACGTAGCCTTAATGTGTTAGAACTTAGCCTTAATGTGTTAGAACTTAGCCTTAATGTGTTAGAACGTAGCCTTAATGTGTTAGAACTTAGCCTGAATGTGTTAGAACTTAGTCGTAAGGTGTTAGAACTTAGCCTAGAGGTGTTAGAATTTAACCGGACATTCACACGTGACATTATTTCAAACATTCGGATGCTGGAGAAAATTCACCGGACGTGTCTCTACGTTAAATTCTTTCCGATTGTTTTGAAAGTTCATACGGCGGTCATACGTGATGGTTCAATTCATTCATAATGGGACATTGCGGTTTCATTCGGATGTTGTAGAAATGACCGAGGAATAATACAGGAAGTTTTTTTATCTGATTTGATTAATTCAGTTGTATTTCCTTTTATTTATTGACAGGAGTTTAGACAGAGCCGTCGCCTGGGCCCTGCTTCACCCTGAGCTGCGTGAGGGGGGGGGGGAGTGTGGCATCAGATATCTAAGTAAGGAGCCCAAAGTTGTGAATATGATATGCGAAAAAAAAATAAAAGGAAGTTTTTTAAGTTGCATTGAGTAACTAAAGAAAAAGAACTGGAAAGTGTGGCCCGTGGGGGGGGGGGGGGCGGGGGGTGTGCTAGAGGGATGCCTCCAAAAGTCATGTGACGGGTCTGGGGAAACTGCAAGTAAAACATACCGCATGGTGTCGCTCAGATTCGGTTTACCCTCCCCGCTGCCCATAATAAAAGACTACTCTCCAACGGACGCGTGGAATCTGCTGGCTGCTGTGTTATAATATATTCAGCGTGCTATAGCACCTTTATCAGCGAAATGGAAATAAATATGATGGTAAGTGCAAAGAGAGTGCGCCATGACGTATCACACGGCAGCCATCTTGGTTGCTAAAGTTAGGAATAAAACTTTAAAATTTAATGACAAATGTCCCTAAATGGATCCCTAAACCTAACCTGAACCCTAAATCACTAAAAAAAATCCAACCCTAAAACTAACCTGAGCCTATATTGTCTATATCACTAAAAATGTTTTCCTCTAAACCTAACCTGAACCCTAAATCACTAAAACAAAATGTATCACTAATCCTAACCTGAACCCTAAATCGCTAAAAAATGTATCCCTGAACCATACATCACTAAAAAAATGTATCCCTAAACCTAACCTTAACCCTAAATCATCATTAACTCTATCCCTAAACCTAACCTGAACCCTAAATCATCACTAACTCTATCCCTAAACCTAAGGAGTGAATCCAAAACAGAAAAAAAAACGCGTACATGAAGTCATGGCACATTCTCTTGGCATTGACCAACATTTTTTCACTCACGAAATCAACCAAACATCAAAAACTCGAAACACACATTCACACACTTATTTATTTTCTCCTGACTGAAAGCGTTCATTAAATCTTACAAACTTTTTATTCGACCCCCACGTCTCTCAGATTATATTTTCTTACGCCCGGCAAGTCTTAACAGTAGGTTTCACTGTCTGCTTTAAACATCACACACTGGTTCCGTTGCAAGGAAAAAAAAAATATACAGAGAGGCGCCAAGTGGATAGTGTTACGGACTCGGATCCGCCTTGGTTCACGCCCCTGACCCATTTAAATGTTTTATTCTTCCCTCCTTAAACTTCGTATTCATTTAATGGACGCCCCTTTGGGAAAGCTGACCACGCGACTAGTGTGAGATAAACCCATTGCTTATCTGTATTGGACGTGGGTGAGTGATGCATGGTCCGTGAGTGAGTGATGCATGGTCCGTGAGTGAGTGGTGTATGGTCCGTGAGTGAGTGATGCATGGTCCGTGGGTGAGTGATGCATGGTCCGTGAGTGAGTGATGCATGGTCCGTGGGTGAGTGATGCATGGTCCGTGAGTGAGTGATGCATGGTCCGTGAGTGAGTGATGCATGGTCCGTGAGTGGGTGATGCATGGGCCGTGGGTGATTGATGCATGGTCCGTGAGTGGGTGATGCATGGTCCGTGAGTGAGTGATGCATGGGCCGTGGGTGAGTGATGCATGGTCCGTGAGTGAGTGATGCAATGTCCGTGAGTGGGTGATGCAAGGTCCGTGAGTGGGTGATGCATGGTCCAAGAGTAAGTGATGCATGGTCCGTGAGTGAGTGATGCAAGGTCCGTGAGTGGGTGATGCATGGACCGTGAGTGAGTGATGCATGGTCCGTGAGTGAGTGATGCAAGGTCCGTGAGTGAGTGATGCATGGTCCGTGAGTGAGTGATGCATGGTCCGTGAGTGAGTGGTGCATGGTCCGTGAGTGAGTGATGCAAGGTCCTTGAGTGAGTGATGCAAGGTCCTTGAGTGAGTGATGCATGGTCCGTGAGTGGGTGGTGCATGGTCCGTGAGTGAGTGATGCATGGTCCGTGAGTGAGTGATGCATGGTCCGTGAGTGGGTGGTGCATGGTCCGTGAGTGAGTGATGCATGGTCCGTGAGTGAGTGATGCATGGTCCGTGAGTGAGTGATGCATGGTCCGTGAGTGAGTGATGCATGGTCCGTGAGTGAGTGATGCATTGTCCGTGAGTGAGTGATGTATGGTCCGTGAGTGGGTGATGCATGGTCCTTCTGGTCCTTGAGTTAGTGAACAATCAGCTAATCGTGGATATGGGATTCCGACGTCGTGCTCTGTGTTCTGTGTGAGGTGTGTGAGTGTTTGTGTACATGTGTGTGTGTGGGTCAAGTCTCACTTTAAAGTGGCACAAGTCTCACTTTAATGGGGCACAAGTCTCACTTTAATGTGGCACAAGTCTCACTTTAATGTGGCACAAGTTTCACTTTAAGGTGGCACAAGTCTCACATTAGCGTGGCACAAGTCTCACTTTAAGGTGGCACAAGTCTCACATTAGGGTGGCACAAGTCTCACTTTAAGGTGGCACAAGTCTCACTTTAATGTGGCACAAGTCTCACTTTAATGTGGCACAAGTCTCACTTCATGGTGGCACAAGTCTCACTTTAAGGTGGCACAAGTCTCACTTTAATGTGGCACAAGTTTCACTTCAATGTGGCACAAGTCTTACTTTAATGTGGCACAAGTCTCACTTTAAAGTGGCACAAGTCTCACTTTAATGTGGCACAAGTCTCACTTTAATGTGGCACAAGTTTCACATTAGCGTGGCACAAGTCTCACTTTAATGTGGCACAAGTCTCACATTAGGGTGGCACAAGTCTCACTTTAAGGTGGCACAAGTCTCACTTTAATGTGGCACAAGTCTCACTTCATGGTGGCACAAGTCTCACTTTAAGGTGGCACAAGTATCACTTCAATGTGGCACAAGTCTCTCTTCAAGGTGGCACAAGTCTCACTTCAAGGTGGCACAAGACTCACTTTAAGGTGGCACAAGTTTCACTTTAATGTGGCACAAGTCTCACTTCATGGTGGCACAAGTCTCACTTTAAGGTGGCACAAGTCTCACTTTAAGGTGGCACAAGTTTTACTTCAATGTGGCACAAGTCTCACTTCAAGGTGGCACAAGTCTCACTTTAAGGTGGCACAAGTCTCACTTCAAGGTTGCACAAGACTCACTTTAAGGTGGCACAAGTCTCACTTTAAGGAGGCACAAGTCTTACTTTAAGGTTGCATAAGTCTCACTTCAATGTGGCACAAGTCTCACTTCAAGGTGGCACAAGTCTCACTTCAAGGTTGCACAAGACTTACTTTAAGGTGGCACAAGTCTCACTTCAAGGTGGCACAAGTCTCACTTCAAGGTGGCATAAGTCTCACTTCAAGGTGGCACAAGTCTCACTTCAAGGTGGCATAAGTCTCACTTCAAGGTGGCACAAGTCTCACTTCAAGGTGGCATAAGTCTCACTTCAATGTGGCATAAGTCTCACTTCAATGTGGCACAAGTCTCACTTTATGTTATCAAAAAAAAGATTCATTAAAACGTACAATAACGATTATAGAGTCGACTCAAAAATGTTTTCCTGGCACGATACCCTTTCGTCTGCGATCCGCTTAGTCAAATATCGAATAAATAGTTACACCGAGTACACCTGAACAAAGCTGATAGACATATCCCCCCCCCCCCCAACCCGGCCAAACCAACCATTTAGTGCCCTTCCAGCCCCGATGCATGATCCGATCAAGATTTGGAACTCCGTGATATTCTTCTCAGACAGTTACGCCCACAGCCTGGCAATGACCTTGCGCTGTACACCTGAGCAGACGGGACGAGCCTTTGTACAAGAAATGTTGCGTCCCATATAGCAGTGAAGGTGAAGATCTGGGCGATTGTCTTTGTTGGAGATATGGCATCGATTACAGGTGGATGTCGATTATCGTGTTATTCAGATGTACGACTCCTGCTTCGGGGAGTGGGGGGGGGGGGGGGAATGTCGTCACGTAAGGAATGGCTATACTGTCCGTTAATTTTTTTAAAGGTCTGGCGAATGACCTCAGCAATTCCGATTTTTTTGCCCGACCATGTTCAATGTTTTAAACGAAGTTCGGGTTTTTCCGTGTGTGAGTCTCTGTGTGTGTTTGTGTATGTGAGTGCGCGTTGGGGAAAAGAGGGAAGGGGGGTTATTAAATTATGTGACTATCCCCCCCCGGCAAAAGGACCCACATATAATGTAATTCCATGCCATACACATTTAACATATGTGATAGCTGTTCCTTGCAACCAGAACAAGGTCATCACCGCAGACATTCGCCGGTCACACCACCCGACGTTTCTCAGATAGTGTATACGCCTCTGATGACTGTAAGTCACGTGATGATCCCTGCAAAAAAATGGTCGCTCTGTAAAACATATGTTAGTAATATCAATTTTGTAAAATTCATGCCTATGTATATGTATATGTGTGTGTGTACGTGTAAAAAATAAAATTTAAAAAAATAAGATAAATAACTTCAGCCAATAACTTTCTTACTTTCGGAAAAGTTTCAATTTTCTAGGAATCCCCCCCCCCCCTTTTTCCAAAGTTCCCCCCTCCAAATTACCCCCCCCCAAACTCCCCCCCCCCCAGGTAAAAATTACGTCATCCAAATTGGCGCGCTGTCTACACCACTTCCTGCAGACTCGGCTTTTATTTCCTACCTTATTGTTCCATTAAATTTAGCTGTCTTATTGTTGTATGACAGTAGAGTTTTTAAAACGATGATCTAATTCGTACATAAGTGGGGGTCTCGAATTTGGAGTCAAACAATTTTGCGCGAAATTTGGCGTTGTTATCGTCAGAGACGTCACTAGGGCTGGTGTTATCCCGTGCAGTAAATCACCACACCACCCTCTCTCTCTCTCTCTCTCTCTCTCTCTCTATAGACTCCCTTCCCCCATCCTCTACCAGACCTGCAACGAGGATTTCTTAACCAGATAATCCAGTGGTTCTCAACCTTTCTCATGCCGCGACCCCTTACTACAGTTCCTCATTTGTGGCGATCCCCAACCACAAAGTTATTTTCGTTGCTACTCCATAACTGTAGAGTATATGTATTTTCTGAAGGTCCTAGGCGACCCCTGGGAAAGGGTCGTTCGACCCCCAAACCCACAGGTTGAGAACCGCCGAGCTAATCCAAATCGGATTATTGTCTCGTCTAAAAGTAAAGTCCTAAAAGAGAACAGAGGAACACCTAGAATTTGAGGTAACGTTGTTTAAAATATGCAAGAAAATTACCTTTTTATTGCAACATTTAATATTACCTTTACAACTTGACTTTCCTGTTCTTCAAAGATGCATAACTGTCAATGACTTCATCAGAAACAACACTATTCACCTGATCACTGACACATTGGCAAGACCAGAAAGTCTGTACCGTCCCATGGTTGATAGCAAATAGTTCTATATACCTTTATGTATTGAAAAGCTACTCTTTCATGATAGCAAATAGTTATATATACGTTTATGTATTGTAGAGCTAGTCTGACATGGTAGCAAAGATTTCTCTATACGTTGATGTATTGAAAAGCTACTCTCACATGATAGCAAATAGTTATATATACGTTTATGTATTGTAGAGCTAGTCTGACATGGTAGCAAAGATTTCTCTATACGTTGATGTATTGAAAAGCTACTCTCACATGATAGCAAAGATTTCTATATACGTTTATGTATTGAAAAGCTACTCTCATATGAAGCCACAGACACGCAGAACTTATGAGAAATAATTGTAAGCTTAATGATAGCATGAAGAGAGATTCCCAAACCCTGCTCTCATGGCACCCGCACCCTGCTCTGTCTGGTGACACCCTGTCCTCGTGGCGCCCTGTCTTGTTTGCAACCTACTCTGCTGGCACCCTGCTCTGCCTTTGGGGCGTCCTGTTCTTTTGCACCGTGCTGTGATGAGACCTGGTGGCACCCCCTCCGGTGACGCCCTGCTCTGCTGTCACCCTGTTCTTGTATTTATCTGAGTTCAGATATAAAACCAACTCGAGCGAACTCTGCCACAAGGCATTTTCCATTTCTTGTGAGGGTGTCACCCCCCTAGGAGGGTGTCACCCCCTGGGAGGGTTCACCTAATGCGGTCCGCACCCCCGCAACCCACAGTGACGCCGCTGGTTATGGTCCTGCACAACCCCTCCACAGTGGGCAGCATTGCTCCATATCATTTGAAGAAGCTTTTGCTTGGAGTGCTTCAAATGTATTTCCTACTTATTCCTACTTGACTCCTGCATAGCCAGTATTTTAATTTAAAAAAAAAAAAAAAACATACACCAATAACATTTTAATCATTAGCCGCCCCTATGCAGCGTTGAAATTCGCAGCCCCTCCCTTCCCCACTCTTCTCTCCTAACCAAATCTCCATGGCCTCCTTTTAGAATTTAAGACACGGGGGGGGGGGGGGGGGGAGATGCACAACTAGCATGTGATACGATTTATAAAAAGGCCATTCATGAACAGGGTGAAGATTTAAGTTTGGGGGGGGGGGGGAGTGGGGGGGCGATAAAGGTGGGTAGGTGCGATGGCTCTACCGCTGACTTGAAGAAAAAACGACCTTGAAATGCTCATGTCAAGAAATCCTTTGAGTCGGGTTGTGGCCCTTGGCTAAGTTTAAACTTTCAGAAGGGTTGTGGCCCTTGTCCAGGTTTAAACTTACAGTCGGATTGTGGCCCTTGTCTAATTTTAAACTTACAGTCGGGTTGTGGCCCTTGTCTAATTTTAAACTTACAGTCGGGTTGTGGCCCTTGTCTAATTTTAAACTTACAGTCGGGTTGTGGCCCTTGTCTAATTTTAAACTTAAAGTCGAGTTGTGGCCCTTGCCTAGGTTTAAACTTTCAGTCGGGTTGTGGCCCTTGCCTAGGTTTAAACTTTCAGTCGGGTTGTGGCCCTTGTCTATGTTTAAACTTTCAGTCGGGTTGTGGCCCTTGTCTATGTTTAAACTTTCAGTCAGGTTGTGGCCCTTGTCTATGTTTAAACTTTCAGTCGGGTTGTGGCCCTTGTCTATGTTTAAACTTTCAGTCGGGTTGTGGCCCTTGTCTATGTTTAAACTTTCAGTCGGGTTGTGGCCCTTGTCTATGTTTAAACTTTCAGTCGGGTTGTGGCCCTTGTCTATGTTTAAACTTTCAGTCGGGTTGTGGCCCTTGTCTATGTTTAAACTTTCAGTCGGGTTGTGGCCCTTGTCTGTGTTTAAACTTTCAGTCAGGTTGTGGCCCTTGTCTATGTTTAAACTTTCAGTCGGGTTGTGGCCCTTGTCTAGGTTTAAACTTTCAGTCGGGTTGTGGCCCTTGTTGTTACCTCTGTGAGAGGTTTGGGGGCTGTATTGCTTTAATGAAGATTTGAAGGGGAAAATATTACAAGTGGTTAAGACATTTAAATGTTGACTTGTTGTTTGATCAATCAACTAGAATAACCTTCTTAAGGCGCAGCTGTCTCACATTTTTTGAGGAGTAGTTGTCTCACATTTGTTAAAGAGCAGCTGTCTCACATTTGTTGAGGAGTAGTTGTCTCATTTTTGTTGAGGAGCAGTTGTCTCACATTTGTTGAGGAGCAGTTGTCTCACATTTGTTGAGGAGCAGTTGTCTCACATTTGTTGAGAAGTAGTTGTCTCACATTTGTTGAGGAGCAGTTGTCTCACATTTGTTGAGGAGCAGTTGTCTCACATTTGTTGAGGAGCAGTTGTCTCACATTTGTTGAGAAGTAGTTGTCTCACATTTGTTGAGGAGCAGTTGTCTCACATTTGTTAAGGAGCAGTTGTCTCACATTTGTTGAGGAGCAGTTGTCTCACATTTGTTGAGAAGTAGTTGTCTCACATTTGTTGAGGAGCAGTTGTCTCACATTTGTTGAGGAGCAGTTGTCTCACATTTGTTGAGAAGTAGTTGTCTCACATTTGTTGAGGAGCAGTTGTCTCACATTTGTTAAGGAGCAGTTGTCTCACATTTGTTGAGGAGCAGTTGTCTCACATTTGTTGAGAAGTAGTTGTCTCACATTTGTTGAGGAGCAGTTGTCTCACATTTGTTGAGGAGCAGTTGTCTCACATTTGTTGAGGAGCAGTTGTCTCACATTTGTTGAGGAGCAGTTGTCTCACATTTGTTGAGGAGCAGTTGTCTCACATTTGTTGAGGAGCAGTTGTCTATATTTGTCGAGGAGCAGTTGAGGAGCAGTTGTCTATATTTGTTTTAGATTAATGAAGAGCATCTAAATGGCGCACGATGGTTGGGCCAAGAATAAAACTTTAAACACACCAGCAGTAAGTTTGAGATCCCCTGTATTCTAGAATTTCTTTGTCAAGGCCCTGTATTGTATCTTGTACTGTATCTTGTACTTGTACTGTATCTTGTACTGTATCTTGTACTGTATCTTGTACTGTATCTTGTTCTGTATCTTGTACTGTATCTTGTACTGTATCTTGTACTGTATCTTGTACTGTATCTTGTACTGTATCTTGTACTGTATCTTGTACTGTATCTTGTATTGTATCTTGTACTGTATCTTGTATTGTATCTTGTATTGTATCTTGTATTGTATCTTGTATTGGATCTTGTACTGTATCTTGTACTGTATCTTGTACTGTATCTTGTACTGTATCTTGTACTGTATCTTGTACTGTATCTTGTGTTGTATCTTGTACTGTATCTTGTACTGTATCTTGTACTGTATCTTGTACTGTATCTTGTACTGTATCTTGTACTGTATCTTGTGTTGTATCTTGTACTGTATCTTGTACTGTATCTTGTATTGTACCTTGTACTGTATCTTGTATTGTACCTTGTACTGTATCTTGTATTGTACCTTGTACTGTACCTTGTACTGTATCTTGTATTGTATCTTGTTCTGTATCTTGTACTGTATCTTGTACTGTATCTTGTACTGTATCTTGTACTGTATCTTGTATTGTATCTTGTACTGTATCTTGTACTGTATCTTGTACTGTATCTTGTACTGTATCTTGTACTGTATCTTGTACTGTATCTTGTGTTGTATCTTGTACTGTATCTTGTACTGTATCTTGTATTGTACCTTGTACTGTATCTTGTATTGTACCTTGTACTGTATCTTGTATTGTACCTTGTACTGTACCTTGTACTGTATCTTGTACTGTACCTTGTACTGTACCTTGTACTGTATCTTGTATACTTAAAGTGTATACACCCATGGTGTAAATCCAGTTGCGACTCACCGCCAAAACGCTCAACTATTGAATGAATCACCGACATTGTCACCGTCAACCCAGTGGCTATTGTATTATTTCAAGTCTTTAGATACGCCAGCTTCATCTTTGTCATAGTCTGGTTCTTGACGCGTTCAATGTTATTGGGACCACGCCCTCTTTTGAATGAGGTCCCATCAAATAACGATTCTTTCTAGTTACCGATTCACCCAAATAACAGTACTTTCTAGTTACCGCTGCCCCTAAATAACAGTACTTTTTAGTTACCTCTGCCTCCAAATAACAGTACTTTCTAGTTACCTCTGCCCCAAAAATAGCAGTACTTTCTAGTTACCGCTGCCCCCAGTACTCCCGTGGATACCCAAAATCTAAGGAAACCCCACGCCCCAAACACCACCTCGCCCCCCCCCCTTTTCAAAAAAAAAAGCCCAAAACATTCCCAGTCAACCCCCACCCCAACTAGACAATCGCATCCAGAATTATATTTTATTTATGTGCCCCCTAGCCTAAAACGCTAGATACCTTCAAACTTCTGATCCCTTGCTCCAGTGACAGCCCCAGGGACAGCTCCAGGGACAGCTCCACGGTCATAATGCTACATGAGGGCGAAGGAAAATAAGCGAAACAAAGTACAGGGAACCCAGCAAAAAATGACGCGGAAAAAACAAAACGAACGTGTCGGCAAGAAGCTCCCCTCTTCAGCTGAGGGTGCCATACCTATGGGCGCCATGATTTCTTCTGCTTCATATCTTCATTAATTTATGTCAGTCCCCCCCCTCTTCCCTCCCCTATACGTATGACTGGGGGGTACACGTAGTCAGGCATTCCCGAGTGTAAGTAACACGACACCCCCGACTGTCACTGCATTGCCCTCCCTGTCACAGTCTTATTGACCTTGACATACAAAATAAATCATAACAAATGCTGCTTCCATGCCATGGGGAATTGAATAGTAACGTTTCTTTGGTTGAAGAGATAGTAACGTTTCTTTGGTTGAAGAGATAGTAACGTTTCTTTGGTTGAAGAGATAGTAACGTTTCTTTGGTTGAAGAGTAGTAACGTTTCTTTGGTTGAAGAGTAGTAACTTTTCTTTGGTTGAAGAGTAGTAACGTTTCTTTGGTTGAAGAGATAGTAACGTTTCTTTGGTTGAAGAGTAGTAACGTTTCTTTGGTTGAAGAGTAGTAACTTTTCTTTGGTTGAAGAGTAGTAACGTTTCTTTGGTTGAAGAGATAGTAACGTTTCTTTGGTTGAAGAGTAGTAACGTTTCTTTGGTTGAAGAGTAGTAACGTTTCTTTGGTTGAAGAGATAGTAACGTTTCTTTGGTTGAAGAGTAGTAACGTTTCTTTGGTTGAAGAGTAGTAACGTTTCTTTGGTTGAAGAGATAGTAACTTTTCTTTGGTTGAAGAGTAGTAACTTTTCTTTGGTTCGCATTGCTCAGAACCGGGCTAGAACACGGGCAGGTGTTAAAAAATACCTGGACTTAAAACATAATTATCTTCATTTCTTACTAACCCCAAATCATAATTAGGATTCCAAATGGCAATTTTTTTTTTTGGCGACGCCTCTGTCCTGGTATCAATTTTATTTAGAGCATGTTTTGTAACACAAAAGCCAGCCGACATCCAGCCGGGTTGGACAAGAATGCCCCGGAATGTGCTCCATGTAGCCTACATGTGTCCTTTTGTGGAGTGACTTCAAAGGGTATCGGTGGGTGGCAAAGATCCAGACAAGGGTTCTTAAATACTGGCGCTACACACCTTGACTGCAATCACATGGCACACACGGGGGCAGTTGGTGTCCTTCGGTGACTACGCCACGCCTGTTCGTACGGTACTGTGGATAGGTCAGCTAAGCTAAGTCATGTCATACTCATAGTATCTGGGATTAGTGTAATATACCATGGATAATTTATCATATAGCGGATACTCTATGTCATAGAGCGGATACTCTATGTCATACAGTGTATACATCACGTCATATAGTGTATACTTCATGTTATATATATATAGTGTATACTTTATGTCATATAGTGTATACTTCACGTCCACGTCATATAGTGTATACTTCGTGTCATATAGTGTATACTTCATGTCATACGGTGTAAACTTCATGTCATTCAGTGTATAAGTAATGTCATACAGTGTATACTTTATGCCATATAGTGTATACTTAATGTCATACACGTTATACTTCGTGTCATGTAGTGTATACTTCATGTCATACGGCTCATACGGTGTAAACTTCATGTCATTTAGTGTATACTTCATGCCATACAGTGTATACCTTATGCCACAAGTGGAGGCCACATAAAGAATGTTAAGGAGTTGTGTAGACCATTCGAGGCTGATCAAACTCCTCATCATCATTTTGCTAAATGTAACTATATTGAGACAATGGTCGAATTGTTTATGGGAATAACGGACGTGGCCAACAAACGATGAAATAATTTAATAATGAACTACACACAATTAAATCTAAGTCACAGTTAGTTGAGTATGTAAGCAATGCTGACTAGGAAAATATCAGTTATATATATATATAGTGTTGGAAACCTGGTCTCTTATACAGGGCCTGTCTTGAAGTGTGCACTGCGTATATCTAATCTCAAACGTCACACTCCACGTATACATACCAAACAGCGGAGTAAGGGAGGCTACTCACGTGCGTAGAAAGAATCCCCGATCAGCCTGAATTGGATAGGTACATGGGTACAACCACTGGGGGTGTGGGGGCTTGGGGGCGGAGGCGCCCTGTGCGCGGCCAGCGTGGAATGGCCTTGCCGTGGGTGGAAGAAAAAAAAAGAAAGGGGGGAGGGTAACTCGCCACAGTTTGGTGAACGCCAGTTCATTCCCCTCTCGAGTTGTGACACAGGGGAACTTCCCTGGACACAGACTCTGAGTGTGTGTGTGAAAGGGGGAGGTAAGGGAACTAACCGAACGCAGGACTAAGTCGGTGTGGGTACACGCCTGTTACAAGTTACTGAGTGACGGGAATCAAGCTATATACATTTCGTTTGGATACAGAGATGAATCGTGTGGATTCGTGGATCTTTTGTTAAATTTCTTGTGGATAAACTTTTCACTTAGGCGGAGTTTCTTTCAGTAGGCAGGGTTGTTGTCAGCTGTCAGTAAGCAGAGTTGCTGTCAGTAGGCACAGTTGTTGTCAACTGTCAGTAGTGTAGTTAGATTTGCTGTCAGTAGGCAGAGTTGCTGTCATTAGGCCCACGTTTTGGTTAGAGTTACTTGTGTTAGTGTGACATCATGACATAATGGATTTGTCAGTGGCTCGTTCTTGGAAAATTGTATTTCTCACAAGTGTTGATTAAGTGGTGACATGCGACATTTATGTGGTGACACGTGACATTTATGTGGTGACATGCGACATTAGCCATTGTGTGGTCGGTATCTGTGTCTCATTTGCGGGTAAAGGGTTCATACTCAGACTTTCCGATTTCTTGTAATTATTTTTTGAGTGTAGAAAAATTTTAACATTCGTAGATCTCGGCCTTAAGCTACTACTAGAGCAGCGGTTCTCAACCTTTGGGTCGCGACCCATTTGGGGGTCAAACGACCCTTTCACAGGGGTCGCCTAAAACCACGGGATAACACATACACTCTACAGTTATGAAGTAGCAACGAAAATAATTGTGTGGTTGGGGGTCGCCACAACACGAGGAACTATATTAATGGGTCGCGGCACAAGGAAGGTTGAGAATCCCTGTACTAGAGCATACACAGGACATGAGTGAAACAAAGTATGGGAGAACTTGAAAAAAAGGAACGCACCAAAACATCGAACGTGTCGACAGGAAGCCTTCGTCGGAAAACAAACGACAGTAGAAACAGAATTAAAAAAAAACTGCACTTAGCTGAAAAGTAGTATCCGAGAGACCAGCAAATGAATGCATTGTGCCGGATGGGGTCGGAGCCGACACTGACAATTCTTTTGCGGTCCTTTTTTAGATTTTCCCATAATTTGTTTCAATCATTTGCTTTGTTGCTCCTGATTGCTGTCTCTCCCCTTATAAGGTTTGTCTCTTAATGGCGGAAATCTATTAATAGAACTGTTGTAATCATCCGGGAACTCTGGTCGGACAAAATGTCAACTCGGAAGAGGTCCTTATCAAAACTTTTGTACAACTATATTTTACGAAATATTTTACACATTTTTAAAAAAAAACTGAATATTTCATCACGTGTACGGCGCATGTAACAGTGCCTCTGGATAAAAGGATCGTCCGAACGATATTCTGAAACACAGTGACAGTATTAGCTGCCTTCCTCAAAGAAATATTTGTCGGACGTTCTAAAAATAGAAACGATATGACGTTTTCCGGTCTGAGATATGACAAACCTTATTACGATGGAATCTACATAACTTCAGTTCACAGTGTTTGTTTTATTTTATCAGTGTTGACCCCGGCCGGACTTCCGTATCCAAACAAGCGCTGGTTAGTGACCAGTGGAGTGACCGCTGTAGTGTCGGTGTGATCACAGCTGGACGTTGGGGGACCTATGTAGGTCGGGTTAGATGTGGGGACGAGGTCACCACGGTGACAGTATCAAAGGAGACGCTGCGTTGACGGGACCAGAGGTGATTGGGTTGGCGTCAAAGCCATACCTGGGATAACGGATATTGACGGGGGGGGGGGGGGTTGGGTGGGGGGGAGCTGACATTGACAAAGGGGCGGTGGTGGGTTGGGGGGTCTGGTGGGGTGAGATTGGGTGTAACTGACATTGATTAGGGTGGGGTCGTGGAGGGCTATTCGGTGGCTAATTGTCACAGTGGACAAAAATGTGTTAGACTTCATGACATCTTCTTCCCTACACAAGGGGAGCACTTACTTTAGTGATATAATATACACCAGAGGGAGATGTGGAGTCGGAGCGTACCACTAACATCTTGGACAGATCACAATGCCCTGCCTCTGTTCTATCTTAGTTTAAGTCAATGACTCAATCAGTTAATTTTTCCAGATTAAAAAAAAAAAAAAAGTTTATCTCAAAGATGACAAAATATGTTTAGGGAGGGGGGTGCGTCAACGTTATGACTGATGTTCTGTTTGCGTCAACGCTATGACTGATGTGGTGTTTGCGTCAACGTTATGACTGATTAAAAATTTTTAAAAGTCGCCGTCTGGATTTTACACAACTATAGACTCCACATGACGTCACCTCGCTGATACAGTGGTAGAAAACTTATAGACTTGGCCTTGGCATATAGGGGCAGTTTGATAAGAACGGCCCATTAGCTTCCTCTCACTCTGTCTCCTTTTTCCTCTCTCTCCTTCTTCCTCTCTCTCCTTCTTCCTCTCGCTCCTTCTTCCTCTCTCTCACTCTCTCCCTCCCTCCCTCTCAATCTCTCTTTCTCTATCTCACTCTTTTTCTTTCTTTTCTCTCTATCTCTCTTATTTTCTCTCCCCCCCCCGGCTCTCTCTTATTTCTCTCTTTCAATCCCAACCACTCTCTATCTCCTCCTAATTTATGCACAAAAATACGCTTTAAGATTAAGTATTACCCCTATTCGCCCCGCCCCACTCACACACAACAAACACTTCATATGACGTATGTGTTTGCATTGTTTGAAACTCCACCAAACACCTGTACGATTTTCACAAATTTGAATTCAGCCACAGAATTGTTCCGTCAGAATTGTTCCGTCAGAATAGTTCCGTCAGAATTGTTCCGTCAGAATAGTTCCGTCAGAATAGTTCCGTCAGAATTGTTCCGCCAGAATAGTTCCGTCAGAATTGTTCCGTCAGAATAGTTCCTTAAGAATTGTTCCGTCAGAATAGTTCCGTCAGAATTGTTCCGTCAGAATAGTTCCGTCAGAATTGTTCCGTCAGAATAGTTCCGTCAGAATTGTTCCGTCAGAATTGTTCCGTCAGAATAGTTCCGTCAGAATTGTTCCGTCAGAATTTTTCCGTCAGAATAGTTCCGTCAGAATTGTTCCGTCAGAATTGTTCCGTCAGAATTGTTCCGTCAGAATAGTTCAATTGTTCAAAGACCCAGCAAGCTTTAACAGGCAGGACGTTGCCAGTTGTACGACGTCATTCTAATACTGATCTATTATTTACCTGTGACGGTATTTTTACAGTAACTTTTGAACACAATTGAAAGCATCTCACGTGACGCTGTTGTTTGTGTTAATTTATTGTTAATTCTGGAGCACTCTTTCCTTACAGGCAGGGGCGTGGCTAGGGTTAGTGCAGCCCGGGGTGGACAAAGATTTTTCGCTCCCTCTAAAATAAAAAAATCATCTGACTTTGTCCGAAAATGCGCCCCCCCCCTTTTTCAATATAAGGGAAAAAGTGTCGCCTGGGGCGGACCACCCTCTCCGCACCCCTACCTTTGCAACTGCTAAGAGGCGAGGGAAAGACTAAAATTAAAAATAGCCGACTATTTGAAACTTGTTCGTAGTGACATCAGCAATGTTTCTGTCACGCTGTTAACACTGGGAGGGGAGGGGGAGATTAACATTTTAATTTGTCTGCTATCTTCTCCCTGTTATCCCACCTCTCTTAAGCGCCCCCCCCCCCCAAGTTATTTTAACTTTAAAAAAAAAATCTGCTGTAAATAAGTTTGAAACTGTCGCCAACTGCTGATTGCTGGGGGCTTAACTCTCTCGGTGAACTGTTTGCTCCAGAAGTCGGTATGTGAGGTGAGGCCATTAGTCTCGCAGCCCGCTATCTCCACGGTCTGAAATTAGACTGAATCTGTGTGAAGAGGTTTAGCTGAACAAATATTTCCAACGGTCGCTCCCTCCATCCCACCCTCACCCCCCCCCCCCCCCCGGTCAAGAAACCCAGAGTGCTGTGGGTGTCGGTGGGTAAAATATTTATATCATTCTCGCCAGTTTTGGATTCATAGACAACCTTCATAGACAACCTTCATAGACAACCTTCATAGACAGCCTTCATAGAAAAACTTCATAGACAGCCTTCCTAGACAACCTTCGTAGACAACCTTAGTAGACAACCTTCATAGACAACCTTCATAGGCAACCTTCATAGAAAACCTTCATAGACAACCTTCATAGACAACCTTCGTAGACAACCTTCATAGACAACCTTCATAGACAACTTTCATAGACAACATTCATAGACAACCTTCATAGGCAACCTTCATAGACAGCCTTCATAGACAACCTTCATAGACAACCTTCGTAGACAACCTTCATAGACAACCTTCATAGACAACCTTCATAGACAGCTTTCATAGACAACCTTCATAGGCAACCTTCATAGACAGCCTTTATAGACAGCCTTCATAAACAACCTTCATAGACAACCTTCATAGGCAACCTTCATAGACAGCCTTCATAGACAGCCTTCATAGACAGCCTTCATAGACAGCCTTCATAGACAGCCTTCATAGACAGCCTTCATAGACAGCCTTCATAGGCAACCTTCATAGACAGCCTTCATAGACAACCTTCATAGACAACCTTCATAGACAACCTTCATAGTACAATTTTTCTGTTTACGAAACGATAGGACCATGACTGGACGGCCACTTGTTCATGACTGGGCGGTGACTGGACCGTGATTGGACCATGACTGGATCATGACTGGACTGTGACTGGCCCATGAGTTGACCGTGACTGGCCCATGTGTTGACCGTGACTGGCCCATGTGTTGACCGTGACTGGCCCATGAGTTGACCGTGACTGGCCCATGAGTTGACCGTGACTGGCCCATGAGTTGACCGTAACTGGGCGGTGATAAGACCTATATAAATTTGGGACCATCTTCCTGGACTAATAGTTAATTAATTTTTTTAACGCCGTTAATTCAGATCATGTAGCTGGGTACGTCACGTGACAGTGTGGACATTTTTAGATTTTCCAACTTAATTAATCTTCATTCTATTTACTTCCTCATCAGAGCCTCATTTCTTGTAAATATATAAAAAAATATATATAGAGTGATCTATGTCTTTGGAATTTCTTCCTGGCCAAATAAAGACATGAACATTAGAATTATGTTCTGACGTTGGTGGGATCAGTGTGTCACAGATGGAAAGTCAAGGCTGTGACGCAAAGTGATTGTACCCTGTTGGATGTGTGACATGGATCATGGATATAAACGTGATGATCTCCAAGGATCATGGATATATACGTGATGATCTCCAAGTTGTACACTATGGGTTCATTTATTATTATTTTTTAATGAGTTTTCATTTTTTCCTTGGGGAATGCAGAGAAGACCTTAACCCTGAGCCTCTTTTTGGACTAGATATGTTGCTGGTGTTGCTTGGATTCAAGGTGTCGTATTAACTTGAACAGCGGATATACATGTGTTGATTTCAAAGCCTTGAGCTAGTGTGGATTTTTTTTTTTTAAAAAGGTCATTGATGGAGGGCTCGGCCACGCGCCCTTCTCGGTTCTCCACCCCACCTCCCCAGTGCCGATTCGGCGTGGGGCAGTGGGAGAGCGGGGGCCGGGAAAAAGGGGGGCCGAGTGCGGTCGTCGGCCAGGAAAAGCTGGACACACTGTCCAGGTGCTCGCTGCATTGGGAGGACTTCTTCGGTAAGACATGAATGGATTAATATTATGTTGATTTTTATACACGAGAAGGTGGGTTTTGTTCAACTAGTGGTCAGCACTTTGTTCAACTAGTGGTCAGCACCTTGTTCAACTATATATAGTGGTTAGCACCCTGTTCAACTTGTGGTTAGGACCCTGTTCAACTTGTGGTTAGCACCCTGTTCAACTTGTGGTTAGCAACCTGTTCAACTTGTGGTTAGCACCCTGTTCAACTTGTGGTTAGCACCATGTTCAACTTGTGGTTAGCACCATGTTCAACTTGTGGTTAGCACCCTGTTCAACTTGTGGTTATCACCCTGTTCAACTAGTGGTTAGCACCCTGTTCAACTAGTGGTTAGCACCCTGTTCAACTTGTGGTTAGCACCCTGTTCAACTAGTAGTTAGCACCCTGTTCAACTTGTGGTTAGCACCCTGTTCAACTTGTGGTTAGCACCCTGTTCAACTTGTGGTTAGCACCCTGTTCAACTAGTAGTTAGCACCCTGTTCAACTTGTGGTTAGCACCCTGTTCAACTAGTGGTTAGCACCCTGTTCAACTTGTGGTCAGCACCTGTTCAACTAGTAGTTAGCACCCTGTTCAACTTGTGGTTAGCACCCTGTTCAACTTGTGGTTAGCACCTGTTCAACTAGTAGTTAGCACCCTGTTCAACTTGTGGTTAGAATCCTGTTCAACTAGTGGTTAGCACCCTGTTCAACTAGTGGTTCGCACCCTGTTCAACTTGTGGTTAGCACCTTGTTCAACTAGTGGTTAGCACCCTGTTCAACTAGTGGTTAGCACCCTTTTCAACTAGTGGTTCGCACCCTGTTCAACTAGTGGTTAGCACCCTTTTCAACTAGTGGTTCGCACCCTGTTCAACTTGTGGTTAGCACCTTGTTCAACTAGTGGTTAGCACCCTGTTCAACTAGTGGTTAGCACCCTTTTCAACTAGTGGTTCGCACCCTGTTCAACTAGTGGTTAGCACCCTTTTCAACTAGTGGTTCGCACCCTGTTCAACTAGTGGTTCGCACCCTGTTCAACTAGTGGTTCGCACCCTGTTCAACTAGTGGTTAGCCTCCTGTTCAACTAGTGGTTAGCACCCTGTTCAACTAGTGGTTAGCACCCTGTTCAACTAGTGGTTAGCACCCTGTTCAACTAGTGGTTAGCACCCTGTTCAACTAGTGGTTCGCACCCTGTTCAACTAGTGGTTAGCACCCTGTTCAACTAGTGGTTAGCACCCTTTTCAACTAGTGGTTCGCACCCTGTTCAACTAGTGGTTCGCACCCTGTTCAACTAGTGGTTCGCACCCTGTTCAACTAGTGGTTCGCACCCTGTTCAACTAGTGGTTAGCACCCTGTTCAACTAGTGGTTAGCACCCTGTTCAACTAGTGGTTAGCACCCTGTTCAACTTGTGCTGTACGTTTCTTATGTTTTAGCCTGTTATGTATTGATTTTTTTTTTTGGGGGGGGGATTCAAATGCTATTTACCACTTTACTTCGTGCTCATTGCCGCTTCTGCCGATTACTTGTCAGGATCTCGCAACAACAGTGTTAACAAACTGATATTGTGTTGAGATGAAGCTATCTAAAAATGTAAACATTACGAAATGAAAGAGTGGGGCGCATTCAGTAGTGTATACCAGTGGCATCCCGCGCCCCCCCCCCTCCCTTGCTTCCGATACGTGACTGACGTGTATCTGGGCACTTTCTCCCACCTTTGTACACCCACCTACACTGTAGTCATGGTAACTAATTTTTTGTACACCTAATGTCATCTGTCACAGAGAATATCCCTCCATTACCCAGTCAACATTGCTTCACCCATGTTTATGTGTACTAGTCTATTTGTAATTCGTGCTTTTCTTCCTTCCAAGTATTCATATTGACCAGTTGAGATCCCGATGTCTGCGTTTGACCCCCTTTCTTAAAGGGATTCGTACACAATTTACACCCACCCCATCCCCTGTTTACAAAAGAAAATATTTCAGATATTTATTTTAAATTTTTAATTTTTTTTTTAAAAACCTTCTTACTCATGTATTTCCCAAGGAAACCTAACACACATTTTTCAATTGCTTTGTCCTCACTCATATTAATATTTCCCCAAGGAAATCTAACAAAGATTTTTCAATTACTTTCTCCTCACTCATGTATTTTCCCAAAGAAACCTAACACAGATTTTTCATTTCTCCTCACTCATGTATGTTCACAAGGAAACCTAACACAGATTTTTCATTTTTCCTCACTCATGTATGTTCCCAAGGAAACCTAACACAGATTTTTCATTTCTCCTCACTCATGTATGTTCCCAGGGAAACCTAACACAGATTTTTCATTTCTCCTCACTCATGTATGTTCCCAAGGAAACCTAATACAGATTTTTCATTTCTCCTCATTCATGTATGTTCCCAAGGAAACCTAACACAGATTTTTCATTTCTCCTCACTCATGTATGTTCCCAAGGAAACCTAACACAGATTTTTCATTTCTCCTCACTCATGTATGTTCCCAAGGAAACCTAACACAGATTACTTTCTCGCAACAGGTTCATCCCTTGAGCTCGCCCCCTCACTTTTGAATCTTTACGATGACATCAACGCCACCGTCACCAAAAACCATGGCGGTCACCACAACAACACCGACGGGGACGACAAGAACCAACGAGTGCTGACCAAAGTCACCAAGACCCAGTCTCTGCCCGTGCGGTCACAGGCCACGCCTAGGTACACCCAGGCGCATCAGGTTACTGACCGCCTGACGTCCATGAAGGAGTCGGAGGACGAGAGTGGGGTGAGCCAGGACCGGGGTCAGCCGGAAACCAAGAAGCGACCGCTGAGCAACAGTTCCATGTCGTCTGCTTCGAACTCGTCCTTGCAGAGGTTGAGGAAGAAACGAGCCAACAACGGGGGTGACGACAAAGTCTCGTCGTCTGACGGGTCTCACGTTAAAGGCTCCGGTAGCGGCAGAGATGGCGAGATGGCCGACGTGGATGGTGAGGAACAGAAGTCATCTGATGTTGATGACCCCCGGGACGATGTGGACTCAAGCCCTTACGCAGCATGGGAAGTGGTGGGCGCCTCTTCTGAAATGGATGGGGTGCACACCCCTTCTTTCGACGAAAACCCGTCGAAACTTTCAAAGACGCCATTAAGCCACCGACCAGAAACTTCCTCCACTCCACATTCAACCAGCAGCCCAAAACAAAATGACATTTCGAGGTCGTGGATACCCCGCACTAAAAGACCAGATTCCATTTTAAACGGACGCGTATCCACATCCACTTCAGATCTGGATGATTCCAAAAGCTCTAGGCGTATATATCCGCAATCGCCACCAGCAGCAGGTTCATCGACATCCGTTATTTCTGGGACTGTTCAGACGACTCAGTCGCCCCCGAACAGCACGCGCTCCACGAGCTCTTCCTCACGTCACGAGGCGAGGAAGAGATTCTTCTCAAACTACGAAGACTCCTTTGGGGGCTCGACAACGATGCCTCCAATGTCTCCCCAAGAAAAGGGTTCCTCACCCTCTGTGTTTTCTGCATCGACGGACGCGTCCGTGACAACGCTTGTGCGCGATGACATACCATCTAAGCCTTTAGAGAATGGCAGAAAGCAGTCCTCAGGTAATGGTAGGGGAAACTCTTCAGAGAAGTCTTCTACGCCAGAAGTTAACGAAAGTTTGGTAAAGCAGACCGCTGCGAGACCCGTTGGATCTAGCCGTACTGATCGAGAGATTGGGCCCGTCGCCCCTGGCGAGAAATCCCACCGGAGAACCGAGCGCCGCGGTGCCTTTAGGGCGGAGAACCAGGGTGGCAACAGCGCGACCCTCCAGAAAACTGCCTTCACCAAGTCCACCAAGAGGAAAGACACCGGAGCCGAGTCCGGGAGTAAGACCGGCCCGGTTTATGTCAGTTATGTTCAGAGAGTAGTCACCGAGATTATAGACTCAGAGCGGATATACATCGGCAGCCTGGAGGATATCATACATGTGAGTAGCAGGTTAGGGGTTCAAGAGTAGCATGTTAAGGGTTTAAGAGTAGCATGTTAGCGGGTTCAAGGGTAGCATGTTAGGTGGTTCAATAGTAGCATGTTAGGGTGTGTTCAAGAGAACCATTTTAAGGGTTTCAAGAGTATCATATTAGGGGTTTCAAGAGTACCATATTAGGGGTTTCAAGAGTACCATATTAGGGGTTTCAAGAGTACCATATTAGGGGTTTCAAGAGTACCATATTAGGGGTTTCAACAGTACAATATTAGGGGTTTCAAGAGTAGCAAGTTAGGGTTTCAAGATTAGCACATCATGTATGGTGTGTGTGTATGTCTTTAGTGTCTGTGTGTTTTGAAAAGAGACTACATGCAGTTTTGTGGGTGTGTTAGTGTTATTACAAATATCTTGTTTGTGACTTGAGACATATTGAATTGTATGTTGGACATATAGCGAAACATAATCTTTTGAAAAAATGTGTACGTGATAGTGTAGCAAAACAAAAGATATCCATTTATATATACCTAACATATGTTTTATGACATATGCTAGAACTGTTGGACTTGTAACAACGTAGAGCACCTTCATGTAGGACAACCTCATGTAGGGCATATAACATATAGTAGCACACCTTCATGTAGGACATATAACATAACATACCTTCATGTAGGACATATAACATAGCACACCTTCATGTAGGACATATAACATAGACACCTTCATGTAGGACATATAACATCGCACACCTTCATGTAGGACATATAACATAACATACCTTCATGTAGGACATATAACATAGCACACCTTCATGTAGGACATATAACATAGGACACCTTCATGTAGGACATATAACATAACACACCTTCATGTAGGACATATAACATAGCACACCTTCATGTAGGACATATAACATAGGACACCTTCATGTAGGACATATAACATCGCACACCTTCATGTAGGACATATAACATCGCACACCTTCATGTAGGACATATAACATAGCACACCTTCATGTAGGACATATAACATAACACACCTTCATGTAGTTTATATAACATAACACACCTTCATGTAGGACATATAGCATAGCACACTTCATGTAGGACATATAACATCGCACACCTTCATGTAGGACATATAACATAACACACCTTCATGTAGGACATATAACATAGCACACCTTCATGTAGGACATATAACATAGGACACCTTCATGTAGGACATATAACATAGGACACCTTCATGTAGGACATATAACATAGCACACCTTCATGTAGGACATATAACATAGGACACCTTCATGTAGGACATATAACATAGCACACCTTCATGTAGGACATATAACATAGCACACCTTCATGTAGGACATATAACATAGGACACCTTCATGTAGGACATATAACATAGCACACCTTCATGTAGGACATATAACATAGGACACCTTCATGTAGGACATATAACATAGCACACCTTCATGTAGGACATATAACATAGCACACCTTCATGTAGGACATATAACATAGGACACCTTCATGTAGGACATATAACATAGCACACCTTCATGTAGGACATAAAAAACGATATTTTGATTTACAATGCTAAACATTAATAATGTAAAGGTTGAACATACAACAGTAAATTATCAACCATATGAGTCAGACATACAATAGATGAACCATCTGAGTTAGACATACAATAGATTAACCATATGAGTTAGACATACAATAGATTAACCATATGAGTTAGACATACAATAGATCAACCATATGAGTTAGACATACAATAGTTCAACCATATGAGTTAGACATACAATAGATCAACCATATGAGTTATACATACAATAGATCAACCATATGAGTTAGACATACAATAGATCAAACATATGAGTTAGACATACAATAGATTAACCATATGAGTTAGACATACAATAGATCAACCATATGAGTTAGATGTAAAGAAGGGGACATATGAAACATGTGACTTAGATGTAAAAAGGGGACATATGAAACATGTGACTTAGATGTAAAAAGGGGACATATGAAACATGTGACTTAGATGTAAAAGGGGGACATATGAAACATGTGACTTAGATGTAAAAAGGGGACATATGAAACATGTGACTTAGATGTAAAAAGGGGACATATGAAACAGGTGACTTAGATGTAAAAAGGGGACATATGAAACATGTGACTTAGATGTAAAAAGGGGACATATGAAACGTGAGTTAGATGTAAAGAGGGGGACAGATGAAATATGCGAGTAAGATTTAAAAAGGGGACATATGAAATATGCGAGTGAGATGTAAAAAAGGGGACATATGAGACATGTGAGTTAGATGTACAATAGTAAATGAAATGACCCTCTGACCACTGGGTCATGAAATGACTATTTGACCACTGGTCAATGTGACGTCATTCGTCGATCATTACAAATCAATAAGATCAAATTGCAGTGATTCACTTAATCCTCTTCCTACCACCCCCACACCCAACTCAAACCACCACATCAAACCACCACCACACCACCTCAAACTACCACCACCCCAAACAACCACCACAACAATTCAAACCACCACCACCCCACCTCAAACCACCACCACCCCACCTCAAACCACCACCACCCCCACCTCAAACTACCAACACCCCCACCTCAAACCACCACCACCCTGACTCAAACTACCACCACACCACCTCAAACCACCACCACACCCACCTCAAAACACGACCACCCCCACCTCAAACCACCTCTACACCACCTCAAACCACCTCCACACCACCTCAAACCACCACCTCACCTCAAACCACCACCCCACCTCAAACCGTCCTATTTTCCACCTGTAATCAAAATGCTGTAATCCACAGACCTGTATTCCCCCTACGCTTTGGCCGTAGTAACTACGTTTTTAAGCCTAAGACTACGGCACTACGACGAGCCTGAAAAAGTAACTACGGTTTTGAGAGTTATTTTGTTTGTTTGCTTTATTTTTAAATTGAAAATAAAAAGATTTGGGGTGTTTTCAGTAAAAGGCTATCGCATTTTTTGTGTTAACACCGTAAGCAATCAAATGAGAACAGCAGTGATTGGCCTTTGCGGTCTCGATCTCAATGAACCAACCAGAATAATTTTTTTCTTCTTTTAGATATTTGCTTTGTTAACACGTAACTGATAATGTGCTTGTCTATTGTCTAAGACCTTTTCTCATCCGTAAGAAACAAATCGGAAGACCATATCCTGTATATTGATTTGTGTTAACTTATATAAGCAGTTGAGTGGATTTCGTTACACAACTTGTAGTTTGCTTTGCAAACCAGTCCCCCCCCCCCCCCCCCCCCGTTTCCCGCGCCCCACTAATTGACCAGGGGTAAGAAGGACTGAAACTATAATACATCAACGTCCTTTTTAGGAAATTATAGCCCATATTCGACCAGTGGTGGAGGAAAGGGTGTGCGTAGGAGCTGTCCGCCCCAAGCGGCCATTCTTTTCTTTATACGGAGGGGCGGCATCTTCGGAAAACTGCAGAGTTGAGTGGTTGTTGTTTTTTTCGTGAAAGAAGGGCGGCACAAATATTGGTCTGGGCGGCGCTTCCCCTTGCTACGCTACTGCCTTCAACAAGGGAGTGATGCGTCTCCATATAGTTAGTGAACAAAAAAAATAATATAAACATCATTTTAAACTAAACAAAATAGATCTGAATACACATCTTTCCTATAGGTATTCTAACTTTCCATCCATTGTCTTTACTATAGGTATTCTACCCTTCCATTCATTGTCTTTCCTATAGGTATTATAACCTTCCATTCATTGTCTTTCCTATAGGTATTCTACCCTTCAATTCATTGTCTTTACTATAGGTATTATAACCTTCCATTCATTGTCTTTACTATAGCTATTCTACCCTTCCATTCATTGTCTTTACTATAGGTATTCTACCCTTCAATTCATTGCCTTTCATATAGGTATTCTACTCTTCCATTCATTGTCTTTCCTATAGGTATTCTACCCTTCCATTCATTGTCTTTCCTATAGGTATTATACCCTTCCATTCATTTTCTTTTCTAAGGTATTCTACCCTTCCATTCATTATCTTTCCTATAGGTATTCTACCCTTCCATTCATTGTCTTTCCTCAGGTATTCTACCCTTCCATTCATTGTCTTTCCTAAGGTATTCTACCCTTCCATTCATTATCTTTCCTATAGGTATTCTACCCTTCCATTCATTGTCTTTCCTAAGGTATTCTACCCTTCCATTCATTGTCTTTCCTATAGGTATTATAACCTTCCATTCATTGTCTTTCCTATAGGTATTCTACCCTTCAATTCATTATCTTTACTATAGGTATTCTACCCTTCCATCCATTGTCTTTACTATAGGTATTATAACCTTCCATTCATTGTCTTTACTATAGCTATTCTACCCTTCCATTCATTGTCTTTACTATAGGTATTCTACCCTTCATTCATTGCCTTTCATATAGGTATTCTACTCTTCCATTCATTGTCTTTCCTATAGGTATTCTACCCTTCCATTCATTGTCTTTCCTATAGGTATTCTACCCTTCCATTCATTGTCTTTCCTATAGGTATTATACCCTTCCATTCATTTTCTTTTCTAAGGTATTCTACCCTTCCATTCATTATCTTTCCTATAGGTATTCTACCCTTCCATTCATTGCCTTTCCTCAGGTATTCTACCCTTCCATTCATTGTCTTTCCTAAGGTATTCTACCCTTCCATTCATTATCTTTCCTATAGGTATTCTACCCTTCCATTCATTGTCTTTCCTAAGGTATTCTACCCTTCCATTCATTGTCTTTCCTATAGGTATTCTACCCTTCCATTCATTGTCTTTCCTATAGGTATTATAACCTTCCATTCATTGTCTTTCCTATAGGTATTCTATCCTTCCATCCATTGTCTTTCCTATAGGTATTATAACCTTCCATCCATTGTCTTTACTATAGGTATTCTACCCTTCCATCCATTGTCTTTACTATAGGTATTCTACCCTTCAATTCATTGTCTTTCATATAGGTATTCTACCCTTCCATTCATTGTCTTTCCTATAGGTATTCTACCCTTCCATTAATTTTCTTTCCTAAGGTATTCTACCCTTCCATTCATTATCTTTCCTATAGGTATTCTACCCTTCCATTCATTGTCTTTCCTAAGGTATTCTACCCTTCCATTCATTGTCTTTCCTAAGGTATTCTACCCTTCCATTCATTGTCTTTCCTATAGGTATTCTACCCTTCCATTCATTGTCTTTCTTAAGGTACCCTTCCATTGATTGTCTTTCCTATAGGTATTCTACCCTTACATTCACTGTCTTTCCTAAGGTATTCTACCCTTCCATTCATTGTCTTTTCTAAGGTATTTTACACTTCCATTCAATCTGCGCCCCCCCCCCCCCTTTCCACCCGCTTATCCTTGGGATACGACATTCCGTCTTGTGAGATGTGTTCTACATCACTTAAGAGCCCAACTTCTAACGTGTGAACAACCCACCCCCACCCACACTGCCCCGACCCTAACTGAACGGAATGACACCCCATCGACCTTGTGAGCTCGATAACGTGCTGGTGATTATTCTCTATGTTGTGCTCACAGAACTAGATTAATATTTTATAATACCGAGAAACGTGTCCCTTACACGGGGGTCATACGTCAGGAAAAATTAACACACGTGTCTCTTACACGGGGGTCATATGTCAGGACATGTTAACACATGATTGACAGCACACCGCACGCTTGACAGACAAATGCGTCAGTCAAGACAATTGTGACGTAATCAGACATTCGGAAATGATATGAGTCTCTCAGCAAATCTAAGTTTGGTTTTTTTAAAATTGTTCAGACATTGTAGCATGGCAGACTTATTGTGAAGACAGTGGTAACATGGCAGACTTATTGTGAAGACATTGTAACATGGCAGACTTATTGTGAAGACATTGTAGCATGGCAGACTTATTGTGAAGACATTGTAGCATGGCAGACTTATTGTGAAGACAGTGGTAACATGGCAGACTTATTGTGAAGACATTGTAACATGGCAGACTTATTGTGAAGACATTGTAACATGGCAGACTTATTGTGAAGACATTGTAGCATGGCAGACTTATTGTGAAGACATTGTAACATGGCAGACTTATTGTGAAGACATTGTTAACATGAAAGACTTATTGTGAAGACATTGTTAACATGAAAGACTTATTGTGAAGACATTGTAACATGGCAGACTTATTGTGAAGACATTGTAACATGGCAGACTTATTGTGAAGACATTGTTAACATGAAAGACTTATTGTGAAGACATTGTTAACATGAAAGACTTATTGTGAAGACATTGTAACATGGCAGACTTATTGTGAAGACATTGTAACATGAAAGACTTATTGTGAAGACATTGTTAACATGAAAGACTTATTGTGAAGACAGTGGTAACATGAAAGACTTATTGTGAAGACAGTGGTAACATGAAAGACTTATTGTGAAGACATTGTTAACATGAAAGACTTATTGTGAAGACAGTGGTAACATGAAAGAAGTATTGTGAAGACATTGTTAACATGAAAGACTTATTGTGAAGACAGTGGTAACATGAAAGAAGTATTGTGAAGACATTGTTAACATGAAAGACTTATTGTGAAGACATTGGTAACATGAAAGACTTATTGTGAAGACAATGGTAACATGAAAGAATTATTGTGAAGACATTGGTAACATGAAAGACTTATTGTGAAGACATTGGTAACATGAAAGACTTATCGTGAAGACAGTGGTAACATGGAAGACTTATTGTGAAGACTGGTAACATGGAAGACTTATTGTGAAGACAGTGGTAACATGGAAGACTTATTGTTAAGACATTGTAACATGGAAGACTTATTGTGAAGACATTGGTAGCATGGAGGACCTATTGTTATGACAGTGGTATCGTGGTAAACTTATTGTGGAGACATTGGTAACATGGAAGACTTATTGTGAAGACATTGGTAACATGGCAGACTTATTGTGAAGATATTGGTAACATGGAAGACTTATTGTTAAGACATTGGTAACATGGCAGACTTATTGTGAAGACATTGGTAAAATGGCAGACTTATTGTGATGACATTGGTAACATGGAAGACTTATTATGATGACATTGTTAACATGGAAGACTTAATATGATGACATTGGTAACATGGCAGACTTATTGTGAAGACATTGGTAACATGGAACACCTATTGTGAAGTATTGGTAACATGGCAGACTTATTGTGAAGACATTGGTAACATGGAAGAATTATTGTGAAGACATTGGTAACATGGAAGACTTATTGTGAAGACATTGGTAAGATGGAAGAATTATTGTGAAGACATTGGTAACATGGAAGACTTATTGTGAGGACTTTGGTAACATGGAAGACTTATTGTGAAGTATTGGTATCATGGCAGACTTATTGTGAGGACATTGGTAACATGGAAGACTTTTTGTGAAGACATTAGTAACATGGCAGACTTATTGTGAAGACATTGGTACCGGTATCGTGGTAGACTTAATGTGAAGACAATGGTATCGTGGTAGAAATCGTATTCGATGGCTGGTCCGAACCACCGATGTGCAGTGAAATACATTGGAATCAGCTCACCTTGCGCCAGTGCGATAAGGTTATGTTAAACATAAGACCGATCCAGCATGGCGATAGTGCTTGGCCTTATACAAGAAGACATCTGGATGACCTTAACACCCCCCACCACCAAAGCCTTACAATAAATATAGAACATCCTATGTATATATAGCCGTGAGGTAAGCACGGGCGCTTTGTTATGTCCTCCTATCCTACTCTCAGCCCCAGCACTATCTTCTTCGCTTAATCTCTCTCTCACCTCTCTATCTCTACCCCCTCTCTCTCGACTGTCTTATACGTCAGAGTTGACTGCGATATGTCCTCCTATCCCACTCTCAGCCCCAGCACTATCTTCTTCGCTTAATCTCTCTCTCTCTCTCTCTCACCTCTCTATCTCCCCCCCCTCTCTCTCGACTGTCTTATACGTCAGAGGTGACTGCGATATGTCGTCCCTCCCCACCCCTCAAATTGTGGAAGGATCTCAAAACAAGATCGGCAGGTTACCCCTGTAACGATTATTTCCATTGCCGATTGATCTCAGAATAACATCAGCGTCTTGGTGCCTTATCTCCCTTGTCGAGGGTTCTCACTTAGACCCAGCAGCTTGCCTGCTATTAATGTGTAGCCTCAAAACGATATTAAACCAAACGAGTTTAAATGCGCAAGACAGTGAAGTCGGAGTAAATACTATTAAACCCGACAGCTGTTACGGGTTAACAACTATTCTCACATCCTTGGGGCGGGGCCGCAAGGCGGATTTTCCCGATTAAAAGAATTGTACGTAAAGTATTTTTATTCAAGCAGAAGAAAACAGGACACACACACACACGTTTTTTAGCACCAAACTTCTTGTATTAGTTAAGATGAAAAAAAAGTGGGGGTGGGGGGGGGGGTGGGGCAACACATGATTGCACCGTTGTTAAATGTACTCTCGTTGAATGGAATTTATGTTGCTGTAGTTATACCACAGTTGCCACTGAAAATGTGTGTTTTCTGTTTGAAATTTCACGAATTATATTTTCATATCGAGGATCCACCTTATTTCAATAGATCTAAAGTTCCACCGAGAGGAACACGTGAAACAATTTTTTTTTTAGCTCTAAGGCCCTTTAAAAACCAGCTTTTAATCCACGTACGTTTTAGAACCACTGTCAAATGAATATTTGTTAAATGTACACAATAATACGCCTCGATCGCCCTTGTCTATAAGTAACAAAATGGTATCCGAACACACACACTTCCGGTCTTTTCGATGGTATTATTGGATGCTGCTTCCTACCGACAGGAAGACCCACAGGATGCACTGGTTTGAACCCACATCTCATAAAATTCGAGAGTTATGTGAAGTGGGGTCTAGTAGGGCGTTAACAACATAGGGGGCCCTGGGCACAGCAAAACACTGGGGTCCCCTAGCAACACAACGCATCTAGGCCGTGAGAAGGGGGGCGAAAGGGGGCAATGGCCCTATGCTCAAACAGTGGTTGGGGGGGGGGGGGGGGATAAACAGTTCCTGCTCTCCGCTAACTCACCAAGATGAATAAAAATTTAAAATAAACATTCAATTAAGTTAAACATCGATGAATTCAAAAACTTGTTGACTAGGGTTATTGCCCTTTAAAAGTTTTAAACTTGTCCAACTTTATAAATTATAAATTTATAATTTTAATTTTGGAATTTGCTCATAAATATCGTGGATTAAAATTGGTAAATTTTAAATCCAATTCAATTGTCAAAATCTTTCAATATTTATTAAAAATATGTAAAGCATGATGCCTGTATAAGAGTGAGTCTCCTAGAAACGTGGGGCCCCTTCAAGCGCGGGGCCCTGGGCCCATGCCTTAAGACGGCACTGGGCGTGGGGCTTCTGGCACACGCCTATGGAGATGAGGTAGAAAATTAAATGTGTACATATTTGTTCCAGCACCCCTCCCTCGACATTGTATGACACCTAAACTGAAATATAAGTGTGCCCCATGTGTACCTCCAATTCCAATCATTTGGTAGGCTTTTCGAGCTCCGCCTCTGCTCAGGCAGTCTTAGACTTAGAACCCGTGTATGACGGTGCCCACCAAATAGTCAAAGTCTTCATCTCACAGCGCTCGTATTAATGCCGAGTGAGTCATGACCTGGCGGAGGAAGGTGAAACAAGATAACCATTGTGTACTCTTGACGGAATGCCAGAGCAGGGGCAGATGCAAGGAGGGTGTAGGAAACGGGGGGGCGTATCTCCATTAATATTCATTAAAAATATTTTTGAAAAACCTAATAGAAAGGTCTATAAAGTGGCGCTGTAAATGCCAACACTCAACACCCCATTCGACACCCCATTCGACACCAATTCGACACCCCATTCGATACCCCATTCGAATTGCTATTCGATACCCTATTTGACATCCCATCCGACACCCCAATCGACAATCCATTCGACCCCCCATTCGACATCCCATTCGACACCCCATTCGACACCCCATTTAACACCCATTCAACACTCCATTACACACACCATTCGACATTCCATTCGACACCCCACTGCACACCCCATTCGACACCTATTCAACACTCCATTACACACATCATTTGACATCCCATTCGACACCACATTCCACACCCCATTCAACACCCTATTCAACAATCAAATTCGATGAACTATTTATGAATCAAAACTACACCATAACCATTCCTGCAATAGTATGGCATCTTCTCATGACAGAATCTATTGACTTATCAATAGCAATCTTTGTTGATTTTCGCCGACACTAAATCCGTCACGCACAACGATCTTGTCGTACAACGACATGGCTAGGGCTTAATTGGGGACTTATTAGGGATTCATCAGGGACTCATTGGGGACTTATTAGGGACTCAATTAGGGACCGCTGGGGAGCGTAATAAATTCGTAGTGAGACGTAGTGTAATGTCCTGGCTATAAGAATAATGCCCTAATTTTTTTTTTAATTTGGGGAGGGGGTGGTTTGGCGAGTGGGTTGAAGGCCAGCACCCGGCTCAGCCCCACAATACACATCTGTAACTATCAGATGTTTTTTGGCGTCACCCTCCCGTCATAAATGTTAACAATCCGCCTTTGGCGTGCGAGTCATAGGAGTATAGAGATCACACCTGGGGCAAGCGAGGTATAAGGGACCACACCTGGGATATGGGAGTTCCATGTTTTCAGCTTCATTGTTAACGGTAGTGTGGGGGGGGGGGGGGGGACTGAGTTGTATGCCAGTCTTTTGTGAAGGACAGTGAAGGATTTAGGGATTGCGTTTTCTCTGGGCCTGTTGAAATAGATATTGTGGCTATACTAGTCTATGAAGGTCTGTTGAAATAGATATTGTGGCTATACTAGTCTATGAAGGTCTGTTGAAATAGATATTGTGGCTATACTAGTCTATGAAGGATTGTTGAAATAGATATTGTGGCTATACTAGTCTATGAAGGATTGTTGAAATAGATATTGTGGCTATACTAGTCTATGAAGGATTGTTGAAATAGATATTGTGGCTATACTAGTCTATGAAGGATTGTTGAAATAGATATTGTGGCTATACTAGTCTATGAAGGATTGTTGAAATAGATATTGTGGCTATACTAGTCTATGAAGGACTGTTGAAATAGATATTGTGGCTATACTAGTCTATGAAGGACTGTTGAAATAGATATTGTGGCTATACTAGTCTATGAAGGTCTGTTGAAATAGATATTGTGGCTATACTAGTCTATGAAGGTCTGTTGAAATAGATATTGTGGCTATACTAGTCTATGAAGGATTGTTGAAATAGATATTGTGGCTATACTAGTCTATGAAGGACTGTTGAAATAGATATGGATATACTATGACGGCCTGTTAAAATTGAAATGGGTATGGATATATTAACTAACTAACTTAAGAAAATCAGCAGACCATCGAGCCAAGGCTCATAAGGTCTTCCCCAGCACACCTCCACCGCCCCCAACTGGCATTCAACCACTCCCCCAGTGGTCTCTATTCCAGTCAGACCACGAAGCGGCATGCCGAGGGCTCCCCGCCCCTGAGATGGCCCCACCCACCCTTCCACTCGATTGACTATGCGAGTGAGGCCGCATCAGAGAAGGGACGCCTGGCCAGCCGGGGTGATGCTTACACAGCAACCGGGCCGGACTTCCTTGGGCTGGGGTGGATATAATTTACGTCTCTAAAGCCCCCCCTTCCCACCCCGGGGGGACTCGTAGGTGTTAACAGACGCCCTCTAATAGGATATACTAAGAAGGCCTGTTGAAATAAGTAGGGTTATACTATCCAGGTCTGTTGAAATAAGTAGGGTTATACTATCCAGGTTTGTTGAAATAAGTAGGGTTATACTATCCAGGTCTGTTGAAATAAATAGGGTTATACTATCCAGGCCTGTTGAAATAAGTAGGGTTATACTATCCAGGTCTGTTGAAATAAGTAGGGTTATACTATCCAGGTTTGTTGAAATAAGTAGGGTTATACTATCCAGGTTTGTTGAAATAAGTAGGGTTATACTATCCAGGTCTGTTGAAATAGATATGGATATGCTATGACAATACAAGAAAATAGTTATTAAGAAATGGATTTATCTGGCCATATGCAATGGACCCCCTAGTTCCCCCCCCCCCTTAACACTAGTTCATCTCCCCACTAGTTCATATCTCCACTAGGTCATCTCCCCACTAGTTTATATCTCCACTAGTTCATCTCCCCACTAGTTTATATCCCCACCAGTTCATATCCCCACTAAATCATATCCCCACTAGTTCATATCCCCACTAAATCATATCCCCAATAGTTCATCCATCCACTAGTTCATATCCCCACTAAATCATATCCTCACTAGTTCATATCCCCACTAAATCATATCCCCAATAGTTCATCCATCCACTAGTTCATATCCCCACTAAATCATATCCCCACTAGTTCATATCCTCACTAGTTCATATCCCCACTAGTTCATATCCCCACTAAATCATATCCCCACTAGTTCATATCCTCACTAGTTCATATCCCCACTAAATCATATCCCCAATAGTTCATCCATCCACTAGTTCATATCCCCACTAAATCATATCCTCACTAGTTCATATCCCCACTAAATCATATCCCCAATAGTTCATCCATCCACTAGTTCATATCCCCACTAAATCATATCCCCACTAGTTCATATCCTCACTAGTTCATATCCCCACTAAATCATATCCCCAATAGTTCATCCATCCACTAGTTCATATCCCCAATAGTTAATTTCCCAACTAGCCCCCCCCCCCCCCCCTTTTTTTTCCACATTCATCTACGGTAGTCTACGAACGACTTAAAAAAATTAAACGACAACGTACATCACTTACAACATTATACTGATTATCACTGTCCCATCACTCCATTATAATGTCAGTTGATGAAATGCTCTTAGGAATGACGTCACTTTTTAACATTTATCCGGATATTCTTTGTAAGCAAAGTATTGCACCGGTGCTTCCTTCTTCCGTAGACATTTGACTTCTTGACACCACCATACAATTCAACACCTCCCCCCTACGCCACGCCACCCCCACTGCACACATCCACACAGTTCACCCTTATCACGTCCCCCCCCCCCCACCACACACAACCACACAGTTCGCCCCTATCTCAACTGATTGATCAACCAAGAATCTCTCTCCACAGGGTTACCTGTCACCGTTGGAGCAGCTTCTCAACTCCGAGGACGCGCAGAAAGATGTGGAGTGTCTGTTCGGGAATATCCGGCAAATCTACCAGTTTGGCTGGTCAGTTTTCCTTAGACATCTTACCTTTTAACATTTTGTTGAAATGTTTGGACAGTCAGTTCTCAAGCCAAAGATAATGTTGAAGTTTCAAATGAAATGCCATGTTGGTTTTAAATAAACTCGGTGTTTTTCTGGGTAGCAAATCTCTGACCCAGTACCCCGCCCCCCAAATTTTATGTGTCAAAGAAATTATTTGAATCTGCTAAAGATGCAGCGGCGTAGGAATGAAAGAGCAGTCACCCCTGGCGGCACTTTTTTCTTTAAATTTGAACCAGTTGGGGAAGGGGGGGGGGCATTTGCGTTCGAAGTTTTTTTTTATAGTGGAAGGGAATGAAAAAAATCTTTTTCCGGCCCGGTCGGCACTAACTCTAGCCACGCCACTATAAAGATGGTGTGCTTTTGATAAATGCTCTAGGCCAGCGGTTCTCAGCCTGTGGGTCGCGACCCCTTTGGGGACCGAACGACCCCTTCACAGGGGTCGCCTAGGACCATCGGAAAACACATATACCCTACAGTTTTGAAGTAGGGACGAACATAATTTTGTGGTTGGGGGTCGCCATGACATGAGGAAATGTAGTAAAGGGTCGCGGCATTAGAAAGGTTGAGAACCACTGCTCTAGGCAGTCTTAGGCCACGCTGCCGACTTTGACTTTGAGTATTGTTCAGATTGTTTTAGTATTGAGCCATGAGCCAGGTGACGTACGGTAACATTTATGATTCTTCATGTCTCCCAGCACTTTTCTGACTGACCTGGAGTCGACGGGGGCTGACCCGGTCAAGGTGGCTGAATGTTTTGTCAAGCACAACAAGGGCTTCGTCATCTACGCCGACTACTGTACCAACTACCCCAGGTATGTCCATTGTATCAGCTACCCCATGTATATCTATTGTACCAACCATCCCCGGTATGTCTATTGTATCAGCTACCCCATGTATATCTATTGTACCAACCATCCCAGGTATGTCCATTGTACCAGCTACCCCATGTATATCTATTGTACCAACCATCCCAGGTATGTCCATTGTACCAGCTACCCCATGTATATCTATTGTACCAACCATCCCAGGTAAGTCTGTTATGTCAATTTAACCCGTGGGGTGCTTATTTTATAACTGTATGTCAACTGTACCACTATCAGCAATGTCTACCATACAACTACAATGTATGTTGTACCAACCACCCTGGGTATGTCTATTGTACAAACTAACCAGGTATGTCTATTGTACCAACTACCCCAGGTACGGCTGTTTCACCAAAACACCCAAATATGTCTGTTGTACCAACCACCTTAGGTATGTCTGTTGTAGCACATGTGCTAGTTATGGATGTTGTACTCTCACAGGTACAAGTACAAACTGTCTTGTCGGTTCCAACGTTATTGACAGAACATTTTAAAGTTTTCAAAGACAATGAGCAGATGTTCCATCCATCCATTTCAGTGTGCCGCAACCTTTTTTTTCCCTCACAGCACACCCAAACCCTTCACGGATTTCCGCGGCACACCACAATGAAACATGGGTAAAGAACACAACTGCTTTACTATTGAGTACAACTTCCAACGTTTTAAATGGTTTTTGTTGTTTCCGTATAGACGTGAAAGTGTCATGAGCAATAGATCTAACCAAGTGATCTAGCCTTGGGTAGTTGAGAACGAGCAATTAGATCTCTTATGTCAAGTGTTCTAACCTTCAGAATTGTTTCCTTATGGGAGTGAAAGTAGAAAGAGCAAATGGATCTATTAGACCAAGTGGTCTAGCCTTGGGTAGTGTTTCACTATTTAAGCTGGAATGCCAACAGAACAGAACTATTAAAGGAAATTATTATTTTTATTTTGTTTAAAATTCCATACACAAATAAAAATATTTAAATTTAACAATAGCTAGTGAGTCTTTTTTCAGGCGGTTCAGCTGGTAACGAAACATGGCACACACACACAAATATTCATAAAACAATGCTTTATTGATAGATAGATATAAATAGAGATATATAGAGATATATCTGTGTGTGTATGGTATGCTAAACACGTGTTTGACTGTGTCAATAAGTGTGAACCAATCACATGAAAGAGTGTCGGTGTCCTCAGTCTGTACAGGACGGGGGCCTAGTGTGTCGGTGTCCCCAGTCTGTACAGGATGGGGGCCTAGTGTGTCGGTGTCCTCAGTCTGTACAGGACGGGGGCCTAGTGTGTCGGTGTCCCCAGTCTGTACAGGATGGGGGCCTAGTGTGTCGGTGTCCTCAGTCTGTACAGGACGGGGGCCTAGTGTGTCGGTGTCCCCAGTCTGTACAGGATGGGGGCCTAGTGTGTCGGTGTCCTCAGTCTGTACAGGACGGGGGCCTAGTGTGTCGGTGTCCTCAGTCTGTACAGGATGGGGCCTAGTTTGTGGGTGTCCTCAGTCTGTACAGGACGGGGCCTAGTTTGTCTTGGGTTTGTTTTGATCATCGATGATGAAATGTTTTCTGGGTAGTGTACACTCCCCCCCCCCCCCAAACAAATGTAGACAACCCGGTATCAACGCCTAGCAGACGTGTGACACAGTACATTCGAGAACAGCTCGGGGTCAAAGCTTGGGATCAAAAGGTCAATCCTTGGGATGAAAGCTCCAAGCGTGTAATCAAATGCCATAGCGTGTGAACCAAGGTCCAAGCGTGGGATCAAAGGTCAGAGCGTGTGAACCAAGGTCCAAGCGTGTGATCAAATGCCATAGCGTGTGAACCAAGGTCAAAGCGTGTGATCAAATGCCATAGCGTGTGAACCAAGGTCGAAGCGTGGGATCAAAGGTCAGAACGTGTGAACCAAGGTCCAAGCGTGTGATCAAATGCCATAGTTGTGAACCAAGGTCGAAGCGTGGGATCAAAGGTCAGAGCGTGTGAACCAAGGTCGAAGCGTGGGATCAAAGGTCAGAGCGTGTGAACCAAAGTCGAAGCGTGGGATCAAATGCCATAGCGTGTGAACCAAGGTCCAAGCGTGGGATCAAATGCCATAGCGTGTGAACCAAGGTCGAAGCGTGGGATCAAATGCCATAGCGTGTGAACCAAGGTCGAAGCGTGGGATCAAATGCCATAGCGTGTGAACCAAGGTCGAAGCGTGGGATCAAAGGTCAGAGCGTGTGAACCAAGGTCGAAGCGTGGGATCAAAGGTCAGAGCGTGTGAACCAAGGTCGAAGCGTGGGGATCAAAGGTCAGAGCGTGTGGACCAAGGTCGAAGCGTGTGATCAAATGCCATAGCGTGTGAACCAAGGTCGAAGCGTGGGATAAAAGGTCAGAGCGTGTGAACCAAGGTTCAAGCGTGGGATCAAAGGTCAGAGCGTGTGAACCAAGGTCCAAGCGTGGGATCAAATGCCATAGCGTGTGAACCAAGGTCGAAGCGTGGGATCAAATGCCATAGCGTGTGAACCAAGGTCGAAGCGTGGGATCAAATGCCATAGCGTGTGAACCAAGGTCCAAGCGTGGGATCAAAGGTCAGAGCGTGTGAACCAAGGTCCAAGCGTGGGATCAAATGCCATAGCGTGTGAACCAAGGTCCAAGCGTGTGATCAAATGCCATAGCGTGTGAACCAAGGTCGAAGCGTGGGATCAAAGGTCAGAGCGTGTGAACCAAGGTCGAAGCGTGGGATCAAAGGTCAGAGCGTGTGAACCAAGGTCGAAGCGTGGGATCAAATGCCATAGCGTGTGAACCAAGGTCGAAGCGTGGGATCAAATGCCATAGCGTGTGAACCAAGGTCGAAGCGTGGGATCAAATGCCATAGCGTGTGAACCAAGGTCGAAGCGTGGGATCAAATGCCATAGCGTGTGAACCAAGGTCGAAGCGTGGGATCAAAGGTCAGAGCGTGTGAACCAAGGTCGAAGGGTGGGATCAAAGGTCAGAGCGTGTGAACCAAGGTCGAAGCGTGGGGATCAAAGGTCAGAGCGTGTGGACCAAGGTCAAAGCGTGTGATCAAATGCCATAGCGTGTGAACCAAGGTCGAAGCGTGGGATCAAAGGTCAGAGCGTGTGAACCAAGGTCCAAGCGTGGGATCAAAGGTCAGAGCGTGTGAACCAAGGTCCAAGCGTGGGATCAAATGCCATAGCGTGTGCACCAAGGTCCAAGCGTGGGATCAAAGACTACAGCCACAAAAAACAAATTTTACAAATTTTACTTGTCACTTCAGACACAGAGAAGGTGACTTGTCACGTGACTTACCACATTTCAGCGTACACATGTGCTGTGCTGTATGATGTCAAACCTTTTGACAGCTTTTCATTTAGCCAATAATTATAGTCCCCTTTGTTTTACGTGGTTGCGTCATTTTCATTATACGGCAGGATTTTTTTTCCCGCGGCACACATAGCATCGTCTCGCGGCACACCAGCGTCCCGCGGTCATGAGTTGCGGAGCTCTGGTCTAGTTCCTTGTTCCTAGCAACCACCAACCTTGCTTGAGGTCCCAGCTACAGAATCTGACTAATCAAATCATTGGAGCCGTGAAAACCCACTTCCTAGCAACCACCAACCTTGCTTGAGATCCCAGCTACAGAATCTGACTAATCAAATCATTGAAGCCGAGAAAAACCCACTTGAATGACCTGTAGTTTCTGTTCTCAATTATTGTATTATTATTGACTTCCTCCTACCCACTTCGTGACTTCGTGTGAATAGTGTGGCTTTATTGGGGGAGGCGAGGCGTAATTTTAAAATTTTTTTTAATACAAATGATCAGTCCTTTTGAACAGTGGAGCTTCCGTAGAAATAAAAAAAATTTGTGAATATAAAAATTGTCGTAATATTTGTTTATAATTTGTTTATACAATGCCTTTATAATCAGAAAAACGAATCTGTTTCCATTGATTCGTTGTATCTTTGAAGATGTAATGCACCTTTCTAAAAATACTCAAGTGTATTGGTGTTGACACACCCAATGCCACGCCCATTCAGAACAGGTCAGACATTAAATTTAACGAAGTGGCTATTCGTACCCGGGTACCAGAAGTGAGAGGTTGGGATTAAAAAACGATTTAAAATATTATTGTTGGGTTTGTAAGACCAAATGCGGTATCAAATGAAAGATAATTGAATGGGCTATACGTTTGTAGACTTAATTCTTCAGTTTAACTAAAATAAACTACCACAAATGGCATCCGAAGAGCATTAGTCAAAATGGACCCGGACACGCAGCGCCGCCATTCGCACCCGGGTCCCATTAGACTCAATGGTATTCGGATGTCATTTGTGGTTAATAAAGTATAATAATTTGAGCTTTAAACCTTCCCAAAATAATTTGTTTGTTTGACCTGACAATATTCAGCATGAAATTTTCTTCTTTTTCTTTTAATGGCCGGAAATTATCATGTATTTCTTTTTTAATGGTAATTTTATGCGTTATTAATGGTAATTTTATGTGTTATTAATGGTAATTTTATGTGTAATTATGGTAATTTTATGTGTTATGATGGTAATTTTATGTGTTATGATGGTAATTTTATGTGTTATTAATGGTAATTTTATGTGTTATGATGGTAATTTTATGTGTTATTAATGGTAATTTTATGTGTTATGATGGTAATTTTATGTGTTATGATGGTAATTTTATGTGTTATGATGGTAATTTTATGTGTTATGATGTTAATTTTATGTGTTATGATGGTAGTTTTATGTGTTATGATGGTAATTTTATGTGTTATGATGGTAATTTTATGTGTTATGATGGTAATTTTATGTGTTATGATGGTAATTTTATGTGTTATGATGGTAATTTTATGTGTTATGATGGTAATTTTATGTGTTATGATGGTAATTTTATGTGTTATGATGGTAATTTTATGTGTTATGATGGTAATTTTATGTGTTATGATGGTAATTTTATGTGTTATGATGGTAATTTTATGTGTTATGATGGTAGTTTTATGTGTTATGATGGTAATTTTATGTGTTATGATGGTAATTTTATGTGTTATGATGGTAGTTTTATGTGTTATGATGGTAATTTTATGTGTTATGATGGTAATTTTATGTGTTATGATGGTAATTTTATGTGTTATGGTAATTTTATGTGTTATGATGGTAGTTGTATGTGTTATGATGGTAATTTTATGTGTTATGATGGTAATTTTATGTGTTATGATGGTAATTTTATGTATTATGATGGTAATTTTATGTGTTATGATGGTAATTTTATGTGTTATGATGTTAATTTTATGTGTTATGATGGTAGTTTTATGTGTTATGATGGTAATTTTATGTGTTATGATGGTAATTTTATGTGTTATGATGGTAGTTTGACTATTTAGCTAGCTTTTTTTTAAAAATAAAATTTTCCCCAAGAAAAAAAATAATTCAATTTTAATTGTTATTAATTTTAGGCTTTTAGGGACCATCGCTAAGATGTCAACCTTTCTGTTGACATGCATCATCTTGACTTGGTCTATAATTACAAGTGTCTGTTTTTTGTGATTTCACAGAGCCGTCCAGGTCTTGACCAAGTTCATGCAGCACCCTGAACTCAGTGAGTTTTGCAAGGAAAGACAACTGGCACTGAGCCATGGCCTCCCTTTGGGCGCCTATCTCCTACGGCCTGTCCAGAGAATCCTCAAATACCATCTGTTGCTTCAGGTACACCTTTGAGCTGTTCTCATTTTAGATTTATCTTCGCTGCATTGAAAGGGGGCATCGCTACATTGAAAGGGGGCATCGCTTCATTGAAAGGGGGCATCGCTTCATTGAAAGGGGGCATCGCTTCATTGAAAGGGGCATCGCTTCATTGAAAGGGGGCATCGCTACATTGAAAGGGGGCGTCGCTACATTGAAAGGGGGCATCGCTACATTGAAAGGGGGCATCGCTTCATTGAAAGGGGGCATTGCTACATTGAAAGGGGACATTGCTACATTGAAAGGGGGCATCGCTACATTGAAATGGGGCATCGCTACATTGAAAGAGGGGCATCGCTTCATTGAAAGGGGGCATCGCTACATTGAAATGGGGCATCGCTACATTGAAAGAGGGGCATCGCTACATTGAAAGGGGGCATCGCTTCATTGAAAGGGGGCATTGCTACATTGAAAGGGGACATTGCTACATTGAAAGGGGGCATCGCTACATTGAAAGGGGGCATCGCTACATTGAAAGGGGACATTGCTACATTGAAAGGGGGCATCGCTACATTGAAATGGGGCATCGCTACATTGAAAGAGGGGCATCGCTTCATTGAAAGGGGGCATCACTTCATTAAAAGGGGGCATCGCTACATTGAAAGGGGGCATTACTACATTGAAAGGGGGCATCACTACATTGAAAGGGGGCATCGTATCTTCTTTATAGTCAAATGGGGGCCGGTCTCATGTAACTAATAAGGAAATGTAATTCATGGTATGGGGAAACCAATTCAGCCTACACCTTCTCATGTTACCATTACAGCTATTGTGCCCTTCACAAATAGCCTGCTAAAGTCCTTCTTAGAACAAGATTGCTCCACAGCTAAGGTCCTTCTTAGAACAAGGTTGCTCCACAGCTAAAGTCCTTCTTAGAACAAGATTGCTCCACAGCTAAAGTCCTTCTTAGAACAAGATTGCTCCACAGCTAAGGTCCTTCTTAGAACAAGATTGCTCCACAGCTAAGTTCCTTCTTAGAACAAGATTGCTCCACAACTAAGGTCCTTCTTAGAACAAGATTGCTCCACAACTAAGGTCCTTCTTAGAACAAGATTGCTCCACAGCTAAGGTCCTTCTTAGAACAAGATTGCTCCACAACTAAGGTCCTTCTTAGAACAAGATTGCTCCACAGCTAAGGTCCTTCTTACAACAAGATTGCTCCACAGCTAAGGTCCTTCTTAGAACAAGATTGCTCCACAGCTAAGGTCCTTCTTAGAACAAGGTTGCTCCACAGGTTATACACGGCTGAGACCGAAGTTTGATAAACAAAAACATACTTCAAAAGAACATCAATCAAAATGGATTTCGGATTTTTAAAAATGTTTCCTTAACCAAAGTTCGTACCTGTAGCTTTATGTTTCAATTAACTGTTATACTATTGTAGAAAGGTAGCTAGGATTAGCGCCATCCAGGGGCGTGCGAGAAATTTGTAACCCTTTTCACAGAAAAAAATTCTGCATTTGGCCAAAAATGCTGCTCCTGCTTATAATGAAACAAGTGCCACCCGTGTCGGACCACCACCTCCACACTCCCCCTTCCTACGCCACTGAACTATTGTGCCGGATCATTGCTACTTAGTTTGAACTAAGTCTATATTCTTTTAAAATTATATCCTTAATATTATTTTTTTTTTACTTGTATCTTGTGATGCTTGTGTCTCCTGCACAGCATGGATTTTGACAATGACACATTGGTTTTGTTGTGTCGGCTATCAAGTTATCACATACTTTGTCATATTTTCTTTGTTGTACAGCTTGATCACAGCATCTACATATTATTCTATTGAACAAGTACAATGTTTTATAGAGTCACAGTGGGAGAGTTGCGCCCTTGAACATTATAGGCTGAGCCAAACTTTCCGTCTTCAGATCAAATATATCTTAATAAATGTTATGTTTTGTATATGTCCGCCATAGGTCAAGGTCTGTTTTTGTTTATCTGCAAAAAGACAACACTTCTGGCAATGTGTCATAAAACAGAGTGACCACACTTCTGAGAAGAGCCCAACTGATCCAGTTATATATCATTGAAAATGCATCACTAGAAGAGGCCAACTGATCCAGTTATATATAATTTAAACTGCATCACTAGAAGAGCCCAATTGATCCAGTTATATATCATTTAAACTGCAATACTAGAAGAGCCCAACTGATCCAAAATTTTATCATTAAAGTTACATCACTAGAAGAGCCAAACTGATCCAGTGCCGTTCACTATTCTTGAAGCAAAACCACTAAAAGAATTTTTTTTTAAAGTAATGATGTCTCCCAATCCAAAGGTCACACTGCTTAACCCTTGACCTGTGACTCTCTAAACCGTTTAAAAAAAAAAAAGATTCACGTGTTAAGATCTTTTCAATGCGTTTATGACATGATCTAGTTGACTGTTCACAGAACATTGTCAAGAGCTATGAGAAAGAGGGCAAGGACGTGACCATCTTGGAGCAGGCCTTCCATCACATGACACAGATGGCGCACCACATCAACGAGATGAAGCGGAAGCACGAGCACGCCGTCAGGGTGCAGGAGATTCAGAGTCAGCTGGAGGACTACGTGGGGGAGGACCTCACGAGGCTGGGGGACCTGGTCCTGGAGGTGAGCTTTCATAATGGGAGGGGGGATAGGGGGTTTGATGGTAGAATATTATTTTGTAGATAAATTTATTTTGCGAAAACTATTTGATGACGTGGAATAGTCATTGAAACATGAGTTATTGAAACATGAGCTATTGAAACATGAGTTATTGAAACATGAGTTATTGAAACATGAGTTATTGAAACATGAGTTATTGAAACATGAGTTATTGACACATGAGTTATTGAAACATGAGTCATTGAAACATGAGTTGTTGAAACTGCTTTATTATGTTGGATTGTGTGTCTGGGACACTGGCATGTTCCTTTCTTTATTCAAGCTCTTTAAGAGAGAGATTGCTGGCTGCCAACTTATGTTGTGAGATGGGATCAGGAAAGGAAAGTCTTCTCTTTTGATAATGAGTGTACATTTTGTACCATCTGGGGTGCACCACTTCAAATCCACTAGCATTTACTGGGTGATCATGGGCCATAACTGTGTGATCATGGGCCATAACTGTGTGATCATGGGCCATAACTGTGTGATCATGGGCCATAACTGGGTATTCATGGGCCATAACTGGGTAATCATGGGCCATAACCTCTGCCTAAATTTTCCCTTTTGGTCAAAAGTTGAACCATCTATTGGCAAAGCTTGTCACTATACAATGGGGAGTGAAAATGTGTTATGGGAGTGAATATGTGTTATGTGAGTGAACATGTTTATGGTATTTAATATAATGTGCTATGGCAGTGAATATGTGTTATGGGAGTGAATATGTGTTATGGGAGTGAATATGTGCTATGGGAGTGAATATGTGTTATGGGAGTGAATATGTGTAAGGGAGTGAACATGTGTTATGGGAGTGAACATGTGTTATGGGAGTGAACATGTGTTATGGGAGTGAATATGTGTTTTGACAGTTAATATGTGTTATGGGAGTGAATATGTGTTATGTGAGTGAACATGTTTATGGTATTTAATATAATGTGCTATGGGAGTGAATATGTGTTATGGGAGTGAATATGTGTTATGGGAGTGAATATGTGCTATGGGAGTGAATAAGTGTTATGGGAGTGAATATGTGTTATGGGAGTGAATATGTGTTTTGTCAGTTAATATGTGTTATGGGAGTGAATATGTGTTATGTGAGTGAACATGTTTATGGTATTTAATATAATGTGCTATGGGAGTGAATAAGTGTTATGGGAGTGAATATGTGTTATGGGAGTGAATATGTGTTATGGGAGTGAATATGTGTTATGGGAGTGAATATGTGTTATGGGAGTGAATAAGTGTTATGGGAGTGAATATGTGTAATGGGAGTGAATATGTGTAAGGGAGTGAACATGTGATGGGAGTGAACATGTGTTATGGGAGTGAACATGTGTTATGGGAATGAATATGTGTTTTGACAGTTAATATGTGTTATGGGAGTGAATATGTGTTATGTGAGTGAACATGTTTATGGTATTTAATATAATGTGCTATGGGAGTGAATAAGTGTTATGGGAGTGAATATGTGTTATGGGAGTGAATATGTGTTATGGGAGTGAATATGTATTTTGTCAGTTAATATGTGTTATGGGAGTGAATATGTGTTATGGGAGTGGATATGTATTTTGTCAGTTAATATGTGTTATGGGAGTGAATATGTTTTATGGTATTTCATATAAAGTTCTATGGGATTTAATATGCGTTATGGGAGTGAATATGTGAATGAATGATCATGTTATTGTGGACGAGCACCTTTAGAATTAGTTACTTATTTCTTCAATTTACCAAATTTTGCAATTAAAGGAGAAAGTTAAGAAGGATGGGAAAATTGTAAAGGTAGTCTTATTAGGGTGGATGACCTCACAATGCTAGTAGTAGATATCTTAATTTGCAAAAGGAGAACCTGAAATTTCAGAGTTGCCAACAAGGGGGGAGGGGGGATGCCTCACAAAATATTTGACCCTGTTACAAAAAAATTTAATTGGAAAATTTAAAACATTGGTGTCTTTTTTTCCCCTCTAAAATTGTGACTTACATAATCATTCTACAAAACATGCAACATTGTGATATAAGAGTGTTGTCCATTGTGATATAAGAGTGTTGTACATTGTGCTATAAGAGTGTTGTACATTGTGCTATAAGAGTGTTGTACATTGTGCTATAAGAGTGTTGTCCATTGTGCTATAAGAGTGTCGTACATTGTGCTATAAGAGTGTTGTACATTGTGCTATAAGAGTGTCGTACATTGTGCTATTAGAGTGTTGTACATTGTGCTGTAAGAGTGTCATACATTGTGCTATAAGAGTGTTGTACATTGTGCTATAAGAATGTTGTACATTGTGCTATTAGAGTGTTGTACATTGTGCCATAAGAGTGTTGTACATTGTGTTATAAGAGTGTTGTACATTGTGCTATAAGAGTGTTGTACATTGTGCTATAAGAGTGTTTTACATTGTGCTATAAGAGTGTTGTACATTGTGCTATAAGAGTGTTGTACATTGTGCTATAAGAGTGTTGTACATTGTGCTATAAGAGTGTTGTACATTGTGCTATAAGAGTGTTGTACATTGTGCTATAAGAGTGTTGTACATTGTGCTATAAGAGTGTTGTGTTGTACATTGTGCTATAAGAGTGTTGTGTTGTACATTGTGCTATAAGAGTGTTGTGTTGTACATTGTGCTATAAGAGTGTTGTACATTGTGCTATTAGAGTGTTGTGTGTACATTGTGCTATAAGAGTGTTGTGTTGTACATTGTGCTATAAGAGTGTTGTGTTGTACATTGTGCTATAAGAGTGTTGTACATTGTGCTATTAGAGTGTTGTACATTGTGCTATAAGAGTGTTGTACATTGTGCTATAAGAGTGTTGTACATTGTGCTATTAGAGTGTTGTACATTGTGCTATAAGAGTGTTGTACATTGTGCTATTAGAGTGTTGTACATTGTGCTATAAGAGTGTTGTACATTGTGCTATAAGAGTGTTGTACATTGTGCTATTAGAGTGTTGTACATTGTGCTATAAGAGTGTTGTACATTGTGCTATTAGAGTGTTGTACATTGTGCTATAAGAGTGTTGTACATTGTGCTATAAGAGTGTTGTACATTGTGCTATTAGAGTGTTGTACATTGTGCTATAAGAGTGTTGTACATTGTGCTATAAGAGTGTTGTACATTGTGCTATAAGAGTGTTGTACATTGTGCTATAAGAGTGTTGTACATTGTGCTATAAGAGTGTCGTACATTGTGCTATAAGAGTGTCGTACATTGTGCTATAAGAGTGTCGTACATTGTGCTATAAGAGTGTTGTACATTGTGCTATAAGAGTGTTGTACATTGTGCTATAAGAGTGTTGTACATGTGCTATAAGATTATTGTACATTGTGCTATAAGAGTGTTGTACATCGTGTGACTATTTCCAGAGCACATTTCGCGTGTATGGAGCCAAGGCGTCCAGACAAGTGTTTCTGTTTGAGAGGGGCCTGCTGATCAGTAAGAAAAAAGGAGGAGGGATGCTGAGCTGTAAGACATTCATCAAGGTAAACAACTCACCTGTCATTTATTCCAAAAAAGGAAATGAATGAAACAAAGTATGGGAAAACCTGAAAAAGGATGCGACAAAACAACGAACGTGTCGGCAAGGTGCCTTCATCAGCAAGCAAACAATAGTAAAAATCATGTTTTCCCATCCTTTGTTCCCTTTTTGTTAACCTGATTGCATGCAGCCTCTCCCCTTATTACCATTTATTACAATGAAGTCTTATGAATGAATTTGTTAATATAAAGGTTAAAAAATGTAAAAAAAATAACAGGATTTTAAAAATTATTTTGTTATATTGTTACACAGTTTATATAAATGTCTTAAGTTATAAAGCTCTAGATATGAAAATAGATCCAAGATTTTGCCCCAAAACAAACATTTTTAAATGATATTTTTCTTGCTGCATTCCACAGTGTTCAAACTTAATGCTGGTGGAAGTGATCCCCAATGAACCCCTCAGTTTTCATGTGATCCCCTTTGATAACCCAAGGGCTCAGTATACATTGCAGGTTGGTTATATAAGTATACATTACAAGTTGGTTACATCAGTATGCATTACAGGTTGGTTTTATCAGCATACATTACAGGTTGGTAACAACATCATAACATATTACAGGTTGGTTATATTCTATGTTCTATATTCTATTCTAATCACTAGAAATTGATGAATTCATCTAATCAATAGAATTTTTTAATATTTTAATACTTAAAGAGTGAAGAAAAATGTGATGATATTTTAATAAAGTGTGTGGTAAAATTTTAAGCTATGTCAATACTTAAAGAGTGAAGAAAAATTTGATATTTTAATACTTTGAGTGAAGAAAAATGTGATGATATTTTAATACTTAAAGAGTGAAGAAAAATGTTAAGATATGTCAATACTTAAAGAGTGAAGAAAAATGTGATATTTTAATACTTAATGAGTGAAGAAAATGTGATGATGTTTTAATCTTAAAGAGACCGTCTGCATGAAACCTGTTTTATTTGCCAGGCTCGCAACATGGAGCAGAAGAAAAAGTGGTGCCAGGAAATCAAACGCCTGATACTTGAAAGCTTCAAAGGTCGCATCCCAGACAGCGTGAAGGATTTAGTCATGCAGCTTGGCAGCAATCATGATGATGGTATGTCCGCTGGTTTGCATGCAATAGTTTGGCTGACTGATGGTATGTCCGCTGGTTTGCATGCAATAGTTTGGTCGACAAGTTATCTCAAAAGTAAAATGGGAATTCTCTTTTCTGGCTGAAGACTTCATACCTTCTCCATGACGGGATATTGTTTGATATGTGCTGCTTAGACAGACGAGCATACATGCCCAAATGTGCTCTGGATCTGAATGATGATGTATGTGCTGCTTAGACAGACGAGCATACATGGCCAAATGTGCTCTGGGTCTGAATGATGATGTATGTGCTGCTTAGACAGATGAGCATACATGCCCAAATGTGCTCTGGATCTGAATGATGATGTATGTGCTGCTTAGACAGACGAGCATACATGGCCAAATGTGCTCTGGGTCTGAATGATGATGTATGTGCTGCTTAGACAGACGAGCATACATGGCCAAATGTGCTCTGGATCTGAATGATGATGTATGTGCTGCTTAGACAGACGAGCATACATGGCCAAATGTGCTCTGGATCTGAATGATGATGTATGTGCTGCTTAGACAGACGAGCATACATGGCCAAATGTGCTCTGGATCTGAATGATGATGTATGTGCTGCTTAGACAGACGAGCATACATGGCCAAATGTGCTCTGGATCTGAATGATGATGTATGTGCTGCTTAGACAGACGAGCATACATGGCCAAATGTGCTCTGGGTCTGAATGATGATGTATGTGCTGCTTAGACAGACGAGCATACATGGCCAAATGTGCTCTGGATCTGAATGATGATGTATGTGCTGCTTAGACAGACGAGCATACATGGCCAAATGTGCTCTGGGTCTGAATGACGATGTATGGGCTGCTTAGACAGACGAGCATACATGGCCAAATGTGCTCTGGGTCTGAATGATGATGTATGGGCTGCTTAGACAGACGAGCATACATGGCCAAATGTGCTCTGGGTCTGAATGATGATGTATGTGCTGCTTAGACAGACGAGCATACATGGCCAAATGTGCTCTGGGTCTGAATGACGATGTATGTGCTGCTTAGACAGACGAGCATACATGGCCAAATGTGCTCTGGGTCTGAATGATGATGTATGTGCTGCTTAGACAGACGAGCATACATGGCCAAATGTGCTCTGGGTCTGAATGACGATGTATGTGCTGCTTAGACAGACGAGCATACATGGCCAAATGTGCTCTGGGTCTGAATGATGATGTATGGGCTGCTTAGACAGACGAGCATACATGGCCAAATGTGCTCTGGGTCTGAATGATGATGTATGTGCTGCTTAGACAGACGAGCATACATGGCCAAATGTGCTCTGGGTCTGAATGACGATGTATGTGCTGCTTAGACAGACGAGCATACATGGCCAAATGTGCTCTGGGTCTGAATGATGATGTATATGCTGCTTAGACAGACGAGCATACATGGCCAAATGTGCTCTGGGTCTGAATGACGATGTATGTGCTGCTTAGACAGACGAGCATACATGGCCAAATGTGCTCTGGGTCTGAATGATGATGTATGTGCTGCTTAGACAGACGAGCATACATGGCCAAATGTGCTCTGGGTCTGAATGACGATGTATGTGCTGCTTAGACAGACGAGCATACATGGCCAAATGTGCTCTGGGTCTGAATGATGATGTATGTGCTGCTTAGACAGACGAGCATACATGGCCAAATGTGCTCTGGGTCTGAATGACGATGTATGGGCTGCTTAGACAGACGAGCATACATGGCCAAATGTGCTCTGGGTCTGAATGATGATGTATGGGCTGCTTAGACAGACGAGCATACATGGCCAAATGTGCTCTGGGTCTGAATGATGATGTATGTGCTGCTTAGACAGACGAGCATACATGGCCAAATGTGCTCTGGGTCTGAATGACGATGTATGTGCTGCTTAGACAGACGAGCATACATGGCCAAATGTGCTCTGGGTCTGAATGATGATGTATGTGCTGCTTAGACAGACGAGCATACATGGCCAAATGTGCTCTGGGTCTGAATGACGATGTATGGGCTGCTTAGACAGACGAGCATACATGGCCAAATGTGCTCTGGGTCTGAATGATGATGTATGGGCTGCTTAGACAGACGAGCATACATGGCCAAATGTGCTCTGGGTCTGAATGATGATGTATGTGCTGCTTAGACAGACGAGCATACATGGCCAAATGTGCTCTGGGTCTGAATGACGATGTATGTGCTGCTTAGACAGACGAGCATACATGGCCAAATGTGCTCTGGGTCTGAATGATGATGTATATGCTGCTTAGACAGACGAGCATACATGGCCAAATGTGCTCTGGGTCTGAATGACGATGTATGTGCTGCTTAGACAGACGAGCATACATGCCCAAATGTGCTCTGGGTCTGAATGATGATGTATATGCTGCTTAGACAGACGAGCATACATGGCCAAATGTGCTCTGGGTCTGAATGACGATGTATGTGCTGCTTAGACAGACGAGCATACATGGCCAAATGTGCTCTGGGTCTGAATGACGATGTATGTGCTGCTTAGACAGACGAGCATACATGCCCAAATGTGCTCTGGGTCTGAATGATGATGTATGGGCTGCTTAGACAGACGAGCATACATGGCCAAATGTGCTCTGGGTCTGAATGACGATGTATGTGCTGCTTAGACAGATGAGCATACATGCCCAAATGTGCTCTGGGTCTGAATGATGATGTATGTGCTGCTTAGACTGACGAGCATACATGCCCAAATGTGCTCTGGGTCTGAATGATGATGTATGGGCTGCTTAGACAGACGAGCATACATGCCCAAATGTGCTCTGGGTCTGAATGATGATGTATGTGCTGCTTAGAAATAACTTGGAAGAAAAAAATCCAACATTTAACAACTACATGAAGTAGATGAGCAAATAAATGGTAAATTAAGTTACTGTGGTACTGGGACATTGTAATGTGAAACTGAGATGTTGTACTGTGGTACTGGGACATTGTACTGTGGTACTGGGACATTGTAATGTGAAACTGAGATGTTGTACTGTGGTACTGGGACATTGTAATGTGAAACTGAGATGTTGTACTGTGGTACTGGGACATTGTACTGTGGTACTGGGACATTGTAATGTGAAACTGAGATGTTGTACTGTGGTACTGGGACATTGTACTGTGGTACTGGGATGTTGTACTGTGGTACTGGGACATTGTAATGTGAAACTGAGATGTTGTACTGTGGTACTGGGACATTGTAATGTGAAACTGGGATGTTGTACTGTGGTACTGGGACATTGTAATGTGAAACTGAGATGTTGTACTGTGGTACTGGGACATTGTACTGTGGTACTGGGATGTTGTACTGTGGTACTGGGATGTTGTACTGTGGTACTGGGACGTTGTACTGTGGTACTGGGATGTTGTACTGTGGTACTGGGACATTGTACTGTGGTACTGGGACATTGTACTGTGGTACTGGGATGTTGTACTGTGGTACTGGGACATTGTACCCACATTTCCATTCTCATTGAACATTTGATACAAAAATTAAACAATAAAAAATCTCTAACATTAATTTAATTCACAGATTACGTGACTAAAGAAGCTCTAGAAGCAGTTCGGAAGAATCAACACACGGCTCCCGAGTATTTGGAGAAGAGAAAGTTCAGGAGAAAGTCTGGATCACGTCTGCCAGGTAGGGAGGCCGTGGACTTTTCTTTGGTTACTGCCTGAAGTTCTTATAAGATAAGATAATATAAGATACGATTCTTTCATTGAGTGAAATAAATGGAAATTTTGTTTTGATTGTATTGCTCAAATTGTTTTCAGTCTAGAAAGTCTTTGAGTTTTTGTTGTCCCCAACATTTGTCCATAGCAAAGCTTTTGGTGAATCATGGTGTGGTCAGAATAGCTGTGAGGTTCTTGAGTAAATCATTGTGTGGTCAGAATAGCTGTGAGGTTCTTGAGTGAATCATGGTGTGGTCAGAATAGCTGTGAGGTTCTTGAGTGAATCATTGTGTGGTCAGAATAGCTGTGAGGTTCTTGAGTAAATCATTGTTTGGTCAGAATAGCTGTGAGGTTCTTGAGTGAATCATTGTGTGGTCAGAATAGCTGTGAGGTTCTTGAGTAAATCATTGTGTGGTCAGAATAGCTGTGAGGTTCTTGAGTAAATCATTGTGTGGTCAGAATAGCTGTGAGGTTCTTGAGTAAATCATTGTGTGGTCAGAATAGCTGTGAGGTTCTTGAGTAAATCATTGTGTGGTCAGAATAGATGTGAGGTTCTTGAGTGTATATTGTCATTTGGCTTTTTGTTCGAACAGAGTTCCCGGATAATGTCTGTAACCGTCGTACCTTTGGTTTTTTGCTTTGAAATCGCAATCATGCAAGATGGCTGATGATATGGTGTATAAGATGGTGGCTCCTTTGAATCTAAGATGGTGGAAGTAAATTAGATTGAACTATTATAACAATGTCCGCAAATCATAAAAAACCAGATTATCACATCATGTTACACATTGACCATGACATCATGTTACACATTGACCATGACATCATGTTACATATTGACCATGACATCATGTTACACATTGACCATGACATCATGTTACACATTGACCATGACATCATGTTACACATTGACCATGACATCATGTTACACATTGACCATGACATCATGTTACACATTGACCATGACATCATGTTACACATTGACCACCACATCATGTTACACATTGACCATGACATCATGTTACACATTGACCACGACATCAGTTACACATTGACCATGACATCATGTTACACATTGACCATGACATCATGTTACACATTGACCATGACATCATGTTACACATTGACCATGACATCATGTTACTCATTGACCATGACATCATGTTACACATTGACCATGACATCATGTTACACATTGACCATGACATCATGTTACACATTGACCATGACTTCATGTTACACATTGACCATGACATCATGTTACACATTGACCACCACATCATGTTACACATTGACCATGACATCATGTTACACATTGACCACGACATCAGTTACACATTGACCATGACATCATGTTACACATTGACCATGACATCATGTTACACATTGACCATGACTTCATGTTACACATTGACCATGACTTCATGTTACACATTGACCATGACATCATGTTACACATTGACCACGACATCATGTTACACATTGACCATGACATCATGTTACACATTGACCACGACATCATGTTACACATTGACCACGACATCATGTTACACATTGACCATGACATCATTTTACACATTGACCATGACATCATGTTACACATTGACCATGACATCATGTTACACATTGACCATGAAATCATGTTACACATTGACCATGACATCATGTTACACATTGACCACGACATCATGTTACACATTGACCATGACATCATGTTACACATTGACCACGACTTCATTTCAAAAGAAAACATAAAAAACCCTTGAAAAATTATTACATAAGATTAGCACAGATGCGATCGCGTCGCCTGCAGAGCGGTGCCCTGAAAGTAATTTAACTCAGATATTTGAATTTTTTTTCTACAATGATTAGTCTGCCATTGAAACTTAACATTGATCACTACACATCAATTAATTTTTATAAAGAAAATGACATTTCAGAAATTCAGTGGCAATTTAAGTGCTAATCATAACAAATTATTTTCTTGTAAAATCCAGTTTTTACTGCTATTATTTTACTCCTATTGTTTTTACTCCTGTTATTTTACTCCTAATTTTTTCAACAGATTTCAGTATACTTAAGCCGCAGAGAGCAAAGAGAGGTAATTTTATAAAAGCTTTTTATTTAACTTGTCATTTTGTCTGGGTCAAAATCTTGTCACTCGACTTGACCCACTTTATTTGACCCACTTTATTTGACCCACTTTATTTGACCCACTTTCTGATCTGCAGTTTAGCTGAAACTTTCACTTACATTACCTACCCTCCCCCTCCCCACCACCCCACCCCACCGCCCATACAATCCTTCATGATCTCCACTGACCCGTGAGTGATCTGTGCCCTTCAAATCTGAAACAAACAAAGAATATTGAGTTTCAGGGGAGCCCCAGGCTATTGTAGCCCCCCCCCCCTCCAACCTATTGTAGCCCCACTCTACTGTAAGTAAGTCATATTCCTCCTGTAAACAAGTTGAAGTTTTGGGGGACATTGGTTTGATTATTTTTATTAAATTTTGAAAAAGCCTGTTGTTTTTTTTTTCAAGTATTTTTAAATTTTTTTAAATAATATTTTATTGTCCTAACAGTCTAGTGTCATCAATGTATCCATTATAAAACTTGTATACAATGCTGACCTAGTTTGAGGGAGGGTTTAAAAAAAAAATCAGTAATTTTTATCTAAGATATTCAATTTCTAGAGATAAAAGTTAGTCACATGTTGATTATATTAAAGTTTGATCAAATCAGTTTCCAAATACAAGCTGCTCAGTACAAAAGCTCAGAGTAAATATCTGAACTATTTTTATGTGACCTATTGTGAAATAATGTGTTGTCATTCTTTTTCTTTTTAAACAGCTGCCAACAAGAAGGTAAGCTTATGATCCTACTGATGTTTTCATCACAATCCATGTTGTATTCATCACAATCTATGTTGTGCTCATCACAATCTTTGTTGTGCTCATCACAATCTTTGTTGTGCTCATCGCAATCTTTGTTGTGCTCATCACAATCTTTGTTGTGCTCATCGCAATCTTTGTTGTGCTCATCACAATCTTTGTTGTGCTCATCACAATCTATGTTGTGCTCATCGCAATCTATGTTGTGCTCATCACAATCTATGTTGTGCTCATCACAATCTATGTTGTGCTCATCACAATCTATGTTGTGTGTACGGGCCTAGCATGACGAGAGGCATTCATAAATAGCTTTTTAAAAATCCTTTATATTAACTTCACTTTTGTTAGTGTGGACGGCTAATTGACCCACTCCCAGTCATCTTATCTAGGTGAAGCTTGGCACATAGACTCGCTGCCAATGACAACACATTCTATAAACTTTAAGCCCCTCTGCCCCAACCCCCAAAAATCAGTTTTCCCTGTTGTTCTAGGGGAAGATGGAGGAAATATGATGACACGGATTTCACGAAATAAAAATCCTGATAACTGCGCTAAATTTGATTCTTAAAAACTTCAAAGTGCATAATTTGTTTGACTGAAATAGTTGGTGAAATAAATCTGTGGCGTAAAACCGGGTGGGTCATTAGAATATTGATATCAAATAAAATAATAAAGAATGCATATAAATGGTTTATACAAAAATGTTTAAACAAAGATATTTATGAACGCCTCTTGTTATGAGATCTATGTTAAATTAAGTCTTGTTATGAGATCTATGTTAAATTAAGTCTTGTTATGAGATCTATGTTAAATTAAGTCTTGTTATGAGATCTATGTTAAATTAAGTCTTGTTATGAGATCTATGTTAAATTAAGTCTTGTTATGAGATCTATGTTAAATTAAGTCTTGTTATGAGATCTATGTTAAATTAAGTCTTGTTATGAGATCTATGTTAAATTAAGTCTTGTTATGAGATCTATGTTAAATTAAGTCTTGTTATGAGATCTATGTTAAATTAAGTCTTGTTATGAGATCTATGTTAAATTAAGTCTTGTTATGAGATCTATGTTAAATTAAGTCTTAACTGAATAGTAAAGATGTTCCTGATCGTGTTGAGCATTTCCCTAACAGTAACGTATTTTATTCTGAAATAAAGAGAGTAGCCTACTTTCACTGATGGGCCCCCTACTTTCACTGACGGTCCCCTTATTTTCACCGACGGGCCCCCTATTTTCACTGACGGGCCCCCTATTTTCACTGATGGGCCACCTACTTTCACTGACGGGCCCCCTATTTTCACTGACGGGCCCCCTATCTTCACTGATGGGCCCCCTATTTTCACTGACGGGCCCCCTATTTTCACTGACAGGCCCCCTATTTTCACCTATTATTTCATGTTTCAATATCTTCAGGTTCATTTCTTTTGATTTTTCAGAATGATGTAAAACTTGAGGTCAAAGGTCGCAGGGCAGAGAGTAAGTCCCCCGATGCAGACAGGCGGCTGCTCGTGCCTCAGGTCAGTGCATATCTTGTGTTGCCTATAGTAGCCACAGTGTATCCTTAGTGTAGCCACAGTGTATCCTTAGTGTAGCCACAGTGTATCTTTAGTGTAGCCACAGTGCAGCCTTAAACAGATGGTGCTTTAAGAAAAATACTAAACACTGTTCCAGCTCACTGTCTTTAAGATAATCTGTCAACGTATTGATAAAGAGAACTAAGAGACGTATTGATAAAGAGAACTAAGAGACGTATTGATAAAGAGAACTAAGAGACGTATTGATAAAGAGAACTAAGAGACGTATTGATAAAGAGAACTAAGAGGCGTATTGATAAAGAAAACTAAGAGACGTATTGATAAAGAGAATTAAGAGACGTATTGATAAAGAGAACTAAGAGACATATTGATAAAGAGAACTAAGAGACATATTGATAAAGAGAACTAAGAGACGTATTGATAAAGTGAACTAAGAGACGTATTGATAAAGAGAACTAAGAGACGTATTGATAAAGAGAACTCAGAGTTGTATTGATAAAGAGAACTAAGAGACGTATTGATAAAGAGAACTAAGAGACATATTGATAAAGAGAACTAAGAGACGTATTGATAAAGTGAACTAAGAGACGTATTGATGAAGAGAACTAAGAGACGTATTGATAAAGAGAACTAAGAGACGTATTGATAAAGTGAACCAAGAGACGTATTGATAAAGTGAACTAAGAGACGTATTGATAAAGTGAACTAAGAGACGTATTGTTAAAGTGAACTAAGAGACGTATTGATAAAGTGAACTCAGATGTGGGGGAGGAAAGGTGTGTGTGTGTCTGGATATGTGTGTGTGTGTGTGGGGGGGGGGTGTTTGAGTTCTTTGGATTCTGGCATAGTGTAAAATTTTGTAAAAATTTAATGGAAGAATGAGAATAATGATCACGAAAACAATTATTTTTTGCATAATGTCATAATTTGGAGCGGACTGACCTTTCATCAGTCTAAAGCTGACCAGGGATTAAGGACTGACCAGTGGTCATAGTCAAAATGTGTAACCTTTGACCAGTGTGGTTAAAGTCTGACCAGAGTTTAGTGCTGTTCTCATTGACCTTTGTCCAGCTTTTTGTTAAAAAAGAGAAAAAATATTTCTTATGCAACCAACAGCTATGAAACAAAATAACGACAGCTATGAGTATCATACATCTGATACTTGCTATGAATATCATACATCTGATACCCGCTAAGAGTATCATAAATCTGGTAATCACTATGACAACTATACATCTGATACTCGTGAATTAAACTAATCAATTCTAATTGAACCACTAATCCACACAAGTCAATGACTTCCATCTAGCTAATCGCCATTAAAAAGAAAAGACCAGAATGAATCAATTAATCAATTTACTAGTAGTCATTTCTCCATATATTTCCTTTCAGAATGCCATCAAGCGACGCAGCCAGAGTCATAATATCGTAATGTCAGGCGCTCTCACACCAGAGCCGGCAAAAGGCAACCGAGACCAGGATACGTCACTTGAATTTGAACCTTCTCCCCTCTCACCCTCCGTGACTTCCAGTGACTCCTCGTTCATGCAGACGCCAGACAATTCAAAGATGCTGACCGATGCAGAGATGGACGCTGAAGTACAACTAAGGCCCCGCAGCTTCCGCAATGCAGTACGGGCCCATCCTATAACCTCCGTTGAACTTAATGAGCTGCTGTCCAGGATGAGGGGGTCAGGGCTGTCGAGAACTTCCGAAGACTCAACCAAACAGCCAGACCCGCCGGCAGTCAGACCGCTAGAGCATATTGAGAGTGCCCTCAGAAACATTGACGACTCCTCTGAGGAAGATATTGCCGATAATGTGAGCGTTTCCACGGATAAAAAAGAGGCGGTGTTGACTTCGGATTTAGGTCAAGGTCATGACAGTCAGCCAGATGACCGTAAACACAACGGCATTGTTTCTCTTATCCCCTTAGAAATTCATTTCAGTAAAGCTGAAAGGGAAAAGTCATTGATAATGACAGATGCCAGGTCGACCAGCATGCCAGATTTAAACATAGAAGAGGTCAGAGGTGTTGCGGAATTGGGGGTGACAGATGAAGGAAAATCTGGGCTGTACTCACAAAGTGTTACCAACGTCAATAACGACGAGTACGTTCAGAAAGGCAAAGGCAGGTTGAGCCGGAAAGATTTCCACAACAGTCACATCGTCAAAAGAAGGATGAAGGGTTCTCAGGATGTTGAACCTGGAAACACCAATGTTCCCAGGCAAGTGACAGCTTTCCATGACTCCTACAGCAAACGAGCTGCCGAGAAAACTGCCTTGAGAAATAAAGGTGTCCAGTCCACAAACAAAGACAAACATTTGTCCACCCCGGAGTCAAGTTCTCATCCCCAAAATTCCAATGCCAAACTAACAGTCTGGAACAGTGTTGAGAAATTGACCAAAGGGTCGATGAATGACCTCTCCCATTTAAATGAAGATCCATGGGTGATGAATCCTGAGGTCACTAGTTCAACGTCCCGTTCAGACTTGGATACACACGTGGCAAATTCAGGTCACCTGCAAAAACCTTCCACTTCCCTGCGGGTGATGTCTCGACCCCGCGGTCACTCTGACATCACTGAAATGATGCACGTGTCACTGAATAAAGAGAATTTCGATTGGCTTGTGTACCTCAACAGGAACTCCTTTCCACCTAAGAGTGAACAGACGTCCCCGGCAATGAAAAGGTTATCTTCATTGGGAATTGACCAGCCGGCAGCAAGCCAAGACAGCTTTTCTAGTCAGTTCCATTACGCCACGCCACCGAGGTCATATATGAACACAGAAAATATGAACAGGCATAGGTTGGGATATAAGGAGAGTTCCTTCGGCAAAACAAAGCCAGGGGTCAACGCCCTAGGTGGCTCAACGCTGCCTATTTCTTTAACAAAACCGATCCAGTTCCATGCACACGGCCTGATGCGATCCAACAGCTCCCCCATGGCTGGGGCCGATAAAACCATTCAAAAAGACAGGCCAACTTCTTTAGACGCCGACAATTTAACAGACGAAAGTGACCAAATGTTGGCCGAGATGGAGGCCTACATCAGTAACTCCTCGGACAGCATCAAGAGCACCAACAAGTTTCCCACGTCTCTGCCCGCAATCACGGTAGAAGACGAGGACGCCAACAACAACAATATCAATCGTCTGTCCATCGCCTCGTCTCTGTCTACATCGTCCTACGACAGTCAGGACAGCAACAGTCACTCAAGTGATGGACTGGTTGGGACGCTGAGACATAAGCTCCACACCTGGGCCAAGCGTGGCACCAGACATGACAGTGATCAAAGCCACACCTCCACGCTGACCTCAGATGACGAGGACACTGAAACCCCCCAGCCCACCAAGCCCTCCAGCAACACTTTTGATCCACCTTTGAGGAACAGAAATTCGTGGCGGGAAGATCGTGATTTGGAGAATGTGTTGAGGGAGCATGGGCTGGGCTCTACATCCCTGGGGTCACGTATGGCCTTTTCCATGCCAACAAATGTAGCAAACCCTAGCCAACCTCACCATTGCAGCGATTTAGAGGACCCTGTATCACCAGGTGGGTATGGACTCAGCGATACAGAAACACCTAAATTTGAAAGTTCCTCTCAAAATGAGACCAATTTTTCTCTACCTCCTACAAAGAAAGGAGATGCTGTTCTTCTGCTTCCAGCAGCTAGTCAACAAGATGATGTGCCTGCTGATGCTTCATTGTCTTCAGAATGTGTTCAGTGGGATATTCCTGATGCAGCTTATTCAGCCAGTGGTCAATGTGGTTCTCTGTCGGATGTGAAGCCACTTAAAGCGAGTGCTCAGAGCCATTATTGTCAGGAAGAATCTAACCTTATTTCAGAAAGTGTTCAATGGGACAGCCAAACAGCTGACTCTGGAATCTCATTTCAAAACACAGACATACAATCAAGTCAACCTATTCTCATTGACAATATTACTCTTGCAGAACCTTCAAAGGAAATTCCCCAAAAAGTGAGCCGTAAAGTTAAATCAAACAGTGAAAAAAATAACTCTGAGGAAGACCAGGTCAACCTCAGGAAGCGAGGTTCCTTCGAGTCACTTGATTCAGTTGACAGTTTTTATGAGAGAAGACTTTCTGTGGCCTTCGATTCGGATGTGTTCCAGGATAATCCCACCATCTTCGACGTTTACGAGGATGCACAGCAGGAGGGCAAAGTTGAAATGGCGGCTCCCAGGAAAACAATCCGGGAGTATGTTCAGCAGATTGAGCAAAAGCTCAAACCCCCGTCTCCCAAAGTTTTCGAGGTCAAACGCAGGGAGCCCGGCGCCATGATCAGACAGAGGTTGGAGACGCTGAGAGAGAATGTCTTGTATGGACGCCGAAGCTCAAGTCGGCAAGGCAGCGAGGAGAGGGAGGGAACCAGAGCTAAATCCCAGCCTCCTGCTCAGTTTCGAAATAAACTCACTCGTGTGACAAAATTTGAAAACCGGCACAGCGACGATCTCCGTCACCTGGACAGGACAATGGCCACATCACGAGACAGCTTATCGAAGTCAATGGAAAATTTATCCAAACCAAGAGACATTTTGTCATTCTCTAGGGAAAGTCTTTCCCTGTCCAAATCCAGGGACAGTTTGAATTCAGACTCCCCGACCTACCAGTACAGTTTGTCTCCCCTGATGAATCAAAACTGCGGCACACCAGGTCACGAAAGCGACGCCAACAGATTCACGTACATAAGCGTCGAGCCCAAGGGGAACCAGTTCCTCCACAGAGCACGGAGCAATTCGGACCAGCCAGAGTCTGACATTGCCATGTCCGTTGAGGGTGACACATTGTCGCGATCAATGTGTCGTCTGGACCAGGTCAGCGCAGAGGTGGACAATCTGGTCATAATGAAAGGATGGGTCAGGGCACTTGTAGCGAAATTCCAACAAAAAGACTAAAATGTAGGTCAGGACAAAGATGGGGGGGAGGGGGATTTCATTGATTCATTCTAACGACCAGGTTTCATATTTTATGTAATTGACTCATTGTAAATATTTTTTATTACATTTCATTTTTGTAACATTACTTTTTTTTAAAAATTAACATTGCTTGAATAATTTCATTTGGATATAATTTCTTTGTGTATTTAATATTATGCCTGGCATTTTGATATATATATATATATATATGCAAAGTGGCTGCAATATTATCTTCAGCACTGTGGAAAATTAGCACATGTGCTGGGGAAAACAATGATTTTGTAACAATGAAGACAGGTCAGGGAAAAACAATGGCATATAGTTACAGTTATCTTATCTTTACTACTGCTGGAGTCAAACAACCTTATTTAATGTTGTATAATTTTGTTGTGACAAGTAATATGCCGCGCATCATGGTAAAATATTGCCTTCTTTTATCAAGCCACTATCAACTCTGTCATTGCTGGTGTGAAGAGAATATTATTTTCTAGTCGCATTCTGGTTGGTCTGCTGAAATCAAGTTTAAATCAGTAGAAATGGTAGTTGGGTAATTAAAGCCCTAAGGCTGAAGGGGGGTAAGTTTATTGGAGGGGGGGGGGGGAGGGTAGGATCACATGACCTCTCACTCTGAATAAACAGCATAAGAGTATGTGAGTCTGATTAATGTTGAATGAAGACATGAGACTCATTTGTGACATGTAAGAGTTTATTTAATGGAAGTCATAAAACATGATAAGGGAAAAATTGCTGACACTAAGGGCCCACGATCAATGTATTGATCATTATGGGTCCTATGAATGTAGATGGGATTTGTAATGTTTCCGTGCCTGGTGTTGATGAGGATATTTCACTGGTTACAAGAATAACTGAGTGAGGGTATCATGCACTGGGGGTTGGAAGGCCTGAGGCAATAGATGCAAATGGGTCAAGTGTTGTCGCCTCAACCTAATTGTGGAGAGACCGAAGTATGGAGAGACCTAATTGTGGAGAGACCTAATTGTGAAGAGACTTAATTGTGGAGAGACCTAAGTATGGAGAGACCTTACTGTGGAGAGACCTAATTGAGGAGAGACCTAATTGTGAAGAGCTTTCAGTGAAGTATGAAATTATTACTTTTAATTTTCAATTTACTTCCAATATTTTGAAAAATTTGGACCATAATATTATGTACCAGTGCCAGAACTCCTGATACTAGATAGGAAAATTGATGCTATTTTCAAATAATGTGTTGGCTTCAAGTAATTTAATTTTGACATTTTAATCCCACCATTAATTACACCGGAGAAGAGGGTGCACCACCAAAACCCAGAGGAAAACAGCTTAAGGCAGAACTAGGCTTAGATGGATGGGTGATGTGGGAAAATACAGCAGCTGGGAATCTAAGCATGGAAATGAAAAGCATCAGTTTGGTCTGAGTGGGAGGATGTGGTGTGGCAGGCCAAAGCCCTACATGGGCGATGGATGGTGTTTACAATATCGACCTACAAGTAGACCCGTCTCGTAGTTAATTACATTGCAGTTTAATATTAATGGTTTAGTCTCGAGGCCACAGATATTCAGTATATGATTCTTGATTGCATTTTACAATTTTATCAAATTTTAATTATTTTTTTTATCCTAATAGTTGTGCGTCATGTATTATATTATCAGTGATAGGCACAGTGTAAAGCATATTTCTTTTATTGGGTTAACTCACACATATTATGATCAGATTGGATTATATGGTCTATAAAGTTAAGAGTGAATTAACATATTGATAATCCAGCTTACAGGTCTAATTCTTTTGAGTCCATAACTTTTGACAGCTGGGTCTTTTGTACTGATAAGATTATTTGACAGCTGGGTATATTGTACTTATCAGATTATTTGACAGCTAAGTATATATTGTTCTCATCAGATTATTTGCAGCACATTTGATTTCACATAACTTTGCAATGAATTTTGCAGTTTTATTTCATAATAATAAATATAATGAATTTTTTCTTTTTAAAAACAAAATGCATGTTCAAATAACTTTTTTTTTATATCTGCCCTTATTCACAAGGGCAATATTGTTCACTCAGTGTTATTGTGTAAAAACTATTTATTTTAAATTCAATTTCTTTTTTTTTTGTGTGTGTGTGTAAATAAATGTTTCCCAAGTGCTTTCAAGTTCACTTTCATATTCCAAACCTGTTACTCTCAGTGTAGACCAAGATTTGATCCTGTAGATCGTTTATTCTTTTGATGTGCCATATTCTCTTATTCTATGCTACCCATTGTACAGTTTTTTAACAATAAAGTTGCATTTATAATTTTTTAATTGTTTGTCATTTTAGCATGTGGAAGCATAAAAAAGTGAGCTGAAAAAAGTGTTGAGGGAAAAGTGGGGGAAAGGGGGGGGGGGGGGTGGAAACAATCGTCACCTGATAACGTCAATATATTTGTGTTGACAATTATTTCCCCTTTTCCACATAGTAAATGATTTAACTGTTTGCAATAAAATATATCTTCTAAATTTATGATTATTTTTAAAAATTCTTTTTGAATGCCACATGTAGGTACCGGTACAAGAAATGATAGATCTTTTAAATATAGTTTCATTTCTCTATGATTTAATCTAAACGTGTGAGCAATCACATCTGTTATTTTAAAATCTCCATTTTTTAAATAACAAAGAAAGTGTCCACAAAATTTCTCCTCCCTCACTGCTCCTAGAGCTCACTATATTGGCCATTGTTATACTAAGTTTGTGAGGGTGGCCGTCAGTTTTTCAGATCTAGTTTTCCTTGCGGCTAATCTCTTGTTGAGATTAAATCATTGGGAAGATTACTCAGAACCAATCAAATCATTTAAAAAAATATCTGAACCAATCAAATTATGAAAATGACTCTGACCCATCAAAACATGTAGCTGAACCAATCAATCATTTGTGTTTTGTGGATGAAGGGTCACCAATGAATCATCAAGGTCATGGTGTTTGAAGTAAAATAATCTTCAGAACTGAGTGCTATTTGAAGAAACATTTTTTGTCCTCAAGTGCTATGTGAAGAAACATCTTTTGTCTCCAAGTGCTATGTGAAGAAACATCTTTTGTCCCCAAGAGCTCTTACCAAGCACGCTAAATCTTTTGTGTTATTTATTTTATTTTTTAATGAACTAATTTTTATTTTTAAGCTCTGAAAGTCATGCAACGAATTGTAGAAAAGGCTCAGCCTTAGTCTTAGACTTGGATTAACTTTTTTAAAAAAGCATCGTGTACCGGTACAATTTATTTAATATAAAAATGTAAATTTTGTAGGTAAATTAAAATTAAAAAATGAAACCAAAGATATAAACATTCTGATTTTAAAAAAATAAAACACAATAGTAGTTCTATTATGTTATGGGTCATTATGGGGGTAGGCGCCTGAAAAAAATCTTAATTTTTGTTTTCCTTTTTATTAAGAAAATTCCAGTATACTCCTTTAAAAAATTTGCCGTGAAACAATTGATATTAAAACACCCTACTAGTCCCTACCACACTTTAAAAGTTTACCTTATTTTAGAAATAAAATAAAACTTATATTATGTAACAACATATATTTCCCATGTTTGAGCCCTTCAAAAACTCTTTTTAAATTAACATAATTTGCTATAATTATAATTAATCAACGGCAAATTAAGTTCAAGCAGTTTTTTTCTTTAATTTGGAATCGAAGACCGTTAATATATTTATTTTATTTGCCAAAAATATAATGGGATCCACAATCCTATTGAATTATATGTAACTATGATTAAGATTGCTTTTGTTTGTTATAATTTTTCGGCACAATTGGTTCAGATACAAAAACATTTACATTTGTTTAGAACAAAAGTGTCTTATCTTATCTTGTATATCTTAGTTCTATTATTTTACCAATTTTGAATGGTACAAGTAACCGATTAAACCCGATGACATGCGCATGCGCAATCGAGTTGTTTACCTCGACGTTTCGGACACGGTAACTGTGTATAGTCAGTGTAAGTGTATACTCATGACTAAAATTTGCAAACGATAGCATCAACATATTTTGATTTTAAAATACCTAGTATACATTTACACCATTACCGCAAGGGTAAAATCCAGAAATAAATAATCTAGAGGAATTCATGCAATGGCACTTGGAAAACATCTCAATTCAAGGTATACAAATACTATAAATATAGCGATGGCGATGGTAGTTCAGAATACGCACTTTTAAACTTTGACTTGAAAATTTCAAAACACTTTAAAAAATATAAAAATACTACAGCTGCACAGAGCATATAGAATAGATGTTACCAAGCTCAACTTTCTAGCTTAAGTGGTTTAAAATTTATGAATTCTTTCACAGTAAGGATCTCGAAACCACTTTTCCTTCACACTTCACATTTTTTAAAATAATTGCATAAATTAAAGTTACCAAATAAAGAAGTCTGTGTTGAGTTTGAAAGAGGGACATTCTCCAGTATCATACATAATGATAATGGGAGTAAAAAAAAATTGAGCAAATTTCACACCCGCTTAATCTCCTACGATGCCCTGAAAAGTGAAAGGACTTTTTACACACAGATAGAAATAGAAATGGAAGTCGTCAGCAAATTTATTTAAAATTATTTCTTTAGAGTGAATTCCCATTACATATTAGTTTATTTGCATTTTAAATGATGATGTTTTGATATTGCAAGTGGCTGTGACAACAAAGAGAGGGCTGGTTAAATTATGACAGTTGTAGTGTTAAATCTACACTATATCCCTAACTTATAACATACTGTTACTAAACTTAAGTTCAGTCACAAGGCACAAGTTCTAATTTTTTGTTCAGACAAATGCCTTGATTGTCATCAAATATCCCCATGCCCCTATTAGTGAGAAGGAAAAAAATGCCACACAAGTTATGAAACACTGGAATTCGTTGACTTGGCTTCATTTAATTGTATTTCACATTAAGGGGGCAGGGAGAGCTTACTTCTCAGTGTACCTATGCTTAAGGGGGAAAGAGGGGCCAAAAAAAGATGGGTGCAATAAGCGGGAGGGGAAAAATATTTTATTTTTATTTGTACTTAATATTTGTATAGCCCCAAATATAAATCTTTAGATTAACATCAACTGGAAAAAAAGTGTGTACATTTTACATTTGTTGATGAATAGCAACAAATTACTAAGAGTGATCTTCCCTATGACAATTTTTGTAAAGAAAAGATTTCTCAGAAAAGAATAAGAGTAAGAGACTATTATAATAATAGAAGATCACCAGATTAATTTTTATACAAATTAATATGCTTCAAAATATAAAGAAATCCTAAAAGAGAACTAGAAAATCAATCAACATTTTCAAAATTGTTGAATATCAACCCTGGTTTTAGTGTTAATAATAATATTATTCCATTTAAAATAAGAGCTTTAAAATTCTTGTTCTTTAATTGCATTTGATTTTTTTATAATTGTATTGCTTTTAATAAAAATAAATAATCTATTTGGCCTAATCATTAACTTAGCTAGTGGAAAATTTGTTTGATTCCATTCTTGGATCGCACAAGATATTGGGACATATTTAAGATATCATTTCTGATTATTTGGTAGGAAGTAAACCACATTAAGTGCCTGTTAGCTCAACTAAGCATTGTAACAGCTTTTAATGTTTTCAGAAAAACTTTTAAAATATATATTCTTTCTTTTTTTTCTCGTCACAGTATTCCTAGAAGTAAGTGGAATGCCACATTTAAGCAGATATCTATTTCTAAAGTGGGTTCTTGGCTCGTCATGAACAAGAAAAGGTAATGTATATTTTTATTTTATTTATAACTTGTACCCGGTATAGATTTTAATTCAAACAACATATTTAAGTAGACATAAATTATTTTAAATTTTTTATTTTGTTTTACTATACTTTTTCTATATCTTGAGGGCCTACAATCAATGTATTGATCATTCTGTCTCCTATTTATGTAGATGGGTTTCACAATGTTTCTATGGTATTGAAGAGGATATTTCATTGGTTGCTATGGCTTCTGAGCGAGGATATCAGGAACTGGGAGTTGGAAGGTAGGAGGCAATAGACACAAATCGAGTTTTGTTACCTCAAGTGTTCCTTTTGGAAGGTCGTTCCATTCCCCGATTCAACTGTTCCTTTTGGAAGGTTGTTCCATTCCCTGATTGTTTTTGGCAGGAATGAGCAATTCCTCTACTGTGTATTTCTAGCTTCAACTGTATGTGGCATGATTAACGGCCATCGGCAGCTACACCAATGGATCACCCAGCAACAACCAATGGATCACCCAGCAACAACCAATGGATCACCCAGCAACAACCAATGGATGACCCAGCAACAACCAATGGATGACCCAGCAACAACCAATGGATGACCCAGCAACAACCAATGGATGACGCAGCAACAACCAACGGATGACCCTGCAACAACCAACGGATGACCCAGCAACAACCAATGGATGATCCAGCAACAACCAATGGATGACCCAGCAACAACCAATGGATGACCCAGCAACAACCAACGGATGACCCTGCAACTACCAATGGACCCTGCAAACAACCAATGGATGACCCAGCAACAACCAATGGATGACCCAGCAACAACCAATGGATGACCCAGCAACAACCAACGGATGACCCTGCAACAACCAACGGATGACCCAGCAACAACCAATGGATGACCCAGCAACAACCAATGGATGACCCAGCAACAACCAATGGATGACCCAGCAACAACCAACGGATGACCCTGCAACTACCAATGGATGACCCTGCAACAACCAATGGATGACCCAGCAACAACCAATGGATGACCCAGCAACAACCAATGGATGATTCCTCACCATCTGCTGTGAGCTCCAATTTTTTATTTTAATTCTTTGGGTTTGTTAAGAAATACGCTTTAAAAAAAAAGTTTAATTTTATTGAGTTACATTAAATTTTTTAAAAAGATTACTGCATGTTTAAAAATTGATTCCTGCATGATAAGACTAAGTAAAATATTTTAAAAATTATTTTTATGCAGTAAAAGCAATTTGTGAAAAATCAAACATTAAGTTATAAAGGAATGCCTACAACAGAAGCACAAAATAACTAAAGACATAAAATCTAAAAGAAAAAATAATAAAGTATAATTCAATCTTTCAACTCCAAGTACAATATTTGAGGCACTACTTTCAAACTGTGTAAAGTAAATAAATAGTGGAACAAGATAGGTTTAGTGGAACAAGATATGTTTAGTAGAACAAGATAGATTTAGTGGAACAAGATAGGTTTAGTAGAACAAGATAGATTTAGTGGAACAAGATAGGTTTAGTGGAACAAGATAGGTTTAGTGGAACAAGATAGATTTAGTGGAACAAGATAGGTTTAGTGGAACAAGATAGTTTTAGTGGAACAAGATAGATTTAGTGAAACAAGAAATAGCCAGAATTTATAACTTATCATGACTTAACAACACTAACACAATAGTTTTTATTCTGCTATATTTTCATGAATTTTCTGTATTTTCCCATCAGGGATGTTGATAGAGAACAAATTCCTCCAAGCATAAGGGTAGGATAGTAAAAAAATATTTCTTACTTAACATTTTGAAACTTAAAATTTATTTATAATTTAACTTCATTAGAAAAGAATTACATATATAACCCAAAACTGGATTTAATTTATTTATAGATGAGAGATTTTAATTTTATTTTAATCAGTTAAGTTTGTTTTGTTTTTTTGGAATGTAGGAAAATTGCCCACAATGCATGAAAGAGTTTTCAAATGTTTCTCTCAAATTATTGACATACATGAGATAATAAAATCATGAGATTACTAATCAGTTTGTTCTGGTAGTTTAACTTCTAACACCTGTTTATGGTGCTTTAGTGGTGTATATTCCAGAACTTCTAACACCTGTTTATGGTGCTTTAGTGGTGTATAGTCTAGAACTTCTAACACCTGTTTATGGTACTTTAGTGGTGTATATTCTAGAACTTCTAACACCTGTTTATAGTACTTTAGTGGTGTATATTCCAGAACTTCTAACACCTGTTTATGGTACTTGAGTGGTGTATATTCCAGAACTTCTAACACCTGTTTATGGTGCTTTAGTGGTGTATAGTCTAGAACTTCTAACACCTGTTTATGGTACTTTAGTGGTGTATTTTCTAGAACTTCTAACACCTGTTTATGGTACTTGAGTGGTGTATATTCCAGAACTTCTAACACCTGTTTATGGTACTTGAGTGGTGTATATTCCAGAACTTCTAACACCTGTTTATGGTACTTGAGTGGTGTATATTCCAGAACTTCTAACACCTGTTTATGGTGGGTTAGTTGCTAAACTAAGAAACAGCAAATTGATTTTTATAATAAGAATAATTTAGAAGCTAAGTTTGTTACTTGCTTTTAATCACACAATGAATACAGAGATGCTCTCCCCCCCCCCCCCCCCAAAGATAATGAACATTTAAATGTAGAATTAACAAAGCCTATAACTGATGTATAAATACCAAGCTCTACCAGTGGTTCTCAATCAATATCTTATGATGGCCCTAAAGTCTGTTGTAATTAATTTTATTCTAAGACATAATCCACTTGGTTCTAATCAAAATCTTTTGGTGGCCACATTGGCCTTATTGAATTGGTGGCCAACTATCCTGTGTGGCCACATTGGCCTTATTGAATTGGTGGCCAACTATCCTGTGTGGCCACATTGGCCTTATTGAATTGGTGGCCACATTGGCCTTATAGAATTGGTGGCCACATTGGCCTTATTGAATTGGTGGCCTTATTGAATTGGTGGCCACATTGGCCTTATTGAAATGGTGGCCAACTATCCTGTGTGCCACATTGGCCTTAATGAATTAATGTCCAACTATCCTGTGTGGCCACATGCCATATTGAATTGGTGGCCAACTACACTGTGTGGCCACATGCCTTATTGAAGTGGTTGCCAACTATCCTGTGTGGCCACATGCCTTATTGAATTGGTGGCCAACTACCATGTGTGGCCACATTGGCCTTATTGAAGTGGTGGCCAATTATCCTGTGTGGCCACATGCCTTATTGAAGTGGTGGCCAACTATCCTGTTTGGCCACATGCCTTATTGAAGTGGTGGCCAACTACCCTGTGTGGCCACATGCCTTATTGAAGTGGTGGCCAACTACCCTGTGTGGCCACATGCCTTATTGAAGTGGTGGCCAACTACCCTGTGTGGCCACATGCCTTATTGAAGTGGTTGCCAACTATCCTGTTTGGCCACATGCCTTATTGAAGTGGTTGCCAACTACCCTGTGTGGCCACATGCCTTATGAAGTGGTTGCCAACTATCCTGTGTGGCCACATGCCTTATTGAATTGGTGGCCAACTACCATGTGTGGCCACATTGGCCTTATTGAAGTGGTGGCCAACTATCCTGTTTGGCCACATGCCTTATTGAAGTGGTTGCCAACTATCCTGTTTGGCCACATGCCTTATTGAAGTGGTTGCCAACTACCCTGTGTGGCCACATGCCTTATTGAAGTGGTTGCCAACTATCCTCTGCTTTATGTCTCCAGAATTAAACCACTTTTTCTTATGAGTCAGATCATAGTTGTGCCATTTGTTTGGGTGAGATCATAGCTGTGCCATTTGTTTGTGTGAGATCATAGCTGTGCCATTTGTTGGGGTGAGATCATAGTTGTGCCATTTGTTTGTGTGAGATCATAGCTGTGCCATTTGTTTGGGTGAGATCATAGTTGTGCCATTTGTTTGTGTGAGATCATAGCTGTGCCATTTGTTTGGGTGAGATCATAGTTGTGCCATTTGTTTGTGTGAGATCATAGCTGTGCCATTTGTTTGGGTGAGATCATAGTTGTGCCATTTGTTTGTGTGAGATCATAGTTGTGCCATTTGTTTGTGTGAGATCATAGTTGTGCCATTTGTTTGTGTGAGATCATAGTTGTGCCATTTGTTTGTGTGAGATCATAGTTGTGCCATTTGTTTGTGTGAGATCATAGTTGTGCCATTTGTTTGTGTGAGATCATAGCTGTGCCATTTGTTTGTGTGAGATCATAGTTGTGCCATTTGTTTGTGTGAGATCATAGCTGTGCCATTTGTTGGGGTGAGATCATAGTTGTGCCATTTGTTTGTGTGAGATCATAGTTGTGCCATTTGTTTGTGTGAGATCATAGTTGTGCCATTTGTTTGTGTGAGATCATAGTTGTGCCATTTGTTTGTGTGAGATCATAGTTGTGCCATTTGTTGGGGTGAGATCATAGTTGTGCCATTTGTTGGGGTGAGATCATAGTTGTGCCATTTGTTGGGGTGAGATCATAGTTGTGCCATTTGTTGGGGTGAGATCATAGTTGTGCCATTTGTTTGGGTGAGATCATAGTTGTGCCATTTGTTTGGGTGAGATCATAGCTGTGCCATTTGTTTGTGTGAGATCATAGTTGTGCCATTTGTTTGTGTGAGATCATAGTTGTGCCATTTGTTTGTGTGAGATCATAGTTGTGCCATTTGTTTGTGTGAGATCATAGTTGTGCCATTTGTTTGGGCCCCTATATGCCACCCTACTCTCTTCCTTATTGATACCTGAGCTTCTTTTGGGTAATAATGATTTTCACCATAAAGTAAGGTTGTTTATTTCTTTGAAGTTGGAGAAGTTTTTTGTTTTTTTTTAAACTTAACAATGAAAACTAAAACATAGTTATGACTGAGTTAATCTTTGATTATAATGATTAAAGTACTTGAAATAACCATTTAGACAGAGGCACAGCCACAGTTTTAAATGTATAGGCTTTATACGTCCAAATAAAATTTTGCTACATTTGGGTCTTAAAATTAATTATAATTTGAATGAATCAGTTGCCAATTTAATTTCTTATTTTCTCTAGCCATGCCTCTGTCTCTAGCTGTGCCTCTGTCTCTAGCTGTGCCTCTGTCTCTAGCTGTGCCTCTGACTCTAGCTGTGCCTCTGTCTCTAGCTGTGCCTCTGTCTCTGGCTGTGCCTCTGTCTCTAGCTGTGCCTCTGTCTCTGGCCATGCCTCTGTCTCTGGCTTTGCCTCTGTCTCTAGCTGTGCCTCTGTCTCTAGTTGTGCCTCTGTCTCTAGCTGTGCCTCTGTCTCTAGCTGTGCCTCTGTCTCTAGCTGTGCCTCTGTCTCTAGCTGTGCCTCTGTCTCTGGCCATGCCTCTGTCTCTGGCTGTGCCTCTGTCTCTAGCTGTGCCTCTGTCTCTAGCTGTGCCTCTGTCTCTAGCTGTGCCTCTGTCTCTAGCTGTGCCTCTGTCTCTAGCCGTGCCTCTGTCTCTAGCCGTGCCTCTGTCTCTGGCCATGCCTCTGTCTCTGGCCGTGCCTCTGTCTCTAGCTGTGCCTCTGTCTCTGGCCGTGCCTCTGTCTCTAGCTGTGCCTCTGTCTCTAGCCGTTCCTCTGTCTCTAGCCGTGCCTCTGTCTCTGGCCGTACCTCTGTCTCTGGCCATGCCTCTGTCTCTCGCCGTGCCTCTGTTTCTGGCCGTGCCTCTGTCTCTAGCCGTGCCTCTGTCTCTAGCCATGCCTCTGTCTCTAGCCGTGCCTCTGTCTCTAGCGTGCCTCTGTCTCTCCAGAATGTTGCTAATGTATGAAGCAGGTTGGCTTTTGTCAAGTCAGTGAGTTGACTTTGACTTGGAATTTGACTTGGAATGTTCCAATAGATTTTGCAGTATGCCCATTTGTTAACTAGAATAGATTATAATGATGTTCCTAAGAGATCCAGAATTACATTTAACATTTTTAATGAAATAAATCAGGGTGCATGAGTTGCCAAAACAATTTTTTATGTTTTGTTGGTTTATGCAATTTTTCTAATAACTATTTTATGTAAGTTTTATTTTAAGATACCTGTAGATGACCTTGATAGAGACAATGTTATCTTTGCTTTGCATGTCATAAAAATCTATTTTCATCTTTCAATAAGTCTTGCAACAAAGGGAGTGTGGGGGGGGGGGGGTGTAGTTCAGGGATAGGTACAAGTAAACACGTGAAGAAGAGCTAATTTGATTGTACAATTTTGTTATTTCCCTTCCAGGTTAAAGAAGTCTGCACATGGGAAAAGTGACTTCGCAGTTGATTCCAAGATTTGTACCATAATTTCATGTCTGGCAACTGAATGTACACCACTTCATCTTGGCTGACACCTGATTGTACAATACACCATCTTGGCTGACACCTGATCGTACAATACACCATCTTGGCTGACACCTGATCGTACAATACACCATCTTGGCTGACACCTGATCGTACAATACACCATCTTGGCTGACACCTGATCGTACAACATACCATCTTGGCTGACAACTGAATTGTACAACATACCATCTTGGCTGACAACTGAATTGTACAAAATACCATCTTGGCTGACACCTGAATTGTACAACATACCATCTTGGCTGACACCTGAATTGTACAACATACCATCTTGGCTGACACCTGAATTGTACAACATACCATCTTGGCTGACACCTGAATTGTACAACATAGCATCTTGGCTGACAACTGAATTGTACAACATACCATCTTGGCTGACACCTGAATTGTACAACATACCATCTTGGCTGACACCTGAATTGTACAACATAGCATCTTGGCTGACAACTGAATTGTACAACATACCATCTTGGCTGACACCTGAATTGTACAACATACCATCTTGGCTGACACCTGAATTGTACAACATAGCATCTTGGCTGACAACTGAATTGTACAACATACCATCTTGGCTGACACCTGAATTGTACAACATAGCATCTTGGCTGACAGCTGAATTTTCTCAACCCAAGTAAATAGAAGTTTTACCAAATTAAATAAATCAATTTCTACTACCACACCACTAAACTTTTTAGCCTTGTTCATCAACCTGTTCATTGTTTCAATTACTCAAACTTTAACCTTACTGGCTGTAAAGCTCTAACAATATTTTACATCTGTAAGTGTAATTAAAAGAAATTTCCCCTTTGGTGCTAAATGAATGTCCCCCTCCATCAGATCATTTAAAGAACTAATAATAAAGAAATTTATATTACCATAACATGTCTCTGTATGATGACTGAATGACCTGTCTGTCCATGAAGACTGAATGACCTGTCTGTGCATGAAGACTAATGACCCATCTGTGCATGAAGACTGAATGACCCATCTGTGCATGAAGACTGAATGACCCGTCTGTGCATGAAGACTGAATGACCTGTCTGTGCATGAAGACTGAATGACCTGTCTGTGCATGAAGACTGAATGACCTGTCTGTGCATGAAGACTGATAAAATGAATTACCTTGACCCAGTCCACACAGATTCTACAAGACGTGCATTGAACTGAATCGAATGTTATTCCAAAACCAGTGAGAACATGAGATTGAAAGAATTAACATAAGCCAAATGTACAGTCTAATAGCTTTAATAAGGTTCCCAGTGAAAGCCACTTTTCTCCTCTACTTTTCTCCTCTACTTTTCTCCTCTACTATGTATAATGTAAATTGTTGATGGTTTATAAACTTTAAAATCAAATCTAGTTTTGTCACATATAGTTAATCATGATTGATCACCTTGACCAGGCCTGCTCAGCATAATGCCCGCGGGCCGCATGTGGCCCATCAGCAACCACTTGGCGGCCCGTGAAGTAACGAAATATTCTTACATTTTGAGTTGTGCAGGTCTGACCTTGACCATAAGTGTAACACTAAGACTTGTAAGATGAAGATTTACGTGTTTTTTTTTGGTTATATAAGTTGAACTCTAAAATTATCGATTTTACCAGGCCAGTATCAATATGTGTCTAAATGTTATGAAAATGTTGGACTGCGATAAAGCTTTAAAATAGATTAAATAGACACGAACAATCTGTGTCGATAGAACAATATATAATATAAGCTTTAATCATAATTTTACATTACAATCCTAGGATTTATCTCTCTCTATATATATTATGTAAATTTTATTAATACTTATTTGTATGTCTTGTACTGATGAAGGCAAGTGCCGAAACGTTTCATTATTTGTAATGTAAAATTATTATTAAAGCTCACTATATATTGTTATATCGACACAGATTGTTCGTGTCTACTTAATCTAAATGTCATGAAGCAATATTTTAAATTCCTATGGGGGCTGAATTAAAAAAATTGAATGGTTTTTCTGAGAGCTGGCAAGGTTGAGGTCCGATTTGTTTACTGGTGATATCAAGTGAGTTATCTTCTTAATAATAAAGTGGAAACTGAGGAAAAACTAATTAACTTGTTAAAAAATAATTTAATATCTCTCAAGAAATAGCTCTGATCTTATTAGTTATATAAATACATTTTTGAATAGACTGACATCAACTAGTTTTTGTATATTTTATGAACTTTGATTTTTTTTTCCTTATATATATGAAAGTACCAGTATATTTGAGTATATTTTCTCCATTAGATGTATAATTTTGACACAAATTTTACGGTTACCGGAAATTTGATCGAAAGAAATTTCGTATCCGGAAAATTGATCGACGGAAATTTGATAGAACGGAAATTTCTTAGAATCTTTTTTTAAGTCTACGCGTTAAAATTTTCGTCAAATTTCTTTTTGAACGCACTATACTATACAGTAAAACAAAATAATGCGTTCAAAGCGAAATTTAACGCACAATTTTAACGTTTAGACAAAAAAAGATTCAATGAAATTTCCGTTCGATCAAATTTCTTTCTATCAAATTTCCGGATACGAAATTTTACACAATAAGAAGAAGGGAATGAAACTAACTGCTGTAAAAGTTTCAAAATGTATTATAATAAAATAATTCATCATCTCAAAACATAAGGAAAATATTTTTAAAAGTTGTGAATTTAATAAAACAAATTTATGGAACATATAATTTTGTTAAAACTGCAGCAAATTTTGTTAATTGTGGCCTACATATTGAAGATAACCCTTGAGTAAAATATAACTCCACATTTTAATGACCATATTAATAATATATCTGCCACTGAAATTATCATTTTAAAACCAGAATTACATTTGTTTTACATTTAATAAATAAACCTTGAGTTTACACTAGCTAAAATTGATGGTTCAGTAACTTTTTGCTGAATTTGATATTCCCCATTACTGTGCATTCCCCTCTAATGTGATCTATCTGCTCCCCATATATGCCAACATATCTTTGTTATGATAAACTAACTCAGCTGACAAACTAAATTGCAACTTAAATATCCTTACGCATTCCACTGAACAAATATTATTTCTGAAAACTATTATGAATTATTTTTATAACCATATATTAATAAGAACTGGCACCGGACTTTTGTTTCCTGCTAAGATTCTTGTTAAGAATTGTTAACATGTAACTTCATCACAGTGCAATCAATAAAATTACTACAAAAGTAAATGTGTGGGGAAAAAAATGAAGTACTGAGTACAGTACTGTATATATAAAGTCAACACCAAAACTAAAGTTAGGCTACCACTAGCAAAAATACAATTTATTCATAGTATATGCATAAATAGATATCAAAGTAAATCATTTTTATACTTAGAAAATACATTATGAACTGTTACTTTAAAATAATTTGAATCTATACTTTGAGGGCATTTGCTGCCTAGTAGTTCATGCGCATCGCCACAATGACATTCTGAGCCTTGGGAACCCGGAACTATTAAATTTATTTATAGACGATATAAGGGAAATAACCCCGGAATTAAACAGATTTACTAAAGATGATAGAGGTTATTTCCCATTGAATATAATTTTTGTTTAAAAATCATGAAAGATAACTCCTGTCCCCTTGGCCAAGGATCGTATATATCATGGTTATCGTTTTTTATTTTTCGTTTTAAATATGGGAACTAACTGCTCTCGACTTCATGGCTTGAAGAATTATTGAGTAGCCTCTCTTTATACTTTGCAATCTTTTGAACCAAAGGTTAAATAAAACCAACAAACAACATCTCAGGTCATGGGATTCGTTTACGTTTATGTTAATAAAGCAACAATTAATTGGCTAAAACAATAATTTATCGATATTCGAACACTTTTTTTGGTGAAAAAATGTGGTCAATGCAAACATTTAACTTAGAGCACATCTCTTTGGCAGGAAATGCACTGAAAGAAGTGGATGCCTTCACATAGTGACATAAATGATAAATGGCTGATCATAAACTGATCAACACAAATTATGTCAAACTTGCACAGTCCTTACTCTATGGAGACGAAATTAAAGAACAATAAGAAGAAGGCATAAGAATGTAAGTAATTAAATAATCTATAACTTAAGTTATAGTGACATAAATGATAAATGGCTGATCATAAACTGATCAACACAAAATATGTCAAACTTGCACAGTCCTTACTCTATGGAGACGAAATTAAAGAACAATAAGAAGAAGGCATAAGAACGTAAGTAATTAAATAATCTATAACTTAAGTGTCAGCTCACAAAAAACATATTTTGCTAGATTACCACCTAACTAGTGATAGACCTCGAATTAATAATTAATTTTCCTAAAAACTTGTATTGACTTAATTTAATAGTAATAAGTGAGGATGGATAGCATAATACACATTGTAAATAACTATTTACAACAACAAAAAAACTAGTTGTAAGACTTGGTCAACATATTTAACCAATGGTAAAAATGGCTAATAATTATACTAATTATTCATACTCATACATTAATTAATCAAATTCAATTGATTTGCATCCAAAAAAAAACTGAGCTGTTGGCCAATTAAAGCTTTAATGACTTATGACTTATGATTGAACTTTAATGTTCATGTCAAATCATGTTCAAGTAACTAGCTGACTGGGTTAATTAGTTTCTTTACTTAAGACCAAGTCAAGTTAAGTTTTAACTTAAGTGATAAACACAATGTTAAAATTTACTGGACCTAGGACGGAATAACATACTGTTTTAACGAGAATACTGATCAAATGTGTGATGGTTTGAAGCAAGGCTTTTATTTTAGTCTTACTTCTAAACAAAAGTCATAATTAAAGTCACTAAAAAAATAAAATGTATAGACTATAGACAACATTGAATTTAAAATACATAAGTCAGAATTCTTTAAAAATGTATTATAAAATATAATTATTATAAACTTTTCAATTAAAAATGATACATCTTTAGACCCTGCAGATATAAGTATAAGGAAAATGTTATTTATTTGCAAACTATTGTTTCAGGAAAATTGAGAGATAATGTGGTCATGAGAAATATCAAGTCATTGATACAATAATTTTGTATTATTTTTTAAAATGGAGAATTAATTTCTTAAGGCAATATTTATATGTTGCTCTCTTGAATATCTGACATGTCTGGCTTTGGCTTAAATCACCACTCAGACCAAACTAATGCTTTTCTTTTCCATGGTTGGATTTCCAGCTGCTGTAGATCTTTTTCCACATCATCCATCCATCTAAACCTAGGTCTACCTTTGAGCCATTTTCCTCTGGGGTTTTGGTGATGTACCCTCTTTACTCCTCTGTCATTTGGCATTCTTTCTAAGTGTCCTGCCCAGTGTACCGTACTCTTTTTTTATTTATGCTACTAGTGTGGGATCCTTATAATAGACCTTATATATACCATTCCTGGTTGGTTTGTATTCTCCATCCATATTCATCCTTTGTTGGTCCATATATTTTCTGGAGAACTTTTCTCCCCAATGTATTTAATAGGTTTTCTGCCATTTTTGTTAGGGTCCAAGTTTCACTTGAACACAAACACCAAACAAAAGAGTCGAGTAAATTTGACACATTTTCTGTCATTCTCATCAGTTTCTAGCTCTGTGTGTGTCACATGTTATTTTTCTTTTAGATCAATTATAAAACATCCCATTAACTTTAAAAAGACACATTTTTAAAAGAAAATAAATATCATGGAGCTAAGTGACTATGCTGTAAAATAAAAATTATGGGTCTATGGTTTAAATGTTGCCTGGATTTGTATTAAGAAAACAAACTTGGGACTTAAATTGTGTTCAAAGATCAATAACTGAGAGAAATTAGTTATACTGTTTGATCAAATGAATTTTTTTTTAAATATGTTGATTGAGAAATGGTTAGTTACTAGCCAATATAATATTAGTACTGTAATTAGTGTAGCGTGCTTTTACAAAATTAACCTGCTTTAATATTGGATTCATAAGATGAACAATGCAGAACAAATGGGAGAAACCGTTATACACAGGAAAAAAATAACAAAGCTAGTGTTATTAACAATAATCAATTTAATTATACTATTAAATTGATATAAAAATACAAAATAAGAAATATGCAGAAACAAAACTATAGTAACTTACAAGTAAAAATGTATAATACTAGGAATTTTAATACACACGATCAAAAATTTTGTATGTCTGTTAAGTCTGCCGGTCACTGTTGACCATAATATTTATAAAGAGGGAGTCAGAACTTTACAGAACAGAGAGTCCGGAAACCCAACCATCATAGGGTAGATTCTACCTCCTTCTAGAACCCTTGGAAAATTGTGTTAACAAAGTTTCCTAATCAAGGGCGGTGGTGGAAAAACATTGTCAGCACATATCACGTCATTATAAAAAGGGGGAGATAGGCAATACTTGCCATGGTTCCACAATACTCAGTGTCAATATACAGGCTATAACACCTTCACTCTTTAAAAAAAGGAATTTATGTTATTCAAAATCAAATTATTTTTCCATTAAAGAACTATTATCAAAATCAAAGAAAATACATTTCTTTCATACAAAATAGTTCACAAAATTTACTCACTAACTTACAAGGTACATCATAAAAAAAGTAAAACAAAGTCTTAAATAACAGATTTACTCATCTCTTTCTCTGACACTGATAAGTCTGTGCGAAGAAAACAAAACAAATTTAAATTTCTACTGCAGAGACTTTCTTTTGGTAATGAATTGTAAGAAAATTAGTTTCTACTTTTTATTTCACTTAAATACGTCTTTGAAAGAAAGTATTTGTTTTTTAAAAATTTCAGTTATCATTATTGTTCAAATTCAAATTAAAATTAAGTTGAAGACTACAATTTGTTTAAATGTAAAATATTACACATTTTCTTCTCACAGTTACACAGTGAATGCTGGAACAATCCACCTGAACATGTGAAGCCATTTCTCTGTGTAATATGTACTGCATGGCTATGTGTCCTGGTGCTACAGGAGGGTTGGCCATGTATGGTCTGGTGCTACAGGAGGGTTGGCCATGTATGCCCTGGTGCTACAGGAGGGTTGGCCATAAGTGCCCTGGTGTCACAGGAGGGTTGACTAAATTGAACAGACAAGGGGCAAAGAGAGGTCAGTTTTTAATTTGCCATCAAAAGAATTTGTCATGAGTTTGAACTAAAAGTTGGGTTCATCTGTAGAAATATGAAAGAAGCTCATGAGTTTTAAAATTAAAAAATAATTCCATATTTTAGACTGTGGTTGCAAACTATAAACTGATTTTGGCTACATTAACAGGAAGATTTGACTTGTAAATATTTTGATTTAATTTATTTCTGATATTTTTGGTAACATTTCATCTTTATTGGCTGTGAGATTCACAAAAATCTGGCCTGGGTTTAGTTAATAAGAGGCCCCTTTTGAACTTGTTAGTTGGAACTTGCACATGTAATTGTTATTAAAACAAAAAATATGTTGCTAACTATTTAAATTGTATGATAGATGTTATCAAATATTTTTTTAATCTACATTTTATTACCTGGAATGTGTTCTTAAGTAATTAATGTCTATCTGAAAGTGCAGCACTAAAGGTTTATTCATTCAATAGCCTGTTGAAGAATATATTTTAATAAATAAAGAACAACAAATTAACAATTAAGAAATATTTGCAAGATTGCTTTCACATTAGGGCCTTCTGGAGATTTGTTCCTAAGTATAACTTTGATTAAGTCTGCAAGAGACAGAGAGATCTTATTGTTTACCAGCAACAAACAAAAGTTCAAGAGTTGAAAGCCCCATTGAATCTCTAGATTAGAGGCAATCATATTAACAAGAAAGGAAAAAAAAAGTTATACAATGTCACTGTATTAAGTTGTGCAATATCACTGTATTAAGTTGTACAATGTCACTGTATTAAGTTATACAATGTCACTGTATTAAGTTGATTAAGTTGTACAATATCACTGTATTAAGTTGTACAATGTCACTGTATTAAGTTATACAATGTCACTGTATTAAGTTGATTAAGTTGTACAATATCACTGTATTAAGTTGTACAATGTCACTGTATTAAGTTATACAATTTCACTGTATTAAGTTATACAATGTCACTGTATTAAGTTGTACAATATCACTGTACTAAGTTGTACATTGCCACTGTATTAAGTTGTGTAATGTCACTGTACAAATATATCCAATATTGTGATCTCATTGTTGGATCTTGCAGACCATTAAGAGCTAGCAGATCTTCATGAATGACAAAATCTGGCAGCACATACCAAATAATAAAGCACTGATTGTGCTGTGTCAGTGTGTTCTGTTAACTTATCTGAATCCATTAACAAACCTGTATAAATTATACTGTAATTCTCCTGCAGCTCTCAAGAATCTTATTTTCTACATATGTTGTTAGTTCCTAGATTTTCCACACAGTTCTTCAACATAACTTGTGATCTGCCAATATGACAAAACATGGCTTAAAGATAATTTTTGATTGTAATAAATAGCATATTTCATTTCACAAAAAATATTCGCCCCATATGTTGATCAGTAATAGTGTTTCCATCTTTCCCCTTTCTGCATCTAATAAAACAGTTTTATAGTCAAAATTTGGCAAGGTAGATTTGGCTTGTTGAAGTTCAGCAAAATCTTTAATAATTTTTTTTATTAACCCTTTAAGTAACCCGAACAAAGTTGCAGATGATTTTTTAAAAGTTTAGCTAGCTTTATGAAAACAACATAATACATGGGACCAAAAGTTCGTCCATTATCCCAGTATTAGTAAAGTATGTACACACTATAAATATCCTTGATTTGAAGTCTAGCATCCCAGGTATCACCTTTTCCTTTGAAGTCTAGCATCCCAGGTATCAATTTTTCCATTCACATCAGAATTTTAAAATTTGATTTAATATTCTAAGACCACCACAGTCTGCATTATTTTATTTACATTTAAATATTTGTTATTAATTTTTTTATAAATAATTTAATTATAATACTTTTCCTTGGTGGTTCTTTAAGCCTCCCAATCTATAAATTATAAATGGTAGCTTCTTCAATATTCCGTTCTCTTTTAAGTAAATTTTGACATGCAGGGTCCAAGGCTTTTTTACTATAGGAAAATCTGGCCATGACAAAAACACATACCATGTAATAGAAAACCTGAAATACAAGTTTAGACTAATTTCTCTATTTACAGATTATATTTATGAAAACAGTTGATGATTTCCTCCTAGAGGTGAGGTGATTGGAACATTTTCTCTTGATGTCATGGTTCACTTGACCCAGGTAATGAATATCTATTAATAAGATGTATTTCTAGTTTTTTGTTTGTTGTATTTTACTTTAGATTTGTTCATTGAGTTTGTAGTGTTCCCAAATGATGCTTTAGATTGTAAAAGTGAAAAATTAAGATGAAGACAGATAAATATGTCATAAGATATCTGAAACCTTAATATATAGTGAAATATTTTTGATGAAATTCTCACTTTTAATTTGGTCATCAGCACTGAGATGCATTCACCACTGTGTAAACTGAGATACATCCATGATTGGCTACAACTGAGATACATCCATGATTGGCTACAACTGAGATACATCCATGATTGGCTACAACTGAGATACATCCATGATTGGCTACAACTGAGATACATCCATGATTGGCTACAACTGAGATACATCCATGATTGGCTACAACTGAGATACATCCACGATTGGCTACAACTGAGATACATCCATGATTGGCTACAACTGAGATACATCCATGATTGGCTACAACTGAGATACATCCATGATTGGCTACAACTGAGATACATCCATGATTGGCTACAACTGAGATACATCTAAGATACATCTAAGATTTCTTTCATCTTTAACTGAGACATCTCTAAACAGGTATGTTTTTATCTTTTATTTCATTACATTTTGTTGAGGCCTTTGATTTCCAAAATGTTAACATTTGACCACCATTATGGCTACCTTCCTGAACATTTGACCACCATTATGGTTACCTTCCTGAACGTTTGACCACCATTATGGCTACCTTCCTGAACATTTGACCACCATTATGGCTACCTTCCTGAACATTTGACCACCATTATGGCTACCTTCCTGAACATTTGACCACCATTATGGCTACCTTCCTGAACATTTGACCATCATTATGGCTACCTTCCTGAACATTTGACCACCATTATGGCCAACTTCCTGAACATTTGACCACCATTATGGCTACCTTCCTGAACATTTGACCCCCATTATGGCCAACTTCCTGAAAATTTTACCATAATTATCACAAAATTTTTAAAGCGAGTTATTTACTGATTATTATATTGTTAATTCTCACTTATTGAGATAAAGGTTATTCTAGTTATTAGGGCTTCTAATTTAAACATTAATTAAATTTGATTCCCTAACTCTAAAGTCACTCAAGGCTGGTGACAGTCTTACTAACATTGATTCCCTAACTCTGAAGTCACTGAAGAATTAAAAATGTATTGTCAACTTTAAATAATAATTAATAATGCATAATTCCTTTAAAATATATTATAAAGTGCTAAAAATTTGAGTCAAACATCATAAATATTAAGGCCCAACAAAAATAAGGAAATATGTTATATGGGAAATATTCTAATTTTAATTTGTATAATATTTTAAGTATTTTTTGTTTGTTTTGTAAGCCCTAGAATCTATAAAAATCTTGCTTCTAAAATATGGTGGCCCAATAGATTGTAGTTATAGTTGGCCACAGATTTACGTCTACTTAGCCTATAAGGCAATCTGCCCCTTTCAAAAATACAGAACACACTACATAAAAACTAGACAAACAAGTTTATTTCTCTATTTACAGATTGTTTCTATAAACACTTTGGATGATTTCCTTCAAGATGTGATCTGATTGGAAACAATGTCTCTTGATTTCATGGTTCATTTGACCCAGGTACTGAATATCTATTAAGTAAATGTGTTTCCAGTTTTTAGTTTGTTTTACTTTACATGAGATTTAGTCAGTGAGTTTTTATATTGATCACAAATAAAACTTAGGTTTGAAAGAATGAGACAAAAATATGTCATCATAAGATATTGGGAACTTTAATATGTAGTGACATATTTTTTTATTATATTCTCAATTTTAATTTTGTCATCAGAACTGAAATGCATCCATGATTGTGTACAACTGAAATGCATCCATGATTGTGTACAACTGAGATACTACATCCATGATTGTGTACAACTGAGATACTACATTCATGAGTGTACAGAGATACTACATTCATGATTGTGTACAATGAGATACTACATCCATGATTGTGTACAACTGAGATACTACATCCATGATTGTGTACAACTGAAATACCCTGTACTACATCCATGACTGGGTAAAAATGAGATACATCTATTATTGGATACAACTGAGATTATACATCCATAATTGTGTACAACAGAGTTACTGTCAATGCAAAAATCACCAATCTTCTTAGTGTTAACATGGGCATGCTAAAAGTATTATTTTTTTTATAAAAATGTTATTGTTGATAGTTATTGGACGGGTGGTTTTACTTACAACTGAATAAAGTGCAAAGCCCTTCAGGCTGTTAAATAAATGTGTGTATGAACTTGTGAACCAATATCTACATTTTTTTAATAGATGCTTCTATTGATCATTATATTTGTTTCCTTTAGTGTTATAATTTGTAGCTTGAATCTCACTTTTCATTTATTTGATTTTGTAGGCATAAGACTTTGTAGTTCTACCCTTGTAAATATGTTGTATAGTATTAGTAAAGTATGTATACAGTGTTGGTCATCAACCGGTACCCGGTATTAGATGGTGTAGTTTAAAAGGTACATTCACAATGCGGATTTGTTACATGGAGTCTCAACTTTCTGTGACTACTCTATACGAGCTGCTCACTATACAAGCTACTTTCTATATGAGCTACTCACTACCATAAAAACGAGGCGATTTCATTTTCACTAGTTTTTATTGTGTGTTATTGTGTCGCAGTACAGTATCTGCTGGCAAGTTACAGAAACAATCTCATCATACTTTGTTCAATGCTCAACAATTCTTGCGTAGTGAAAGGCAAGAATCCTAGTAACAAATCGGTAGTGGGAACGTAACTTAAGACTTTGTACATTTACCGTTGTAAATATGTTGTCTAATATCAGTTAAGGATGTGTTGATATTGTATATATTGCTGGTCATCAAATGATGAGACTCCAATTGTGCACAAAAAGAGTTTACTTATTTGGCAACCAGCAATGAACTAATAACAGGGGCAATGCAGAATTAGAATGTCAAAAGCCCCTGTGATAAACATACAAATTTTCTTTGTAAATTTTTCTTGTCAAGATCTTGAGATTGTTCTTGATCTAAATATTTTTTTTGACCAATAGCTAATGTTAAATATGTAAATGTAATGGATTGATTTTTATGTTATAGGAAAAGTATGAAATCCAGGCGTTCTATAGATTGATTGGCTATTTTAGCCTTTTTACAAACATTTTTACCTTTTTTTATAAACATTTAAATTCAAGTACAAAACATCAGAAGGCTATAATAGAATGCCTGGATTTCACGGTTACCGGGAATTTTATCAAAAGAAATTTCGTCGAATATTTTTTCAGTTCAGACGTTAAATTTTTCGTCAAATTTCTTTTTGAACGCTACATATAGTAAAACAAAATAATGCGTTCAAAAAGAAATTTGACGCAAAATTTTACCGTATTAACTAAAAAAGCGATTCTGTCAAATTTCCGTCAAAATTTCTTTCGATCAAATTTCCGGAAAGGGGATTTCAAACTTTGCCTTTAACATGTGTAATTGGAGGACTTGGTGGAATAAGGTGCCTACATTTTTACCAAACAAGTCACTCATCAATTTAACATGTTTCTTTTGTAAAGATAACTCACTTTATATCACCAGGAGATTTCATGTTTTCATCTCCTTGGAGATAGTCTCGCGGGGAGAATTTTTGTTTTTCTCCCCTTAAAATAAAGAGCATTCATGTTTTCATTTTCTTTTTTTCAATTAAATAAATTTTTAAAAAATTCAATTATTTTTGTTTCTTTTTATTCTTACATGATTCAAATATTTTTTTTATATATTCTTTGGCACAGCATCTGTTTATTAATTATTTTTGTTTCTTTTTATTCTTAAAATCTAAAAACATTTTTTCCATATAATTTATCTTCTGCTTTTTCTCACATTCTTTCCTGCACACCATCTGATTAATTATATCTGTGAGATATTCTTTCCCTTGAATTGCTCCGCACCAACTGAAGAACATATTGTGCCATCTGAAAATAAAAGAAATATTGTTAAATTCAAATCACCTCTATCTCAATTAAATAAATTGATAGACTAGCGATTGTTACCAATCTAAAAAATATACTAAGCAAGATGCAGTAACAATGACTTTCTTATTATACTTCTCAACCTGTTTCTTTATATCTGCGTTTGATTAGCAATATATCGTACTAAACTTAGTATTTTGATACCTTTATCATCGCTACTGGTTCTATATGTTCACTTCTCCCTATTGGTTGTAATAAATTACAGAAAATGAGAAGATCACTTTCTTTTGTGTATCATAATAATATACCCATCTCAAAAATAAATAGCAAAAACAAATCAATTTAAATCTATGATAGGAATATTCCATTATTTTACTGACATCAATTATATTACGATATATATGCTTCTATTCAATAATATATTATCTTTTATTATTATAACTAATTATCGTCTCAGTATTACTATTATTAATTCATACTCATATTGCTCTGTATAACACAAACGCTTTTTGTTGAGCTTTTGATATAGTAAAATTAAATTTATGTTATCCAAATGTCTTCAAACAATTCATATCCAAAACCCTCTGTGACCAATTAAATTGCATATTTTAAGTTATTTTAACTTTGGTAATAAATAACCATAATCTTTCAGCAATATACGTCATTATGCTTATAGTTTTTTTTTAGAAGATTAGGGACATGGCTGGAGGGTTTTTTGATACTTTCATTTTGTCCTCTGAATAAAGGAATGAATATTTGATGTGGATGACAAAATCTTTCAATACAATGATAAAAGAGTCCTGAAGAAGAGCTGACAGATTTTCTTTTAAAATAAAGTTCTGCGGCCTGCGCGTTTTCCCCATTCTTATATCTATAATGTGACTCTCCACTACGGTTTCAGTCGATTTATTATTGTTTAGTCCAAAGTTAACATATATTAATTAGATGTAACTAAAACTGTAGCAACATGTTTGTTGATTCAATATCATCCAAAAGGTCATTTTTGCTGTCTTTTTTCAACACTAGCTTTGGTGACCTAGGACAGAAACCATCATGGACAGTCACATATTACATTATTATTTTTAATTATCGAGTTATATATATCTCAACATCTGAAATGACGTGTTCATTCGGGAATTCCCTCTCTGACTACTGCAGCCTCATTTCTTATGTTGGTTTCTAATTCTCTCCAAGTCTCGTCAGTGTTAGCAAGTGGAGTGAAAAGAAAGGTTGGCGTTGAGCACAAGGGTATTACAACGTGTCTTATATGCACCAAGAGAGTTGCTGAAGGAGTACAACATCAGATGTCATTATTTAACCAGACTTGCGGATGAGAATGCAAAATACCAGGGACGTACGGATGCAGTAAACAAAAAGTGGTGAGTGAGATGAAGGCTAAGGGAGCAAAGTCATTCAAAGGAGACGTTGTGAAATGCATCAACCCTATCGGATCCAGGAGCTTGAAGCAACCGGCAGTTCTGCACCTTTTTAGAGGAAATAGAGTCAGTGTATGAGAATGTTATCTACTTCACTGAGGTACGATGGCTTAGTAGAGGAAACATCTTGAAAAGATTTTTTGAGTTAAGTGCAGAAATCAAAGCCTCCATGGAGAAGGATGGGTGGTTGTTCCTGTACTAAGTGATCCCATATGGCTCACGGACTTGGCTTCTCTTGTTGACATTACACAGGAGTTGAAATTACTCAACACAAAGTTACAAGGCCAGGGCCGGCTTGTCAGTGTTGCCTATGTCAATGTCAGGACATTCTGCACAAAACTTGTGTTTTGAAAAGCCAAGCTTAAAAACAACTGCCATTTCCCTACGTGCAAAGTACTCATGGACTCGGGCACACAGACCTGTTTACCCTCCAACTCCTAAAATCGTACAATACTTCATGGTGAATTAATAAACATATCGTTTATATACCTGTGATTAATACAATAACTACTGGCATCGCAATTTTATATTGCAATCAGCTGTCACTTTGTTAGACAAACTTGGACAATTTATGAGACAATTTCCCTCCACCTTCCCTGAGATTTCCAGGTTATACAAGCTGATCATGTGCCTCTTTGGGAGTACCTATCTGTGTAGATTTATTTGTTGTAAATTTAGGGAGACGTTTTTACAATTTTTAGAAGAAATAATTGTAGTTCAGGGCATAGGCCAGTGGTCGACAAACCAAGGCTCGCTAGCCGCATGCGGCTCTTAAGCAACCTGAGTGCTGCTCAGGCCAGCCGGCCACAAATCGGTTTTGACTTTGAAAAACATGGTTCAACAAGTTCTTGTAGAGAAATTTGGCTCTCAAACTTTTTAAAATCATCCTGCTGCTGATTTTTTACTCTTTTGACTAATGACTTTGCCGACCACTGGCTCAGGCCAATATTTTATAGAAGATTTGTTTTTAGTAGTATGCAAAACATAATAAAATGTTTTAGATATACTAACAAATTGTTTAGGTGCTGAGACCTCGCAATGGCAGTTAGAAAGTATCACAACAGGTCTACCATTAGTATCCCACTATCGTGGTCATATCTTCTAGTATCTTAACCCACTAACTGTCAAGTGCAATCATGCTGTTGTGTCAAGCCTTTTTAAAAGAAAACCTTCTTATGTAACCCCAACCCATAAACAATATTAGTAAACGCCTAGACTTAAGTGGCCCCAACCTATAAACAATATGCACATGCCTAGACTTAAGTGGCCCCAACCTATAAACAATATGTACACGCCTAGACTTAAGTGGCCCCAACCATTAAACAATATGTACACGCCTAGACTTAAGTGGCCCCAACCATTAAACAATATGTACACGCCTAGACTTAAGTGGCCCCAACCTATAAACAATCTGTACACACCTACAGACTTATATGGCCCCAACCTTTAAACAATATGTACACACCTACAGACACAGAAAACCATATTCTTTCAGTTTTGCAGTCCTGTTAGAATTGGGTACAGTTTTAATACCAAGGCTTAGTCCAACAATTATTTTCTTAAACCCCCCCCCCCCCCCCAATAAATCAACCAAACTCACCATAATAGTATTACATAGTATATTACAGTGTTAAATGAGAACCCCTGAAATGCCCTAAGTGAAAATTTTAATTTGATATTGTTTGCAGACATTTGGATAACATAAATTTAATTTCCCTATTTTAACAATGCAACAAAAACAACAGATGTTTGGATTTTACTGATAAATGTGATTAATAATAGTAATACTGAGATGATGATTTTTTGTAATAATTAACATATACTTGAATATAAGCATATATATTTTACTTCTATCATATTATAATGGATTTGATTTCCATAAAATAATTAAAAATCCCCATCACAGATTTAAAATGATTCATTATTTTTAGCATTACATGGTCAGCTTAGCTCCTTATGAGGTTTTATATATATATATATAACAATTGTTAAATTAATTTTGATTTAACAATCCTGAGGTTATATAGATATATATATCCTCAAATTTATTGTTGCTATGTGTATGATTAAATCCCAAAGTGCCAACCAATGGGGAGAAGTGAACGTATAGAACCAGTAGCGACCACAAAATGTATCAAAACACTAATAGCAGCTTAGTAATATAATCCCAACCCAGCGTTTCTCACCCTTTTAAGTATCATGAAACAGTTTGAGAAAGTGAAGTCAACATAATATTTTTAAAATCATACAAATCATAAAAATAAATGAATGTTAAGACATTACTGCATCTTGCTTAGTATATTTTTCTGATAAAAGTAGCTATCCATTGGGTATAGAAAATGAGAAGATAAAAAGTGTAACCAATAATAAAAAAATAGTTTAAGGATGGCCAAAGTTACATGGATGATGGATTGAACAGGATCATACAACTCAAAACTGTTTCATCCTTAGATAATTAGACTGTCGGGCGACTTGGACCATGCATTTTTGAAAATGCAGTTTGATAGACACTTTCAGATAATATAATTAAAAGGTTATCCTCTAAATAACCTTTTTTTTTTTTTACCATGACTATGAAATTTAATTCATTTTCATATTTAATAAAATTTTAAATAACATTGATCATTGCTTGTTTTATATTTAATTTCTTTAGTACAAAATGACTTAAATTTTAAAATGGAGTTATGTCCCTTTGCTTAGCCAAGACCGCAAGTTGTCATTAAAGTAGATTATGCTACAGGCATTTAAAAAAAAAAAAATTTGCTGTCTAAATGTTGAACATTTACTATACATTTATTATCTTCTATACCCAGGTGGTCTAACATATCACACTCATTCATTTGATATTAAAAGTTCACATACCTTATCTTGTCCAAAGTTGACATTTAATGGATTGCATTCTATGACATTGAAGATCATTGGAACATGTCCTGTTGAGATGTGGTTCATCTTGTCATTCATCTTTTAATTGTTTTAAACCTGTTGAAGAATGATTACAGCTCATCAAGAATGAATGCTTAATTAATTTAGCATGTATATCATTTCCAACACTTTTTACACATCTAAGTTTATTTCACATATAATACAGTAGTTCTCAACCTTATTCAAATGAATCTAAACTTTTCTTTTAACCAGGAGGGGTGTTAGGTTTGACAAATTATATTTCAAGATATTCCAAAAATGTCAAAACCCCCCCCCCTCCCCCCGGGGCCACATTTAGCAGTTCTTCACAACCTTTTTTGCCCCACTCCCCACCTGAACACCCGAAAAAAGTTTCAAATCACCACCGCCCTTACTCCTTTATAGAAAATGTGTAAATAAAAATGTCCAATTTGGGGCATGCTAAGGTCTCAATATAGTAGTTATCCTATCTAACATTTGACTGGCTTTGAACCATTCATTGTTGCCCATACGAGAGGAAAAAAATCTGCACCAAAGTAATTTAGTCAGATTATTTACTCTTTTGATATTATTTATTATGTCAATTAAACTCCAATGTCCAGTAGCTATTCCTGGGGCTCTGTGTTAAAAGCGGTGCAGTATAAGTTGCTGTTTTTTACTGACGTTATTAGGAACAAATGCTTCTCTCATTGTGCTGACACCAAAGAAATCACACATGACATTGCTTATCATAATTTTGCAGTTACAGTGAAATGAGACCTGCCTTATCATAATCAAATTGAGTTCCATTCAAACTCCATATACAGCCGACATGTTTAGCAATTTGAGAAATTTCTTTAGTTGCAAGTCACAGATTGGGTTAAAATAACAATTTTTAGGAAACAGTTTAGTAGGGCTTATTAAGCCAAAATGATTTGAAACTAAAGTTAAAAGATTTTTTCCAAAGATTCTGTTATTCAATATGACATTTATTATTATTCCCTAAACAGTGGAATGCTGCTTCCTGTATTTTATCATTTAATTTAGTGGAAGATGATTTTAGTGAGATTACCTTCTTTGTATTTAAATCACTAACTAATTATTATCTTACTAATCTACCACTTGGTCAAATTATACAGCTTATAATTGAATTAAATAAAAAAAACTTTCATTTGTATTTTGATTAATTGTTTAAAATATATGTTACAATGTAAATCTCATTGTGTAATTATCTTCCATAAAGGGTCAAGAAAAACATTCTTAAAAGGTTTTTAATTGGGTTCTCATGTAATATGATAACATCATAATGCTATGATGTTTAGCAGCTGAATCATGTAATCTGACAACGTAGTAACAAGCCATTGTTGAGATGAATTTGAAACACAACTGGACATTAGAATAATTGAATTGATTATACAAATGTTGAGCTGGTTGCACTGGAACTCCCAAAATAATAAAATACAATATCAGAATAGTACTTTACCATGTCAAAATACTGCAACACTGTATTGTAATAGTAAATAAATAAACATACAGTATAATGTATGCAATAAATACTGTTTAATAAAGGTCACCATTTATAGTAGATAACTGATGTTTATAAATTTAAATACAGTGCCTGTCTTTTTGCCCCTTTGATAGACAAAGAAGTGATGGAGAAGTTGAAATTGAGGACGCATGCCCAAGTCATCTGAACAAAAGTAGGGGTGGGATTTGTGCAGGAGGCTGAGGCACCTTCCCAGAATTTTTTTTTTATAAATTTGAAACACAGTGATACACTTTTGCACAAACATGAATCAATGTTCCCTCTAAGGTTTGCTGGTTTGTATGCAAAATCATCCAGTTATGTGCAAAGTTTTACAGCATCAATTTTTTGTGTGCAAATTGTACAGCCCACAAACACACATAAATGCACTTAGGTGCAAAAACTTTTAAATAAATAAATAAAGCAACTATTAAAATTATTATAATCAGAAATGTCCTAATAGTTCAATCAAAGCTAAATTTATTTATTTCATTTTCAACACACGCACTACCAATGGCTGCTAGAGATTTTATTGACTCATTTCTGGAGGTACTCTGGCATCTGTCTTTCAACGTTATCCATCTTTTCTACACATCGTCAAGGTTGATCTGATGTCCATCATTCTGATACGATTTAGTCCTCATAAGCATGTTTAAATGTAACTCTTCCAGCCTTTTTCTAGATTTTATTTTGATATTATTCATTAGGCTGAATCCACTTTCACATTCAGCGCTTGTTGCAAGAAATGTAGCACACATATCCAACAGAATGGCAATGTCGCCGAATCACTCCTCATTTATTACACATTGAACCATCTTGTCAACCCACATTTCATTTTTTCTGCAAGCACAAACTTTAAGTTACGATATTGATCCTTAACTTTTGGCAGAATGTCATCATAGCTTTCCAGGAATGCAGCATATCTAGAAACCAGTGATGCAAGTTTTTCTTGGACAAAATTAAAATCTGAAGTATTGATTAACGCTGGTATCTCAAAGATTCACCATTGCATCAACTCACTTTCAGGGAAACGAGAGTCCAGGTGCAAACATAACCATTCAACGAATTTTAGGATGGAACTCATGTTTATATCCTCATCATTTTCAAGCAATTCAGCATCCCTTTCGGACCAGTGCACATTTTCACCAAGGTACTGGGCACGGAGCTTAGCAATCCTTGTACTGGGCACGGAGCTTAGCAATCCTTGTACTGGGCACGGAGCTTAGCAATCCTTGTACTGGGCACGGAGCTTAGCAATCCTTGTACTGGGCACAGAGCTTAGCAATCCTTGTACTGGGCACGGAGCTTAGCAATCCTTGTACTGGGCACGGAGCTTAGCAATCCTTGTACTGGGCACGGAGCTTAGCAATCCTTGTACTGGGCACGGAGCTTAGCAATCCTTGTACTGGGCACGGAGCTTAGCAATCCTTGTACTGGGCACGGAGCTTAGCAATCCTTGAACTGGGCACGGAGCTTAGCAATCCTTGTACTGGGCACGGAGCTTAGCAATCCTTGTACTGGGCACGGAGCTTAGCAATCCTTGCCTTAACAAACTCGATGGTCTTAAGATTTTTTCTTTGTAGCAGCTTGCATAATTCAGCAAGTTCATCAACAACTTCATCAAATACAAGCAGTGCAGTACGAAACTGTAGATCCCTTAGTTTCTTCAAACAGTATGAACTGGATCATTATACGGGCCCACCTGCTCCTCACAGTATTCAGTCAACGCTTGTATTTTTCTCTACAATGCTCGTAAAGCAAAGTGCCGCGAAAGCCATCTGATTTCATTCAATGGTCTAAAGGCTACGGAATCACATTCCAACACCTTAGCTAATTCGGTAAACTGGGCTTTCCGTACTGTCGATCTACTGAACAATGTGTACACTGTCCTAAGGAATGTTTCAATGTCTGCGATTAAACTTATATCTTTGCAGGCATCATCGATGCCTAAATCTTCATGATGAGCAACGCAATGTTGTTCCAGTAGATGTGGAATACGTCAGCGAGGAATTGTTGCTACTGCATTGTTCTTGCCTAGCATAACTGATACATCATCAGATGTAAACATAACCATTTTCTGCATGTCCAATGAATACTCTTGATAAAAACTCTGTTATTGCTGATTTCACAAATTTACTGTCACATGCCGACAGAGACAAAATTCCAATAAAACTGTCTTGTAAACATTACCGGGACTTGGCCGAAACTTCGCATATAAGATCAACATTTTAATTAGTGATATATCAGTGCTCTCAACTTTTGTTAATGTGTGGAATTTTGCATGGTGAAGTTCGCTAACTATAGTATCCTTTACTACAGAATCAACAAACCCAAAAGCATATTCTTACTGCACCATCTATCAGGAACTGGGGCATACTTAGCCATATGGTTGTGTATATCTTGAACCGAATTCACTGATGTGCGCAGCTTAAAGAGAACATTGACCTGAATATAGTTTTGCATCATTCTAGAGTTATCGTAATGATTGGGCAAAATTAGAATACCCCTACCTAGCTTTAACCAAAAACCTTTTTATATTAGTAGTTATTGTTTTATAAATTGTAACAAATTGATATTTGATGTACATGAACAAATGAGTGGAAAGGACTATTTTCGTGTGAAAGTAACGTTACATGTATCTAAATATAGATAAGGCGGGAATAGAAGAGAGGACATATTGTAATGGATTTCAAGGTGGCAGTTGGCAGGTCTGATCCAATTTTATTATTCTAAATCAATCAATCATTCTATTATTCATCCATGTAAAACTTATTCCATATAGAGTGTTTTGTTAATAAATAAATGATATGTTGAAATTGGACTTCTACTGATATATAGTGAGTGAGACATGGGTTATCAAGGACATAACGGTAATATTTACATCGATGTCAGGACTACTAGGTTGCCTGACAATTTGAGTTAATTTCAACGTTACATAATTTATTACTTATTTTAATCTGTTTTTTAAATTAGTCCCAAAATGGGGGAGGGTAAACCAAAATGACATGTGCCGCCCACAACAAATTATATATATCTATATATATAAGAATATGCTATAGGGACATAACGCCAAAGAGCCGAAAATATTTTGATGCGTTCAGACTCTTAAAAACAAACAGTTATTTTCTATTATTTTACGGAAATTGAATAAATTTACATGCGCAAAAAATATTATATTTCCGCTTTTATTTAAGTATTATTATTATAAATTACAAATACATATAAAGAAACAACTAAGGAACTATCTTAACCCTTTGAACCCTCGATCCCGCTTTATCGGTCTGCGCCTTAAAAATCCACAACCCGCCAGACCGATATATCGGTCTCCCATACCTTACCATAGATCGACTGTCCGTATGTAAAATGTGCTATAAATACTGAGTTCATGGTTTATCACGTGACTTGGGAAAGGTCACAGTAATGGCCGCGCCCATGGTTGCATTGTTTTTGTTATGTTTTAGTAATGTTTTTCGATGTATAGAAGTTGCGAAAATGCAATAATTACTTTTCTCAAGGACACAAACTAGAGTAGTTTTATGATAATGTAAATAATTTAGATAATATTTATTTGAAAAGGGAGTGAAATAAGTAAATAGACAATGATAGTGACGATTGATTGACTACAACTTCTAGTTCTAGTGCTATCGATGTGTTGTTAGGGAATAAACTAAACAAGGTCTACCCCCTAGTTCTAGCCTTGACTTTTATGAAAAATCAGGGCCGTATAAATGATCTTTTACTATGACATTTTACAACATTTCTAAGACAATTTTATTTCTGTGATACATTTTATAATACTAATGGACTACTAACAGACACATTTAGATTGAAATAAATAAAATTTATTTAATTTTATAATCATTTGATTTTGTTTGTTTGTGTGTCAGTGTGGACATTTTTTCCCAGGAGCCCAGGGGATTGGGTATTTTAGGCCCAGGAGCCAAGGGTTCAAAGGGTTAAGCATTTTATATGCGTTAAAAAGTTATGAAAAAAAAATTAAATAGAAAAAATATGATCAAAGAAATACAGAGTAATCACATTTATCGGGAAAACCTAAACATCTGTTGTTGTTAGTGCGTTGTCAATAAGGTGAAATAAAATTAAAATTAATTAGTTCTAAATAATCACGCAAATGACGAATTGCCTATTTAGCCAAAGATAAAAGTTCTCTGATTTAATAAAAGAGCGTGACAAAACTGATGATGTACATTCCCCTTATTATAAGTAAAATTAATAAATATCATTGATTGCTTTTTAAATTGCTAAACTTAAATACTAATTTAGCTTTGTATTTTTAACATTTAATAAGTTTGTACTTTTTATTCATTCCAAAAATAAACTTTGATGAAATTTATAAGGTATTAAAAACTCTACATTTAAAAATAATTTTAATAAGAATATACCTTTTAATTAAATTAGTGTAGCAAAACTAAATAGCATTTTTAATAAGAAATGAGCATATTAAATGCAAAAAATATCTTCTGCGTAAGTAAGGGGGCTACAATCCAGTGGATGATTTATTAATTTTTTAAAAACTCTGTGTAGCCCACTATACACTATACATTCATTTTGCCCAGTGCAGCAGAAGATAAGCCTCAGAATAAATTTGATCAATAATTAACCTTCTTCGATAAATTTATATCGATGGTAGGAAATTGAGTTCATGCATTTTTACTTGGATGACAATATCTTTCAATCCAATGACATTTCAGTTGTAAAAAAAAAAGAAGCTATATTCTCATTTTACATATGAACATATGTTAACCAATTAAGAAAATCAATGACTTTAACAAAACATAAAAATATTTTCATAATTATCCCCAGGGATATCAAAACCCAATCACTTTACACAAGTGAAAATTTAATTTTAAAATAGAGATTTTATTAGATAGAGAGATAGAAAGACAGACAGACAGGCAGACAAATACACAGATAGATGATAGATAGATAGAGATGTAGATAAAAGATAGCTAGACGGATGCATGGATAGATGGATGGATGAAAGGATGGATGGATGGAAGGGTGGGTGGGTGGGTGAGAGGATGAATGGATGGATAGATAGGTAGGTAGGTAGGTAGGCAGGTAGGTTGGTAAGTAGGTAGATAGATATGTAGGTAGGTAGGTAGATATATCGATGGGTTGATAGATACAGACCTGTTTACTCTTACGATTTTGGCGTACAATGAACGATTTTGATGTGTATTATTAAGATAATGTATTGAACGATTTTAAGATTTTGAGGGTAAACAGGTCTGTAGATAGTAGCTATGGATAGGTAGATAGGTAGGTAGGTAGTTAGGTAGGTAGGTAGGGAGGCAGGCAGGCATGTAGATGGTAAATAGGTAGATAGGTAGATGATAGATAGATAGGTAGATAGATAGATAAACAGACAGACAGACAAACAGACAGGCAGTCAGACAGACAGAGAGACATAAGGAGAGACAGAAAGAGAAACAGTCAGAGAGACAAACAGAGAGACAGACAGAGAGACAGACAGAGAGACAGAGACTGACAGTGAGACAGACTGAGAGAAAGCTTGAGAGACAAACATAGAGACAGGGCGACATATAGACCGGCAGAGAAACAGAGACACAGACAGAGAGAAAGAGAGACAGAGAGAAAGAGAGATAGACAGACAGACAGGGCGACAGAGAGACAGACGGAGAGACATAGAGACAGGCAGAGACAGACAGATAGACAGACAGAGAGACAGACAGAGAGACAGTCAGACAGACAGATCATCCTTGAATAATTGCAAAAATGTTATCTTAATTTGGTAAACTATATCTATACATATATAAGTATATCCCGTATGTGCTTCTCTACCATCAATCCAAAGTGATGAAAATTGTGTGAATTGTAAAAAAATGCAAATATTTCTGAATTATTACTACATTTGACAATATTCCGTTTTGGGATCGGGGACCTAAATTATTTTTTTCCCCCTTTTATGAGCTAAATATAATTTTCGTATGCGTTCCTATACCATTCATCCGATTGCGATAAAACTTTGGTAAGTTGTTGTGCGCACCAAAGGTTTCTGAATTAGCTTATTCATTTTGAAATATTCCTTTTCGGGTCGGAGCCCCAAATTATTTTTTTCTTATATGAGCTATACAAATATAATTTCAATCAGTGCTATTGCAATCAAATACAAACGACATTTCAGTTTGTGTGTGACATAAGTACAACCATTTTAAAATTTTATGTTTGGGGCCGGGGGCCTTATTTTAAAAATAATAAATATTTGAGGTATCTAAATATAATTTAAAACAGAGCTACTGCGTGGGTGGATCAATCGCTACAAGTGTGTGGACTAAATTTTGAAAATACACGCTTCTCACGTGGACAGCTATATGTTGCCTGCTCGCGCGTTGAAAAAACTTCTAATTTATTTGTGTACGCACTAGACGGAAAAAAAACAATAAATAATTTCTATTTAAAAATTACTTTAAAACTTAATTAAAACACAAACACTTTTTTCATTGAGTGGCATGCAACACATGCCAGGTTCTCGCTAGTATATAAATAATTTGCGTTTATGCCACATCTCAAATAATCATTATTTGAATGAAGAAATTAGTTAATTTGTGATACATTCTGCCCCGGCATAAAGCCTTTGAGCCTGATTTTATTTTCAATTAACATATTGTGGTCTCAAACTAACAAATAGATCCAAATTTCAACTGAAAATCAGTTAAATCCATGATTTCTTATTAGCCTATTTAGGCTAGAAAAATAGCACAACAAAGGGTAAGAGAAGAGGGGGGGGGGGGGGGGGGAAATATGGCAATACCAAACTGTTGTAGTATTTAAATCATACAGGGGATAGTGCCACTGTGCAAGGTATAGTTTTCTTCATTTACACAAAGGACACGAGTCAGACAAATGAAGTAGACCTGATTATATTTTTAACATTTTTTAAACGCAAGGCAGCAGAGCAGACAAAGGCGGCTGGTCAAATAAAGTTGTCGCTTGGGTGACAAGGCTTAATATTACTGTTGCTGCATCTATCTAGTTCATTGTAACTCACAATGAACAGATGACAAACAATCATCACCGTCAGTGTGAAGTGCGTACATAATATAAACAAGATGGTCCCAACATTTTAAACAAATTACAACCAATCGGTTTTTCCTGTCCATTCACTGCCTGGTGTTTATAGAAAAGGCTAAAACTTCAAAATGGGAAAATTTACGTAAATTTCTTGTAATCAGAATAAATTCCAGACTATTTTTTAACTGGGTCCCTTAAATTCGTAGTTCTGTACAATCGCGAATAGTAAACAGGTCTGCAAATGACTCAATGAGCTGAGAAAGTAGTTGTAATGGTTGCAATATGACTATTTGTGTGAAACAAAACACCATTTCAATTTCTCCACATCATGATTTTTATCATCTGATTTAATAAATCTAACTTAAAGCTTTAAAAGATTTGTAGTTTTTTTTAATAAAACATAATCTTCAAAGCCTATTTTCAAATTTGATCATAATGGGACTTGATACCGTAATTGGACTTGAAACGGTAATTTGAACTGAAATGGTAATTGGACTAGAAACGGGAGGGAGAAAATTAGCCAATTTTTTTTAAAAGAGCTGCAACAAAGGGAAACTACTTAACTCTTACATGTAGTCTTAAGTTTAAAGAATTTACTGGTTGTCCCCCTTTAATAAAAATCTATTAATAGTCACAATTTAAGAAAAAACTAATTTGATGCAAATCTAAATTTGGTCAGTTTTTACACTGTACTTCATTGATGAATACTACTTTGTTATAGTGGACAATTTATTACACTATTTTATAATGAATTACAATATTGTAGGCTAACAATTAATAATTAAGATATTCTACAACTTCTCTTTGGTTGATGGATTGTTTTCCAAAGTGGGGCAGGCAAATGATACATACACCCCACATGATGCAATTTGAAGATTATGGGAGACATTAACTAAGAAATAGGCATGTAATTAAATTGCAAGGCGCAGAGCCTTGAAAAGAAATTTAATTTTGTAACGCCTCCACTAGGAAGACATCAAACCATTTTTAGATGATGCTAAGGTGGGGGTAATGCCGATAAGAGAAAACCCACCAGATATGACGGGAATACCTGGGGCGGAACAAAATCAGAACCTACTCAACTGCCTTGTAGGAAGTGGAGGCATCCAAAAAGTTTAGTGAACGTTACCCAAAAATAAAAGCAGCTACCTAGAGAGCTTAAAGGGGCAGCCATCCAGATGGTTTGGCACAGGGCTAGATACTCGGCCATTTAAACAAAAATGTTACAAAATCCAAAGCATGAACGAGAACCAGGACTGATCCTAATGGAAATTGATCTAAGCCTGGATATGGACATGATTTTTATATTGCTACTTTGAAAGTCCTATGCCCATTTAGAGCAGGAACCTCAGCCAATCTATTAAGAGGAGTTAAACAAATATTTTTAAAATCTCTTTAGCTGCATTACAAGAAATTAGATGGCAAAATTCAGAGATAATCAGAACTTTTATAAGGTAAAAAAAATAGAGAGATAGAGTGATACAGAATTTAAAAAATAGTTTTAATTTAAAAACTAGACCATAACAAAAATGCTATCAGTGTTGTTTATTGAGGCTGGCAAAAACACTTGTCTGGGTATCCCTCAACCCTGGGACCTGATTGATTAGACAAGCGTTTTGGAAATATAGGGAGTCATGAGAGTGCTGTGAAAAAGTTGTAATAGAAAATTTAACCTATAATCTTTTGTTGTATGTTACAACTTGAAAGTTATATGTGCACACGGACAGTGATGACCAGCTGGAACCTGTTCACAACTTCTACATTATGAGCTGACAGACCTTTTTTAAACAAAATAAATTAACTTATACTTGTTTATTGAGGCATATAGCACAACCGACTCCATGTTTTATTGGGAACTCTATCAGCATTATAGATAAGGAACTGATCACAGAGAAGGTATTGGATAGGACACTATCAGCATTTTAGATAAAGAACTGATCACAGAGAAGGTATTAGACGGGCACAATAATTTGAGGGGATGCTAAATGGTCATCTGGTGGAGCCAATGAGGATTAATAAAGCCCCGGGAACAGACCTTAACTCTGTAGAACTGATAAAACGAGGTGGAAACAAATGCATAGACAAATATTAAGACTTAATATCCAGAATTTGGCAGGAAAAAGAAATGCCAATAAAAGGGGTACTGCGCTCAATTCACAAGAGAGGATCTAAACACGCCAGTAGATTATTTAGCACACAACAAAGTCTTATGAATGAAATGTTGTGATTGTGCACATGGAAAATTCATTCTGAAACACAAGTTATCTAATATTTCCTAAGCTATTGTGCTGACACCCATTTCCAATACAATTTAAGCAGTAGTCTCCCTTTTGTTACCCAAGTTCTTTTTTTAAAATACCCATGGGTGCCACTAATTGAAAGCTGTGAACCCTAAAATCCTTTTCTAAACATTTATTGAAACAGTAAAATTCATTTAAATTTTTTAAACCCTGAAACTTAACAAAACTCATAAAATTCATACACTGTAGAAATAATTTCTTGTGCAATGATTACATCATATATGCATATATTTATCCACAAAACCAATAGTGTCACAAAAAAATTGAACAAGAACATTTAAAAACTTGTTCCCTGCATTGTTTGTTGCTTCATTGATGTTAAGGGAAAAAATTTACCTTTGAGACTGTCACTCCATTCTCTTTTCATTTCTTCAGCAATACCATGGGTAATTGTATATGTTGCTGATGTTCGTCCCATTGATGTAGCATTTAGAGCCTCTGTGTTTTGAGCAAGTTTTTTACTCACAATTCAAGAATGTGTGGAGAAATGTTATATGGTAAGCAGTGTTTGGCAAGGAAGGCACCCTCAACAGTTTTGACATCTTAAACCCTATCAGTTAAAAGCTGCTTTCTGCTAGAAATTTCTGATGTAGAGCCAAGTAATTTGAAACTCTTGAAGGATGGCTAAAGCACTGCAGTGTGCACGATTATTTGCATATTCTGCCAATTCTTTTTTCCAAGATGATCCATAGATTAAAGTTTGATTGAATACTATGTAGAAACTTGCGCCTGTAAAGATTAAACATTGATTTTAAATTACTTCATTATTTTTTTATATGCCTAGATTTCTAAAAGTAGGCCTACCAAAAATGAAAATTGTCAAATGACTATATTTTTTAATGATAAGCAAAAACAATGTTCTTAGCAACACAAAATCCGACAAAGACAATAATTGTTTAGATACATAGCAAAATAAATGCACTTTGGAAAAGTCTGCAGTTTTTTTTTACATACAATTCGGCAAAAATTGTACATTCCCATAGGCTATGTAAATAACTAAAGTTATAAAAAGATTTACAAAGATAGCATTATATACTAAAGGCCAGGCCTACTATACTAATACTATTACAATTGATCTAGTACTGATAATAAAAGCCTAGGGCCTAGGCCCAGTCAAAGATTCAGAAGGCAAAGCTTGCGGCTTAAACTTAAAGGGCTAAGCAGACCAAAAATGTAATTAAATTTTTTTAAATTATTTATTAAATTATTTCAGAAGTAGTAATACTATTTACATGAAACTAAAATAAATAGCAATCTTCTTAAGTAGCACTAGTAGTATGTAAAGTAGGCCTACATACCAGGGTGGTAGATATTTTTACTTTACATTTAGCACGGGTACTTGGATTTTTTTACTACTCAAAAGACAGCACTTTTAATGCGTGCCGTTTTTTTCAATGGTGTTGGGTCTAGGGGTATCAGCAAGGATGTATTTCTTTTTCATATCTTTCAAGACATGTTAGTTGACTTTTAATTCTAATTAATGGAAAATTTCATTATGCTTCATATTAACAGTATTGATCTTCAGATTTAGTTTATGACACGAGTAATGCTCAGTAAAGAACAGGTAAGTTATCATACAAATCGTTCAGGTCCTACCGTTGGTCTAATCTCTCAAAGTCCACTGTTGGGATTTCCCAACAAAGTGATGTCACTGTGCTTAGGGTGGGACTACTCTTGGCAAAACACATACTGTTAACCCTAAATTTACCCAACAACTGTACTAAAGTTCAGTCTGCAGAACTAATTTCTCTCTCAGACAAATGCCAAATGCCTCGATTGTCATCAAATAGAATCAAATCTGCATATTGATTAGTCTACTCTATGCAGTGCAGACTATGCTGCCGCAGCCAGCCATGTGAATGTGATCCAATGTGACAGAATTATTTTTTTATTACGCGGCACAGTGAATTGGGGCAAAATGGATCATTTAAGTTTAAGCTGTGGCTATTGATTCACTGTCGTGCCCCCTTTATGCTCTTTTAAATCTTAATATTTTCCAAAAATAACTACATAAGTCAAAGTATATTAATACACCAAGATCAAATTTCTTTCTAGCTCAGAGTCAATTTTTTTAGTAAGGACCTCAAAACCACTTTTTCACCTATGGGATTTTTCTCCACATTTCGTGGCGCTCATATTCATATTGCTTTTGTGTTTGTCTTTTGTGTGAATCAATAGTTTAAATGATTAAAAAAATAATCAATTTGAATTTTCTGCCACATTCACATACATGGCTGATATTAGGGAGAACAATACATGCCCGCGCACGGTTCTGCGCAGGTCTCAAAATGAGGCATAAGCCTTTGACCTACATTTTGAAGAATGCTTTTGTTGACATCGGTTAATAACCTCGCGCATCAAAATTTGCATAAAAAAGCTGTGTTTTACGTCACCATTATTGCGCTGATTGGTTTCTGCACACGACACTATAAGTTTAATTACAGTTTTATACTGCTACACTACGCTGTTGACAAAAAGCGACCGGTAAGTGAATAAAAGCTTAAATACCACTAAAAGAACATACTGTACCATATTCGAATATATTAATTGATTTTTATAGCTTTTTATTGTTAACGAGGCTGCGCTCAAGTAACCGCTAAAAATCCCCTAAATTGGTGACCAAAACTCCAAATTCTCTTTTTGCCCATTTTCCCGCCTCGGGCTGGCGGTGCAGTTATTGATAATGACGGACACTATATAATGAATATTTCGGAAATGCCGGTATTTGTTATTATTATTCAATACTTTAAACAGTTAATTGTATCAAATCAAAGCAGAATTTGAAGTATCTATTCAAATGTAAATCTAAAATTTCATAAACATTTAATTTACTGTCATTTGTCAATTAAAATTAATTTAATAAAATTAGTTCTTCAGACTTCAATTCACTATGGACACTAACTAAGACTAAGGTAATACTAATGCTACTAATATTAATAAATACTTAATGTTAGTATTAGTAATACTACTAAGTAATAGTAATTATACTAGTAATAGTACTAGTATTAATTAGTTAATAATAAAAATACGTTTTTTTGTAGGTTTGTCATTTATTCTACATTCAATATTATTATATTCATTTATTGTTTATTATTTTAATTTTATTACTAGGATTGTTAATGTTATTGAATTTGTCAATAAATTAACAAAATAAACAATCATATAAATTGTTATAAATATAGTATAAGTATAGGCTAATTGAAATGTAATATAAATTATTATAAAATTGAAATATATTATAATTATACTATACTATATAGACAGAGTTATATTAAAAAGACTAGTTAAGTTTTAATAAATAAAAATGGTCTGCAAATTTGTTAATTTTATTTTGTTTTTTTCTTTTCAGTTCGACTTTGTAATTTCTAGAAATTTCAGTGACAATGAGGATTATAACCTGTATCTGGCAAACTTTGCCCAGGATGCAGCCGCATTTGTGAAAAGAAATGGCTATGCTATCTATCTGTATAGTAGCATACCGTACAAGACAGAGGGCATGAAAGTGGCCATTTCTGCTCTTGATGAGGCCTTCCAACAAGAGGATAACAACTATGTTTCTTACAAGGTTGCTATACATATATATGCAGACCTGTTTACCCTCAAACTCTTAAAATCGCACAACACCATCACAAAATCGTTCAATACATTATCTTAATTAATAGTAAAAAATAAACATACAGTATACCGGGTATATAATGTATACATCTCAAAATCATTCATTGTACGCCAAAATTGTAAGAGTAAACATGTCTGTAGTATATGTGTCAAGATATATAAAAAGCTTTCTATTTTTTTAGCAATGAATTGAAACTAATTGGAATAGAAGCCAAATCTTTTGTTGCAGCCAGTTGTAGTGCCTGTTAATAAGAACAAGAATCTGTTGCCTTCCAACAGTATTGATGCTACAACTATTGTAACACACAATGATTGTTTCCTTCCACAGGTAAATGAGCACCAGGCAACTCCAGGGACTCAAGATGTAACCAATGTTATAATTAACACAGCATTGATTTAATATTTGTTGGGTATCATTACTTTAAATGTATGAACCTCTAACTTCTTCATTTGGAATAAAAGAATACCGGTACATTTTTAGAAAAATTATTTTTCCCCCTTTCTTTTCTTTTCAACTCAGAATACGGTATTTTAAATTCTTCATTTCATACTGGCAAATGTTGATATTAATATTATTATTTTCAGGGTGTTATATTTGAATAATTTATTAATAACATTTCTATATTTCTTTTCAGAGTCCCATCAATAAACTAGTAGCACTGACTATTTCATGTAATTAGTTAATTGTATGGACCTTTGATTTTAAAAAAATTAATTTAACATTTTAATTATTTTTCTTTTCAGGTATTTTCAAATTCCCTACAGAACATAAAATGACTATAATTAACATATAAATTTGATTTGATGTTGTTGCTTCTTTAAAATGGAATAGACCTGCATTTTTTTTTTTTCACGTAAAAAAATAATTTTTTTACATTATTTTTTTTCAATTTCTCTGCAAAAACATTTTTCAAAATAAATATTTATGACATAATGTCAAACTTTTGTTGTTCATTGTGTTGTATATTGCATTGAGAATATCTACTGAAAATTTGGTTCCATTATCTTTGAAAATAAAAAAGTTATGGGTCAAAAAGTGAAAAAAATTCATAAGTGGGTCACAAGTTTTTTGGGTCAAATATATAGCTATATAAGGGGCGTAAAAAATTCGACAAAAAAATTAATAACTCCAGTTCTATAAAAGATAGAAAGATGAAATTGGTGTTGTTATAAAGCTTAAAGTAGGTATTCTAAATGAGCCGCTGAAAATTTTGCTGCGCGGAGAATTTTTTTTTTACTAGTGTCGCGCTAAACGTCATCGCGTTTGCTTTGTCTTATTATTTGGACTGGAAGCAACGGATTTAGAAAGTAATGATGTTGATGTTTATTTTGATATAATTTTGCAATTTGAATAATAAAAATTTATGTTTAAAAACGTTGATTTTAGAATTAAAAATGGATTTTCTAGCTGTTACCATAATTTTACAGCTTCCAATAATACATTTTTAGAAAGCCAATCCATTTTATAATAAAACTGTTACGATTTTGAGAATGCCCCGTTTACGAAGAAAAAGAGCCCCGCTTCGGAAATGCGTCATCAAATTCCTATAAAAATTTTTTTGCCGTGATCCGCCATGGAAGGCTTGCGATTAAGAAATTCACAAGTTGAACTAGCTGATTGTTTTGGATAAGCCGTTTTGCTAAATTTAGTGCTTCCCATGGATTTTAAAACTGCCATAGGTAAGTTAAAACATTATTTCATACATTTTATTCTTATTTATCTTAAAAGAAGCTTTTAATTTTTTTGTATTCATGATTTAGTGTCGGCACTTTTAGGCTTATCGGTAATTGTTCCAATGTTCTGTAACTTCTAAATATGATCTGCTACCCTTATTTTAAAGTTGCCTGTATTTAATTTACGATTAGGAATACTTTAAAGGATTACATAATTATTTAAATCAGATGTTTAAATGTTTAATTAGATTTTATTTTATATTTGAGCATGTGTTCAGAAAGACCAGTAATTCATTAAAATGTTAGTATCATATCGATTCGCGAATAGCCATTGAATGGCGGCCATTCGTCCACTGTGAATGTTTTTTGGGAGAACAGTATTATTTTCACTAAGGTGAACAGCCAAGTCTGTTATTATTAATTTTTGTTTATTCTTTGTTAAAAAGAATTTTTCATAATCAGTTTTACTCATCTGTTTTTAAAACATGAAGTTATAAGATAAGAGTCATAATACAGTTCAGGTGAAAGATAAAAGAGATTGAACAAAATTGCCTCTCCCCCTTTCATAAATGGTAGAGTCCAAAATAAATATTCTTACTTAGCTCTACTCTCTTTTGACATAAACACAGGCCTATATTTTCATTATATTATATTTCAGTGGATGATACATACAACCTAGAGACTGCTTTCAACATAAAGGAAAGGGGAGAAGCATAGCCTAAGCATAAACAGATCATCAGAAACAACAGGATTCTAGTGCACTTATCTTAATTCCGAAAAGGCAATCATCCATGATCAACAGTTAGTATTTTTGTAGCAGTATTTTGTTTAGGGGTAGCTTACAAAATCCCATATGCATGCCAAGTTGATTGAAATGAATGTTATAATAATAATATGAATGTTTTCTAGCCATACTAATTCCCTACTAATAAAGAAAATGCTCTTATCAGGTTTTCGGCAAATGGATTGCAGACATTTTTCCTGACACCATGGAGATCAATGAGTCCAACACAAACACTCGCTCTGAGTACACGATCGACACAGTCCCGTATGGATAAGGCATTGGCACCCTGCATCCTGGAGGACTTCCTCAACATGGATTAAGGCTTAATTTCATTTCTAAAAGTTTTGCTTCTGTGGGTATTGTTCGTACAAATTTTTCACCAAGTTGTCTTCTTGATACATTTAAAGCTTCTTGACAAAGTTTAGTCAACACATTTAAACGAAAAAAAATTAGTCACATTCATATACATCTGACTCGTGGTATGATGAGTAAAATATACTTTGAAACAGACTTCAGCCATACATTTTACATATTTATAAAATTTAAAGTATTTTAGATTAAAATTAGTGACAATATCCCAATATCCCAATGTACGCCAGTAAGCTTCAAAAAAATAAGAGCAATACAACAAAACAATGTCATTAAAACACTATCCTTTAAATTGTTAAAATCTAAAATGACACTCTGTAATTTTAAATTGGATGCACTTAGAATGCCACATGTGAAAAATGTCATTATCTTAATAAAGTGGAAAATATTTGATGAATCAGCTTTAAAAAAAATCAGTTAAAGTCTATTGCCTTTAAAGCTAGGAATTTTTGACTTCTCACAAAATGTAATCCATTCTACCATACACCCATTTTTTTATTACCCCCTGGTACCAAAACAATCACAACTTGTTTTTATAATGCTATTAGTAGTAGCGCTTTCAGCTAAAGCAGCATAAGATTTAAAAAGTTTGTCTTCTTCTCACCCTTAACAGCGTGAGTCCCAACAGCAAATGGACATTGCAATATACACAATTTATAATTGTTTTCTCACCAAGTTAAGATGTAAGAAATTCTTCAAATTTTTTGTCAAATGACTTCATAGTTGCTACCCTAACAGACATAGTACTAGTTATTTTTATTAACAGACTTTTATAAGTATCATCAGATGTACTGTCAGTAAAAGAATCATAATTAACTGACAGATTCTTAAAACCATTTATGGCTATATCTAAAAGACATGCTATAAATTTTACGTAGATACCTTGCTTCTAAATTTTTTATGATTAAAAAAAAAAGAATATGAAATTCCTTCGTTATTATGAACATTACTTACTGAGATAATCCTTTTGTTCTTGTAAATTGATTTTCATTATTACTAATGCATAGTTGATGATTCCTGCAGATTTTATACTTATATAAATGTTCTTAAGAAGTTGGAAATTTTAAATTTTCGGAGCAAAAGTGACCATTTTTATAATTACTATTGAGCAGAATTTTGTTTCCTAAACCTTAGTATGTTGCTTTATTATTAAAAAGATTAGCATTTTCTACAATGCTGTGTAAAATTTGTTACGATATCTTACTTGGTTAATTTATTACGAAATTTTAAAAATCTATGAATTTCTTAGTTTTTGTAAACGTGCCTTGCTGAAATAATCTCTGTAAAATAGTTGGTTGTTTTCACCATTTTCTGATGATTTCACATTGATGTGCTTTAAATTAAATTTTACTTGACTACTGGATATTAAGAATAGCTTAATTAGTTAATTTTTTATGATTTTTTGAAATTGAAGTAAAATTGACTTTTTGTCTCCCTTTTAATATTATGACAAATTGAGCTTCGGGCTCGTTTTTAAATGAATAAAAATTGTATTTACAATTAAGTGACAGCCCTGAAAAAAATTGAGTTTGTTATATGTATAACTGGTTGTGTGTGCAAGAGATTTGAAAGTTCCAACATAGTTATTTTCGAAGATAGCGGGTGCCAAAACTACACTTTCCTGGCGTCTAAAAATTGACGCTGTTCCTGATTTTTTAAAAATTCATAACTTTCTAATTATTGGAGATAGAGCATTAAAATTTGTGGTTCTGTTCTGATAAAGGCAAGCTCTATTTAGGGGAATAGTTCAATTTTATTTAATTTCATTATGAAATTTTCATTTAGAATACCTACTTAAAGCTAGCCCTTTAAAATGATGTCATGTATCATTCATGGCAATCGGACCATATTTAAATTTTGTGTCAAAGTACCTACTGATATGGCTGGCTGCGGCAGTATAGTCTGCATAGTCACAAAGCAGTCATGGGCATAGTCCACATAGGCATAGTAGGCGGTACATAGGCTATGACTAATAGGCCATGCCCATAGATATAGACATATAGTATAGGCAGCGGCATATTATTATTATATAATATAATATAGATTATAGAATAGAATATGGACGTCAATGGACGACTCATAAATTGTTTGAATAAATACTATTAGGTCTATAATGCCAATCAATTACTTCTATTTTGTTAAATCTCAATACTTTAAACTTTGAAATAAAATTAGAGAAGGTCCTAAAATGTACTTTTGATAGTAAAAATCCCATACTTTACCTTGTAAAATTTCGAGTTAGAACTAGCAATGTTGCATGAATAAAGATGGCGGATGTTATTGCGCATAAAATGATGACATCGGAAACAGAAATTTTTATTTAACGGTGATTTGGTAGAGCAGTGCGGCCCGCGGACTGGTTTTAAATGGTCCGTCAGGGCTTGTGACATTTTTATCATTTACCGTTTGTTTAAAAAATACAAATCTTAAACTAAGATGAAAAAAAAAAGAGCAAACAACATTCAGTGATTCAGTATTTTTAGGAAATCTCACAAGAGTAAAGCAGAAGTAGTGGCATTCAACAACGCCGTCATTAGTCATTAGGCGTAAACTTTCGCCCTGTGCGAAGCACCCGTTCGACGCCCCGGCACTCCTCAGAACGGCGGTCCAAAATTAAAATTATAATACTAAATTCGTTAGAAAGTGTCCGGCTATCAGCATTATAGCTGTCGATTAATTGGTGACTTAAAATTAAATGTATTAATTTTTTTAAGATCGCGATCTTCATCAGGCTATTCATCATCATCATCACTTGAAATAAAAAAAAAATTAAAATATTTTAAAAGAAAGAAGAAAAAGAAAGAAAAATGCCAGAGAGAAACAAAATTTATCCCTGTTTAATTGCTGTTTTACGCGGCGGCGGTGTTCGCAAGCTACGGCTACACTAATCAGAGTCAAAGCTTACAGTTACAGTTACAGTACCTTCGGTTCGGCATTGTGTCATTCATACGTTTGTAAAATGTTTCCTGGCAAAATATTATTTGAAATATGAATCGGCGCTTGCGGTCTGCCGGCCATGGTATTGTTTATTTTATATTATTACAAGTAATAATTAGTCTGCAAAAAAAATTGAAATAAAAAAAGTATGTCACCAACTAATCTAATAATTTGGGACCGCCGTTATGAGGAGTGCCGGCGCCCCCTTCCCTGTCCCTGTGTGGCTCCACAATTTTTACGATTATGACGTAGGCTATGGAGCACGCGTTATGATACTATACTTGTTGCTAACCATACGCATTTTAACATGCACATTAATTTAGCCTGTTTAGTTTTTCTACGGTACTTTGTTCCATTTCCACACGACCTTAGGAGTCGTCCATAATATGCCCCTTTGAGGTAGGAACTATCGGCACGTCTTTGTTAAAGGAGTATCCTCAGCGCGCAGTGGCGTAGCGAGGGGGGGAGCAAGGGGGCATCATGCTCAGGGCGCTACTCACAAAGTGGCGCCAAATTGTATATATTACACAAAAAGGTATTGTGCCCCGGGCGCGAGTTAAGCTCGCTACGCCACTGTCAGCGCGCCCCTATGGCAAAGGCGTCCATGGATGTGTGAACCAGTGGAAATAATATGGGGCATGCTGTCCAGTTTGGGGTAGTATGTCCATCCTGTATTTTGAGACGAAATCGGACTAGAACCTGGTTTTCAGTGATCAGAGTAGGATCAATGCCAGGAGTAGATAGGAGGATAAAAGCTGTGTTTGTTGTTAGTGCTATTCAGTGAGGGAGAAATTCTGAAACACAGTGCTGACGATTCTTGAAAGCATTTTTATTTCTAAAAAAATCAAGCCAAAATGGCAAGTAAAAAAATAGAAAGTTACAGAAGAGAACTATACTTTTAGCGCTTCATGGGAACTGGAGTTTATGTTTTTATTGTTTAATGAAAAGCCAGTACTACTAATAATAATAATATGCAAGACTTATATTTCTATTATGAAAAAGGCCAATCTGCAGAGACACCACAAATCAGTGCATGCAGATTTTGGGAAAGAGTATCCAGTGGGAACAAAAATAGGAGACGACAAATTTATTTCTTTAAAAAAAAAGATCTGAATGGCAGGCAAAATGTTTTTCATCGGATTTTGAGCTCAAACGACTGTGCTACTGAAGCATCATTTAATATTAGCTGGATATTAGCTAAGAAGCAAAAACCATATTCAGATGATGAAACTGTGTATATTTGAGCAGTTGCTTCATGATTTGAAAAATAATACCTATTTAAGTCTTGCGTGGGATGAATCATTTGACGTCACTGGCACAGTCCAACTTATTGTTTGGGTTAGATTTGACATGAATCATGTGATATCACTGACACAGTCCAACTTATTGTTTGGGTTAGATTTGACATGAATCATGTGATATCACTGGCACAGTCCAACTTATTGTTTGGGTTAGACTTTATATGAATCATGTGATATCACTGACACAGTCCAACTTATTGTTTGGGTTAGACTTTATATGAATCATGTGATATCACTGACACAGTCCAACTTATTGTTTGGGTTAGATTTTATATGAATCATGTGATATCACTGACACAGTCCAACTTATTGTTTGGGTTAGACTTGATATGAATCATGTGATATCACTGGCACAGTCCAACTTATTGTTTGGGTTAGATTTTATATGAATCATGTGATATCACTGGCACAGTCCAACTTATTGTTTGGGTTAGACTTTATATGAATCATGTGATATCACTGGCACAGTCCAACTTATTGTTTGGGTTAGACTTTATATGAATCATGTGATATCACTGACACAGTCCAACTTATTGTTTGGGTTAGACTTTATATGAATCATGTGATATCACTGACACAGTCCAACTTATTGTTTGGGTTAGACTTGATATGAATCATGTGATATCACTGACACAGTCCAACTTATTGTTTGGGTTAGACTTGATATGAATCATGTGATATCACTGACACAGTCCAACTTATTGTTTGGGTTAGACTTGATATGAATCATGTGATATCACTGGCACAGTCCAACTTATTGTTTGGGTTAGACTTGATATGAATCATGTGATATCACTGACACAGTCCAACTTATTGTTTGGGTTAGACTTGATATGAATCATGTGATATCACTGGCACAGTCCAACTTATTGTTTGGGTTAGACTTGATATGAATCATGTGATATCACTGGCACAGTCCAACTTATTGTTTGGGTTAGACTTGATATGAATCATGTGATATCACTGACACAGTCCAACTTATTGTTTGGGTTAGATTTGATATGAATCATGTGATATCACTGGCACAGTCCAACTTATTGTTTGGGTTAGACTTTATATGAATCATGTGATATCACTGACACAGTCCAACTTATTGTTTGGGTTAGACTTTATATGAATCATGTGATATCACTGACACAGTCCAACTTATTGTTTGGGTTAGATTTGATATGAATCATGTGATATCACTGGCACAGTCCAACTTATTGTTTGGGTTAGATTTTATATGAATCATGTGATATCACTGGCACAGTCCAACTTATTGTTTGGGTTAGACTTTATATGAATCATGTGATATCACTGACACAGTCCAACTTATTGTTTGGGTTAGACTTTATATGAATCATGTGATATCACTGGCACAGTCCAACTTATTGTTTGGGTTAGACTTTATATGAATCATGTGATATCACTGGCACAGTCCAACTTATTGTTTGGGTTAGACTTGATATGAATCATGTGATATCACTGACACAGTCCAACTTATTGTTTGGGTTAGACTTTATATGAATCATGTGATATCACTGACACAGTCCAACTTATTGTTTGGGTTAGACTTTATATGAATCATGTGATATCACTGGCACAGTCCAACTTATTGTTTGGGTTAGATTTGATATGAATCATGTGATATCACTGGCACAGTCCAACTTATTGTTTGGGTTAGACTTGATATGAATCATGTGATATCACTGACACAGTCCAACTTATTGTTTGGGTTAGACTTGATATGAATCATGTGATATCACTGGCACAGTCCAACTTATTGTTTGGGTTAGACTTTATATGAATCATGTGATATCACTGGCACAGTCCAACTTATTGTTTGGGTTAGACTTTATATGAATCATGTGATATCACTGGCACAGTCCAACTTATTGTTTGGGTTAGACTTTATATGAATCATGTGATATCACTGGCACAGTCCAACTTATTGTTTGGGTTAGACTTTATATGAATCATGTGATATCACTGGCACAGTCCAACTTATTGTTTGGGTTAGACTTTATATGAATCATGTGATATCACTGGCACAGTCCAACTTATTGTTTGGGTTAGACTTTATATGAATCATGTGATATCACTGGCACAGTCCAACTTATTGTTTGGGTTAGACTTGATATGAATCATGTGATATCACTGGCACAGTCCAACTTATTGTTTGGGTTAGATTTGATATGAATCATGTGATATCACTGGCACAGTCCAACTTATTGTTTGGGTTAGATTTGATATGAATCATGTGATATCACTGGCACAGTCCAACTTATTGTTTGGGTTAGACTTTATATGAATCATGTGATATCACTGGCACAGTCCAACTTATTGTTTGGGTTAGATTTGATATGAATCATGTGATATCACTGGCACAGTCCAACTTATTGTTTGGGTTAGACTTGATATGAATCATGTGATATCACTGGCACAGTCCAACTTATTGTTTGGGTTAGACTTTATATGAATCATGTGATATCACTGACACAGTCCAACTTATTGTTTGGGTTAGACTTTATATGAATCATGTGATATCACTGGCACAGTCCAACTTATTGTTTGGGTTAGACTTGATATGAATCATGTGATATCACTGGCACAGTCCAACTTATTGTTTGGGTTAGACTTTATATGAATCATGTGAATTCACTGGCACAGTCCAACTTATTGTTTGGGTTAGACTTTATATGAATCATGTGATATCACTGGCACAGTCCAACTTATTGTTTGGGTTAGACTTTATATGGATCATGTGATATCACTGGCACAGTCCAACTTATTGTTTGGGTTAGACTTTATATGAATCATGTGATATCACTGGCACAGTCCAACTTATTGTTTGGGTTAGACTTTATATGAATCATGTGATATCACTGGCACAGTCCAACTTATTGTTTGGGTTAGACTTTATATGAATCATGTGATATCACTGGCACAGTCCAACTTATTGTTTGGGTTAGACTTTATATGAATCATGTGATATCACTGGCACAGTCCAACTTATTGTTTGGGTTAGACTTTATATGAATCATGTGATATCACTGGCACAGTCCAACTTATTGTTTGGGTTAGACTTGATATGAATCATGTGATATCACTGGCACAGTCCAACTTATTGTTTGGGTTAGATTTGATATGAATCATGTGATATCACTGGCACAGTCCAACTTATTGTTTGGGTTAGACTTGATATGAATCATGTGATATCACTGACACAGTCCAACTTATTGTTTGGGTTAGACTTGATATGGAACATGGATTTAATGAAGGATTTATTATATGCATTACCGCGGCGGTACTTCCATTGAAAAATACATGTATAGGCACTGAAAGAATTTCTATTAAATAATAGTATTGATTTGAAAAAGTTTATTTCGGTTACAACAGATAGTGCTCCTGCAATGGTGGTAAGTAGGGTTGGCCTGCTTGGTTTGCTGATGGCTGACAACTACTTACCAGACCTTCAAGCCTATCAACTACTTACCAGACCTTCAAGCCTATCAACTACTTACCAGACCTTCAAGCCTATCAACTACTTACCAGACCTTCAAGCCTATCAACTACTTACCAGACCTTCAAGCCTATCAACTACTTACCAGACCTTCAAGCCTATCAACTACTTACCAGACCTTCAAGCCTATCAACTACTTACCAGACCTTCAAGCCTATCAACTACTTACCAGACCTTCAAGCCTATCATGGTATAATTCACCAGCAATCTCTTTGCTCAAATCTAAAAGATGATGCACTGCAAAATGTTACGGATAGTGTAGTGAAAATGTTACATTTCATTCGAGCTAATCCATTAAATCACCGCCAGCTTAAGACTTTGGTAGAAGAATATTATAATGAAAGACATTTTTGGGGACTTTGTTCGTCATACTGATGTTCGTTGGCTGAGCAAAGGGAAAGTGCTGGCAAGATTCTGGGAGCTAATTGAAGAAGTGAAACTGTTTCTCAGGTCCAAAGCAAAGGGGGATTTTTTAAAACAATATGGAAATGCCTGAGTTGATTGTAAGGCTTGCGTTTTTAACTTAGGGCGAGGAAGCCAGGTCACCGCTTTGACTAGGAAGCATATGATGTCATGAGTCTCATGACCCCCTACTCCCATTTTTTGTTTTGTGTTTTTGTATAGTCTTAGTTGTGTGTATACAGTTGTGTGTAAACAGTTGTGTAAACAGTTCTGTGTAAACAGTTGTGTGTAAACAGTTGTGCGTAAACAGTTCTATATAAAGATTTGTGTAACATTCAGGTGTAAACAGTAGAAAGACTTTGAAAATGTATTGACGGCATCGCACGATTTGAAAATTAAAAAAAACTCAATTTCTATTCGTTTTTTAATGAAAAAAAGTGATTTTAAAAAGATGTACAATAAATGCAGTCAATTGTGTAAGGCTTTTCAAACGTCCATACAATCACTGAGGTATATCATACAATCACTGGGGCAACCATATACAATCACTGGGGTATACCATACAACTACTTGGGTATACCATACAATCATCGGGGCAACCATACAATCACTGGGATATACAATACAACCACAAGGGTATACCATCCAATCACTGGGGTATACCATGCAACTACTTGGAAATACCATACAATCATCGGGGCAACCATACAATCACTGGGGTATACCATACAACTACTAGGGTATACCATACAATCACTGGGGTATACCATACAACTACTGGGGTATACAATACAAACACTGGGGTATACCATACAACCACTAGGGTATACCATGCAACCACTGGGGTATACCATACAAGCACTAGTGTATACCATAGAACCACAGGGGTATACCAAACAACAAATTGGGTATACCATACAACCACTGGGGTATACCATACAACCCCTGGGGTTATATACAGGACAGAAAAGAATACGATATAGTAACATCCAAAAAATATATTTCTATATGTACATGACACGCGTTAGAAAATATAGAGATATAATACATTTTAAATACATTTCTATTTTATACAATATAATAATGAAATGACATCAATGTAATGTGTATCAGGCAGTTGGTATCTTATATTTAAATAAACAATAATTTCTAAAAGAAATGACTATAAAGAAACGTCTGTTGAAGCTCAAGTCTTGCAGTCCCACGGAATGAAAATTGATTTCAAAGTAAGAAAAAACTTATTGATATAACAAAAACCCCCACAAAGTTGGAAATTTTAACAACGAAATGCTACCCAAGCCATCTATAAACAGGAAGTCAAAATACTGAAGTTTTCATGAGAAGAATACTAAGAGACGAGTACGATTTTTTTTTTGCATGATTATTATGCATAACAATATAGAAAAATTACGTGTATTCGATTCTATTTAATGATTCGATTAAGAAAGGACAACCAATTCCCTTGTATTTGCAATCAAAATTGAGATATACAGCGTAACCTGGAAATAGCGAAACTTGAAACATCGTTGTCCCTGGCATATGCGCTAATTCAGACATATTGTGTATGATGATTATTCCATGTGAACCTGCGAATAGCACATGCGAATATCACCTGTAAATAGCAACACTTTTCCTTCGATCTCAAAGGGTTTGCATTTTCCCAGATTCACTGTACTATTGACAATGAAGGGGGCGGGGGGGGGGGGGTGGGTGGTGGGGGAGAGAAAGGGTTTAGGTTAATACAACGACTGGACGAAATTCGTTAAATTATTGTTTGTTTGTTTTTATGTATACCAGTTGAATAATAAAATCATAGAAATAATTATAACAAATAAATTACAAAGCACCATTAATCAAGCAACAATACAAAGTACACATGAATTGAGGTATAATTTGTATATATATATATATATATATATTATATATATAAATACAATGTACGTGTATTTTAAGAACATATAGGTAATATATTTAATATTTTAACAGAACTAGATATGACCCATCGAAATGACGGAAATATCTATACATTCAAAGCAGGATTTAAAAAAAAAAATTTTGGAGAGGGTGGGGGATGGTGTTTTTGCATGGTGCACATAATACTATATTATACTTATAGACTTACAAACATAATACTATATTATACTTATAGACTTACAAACATAATACTATATTATACTTATAGACTTACAAACATAATACTATATTATACTTATAGACTTACAAACATAATACAATATTATACTTATAGACTTACAAACATAATACTATATTATACTTATAGACTTACATACATTTTTAAATGAAAATGTTTATTTCATAGTACGCGCGTTTCAAGCGATATAAATATGTGTTTACATTTATTGCATTACATCTTATGGAACCTTCACTCGCTTCTCCAACAACACGCTCACTCAAGCTCTGACAGCAGGGATCCTTAAACTACGGCCCGCGGGCCAGATCAGGCCCACCAAGGTTCACTAATACTACCCACCCGGGCGCCGTAAGAGTACCTGGCTAGCAACAACAAATATGAAACCGGAAATTTATTATCTCATTAGCCTTACTTCCATGTGACGTGCGTTCAAGTGTTTGGTGGGTATATCCGGACATTAATCATTTCATTAGCCTTACTTCCCTTTGAAGTGCTATAAAGTGTAAAAGTTTTCTTCATTTTATATGTATTATTGTTTTTAAAGATTTTTTCCACTGCAAATAAGATATGTGCTGTGTGCATAGTATTTATTTCTTCTTTTTTTCTCAAACTATAGTGCGGCCCACCCTACAGTGTCTGAGGACCCTGATCCGGCCACGTGATTAAAGAGTTTGAGGACCCCTGTCTGGCAGCATATTCTCACCCGAGACACCCATTCAGTATGATTCAGTCGTCTGATTGGTTGACCGAAGAGCCAATGAAAATATAACAATAAGAAAAGTGGGACACACAACAACTAGAAAACATAAATAATTAAAACCAACCCGTAAAAGAAAAGGTGTTCGCATAAAACCATTGTACGCATTTTTGCTTGCATTTATGTAAGTGTACATGATTGATCAGTTATTAAGAAGCGCTTATGTAAATGGGTCAACCTGTGGTGAAAACACGTTTAATATTTCCTTCATTTTCCCTTTCCAAAAATTCACTTTATTTTTTGTTTACTACACACCCAAATACGTCACAAACACAAAGGCAATAGCTACAGCTACACAGTTGATGTAGACACCAAAACACGCACCGATTCCCCCACCCCTTTGAAAAACAGGAAAAACGTATTTTTGGGGTAGGGAGGTGGGGGCTGAACAGTCCATAGAATGTGTTGTCATCGGCAACGAGTTAATGTGCCGCCAATAGGATGACGGAAGTTGGTCAATTAGCCTTCCGAAAGTTTTGTCGCCAAAACAGAAAGAAAGAAACGCACGGACCGAAGCGAAGTTAATTTAAAGCATTTTAAAATGACGTCACATACTATAGACGCTTTGTTCGGAACTCACTGAACTCGGCATCCTTACACACGGAACTCGGCATCCTTACACACGGAGCTCGGCATCCTTACACACGGAACTCGGCATCCTTACACACATTGCGTAAACAGTTGACAGTAATAGTCTAGATCTCAATTCATTGGAGTGAATTGTGTTTTAAAAATAATATTTTTCTTGCACGTGATTTCGCATCATAAAATATGTACAATATATAAATTTATACATGTATAGAAATGCTATCATTACGTTTAAAGGAGGAATGTTGATAAAACCAGCACATAATTCGTTCACACATTCTGTTGTTCACATACACACTCTGTTGTTCATATACACATCCTGTTGTTCACATACACATTCAGTTGTTCACATAAACATTATTTTGTTCACCTACAATCATGATTGTCTCAGCAATTTTGGGATATAATTGTACTAAACGTTTTAAAATGCCAACTAATTTGATGAGTGGGAGTTTTGTGATAACAAGCTTGTCCTTCCATGATAACAAGCTTGTCCTTCCATGATAACAAGCTTGTCCTTCCATGATAACAAGCTTGTCCTTCCATGATAACAAGCTTGTCCTTCCATGGAGTTTTGTGATAACAAGCTTGTCCTTTCATGGAGTTTTGTGATAACAAGCTTGTCCTTCCATGGAGTTTTGTGATAACACGCTTGGCCTTCCACGCATTTTTGTGATAACAAGCTTGGCCTTCCACGCATTTTTGTGACAAGTTTGTCCTTCCATGGAGTTTTGTGATAACAAGCTTGTCCTTCCACGCATTTTTGTGATAACAAGCTTGGCCTTCCACGCATTTTTGTGATAACAAGCTTGGCCTTCCACGTAGTTTTGTGACAACAAGCTTGTCCTTCGACGTAGTTTTGTGACAACAAGCTTGTCCTTCCACGTATTTTTGTGATAACAAGCTTGTCTTTCCACGTAGTTTTGTGATAACAAGCTTGTCCTTCCACGTAGTTTTGTGACAACAAGCCTGTCCTTCCACGTAGTTTTGTGACAACAAGCTTGTCCTTCCACGTAGTTTTGTGACAACAAGCCTGTCCTTCCACGTAGTTTTGTGACAACAAGCTTGTCCTTCCACGTATTTTTGTGATAACAAGCTTGTCTTTCCACGTAGTTTTGTGATAACAAGCTTGTCCTTCCACGTAGTTTTGTGACAACAAGCCTGTCCTTCCACGTAGTTTTGTGACAACAAGCTTGTCCTTCCACGTAGTTTTGTGACAACAAGCCTGTCCTTCCACGTAGTTTTGTGACAACAAGCTTGTCCTTCCACGTAGTTTTGTGACAACAAGCCTGTCCTTCCACGTAGTTTTGTGACAACAAGCCTGTCCTTCCACGTAGTTTTGTGACAACAAGCTTGTCCTTCCACGTAGTTTTGTGATAACAAGCTTGTCCTTCCACGTAGTTTTGTGACAACAAGCTTGTCCTTCCACGTAGTTTTGTGTCTATAAATCATGTCTATAAAACATTGACGACACTGGCGGCCACAATGGCTGAACTTCCCATCAACTAAAGCTATTTGACAAAACATGCATTCGAGTAACTCACTTTATACGATTTCCAATTGCTGCTTATCCCCCCCCCCCTTTTTTACCCCACGGAACGCCACCACCCCTGAACTATATTATTATTCTAATGCCCCCAACCCCTTTTAACAAGGCAGATTTATTACACCAACTATTTCCATAAAACAAAAGAAAATACTATACGCACAAAACGCATTTGTGGTATTTTTTCAAGAATCTCATTTAGCACAGTTTTCGGGAATTTAATATAGTGACTTCAGAGCCATATGGCAGCGTTAGTGACATTGTTACACAGAGAATGATGTATTTTTATTAAGTTAATTCACTGAATAACAGCACCAACATTAAATGCATTATTGAACGCCCCCCCCCCCCCCCCCCCCCCCCCAACCACACACTTTTCCCTTAAAAAAGTTTATTGAACAATGTCCGCACTAACGGTAAGATTCAATACGCGCAAAATAACATTCCAGATAGCTGCGCTGGATGAGCCCATAGGTTTACAGAAACAGATACTATATAAGCTGTCTTCAACAAAATATCCTTTCAGTCATACCAACAATACTTTATTAATATAATTGACGTCATGAGTCATGAGTATTTTCAATATGGATTAAAAAATATACAGGAAAAGGGAGGCAATCAGTCTTTTTATTAAATTTTCTTTGTAATTCCCCCTTGAAAATTAAAATTTCGTTATAAAAAGCAACGAAACTTGCCTTATTTCGTTATTACTTGGTGGCGCCTATGTGACACGCTTTCCTTAAGGTACCGACTCTGGAAATAAATGTAATTTTCTAACCCTCCATTTTGAATGTGTTTAAACCCATAACTATAATAGTGTAATCATCATCATCAGTTGATTGCATGTTTAATTATGCTATTGATTTACACAACATTTCAAAAAGATGGATAAATTACATTCAACCTGTGTATAAATTAAATATATATTGCCCAATATTGGTTAACAGTTATTATTATTACATTACAATGAACATTTCATTAAAAAAAATCCTTAATTTCTCTCCCCCAGCTCTTTTTATTTTTTTCTTCTAATGTTCTTATGAAGACCGAACAATCCCATGTGAGAATAGGCAACTCTTGAGTCACATGCTTCCAGGTTGCTCTAAAACAACATTTCAGGAGGCGGGGCATTCTTCTAAAGACATTTCCAGCATGACCTCGCGTCGTTGAATATTACATGACACCATGCCACCATACATCCCTGGGGGGGGGGGGGGGGTTGACTTGGAGTCTTTGTAAAAACACCACCGACATCCGTGACGCTTCAAGGTATGTTTTTTCCATTGTAAGATAAAGGGAGAGAACTCTCCGCCCGAGTCGCGTCCTGAAGGCGTTCTGCGAACTTCCAACAGGATCATTGTAACAATATCAGCAATTTCCGAAGATCCATCATCGTGTACGTCATCTCTGATTATTACATGTGGCGCAGCAGTATTGTCTCACTGCCCGTCGTCTGCAGCCCCCGGGGTTGACCTTCATAAGACCTTCACAGTACTTTTTGTTCCTGTCCGCTGTACAGCTGTCCGAGGCTGAGAGAGGGAGATCATAATTGCAAGACGTTGTTGAAGAAAATTAAAGAGTTGCTTAAGTTAGGAGGTGACTGCGCATGGCGGAAATAAATATTGATACCGTTAAAAGTTGTAAAACTTAAACCTTCTTAAAAGTTGCATGATTAAACAGCTATAATATTTCAGATTTTTTTTAATCGAATCGTTCTAATATACAAATATATTTTTGTGGTAAATTTTTTTTAGAAAAAAAAATGTTTATAAACGTATACAAATGCTATTAAAAGAATTTTTGTATCTATGATTTCAACAAAAATAAATTAAAAATTAACGAAATAATTTTAAGAATTTAAATTAAAAAAATGCTTCTTAAAATGTATCTTTTCTTTTTTTTGTCTTATTACCGTGTCGAGTGACAGGGCGCTCACGCTTGTGTTCGCGCGTGCGTGGTCCACGCATACGGAAAGATGGCTGGGCGCGCTGAGGGATTCTGGGAATGGCGTCTATAGAACCGGACATGTTGTCATTCAAGATGGCGTTCTTCTTCGTGTCCAGAATGCACTCTCCGATATGGCAGATCTGTGGTGTTTAAAAAAATTTGTATTGTTCTGGTGGAGCAAAGTATCTATTTTTAAATATTAGATTGAATCTAATAAGAACTTCAAAAACCCTAAATCAGGGTTACTTATGACTAAAGTATTAAAAAAAATATGAACGAATTCTATGCACAAGGCACATATGTCATTAGTTGTTTGTGTGTGTGTGGGGGGGGGGAATAATAACTTTAAACAAAATTAAAATGAAGAAAAAAATATATCCAATATTAATATGACAGTATTTTAAATGGAAATATGGCTAATAATATGAACAATTTATGGTTCCACACTGTCACTGCTAGCCAGTTACCTTAACGGCGACAAGTTGGGTCGGATTAATATCCTCTGTATGGCCGGATAGGACCCGCGGGCCGTAGTTTGGGGAAATTAGCCCTAGACTAATCACACTCAGAATGTAAAATTTAATTAAATAGAATGTGTATAACTATATGAGTGTCAGTGTATGTGAGTGGGGAAGAGGGATCGGGCTGTGTTGTGGATAGATGGATATGGATGAGCGGGGTGTATTACAAAAGTGACATCATACAGATTCATAATGGTTTTAATTGAATGTTTGCCAATTGTGTGTCGTAGATTTATAATGGCTTTAATTGAATTGTGTATCGTAGCACACTCTGCACAGTCAACCAGATTTTCTAAAAAAACGTTTTTAAAAAAAAAAAACAGTAAATCATACTGTCATTTTATTCAGCAATCATTTCTCTTTCGGATACGTATGCCATAATTTTCATTCAGTTATTTCATTTGTTAGTTAATTACATCTAAAGAGGGTAAGGTAGGGTCCCAGAATGCTCAAAAATAGACAACGTAGCGGAGAACATCACTAGGTCACATAAAAACGCATTAAATAAATAATAACCACTCCCTATGAAGATTTTAAATAATCAGCTACTCCCTACATTCAGTACTTCCGTTTGGATGTTGTTTTGGCTGTCTGGGAATATTTTTATACAAATTTGAACTGATTTTTGTGATTACTGTTGTTTAAATGAAAAACAATGCCTAGTGTTCGAAAGTATGTAGCTTCCAAGCCCAAAAAACGTACATTTTGCGGCAATCAGTTTACAATCACAAGGGTAAAGAAAACGGTAAAAAGGCTTTCAAAATGATATAAATAATGTAAACAACAGTGAGTTGTTTTTAACTATGAGGCGAGGGGTACTATGACTATTGACAGGTGAAGACCTAGGCCTATCTAACAATAACAATATAGAGATTGTGTGTGACCAGCTAAACACGCCCACTAGATCAGAACAAAATATACAAAATTTGTATGACTTGATATTTGACTCTAGTAGTACAATTGGGGTTACAGAAGACAAGTCAGATGTTACAAATGAATCTTCTGAAGAGGACGTAGAATGTGCAGCACAGAATGATAATGTTGATATTGACAATCCAGAATGCAGAACGAATAATAGACAAGTCAATACTGGGTGAAAATATTGCTTCACATTTGGTGTCACTATACTTTGAGATTGTGTGAAATTGAAAGAAAGGGACTAGCAAGCACATTTACATTAAAACTGTGACAAGAAGCCTGATTTCTCCTTATCACCCCAGATAGCTGTAGGCAATTCATTTGTAAACATAGTGAATAAAACTACTGCCTTTGCTATGCAAAGCATATGAGCGGACAAGTCAGAGCTAGAGACCTTTGGTGGCGTAATGGACCTACCAAAACCAGTGGGGGAAAGTAACTACAGAGCTATAAAGAAAACAATGCACAAAGCCTGTACATCTGTACATGAGATCAGTATGCAACACTGGAGTATGAACAGGCTGAAGAGAAAGTGATGGAACTTGGATGACAGATGGCCACTCACCCAAAATAGGTATTATTACAACCATTGCATGAACAATGGAAAGGTTCTAGACTCTCAAATGAACAGCAGTCAGCAAATCTTGTGATTATTGGGAAAAAAAGACCACAATACTGAAAGGTATATAGAAAATGGGCAGCCACTCATGTTGAAGACTTGACATTGAAACACAACGTTTCTAGTGGGTTAATGGATGTGATTTGTATGTGTCAAATATTTCAAAGGTTAATTGAGAGTACAAGCTTAGAAAGAAAGGTTTTGTTGGAGATGGGGATATTAACACATATAAAAAAGTGTGTGAAAGAAAGCTATAATCTTACTATAGGAATGCAATCAGGGAAAATAAGAACGATATACCCGGTAGTTAAAATGAGGGCAGCAATTTGGGCGGTTTATTTTCATAATGGCTCATCAGCTGAAAAACTTGTTCACAACACGTGTGATGTCAATTAATGCCCTTATCTGAAGGCTAGAAGAGAAGGTAAAGAATACATGCACAGAACAAATCATTATCTTCCTACTGCAGTCATGGAAGCTATAAAGCCAGTCTGGAAAGATCTTGGTAAGCCAGAACTCCTAACAAGGTGTCTTGCTGGTTATAATTAAAACCAGAAAATGGAAAAAACCAAACAAGAATGAGTGAATCAACATGACATGGAGGCTTTTCCCAAAAAAAGAAAAATCATGGAATAAAAACTGTTGAACTGCCGTGGCAGTATCCATATTCAATGTTGGCTGTACCAGTCTGATGGCTATACTGAAGATGATGGACATGCTTCCTGCACAGTTCTGTCATACGTTCTATGAAAAAAGCTGATGTTGCATGTGTGAAAAATGCACAGCGACAGCCAGTTTGGCTTCCAAGTCTCTTGGCAGGCCAGAAGGCACAGAAGACGGGATGCTGATGAAGAAGAACCTGAGAGAGAGGGCCATCCTTACCAAGGAGGAGGATATTGATCGCTTTAAGGTAAGACAATTGTTTTTATCGTGCCTAAAGTTTTCCAAAAAATGACAAATGTGCTAGCTGTTTTCCAGTTATTTGCCACAATTATTATCAGATTGTGCTGAAATTTTGCACACATACTCTAAGATGTAGGTGCTATATTGTGAAACAAAATCATTTACCTATCTTTTATACTTGACTAGATATGTGGGGATGTATCCTGTTTTTGTCCAAAAAAAAAAGCTAATTTTTCAGTTCAGTATAAAATACAAACCAGAAACACAAGTACAATGAGAGTGTTTTAAACAATAACCCTACATGTCTTTTAGTTTTTTGGTAAGTATTATTATTATTATTATTATTGGTAGTTTTCTATAGCGTGGTACCCCAGCAAGGGCTGGGCTCACCACGCTGCACATACAATTTAACAAACATACTCATGAACGTAATAATTAATTAACTTGCATTAATTAAAAAAACAAAACAAAACCAATGTATATTCGCCCAACCATTCCATAACAATTTACATGTGAAGCCATGGACGGCACTCAGCGGGGGTATCAGTCAGGATAGTAGAGTTTAGAGTTTCTATTGTAGTAGTGCACCTAATACTTAGATTTATATCAGTTCTACAGTCCAAGACATATTTTGCATTTTACATTTTTTTTTATGCGAATGTACAATTTTGTAAAAAAAATTTTTTTTAGGTCTTTACTCATTCAGCAAACCATTCACACTACATTTTTCTCAATCTGCAACATCTTGACTACATTCTTACCAATTTTTATGACATATTACATTAGTTGGTCCTCAGGATTGTTCCACTAATTTGGTACTCAATTCTGGGTGACTGTACTGCCTTATTTGTAATGGCTTTAAATGAATGTTTGCCAACTTTGTATCTCAGATTCATGATAGGTTTAAAAGGATGTTTGCATTTTGCTTCAATTGAATGTTTTCCAATTGTTTATCGTAGATTCATGATCAGCATTTGATTTATTAATAAGTCTTTGTATTGAGGTCTTGTCTTGTGTTGACTTCTACCATAACTACGACGTTCTAAATGTTAGTGCCCACCATTGAGAGTAGCAGTCGCGTGGGGGGGGGGGAGGGGGTACTACTCACCCTGTTGGCGCCACACGCTGTGCCAGGCAGAGCGGTGAGGTAAGAATTGGTGCGACACCCGCTAGGCTTCTGGGGGTCCTTGCACCACAGTTGACCACATATGACGTCCAGTACGTTACCTTCCTGTGGGGAAAAGGGGGGGGGGGAGGAAACAAGAGACATTATAAAAGAATGAATGCGATATATGTTGTAACCAGGAGCGTCGTTTCAGGTTTATTTTAGGGGGCCGGGGGGGGGGGGGAGAAACCAAAACTTGACCAGCATGATGATTGTTTTATTAGTGGAGGCTCCACATTACACAGCAAATTTAAATAAAACCTGCAAATTCAGCCCCGGAAAAGGGGGGGGGGCAAATACACCTCTTTCCTCCCCACATGACGTCCCTGGTTGTAACTTTAAAAAAAAACGACATTCACCAACAGAGGAATCAATGTGATACATATCGTAACTTCAATATTTAACGACTACATATCATCATTCCACCAAACACTCATTCTTTGTGATGGTGTAACATGTAACTGGAGTAACTCGTAACACGATTTGTAAACAGTTATTTTAAAGGACCACTTTTCTGTTTATAATAACATGCACAGATAATATTTATAGCTCTTACGGATCAATTTCCGTGAGGTGTCCAGGCCCCAGCAGATATTTAGAATCCTTGACCTACTGCCCTTGTCATTGTGTAGGAGTCCCCCAGCTAAAGTCGTGCCTTAAGTCAAAGGTTGGGCTCATTAACAATTGAAGCGCAGGCTCCATGTCATGGCCGCCATTTCACCCACCCCCCACCACACTCACCCTCATCACCCACCCACCCCTCCCCTGGTGATCCCCGACCCACCCCTCCCCTGGTGATCCCCGTGAGATCACGGAGTCATCTTTAGGGGCCACACGGTGACAGCAGGGTTAATCTGACATCTCACATCAGGTGCTGGGCGGAAGTGTAGAGCGGAGGACATGAGCACGCATCAGCGGCTCTCAAAGCAAAATACAATAACATCCTCGGAATGTGGCCATACCAACGTGCTGAAATTATGAGAACCGAATGTATCCACATCTCGAATGTAGAAACGGAATTGGATGGATGGTGGGAGAGTGCAGTGGATGGTGGAAAAGTGCAGTGGATGGTGGAAAAGTGCAGAGATCATGGAGTAATGTAAACGACTGTTAAGTGTTGTTCTGTCTTCGGGGTGAGGGGGGCGCCTAAAAATACATGTGACTGTGGCAAGGATGTGTGTGTGTGTATGTGTGTTATAAACGTTCTTTCAAATATGTTTTTTCTAAACAGTCTATCAAAGTATTGCATAGGAAGAGCGATGGTGGAAAAGGTGGGGGGGGGGGGGGGGATGGGGGAATGTGGCGACCTGCTCCGTGCAGCACTATTTTTGGGGAGGCATTCTTGGTTCACTCAATCTACTTTTTAGAGCAGTATTCGTCTTAGTTTCAGGGAGATGGCTGTTTAGAAAATCGGACGTCACACAGGACCGGGCCGTAAACGAAAAGAGTAGCGCGTGATCATGTTGCCAACTCAAGAAAATAAAATTAAGGACACCTAGTCTAAAATTCTCAAAACATTTTCCGGACACACTATGTCATCTGTGACACTACTCTGCATTATTATGTCCAATACACGTTTGATTTTGTTTCTATGGCTGTGACTGCGTCATGTGTCTGTGCGCCCCACGAGCCAGATCTCTTTGCATTGTTCATTTTACGCCATTCTCTAGTGTTTCTCCTTATTCTGACATAATACAAGTTTATAGGAAACAAGGGGAACAACAACAAACACCGGGATTTCCCGTTTTATTTGCATTGTAAAAAAAAAAAATGTCTAATTCTTTACGGACATCCTAAGGCTTTTACGGATATTTACCGACATCCTCAAGTTCTTACGGATATTTACGGACATCCTCAAGTTCTTACGGATATTTACGGACATCCTAAGGCTCTTACATATATTTACGGACAAGTAGAGGGGTAACTAGGGCGAGAATTTCGCTGTCCCCCCATTTTACAACAAAACAACAACAACAACTGCATTTAGCCTTAAATGCCGCCCCTGCATATAAAGAAAAGTACCGCCCGGGGTGGAACACCCCTCCGCACCCCCTTCCTACGCCACCGCGGGCAAACCATTTTAGGTTCACTCTTTACGGACTGTCCGTATAGTTACGGTCGTTCACAGTCTGTCCCGTGTGACCTCATAGCTTCTAACTTCTCTGGAAGATCACAGTCCGTCCCCGTGTGACCTCATAGCTTCTAACTTCTCTGGAAGATCACAGTCCGTCCCCGTGGGACCTCTGGAAGATGTGTTTCTTTCTTCAAACGATTAACTATAAAATCAATAAACTTTGATTAACTATAAAATCAATAAACTTTGATTAACTATAAAATCAATAAACTTTGATTAACTATAAAATCAATAAACTTGGATTAACTATAAAATAAAAAAACTTGGATTAACTATAAAATCAATAAACTTGGATTAACTATAAAATCAATAAACTTGGATTAACTATAAAATCAATAAACTTGGATTAACTATAAAATCAATAAACTTGGTTTAACTATAAAATCAATAAACTTGGATTAACTATAAAATCAATAAACTTGGATTAACTATAAAATCAATAAACTTGGATTAACTATAAAATCAATAAACTTGGGTAAACTATAAGATCAATAAGCTTGGATTAACCTGAACCATAAACTCAAACTTCCAGGTGCTAGATGATTAGTTTTTTAAAATTATTTATTTATATTTATATTGAATATTTCTAGAACCGTTGAAAGGTTTCAGACATCAGACGGTTTGCTCCATGACACTCAACGTGGACCAGGTGGTAGGTGGGTGCACATTGTTGACTGGTGTCGTCACGAACTCAGTTGCCCACATCAGAGTTCACCCCCTTTTTTTCCTTAAGTATTACTCTTTAATGGCTTAAGCGTGAATTGTTTATGGCTAAAGCATGAATCTGTTATGGCTTAAGCATTACTTTTCTAATTCGTCTATGGCTTAAACGTTACTCCTCTATGGCTTAAGCGTTACTCTTTTATGGCTTAAACATTACTCTTTTAAGGCTAAAGAATTACTTTTTTATGGCTAAAGAATTACTCTTTTATGGCTTAACACTATCATTTCATTGCTTAAGCATGACTCTGTTGTGGCTTAACATCTCTCTTTTATGGCTTAAGCACGACTCTTTTATGGTGGCTGTTAGTACAAGTTGGATACTCCTTCCACCACCATCTCCACCCCTCACCCCAAATCTTTGTGTGTGTGTGTGGCAAAATTGGGTCCTATGTCAAGGACAAAACCACAATGGGCCTTGAAAACTAGAAAGTATCTAAGTTCCACTTATAAGGGAAAAAAAAGAGGGGGGGGGGGGGTTTGATGGCAGTAGACCAGTGGTTCTCAACCTTCCTAATGCCTCGACCCTTTAATACAATTCCTCATGTTGTGGCGGTTCCCACTGCATGAGACCATTCTTTTGTTTTCCATTAAGTTTCAGTGTTAAAATCAAATCTTAGTACTAGATTGTGGACAGAACCTGTCATCAGGTCTGCGCCAAAAGTAGTCACTGAAGCTGATTGTCAATTTATAGTGTTTAGAAAATTGCAGTCTCCGATTCAGTGTTCAGGGGTCTCTCGTCTATGGTTAGGTTCCAGAACCCCCACCCCCCAACCTACCCACCACCACCCACACACCGCGCGCGAGAGACGTAAATTCTCGAAGTAGCAAGCTTAAATTTTATTTATTATTTATAGAATAATATGGCGCCGACGTATAATATCCTAGGACGGTATCAAAATTATACTTTAAGACTTTATCAACCCTACCCACACTCTTACAAACCTTTCCCACACTCTCATAAACCTTTATCACACTCTCATAAACCTATCCCACACTGTTATTCACTATTCCAACACTCTTATAAACCCTCCTCACACTCTTATAAGCCCTCCCCACACTCTTATAAACCCTCCACACACTCTTATAAACCCTCCCCACACTCGTATAAGCCTTTCCCACACTGCTATACACAATTCCAACGCTCTTATAAACACGTCCTGTGCTCTTACTTTATACAATGTTAAACCTATATATAATGTAACAACATATAAAGTGCTATATAAATCTGCCGTACTAAATTGATATATTCTGTATACAAGTCAAAAATCCTCGTTACAGCGAGACAGCGAAGGTGAACCGCGATAGGTCGAGGGTCGACTGTTTACGTCATCGGAGTTAAAAATAGTCCAGCGAATGACGATATCAATTTCATTTTAGAAGTGAGTTTCAAAAATCATCGTGTCCTACTCTCGAACCCTAACTTGTTCAGAGTTTGTTGACGTAAGCAACCATGGTAACTATGTCAGGTTTTTTCCCCATGATACCCCATGTAGTAATGTGGGTAAGTGGTTGGCTACGGTCCTATGACATTATTCGTCGGCGCCATAAGAACGTGGGTACGACTGTTGTGGAACGGTTCAAATGGCAAAGTGAGAGGATATCAGGGGCGCTGCCTTTTGAGGGGTGTCGAAATTTTTGTGTGGGGTGCCATGGTGTTCCAATGATCAGAGTGTAAGGGGGTGGAGAGGTGCTTTGCATTACACCTTGTGTGTGTGTGCGGGGTGGGGGGGGGAGTTCTTTCACTGGTCAATATTTCTGGGGTTTCGAGTAGTTACGCCGGTCATTGTCAGGCGGAGACTATTTGCGGCGGAAATTATGCGCGTGATGAACTCACCAGAGTAGTGAACACAGGGGTCGTTGAGGATTTGACCCACTCTAACACAGGGGTCAGTGAGGTTAACTTTCATGGCAGGGATTTGACCAACTCTAACACAGGGGTCAGTGAGGTTAACTGTCATGCCAGGGATTTGACCCACTCTAACACAGGGGTTAGTGGGGTCAACTTTCATGGCAGGGATTTGACCCACTCTAACACAGGGGTTAGTGGGGTCAACTTTCATGGCAGGGATTTAACCCACTCTAACACAGGGGTCAATGAGGTTAACTTTCATGGCAGGGATTTGACCCACTCTAACACAGGGGTCAGTGAGGTTAACTTTCATGGCAGGGATTTGACCAACTCTAACACAGGGTTCAATGAGGTTAACTTTCATGGCAGGGATTTGACCCACTCTAACACAGGGGTTAGTGAGGTCAACATTCATGGCAGGGCTAAGAGTGGGTCAGATTTTACTTCGATCATACAAAAACTGAATATTTAAAGAATCGTATCATGTTTTTCTCGTTACATTTCGGTAACTATAAATGTCTTGAAATGCACACGAGCGATATTAGGTCCGAGAGTTTCTTCTTGGGGCTGCTAATAATCTCAAACTATGACGTCATCAGTGGGTTATTTCGTGGTCGGAGGACTCTTTAAAACAACTTTTATTTCGAACATTATGAGCCCCCATAAAATCAATCTCTGTCCCACATAATCAATGTTTGAAACAATTCGTGGGGGGGGGGGGGGGGGGGAAACCGGGTGGGGGTCATAAAATGGGACAGTGTCAGTTATGGAATGTGTTGCTGTCATAAATAGGTGCAACCGTCTGAAAAGATCGTAACATTCATGTCACCATTTGTACATTTCTTTACGATTGACGGTGGGGAAGTTGAAAGGTATTGGCCCCCACCCAGTGGCGTAGCTGGGAATTAGTGCCGCACGGACGGTCCGCTCCCTCCGACCCCTCCCCTTCCCTACGTCCCTGCTCCCACCCCACACTCCCAATGGTTACAGGTTATAAAACTGTTCATATCGCCCTACATGTTTTGTTGTCTTCATTCTCTCTCCTACATGACCGGCTATGGTGCATAATGCACACGAGTCCCGAGTAGAAGGAAGCAAAATGGTGAAGCTATTCGGAGCCAGATCAAAGAGACTGGCTTGCCACTAATGCCCAAAGGCACAAAACCCTGCTGGCTTGTCACTTATACTCCAAGGCTCAATACTCTCCTGGCTTGTCACTAATACTCCAAGGCTCAATACCCTGCTGGCTCGTCACTAATGCCCAAAGGCACAATACCCTGCTGGCTTGTCACTAATGCCCCCAAGGCACAATACCTTGCTGGCTTGTCACTAATGCCCAAAGGCACAATACCCTGCTGGCTTGTCACTTATACTCCAAGGCTCAATACTCTCCTGGCTTGCCACTAATACTCCAAGGCTCAATACCCTGCTGGCTCGTCACTAATGCCCCCAAGGCACAATACCCTGCTGGCTTGTCACTAATGCCCAAAGGCACAATACCCTGCTGGCTTGTCACTTATACTCCAAGGCTCAATACCCTGCTGGCTTGTCAATAATACCCCAAGGCACAATACCCTGCTGGCTTGTCACTAATACCCCAAGGAACAATACCCTGCTGGCTTGTCACTAATGCCCCCAAGGCTCAATACCCTCCTGGCTTGTCACTAATGCCCAAAGGCACAATACCCTGCTGGCTCGTCACTAATGCCCCCAAGGCACAATACCCTGCTGGCTTGTCACTAATGCCCCCAAGGCACAATACCCTGCTGGCTCGTGACTAATGCCCCCAAGGCACAATACCCTGCTGGCTCGTCACTAATTCCCTCAAGGCACAATACCCTCCTGGCTCGTCACTAATGCCCCCAAGGCACAATACTCTCCTGGCTCGTCACTAATTCCCTCAAGGCACAATACCCTCCTGGCTCGTCACTAATTCCCTCAAGGCACAATACCCTCCTGGCTCGTCACTAATGCCCCCAAGGCACAATACCCTGCTGGCTCGTCACTAATGCCCCCAAGGCACAATACCCTGCTGGCTCGTCACTAATTCCCTCAAGGCACAATACTCTCCTGGCTCGTCACTAATGCCACAAGTCACAATACCGTGCAGTTCAGAATAAGAGCTTTACAAAACAATCTTCCCCCGCTTCCTATAGATTCAGCAAGATGTTCGTTTTGATTTCATATACAACTTATCTCCTGGGATAAGTCTGTGTACTGATGTCGATGTAATCGATTTCCTAGTGAGAAACTGGAATCGTTGTCATGCAACCGTTTAAACTGTATCCGATTCCAGTAAATGCAAAGTTAATTTTCACATATCCTTTAACTAATTAAAACAAATAATGTAATGTATGAAACAGGATGTTGATGTGAAACAAACATAATATGAATATGAAACAAACAGAATGTTGATGTGAAACAAACAGAATGTTGATGTGAAACACACAGAATGTTGATGTGAAACAAACAGAATGTTGATGTGAAACAAACAGAATGTTGATGTGAAACAAACAGAATGTTGATGCGAAACAAACAGAATATTGATGCGAAACAAACAGAATGTTGATGCGAAACAAACAGAATGTGGATGTGAAACAAACAGAATGTGGATGTGAAACAAACAGAATGTGGGTATGAAACACACAGAATGTGGATGTGAAACACACAGAATGTTGATGTGAAACAAACAGAATGTGGGTATGAAACAAGCAGAATGTGGATGTGAAACAAACAGAATGTGGATGTGAAACAAACAGAATGTGGATGTGAAACAAACAGAATGTGGGTATGAAACACACAGAATGTGGATGTGAAACACACAGAATGTTGATGTGAAACAAACAGAATGTGGGTATGAAACAAGCAGAATGTGGGTATGAAACAAGCAGAATGTGGATATGAAACACACAGAATGTGGATTTGAAACACACAGAATGTGGATATGAAACAAACAGAATGTGGATATGAAATAAACAAAATGTGGATATGAAACAAACAGAATGTGGATGTGAAACACACAGAATGTGGATATGAAACACACAGAATGTGGACGTGCAAGAAACAGAACGAAAACAAAGCACTAAGACTGACCCTGCAGAACTCTGATTTCTTGCCGAAGATCAGCTTACACTGCATGTCGGCGCTGTACACCTGGCCCGGGGGGAGACGCTTGAGGTCATAGGTGTAGTACACGGTGGGTTCGTTCTTCACACAGGTGGAGGTTGGCTTGCTGTGGGTGAAAACAGGGAGTGGGGATTATTAAATACCAAGGGCCAACCTAAGTTTACCCATAAGGTTAGAATCCACAGGTGTAAAAAAAATTCCCCTTCAGTTTCACAGCATTCAAAATTTTCAATAAATTATTTATTTCCTTTATAGTTAATGAAAGACAAAATATTTTTTATAATATTTAAACGAATGAAATGGTCAGTGATTTCTTAATCGTATTACCGGTGCCATGTTGGAATTTAATCATTCGTTTTACTTCGGATGTAACAAGCCTTTGTGGCGTAGCTAGGGTAAGTGCCGCTCAGGGCTGGTTACATTTTTTGCCACTCTCCTTCCACAAAAAACCATCTGAAGTTGGCCGAAGATGCGGCCCCTCAAAAAGAAAAAAAAAATTACCCGGGGCGTCCCGCATCGACCACCACGTCCCCTTCCTGAACCGCTTTATCAGTACCATTTTTCGGATTCAGTTTAAGAATGTTCAGCTATAGCAATGGGCGCGTTCATCTTCAGGTGACCTAGCTAAAGTGTATGGACATTCCCCGTAAAGAACAAGGCGAGAACCACATGACCTACCTGAGGTGCATGGACATTTCCCGCATAGAGAAACGCGGGACCCTGATGACCTACCTGAGGTGTATGGACATTTCCGCATAGAGTAAGGCGAGAACCAGATGACCTACCTGAGGTGTATGGAGATTTCCCGCAGAGAGAAACGCGAGAACCAGATGACCTACCTGAGGTGTATGGACATTTTCGTATAGATTAATGTGAGAACCAAGTGACCTAACTAATGTATGGACATTTCCCGTATATAGCAAAGCGAGAACCAGTTGACCTACCTGAGGTGTATGGACATTTCCCGTATAGAGCTAGGCGAGAACCAGATGACCTACCTGAGGTGTATGGACATTTCCCGTATAGAGCAAGGGGAGAAGTAGAAGGCGTTCTTGAGGACGTGTTTCTCGTGTGACGGGTGAGCCGACATGATGAAGTTGCTGTCCGGACGGCAAGTCTTGCTCTGCTTGTCGCCATCGTGGTTGGCTCCTAGACTGGATGTAAAAAAAAATTCATTCTACTCAGCGTGTCTTTGAATCGTGTTCAATTGTTAACAAACAATTGTTACTCGGTGCGAGGGATTTTTTAACAGTAAGATGGATTTTAAAAAAAAACAAAAAAACATTTTCATCATTGACGCATTCGATGCCATTATTTTTAGAGTAGAAAAAGGTTACCTGTGAGCCAGTTCGTGGGTGGCGACCTTTACGCACTGGAAGTCCCCCCTGTCAGCCACTATGGACACTGCATTCCCCGAGGAGATATCACAGATAGCGTTCAGATAGGCCATACCTGTAAGGTGGTCAAAGAGGAAGACTTTTTAAAAATGTTATTAAACAAAACCAATTTTTTTAATAACAATTCATAATTTAGGCTCACTTCTTATCTGACATATCTCGATAAGATTTCAGCTTCGATAGTGTATGGTACCTGGCAGAGTCGCTAGTCATGGGGCACGTCGCTTCCCATGTCCCTTTCCCTGGTCATGGTGCACGTAGCTTCCCATGTCCCTTTCCCTGGTCATGGGGCACGTAGCTTCCCATGTCCCTTTCCCTGGTCATGGGGCACGTAGCTTCCCATGTCCCTTTCCCTGGTCATGGTGCACGTCGCTTCCCATGTCCCTTTCCCTGGTCATGGTGCACGTCGCTTCCCATGTCCCTTTCCCTGGTCATGGGGTACGTAGCTTCCCATGTCCCTTTCCATCCTCACTCCACCTCTTTCAGGATTTTTCATAGTTTGTGTGTGTGTGTGTGTGTGTGTGTGTGTGTGTGTGCAATAGTATAAAGGATAAAGAATGGGGAAAATTGGTGCCATAATGTGTCCAAATAGAAACCGATCATTCGACGCCATAGCTCCACCCAGTGCTTTTGATCATTATTTTCTAGATGCCATGTTTCTTACAATTGCGTCTTTGGGTCAGACTTCTTTCAATGTTTAGAAATGCAGCCTCGGCTAACAAAACAAAAATAAATCTTTTCTTATCTTCTTCTTCTATATATTAAGGGCCCACGATCAATTTATTGATCATTATGGCTCCTATGAATGTAGTTGGTTTTCTCTGTGCCTGGTGTTGATGAGGATATTTCACTTATTACAAGAGTAACTGTTTGAGGGTATCATGCACTAGGGGTTGGAAGGCCTGAGGCAATACACGCAAATGAGTCAAGTGTTGTCGCCTCAACTGTTCCTTTTGGAAGCTTGTTCCAGTCCCTGATTGTCTTTGGTAGGAATGAGAAGTTCCTATACTGGCTTCTCGCTGGTATGAGCCGGAACTGCCTGTCATGGCCTCGTCGTTATGACTCTCTATGTAATGATGTCCTTAACGATTCCAGATGGCGCCGACTCTCCCCCCCCCCCCCCCCCCCCCATAATTCCAATAACTGCGCTAAATGAGATTCTTAAAAATACGTAAGTGCGTTTGCGGCTTCTTATTATTTTCTGTTTTACGGAAATAGTTGGTGTAATAAATCTGTGATGTGAATGGAATGGGGGGGGGGGGGCATTCTAATATTACCGGGGGGGGGGGGGTAGCACTAACTGGGAATATTATAAAGTGCGTTACTTGAATGCATGTTTTGTCAAGTAACTTGAGTAGATGGGAAGTTCACGCCGTGCCGCCGCCATTGGCCGCCATTTTTTGGCCGGATATAGCTACTGGTACTAAATATATAATCTTAGACTTGATTCCGTATCTCTATTTTTTTTAAACATCTACATTGAGTGAAATTAATTCGTTATATAAATGTTGCCTGTAAATGAAAAATGACCTCTAGTATAAAAAAAATTATCTTATGTCTTTATTTGTTTTCTTCTCGAGATGTTCAAAATAAAAAAAGGTCTTATGCCATAGTTGATTTCTGTCACTTACCTCCGAGACCAATGCCCTGCTTGATGGTCAAACGGTAGCTGAAACATAAACGGGTAATTATTTATTACACTTTTCATGCTGACTACATGTTCGTCAAATAATTATGTTATGAAAATGTTTCATTACAAAGTAAGTCATAGAGCTAGTCATACTTTTTGTTGTTGTTGCATTTATTGCATACTAATGTACAGGATGTCGTACTTTCCGTGGATAAAATGTGCTCCTTTAGCGTCAACACAAAATATGTGCAATAAATCATATAACAATATAAAAATAACATAACAATGTAATGCGTAACAATATGACATAACCAATATGACGTCACAAATAATAATTCTCTAGGTATGTACTTATGTATGGATGTAACCCTGTGTTCAATATGAGGGAAACATTTAATTCCCAGATGTTAGCACTAATTGGGATGCTTATAACGTGCGCTACTTGAATGCATGTTTTGTTAAGTAACTTCAGTAGATTGGAAGCTCGCGCATTGCCGCCGCCATTTTGGTGGGTTATTTATAGCTTGCAATATAACATATAATAATATAAAAATAACAAATCTCTTATATATATATTACGCTTCTGGTGTGATTCGTGGGCTGCTTCCTAATTAACTGCTTCCTAATCAGCGAATTTGGTGTTGAGAGTATTTTATAAATAATTCTATATGTTTGAAAGATAGTATGGTTCAATAATGAGTTCAATAGCGCGCAAAATATAATTCCCGATAACTAAGCTAAATGATTTTTTTATAAAAATAACGCAACTACGTTTGGCGCGTAATATTTTCTTTCCGGAAAATGAAATCGTCTCAATTTAAGTATGGTGTAAAAAATATTCGGGTTAAAAGTGGTTGGGATATCAGAATATTTAATATAGCTCATGGGCGTGAACTAAAAGTGTGCAGTGTCGTATCATGGGGGAAGGGGTGTAGCAAAAATTGGGATTCTTAAATGTGTGTGACTTGAGTTCATGTTTTGTCAAGTCACTTTAGTAGATGGGAAGTTCACGCATTGCTGCCGCCAATGTTTGGCGGGCTATATCTAGTAATAATATATTACATAAAAATATAAGATATATGCAACATAACGTATACATAAAACATATTTAATGTTGCATATAAACCATAACAATACAAGAAGACATATAACAATTGCTTACGCAGTAAAGACCATGGCGTGGTCAAACTCTGGCAAGTTCCGCCGACCGCTGACCCACTTTGCGAATTTCTTGAGAGCCTTGTCCGTGTGGACCGATCCCATCCCGTGGGAGATCAAGGTGCTCCAGTCGACCAAGTGCTCCAACCAGCCGGACTCTTCGCGTTTCTGGTGGAAACGAAAATCCTTTCTATGTATTTTTGTTTGCATTGATGTCATTGGTCGGGATGTATCATTCGTTAAGAAGCGCTGATGCAAATGGTAAACTTCTGGCTAAAACGCGTTTCATATATCACTCATTTTCCCATTCAAAAATTTTTAAATTTTTTTTTTTTACTAGATACCGAATTACGTCATACACGCAAAGCACATAGCAAGAGCTACACAATTAATCTCCACACCAAAGCGCGCATCCACTGAACAAATCATATTTCATTCATCTTCCTCTTGAAAAGACAGGAAAAACTGATTTTTCGGGTTGGGGGTGGGGGAGCGGAAGGGGGTCTGAACAATTGATCAAATGTGTTGTCATTGGCAAAGGTCTATGTGCCAAGTTTCAGTTCGATAGGATGGCGGGAAGTGGTTTAATTAGCCGTCCAAAATTTTGACTTTAAACACGCGAGCAAAATCAAAGTTAATGTAAAGGATATTTTAAAAAGGGGGGCGGGGTTCGATGTAAAAACGTTAGCTAACTTTGGAAAGTATGTTTGTGTGTGTGGGGGGGGGGTGGTTAAAGGTGTTTATAAAACTCTAAATCTCATTTAGCGACGTATGAGATCAAGCAGGGCCGACCCATACAATGGCGGGGCCCTATGCGAAACGGATTGCGCGGGGCCCAGTCTGGGTAGGAATAAGGATAACAAGTGAAAATTAAGATTTTGTATTAGAAAATAAATTCGGGGCGGGACCTATGAAAGTGCGGGGCCCAATACGGCCGCATAGGTTGCAGTGGCCTAAGGCCGGCCCTGAGATCAAGTAGGAGTTGGCAAGCGAGCGCCACTTAGAAGAGACTCGCTGAGTCTGAAGAGTTTTCTTGATATTTCTTGTTTGCCGATATTTCAGACTTGTGTAAATGATTCTTTTCTCACCTTCATTGGCTTTTGTTTAAACCGTTGTGTCAAACGTACGCCACTCAACAGCCGCCTGGATTATTTTCTTATTAGTTAGAGGAACTTTCCGGGAGTTCAGAATTGTGTTTTATTTGTGCCCCCCCCCCCCACCCCAAAAAACAAAACAAAAAAAAAACAACAAACAAACAAACAAAACAACAACAACACACACACATAAATAAGAAATTTAAAAAAATTTAAAAACAAAACGTGAGATTGGAGAAAAATAAGAAAAAAGGGGGGGGGGTGGGATTATTTCAGAATTCGTACTTATGCAAATAGTATTAAACATTTGAACACCGCTGTATCAACTGACCTCTGCCACCAGAATACCGGATATCCGGACGGAGATGCTTATATGGGGGTCTTTAATCGTGGCAAATCTTTGCTCCATCTGAGGATACAGGAACAATATGAGTAATCAAAACGGCAACGGACACACCCAGATCAAACTTAAATTAAACACTGTAATAACCCCAGAGAGGTACAATAGTACAACTCAGTAACTAACCCATATAAAACCCGAAGCCAGAATGATTAATTCATTGATCGTGGACCCTCAAAACATAAAAGAAGAGAAGAAGAAACATATTTAGGTACGACCAACGAATTAACCCATATTAAACCACATATCGACAAAGCCCACGAATTTAACAGTATATAAACACAGATCTGTGCAGCCAACTAATTTACCTGTATAAAAACACAGATCTGTGCAGCCAACTAATTTACCTGTATAAAAACACAGATCTGTGCAGCCAACTAATTTACCTGTATAAAAACACATCTGTACAGCCCACTAATTTACCTGTATAAAAACACATCTGTACAGCCCACTAATTTACCTGTATAAAAACACAGATCTGTACAGCCCACTAATTTACCTGTATAAAAACACATCTATACAGCCCACTAATTTACCCCTATAAAAACACAGATCTGTACAGCCCACTAATTTACCTGTATAAAAACACATCTATACAGCCCACTAATTTACCCCTATAAAAACACAGATCTGTACAGCCCACTAATTTACCCCTATAAAAACACAGATCTGTACAGCCCACTAATATACCCATATAAAAACACAGATCTGTACAGCCCACTAATTTACCCGTATAAAAACACAGATCTGTACAGCCCACTAATTTACCCGTATAAAAACACAGATCTGTACAGCCCACTAATATACCCGTATAAAAACACAGATCTGTACAGCCCACTAATTTACCCGTATAAAAACACAGATCTGTACAGCCCACTAATTTACACGTATAAAAACACAGATCTGTACAGCCCACTAAGTTACCCGTAAAAAACACAGATCTGTACAGCCCACTAATTTACACGTATAAAAACACAGATCTGTACAGCCCACTAATTTACCCGTAAAAAACACAGATCTGTACAGCCCACTAATTTACCCGTAAAAACACAGATCTGTACAGCCCACTAATTTACAAGTATAAAAACACAGATCTGTACAGCCCACTAATTTACCCGTATAAAAACACAGATCTGTACAGCCCACTAATTTACCCGTATAAAAACACAGATCTGTACAGCCCACTAATATACCCGTATAAAAACACAGATCTGTACAGCCCACTAATTTACACGTATAAAAACACAGATCTGTACAGCCCACTAATTTACACGTATAAAAACACAGATCTGTACAGCCCACTAATTTACACGTATAAAAACACAGATCTGTACAGCCCACTAATTTACACGTATAAAAACACAGATCTGTACAGCCCACTAAGTTACCCGTAAAAAACACAGATCTGTACAGCCCACTAATTTACACGTATAAAAACACAGATCTGTACAGCCCACTAATTTACCCGTAAAAAACACAGATCTGTACAGCCCACTAATTTACCCGTAAAAACACAGATCTGTACAGCCCACTAATTTACAAGTATAAAAACACAGATCTGTACAGCCCACTAATTTACCCGTATAAAAACACAGATCTGTACAGCCCACTAATTTACCCGTATAAAAACACAGATCTGTACAGCCCACTAATATACCCGTATAAAAACACAGATCTGTACAGCCCACTAATTTACACGTATAAAAACACAGATCTGTACAGCCCACTAATTTACACGTATAAAAACACAGATCTGTACAGCCCACTAATTTACACGTATAAAAACACAGATCTGTACAGCCCACTAATTTACACGTATAAAAACACAGATCTGTACAGCCCACTAATTTACACGTATAAAAACACAGATCTGTACAGCCCACTAATTTACCCGTATAAAAACACAGATCTGTACAGCCCACTAATTTACCCGTAAAAAACACAGATCTGTACAGCCCACTAATTTACCCGTAAAAAACACAGATCTGTACAGCAACCTAATTCAGCTCTCTAGAATCCATCCAACCTACCATAGCGAACACCATACCGTAGTACCGCCGTATCCTGGCCAGGGCCGCCCTGGGATCGTTGCCGTTGTCCAGCAGGTACTGCCGGTAGATGGAGTTCTCCACCACCACCAGGACTCCGACCTTGGCGTCCACGCGGGTGCGCCGGCGCATAATAATCATGGGCGGTTGTTGGGTGGGTGCGATCTTCATGTTGTGGGACAGCTTGATTCTCTTGATGGACGCCCAGCGCTTGTGACGGGACCTCTGTCTGTCTGAGGACAAGTTGAGAGAGCAGGATGTAGGGATACACATACTTCCTGAAGAAAAAATCTGGACTCGCTTGACTGACTTGTATAAAATATATTACCATGTGAAGAATATTAGTTTTGATGAAAACATCTACAAAACCGACCCCGCAGCCACACCTACACCTCACTCCCTGGGTTACGCCCTAACGAAGATTAGTATAGTTAAGTCTTATCATATGAAACAGTTCATTATAATGTCTGCATTAGCTCGTAGACTTAAGTCTTATTATTTGAAACAGTTCATTATAATGTTTGCATCAGCTCGTAGACTTAAGTCTTATCATATGAAACAGTTCATTATAATGTCTGCATCAGCTCGTAGACTTAAGTCTTATCATATGAAACAGTTCATTATAATGTCTGCATCAGCTCGTAGACTTAATTCTTATCATATGAAACAGTTCATTATAATGTCTGCATCAGCTCGTAGACTTAATTCTTATCATATGAAACAGTTCATTATAATGTCTGCATCAGCTCGTTCATTAATAATTTTTGTGAGCGGTTATTATGTTTGATTTCGCGCAGTTTTTGAGGCATTCATTAGTTAGTGAACGCTCTTCCCGCGCTTGGCTTGGTGACGTATTTTTATGCTTATTGTGACGTATTGTCTAGTCTGTTTTGTGACGTACGTTCTAGTCGTGCGGCAGTCGTGAACTGAACTTGTGAAAGAAGGTTGTGTTTTATTTCTGTCTGATAACGAGCTGCGCTGTGTGCATGTTTATATGGAATTAACAGCCTGTGAATTATTATTATTATTATTATAAGAAGTTTTTTATAGCGTAGTACCCCAACCTAGGGCTGGGCTCACCACGCTGTACATACAATTTAGCAAACATAATCATGAACTTAAAAATTAACATACATTAATTAAATAAAACAAAACAAATGTGTATTCGCCCAACCACTCCATAACTTGTTTAAATGTCAAGCCATGGACGGCACCCAGCAGTATCGTCTATCGGTCAGATTGGGGGGGGGGGGGGGAATCAGTCAGGATAGTAGAGCTTAAAGAGATGTGTTTTGAGTGCAGTTTTGAAGGCTGTGATGGTTGGTATATTGCGGATGTGTAGTGGAAGAGAATTCCATTGTTTGGGGGCACTGAAAGAGAAAGATCTTTCACCGTATGTTTTTGTATTTTTATATATTAAAGTTGTATTTATTATGAAAGAGGACTTGAGTTGATTCGGTGCTAGTACGACGTATTACATCGCGCGAATGAATTAACCAGTCTAGCATAAACAGGAGGTTGACACGCGTAGACAATACGTACGAATCCGAGATTCCATCTCAAAAGTCGTCATTATTAGAGTTATTATCATCATCAACAGTATTATCACTAACGTTGTCATTGTAGCTGTTGCATGTTTTAGTTATACAAACTCCGAATTTTCATTTTTCTTTCGCCTCTTCGTCCTCGAGGAACAGCAGCCGATTTTCATCGACGTCTGTGATCCTTCCTAGGACATAGGCCGCCTACAAGAGTCCCCCAGGCATCACGATCCTGAGCCAATCTTTCCAGCTTCCCCCAAGTGTGCATGGCCAAGTTTCTTGGTATCGGCTTCCACTTCACGGCGCCAAGTATTCCTCGGCCTGCCTCGGCCTGCCTCTTTTCCGTTTTCCTTGAGGGTTCCAGTTCAGGGCAGGTTTCCTGGGCGTATGGCCGATCTCGTCTAGTTATGCTGGAGGCAGGTTTCCTGAGTGTATGGCCGATCTTGTCTAGTTATGCTGGAGGCAGGTTTCCTGAGTGTATGGCCGATCTTGTCTAGTTATGCTAGAGGCAGGTTTCCTGAGCGTATGGCCGATCTTGTCTAGTTATGCTGGAGGCAGGTTTCCTGAGTGTATGGCCGATCTTGTCTAGTTATGCTAGAGGCAGGTTTCCTGAGCGTATGGCCGATCTTGTCTAGTTATGCTGGAGGCAGGTTTCCTGAGTGTATGGCCGATCTTGTCTAGTTATGCTGGAGGCAGGTTTCCTGAGTGTATGGCCAATCTTGTCTAGTTATGCTAGAGGCAGGTTTCCTGAGCGTATGGCCGATCTTGTCTAGTTATGCTGGAGGCAGGTTTCCTGAGTGTATGGCCGATCTTGTCTAGTTATGCTGGAGGCAGGTTTCCTGAGTGTATGGCCGATCTTGTCTAGTTATGCTGGAGGCAGGTTTCCTGAGCGTTTGGCCGATCTCGTCTAGTTATGCTGGAGGCAGGTTTCCTGAGTGTATGGCCGATCTTGTCTAGTTATGCTGGAGGCAGGTTTCCTGAGCGTTTGGCCGATCTCGTCTAGTTATGCTGGAGGCAGGTTTCCTGAGTGTATGGCCGATCTTGTCTAGTTATGCTGGAGGCAGGTTTCCTGAGCGTATGGCCGATCTTGTCTAGTTATGCTGGAGGCAGGTTTCCTGAGCGTATGGCCGATCCATCTCCATCTTCTCTGGAGGATCTCTTGTTCTACCGGTTTCTGCTTTGTCCGCTGCCACAGTTTCTGGTTGCTAATTCTGTCGGGCTAGTGAATCCCGAGAATTTTCAGTGGAAAAAAAGTTGACATTATCGTGACAATGAAACTTAATCCATCTGCCTCGTGAGAAATTCGTTTGACTGTAAAATGTTAAATGTCAGATGTCAAGAAAAGTTAGCTTCAAACACGATACGTTTATGAGCTCCACAACACAGATTGACCTCAGTTCTTAGGAATCTTATACGCCTGTTGAACATTGCCATTTTAAAGATGACTTGTATATGTGTGTTGCGGGCTATAACATAAATACGCTCTCTAGCTCAGCGGTTCTCAACCTGCGCTCCACATGGGCTCTCTTGCAACTCTCGGGAGTCTCCGGGGCTGCTACAGGAAATAAAATAACCGTAGAAACTGACTCTAGAGAGGGGCCTGCGAGTCACAAAAAAGTTGGGGACCATCGATCTATATAGTTTACATATACATGTAGTCGTAAATGGCATCTCCTGTTATAACTGACATGCCATAGTCGCCAAACTTTTTGAAGAAAAAAAAATTTCAAATCCGTCAATACACGAGACCCCACCTCCTCCCCTTTTGTTTTGAAGTTAGCAGAGGTGATGCGCAAATCTCAGTGTGGAAAATTGAACTCGCAAATATTCGGACGGGCGTACCTAGAAAATCTAATGACATATAGTGACTCTACACTATCCTCTTGTCAGTGGCTTAGGAAGGGGGTGGTCCGCCCGGGCTGGTACTTTTTTCTCCACATATAGCGGGGTGTCATTTATGCATACTGCAGAGTTTTTTTCGTAGAAGGGGGTAGCAAAATGCTTGGCCCGCCCCGGACGGCATTAATCCTAACTACGCCACTGCCTCTTCTTATGGTTAAAAAAGACCCAAGACACACGTTAACCATTGCGTCCATCTCTTGCCTAAATTCACCAGTATTAAACACCATTTTAACTATTGCAGAAATACAAAGGTCCTTAACACAATCCAAACAATGCGGACGGTAAGTCGCACTGATTCGTTGTATTTAAGTTATGGGAACCTCCATAATGATAATCTTAGCGAACGGAACTGCTACTCCAGTCGACATCGAGTAGTACTTTACCTCCCTTAGACAAACACTCAAGGGCTGCGACTGTGTATTGGACAACACTTCAAGTTTATAGGTTACTATTTTCAGTTGCGTGTTTTTTTGCGGTTTGTGTGTGTGGGGGGGGGGATGTTAAGATTTCTGTAATTAGTTAGTTGGAACCGAAGTCAGAGACTCAATTTTAAAGACTTACGAGTCACATATTTGAAATCACAGTCACAGATCTACGGTCATAGAATTGGATTCACAGAAATGGAGTCACAGACCTAGATTTATAGAACTTGGACCACCTGACAGGACTAACCGACGTGGAGTCACACGCCTGGGTTATAGGGAGTCACAGGCAACGAGTCGCATGCTTGGAGTAGCAAACCTAGGTTTATTGACAAGCGTTACAGACCTAGATTTATAGAACTTGGACCACCTGACAGGACTAACCGACCTGGAGTCACAGGCCTGGGTTATAGGGAGTCACAGGCAACGAGTCACATGCTCGTAGTAGCAAACCTAGGTTTATTGACAAGCGTCACATACCTAGAGTCCTAGACGAGAGGATTCATTACATTCCCCCCCCCCCCCCCCCGTGTTAGCAGTCTCCTACTGATACCTGTCCCCCCCCCCCCCATTAGCAGTCTCATTCTGATACCTAAAATCCGTGTTAGCGGTCTCACTCTGATAACCACAGTTTGATCTCCCACCCGGGACGCTTCTGTAACTGATACGCTACTACTTTGCCGCTAGCTGGCGCCCTCAAGAGGTCAGTGTTGAATTACGACACCAGACTGTCGTCTGCCCGATTGGGCCCGAGACTTTGACGTCAGCAAGTATGTGATAAGATTTGTTTATCTGGACTAGTTGAGGGCCACGGATGATACTAAACCTCAAAGTCAGTGTTAGGGCGACGGGGGTGGGAAGTCAGTGTTAGTAGCAAAGGGCGACGGGGGTGGGAAGTCAGTGTTAGTAGCAAAGGGCGACGGGGTGGGAAGTCAGTGTTAGTAGCAAAGGACGATGGGGGTGGGAAGCGGATACTGTGAATTGATAACAGAGACACTAAAAAAGTTTCTTGCTGGCTTTATCAAAAATACATGTTCAATACATTACAATGAAAGCGAAAGCTTGGGAAAAGCCCGAAGCAAGAGTAAATTGTGTTACAGATGTACGACGATTATTTTAATAATTTAATTATCGTTTAAAGTAGTTATTTGTTTTTGAAATTATTATTATTATAAGAAGTTTTTTTATTGCGTAGTACCCCAACCTAGGTCTGGGCTCACCACGCTGTACATACAAATCAACAAACATAATCATGAACTTATAAATTAACATACATTAATTAAATAAAACAAAATAAAAGTGTATTCGCCCAACCACTCCATAACTTGTTTAAATATTATTATTATTATTTATTTTTTTGACGGGTGGGGATAATTCGACCAAATAGCTCAAATCATTTAATTTATTGATGCCCCTTTTTCTCTCTCCACCCCCCCTCCCCCGCCCCAATTAAAAAAACATAAAAGAAACACTTTTTTCTTCTTCACTCTCATCCTTCATTTTTCAAACCCAAATGTTGTATCACTCTTCACACTTTTCAACCCCTTATTACTTTTTCAACCCCTTATTACTTTTTCAACCCCTTATTACTTTTTCAACCCCTTATTACTTTGTCAAACCTATCACTTTGTTTCTTTTCAACCTCATTCATGGTAATCTTACACAGCCGAACATTTCAAACGGAATGGCTTTACATTTGTGTTTAGATTCTCTCCGAAGAATTTTCTTGGCAAAAAAGAAACCGACCAATTAGCAATAACTCCTCGACTTTGGACCAATTACTTCCCCTTTTTGAACTTGGTCTGCGTACCTTTCACTTACGTGTCCTGCCCTGGACTTGTATTTGTTCTGAACTCCCACCACTAATGACCTTTGGCCCAACAGCCAACCGTCTTCTATCCCGGTAAGGCGCTTCACTCGCGGGGACTTTTAAGTTGTTTTAAGTCATTTCTGGCAGAGGCGTACATATTTTAGGAAGAAGCGTACACATTTCTGGCAGAGGCGTACATATGTTGTAATAAAAACAAAAGCCCTGTAGAGAGGAAATAATCTTGAGTCTTCGAGCAGAGATACATTGGCGAATTAGGGGCGTAGCTAGGGACGGTCCAAGCTTGTTGCCGCCTCTCTTCCACGACAAAAAAAACAAACTCTACAGTAGTTGTCTGAAAATGACGCCCCTCAATAAAATGAAAATAGTGCCACCCGGGGAGCAGCGCCCTTCCGCTACCACTTCTTGCGCCACTGTGACTAAGGTATGTCTCAGAGAACTGCGGGGTGAAGGAAGACATGTGATGGGAATAAGTCTTCCCAGACAAAAATAGACTTTCTGAATTTTCTCAGACAAATCTTTTTGGGTGCATAAACTTTCAAGGAATCAACCGAAATAAAATAATCTTTGAACGTTGTGATAAACAACAAATGCAACAACAACAGTATAACCACACAAAAACACACTTTATGCCCTTGCTGCTCTTCAAAACTCCAGTCAGTGTCCTGGCTTTGTCACAGCATATTTTTAAACGATTTTTTGTTATTCCAACAGACTGGAATGTGGTGCATTGGATTGGCTGGGTGGTAGTTTTTTTATGGTTGGACCTCTTTGGTATGATACGTGGTTGTCCATGCATGCGGTGTCCGTATCGGACGTGGTTGTCCATGCCTGCGGTGTCCGTATCAGACGTGGTTGTCCATGCATGCGGTGCCCGTATCAGACATGGTTGTCCATGCATGCGGTGTCCGTATCAGACGTGGTTGTCCATGCATGCGGTGTCCGTATCAGACGTGGTTGTCCATGCATGCGGTGTCCGTATCAGACGGGGTTGTCCATGCATGCGGTGTCCGTAACAGACGTGGTTGTCCATGCATGTCGTGTCCGTAGTGTTTTTTGTTAAAGACTTAGTTCATCACAGACTTTAAAACTTGGATGAAGGTGAAAGGTTAGCGGGAGTGAGTCTGTTTTCGAAGCAGTCAGTTTCAGTTTAAGCTAAAAACCTTCTCATGCTACAGAGGAGAAATTAAAGATTTACTCGGAAACTTAAAGGAGATGTAGCATTTGAGGGAATTTCCCATTTGTGGTAAAGCACAAAAGCTTTTACTAAAATAAAAAAAAAAAACTAAGTGGAAATGAAAAGAAGATTCTCGTCGCGTCTTATCTCCGCCGTGGATGCGTGCGGTGAGAATTGTGGCATAGATTTAAGGAAAGATCTACGTTGAAATGGTTTTAAAAAAAGAAAAAAAAAGTTCAGCTTTGTGGTTGTTTCCCCCTTGTTACCAATCGGGAATTCCCCGTGAAGAAAAAAAATATACTCAAATCTTGTATTAAACCAGCGGTTCTCAACCCGTAGGTCGCATGACCCTTTCCCAGTGGTCGCCTAAGACCATCGGAAAAAACATATACTCCATAGTTATGAAGGAGCGGCGAAAATAATTTTATGGTTGGGGTCACCACAACATGAGGAACTGTTTTAAAGGGTCGCGGCATTAGGAAGGTTGAGAACCACTGTATTAAACCATTTTCTAAGTTTGGCTGTACAAATGGATATGGAAGTTGATATTGCGTTATCATCAAATAAATTTGTTTTAAAAAAGATGTATAAAAAATAATTCCTTTGAAGCGCTTTAAATTATTTTTGAGTTAAAGTTGGCGTGGATTGTCGTTTGAGAACCCGTGCTGAAATATAAACCAGTGAATTCTTGTTCGATCGTCTTATCGTGACCAATAAACAGTAGGGGGGGGGGGGATGGAAGGAGGACGCCATTGTGTGAGTACACTCTGATCTACAGGTGGCCATGTGGCGCTCCTTGTGGGATGGGAAGAATATGGGGGAGGGGCGTCTTTGTGTCTGCAAGACAGTGGCGTAGACCAATGTTGTGGGAAATAACAACACGAAAATCCAACATGATCTCGTGGTGTTGGACAAGCGTACAACCGAGATTCTGGGACACAGCATCTTCTGTCTGCTTGGTGTTCACAACTTGGTAAATCTTCTGTCTGTTTGGTGTTCACAACTTGGTAAGTCTTCTGTCTGTTTGGCGTTCACAACTTGGTAAGTCTTCTGTCTGCTTGGCGTTCACGACTTGGTAAGTCTTCTGTCTGTTTGGCGTTCACAACTTGGTAAGTCGTCCGATTACTTTGCGTTCGCGTCTGCCGCTGCCAACTTTTCTTTGTCCCTCATATGCTGTTAACGGGCTAATAGTCTCTTTGGTCTTTGGTGTACCGATTCCCTTTGTGATAAGAGTACAGGTTTGTTTTCCTTTGACGCCTTCTGCTCCCTTCCTGTCGATTAAATCGCCCATTTGAAGCCTGACATTATTGACTAAACGGAGATCTCCCAGATTTTTAAGGTGGGTTACGTGATGAGTTTACTATTGTTTGGGACTACAGCCCTATTCCCCAGACTATTTGGGGTATATTTTAAATTCAAATTCGTGTGTGTCGATTAAAAAAAAAATTTCACAGAATAATTTCCTATTGTAATCCATTTTCCCGTTATTAAATCCAAATTCAGACTTATTTCTGGTATTGCCTTTCGCAAAAAGTTCATCTATCTAATGTGCAAGTACCGCTTCGAAAAGTGACTATTTCCCGAAAGTATAAACAACAACAACAACAAAATATTTGGAAAAGAAGAAGAAGCTGACGCCAGAGAGTACACGGGCAGCAAGATGTCTCATTCTGGGTCAAAGCCGGGTTGCGTCATTTCTGTGTCGATAGTTGCATAACCACGGGCTAAATAGCTAACGAAAGAATCAAAGGTTAATATCTTCTTTCAAACAATGACCATGGTATGTCAGGAAGTAGGCTTTGTAAAATATGTCCCATTGCCGAAACCAGGCTTTTCATTCATGCTGTGAACGATAGCCCCTTAGAGATGTCTTAATAACTGTAAGGAAATAGTGTGGAAGCAATAATCTTAACGATTGGGTGTACTTTTTTTAAGGTAGGTAATCTCCCTAGAATGGTTTCTTGGGTAAACTTGATGTCTATGAGAAGTCGTGATAGCTGTAGGGGAGATAAGATTGGTGGAAGGCGAGATACGTTTGGTGGAAGGGGAGATAGGATTGGTGGAATGGGGACACATTTGGTGGAAGGGGAGATAAGATTGGTTGAAGGCGAGATACGTTTTGTGGAAAGGGAGATAAGATTGGTTGAATGCGAGATACGTTTGGTCGAAGGGGAGATAAGATAGGTGGAATGGGGATACGATTGGTGGAAGGGGAGATAAGATTGGGTGAAGGGGGGAGTAAAAAAGAATTACCATTTATCGCTAGCGTTAGGTAAACCATATATTAGCGAGAAATAGGGTCTTTGTCCACTGTTATGGAACCTCCCACCCCCAATATCTGGATGCAGTTTTCGACAACTATAATTTTATTTGAAATAATTCAACATGCCATTGGAGTTTTCAGCCAGAACAAATATTAAGAATGACAACTTTATGTTTGGAAAGAGGTAACAGACGTAGAAGAGGTAGAAGAGGTATAAGAGGTAACAGACGTAGAAGAGGTAGCAGAGGTATAAGAGATAACCGAGGTATAAGAAGGGAACTTTAGTAGTAAAGCTAAGATGACAATGGTAAGAGAAATATGAAGCATTGTGAATTGAGAAGAGAAGTACAAAAGTAAGGCATTCAGCTGGGAAGACTCCTCTATGCCTTTCAGATTGGTCCCCACAGGCAGATCAAACGTCTCGTATTTCAAAGAGTCTGTTCAATTAGTTCTACGTCAAAGCCTACGAAACTCTAAATGGGCTTTCCATTGAGTGCTACGGCAAAGCATAATCAACGTTAAATGGGCTTTTCATTGAGTGCTACGGCAAAGCATAATCAACGTTAAATGGGCTTTCCATTGAGTGCTACGGCAAAGCATAAGCTACGTTAAATGGGCTTTCCATTGAGTGCTACGGCAAAGCATAATCAACGTTAAATGGGCTTTTCATTGAGTGCTACGGCAAAGCATAAGCTACGTTAAATGGGCTTTTCATTGAGTGCTACGGCAAAGCATAATCAACGTTAAATGGGCTTTCCATTGAGTGCTACGGCAAAGCATAAGCTACGTTAAATGGGCTTTTCAAATTGTTATATCGTTATTATTTTTGTGGGGTGGGGTTCTCCAAAGAAGTGGGTTGGGGCGAGTAGGGGACACTGCAGAAGATTGCCGTGTGACGTGGGTTGGGGCGAGTAGGGGACATTGCAGAAGATTGCCGTGTGACGTGGGTTGGGGCGAGTAGGGGACATTGCAGAAGATTGCCGTGTGCCAGGTAACATCTCGTTCTGGAGCGGATGTAGTTGATCAACAGCATTTTTATTGCTAACTTACCCTTGTTCTATAAAATACATTGATATTTCAACATATTTTTACTTACTTTTTCTTGGATAAATAGCAGATAATTTGGTTTATTAATCAGGAGGCCTTGCCACTGAGCCATAAAGGTAAGTAGTAAAACGGTTTTAGCGTGAGACCTTACCCAGTAATTAAATTGGGACTCTAATATGACTTAGTAAAACTAAAAGACTTTCGTAAAGCATTTCCTCGAGATGCTTAGTAAGTAAAGACTTTCCTCTAGCCGACCCTCAAATACGGTGTAAGGTAAAGACTTCCCTCTAGCCGACCCTCATATACGGTGTAAGGTAAAGACTTTCCTCAAGCCGACCCTCATATACGGTGTAAGGTTAAGACTTACCTCTAGCCGACCCTCATATACGGTGTAAGGTAAAGACTTCCCTCTAGCCGACCCTCATATACGGTGTAAGGTAAAGACTTTCCTCAAGCCGACCCTCATATACGGTGTAAGGTTAAGACTTACCTCTAGCCGACCCTCATATACGGTGTAAGGTAAAGACTTCCCTCTAGCCGACCCTCATATACGGTGTAAGGTAAAGACTTTCCCTTTCAAAAACTTACCATGTGTTCTGGTGGCTCCAGTACTTGAAGCTGTCTTGAAGTAATCAACTTGAAACTTGGTTTTATTAATCTGGAAATGTTAACAATGAAAAGTTTAAAATAATTAATGATAACTACAATAACAAAGAATACGATACTCAAGCCAGGGCTAATTGCAATGAACAAGTTTGAATATGTTAATTGTAATCAATTAACAAAATAAAAAAAGAAAATATATTAAACTATTGATTTACAGTTTACAGTATCTTGTTTGGCTTGTACCGGTATACGATGTTAATAAAAATACAATGTGCAAAAGTGGTACAATGGTGAAAAGAAATCTACACACACACACACACACAGTAAAGAAAGCGGTGTCTCGTAGTGAAAATAACACACACGATAGAAACTCGTGATAAATGATCTGCCTCCTCGTCATTTGTCTCCACGCGCTTTTATAGTATATTCTACTCATCTTTCGAGAACCGCCTGTCGCATTGTTTACCTTTCCAGTTTTCTCCAGATGTTTCTATAATATACTGAGTGAAACTGACAATACTTAGTTGAAAACAAGGTCAAAGGGAGACTATTATTTTGCTACCCCCACCCAAAAAGCAGCCTCGATATTGTTGTCTGCTAGAGTTCATGCACCGGGAAGCATGAAGCAAACAAGTCGCCTACATAACAGTGGATAAAATTAGTTTTTATTTAAGTGTCCCAGGGTCACCATTACATACTCAAGCACCTAATCATCAGGTCACCATTACAGACTCACACACCCAATCAACAGGTTACCATTGCATACTCACGCAATTAATCAACAGGTCACCATTACATACTCACAGTCCTAATCAACAGGTCACCATTACATACTCACAGACCTAATCATCAGGTCACCATTACAGACTCACACATCTAATCAACAGCTCACCATTACATACTCGCCCACCTAATCAACAGGTCACCATTACATACTCACGCACCTAATCAACAGAGATATTTTTTATATTTTGAGTTAACTGCTCTACTGACGTTCTCGACTCTGTATAAGTCATCTTGAATTACCTGTGTGTACCTTATCTAGGGTTACGGGTTTGTGGGTCAGGTAAGTCGCGACAGGTTTTACAGACAGGATGTCCATTACGAAACCGTTAAATTCTTCACTTCTCGTCCCCCTTGAGCGAGATTATTGGAGAACTGACTTGTGACACTATTATGCGTTTTAAAAAAAATTTGGTTATGTGATGTGGAGTCTGTGACATTGAGGGACGCTAACCCACATTTCAGTACCAATTTGCACTGTGCAATATTTCTCACTGTTAGAAATCAATTGTAAATTTAACCTTATTTTAACGATTAATTACTGGTCATCAGCTGCCACTAATATTAATGTGATTCTAGTATTGTTAACGATCGTTTATCGCATGATATTAGCCTTCCATTCTAATGTAGGAGTCAACGTTGTCCGCTAACTGTTTATACATTTTATCATTTAATGTCTCGTGTTTCATGTCAATAGTGTGTAGATTTTTTAAATATTATTTTACACCTAAGGCTGCAACAAACATTGAATTCACACTTGCTCCCTGATATACGTTCACTCAAATAACAACAGTTTATCGATAACGCTCTTTATTTTCATTAGGAATATTTTTTGATAACAATAGTGTTATACTTTTAATTTAGTATGAAGAGAACTTTAAAAACCTCATTTAAAATTATACTCCTTTTTTTCTGTTAGTAAATACTTATTTAACATCTGTGTTTTACACGGTCGATAAAGAATAATCATTTCCACGTCGACTTCCAAATTTAAAAACAAACAAAAAAACATTCTTCAGAGAGTCAAGGGAGACAGGAGGTCGTTTAGGGCCACAGGAGACCGTTTAGGGACACAGGAGGTCGTTTAGGGAGACAGGAGGCCGTTTAAGGGACACAGGAGGCCGTTTAGGGACACAGGAGGCCGTTTAGGGACACAGGAGGTCGTTTAGGGAGACAGGAGGCCGTTTAGGGACACAGGAGGCCGTTTAGGGACACAGGAGGCTGTTTAGGGACACAGGAGGTCGTTTAGGGACACAGGAGACCGTTTCGCCCATTTTATATAATTTGGAAGTCATCTCCATCTATATGGAAAACGTTTAGAGTAGAGCACCTCAGCGCACCTCACCTCGGCTCATCTCACCTCACTCATCTTACCTCATCTCACCTCACCTCCACCTCTTCACCTCCACATCACTTCACCTCACATCACCACCCCTCACCTCATCACCTCACCCCCACCACCCCTCACCTCGCCTCATCACCTCGCCTCATCACCTCACCTCACCTCACCTCGCGCCACCTCACCACACTTCACCTCATGTGGCACCAATGATTTAAAGCTCGCCATAAACTAATTTTAATTACCGCTCCACGCCCAACATCCGTAATCAACGTTGAGAGAGCAGGCATTTGGGGGGGGGGGGGATGGGGGTTAATGATGACAAACGGCAGCCACCAACACAGTTCTGTTCCCCTGGTGACCTTGACCCCATTCCGACCGGCACTCAACAGGTTAACGGGTGGAAGTTTTGCAATGAGCTGTCATTACCCCCTCCCCCGCCTTTTTTTTAATGGTGATAACCTGGATGGCAGTGGTTCTAACCTGGATGGCAGTGGTTCTCACTTTTTAAACATTAATAAACTCACTAAAAGTTCCTATGTTGGCAGTGGATCTCACTTTTTAAACAATAATAGACTCACTAATTGGCACTGGTGGATCAAAGTTCCCATGTTGGCAGTGGTTCTCACATTTTAAAAATTAATAGACTCACTAATTGGCACTGGTGGATCAAAGTTCCCATGTTGGCTGTGGTTCTCACATTTTAAACATTAATAGACTCAATAATTGGCACTGGTGGATAAAAGTTCCCGTCCCTTGTTGGCAGTGGTTCTCACTTTTTAAACATTAATAGATTCACTAATTGGCACTGGTGGATAAAAGTTCCCGGGTTGGCAGTGGTTCTCACTTTTTAAACATTAATATACTCACTAATTGGCACTGGTGGATAAAAGTTCCCGTGATGGCAGTGGTTCTCACTTTTTAAACATTAATATACTCACTAATTGGCACTGGTGGATAAAAGTTCCCGTGATGGCAGTAGTTCTCACTTTTTAAACATTAATATACTCACTAATTGGCACTGGTGGATAAAAGTTCCCGTGATGGCAGTGGTTATCACATTTTAAACATTAATAGACTCACTAATTGGCACTGGTGGATAAATGTTCCCGGGTTGGCAGTGGTTCTCACTTTTTAAACATTAATATACTCACTAATTGGCACTGGTGGATAAAAGTTCCCGTGACGGCAGTGGTTCTCACTTTTTAAACATTAATATACTCACTAATTGGCACTGGTGGATAAAAGTTCCCGTGATGGCAGTGGTTCTCACTTTTTAAACATTAATATACTCACTAATTGGCACTCGTGGATAAAAGTTCCCGTGATGGCAGCGGTTCTCACTGTATGGTCAATAATAGACTCGCTCATTGGCATTGGTATATAAATGTTCACAGGAAGGCAGTGGTTCTCAGTTTATTGGCAAATATACTTGTTGATCGGTTTTGTTGGTAAATGGATAACGTGATGTTTGGGGGGGGGGGGGGGCGACAGGTGATCTTAAGTCATGGTCGATAGAATATAACATAACAGTATCACGAGAACGATAACGAGATTATTCAAATTCCAAAAAGCTTGTCAAGAATTGAACTTTGAGCCTCTGGAACCGTCAAGTCTTGCAATAGCTGTGTTTAAATATTTAGCTGATGGGTTATCATATAGTAACTGTATTTAAGCACTTAGCTCATACGTTGTAAGGCTCAATGGCTTCCATCTCAGATGCCTGCGCCTCATCCTTGACATCAAATGGCATGAAAAAGTCCCCAACACGGATGTCCTGTCTCAAACAAATATGTGCAGCGTCCCAGCCATTTTAATCCAAAGACACCTCCGCTGGCTTGGGCACGTCAAGCGTATGCAACCTGGTCGCATACCTAAGGACGTGCTGTACAGCGAGCTGGCGACAGGGTCAATGTCAGTTTGACGGCCTCGTCTCAGATACATAGACATATGCAAAAAAGACATGAAGGCGGCCAACATCAACATCTCACATTGGGAGGACCTGGCGGAGGATCGATCCACATGGCGGGGCATCGTGAAGGCAGGATCACTACGTGCCGAGGAGCTCTACAGGATGGAAGCAGCTGTAAAGAGAGCGCAGAGAAAGGCCAGAAAACACTGCTCAACCGCATTCGTGTGTGGGACATGCAAAAGAGACTGCCACTCGAGGATCGGTCTCACTAGCCACACAAAGAGTTGCAACCAGAGAAGATAAATCTATCGTCTCTTGTAGACGGAAAGATGCCATACATACATACGTTGTAATGCAACAACCGTGTTTAAATGCTTATCTCATACGTTGTGATATAATAATTATGTTAAAACATTTATCCAGCATGGTGTGATACAAAACTGTGTCTTTAAACACTGCGCTCATACGTTGTGATATAATAAATTAAATGTGTTTAAACACTTAGCTCATAATCTGTGATAACATATAAAAGGCTGTATGATTGACATCATTCTTTTGCCCATATGACGCATGCGCCCATCGTTGCCTTTATTGTAGTGGTTAGATCAGTGGTTCTCAACCTTCCTAATGCCGCGACCCTATGATGCAGTGCCTCGTATCGTGGCGACCCCCAACCACACATTATTTTCGCTACTATTTCATAGCTTTTGAGTATATGTGTTTTACGCTGGTCTTAGGCGACCCCTGCGAAAGGTTGAGAACCACTGGGTTAGATAATGGGTTCTTCTCGTTTTATTTCTATTTCAACAAAAAGACCTCTTTAGATGCAGACGTCTGGTATGAGAGAATGGGCCCATTATATTTGGCCTGCATTCCTTGTTTTAAGCCACTAGAATCTTGGCAGGAGAAAAAAAAAAGGTGGGGGGGGGGGGGGGTTTGAATAGAAGTGTTTTTGGACAAATTGCTGGCTACCTGACTTATGATTGACACATTCATGGCTGGTGACCTTTCAAACTCGGGTTCGTGTGTGAGTGTGCGTGTGCGTATGTTTGTGTATAAGAGGGGGGGGGCTGTTGGGGGGGGGGGGCTGTTTTGAGATTGGGTAGGGGAGAGACATGAACATGTTCAAATATTCACGAGACAGAAGTAACACGACTGGCTAGACGTCGAAGTAACGTGACTGGCTAGACATCGAAGTAACGCGACTGGCTAGACATTGAAGTAACACGACTGGCTAGACATCGAAGTAACACGACTGGCGAGACGTCGAAGTAACAAGACTGCCTAGAAAACGAAGTAACGCGACTGGCTAGACATCGAAGTAACACGACTGGCTAAACGTCGAAGTAACACGACTGGCTTGACATCGGTGTGTGACTCACCAAATGACTGCAGTGTAGGTAAGTGACTAAGATCGCGCGCGATTGTAATGACTGAGTCCTGAAAATCTTTCACTCTGTAAAGTCATTTTGGCTCTTGATTTTTTGTCCATATTTTTATCAACAAATCCAACATTATCAACAAATCCAACATTATCAACAAATCCCACATTATCAACAACAAAAAAAACTAAATAAGGAATTCCCATAAAAAAGGAACGCTTTAATTTTTATTGATAAATGACATAGGTTCAGTAAAGAGACACAAGCATGTGTAAATGACATAGGTTCAGTAAAGAGACACAAGCATGTGTAAATGACATAGGTTCAGTAAAGAGACACAAGCATGTGTAAATGACATAGGTTCAGTAAAGAGACACAAGCATGTGTAAATGACATAGGTTCAGTAAAGAGACACCAGCATGTGTAAATGACATAGGTTCAGTAAAGAGACACAAGCATGTGTAAATGACATAGGTTCAGTAAAGAGACACAAGCATGTGTAAATGACATAGGTTCAGTAAAGAGACACAAGCATGTGTAAATGACATAGGTTCAGTAAAGAGACACAAGAATGTGTAAATGACATAGGTTCAGTAAAGAGACACAAGCATGTGTAAATGACATAGGTTCAGTAAAGAGACACAAGCATGTGTAAATGACATAGGTTCAGTAAAGAGACACAAGCATGTGTAAATGACATAGGTTCAGTAAAGAGACACAAGCATGTGTAAATGACATAGGTTCAGTAAAGAGACACAAGCATGTGTAAATGACATAGGTTCAGTAAAGAGACACAAGCATGTGTAAATGACATAGGTTCAGTAAAGAGACACAAGCATGTGTAAATGACATAGGTTCAGTAAAGAGACACAAGCATGTGTAAATGACTAAGGTTCAGTAAAGAGACACAAGCATGTGTAAATGACATAGGTTCAGTAAAGAGACACAAGCATGTGTAAATGACATAGGTTCAGTAAAGAGACACAATCATGTGTAAATGACATAGGTTCAGTAAAGAGACACCAGCATGTGTAAATGACATAGGTTCAGTAAAGAGACACAAGCATGTGTAAATGACATAGGTTCAGTAAAGAGACACAAGCATGTGTAAATGACATAGGTTCAGTAAAGAGACACACGCATGTGTAAATGACATAGGTTCAGTAAAGAGACACAAGCATGTGTAAATGACATAGGTTCAGTAAAGAGACACAAGCATGTGTAAATGACTTAGGTTCAGTAAAGAGACACAAGCATGTGTAAATGACATAGGTTCAGTAAAGAGACACAAGCATGTGTAAATGACATAGGTTCAGTAAAGAGACACAAGCATGTGTAAATGACATAGGTTCAGTAAAGAGACACACGCATGTGTACATGACATAGGTTCAGTAAAGAGACACCAGCATGTGTAAATGACATAGGTTCAGTAAAGAGACACAAGCATGTGTAAATGACATATTTCAGTAAAGAGACACCAGTATGTGTAAATGACATAGGTTCAGTAAAGAGACACCAGCATGTGTAAATGACATAGGTTCAGTAAAGAGACACCAGCATGTGTAAATGACATAGGTTCAGTAAAGAGACACAAGCATGTGTAAATGACATAGGTTCAGTAAAGAGACACCAGCATGTGTAAATGACATAGGTTCAGTAAAGAGACACAAGCATGTGTAAATGACATAGTTCAGTAAAGAGACACAAGCATGTGTAAATGACTTAGGTTCAGTAAAGAGACACCAGCAAGTGTAAATGACATAGGTTCAGTAAAGAGACACAAGCATGTGTAAATGACATAGGTTCAGTAAAGAGACACAAGCATGTGTAAATGACATAGGTTCAGTAAAGAGACACAAGCATGTGTAAATGACATAGTTCAGTAAAGAGACACAAGCATGTGTAAATGACATAGGTTCAGTAAAGAGACACAAGCATGTGTAAATGACATAGGTTCAGTAAAGAGACACAAGCATGTGTAAATGACATAGGTTCAGTAAAGAGACACAAGCATGTGTAAATGACATAGGTTCAGTAAAGAGACACCAGCATGTGTAAATGACATAGGTTCAGTAAAGAGACACCAGCATGTGTAAATGACATAGGTTCAGTAAAGAGACACAAGCATGTGTAAATGACATAGGTTCAGTAAAGAGACACAAGCATGTGTAAATGACATAGGTTCAGTAAAGAGACACAAGCATGTGTAAATGACTTAGGTTCAGTAAAGAGACACACGCATGTGTAAATGACATAGGTTCAGTAAAGAGACACAAGCATGTGTAAATGACTTAGGTTCAGTAAAGAGACACAAGCATGTGTAAATGACATAGGTTCAGTAAAGAGACACAAGCATGTGTAAATGACATAGGTTCATTAAAGAGACACAAGCATGTGTAAATGACATAGGTTCAGTAAAGAGACACAAGCATGTGTAAATGACATAGGTTCAGTAAAGAGACACAAGCATGTGTAAATGACATAGGTTCAGTAAAGAGACACAAGCATGTGTAAATGACATAGGTTCAGTAAAGAGACACAAGCATGTGTAAATGACATAGGTTCAGTAAAGAGACACCAGCATGTGTAAATGACATAGGTTCAGTAAAGAGACACCAGCATGTGTAAATGACATAGGTTCAGTAAAGAGACACAAGCATGTGTAAATGACATAGTTCAGTAAAGAGACACAAGCATGTGTAAATGACATAGGTTCAGTAAAGAGACACAAGCATGTGTAAATGACTTAGGTTCAGTAAAGAGACACACGCATGTGTAAATGACATAGGTTCAGTAAAGAGACACAAGCATGTGTAAATGACATAGGTTCAGTAAAGAGACACAAGCATGTGTAAATGACATAGGTTCAGTAAAGAGACACAAGCATGTGTAAATGACATAGGTTCAGTAAAGAGACACACGCATGTGTAAATGACATAGGTTCAGTAAAGAGACACAAGCATGTGTAAATGACATAGGTTCAGTAAAGAGACACAAGCATGTGTAAATGACATAGGTTCAGTAAAGAGACACAAGCATGTGTAAATGACATAGGTTCAGTAAAGAGACACACGCATGTGTAAATGACATAGGTTCAGTGAAGAGACACAAGCATGTGTAAATGTAATAGGTTCAGTAAAGAGACACAAGCATGTGTAAATGACATAGGTTCAGTAAAGAGACACCAGCATGTGTAAATGACATAGGTTCAGTAAAGAGACACAAGCATGTGTAAATGACATATTTCAGTAAAGAGACACAAGCATGTGTAAATGACTTAGGTTCAGTAAAGAGACACACGCATGTGTAAATGACATAGGTTCAGTAAAGAGACACCAGCATGTGTAAATGACATAGTTCAGTAAAGAGACACAAGCATGTGTAAATGACATAGGTTCAGTAAAGAGACACAAGCATGTGTAAATGACATAGGTTCAGTAAAGAGACTCAAGCATGTGTAAATGACATAAATCAGTAAAGAGACACAAGCATGTGTAAATGACATAGGTTCAGTAAAGAGACACAAGCATGTGTAAATGACATAGGTTCAGTAAAGAGACACAAGCATGTGTAAATGACATAGGTTCAGTAAAGAGACACAAGCATGTGTAAATGACATAGGTTCAGTAAAGAGACACAAGCATGTGTAAATGACATATTTCAGTAAAGAGACACAAGCATGTGTAAATGACATAGGTTCAGTAAAGAGACACACGCATGTGTAAATGACATAGGTTCAGTAAAGAGACACAAGCATGTGTAAATGTAATAGGTTCAGTAAAGAGACACAAGCATGTGTAAATGACATAGGTTCAGTAAAGAGACACCAGCATGTGTAAATGACATAGGTTCAGTAAAGAGACGCAAGCATGTGTAAATGACATAGGTTCAGTAAAGAGACACAAGCATGTGTAAATGACATAGGTTCAGTAAAGAGACACAAGCATGTGTAAATGACTTAGGTTCAGTAAAGAGACACAAGCATGTGTAAATGACATAGTTCAGTAAAGAGACACCAGCATGTGTAAATGACATAGTTCAGTAAAGAGACACCAGCATGTGTAAATGACATAGCTCAGTAAAGAGACACCAGCATGTGTAAATGACATAGTTCAGTAAAAAGACACCAGCATGTGTAAATGACATAGGTTCAGTAAAGAGACACCAGCATATGTAAATGACATAGGTTCAGTAAAGAGACACCAGCATGTGTAAATGACATAGTTCAGTAAAGAGACACCAGGATGTGTAAATGACATAGATTCAGTAAAGAGACACCAGCATGTGTAAATGACATAGGTTCAGTAAAGAGACACCAGCAAGTGTAAATGACATAGTTCAGTAAAGAGACACCAGCATGTGTAAATGACTTAGTTTCAGTAAAAAGACACCAGCATGTGTAAATGACTTAGGTTCAGTAAACAGACACCGGCAAGTGTAAATGACTTAGGTTCAGTAAAGAGACACCAGCAAGTGTAAATGACTTAGGTTCAATAAAGAGACACCGGCATGTGTAAATTGAATCTGCCATCGGGTGGGAGCCATTCACTTCATATGAATCCGCCATAGGATGGGAGCCATTCACTTCATATTAATCCGCCATAGGATGGGAGCCATTCACTTCATATGAATCCACCATAGGATGGGAGCCATTCACTTCATATGAATCCACCATAGGATGGGAGCCATTCACTTCATATGAATCCGCCATAGGATGGGAGCCATTCACTTCATATGAATCCGCCATAGGGTGGGAGCCATTCACTTCATATGAATCCGCCATAGGGTGGGAGCCATTCACTTCATATGAATCCGCCATAGGGTGGGAGCCATTCACTTCATATGAATCCGCCAAAGGGTGGGAGCCATTCACTTCATATGAATCCGCCATAGGGTGGGAGCCATTCACTTCATATAAATCCGCCATCGGGTGGGAGCCATTCACTTCATATGAATCCGTCTTCGATAATGCCATAACACCACAACTGAGGCAGCTATCAACAGACCCAGATAGTCCACAATCTGGTGTGTACAAATATGTTTTTGCCTACACTTTAGTCTGGTGATAGACGTCAGTAATGTGGCCATCAGGGATAGACGTCAGTAATGTGGCCATCAGGGAACTTGGTGTGGTGTCACGTAGCTCTTTGTCTTGATGTGGAGCCACTTAGTCCTGTGTTTTGGTGCAAAGCCACATAGCGCGATGTCTTGATGTGGAGCACATGGCTCTGTGTTTTGATGTGGAGCCACATTACACTGTGTCTTGATGTAAAGCCACATAACGCGATGTCTTGATGTGGAGCCTCATAGCGCTGTGTCCTGATCTGGAGCCATATAGCGCTTGCACCTTAGTGAGAACAATATGCAAATTATCTTTTAATTTCATTTCAAGACCTTGAATTTCCATATCATCTGTTCAAATAGTGTTCAAGATGGTCGCCGGTAAATTCCATACCATCTGTTCAAATAGTGTTCAAGATGGTCGCCGGTAAATTCCATACCATCTGTTCAAATAGTGTTCAAGATGGTCGCCGGTAAATTCCATACCATCTGTTCAAATAGTGTTCAAGATGGTCGCCGGTAAATTCCATACCATCTGTTCAAATAGTGTTCAAGATGGTCGCCGGTAAATTCCATACCATCTGTTCAAATAGTGTTCAAGATGGTCGCCGGTAAATTCCATACCATCTGTTCAAATAGTGTTCAAGATGGTCGCCGGTAAATTCCATACCATCTGTTCAAATAGTGTTCAAGATGGTCGCCGGTAAATTCCATACCATCTGTTCAAATAGTGTTCAAGATGGTCGCCGGTAAATTCCATACCATCTGTTCAAATAGTGTTCAAGATGGTCGCCGGTAAATTCCATACCATCTGTTCAAATAGTGTTCAAGATGGTCGCCGGTAAATTCCATACCATCTGTTCAAATAGTGTTCAAGATGGTCGCCGGTAAATTCCATACCATCTGTTCAAATAGTGTTCAAGATGGTCGCCGGTAAATTCCATACCATCTGTTCAAATAGTGTTCAAGATGGTCGCTGGTAAATTCCATACCATCTGTTCAAATAGTGTTCAAGATGGTCGCCGGTAAATTCCATACCATCTGTTCAAATAGTGTTCAAGGTGGTCGCTGGTAAATTCCATACCATCTGTTCAAATAGTGTTCAAGATGGTCGCTGGTAAAGACTGGTCAGTAGTATTTTATTTTTTAAAACTTATTGAGTCTAGATAAAAAAAATGGTTCCTAAACTTTTAGCCACAAAATCCATTTTTAACCACAAAAATCCCATTCAAAGCAAAGAAGTATTCAATCTGATTAGGAGATGCTATTTTCAAATGTCCTAGTTTAGTGGCGCTGGATTCGTGGAGTTAATTATAGCAATCGCCTTGAAATAACTTCCATCAAACTTGCTTTAATTATGTATGTCGACGGTTTGAGATCAATGGGGCCTTATGTTGTCCCGCCCTTGGCGTGCCCCGATGTAGAGCAGCGATTATCAACGAAATTCTGTCTATATCTAATGCCATGTATTTCTGTCTATAACTAATGCCATGTATTTCTGTCCATAACTAATGCCATGTATTTCTGTCTATAACTAATGCCATGTATTTCTGTCCATAACTAATGCGATGTATTTCTGTCCATAACTAATGCCATGTGTTTCTGTCTATAACTAATGCCATGTATTTCTGTCTATAACTTATAACTAATGCCATGTATTTCTGTTTATAACTAATGCCATGTGTTTCTGTCTATAACTAATGCCATGTATTTCTGTCTATAACTAATACCATGTATTTCTGTCTATAACTAATGCCATGTATTTCTGTCTATAACTAATGCCATGAATTTCTGTCTATAACTAATGCCATAGGCTCCTGTCTATAAGTAATGCCATCTTAGATGCTTTTTAGTATTTTTTTAAAATGAATTGGGAAATTACCAAATGAGGTATCAAATGAAAGATAATTGAATGGACAATACGTTTGAAATGTTAATTCTTCAGTTTTACTAAAATAAACTAACACAAATAATATCCGAATAGCATTGAGCTTAATGGTACCCGGGTGCGAAAGGCAGCGTTGCGTGTCCGGCTTCATTTTGACTAATGCTATTCGGATGTCATTTGTAGTAGTTTATTTTAGCTAAAATGAAGAATTACGTTTACAAACGTATAGTACATTCAATTATCTTTCATTTGATACCTCATTTTGTCTTACAAACCAAACAATAATATTTTAAATCGTTTTTTAATCACAACCTTTCAATTCTGGTACCCGTGTACCTATAGGTGCAGCCTTTTTTTTTTATAATACAGAATAAAATCCTATATAGTTAGTTGAAAGCTTCAATTATAAATGGCTCGAAAATGTAGATCAGATAATTAAAAAAAAAAAAATATATATATATATATAAATTGTTTATAGTATAGAGACTTTATTTTTGTCATTCGAAAGCTAATGGTTATCTCCATAGACTTGATGGCAATCACAATTTATCTGTAGACAGATATCCATTTTGTGCCGTCTCCTTGTGGTTTAGATTAATTAAACGACCCGAGTCTGAGTTCTACGTCACGATCAGATTTAAAACACTATTTTTATAATGTTGTTATCTTATTGACCACGCGGCATTGTACGAAATGATGTCCGGGGGTATTTAATCTGCTCTGCAACACACACACACACAAGGACACAGGGGCGTAGGGAGGGGGGATAAAGAAGGGCGGTCCGCCCCGAATTAAACTTGTTTCTTCATTATATGGAAGGTCGCCATTTTCGGAAAACTAAAAAAAAAAAAATGTTCCGCTCGTGGAAGGGGCAACAATATTCTACGCCCCTGCAAGGACAGATGAGTTTGAAAGTTTGTCGTGTCCCCCCCCCAAATTAACCATATCTACGCCACTGCAAGGACAGATAAGTTTTAAAGTTTGTCGTGTCCCCCCCCCCCAATTAACCCTATCTACGCCACTGCAAGGACAGATGAGTTTGAAAGGTTGTCGTGTCGCCCCCCCCCCCAATTAACCCTATCTACGCCACTGCAAGGACAGATGCGTTTTAAAGTTTGTCGTGTCCCCCCCCAATTAACCCTATCTACGCCACTGCAAGGACAGATGAGGTTGAAAGGTTGTCGTGTCGCCCCCCCCCCCCAATTAACCCTATCTACGCCACTGCAAGGACAGATGAGTTTGACAGGTTGTAGTGTCGCCCCCCCCCAATTAACCCTATCTACGCCCCTGCAAAGACAGATGAGTTTGACAGGTTGTCGTGTCGGCCCCCCCCCCAATTAACCCTATCTACGCCACTGCAAGGACAGTTGAGTTTGAAAGGTTGTCTTGTCGCCCCCCCTCCCTATCTAGGAAAGGGGGGGGGGGGCGACAAGAATACATGGCATTAACAATGTTAAAAGGAGTTAAATGTAGTTACTTGTACAAAGCTTCTTGTCACGCTCCTCGCAGCCATTGTCAGTTAAGTGTATATGTTTTCAACCTGTACTATCTATGTGACAACAACTCCTTAACTATGTCTGAGCGTTTGTGACAAAACGAGAGACTGCTGTATTGGATGTCAAGACGCCGTCTCAGTGGCCTGACAGTGGCTTAAGATCTGTGAACCTGATCCACTCGTGGCGTAATCCTCCTCCGACCTCTTAACGGCCGTCACCCGTTATAAGAACGATTTCCAACGTTTCATGGACTTAGACTCAAACTGATAGAAAATATATAGAAACTTTTTATTTTGTTTTAACGCTAAGTCCATATTCTGTGTTCAAAGTTTATTTTATTTATCTATTTATTTTGTTGGGGGTTTGTGGGGGGGGGGGGGTGTCACACAGTTCTATTTGATATATAGATATCTATCAGTTTCATTGTGACTGTTTTCGGTAGCTAGGGTTTGGCCCGCCCAGGGTGGGCCAATCGTTTTGACGCCCCACTTCCACGGAAAAAACAACCTCTGCAGTGGGTTGGAAAAGCCGCCCCTCCATATAAAGAAAAACAGTGCCACCTTATGAGAACGACCCCTTAAGCACCCCCCCCCCATTTTTCCTACGCCAATGAGGTAGCGTCACACGTTTGATTGTTTAAAATGTTAATAGAAATGACAATAAAATGTATGTATAAATAATTGTATGAAATTTTGAGGGAGGGGCGATATATTTTTTTCATTATTAATTTTTTTGTTTTCGGGGCTAAGTAAAATAAAATTTAGAACCCCTGCTGATTTCCCCAACAATGGCAAGGCTCAGTTTCAGATTTTTGTCAATTAAACAAACTATATATATATCTGACTAGTTATTTAAAATTTATTATATCAACTGGTCGATGTTTAGGGCCAGCTTATGGCGTAACAGCCCACACCTACCCTCCCCCGCCCTCCTCACAAAACCAAAACAACAATATGAAAGAGAACTCTTTCTCATACCAGACAGAAAAATAAAAAAAAAGAAAGACAGACACACAGATGCAAACCGTCTGGGGGTCTGTGGTGTAGGTGTCAAGGTCAGACACGGTCCAATACCTGCAGGTATTCCATGAGGTAAATAATACACACGGGGTAGGTTAGTTGGGGGTGGGGGGGGGGGGGGCTGATCTACGCAATTTCATCTTTTATTACCAAAAGTTTCATTTTTTTTCTTGTTTTCTCTACACACCGACATTTTGTTTACATTATATTTTGTTCTATACTGCAATGTGCAATGTGCAGTCTCAATGTATTATTTTGTTTCGTTTAGTTTTCTTTCAATCAGACATTTATTTGCGGGGGGGGGGGGGGGAGGGGGGGTATTTGACTAATACGCTAATATTTATTTTGTAATCTCCCCAACTGCTTTGTTTTGTTTTCATATAAAATCAAAATTTCCTAAAATTTCTACATATTTTCACAATTATTCCCCAGTTTCCGGGATGTGTCGGTCATGTGACATAGGGTTTCTTATCTTCGGGCTTTCGATTATCCCGGGAAAATCGGTATAAAATGGCTATCCAGATTTTGAAACACTTCCAAGTACACATTTGGGGGGGGGGGTGGAAGTTGTGTACAGGCAAACATCGTAGTAAATGTCAAATATATTTCGCAATGATTCTCAGCAGAACACTGGTGGCCCCTGCGTGCCTCATGTATTTACCGTTTCATTGTTGATTTATGATGTAGTAAATTTGTATCCAATCTGTGGACAGCTTATCCAGGCAGAAAGTTGTAAGACCCTTGCAAAGCCCTGTAAAATTCTGGTGTTTCCCTTAAATACAAAAATCTCCTGTGAGTGTCTTCACAAATCATGCAACATCGTCACCACTTGCGGTGGAATACATCAAAATGGCAATGATGAACTACTTTCGATGAAAATTTAGAACTTGTTTTCTTCGCGCAGTATCTCGTTGACTACCGAAAGACGCACTCCTGATTCTTTTCTTCAAGCTACTTGACAGATTCCTACACATTACCATGGCAATGTTGCAGAGTGGTTTTGTGGGTTTTGTTTGAAAGACCAACATGCAACGCCGACAATGTTAACAATGACATGGATCTTGGGCATTATCATACTGCTTTACTAAAGATAAAGTGGGTGCGGAGTCAAATGTTTCAAGTTGTCCATTTTCTTAAAGCATTGAAGCGTCTCTAAAAGCATGAAGCGTCTCTAAAAGCATGAAGCGTCTCTAAAAGCATGAAGCGTCTCTAAAAGCATGAAGCGTCTCTAAAAGCATGAAGCGTCTCTAAAAGCATGAAGCGTCTCTAAAAGCATGAAGCGTCTCTAAAAGCATGAAGCGTCTCTAAAAGCGTGAAGCGTCTCTAAAAGCATGAAGCGTCTCTAAAAGCATGAAGCGTCTCTAAAAGCATGAAGCGTCTCTAAAAGCATGAAGCGTCTCTAAAAGCATGAAGCGTCTCTAAAAGCATGAAGCGTCTCTAAAAGCATGAAGCGTCTCTAAAAGCATGAAGCGTTCTCAAATATAAGGAGAAGCGTTCTCTTGAAGGATGAAGCATTTCAGAACTAGATGTCAGTGTTCAGAACAAGATATCAGTGTTCAGAACAAGATGTCAGTGTTTGGTGGGGGTGGAAAGGGGGGGGGGGAATTAGCGCCACTTCCCCGCCTATCAAAGATGCGCACATGAAAATGAAGGTTCCAAGACATTTATACGAAACAATTTTTGTTTTTGTGAAAAACACTTTGTATTATTAATTATTTCTACGTCGAGATTTGTCCGAAAGAAAATTTGTCGAATTAAAAAACAAAAACATAGTAGAATAATTCAATTGTTGGTTAGATGAGTCAAGAAATTTAACAAAAAATAGTTTTTTCTGTGATCTGTCTTTTCGTCTTGTTTTCTGATGAAGGTTCTATGCCGAAACGTCCAAATCTTTTGTCCTGTCTATAAATTCAAGGTTATCATACTTTGTTCTTATATTTCGAAAAATCTTGCTGCCGGTGTCAATAGGACGTTTTTATTCACGGCCTGTGGAAATGACAGTTAACATTTTAAGAAAGGGAAACATTTTCAATTCGAACAAAACTCTTTTGAACAAAACTCTGTCGAACGAAATTCTGCTAAAATAAACTTCCATTTGGTATCGTATTTAATTTGTGCATACTGACAATCAAACATGCATTGGTGAAACTGTTTACTGTATCAGTAATTTAGACGAAAAATATAAGTAATACTATAAAAGACTCGGTAAATAATTACTTGAAATAAGGGAAGAGTAAATAGAACCCGAGAGAGAATTGAGACATATATAAACTGGCGATGAAATAGTACTCACATGATGAAACAAATGTGTTAGTACTCACATGATGAAACAAATGTTGTGTTAGTACTCACATGATGAAACAAATGTTGTGTTAGTACTCACATGATTAAACCAATGTTGGGTTCTGCTTAGAAGGTCCTGCATTCTGTTTTCTGATAAGTCTTGAGATCTGCTGCCATGAAGGTCTTTAACACTGCTGCCTCGGAGGTCTTTAACACTGCTGCCTGTGGTGTCGTGGGCATTTCTGCCTGATGATAAATATTCTGAACTGCTGCCTGCTTGACGTGACGTCTTTGTGAATGGATGACGTGTTTGAGATGACGAACGTAGTCTCGTCTTTATAAAGTTATTTGATTGGCTAGAACTTGGATGAAATAGATGATTGTCTATAGATGTGAAATTCAAACCTAGACGCCTTTGTTCACCTCCATCAAGTGCGTTCTGTATACCCTTGGCTCGAGCATGACTGGTATATGATCTTCTCAACCGTTTTAGCAATTGTTTAGAATGTGATGCTGAAACGGTTCCCACTTCCGACACCAATTTGTTCGAACTATTATGAATACCGCCGGCATTGGAGTGGTGGCGTCGCTTAAAGTGCCGTTTTGAATAACTTGTACGACGAGGAAGTGTGTCTTTGGTTAGAGTGCCATCCCTTTTTCCGGAAGTGAGACAGGACGGTCGAGGAGGCTGATGGGTATCGCCCAGGTTCCGTCGTAGGCGTCATCGAGGTCGACTAGGTTGATTGACATGTCGTCGTCGTCGAACCGAACACCTGGAAGACAAGAGAGGCCATTGGTTTTTTTTTTAATGTCTTAAAGATAAAATATTTCAATAAAATTGTTTTGCTTTGTTGATGCCCTTATTTCATTGAAACATCGTCACGTGATTGAATTATCGCGGTTTTATCATTTTAACAAAATAAGACAGCAACAAAAATTTAATATCTTGAATTGAAAAAAAAAAAAAATTTTCCGATGTTAGAGCATGTGTGTTGACCTAATTTTGTTTCAACCTAGAGCTGTAAAGTCCACCACTTATCTCTCCTCCCCATTTTTGGTGTAGATATAGACGTTACAGATTAAATGTGTAACGCTCTACTACTACCCACCTCCCCTGCTTGGGAAAAGGTCGTTTTAAGTTCAAATTTTTTTAATGGATGGTAGAGAATGCGTTCGGTTGTTGCAAAATCTAGAATTTCTTTACCGGAGGGTTCCAACTCACTCTCTATAAATAAGCCGGTAGCTTTCCCAGCCGAATGAGATTTGCTAGATTTCGTTGACACGAGATTTCCGAGACTTACTATACACCTATAGGAGCCTTACTATGTTGTACTCTGTAGGTGCGTGAGTGTGTATTAATATTTGTATATTTGGAGGATTATACGTCTTCAATTGCTTGGCTGTAGGTTAATATAGTTTTTTTTATGTCTGTATATTTGGTTTTGTAGTTTTATATTAACTTAATAGTAAAGTTAGAATATATGGAACGACAAAAATATAGCGCCCCCCCCCCCCCCAAACCAAAATCAGGCTGATGCGCTCATTAATCCTCTCCATTTTCGTATATGCCCGTATGTCCTGGACATTAACAGCAGAACTTTTAAAAAATAAAGGCGATGGAGATGAGATGTTACAGAGGCATTCTTGGCATCTGCTGTAGAGACCATATCGCCGATGAACAAGTAAAAGAAAGGATTCGTCAAGCAGCTGGGCAGTACGATGACTTCCTGGTGTCTGCAAAAAACGCAAACTTGAATGGTATGGCCACGTGACCAGAAAACAAGGGCTCGCCAAAGGAATCATGCAGTGCACAACTAGAGGAGGAAGTAGAAGAGGAAGAAAGAGAAAAAGATGGGAAGATAACATCAAAGTGTGGACGGGATTAAAACTAGGCGATGCTATACGTAGTGCAGAAGACAGAGAGGAATGGAGAAGAATAGTTTTCATGTCATATGTGGCACCCCAACGGTCCAAGGATGATGATAATTAGACTATTGTTATTACAGCTATCTTTGGTATCGTTATTCTTTGTATACTGGATCTCATTCCCGTGTTACGTACTGTTCATTTAAAGATGTCAATCTTAAACCAGACACATTTTGCAAAACCGTAAAATTGGATTAAAACGAAAATTGATTTCAGTTCGTAGTATGAACAATTACAACGTCTAATTTCTTTAATATTGCAGTATCTATAATGATTTTTGCTTTCGCTTAATCAAGATTAGTCAGCTTCAAGGACTTTATCATTTGATCGGGTGGATTATAGCCATAATGGGAAACTAACGCACATTTCACTAATAATCAGGTTTATAATCCTTGAAAACTAATAACCAGGTTTATAACCCTTGGTTATTGTAGGTATAACATTTCTGTGAAAACACAACAAAATATAGTCCACCAAAGAAACACAACAAAATATAGTCCACCAAAGAAACACAACAAAATATAGTCCACCAAATAAACATAACAAAATATAGTCCACCAAAGAAACACAACAAAATATAGTCCACCAAATAAACATAACAAAATATAGTCCACCAAAGAAACACAACAAAATATAGTCCACCAAAGAAACACAACAAAATATAGTCCACCAAATAAACACAACAAAATATAGCCCACCAAATAAACAACAAAATATAGCCCATCAAAAACACAACAAAATATAGTCCACCAAATAAACACAACAAAATATAGTCCACCAAATAAACACAACAAAATATAGTCCACCAAATAAACACAACAAAATATAGTCCACCAAATAAACACAACAAAATATAGTCCACCAAATAAACATAACAAAATATAGTCCACCAAATAAACATAACAAAATATAGTCCACCAAATAAACATAACAAAATATAGTCCACCAAATAAACATAACAAAATATAGTCCACCAAATAAACATAACAAAATATAGTCCACCAAATAAACATAACAAAATATAGTCCACCAAATAAACATAACAAAATATAGTCCACCAAATAAACATAACAAAATATAGTCCACCAAATAAACATAACAAAATATAGTCCACCAAATAAACACAACAAAAACAAATAAACAAACAAACATAAACAAACATAAAATTGTTAAAAAACCTCCCAAATAGACTTTCGTCATGCTCCAGTGCCCTCGTGTCAAAACACTTCCGTGGAGTGTACGTCAAAAGTTCAATCTGATTTCTAGCCCAGTAACATTCCCAAGCACGAGTCAGTCTAGTAGGTCACGGTTCATGAGATCCGAGAACTGTTGGGGCATCACTTCAAACACGTGTTTCTCAACCTTTTTTTACCCACGCCCCAAATGGGCACCTAAACTAGATTTAATGCCCCCCCCCCCCCCCCCCCCCCTAAAAAAATTATTTAATTTAAAATTCTTCATAATGCCGCTGTGCCACGTTGTGAAACATTGAAACACTGGTCCAACACCATTTAAAAGACACATGTTAGACTCGCATCTAGTGTTTCATATTGCCGCTGTCCCACTTGAAACATTGGAACACTGGTCTAACACCATTTAAAAGACACATGTTAGACTCGCATCTAGTGTTTCATATTGCCGCCGTCCCACTTGAAACATAGGAACACTGGTCCAACACCATTTAAAAGACACATGTTAGACTCGCATCTAGTGTTTCATATTGCCGCCGTCCCACTTGAAACATTGGAACACTGGTCTAACACCATTTAAAAGACACATGTTAGACTCGCATCTAGTGTTTCGTGTTCAGTGTTTAATTACCCGTTACTTTAGAAAAACATGTTTGAAAAATAACAACATCCTGGGCTGTAGGTCAGTCAGTTGAACGTGATCTTTATATATTGTATGTCAGTCAGTTAAACGGGATTTTTATATATTGTAGATCAGTCAGTTGAACGTGATCTTTATATAAATATATATATATATATATTAAGAAATTTAAAAAAAAAACGTTTAGATTGACATCTCGTTGTTTCGACACTACAACTTTTATTTTTCGTCACTCACACTGCGTGAAGAAATCTGTACCGTCTCCTCCTTTACTTTGGATGTACCTACATCTCTCCCGTCCCCGCCCCTACGTTGGATGTACCTACATCTCTCCCGTCCCCTACCTTACGTTGGATGTACCTACATCTCTCCCGTCCCCGCCCTTACGTTGGATGTACCTACATCTCTTCCGTCTCCTCCCTCACGTGCGATGTACCTACATCTCTCCCGTCTCCTCCCTCACGTCCGATGTACCTACATCTCTCCCGTCTCCTCCCTCATGTCCGATGTACCTACATCTCTCCCGTCTCCTCCCTCATGTCCGATGTACCTACATCTCTCCCGTCTCCTCCCTCATGTCCGATGTACCTAAATCTGCCCCGTCTACTCCCCAACGTCGGATGTGAAATCTGCCCCGTCTACACTCCCCAACGTCGGATGTAAAATCTGCCCGTCTCCTCCCTCACGTCTGATGTAAAATCAGCCCCGTCTCCTCCCTCACGTCTGATGTAAAATCTGCCCCGTCTACTCCCCAACGTCGGATGTAAAATCTGCCCCGTCTCCTCCCTCACGTCGAATGTAAAATATGCCCCGTCTCCTCCCTCACGTCGGGTGTACCGAAGTCTTAAGGTCAACGATACATACTTCAGAGATTAGGTTCACTTGATATAATTACCCGTATCTACCTCTATACCCCCACCCCCCCTAGACCCCAGCACAAATTTTTTCGCTTTCATCACGCCTTTCCTAACTCTTTCTTGTAATATCTAATGAATAAGAAGACGGTTACAATAATTCCGAAAGTGTTTAAGATTTAAGACACACCCCACATTAAGACACGCCTCACATTAAGACACACCCCACATTAAGACACGCCTCACATTAAGACACACCCCATATTAAGACACGCCTCACATTAAGACACACCTCACATTAAGACACGCCTCACATTAAGACACGCCCCATATTAAGACACGCCTCACATTAAGACACGCCCCATATTAAGACACGATTCATATTAAGACATGCCCCATATTAAGACACGCCTCACATTAAGACACGCCCCATATTAAGACACGCCTCACATTAAGACACACCCCACATTAAGACACGCCTCACATTAAGACACGCCCCATATTAAGACACGCCTCACATTAAGACACGCCCCACATTAAGACACGCCTCATATTAAGACACGCCCCATATTAAGACACGCCTCACGCTTGGTGGGGCACAGGCTTCGGGTGACCACGTCGGAGCGTGGGGGGAAGGGTGGGGGGCACCTGCTTCGGGCGACCACGTCAGAATAGTGCACAAATCGTGAAAAACTCCATTTGGAAAATTTATTTGAAATTGGTACAGCTAAAGATCCGTGTACAGCAACTCTTAACATCGGTGTGGCTGTAGTACATTTGACTTGGGCTGGTTCATTATGTGTGCCCGGTGAATACCCGGTGTGTCCCGGTGAATACCCGGTGTGTCTCGGTGAATGCTCGGTGTGTCCCGGTGAATGCCCGGTGGATACCCGGTGTGTCCCGTGAATACCCGGTGTGTCTCGGTGAATGCTCGGTGTGTCCCGGTGAATGCCCGGTGTGTCCCGGTGAATACCCGGTGTGTCCCGGTGAATACCCGGTGTGTCTCGGTGAATGCTCGGTGTGTCCCGGTGAATGCCCGGTGAATAGCCGGTGTGTCCCGGTGAATACCCGGTGTGTCCCGGTGAATGCCTTCCCAATATATAATTTTAATAACATTTAAAAAAAAATATTTTATTGTTAAAGGAAGCGTTTAATGCCTATACTTTTCTTTAATTTAAGGTCTTTAACAAATTTATTTTTGGTAATTTTTAGCACTTTAAAAAATATTTTTATATACAACTTTTTTTAAGTTGTAGCGTAGCTTCCAAACATTGGTAGCTTTAAAAAATTGTATTGATTTTCTAGAAATGAATAGAAATTGGATTCAACAATTTTGAAATAATTTATGTAATTTAAATACTTGGATGAACATTACGTGGCTGTTTTCCTCAACATTTTTCAAAACATGTTTGAGAATCCCTGATCCCCCGGAAGATGCATTAGCTCCAAGTGTGGGAACGGGGCGAAGTTAATTAATCTTTTGAAATAAATTGGGACTGTTTGTTCTATCTACGACAAGCAAGCGGCAAGAAGTTATTAATGGACTTGAACGTTCAACTCTGTGTGTAGCTGGCCCGCCTCTGACTCTCTACTCTGATGGATGGCTTCAAATCCACAGGGAATCTAAACCTGTTAATTCTAGGGAGGTGGGGGGGGCATCTAAACCTTTTAAATTATAGGGGCATCTAAACCTGTTTAATACGGGGACATCCAAACCTGTTTAATCTACATCTAAACCTTTTAAATTCCAGGGACATCTAAACCTGTTTACTATAGGGGCATCTAAACCTGTTTAATTCAGGGGCATCTAAACCTGTTTACTATAGGGGCATCTAAACCTGTTTAATACAAGGACATCTAAACCTGTTTAATTCAGGGGCATCTAAACATGTTTAATTCAGGGGCATCTAAACCTGTTTACCAATAAACCTGTTTAATACAAGGACATCTAAACCTGTTTAATTCAGGGGCATCTTAACCTGTTTAATACAAGAACATGTAAACCTGTTTAATACAAGAACATGTAAACCTGTTTAATACAAGGACATGTAAACCTGTTTAATACAAGAACATGTAAACCTGTTTAATACAAGAACGTGTAAACCTGTTTAATACAAGGACATGTAAACCTGTTTAATACAAGAACATGTAAACCTGTTTAATACAAGAACATGTAAACCTGTTTAATACAAGAACATGTAAACCTGTTTAATACAAGAACATGTAAACCTGTTTAATACAAGAACATGTAAACCTGTTTAATACAAGGACATGTAAACCTGTTTAATACAAGAACATGTAAACCTGTTTAATACAAGAACATGTAAACCTGTTTAATACAAGAACATGTAAACCTGTTTAATACAAGGACATGTAAACCTGTTTAATACAAGAACATGTAAACCTGTTTAATACAAGGACATGTAAACCTGTTTAATACAAGAACATGTAAACCTGTTTAATACAAGAACATGTAAACCTGTTTAATACAAGAACATGTAAACCTGTTTAATACAAGGACATGTAAACCTGTTTAATACAAGAACATGTAAACCTGTTTAATACAAGAACATGTAAACCTGTTTAATACAAGAACATGTAAACCTGTTTAATACAAGAACATGTAAACCTGTTTAATACAAGAACATGTAAACCTGTTTAATACAAGGACATGTAAACCTGTTTAATACAAGGACATGTAAACCTGTTTAATACAAGAACATGTAAACCTGTTTAATACAGGGGCATGTTAACCTGTTTAATACAGGGAAATGTAAACTTGTTTAATACAGGGGCATCTAAACCTGGGGCGTCGTACCAGTTTGTAGTTCATCTCTTGTAACAGTGTTGATAAAAGTTTTTTGGCCTTTGAATGAGGATAAATTAAATGATGGATTATTTTAACTCAGTCTGTTTGAGTCTGCAAATTAATTTGAAAGAAAATCGATCTGATTTATAACGACAGCGGCATATATCTGTCTCTGGTGGGACTACAGCTTACGTTTGCGTGGCATATATCTGTCTCTGGTGGGACTACAGCTTAGGTTTGTGTGGCATATATCTGTCTCTGGTGGGACTACAGCTTAAGTTTGTGTGGCATATATCTGTCTCTGGTGGGACTACAGCTTAGGTTTGTGTGGCATATATCTGTCTCTGGTGGGACTACAGCTTAGGTTTGTGTGGCATATATCTGTCTCTGGTGGGACTACAGCTTAGGTTTGTGTGGCATATATCTGTCTCTGGTGGGACTACAGCTTAGGTTTGTGTGGCATATATCTGTCTCTGGTGGGACTACAGCTTAGGTTTGTGTGGCATATATCTGTCTCTGGTGGGACTACAGCTTAGGTTTGTGTGGCATATATCTGTCTCTGGTGGGACTACAGCTTAAGTTTGTGTGGCATATATCTGTCTCTGGTGGGACTACAGCTTAGGTTTGTGTGGCATATATCTGTCTCTGGTGGGACTACAGCTTAAGTTTGTGTGGCATATATCTGTCTCTGGTGGGACTACAGCTTAGGTTTGTGTAGCATATATCTGTCTCTGGTGGGACTACAGCTTAGGTTTGTGTGGCATATATCTGTCTCTGGTGGGACTACAGCTTAGGTTTGTGTGGCATATATCTGTCTCTGGTGGGACTACAGCTTAGGTTTGTGTGGCATATATCTGTCTCTGGTGGGACTACAGCTTAGGTTTGTGTGGCATATATCTGTCTCTGGTGGGACTACAGCTTAGGTTTGTGTAGCATATATCTGTCTCTGGTGGGACTACAGCTTAGGTTTGTGTAGCATATATCTGCCTATGGTGGGACTACAGCTTAGGTTTGTGTAGCATATATCTGTCTCTGGTGGGACTACAGCTTAGGTTTGTGTAGCATATATCTGCCTATGGTGGGACTACAGCTTAGGTTTGTGTGGCATATATCTGTCTCTGGTGGGACTACAGCTTAGGTTTGTGTGGCATATATCTGTCTCTGGTGGGACTACAGCTTAAGTTTGTGTAGGCGGGCGATTTTTAATCTCATGACATTATGACTGTGGTTTTACCCCATCTTAAAGTATAGCTTCCTAACATGACATTATGGCTGTGGTTTTACCCCATAATATATCTACCATCACAGCCTTCAAAACTGCACTCAAAACACACCTCTTTAAACTTTACTATCCTGACTGATTCCCCCTCTGAAAGTTAAACGAGCTTCCTAACATGACATTATGGCTGTTGTTTTACCCCATCTTAAAGTATAGCTTCCTAACAAGGCTTATGAGCCATCACATGACATTATGGCTGTGTTTTTACCCCATCTTAAAGTATAGCTTCCTAACACGGCTTATGAGTCATCACATGACATTATGGCTGCGTTTTACCCCATCTTAAAGTATAGCTTCCTAACATGACATTATGATAATAATAATAATAATAATATATCTGTCTCTGGTGGGACTACAGCTTAGGTTTGTGTGGCATATATCTGTCTCTGGTGGGACTACAGCTTAGGTTTGTGTGGCATATATCTGCCTATGGTGGGACTACATCTTAGGTTTGTGTGGCATATATCTGTCTCTGGTGGGACTACAGCTTAGGTTTGTGTGGCATATATCTGTCTCTAGTGGGACTACATTTTAAGTTTGTGTGGCATATATCTGTCTCTGGTGGGACTACAGCTTAGGTTTTTTGGCGGCATATATCTGTCTCTGGTGGGACTACAGCTTAGGTTTGTGTGGCATATATCTGTCTCTGGTGGGACCACAGCTTAGGTTTGTGTGGCATATATCTGTCTCTGGTGGGACTACAGCTTAGGTTTGTGTGGCATATATCTGTCTCTGGTGGGACTACAGCTTAAGTTTGTGTGGCATATATCTGTCTCTGGTGGGACTACAGCTTAGGTTTGTGTGGCATATATCTGTCTCTGGTGGGACTACAGCTTAAGTTTGTGTGGCATATATCTGTCTCTGGTGGGACTACAGCTTAGGTTTGTGTGGCATATATCTGTCTCTTGTGGGACTACAGCTTAAGTTTGTGTAGGCGGGCGATTTTTAATCTCATGACATTATGACTGTGGTTTTACCCCATCTTAAAGTATAGCTTCCTAACATGACATTATGGCTGTGGTTTTACCCCATCTTAAAGTATAGCTTCCTAACATGACATTATGGCTGTTGTTTTACCCCATCTTAAAGTATAGCTTCCTAACAAGGCTTATGAGCCATCACATGACATTATGGCTGTGTTTTTACCCCATCTTAAAGTATAGCTTCCTAACAAGGCTTATGAGCCATCACATGACATTATGGCTGCGTTTTACCCCATCTTAAAGTATAGCTTCCTAACATGACATTATGGCTGTTGTTTTACCCCATCTTAAAGTATAGCTTCCTAACAAGGCTTATGGGCCATCACATGACATCATGGCTGCGTTTTACCCCATCTTAAAGTATAACTTCCTAACATGACATTATGGCTGTTGTTTTACCCCATCTTAAAGTATAGCTTCCTAACAAGGCTTATGGGCCATCACATGACATTATGGCTGCGTTTTACCTTATCTTAAAGTATTGCTTCCTAACACTGCTTATGAGTCATCACATGACATTGTGGCTGCGTATTTAGCTAAGCCACTGTATATCTTTTTCCACATCATCCATCTATCTAGTTCTGCCACTGAGCCGTTTTCCTCTGGGGTTTTGGTGGTGCACCATCTTCACTCCTTTGTCATTTGGCATTCTTTCTGAGTGTCCCGCCCAGCATAGCCAGCCTTTTAAAACATTTCTGCTACTATAGCGTGGGACCCTGATATAGATTATACAATTCCTGGTTGGTTCGTGTTCTTCATCCATATACATCCTTTGTTGATTGGTCCATTTCTTCGAGAATATTTTAGTTTAAAAAAATGTGTATCTTGATGTCTTTGAGAATAGAATTATTATTTTTTTCTAGTCACTTATAACCCCAATTTCTCAGCTTCGAATCGCAACAACAAAGACAACAAACAACAACTACCGAAGACCCCAGAACTAGATCGTTTGATGCTTGATCAGAGATGTGAACCATACACCCCACCTGAGAGCATGCCATAACACTATACCTACGCTACCATCTCACACATGTTCTCTCTCATTATCTAAGACAGCCGTGAAAGAAGACACGGCAGCTGGCTCCTCATTTGGCGCATAGATCAACTTCAACCAACGGCCGGAATCACGTACAGCCGTGTGTGGAACGGACGGCCGGCGTTATGCTTGCGGACACGTAGCATTTCCAGCTCGACTGAATAATCATCCCCACCCCCTTCCCCCCCCCCCCCCCAATAAAAAAAACCCCAGAAAATTTATGACATACGGAATCACTCCAAAAGTAACAGATTTACGATGTATATCCCCCCCCCCCCTTTTTCCAAAAATATCCAACCAAACAAAAAAACAAAACGTTTTCTCCCCCCCCCCCCCCAAATATAAAGGACGCGTGCTTTTGAAAGGCATGCAATCATCCAAAATAAATCCAATGTAAAGAAGAAAAAAAAGATTTTTACTCCTCCCATCACTAAATATACAAAAAGAAAAATTCCCCCCCCCCCTAATAACATTGGATTCGTCTAGGAAAATATGCTAATACACAGATCCCACACGTTTATGATTAATATCCTCGAGTATTCATACCTCTATCTCTGAGTATCCATACCTCATACCTCTATCTCTGAGTATCCATACCTCTATCCCTGAGTATCCATACCTCATACCTCTATCACTGAGTATCCATACCTCATACCTCTATCCATGAGTATCCATACCTCTATATCTGAGTATCCATACCTCATACCTCTATCCCTGAGTATCCATACCTCATACCTCTATCCCTGAGTATCCATACCTCATACCTCTATCCCTGAGTATCCATACCTCATACCTCTATCCCTGAGTATCCATACCTCATACCTCTATCCCTGAGTATCCATACCTCATACCTCTATCTCTGAGTATCCATACCTCATACCTCTATCCCTGAGTATCCATATCACATACCTCTACCCCTGAGTATCCATACCACAAACTTAAATCCCGTATATCGAGTCAAGTTTTAAAAATAAACAAGTTCTACTCTCTTCACGAACTTTAAAATATATATATATATATATATATATATATATATATATATATATATATATATATATATATATATTGCAAAAGAGATATGAAGGCGGCTAACATCAACATCTCAAATTGGGAGGTCTTGGCGGAGGATCGATCCACATGGCGGGGCATCGTGAAGGAAGGATCACTACGTGCCGAGGAGGTCTACAGGGCGGAAGCAGCTGTGAAGAGAGCGCGGAGAAAGGCAAGAAAACACTACTCCACCGCATTCGTGTGCGGGACATGCACAAGAGACTGCCATTCAAGGATCGGTCTCATTAGCCACACGAAGAGCTGCAACCAGACAAGATAATCTATCGTCTCTCGTAGACGGAAAGATGCCATACCATACCATATACATATACATATTGTTTTCTTTCATCATCATATGACATTTTTTTAAATCCCATATATTAACTTTGCTTATGTTTGTGGCTGGCTGGGTGGCAAAATCTTCTGACGGCTAATTGGCCCACTTGCCGTCAAGCTATCGGGCTGAAACTTGGCACAATGACTCGTTACCGATGACAACACAATCTTTCAAATTTTTAGCCCGACCCCCCTCCCCCTCCCCCCAAAAAAAAAAAATTAGGTTTTCCTGTTTTTCAAGGAGAAGATTAAATAAAATTCCCGATAACTGCGTTAAACGAAATTCTTCTTTTTTCCTAAATTCAAAAATCACAAGAGCATTTGGTGCGTAATATTTTCTTTTGTTTTTCTAAAATTGTTTGTGAAATAAATGTGCCGTGTAAAGGCGAGTGGGTCATTACAATATTAATATAGTTGAGGGGCGTGAAAAAAATGTGCGGTTATGAGCATTGACTTTGGGGGGGGGGGGGGGGGCAATTGATTGGGATTCTTATGAAGTGCGTTACTTGTGTGCAGGTGTTGTCAAATTTTCAGCCCCCCCCCCCAACCCCGATTGCTTGATATAACATTTGATAACGGATTTATAAGAAAAATATGTTTTTAAGGGTAGTTTCATTTAGAACAAAAAGGGGTGTAAGTCGATTCCGTTTTTCTATATTTCCGTATTTCCATATTTAATTGCAAATCAAAAGGTTATTTTTCTGAATGTTCAATGTGTGTTCATTTTGGACACGTACATACACGAGACGAAAACACTTGTTTTATCAAGTGTCGCGAGGTCATATACCCACTTTACTTAGTAAAGTACAGAGTGGGGGAGACAGAGCAGAGATGTAATGAAGGACCCGTGGTACTACCTGCGGCCTTGAACTTGATGGAGTCACGACGCTACGCTCATTACTTTAAGTCTCCTGGTCGGTCCGATGAGATGAATGGTCACGGCGCTACGCTCATTAATTTAAGTCTCCTGGTTGCCGATGAGATGAATGGTCACGGCACTACGTTCATTAATTTAAGTCTCCTGGTCGGTCCGATGAGAATGAATGGTCACGGCACTACGTTCATTAATTTAAGTCTCCTGGTTGCCGATGAGATGAATGGTCACGGCACTACGTTCATTAATTTAAGTCTCCTGGTCGGTCCGATGAGAATGAATGGTCACTGCGCTACGTTCATTAATTTAAGTCTCCTGGTCGGTCCGATGAGATGAATGGTCACGGCACTACGTTCATTAATTTAAGTCTCCTGGTCGGTCCGATGAGATGGATGGTCACGGCGCTACGCTCATTAATTTAAGTCTCCTGGTCGGTCCGATTAGATGGATGGTCACGGCGCTACGCTCATTAATTTAAGTCTCCTGGTCGGTCCGATTAGATGGATGGTCACGGCGGCCACGTCATCACGACGATTCCCCGTGGCCACTCGTCATCCCTGAGAACGATGAAGCAGCGAGTTTTTGGACGCAGTGGCGTAACTAACGGGTGCTGGGGGTACGAACCGCATAGTGTGACACCAACCCTAGTGACGCCTCTGGGAAAACGGGAATATTTATGTATTTTTAAAAAAAAACACACAACTGACATGGAAATAATTATTCAGGCGAAATCCGAAATGCTATAAGCAGACAACGAATGACAAGATACGTGAACTTCTCCTGACTCTGGGAGGGCAGAGTGTTGGGCGATGTTGTCAAAGGTTGCTTCATTGAAATTTGAAATCCGACGATCTCGTGATTCTAAGACATTTGTGTTAGTTTATCTATCTTTTTAGGATAGAGAAATTACGAAACGAACTATCTAGGGTGGATCATCTTTTAGGATATGTGAGATGGGTACAGTTCAGAACAGAGAGACGAGATCTCAACGTGAATCTCATCCACCATTTCGGCTCACAAGGCACTGACTCGTCTGCCAACAGTCTACACATCTGATTTTGAAATGCCCTATGTCTTAGTGAGAGTGCATTGCCCTATGTCTTAGTGAGAGTGCATTTCCCTGTGTCTTAGTGAGAGTGCATTGTCCTATGTCTTAGTGAGAGTGCATTGCCCTATGTCTTAGTGAGAGTGCATTGCCCTGTCTTAGTGAGAGTGCATTGCCCTATGTCTTAGTGAGAGTGCATTGCCCTATGTCTTAGTGAGAGTGCATTGCCCTATGTCTTAGTGAGAGTGCATTGCCCTGTGTCTTAGTGAGAGTGCCTTGCCCTATGTCTTAGTGAGAGTGCATTGCCCTATGTCTTAGTGAGAGTGCATTGCCCTATGTCTTAGTGAATGTGCATTGCCCTATGTCTTAGTGAATGTGCATTGCCCTATGTCTTAGTGAGAGTGCATTGCCCTGTCTTAGTGTGAGAGCCTTGCCCTATGTCTTAGTGAGAGTGCATTGCCCTGATAGGAACAGGCAGTTGCCGGATCCCGGATCAGAGGTAGTGTATGAGGTGGGGTGGGGGGCTGGACTGCTATTAAGCGTATGTGGACACAATTTGTATATGTTAATTAACATAGATAATCTTTAATTAAAGAGTAAATTACAAAATTAAGACGGTGCGCCTCGTGACATGATAAGTGCACACACACACACAATGGTTTCAGTTTGTAAGGTGTTTGTTTTCACAACTGTCACACGGAAGTGTTTGTTCATCTGCGGCTTACGTTGCGTGTATAACAGCATAATCGTGTTGTAGGGAAGCAGATCTGTGAAGTCAATTAGACGTAGCGTGTTCTGGGCGCGCTACTTCAGACGGTTCCTTGCGGTGACCTCGTGTAACATAGGTGGAGAAATTACAGACCAAACGGACCTCGTGTAACATAGGTGGAGAAATAACCTAATGTAACATAGGTGGAGAAATAACAGACCAAACTGACCTCGTGTAACACAGGTGGAGAAATAACAGACCAAACTGACCTCGTGTAACATAGGGGGGAAGGGGAATAATTTCAGACAGTTCCTTGCGGGGACCTCGTGTAACATAGGTGGAGAAATAACATACCAAACTGACCTCAGAAAACTTAGCGTTGACATCGAAAGTGGTTGAAGTTGTTGTTGGTTGTGAGACGTGGTCCAGACTGGGGCATACAACTGGTGAAGTTCAAGGTTTTTTTTTCAAGGGATACACTGTAGAATGCAGGGGTTCTCACTTTATTATCTACGAATTGTGAACTAATAGTTTCGATGGCTAAAATAACGGTAATTACTTTATTATATCAACGACTACTTTCACATCGATTACGAAATTAACGGTAATTACTATTATATCAGCGACTACGTTCACATCGATTACTAACAAAACGGTGAGCACTATTATATCAGCGACTACGTTCACATCGATTACTAACAAAACGGTGAGCACTATTATATCAACGACTACTTTCACATCGATTACTAACAAAACGGTGAGCACTATAATATCAAGGACTACTTTCACATCGATTGCTAACAAAACGGTGAGCACTATTATATCAACGACTACTTTCACATCGATTACTAACAAAACGGTGAGCACTATTATATCAATGACTATTTTCACATCGATTACTTCTGAAATACCGACTACTATTATTTGTTGTTGTTTTTTTGCCTGATGTGGAAGGAACAGGTTCTCAGTGGCGTACCTAGGGTAGGGCAGGTAGAGCAGATGTCCTTGGCGCTCTCTCTCTCTGTGTGTTTACGCTGCATGAATTACACAGGTTGACAGTATACACTCAGTTTATTTGGTCTATCCTTTGAATATTAATTGCAAAGTCATTCAACAGGCTTCCAAATGATACACTCAAAAATCTTTACAATAAGCCCCACAATTGAGAAACCAGCCATAACTAATGCAAATCACAAAAAATGTTGACCCCCCTTCCAGCCGCCATGGGCGCTAAATACCCTAAGTACGCCCCTGCATGTCGTGAGATCATGGCCACTTTGATCCTCGTCCGTTAACAGGTGCAAATTATTTGAACATCATGATTATGTTATTATTCTATTCAATAACAATCATAATAATAGAATTCCTTCTGTAGGAAGTCGGTAACCCGTTTCAGTTCCTATGTATCTGGTCATTGAGTCGGTAACCCGTTTCAGTTCCTATGTATCTGGTCGTTGAGTTGGTAACCCGTTTCAGTTCCTATGTATCTGGTCGTTGAGTCGGTAACGTTTCAGTTCCTATGTATCTGGTCGTTGAGTTGGTAACCCGTTTCAGTTCCTATGTATCTGGTCGTTGAGTTGGTAACCCGTTTCAGTTCCTATGTATCTGGTCGTTGAGTCGGTAACGTTTCAGTTCCTATGTATCTGGTCATTGAGTTGGTAACCCGTTTCAGTTCCTATGTATCTGGTCATTGAGTTGGTAACCCGTTTAAGTTCCCATGTATCTGGTCATTGAGTTGGTAACCCGTTTCAGTTCCTATGTATCTGGTCGTTGAGTCGGTAACGTTTCAGTTCCTATGTATCTGGTCGTTGAGTTGGTAACCCGTTTCAGTTCCTATGTATCTGGTCGTTGAGTTGGTAACCCGTTTCAGTTCCTATGTATCTGGTCGTTGAGTCGGTAACGTTTCAGTTCATATGTATCTGGTCGTTGAGTTGGTAACCCGTTTCAGTTCCTATGTATCTGGTCGTTGAGTTGGTAACTCGTTTCAGTTCCTATGTATCTGGTCGTTGAGTCGGTAACGTTTCAGTTCCTATGTATCTGGTCGTTGAGTTGGTAACCCGTTTCAGTTCCTATGTATCTGGTCATTGAGTTGGTAACCCGTTTTAGTTCCCATGTATCTGGTCATTGAGTTGGTAACCCGTTTTAGTTCCTATGTTTCTGGTTATTGAGTCGGTAACCCGTTTTAGTTCCTATGTATCTGGTCATTGAGTCGGTAACCCGTTTTAGTTCCTATGTATCTGGTCATTGAGTCGGTAACCCGTTTCAGTTCCTATGTATCTGGTCATTGAGTCGGTAACCCGTTTTAGTTCCTATGTATCTGGTCATTGAGTCGGTAACCCTTTTCAGTGCCTATGTATCTGGTCATTGAGTCGGTAACTCGTTTCAGTTCCTATGTATCTGGTCGTTGAGTCGGTAACCCGTTTCAGTTCCTATGTATCTGGTCATTGAGTCGGTAACCCGTTTCAGTTCCTATGTATCTGGTCATTGAGTTGGTAACCCGTTTCAGTTTTTATGTATCTGGTCGTTGAGTTGGTAACGTTTCAGTTCCTATGTATCTGGTCATTGAGTTGGTAACCCGTTTCAGTTCCTATGTATCTGGTCGTTGAGTTGGTAACGTTTCAGTTCCTATGTATCTGGTCGTTGAGTTGGTAACCCGTTTCAGTTCCTATGTATCTGGTCGTTGAGTTGGTAACCCGTTTCAGTTCCTATGTATCTGGTCGTTGAGTTGGTAACGTTTCAGTTCCTATCTATCTGGTCGTTGAGTTGGTAACGTTTCAGTTCCTATGTATCTGGTCGTTGAGTTGGTAACCCGTTTCAGTTCCTATGTATCTGGTCGTTGAGTTGGTAACCCGTTTCAGTTCCTATGTATCTGGTCGTTGAGTTGGAATCTCAGGGGCTCCCACTATTTAACACACTGCTGCTTTTCCAATGTACACAAACAAAAATCTAAATTTATTTTCCTGCCTGCAGCTGAGCTCACAATCAAGCAGGGGCGTAGCTACCACGCTTAGTACGCCAACTTTGAACCTTATAACCATAACAGTGATTTCCTTGACATTTTGGTCCCATTATAACAGTCAAAATGAAATGGCATTTATTTTTAGAAACAATGTTGCTTTGTGGCTTTGGCCAAGATACGTCCCAAATATATTAGACCCCCACCCCTCTTATTCCGCCCCCGGGGGGCATTGTACCCACGCCACCGCAACAATCTGCCCTAGTAACATTTGGTCCCTGTACCAGGAGCACGTGTCTAAGTTACAACATCGCCACCTAGCGGGAATCTGAGCACGGGATTGTTGATGGTATCACGGCCCAGATTCCGTCTGGTGCCACCGTGGAAGTAAAGAGAGGGAAACAATAGCGTCATCTTGGACGGCCACTTGCTTGTGTGCGACAGGGATTTCGTCTCTGTTGTTGTTTAGTACTACTGTTTAGTACCACTTTTAAGTACTACTGTTTAGTGCTACTGTTTAGTACCACTGTTTAGTACTACTGTTTAGTACCACTGTTTAGTACTACTTTTTAGTACTACTGTTTAGTACCACTTTTAAGTATTACTGTTTAGTACTACTGTTTAGTACCACTGTTTAGTACTACTTTTTAGTACCACTGTTTAGTACTACTGTTTAGTAATACTGTTTAATACTACTTTTAAGTACTACTGCATACCTGGAGGTTGGGGACGGAAATACTGCTGGCGACTGTAGCAGTGCTTATGGACATTTTGACACTTAATTTATGGCCCAAGCTAATTCCTCTACTCAGAGCCATAGACCCGACCAGGTCTATTTACAAGATACAACGGATTATGTGTGTGTGTGTGTTGTCTGAGAATGTCATGCGCAGTGTCGTAGCTAGGGTTAATGCCACCTGGGGCGAAACAATTATTTTTTTCGACCCCCACCCGTTTTTTTGGAGTTGGCCAATAATAATGCCCCTGAATATATGAGAAAGAAGTGTTGCTCGGGGCCGACCTTCCCCACCCCCCTCCTACGCTGAGGGTCTGCTGCCTGTATATGAATGTTCTTAGTTTTAAAGGTAAATTTTTTAGTCGTTGTTCATTTAAAAGAAAAAAAAAGACATATTGGTATTGGTTACATCTAAACTTAAAACATTTGATTTTTAACCAAAAAATTGACATCGGTCCAACATCATGATTTCATTCTTGTAATAACATACTGAAACACATACAAGAAATTTGACATCGGTCCAACATCATGATTTCATTCTTGTAATAACATACTGAAACACATACAAGAAATGTAATACTTTTTGATGTAACATGCTCTTGAGATTTTCAAGCTGCGCAAACTATAAGAGGCTATTCATATCAGAGGCTATTCATATCAGAGGCTATTCATATCAGAGGCTATTCATATCAGAGGCTATTCATATCAGAGGCTATTCATATCAGAGGCTATTCATATCAGAGGCTATTCATATCAGAGGTTATTCATACCAGAGGCTATTCATTTCAGAGGCTATTCATAGCTACAGAAGTCGTATAACGGTAGCTACGTTTTTCTGTTGGTTCGCACCAAAGTCAAGCTGACTTCATTTGCCACGCACGCTACCCCATCATCGCTCGCCCCGAATCTTTCAGAAGCCCCCCCCCCCCCCCCCCGCTTTTTCCATTACTCGAGTCCAACAACGTAACGAACAAACGGCCACCCAGTGTTGCATCAAGAACATCACAACTGGCCTTTGCAGTCGAAGTCGTAAAATAAAAATGTTTATTTAATAAGTTTTAATAGTTTAAAATATTTTAAATTCCCTTTCTTACATAGTATACTAATAAGAAATTGTGTTAACAGTCTCTCTCCCACACCCCCCCACACTCCCCCCCCCCCCCCCGCCTCTACTGACACACTCACTTCTTTTTTAGTTATTTTTTAATTTTTAAAATGACGTCATTCGTTAGATTAGTTTCATTACATCGAGGTCAAGAACTCTTGTCGACAAATTGTCCCAAAACACATACCTTTTCCCAGCACTTGACGTTCAGCTATGTCAATCCTTAAAATAATATATTAGAGACAGACACGGTCGTAGAAGCAGAGGCGGTCGTAGAGACAGAGACGGTCGTAGAGACAGAGACGGTCGTAGTGATGTCTCTTGGAAGTAAGTGATTTGTCTTGGAATTAAGTCTTAGTGATGTCTCTTGGAAGTCAGTCTTACTGATGTCTCTTGGAAATCAGTCTTACTGATGTCTCTTGGAAATCAGTCTTACTGATGTCTCTTGGAAGTCAGTCTTACTGATGTCTCTTGGAAATCAGTCTTACTGATGTCTCTTGGAAATCAGTCTTACTGATGTCTCTTGGAAGTCAGTCTTACTGATGTCTCTTGGAAGTCAGTCTTACTGATGTCTCTTGGAAGTCAGTCTTAACGATTTCTCTTGGAAGTCAGTCTTAACGATTTCTCTTGGAAGTCAGTCTTAGCGAAGTCTCTTGGAAGTCAGTCTTACTGATGTCTCTTGGAAGTCAGTCTTACTGATGTCTCTTGGAAGTCAGTCTTACTGATGTCTTTTGGAAGTCAGTCTTAGCAATTTCTCTTGGAAGTCAGTCTTACTGATGTCTCTTGGAAGTCAGTCTTACTGATGTCTCTTGGAAGTCAGTCTTACTGATGTCTCTTGGAAGTCAGTCTTACTGATGGAGCGTTCACAGTATGACCCAGCGATGGTCTGGTCTGTTTACCCACAGGTAATAGTATCTAAGCCTTTGTGACCATTCATCATAGGAAGACATATGGCTGAACACTAACAAGTGTACAGAGACTAGCAAGTGTACAGAGACTAACAAGTGTACAGATTTTTAGTTTTTAAAAAACTGTTTACATGCTGTTTGAATGTCAATCTCTGTCTGAATCATTGCTGTTCTTCCCGCTGTGACAGAATCATGTCATCGTTTTCCTTGCTGTTCGTACTGTTGTGACAGAATAATGTCATTTCATTCGTTGCTGATGGTCCAGTTGTGACAGAATCATGCCATTTCATTCGTTACTGTCCGTCCAGTTGTGACAGAATCATGTCATTCCATTCGTTACTGTCCGTCCAGTTGTGACAGAATAATACCATTCCATTCGTTACTGTCCGTCCAGTTGTGACAGAATCATGTCATTCCATTCGTTACTGTCCGTCCAGTTGTGACAGAATCATTGCATTCCATTCGTTACTGTCCGTCCAGTTGTGACAGAATCATGTCATTTCATTCGTTACTGTCCGTCCAGTTGTGACAGAATCATGTCATGACATTCGTTACTGTCCGTCCAGTTGTGACAGCATCATGTCATTTCATTCGATAATGTCCGTCCAGTTGTGACAGAATCATGTCATTTCATTCGTTACTGTCCGTCCAGTTGTGACAGAATCATGTCATTACATTCGTTACTGTCCGTCCAGTTGTGACAGAATCATGTCATTTCATTCGTTACTGTCCGTTCAGTTGTGACAGAATCATGCCATTCCATTCGTTACGTTCCGTACAGTTGTGACAGAATCATGTCATTACATTCGTTACTTTCCGTCCATTTGTGACAGAATCATGTCATTCCATTCGTTACTGTCCGTCCAGTTGTGACAGAATCATGCCATTCCATTCGTTACTGTCCGTCACGTTGTGACAGAATCATGGCATTCCATTCGTTACTGTCCGTCCAGTTGGGACAGAATCATGTCATTCCATTCGTTACTGTCCGTCCAGTTGTGACAGAATCATGTCATTACATTCGTTACTGTCCGTCCAATTGTGACATAATCATGTCATTACAATCGTTACTGTCCGTCCAGTTGTGACAGAATCATGTCATTACATTCGTTACTGTCCGTCCAGTTGTGACAGAATCATGTCATTACATTCGCTATTTTGCTTTTGATTTCATAAAACAGCATGTAACCACGACCCCCTCCCCACCCCTACCAAAACATCAAACAAAATAAACAGCGCCACCAAACCTAAAGGCCATAAAGATGTAACAGGGCAAACCAACTGACCATTCTTTACTTGGCGAGGTCAGTTGGGGGGGGGGCACCCTGATTTACCATCTTGCCCTAACGGACAAGAAAAACGATGTGTCCGTTTTCTAATCACCCCCAAACTTCACATGTGAGAACCCCCTTTTATACAAACACGACACTCGCGTGACATTTTTAGCGGACACACGATACTCCCCAACGGTCCTTGGCCTGCTTCACATTCGACTCAAGGACCAGTTAGCCAACAGTTCAACTCTATTCATTGCGTGATGTAGCCATCATTTGACGAGTTTATGATTGAAAACACCAGTGCTCTCCAATATAGGCGCCTGTTTGAGTCAACGTGATTGGGTAATGGTTGGAGCGAATGTTGACTCAGAGTCACGTAACTGCAGCCCACCACAACGATCACTTCATAAGAGTGAACGATGGGCAGTAATGACCTACACGAAATAAAAGCGCGTTGTCTTTCAGAGATGTGTAACAAGAACTGGGTAGGGTGGGAGGGGTGAAGGGGTACACACTTTCCGGGCGTCATCTTTTAAAGGTGTCAAAATCGTCTTTTTAATTCAAAATATATGTATTGATACATTTTGGGGAGGGGGGATAGGTGAATTCAGGCATTGTCCTGGGCGCCGCTTCTGCTTGACTCGCCCCAGGGTATAACCAAAGCTTTCTGCTCTTGTTGTGTATATAGGTAATCCAAGAATCGGAAAACAATGTTAAAAATCAAGTCATTGGCGGGAAAAAATACTTTGCTTCCAAATCTACTTTTTCTACTTTTTGTCTTCGTTCCGTGTTCTAAGACGACGCACGCTCCAGGTTCCATCACGACCACAGCCGTCTGCAGAAAGTCTTTCCCGTGTGAAAAAATCGGTCTGCAGAGAGTCTTTCCCGTGTGCAAAACTCCGTCTGCAGAGAGTCTTTCCCGTGTGCAAAACTCGGTCTGCAGAGAGTCTTTCCCGTGTGCAAAACTCCGTCTGCAGAGAGTCTTTCCCGTGTGCAAAACTCCGTCTGCAGAGAGTCTTTCCCGTGTGCAAAATTCCGTCTGCAGAGAGTCTTTCCCGTGTGCAAAACTCCGTCTGCAGAGAGTCTTTCCCGTGTGCAAAACTCCGTCTGCAGAGAGTCTTTCCCGTGTGCAAAACTAAAGTCTCTAAGGAAAATGGCGCTAACTGGAAACAATCGTTGTCGCAGAGAGTTGCGATGAAACGTTTGACGAAAGAGGTTTGTACACGTGTCCACAGTTTCAAAATAGTCCGTATTCGCAAATTAAGACCCACCTTGCGTGACATCCTCGGGGCGTTGTCTTACGCCTGGAGTGAATTGACAATCTGTTTGATTTCTTTATGAGTTTCCTTCTAATTTGAGAACCACCGCGAACATGTATATCGTGTATATGGTTTTTTTTCTCTCAAGAAATTATTTTGTGGTATTGCCACAGACTATTGTCTGGTGAGACTCCAGGTGAACATACCTTTTTGAATAGTCGCTAAGGTTGTTTTCTGTAACTGTCACGTGAAGGGTGTGATAATAGTGTACTTCCGAGTACTGTAAATTAGTTTGATTTCAGAGTTTTCCTTCTCTTAGATGAGTTGCCATCCAAACCCCATCCACCAGGGGTTCTGGTGTTGCATTAGCCAGTCCACAAGCCTGGGATTGGCTCAGTATATAGACCGCTCAGCCAACCAGTACTACACATGTGACAGTGCAGTCCGTGGTTCCGCTGTGACAGTGCTGTCAGTGGTTCCACTGTGACAGTGCTGTCAGCGGTGCCACTGTTCTCAGTTTAGACCACTCGGCCACCCAGTGTTGCACAAGTGACAGTGCTGTCAGTGGTTCCACAGTGACAGTGCTGTCAGCGGTGCCACTGTTCTCAGATTAGACCACTCGGCCACCCAGTGTTGCACATGTGACAGTGCTGTCAGTGGTTCACATATGACAGTGTTGTCAGTGGTTCCACTGTGACAGTGCAGTCAGTGGTTCCACTGTGACAGTGCTGTCAACGGTGCCACTGTTCTCAGTATAGAACACTCGGCCATCCAGTGTTGCACATGTGACAGTGCTGTCAGTGGTTCCACTGTGACAGTGCTGTCAGCGGTGCCACTGTTCTCAGGTTAGACCGCCCGGCCACCCAGTGGTACACATTTGAAAGCGCTCTCATGAACTGCACTGTTCCAAATACCGTTCGTGTACTTAATAAGGACGCCGCCTGCTGGGATTCGCTTCAGGGGTCACGTGATATTGACGGGGGGTTCAAGGAGTGCGAGCCCTGACGGAAAGGTCACGCCTCTTGTGGCCTCAAGTTTATCCATCATCCGAAGATGTAAACACAATTCTTACAAAAAAGAGCTGGGGAGGGGGTCAGACCTAAAGGTTAACGCAATGTTGAAGTTTCCCCCCAATCCACGCCCTCAACGCCCTAAATGAGATCCGAATAGCATTAGTCAAAATGTACACGGACACGCAGCGCCCCCTTTCGGACCCGGGACACATTAAACTGAATGCTATTCAAATGTCATTTGTGGTAGTTTATTTTAGTTAAAATGAAGAATTAAGATTTCAAATGTATAGTACATTCAATCATCTTTCATTTGATACCTCATCTTGTCTTACAAACCCAACAAAAATATTTTAAATCGTTTTTTAATCCCAACCTCTCAATTCTGGTACAGATGTACCAATAGCCACTTCGTTTATTTAATTAAAAAACAGCCATATAGCAACAAAACAAAACTAAATGTATGTTCACCCCACCCACCCCAGAACCTTTACATGTCAAGCCATGGACAGCACCATGCAGCATCGTTTATCGGCAATTGAGGGAAATCAGTCGGGATAGTAAAGTTGAAAGAGATGTGTTTTGAGTTTATTATTTTTTAATTATATGTTGTCTTATATAGCGCGGTACCCCAGCCTAGGGCTAGGCTCACCGCGCTGTACATAAAAATATTAGCAAAGGAACATAATCGTGACAATAAAATAAAATGCATTTATGTGATAAAAAAAACAGCTGTATAGAGACAAAACAAAAACAAATTCATATTCACCCCACCCACCCCAGAACTTTTACATGACATACCATGGACGGCAGCTAGCAGCATCGTTTATCGGTCAGATGTGGGGAATCAGTCGGGGTAATAGAGTTTAAAGAGATGTGTTTTGAGTGCAGTTTTGAAGGCATGTGTGGTTGGTATATTGCGGATGTGAAGTGGCAGAGAATTCCATTGTTTGGGGGCGCAGAAAGAGAAAGATCGTTCACCATATGTTTTAGTACGTGTCTTAGCAACGGACAGAATACGCGTGTCTGCGGAGGAGCGAAGCTGTCGAAGGGGTGAATAGACAGAAAGAAGTTCGGTTAGATAGGAAGGGCAGGAATCGGAGAAAAAGTTATGACAGAGAACAGACAGCTTGTAATCTATGCGTGCCTGTATAGAAAGCCAATGAAGTGAGTGGAGTAGTGGAGTGACATGATCACGTTTTTTTGCCTTTAGAACTAGCCTAGCAGCTGAATTTTGAAACGTAGTTGTTTTTCTATGAAGTGTTTGGGTGAACATGACAGAAGAGAGTTGCAATAGTCAAGACGAGAGAGAACAAGAGCACAGACTAGTGTTTTTGTTGCGCTAACTGTGAGGTAGTGGCGGATGGAGCTGATCTGACGGAGAGCGGTGTATGCAGAACGACAAGTGTGAGAGATATGTTTATATAGAGACATGTTGTTAGAAAGAATATAACCAAGATTCCTAGCAGAGGATGTAAACTGTATGTCGGCGTTACCTACTTGAAATGAGTTGAGTGCAGTTTTGAAGGCCTGTGTGGTCGGTATATGCGGATGTGTAGTGGGAGAGAATTCCATATGTTTTAGTGCTTGTTCTGGGAACAGAAAGAATACGCGTGTCTGCGGAGGAACGAATGTTTCGAAGTGGCGAATAGACAGAAAGAAGTTCAGTAAGATAGGAAGGGCAGGAACCAGAGAAAAAGTTGTGACAGAGAACAGACAGCTTGTAATCAGTGCGTGCCTATATGGGGAAGTAGTGGAGTGACGTAATCACGTTTCTTTGACTTTAGAACTAACCTAGCAGCTGAGTGTTGAACTTTCTGCAAGTTTTCTATGAAATGTTTTGGTGAACCTTGTTACGACCTGGATCGTTAATGAATTCAGGTTTGGCGGCGTAGCGACTGAGAGATGTTTTGTTAGCGCAAGATTGTGGGGTCAGATGTGAAATTGGTTCGTGTTGAGCAATTAGTGTAGCTGGGTGGGGGTGAACAGACGGAGGGGATAAAAGCTGTGAGCTGGGTAGTTGGGTTAGTAGACCCAGGAGGTAGTTGACAGAGAATTAGGGCCAGAGCCAGTTAGTAGAGCCAGGAGGTAGTTGAGGATTAGTAGAGCCAGAGCCAGAAGTAGAGACAGGAGTAGTAGAGGCAGAATAGATCGTTAGAGTTAGTGTAGAGTCGAGATTAGTTAGAGAGAATAGAGTTATTATTATCTACATTGATAAATTGACATTAACTGCGATTAAATCATATAATAAAAGTACTATCATTGTATCTTCATTGGATGCTGTTGTATTGTTCTTTATTGTGAACCTTGGTGTGACAAAGTATATTCGTTAACCCTAGACAGCAACGGATTAAACTGCAACATATGTGAAGTTATAACAAACCTGATAGAAGAGGGTTACAATAGTCAAGACGAGAGAGAACAAGAGCACAGACGAGTGTTTTTGTTGTGTTGACGGTAAGGTAGTGGCGGATGGAGCTGATCTGACGGATAGCGGTGTACGCAGAGCGACAGATGTGAGAAATATGATTGTTGAGAGACATGTTGTCAGAAAGAATATAACCAAGATTCCTAGCAGAGGATGTGAACTCTATATCGGAGCTACCTACATGAAACAAGATGGGGAGAGCTGATTTAGAGGATGATTCATGATTGTGAATGAGGAGTGCTTCCGTTTTGTCATCGTTTAGCTGTAACTTGCTGGGAGTCATCCATGACTTGACATCACCTATGCACTCCTGCAAGGTGTGGATAGCAGAATTGAGAAGAGCGGGATGTGTATGCTTGTATAGCTACATGTCATCTGCGAATGACTGAGTCTCAACAGCATGCCTCCCGAGCAGGAGGAGAAGTGGCTTGGTATACATTGTGACTAAGACGGGATCCAAAACGGACACATGTGGCACTCTGTACACCTAGTCAGCACTACCGGAGAGACAGCCATCAACAGCGACCGCCTGCGTTCTATCGGAGAGGTAGGGCCGAAACCAAGCCAAAACGGAACCAGAAATTCCAACGTAATTGTCAAGGTCTTTGTACAGGGTCTGATGGTCAACGGGATCAAAGGCCGCACTGAGATCTAAGAGGATCAGGATGGAAACATCACCGCTGTCCAATGAGATCAAGAGGTCACTGCTGACTCTCAAGAGAGCTGTTTCTGTGCTGTGGAAAGGTCTATAGGCCGACTGATTTGGATTGAGAAGAGAGTGGTCACTCAAGTGAAAGCAGAAAGCGGATTTAGAACACGTTTTTCAATGTCTTTAGATAAAAATGATCAATTAGATGCAGGTCTATAGTTTTTTAAATTATTTTGATCAAAACCAGACTTCTTAATTAATGGTTTGATGATGCAGTATTACATAGAAAGGGAACAATGTCAGAAGACAAGCTCTCATTGACTATATTGGTTATTGATCCAACGGATCAAACTACAGTGCAGTTGGAATGGGGCCGAAAGAATATGACATATGTTTAGAGTTTAGAATAACACGTTTGACCTCTTTTTCTGAAACAGGTTTAAAAAACATCGAAATGTGAACTAACGCTAGAAGAAGTAGGCAGGCCAAGGGGCGATACATCAAGATGATCAAGTTCTGCATGAGTTCCATCTATTTTGCGAGTGAAAAAATTACAGAAAATATCTGGTTGCTGAGGCAATGGATACACAGTTACTTTGTTACTTCCGGTGAGGTGGCCAGAGACGTCAAACAGCTGTCTGCTGGCTTGACCCATGATTATCTTATTGCTAAAACACAAAGACTTAGCACGAGACACAGTCTGAGTCACACGCTTTTTGGCAGCGGAATAAGTGTGCTTATAAACAAGCATATATCGCAGTCAAAGTAAGATGGTGCAAAATATTTTTTTTTTTTAAAAAGTCTGTCAAATTCTAATCTATTATTATTGGTCTTATTTATACCGTTATCGCGGTACCCCAGCCTAGGACTGGGCTCACCGTGCTGCACATAAAAATATTAGAAAACATCATGACATTAAAAAATAACATACATTTGTTTAATTATTTTTTTAAACAGATGTATAATAATAGAACAAAAACATATATATATATATTCACCACACCCACCCCAGAACTTTTAAATGTAAAGCCATGGACGGCACCCAGCAGCATCGTTTATCGGTCAGAGGGGGGAGGGGGCAATCAATCGGGATAGTAGAGTTTGAAGAGATGTGTTTTGAGTGCAGTTTTGAAGGCCTGGATGGTCGGTATATTGCGGATGTGTAGTGGGAGAGAATTCCATTGTTTGTAGGCGCAGCACGAGAAAGATCGTTCACCATATGTTTAAGTGCGAGTCTTGGGGACAGAAAGAATACGTGTGTCTGCGGAGGAGCGAAGCTGCCTAACGGTGATTAGACAGAAAGAAGTTCGGTTAGATAGAAAGGGCAGGGATCCGAGAAAAAGTCGTGGCCTGAACGCGTAACATTTGAACTATTTTGTCATTGATGTCATGGTGACGTAACATGAACTATTTTGTCATTGGTGTCATGGTGACGTAACATTTGAACTATTTTGCCATTGGTGTCATGGTGACGTAACATGAACTATTTTGTCATTGGTGTCATGGTGACATAACACTTGAATAATATTGTCATGGTGACGTAACACTTGAACAATTTCGTCAATGGTGTCATATGGTGACTTAACACTTGAACTAGTTGTCATGGTGTCATAGTGACATAACACTTGAACAATTTCGTCATTGGTGTCATGGTGACGTAACATGAACAATTTCGTCAATGGTGTCACGGTGACGTAATACTTGAACTAGTTGTCACTGGTGTCATATGGTGACGTAGCATGAACTATTTTGTCATTGGTGTCATGGTGACGTAACACTTCTATAATTTTGTCAATTTTGTCATGGTGACGTAACACTTGAACTAGTTGTCATGGTGTCGTGGTGACGTAAGATATTGAAGGTTTGAATAACAAGCGTGTCATACTGATTAGACCTCTTGTAGGGTGGAGGTTGGGGGGGGGGGGGTGTGCGGTGACAAGGCGTCAGCCTAACGGTGGGTGGTGTGGATTGGTGACGTTGCATTAACTTTCAAATTTATACTTGCATATAATTATGGATCAATTAGGACAGACTACTTATTAAAGGTGTTTCTAACACTCCAATGCAACATTACGGGCGTGTGGCGTACGTGTGGCGTACATGTGGCGTACGTGTGGCTTGCTATTATTAACCTGAAAATGTTTGTCCTTAACAAGATTCAATTTTTTTTTAAAATTAAATATGGCCCCCATTTACAGAGAACACAAATACACTCACCAGGTGGCGCCAGCAGTACGAGTCCCATGACGTAATGTGGGAGAAGGAATGACGCGCTTGTGATGACGTAGATAATCATGGCGACTATGCACCCACGTGATCACAAATGTTTTTTTTTTATATCACAGATTGAATGGGTCTGAAATCACAGATTGAATGGGTCTGAAATCACAGATTGAATGGGTCTGAAATCACAGATTGAATGGGTCTGAAATCACAGAATGAATTGGTCTGAAATCACAGATTGTAAAAGTCTAGCATCACATTTGGTCCGGTCCACAATCAAGTGTGAGAATTGACCCGGGCGGGTAGTGTACACTGACAAACTGTGAGAGTCAGGTCACGGTCTGAGGAGGACGAGGTCAAATCTCATGGTTGGGTAGGGCCTTAGAGTCTTTGCATGGCTGAAATGAGAAGAGAATGGGGCATGTTAGCGATACAGTAAAATATCGTAGTGGAATCATCTGTCACGTGAGTGATACAATAAAATATCTTAGTGGAATCATCTGTCACGTGAGTGATACAATAAAATATCGTAGTGGAATCGTCTGTCACGTGAGTGATACAATAAAATATCTTAGTGGCATCATCTGTCACGTGAGTGATACAATAACATATCTTAGTGGCATCATCTGTCACGTGAGTGATACAATAACATATCTTAGTGGCATCATCTGTCACGTGAGTGAAACAATAAAATATCTTAGTGGAATCATCTGCCACGTGAGTAATACAATAAAATATCGTAATGGAATCATCTGTCACGTGAGAGATACAATCGTTGCGTATTACCTCTTTGTCTTCTTTTATCTTTCAAAAATATCAAATTATGGAGTTTTTAAGGCGGATTGTGGGGGGGGGGGGGGGGGGGGGAGCTACTCATCGTTATTTTTTCCACCGTTAAAAGGAATATTTGTCCCCAATCACCCCAACTTTAACTATTTTGATTGTTTAAAATCCACCTACAACATCCCCCCCCCCCCCCAAACTCAAATAAAACCATCCACCCTCTTCCCACTCTTCTTTTTTTTAAACAGACTCTTTACTTCCTTGGTTAAATATTTTTTTAAAAGAAAATGAATAGAAAATTAAACCCACAAATTTAAGCCCGGGATTATATTCCAAAGCCCCACATGCGGCCATTGAAATAATCCGCCGCACCCCCCACTCACAGACATTTCTTCTCCGGCAATTGACAAAGCGTCCTGAGTTTAACCCGTCATGCCATCGAGGCAGCGCGGAGAAGACGAATCGGAAGCACAATTCTTGTCGTATACAGGAACGCCGCATGCATGAAGATGTGAATGATGAATGCACACTTCATTCACAATGTCAGCCTGATGGACGCATGAGTGCGGCTGTTGGTCGACCAGCAGATGAACGCTCTCAGACATCAAGTCTCTATGAAAACCATGAACCCGTGGGGGAGGGGGGATGAAACGTATCCGAATTTGATGGTAAAAAAATAAACTACAGTTACGAAAAACATCTCCTTTGAATTACTGCCTCACACTCAACTTGATTTACTGCTAAACGTCCTCGTTCACCTACTGCCACTCATCCCCCTTGGCCTACTGACACACATCCTCCTTGACCAACTGCCACACATCCACCTTGGCCTACTGACACACATCCTCCTTGACCTACTGCCGCTCATCCCCTTTGGCCTACTGACACACATCCTCCTTGACCAACTGCCACACATCCCCCTTGGCCTACTGACACACATCCTCCTTGACCAACTGCCACTCATCCCCCTTGACCTACTGACACACATCCTCATTGACCAACTGCCACTCACCCCCATTGGCCTACTGATACACATCCTCTTTGACCAACTGCCTTTCATCCCCCTTGACCTACTGACACACACCCCCTTGGCTTACTGCCACACATCCTCTTTGACTTACTGCCACACATCCTCCTTGACCTACTGCCACACATCCTCCTTGACCTACTGCCACACACCCCCTTTGACCTACTGCCACACATCCCCCTTGGCCTACTGCCACACACCCCCTTGACCTACTGCCACACGTCCCCCTTGACCTACTGCCACTCACCCCCCCCCTTGGCTTACTGCCAATTATCCTCTTTGACCTACTGCCACACACCCCCCTTGGCTTACTGCCAATCATCCTCTTTGACCTACTGCCACACATCCCCCTTGACCTACTGCCACACATCCCCCTTGACCTACTGCCACACACCCCCTTGGCTTACTGCCAATCATCCTCTTTGACCTACTGCCAATCACCCTCTTTGACCTACTGCCACTCATCCCCCTTGGCCTACTATCTTATCCTACTTGACTTACTTAATATAATTATCCACATCTTACATAATAAAACAAATCTTCGTTGTGGGGTTAGGATGCGGGGCAGGGAGTGGGGTGCGGTTCACACCCTCATCAAGGTTACGCCCCATGGGTCTACATATCCTCTAACCAACCTGCTTCGCGAACCTTCCTTGGCTGAATCAAAATCCTCAAACAGTGAAACAAATCTAATTCTCAAAACCATTATTCATTCTCCTCTCAACAGTCAAAACTATCGCTACAAGTCACCTCCATCTTCTCTCAACAGTCAAAACTATCGCTACAAGTCACCTCCATCTTCTCTCAACAGCCAAAACTATCACTACAAGTCACCTCCATCTTCTCTCAACAGCCAAAACTATCACTACAAGTCACCTCCATCTTCTCTCAACAGCCAAAACTATCACTACAAGTCACCTCCATCTTCTCTCAACAGCCAAAACTATCACTACAAGTCACCTCCATCTTCTCTCAACAGCCAAAACTATCACTACAAGTCACCTCCATCTTCTCTCAACAGCCAAAACTATCACTACAAGTCACCTCCATCTTCTCTCAACAGTCAAAACTATCGCTACAAGTCACCTCCATCTTCTCTCAACAGCCAAAACTATCACTACAAGTCACCTCCATCTTCTCTCAACAGTCAAAACTATCGCAACAAGTCACCTCCATCTTCTCTCAACAGTCAAAACTATCAGTACAAGTCACCTCCATCTTCTCTCAACAGTCAAAACTATCACTACAAGTCACCTCCATCTTCTCTCAACAGCCAAAGCTATCACTACAAGTCACCTCCATCTTCTCTCAACAGCCAAAACTATCACTACAAGTCACCTCCATCTTCTCTCAACAGCCAAAACTATCACTACAAATCACCTCCATCTTCTCTCAACAGCCAAAACTATCACTACAAGTCACCTCCATCTTCTCTCAACAGCCAAAACTATCACTACAAGTCACCTCCATCTTCTCTCAACAGCCAAAACTATCACTACAAGTCACCTCCATCTTCTCTCAACAGCCAAAACTATCACTACAAGTCACCTCCATCTTCTCTCAACAGCCAAAACTATCACTACAAGTCACCTCCATCTTCTCTCAACAGTCAAAACTATCACTACAAGTTACCTCCATCTTCTCTCAACAGCCAAAACTATCACTACAAGTCACCTCCATCTTCTCTCAACAGCCAAAACTATCACTACAAGTCACCTCCATCTTCTCTCAACACTCAAAACTATCGCTACAAGTCACCTCCATCTTCTCTCAACAGCCAAAACTATCACAAGTCACCTCGATATCAAATAGAGAAATATGATGGCGATGGATGACCCCTGTGATGGCGACGGATGACCCCACATGATGGGGATGGATGACCCCATATGATGGCTATAGATGACCCCTTATGATGGCTATGGATGACCCATATGATTGCTATCGATGACCCCATATGATGGCTATGGATGACCCCACATAATGGGGATGGATGACCCCATATGATGGCCACGGATGACCCCATATGATGGCTATGGATGACCCATATGATTGCAATCGATGACCCCATATGATGGCTATGGATGACCCCATATGATGGCTATGGATGACCCCATATGATGGCTATGGATGACCCCATATGATGGGGATGGATGACCCTATATGATGGCTATCGATGACCCCATATGATGGGGATGGATGACCCCATATGTTGGCTATGGATGACCCCATATGATGGCTATGGATGACCCCATATGATGGCTATGGATGACCCCTATATGAATGCTATGTATGACCCCTATATGATGGCTATTGATGACCCCATATGATGGCTATGGATGACTCCATATGATGGCTATGGATGACCCATATGATGGCTATGGATGACCCCATATGATGGCTATGGATGACCCCTATATGATGGATATGGATGACCCCTATATGATGGCTATGGATGACTCCATATGATGGCTATGGATGACCCCATATGATGGATATGGATGACCCCATATGATGGCTATGGATGACTCCATATGATTGCTATGGATGACCCCATATGATGGCCATGGATGACCCCATATGATGTCTATGGATGACCCCATATGATGGCTATGGATGACCCCATATGATGGCTATGGATGACCCCATATGATGGGGATGGATGACCCCACCGTATAAAAATCCCAACAATCCCACAAATAATAAGATCACACAGTGGCGTAGGAAAAGCGGGGCGGTTCACAATTTGTTTTTGGGTGGCATTTTCGGCCACCAACATGTTTGTTTGTTTGTTTGTTGTTTTCTTTTTTAGGGGGGTGCGTTTTATTTAAAAGGTGGCGGAGATAAAGCATAACCCGCCTCGGGCGCCTTTAACCCCAGCTACGCACGCCATTGGGATCAAAGTAGGTTAACAACCATCTCGAGAATCTAGTTACTAGATTCACTTCACAATGTTACGCTGTATTATCATGAGTTACACCAAATATACTAGTAACAATAACATATAACTTTAAAAAAAAACACCAAAAACACAATCTTTAAGTGACGGCCAAATGTAAACAATCCACAATAAGTTTAAACTAATCCACAATGAACAAGTCCACACTGAACAAATCCACACTGAACAAATCCACACCGAACAAATCCACACCGAACAGATCCACGATGAATACATCCACGATGAACAAATCCACAATGAGCACATCCACACTGAACAGATCCAGTGCACATTCATCTCCAATCACACGATGCACCCACGAAGGTCAAGCCTCACCCTGCCTTGGAAACAAACCATCTTTCCCCCAAGCATTTACCTTGTAACTGACAAGCACTCTTCACGCCAGACACTGTCGCAGCGAAGTGCTGTGACTATTATTAACTCGTTCAGTTATCAGGGAACCGGTGCTTTTAAAGACCATGCCCCCCCTTTCAATGACATCACCCTGTGCATGCAGAATTATCCGACAAGAACGTTAGAACCGCGCATGTTTTTAGATAACTAACAACAAACTTGAAATAAAAAGAGAGAGAAAGAGAGAAGGAGAGACAGAGAGAGAATGAGAGAGAGAGAAAGAAAGAGAAAGAGAAAGAGAGAGGCGAGGGAGAACCAGAGAGAGAAAGAGAGAGAGAAATAAAGAAAAAGAAAGAGAGAGAAAGAAAGAGGGAGAGAGAACCAGAGAGAGAGAGAGAGAGAGAAAGAGAGAGAGAGAAATAAAGAGAGAGAAAGAAAGAGGGAGAGAGAACCAGAGAGAGAGAGAGAGAGAAAGAGAGAGAGAGAGAAATAAAGAGAAAGAAAGAGAGAGAAAGAAAGAGGGAGAGAGAACCAGAGAGAGAGAGAGAAAGAGAGAGAGAGAAATAAAGAGAAAGAAATAGAGAGAAATAAAGAGAGAGATAGAAAGAATGAGTACAACAAAGAAAAAACCCATTTACGAGAGCATCTTATTTTAAAGAAACGAGTCCACTGTTTCTGTGTTATAATACTCCAACGAAATTTAGCAGACGAGAAAAATGAGCGGTTACCCCAAAGCAGCAGACACCTGTATGCGAAACAGAGCCGATTAACTCTGGCGACTCCTGGGGGGGGGGGGGGGGGGGTATTGCGCGACGCACGCACACACAGACACAACGTTCAGCTCTCTAAGTTTCAAAATAGCGGTCCCGAAGAGATCTAAGGGCCCCACTTACTAATGTCCCTGATACCGTGCGGTGCTCTCAGTCTGTAAACCCCCCCCCCCCCAAAATCCCCTCTCAGCTTACTTTGACACCAAATTTAAAAAAAATAAAAAATAAACTAATGAATGGAAAAGGGTGCTGCACTCGGCGGAAAAACTCGCTGGCTAGGCAGAAAACGGCAGGGGTTATCTGTCCGTACTGTGGGACTCCATGTTGTAACCGCCAAGGTAGGTAACTCGAGCTGCCAAGAGCAGCAAAATGTTCTAATGTCACATGACCATTTCGTTTTATGAAGAAGAAAATTTATTTAAAAAAAAAAATTAAGCATCGTTTTGATGGGTTAGACCAGTGGTTCTTAAACTTTACGGTACCGGGCAATGAAAGCAAAATTACCGGGCAATGAAAGCAAAATTACCGGGCAATGAAAGCAAAATTACCTGACAATGAAAGCAAAATTACCGGGTCGTCCGCCGAAAGTATAAAAAAACGGCTGAAAACTTAGATGAGACTAGAGTGACATAACCGTTAATAAATTAGTGATGAATTTGATTTCTTCACGTTATCGTAAGATGAGATGCTGTATTATAATATATGCGAGATATGTGGACGTTCAGATCTTTCATATGTTACCTTTAGGGCAGGGTGCTGGGTAGCCGATAAACTGAGTCGATCACAAGCTAGTGGAGGGGGGCTCAATCACCTGAAAAACGCATAGACAAACAACATCATCACCAGCACCACGGGTGGATGGGACTCGTTAACCTTGGATGGCAACCCATCTAAGAGAAGGAAAACTGACATAAAAGCCGGAGATGGAGTCCCGTAGGCGGTATGACATTGACACTGCCGAAAACTGCGAGGTAGATCGCATAAAGAGCACAGTGAGACATACAAGACACACTGCTGGTCATCTACTGGATCCTGGTCTATTTCCAGTCGTCTTGACTAAGTCGTGCCAATATATGAAATAGACAAGGGCGAGAGTGTGAGGCTGACGAACTGGGCAACTCTCCCTCAATGTATCACAAAATACAGCTCAAGCCATGGCGAAGTATAAAAAATAACCGATTCACGAAATAACAACGTTTGGGAAACACTATTCTAGGATGAGAGAAAATGATTTGATATTTAAAAAAAGATGAATTTAGCAAAGTTATGAAATGTAAAGGAAAGTCCTGTTTGCTTTCTTGTGACTCATAGCATTAGATCACATGTCTACCGACGAACACAAGCATGAGATCACGTGTCTACCGACGAACACAAGCATGAGATCACGTGTCTACCGACGAACACAAGCATGAGATCACGTGTCTACCGACGAACACAAGCATGAGATCACGTGTCTACCGACGAACACAAGCATGAGATCACGTGTCTACCGATGAACACAAGCATGAGATCACGTGTCTACCGACGAACACAAGCATGAGATCACGTGTCTACCGACGAACACAAGCATGAGATCACGTGTCTACCGACGAACACAAGCATGAGATCACGTGTCTACCGACGAACACAAGCATGTAGCAGCAAAATCTGCATGCTTCTCACCAAAGGGAGTCAGACGTATTCAATCATTGCTAGTGTGCGCTTAAATTCAATTCACTGCGGTAATTTTTAATCTAATTTTGACAATTAATGGTACATTAATCCGTATTTTAATTTTAAAATATATATATAATATTAATATCGAGTGCCCCCTTTGGAAGTCCCAACGCCCCCTAAAATCTCCCGAAACGTGCAGCTCCCAAACCCCTAGGCCCCCAAAACAACTGCCCACTTTGAGAACCACTGGGTTAGAGACTTTCTTGCAACGGCGGAGGACAATTGGGGCCCTACTTTTGCAGATGACGTCATGCGCTCGAAAGGTTTTATAATCTTGTATATGCTATTTAATGTGTTGTGAAGAGAAGTAGACAGAACGAGTGGATTTCATAATGCACGTTATCATACCGCGCGTACGCTTTAATATTATAACAGAGGGGTTCCCAAAATTGTCGATTCTTAGCGACCTTGATTGTTGCGTACTGTTATCAATATGGAGAAATTAATCTCTTATTTAAGTGTGGGTCGTTCTAAAACAGTACACGACAAAAGACGACACCAAATGTTAAATACAATAACTAAGAATACGATACCCAAACCAGGGCAAATTACAATTAATAAGTTTTAATGTGTTAATTAAAATGAATTGCGAAATCAAAAGGAATACAATTAAAACTATTGACTTACGGTATATTGTTTGGCTGGTACCGGTACGATGTTAATGAAATACAATGTGCAAAAGTGGTACAATAATAAAAGGAAATCTACCCACACACAGTAAACAAAGCTTGGTCTCGTAGCACTAATAACACACGCTCAAAGTCTCGTCATAAATGATCTGCCTCTCTCTCATTCAATCTATCGGTCTTTTATAGTCGTTTTCTACTGATGTCTCTCGAACCGCCTTACGCATTGTACTCGCTTCTGGCTGCTTCTACCATGTTCGAAAACGAACAGACTATTTATAGATATGTCTGCTGTAGCCGAGGTCAAAGGGAGACTATTTTTAACTACACATACCCTAATTATAACGCAGTACAACCTTATCTTGGTCAACAAAGTTCACAGCACGTGGAAAGAATGAAGCAAACACGTCGCCTACATAACATGATGAATCCAGCTTTTCCCATGGCGCCCGGATATCAAATTTTAACCAGTAATCTAAGAAATGGCGAAAAACTTCATTTTACTTTAAAGGTTTTGAGAAAAGTAATATATGTTTTTAAGTATCTCAAAGCGCCATCTAGTGTCATTTAGAGGGCGTCTGTAAAACACCTACGCGTCTCCCCGGTATGGGAAGGGGGGACATTAGAGACGTAAAATATATCCATCCCAGCCCAAGAAAGTCCGGCCCGGTTGCTGTGGGAGAGCAGCACCCCGGCCGGCCAGGTGCTCTTTTTCTGATGCCGCCTCACTCGCATAGTCAATCGAGTGGTAGGGTGGGCGAGGCTGTCTCAGCGGCGGAAAGCCCCCTGCGTGCCGCTTCGCGGCCTGACTGGAATAAAGACCACCGGGGGGAGTGGTTGAATGCCGAGTGGGAGTGGCGGGGGTGCGCTGGGGAAGACTTCATGAGCTTCGGCTCGATAGTTTGCTGATTTTCTTAAGTAGATGAGATTAGTGTCGTTTATAGAAACTTCTGCAAACCGTCATTACTAAATGAGTTACATGATAGCTAGTAGCCCGCTAGATGAAGCGACATGTCACTTTCAATTGGACATGTTGATAAACATTACATTTCTAATATTTTGACATTACATTTTGTAATATTTTGTGTGTCCCCGTGAAGAAGAGCGCTGCTAAGATTTACGAAAAAGTACAAACAAAAATGATACATGGCTCCTACACAACTAATACATGGCTCCTACACAAATAATACATGGCTCCTACACAACGAATCCATGACTCATACACAACTAATACATGGCTCCTACACAAATAATACATGACTCCTACACAACGAATCCATGACTCATACACAACTAATACATGACTCCTACACAACTAATACATGACTCCTACACAACGAATCCATGACTCATACACAACTAATACATGACTCCTACACAACTAATACATGACTCCTACACAACGAATCCATGACTCATACACAACTAATACATTACTCCTACTAGTCCTACACAACTAATACATGACTCCTACACAACGAATACATGACTCCTACACAACGAATCCATGACTCATACACAACCAATACATTACTCCGACTAGTCCTACACAACTAATACATAACTCCTCAACAACTAATCCGTAACTCCTCTTCACAACTAATCCATGACTCCTACACAACTAATCCGTAACTCCCAAATAACTAATCGATGACTCCTACAAAAATCACATTTTAATCATTGTTCCCAGGCGTGATTTGATCTGCCGTAACCATGGCAACTCAAGTTTCCCTAACTGATAAAAGAGATTTTTGTCGCCATTTTAGATTAACGAATTTAAGAAACTTCCTCTAAAACTATTGTTTTTAAAAAATATGGTCCTAAGTTTAGCAGTAGTATTTAAAACTAATTTAAACTCTGCATTTGAAATTGCTCAGTTGCGCCCCAATGGTTTATTTGCCCCCCCCCCCCCCCGGCACAAATCATATTAACGCAACGATTTATTTCAAATGGCTTTTCAAAACTCTGAGATTTGAAGCTGTTTGTCAAGATTATCCAACTGTTGAGTGAGTGAACTGACATAAATTGTACTGAGTGCTTGTCAGGTATAAAACAGTTACTAGACCCCAAACTACGACCCCAAACCACGACCACAAGCCACGACCCTCTCCTTGATGCCACCCTTAGAAATGCATTTTGTTTAAGGGGGAGAGAAAGAAGGGAAACGAAAGAGAAAGAAAGAGAGAAGAAATGAAGAAAGAAAGAGAGGAACAGAAAGAAAGAGAGAAGGAAAGAAAGTGAGATAGAGAGAGAGAGAGAGACTGAAAAAGAGAGAGAGAAGCCCTGGTGCCTCCATCGACGCCTGGCCTTGAATCCGCCACCTTGTGTAACACTAGTTTCTTACCTGACAGGTGCAGGTAACCCAAATATGCTTGTTCTGATTTCTGGGTCTCGGAAATATCACTTCCTGTATTTCAATATTCCTTAACACTATCGCATGCTCTACTTTGGCCGACAGCAGCGTTATCCCTATCCAACTTAACCAACTGATAAATTCTACCTGACCTACTTATTAGCACCGTAATCGTCCTGCCTACCATATCTTATCACTTGACCTACAACCAAATCCTACTCGACCTACTGCATATCCTGCTCGACCTACTTACCATAAGTTAATGATAAAATTTTCTTATAAAATTACTTTTTATCCTATGCTACTCTAAAAAATCCCCAACGACCTACTTACAACATTCCATTTGACCGACCTGTACTATCGGACAACTAAACCCCTATCCACGAAAAAAAAGACCTACACAGAAAAAGTTAAGTTTGAAAGTCTCACAGTTTCCTCACAGCCTGCCAATCATCATCCAACCACTCGTCAGATCAATGATTGTAATCGCCGAAAAGTCAGCTCTTGGTACACCGCCCTTTGATCTTGTTATCTAACACTAACACAGTTCAACAAATCTATCTATTATCTCGGGGCTTCAGGACCCCAATAACGTAAACTAGGATTTTCTAAACTCTTTTCAAAGGGAAAAAAAAACCCAAAAAAACTACTTTACGAATAAAAGAAAAGAAACAAAAAAAATAATAATATTTTTTTTTTACTTTACTACATTTTAAAAGAATCTTTTTCCTTCTTTCTTAATTTTTTCTTTTAAGAAAGATTTTTTTTTTAATGTTTTTTTTTTTAAATGTTTTTTATTTAAACTATGGACAGGAGCGCCATTATAACGTCATTTGTTGCGTATGTTACTCTCCTTCCGGATTACCCCGTAAGTGCTTTCCCTAAAAGCACTTACGGGGTAATCTGGAATGAGAGTAACACATGCAACAAAATGACGTAATAATGGCGGTCCTGTCCATATTTTTAAAAAAAATCTCTTTAAAAAAAAAAATGTGATTATTCTGAAATCAGCCGTTGAATTATTGGATTTTAGATAGGTAAAAAAAATCCGCCGCCAGTCCCCGAGAATGTACGGGAAACTCTGAGACTTCGAAGGTCTTTGTTCCACAAGGGCTCAGTGGTTCTAAAATCGTAGTCGAGATCTGAAGCCAGAAGTTAAGAGCGCGCTAGTTCTGACTTTTCCATGATTAATTGATCTCATGTTGATCAGCGTGTCACGTCCGTCATCGCTCACGGAACCAGAGGCGTAGCTAGAGTGTTTGGCGCCCGGGGACAAGATTCATTTTAAAGAGCCTCCCTCTCTTGTTTTTCAACTCTCAAACCCATTATTTTCATCAATAAAATAATATCAAAACACAGTTTGGCGCCTCTAACTAATCTGGTGCCCAGGGTCATCTGTGCCCCTCTGCCCCCCTTAGCTAAGCCTCTGCACGGAACACCCCCACAAAAAAAATGATAATAATATCGTACGCCGCACAAGATAAATATAAATGAAAGAAAATGCCAATGTCTGCTGTCTGGCCAAACACAAATACACATGTCGCCACACTTCACAGTAAGCGCCACTACATGTTCGTCCAGTCACAAATATCGCGGCACACTTTTTTAAAAATTAAAAAAAAAAGAACTCCGTCGCGGCACACGGAAAAGGTGGAGTCCTGGCGGTCGACTTGGCGGATACACCTGGATGACCTCTGTGACGTGCCTGGGTTTTCAGACTTACCAGGAGTCGAGGGTCAGATCCGACGCGCGGTGCGTGTTCCTGTGATGAGGAGGTCTCGTGTGCGCCTCTTTTTATACAACGGCCGGATAATGCGAGGTGGACGAAGGTGGGGCGAGGGGGGGGGGGGAATGAGGTACGACTGGAAGAGTGGGGCTCGTGAGGTTGGGGGGTTCGCGGAATTGTGTGGGGGGGAATAAGGATGTGGCGAATGGATAGAAAAACAGTTTTAGATATTTATATTTGTACAAATTCATTTTGAAGTATAGGTAAATGGCGTTGTGGAGAAAGGGGGGGGGGGGTGAAGATATCAAAACAAAATGTCTGTTTATGACTGAGATTTGGGTCGTGAGACACTTGGGATGTGGGGAGAATTTGGGGGGGGGGGGGTTGGGTAAAGATTAAGGATATGAAATGTAAACATACAGGTACAGGAGTGTTTTGGGGGGAAGGTCATGAAAAGGGATTACCACTGCGGGAATTAGCGTTAGTGTCAGGACTCTGGGCCACGAGGACTTGTTATTGCGGAATGGTGACATAATATTTATTGTTGATGCCATCAGCCCAGGATGAGAAAGAGGTTCCCAAACGTGTTTGAGCCGCAGAGTGACCCCATATGTTTAAAATGGCTTTTCAAAAGAAAAAAAATCGGAAGCTGTAAGCACATGTTTCAGTATTATAATATAATTCAGTTGTTCTCAAGATGAGTGGTACCTTTAACAGCAGTGGACAGCATGTTCTACTTATTACCAGCGACCTTTAAACAAACAATGAAAATCATGTTCTACTAATTACCAGCGACCTTTAAGTGAACAGCATGTTCAACTAATTACCAGCGACCTTTAAGTGAACAGCATGTTCAACTAATTACCAGCTACCTTTAAGGGAACAGCATGTTCAACTAGTTACCAGCGACCTTTAAGTGAACAGCATGTTCAACTAGTTACCAGCGACCTTTAAGTGAACAGCATGTTCAACTAATTAGCAGCGACCTTTAAGTGAACAGCATGTTCAACTAATTACCAGCTACCTTTAAGTGAACAGCATGTTCAACTAATAACCAGCTACCTTTAAGTGAACAGCATGTTCAACTAGTTACCAGCGACCTTTAAGTGAACAGCATGTTCAACTAGTTACCAGCGACCTTTAAGTGAACAGCATGTTCAACTAATTACCAGCTACCTTTAAGTGAACAGCATGTTCAACTAATAACCAGCTAACTTTAAGTGAACAGCATGCTCAACTAGTTACCAGCGACCTTTAAGTGAACAGCATGTTCAACTAATTACCAGCTACCTTTAAGTGAACAGCATGTTCAACTAATAACCAGCTACCTTTAAGTGAACAGCTTGTTCAACTAGTTACCAGCGACCTTTAAGTGAACAGCATGTTCAACTAGTTACCAGCGACCTTTAAGTGAACAGCATGTTCAACTAATTACCAGCTACCTTTAAGTGAACAGCATGTTCAACTAATAACCAGCTAACTTTAAGTGAACAGCATGCTCAACTAGTTACCAGCGACCTTTAAGTGAACAGCATGTTCAACTAGTTACCAGCGAACTTTAAGTGAACAGCATGTTCAACTAGTTACCAGCGACCTTTAAGTGAACAGCATGTTCAACTAATTACCAGCGACCTTTAAGTGAACAGCATGTTCAACTAGTTACCAGCGACCTTTAAGTGAACAGCATATTCAACTAATTACCAGCTACCTTGAATAGCAGTGAATATCATGCTCTACCAATTACCAGCTACCTTGAATAGCAATGAACATCATGTTCTACCAATTACCAGCTACCTTGAATAGCAATGAACATCATGTTCTACCAATTACCAGCTACATTTAATAGCAATGAACATCATGTTCTACCAATTACCAGCTACCTTGAATAGCAGTGAATATCATGTTCTACTTAGGTATAAGATGAAAGCTAGCAACGCTTAGTTGTGTTAGATGGCCTTTCTTGATATTAGCTGTAGAGGTCAAACTGGCATATATGATTTTAATCGAAGCATCCGTGACTTGCCTACGTCACGTGACATGCCTGCGTCACGTGACTTACCTGCATCACGTTACTTGCCTGCGTCACGTGTCATGCCTGCGTCACGTGACTTGCGTGCATCATGTTACATGTCTGCGTCACGTGACTTGCCTGTGTCACGTGACTTGCCTGCGTCACGTGACTTGCCTGCGTTACGTGACTTGTCAGCGTTACGTGACTTGTCTGCGTCACGTGGCTTGCCTGCGCCAGCTAGTGAGGTTTTGAGTTCATGAACACAAGGCAAATAACTCATCTTGCTAAACAGCTAGGGAGGTTCTGAGTTCATGAACACAAGGCAAAGAACTCATCCTACTAAACAGCTAGTGAGGTTCTAAGTTCATGAACACAAGGCAAAGAACTCATCTTGACAAACAGCTAGTGAGGTTCTGAGTTCATGAACACAAGACAAAGAACTCATCCTACCAAACAGCTAGTGAGGTTCTTAGTTCATGAACACAAGGCAAAGAACTCATGCTACCAAACAGCTAGTGAGGTTCTGAGTTCATGAACACAAGGCAAAGAACTCATCCTACCAAACAGCTAGTGAGGTTCTGAATTCATGAACACAAGGCGAAGAACTCATCCTGCCAAGCAGCTAGTTAGGTTCTAAATTCATGAACACAAGGCGAAGAACTCATCCTACCAAACAGCTAGTGAGGTTCTTAGTTCATCAACAACACAAGGCAAAGAACTCACCCTGCCAAACAGCTAGTGAGGTTCTTAGTTCACAAAACAAGGGCAAACAATGTGGAAGCTATTTGTTTAGCAAACCAGAATTCCACAGAGTTTGAAAAAACAGCTGAATATACTCATTAACCAGATATAAAATCATAGTTCCTTGGATGTTAAAATCAAATGTCACCATTGGTAAGAGCGCTACAAACAGATACGAGATATACGGTACATATATTGTTTTTGGAGGCAGTTCTTCAACAAGGACATGTCGCTTCGCATCATACTCTCTCAACGGATTGATCAACACCAAATGACAGGTTACAAGCCTGTTATGTCTCTTATAAGTGAGAACCAAAGTGTTCAATATCTTGACCAATCAATGCGTCGTTCAGTGCAGACATTTGGTTGCTAATAAACACTCGGTGATTGCCTAATGAAACATCGGGATGTCGAAGGTATACGAAGTTTGTCGCCATGGCAACTCCTGAGTACCAAGAAGATGTTCAGCAATATCTGTAGTATACCGAGGCTTGTCACCATTGTAACAGCTGAGTACAAAGAAGATGTTCAGCAATATATGTAGTATACCGAGGCGTGTCGCCATGGTAACAGCTGAGTACAAAGATGTTCAGCAATATCTGTAGTATACCGAAGCTTGTCGCCATGGTAACAGCTGAGTACAAAGAAGTTGTTCAGCAATATCTGTAGTATACCGAGGCGTGTCGCCATGGTAACAGCTGAGTACAAAGAAGATGTTCAGCAATATCTGTAGTATACCGAGGCGTGTCGCTATGGTAACAGCTGAGTACAAAGAAGATGTCCAGCAATATCTGTAGTATACCGAGGCTTGTCGCCATGGTAACAGCTGAGTACAAAGATGTTCAGCAATATCTGTAGTATACCGAGGCTTGTCGCCATGGTAACAGCTGAGTACAAAGAAGTTGTTCAGCAATATCTGTAGTATACCGAGGCTTGTCGCCATGGTAACTCCTGAGTACAAAGAAGTTGTTCAGCAATATCTGTAGTATACCGAGGCTTGTCGCCATGGTAACTCCTGAGTACAAAGCAATATCTGCTGTTCTCTTCGTTCAGAGCTTAAAGACATCCCCCCACCCCCCACCGTCAAAACGACATTGTTAATTAACATTAGAGTTTCAGTACATAACCCCTCCAAATTAAGAGAACCAATACTTACTACCACCATAACAAGCCCATACGTCACTACCACCATACCAAGCCCATACGTCACTACCACCATACCAAGCCCATACGTCACTACCACCATACCAAGCCCATACGTCACTACCACCATACCAAGCCCATACGTCACTACCACCATACCAAGCCCATACGTCACTACCACCATACCAAGCCCATACGCCACTACCACCATACCAAGCCCATACGTCACTACCACCATACCAAGCCCATAGGTCACTACCACCATACCAAGCCCATATGTCACTACCACCATACCAAACCCATACGTCACTACCACCATACCAAGCCCATACGTCACTACCACCATACCAAACCCATACGTCACTACCACCATACCAAGCCCATACGCCACTACCACCATACCAAGCCCATACTACACCACCCCTTTACCAAGCCCATATGTCACTTATACTACTACTACTATACCAAGCCCATGCGTTACTTCCACCATAACCAAGACATGCGGCACTTCAAATATTCCAAGCCCCCATGCGTCACTACCAATATCCCAAATCCATGCGTCACTTCCACTATACCAGGGCTCAGGATGAGTTTATGGCTCCAAGGGGACGCTGGCCGTAAAAAGAGTTTGAGAACTACTGATTTAATTCTTTATAAATATTATAATTATTATTAACTTACGACATATTCCAAACGATGTGTGAGTTTTTAACTTGTAAGAACTAGCAGGCTTCACAATTCACGATTTGATGCAAGACACACTGGAGTTCTTCTGACATTTCATTATTTCTTTTCAAAGACAGAAGCATTGACAATTGACAGTTCCCTGTCACAGGGATGCATGGAGGCCAATTGGGAGAATTTAAAAGTTAAGATTTCGAATTAAATATAAAAATTGCCGTAAAACCATTCGTTTTAAAAATAAAAATACGTTTTAACCTGGGGGGGGGGGGGGGGGAGGAGATGGGGGGAACACCCCCACCCCACCCCTACCCCAGATAAAAAAAATAATATAAATTGACAACATTTTCAGCCCCACTTTACAAAGTACCTCGCCATGTACTGAGAAGATAAGAGCTGAGTTTTTTCAAGTAGCTTTAGTAGATGGGATGTTCACGCTTTCGCCTCCCTTGTTTTGAGGGCTACTATGCAGTACAAAAGATAATAGTCATGATTAAACTAATAACAATAGTCCTAATAATGCTACTACCAGCTGTGTCAGTCCACTGTAAATGACGCGTTGTGTGCTGTTTCAGAGTTGACCTTTCGTGAACAGGGACCGGGTAGTTTTGATCAGCAAACATTTTAATGACCACCTCTTAACAAGCAGGCCATGACCTAAGCATCATACACGTGTACAGATAGCAGAAGGGCAGTGTTTCTCAAATTGGTGGTCTGTGGCTAGGAAACTGGTCCGCTATGTCCTCCCCCCCCCCCCCCCCCCAACTTAGTTTTCCCCGATGCACTTTGAAAAGTTCTTGCCGGTTCTCCACACTGTAAAATTTGAGAAGCACTGGTGAAGAGTTTGTTAACAGGGGGGACGACGACAATGTGTAGAAAAATGAGACAAGTTGGCCATATTATGGATTAGGTATTGAGTAGGTCTTAATGGAGAGGTCATTAGTACTGCGGCAACTTTTTTAAATTAAAAAAAAAGTAATTATTAACGAGTGAAACAAAAAAACTTTAAAAAAAGAAAAAACGTTAAAAAAAATTATTTAAAAAAAACTATTTATTTTTCATGACGTCATAAGCTCGCGTCGGAAACGGGGGTCTGTGGGTAAATGTTTCTCTTTATTTGACAGCCTCGATATAATGAAAGGTGAGTTTAGTGTGAGGGCTGGCCGGGGTGGGGGGGGGGTTAAGGGTGGCGGTTACATATCAAAGCGCCAGGTATTTGTGTCAGGTAATAACTTCCGAGCGGAAACAGGAGAACTAGAGGAGAAAAGCAATGGGGTTTGGGGGGGGGGGGGGGGGGGGCGGGGGGGTTGACCCCATTTCTCAAAGGCTAAACGGTGGTCTGAGCACCTGGAAATTAGGGGAAGGGAGGGGTGGTGCATGGGGTGACATCATTGTGCAACTGGGTTGAAACTAGCTCCAAGTGCCAGAAGGGGAGGTGGGGAGATGTTAATAACATTCTAAACCGACTTATTGGCCAGCACACTGTCCTAGTTTTAGGGCAGATCAGCTTGCTGCTGTAGCGCGAGGGCAGATGTGGAGGCTGATGTTATCCCAGGGCAGATGTTATAAGAGGGCAGATGTGGAGGCTGATGTTATAAGAGGGCAGATGTGGAGGCTGATGTTATCCCAGGGCAAATGGTATAAGAGGGTAGATGTGGATGCTGATGTTATAAGAGGGCAGATGTGGAGGCTGATGTTATCCCAGGGCAGATGTTATAAGAGGGCAGATGTGGAGGCTGATGTTATAAGAGGGCAGATGTGGAGACTGATGTTATCCCAGGGCAGATGGTATAAGAGGGTAGATGTGGAGGCTGATGTTATAAGAGGGCAGATGTGGAGGCTGATGTTATCCCAGGGCAGATGTTATAAGAGGGCAGATGTGGAGGCTAATGTTATAAGAGGGCAGATGTGGAGACTGATGTTATCCCAGGGCAGTTGTTATAAGAGGGCAGATGTGGAGGCAGATGTTATAAGAGGGCAGATGTTATAAGAGGGCAGATGTGGAGGCCGATGTTTTAAGAGGGTAGATGTGGAGGCTAATTTTATCCGAGGGTAGATGTGGAGAAAGATGTTATAAGAGGGTAGATGTGAAGGCTGATGTTATAAGAGGGTAGATGTGAAGGCTGGTGTTATCCGAGTGCAAATGTGGAGGCTGATGTTATCCGAGGGCAGATGGGCTGGTTGGCTGCTGCAAGAGGATAGTAGATGTGATTGTCTGCTGTAAGAGGATGGTAGATGTGATTGACTGATGTAAGAGGATGATAAATGTGTTTGGCTGCTGTAAGAGGATGTTAGATGTGCTTGGCTGCTGTAAGAGGATGGTAGATGTGATTGACTGCTGTAAAGTGATGGTAGATGTGCATGGCTGCTCTGGGGTAAGATCAGTGGTTACCACGGAGGTATGGGAAATAGTTAAATAATTATAACATTTGCTGAACATGTGTGCAGCTTTGAGCGACCCACACGGACCCACCCAGCCCCACTTTACAAACTACCTCGCCTTGTACTGAGAAGATAAGAGCTGAGTTCAAAGGAGATTTATTTGTCTTAGTGCGGCGTGGGGTGTGAATTAACAAATGAAGATGAAGAGTGAGAGAAAAGATTGAAGGTATAACCTAGTATAAGTATGGGATTTGAACGAACTTTCAAAAGAAGACCAGAAATAAAAAAGAGTTGAACAGACAGAATCTAAGGATAAATTAGTTCCTAATCTAAGGATAAATTAGTTCCTAATCTAAGGATAAATTAGTTCCTAATCTAAGGATAAATTAGTTGCTAATCTGATGAGGTTAAGATCAATGACAGAAAGACAACTTACCATGGAGGCGGGGAATAAAGTTGTGAGGCAGAGGCAGAAGGCTGGTAAAGAGACAGAAGTCACCCAGAGCAAGAGATAGAGAGATTGAGAGAGAGAGACGGGGAGAGAGAGACAGCGTGGAAGAGAGAGACAGGGCGAAATAAAAAGAAGCAGAAAATAGATAGAAGATTAGAAGTATAGGTGAAACATAGCAAGAGTGAGAGAGAGAGAAACATGGCGAAAAGGAGAGTTTGTGAAAATAGAGAAAGTAAGACAATGAGAGTTAGAGAGATGCACAGAAAGACCGAGAGAGAGAGAGACAGACAGACCAAGAGAGAGACATGCCGAGAGAAAGAGAGAATAGTTGGGATGGAGAAACAAGACATTTGCTTTCAACAAACAAGACATTCAAGAATTCTCTAGGAAAACGGTTCTCACACGTATTCGGAATTTTTACCTTGGGGGCTTGAAAAAACAACAACTTCAATTTTGTGTCTTTATCATTAAAAAAAAAAAAAGAATTTCTGCGAATTCAAATTCAACGAACGCCATTTTGTTTTGTACGTCTCAATTTCACGATAGATCATCGTAAGCATAAACAAACAAGAAAGGGGATTTTTCTTTCTTTGTATTATTTAACTAGTTTTTGGTTTAACATTACATGAAGATTTATTGTCGCCAACCATCACGCCATAAGGGTTTCTCCAACGAATAATGCCCAACTGAAGGGTTTCTCCAACGAATAATGCCCAACCTTGGTGTCTAGACCCCGCTGTCCCAATGGTAAATGAGCGTGTTAACATGGTGGTCGACATTTAGAAAAGTATTTTGTTTCCATTAGGCGTGCACTACTGCATTGGTAGATTTTTTTTTTTTAATGACGTTACAAAATGTCTAGTGCCACAGTGTATTCTCTGACCTGACCTCGCTCGTGAACGACACCGGTTTGTGCACCGGTTGCCCGTATGGGATTTCCGTTCACGGTGCCGGATATTTTGGAAACGCGTCTTTAACTTCCGTGTTGGTTTAATTTGGTCTGGGCACGTATCATATGATATTGTCTGGGCATGTTGCGTATGACATTGTCTGGGCATGTTGCGTATGACAATGTCTGGGCACGTATCGTATGACATTGTCTGGATATGTATCGTATGACATTGTCTGGATATGTATCGTATGACATTGTCTGGGCATGTATCCTATGACATTGTCTGGCCTTGGTATCGTATGACATTGTCTGGGCTTGTATCATATGACATTATCTAAGCATGTATCGTATGACATTGTCTGGGTATGTATCGTATGACATTGTCTGGATATGTATCGTATGACATTGTCTGGGCATGTTGCGTATGACATTGTCTGGGCACGTATCGTATGACATTGTCTGGATATGTATCGTATGACATTGTCTGGGCATGTATCGTATGACATTGTCTGGGCATGTATCGTATGACATTGTCTGGCCTTGGTATCGTATGACATTGTCTGGGCTTGTATCATATGACATTATCTAAGCATGTATCGTATGACATTGTCTGGGTATGTATCGTATGACATTGTCTGACCTTGGTATCGTATGACATTGTCTGGGCATGTATCATATGACATTGTCTGGGCTTGTATCGTATGACATTGTCTGACCTTGGTATCGTATGACATTGTCTGGGCATGTATCGTATGACATTGTCTGGGCATGTATCGTATGACATTGTCTGGGCATGTATCGTATGACATTGTCTGGGTATGTATCGTATGACATTGTCTGACCTTGGTATCGTATGACATTGTCTGGGCATGTATCGTATGACATTGTCTAGGCATGTATCGTATGACATTGTCTGACCTTGGTATCGTATGACATTGTCTGGGCATGTATCGTATGACATTGTCTGGGCATGTATCGTAGGACATTGTCTGGGCATGTATCGTATGACATTGTCTGACCTTGGTATCGTATGACATTGTCTGGGCATGTATCGTATGACATTGTCTGGGCATGTATCGTAGGACATTGACCTTGGTATAATACGACATTGACCCTGGTATCGTATAACATGGGCCCATGTATCGTACGTCATAGACATTGGTATCGTACGATATTGGCCATGTATCGCACGACATTTGCCCTGGTATCGTGCGACATTGGACCTGGTATAGTACGATATTTACAGTGGTATCGTACGACATCGGCCATGTTATTGTATGACATTGGCCCTAGTATCGCACGACATTGACCTGGTATCGTTCGACATTGGTCCTGGTTCATGGCATATTTCATTCTTCGTTTACTTTTCAGACACAACTTTAATGTTTACCTTACAGGTCTGTCGTACTTTACTTTTTTTTGTTTTCGTGAAAGGTTGGGTCTTGGGGGGGGGGGGGGTGGGTGGGTTGGGTGGGGGTTCGGGGGACTTTTGTCCTATAACATTGTTATATCCTTATTTATCAGAACTCACTAACCCAGTGGTCGGCAACCTACAGCTGCACGCGGTTCTTTCACGGTTATATAGATGAAGCATTTTTAAAAATATTTTTTTTACCAACTAATCTCTTACAAAATGCGGACTCTTTGGATGGATAGATGACGCAATTTTAAAAACTATATTTTTACCAACTAATCTCTAACTGAATGCGGACTCTTTGAATGGATAGATGGCGCAATTTAAAAAACTATATTTTTACCAACTAATCTCTAACTAAATGCGGACTCTTTGGATGGAAAGATGACGCAATTTTAAAAACTATATTTTTACCAACTAATCTCTAACTGAATGCGGACTCTTTGAATGGATAGATGACGCAATTTAAAAAACTATATTTTTACCAACTAATCTCTAACTAAATGCGGGCCCTTTGAATGGATAGATGACGCAATTTTAAAAACTATATTTTTACCAACTAATCTCTAACTAAATGCGGGCCCTTTGAATGGATAGATGACGCAATTTTAAAAACTATATTTTTACCAACTAATCTCTAACTGAATGCGGACTCTTTGAATGCATAGATGAAGCAATTTTAAAAACTATATTTTTACCAACTAATCTCTAACTAAATGCGGGCCCTTTGAATGGATAGATGACGCAATTTAAAAAACTATATTTTTACCAACTAATCTCTAACTAAATGCGGGCCCTTTGAATGGATAGATGACGCAATTTAAAAACTATATTTTTACCAACTAATCTCTAACTAAATGCGGGCCCTTTGAATGGATAGATGACGCAATTTAAAAAAAAATAATTAAAACATTGATAACCTCTAAATGGACCCGGACACGCATCGCCGACATTCGGACCCGGGTCCTATTAGACTCAATGCTATCCGGATGTCATTAGTGGTGGTTTATTTTAGTTAACCTGAAGAAGTAAGTTTACAAACGTAAAGTCCAATTTAAATAGTTTTTTAATCCCAACCTCTCACTTCTGGTACCCGGGTGCGAATAGTCGAAGCTTTGTATGAAGATGGATCCTTACACAAAAAACCACTTTTGACCCCTGCATCAAGCCAATGAATCAAGAGAGCAGCCTTGTATGAAAAGGGATCCTTACACAAAAAACCACTGTTGACCCCTGCATCAAGCCAATGAATCAAGAGAGCAGCCTTGTATGAGATGGCACGGAGACAAGTTGGCATGTGAAATTGGGGAAGACACGTGGAGTCTCGAAGTGCTGAGCCGAAGTGCTGAGCCGCTGAGCCGAAGTGCTGAGCCGAAGTGATGAGTCGAAGTGCTGAGTTGAAGTGCTGAGCCGAAGTGCTGAGCCGAAGTGCTGAGCCGAAGTGTTGCGCCGATATTGGGAGTCGTAATGTACACAGGAAAAACAACATGTTTTAAGACTGTAAGAATATTAATGGAAATATCGCATTAGGAAATGGCGTCAGCGGGCCGTCGAGCTTACGCTCCTTATGCCCTCCCCGGCGCCCACCCGCACCTGCCGGCCGCCTCGGCGGCAGGCCGTGCGGAAGGGCGCCAGAGACCTCCCCGGGCGTGGAGCGTCCCCGCCCGCAACCGCTCGATCGGGTTCGCCGACGGAGACCCTCCCCGACCGGAGACATCTGGTCGACCAAAGACGCTGTGTTTCAAGCGTCCGTAGTCCACTCTCCCAGGGGCCGGGACGGTAAATTAACGTCCTAATATCTTCCCCCACCCGTCCCGGGGAAGCATCGGACGCCCTCTAAGAGGGATTCTACAGTGGGTTTCCACCTCGCAACTAGTTCGCGAAATAGCTGGGACGAAACGGTTGCCTAAGAGCAGCTTTCTCAGGGCTGCATATTTAGAATCACCGGCTATAGGCTTCCACCACAGCCTATAGCCTCATATCCCTTAACGGCAACTTGTAATCATGATCCCTACCCTGTGTTTGCCTTTTCTTCCCCCTGTGAAGCATCACAGGTGGCAGCCCTGTAGGAGCTGTTTATTCCAGCAACTACCATGCATGGCCGTGTTTGCCACGCGGGACACGCAATGGTTGTAATGTGCCCCGGGTTAACGCCGAGGGGGTCGGTGGCCAGCGCTTCCAAATCGGCAAGTCACTACAGACTTGTCAACCGGAATCCCGGGGGGGTATTAATGGAAATTAAATCTTCTATTTCTCTTGTTCGTTTCCTGCACCGTGTTGTGTCAGCTTATGGAGTTTGGAGTTTTAAACCTGGACAAGGGGCGAAGGAGGTGGGGGTTGGGGGAGGGGCAGTTCTCCCCGGGCGGTCCTTTTTGGGGGAAGGGTGGTTGACATTTTCGGTTTTATTTTTTGAATTTTGGTGGACTTGAATGCTTCTTGATCTTCAGTCCTCGTAAACAGGGGGGGGGGGGGGGGGGAATAATAAAGGACCACACTGGGCTTCATAATCTCTACCTGCCCCACTTAACAATGCGTCTAGTCATTAAAAAAATATCTGAGTCAGCGTTTTAGATTGCAGGCTAAAAACGATACGAACACCCCCCCCCCCCCCACTTCTCTACTTGTAGACAATCTTAAGTAACTTCGATCGCTCTTAACTGAGAGCTCACGACATCACAGATCACAATATTTACGTTGCAGAGTAGAGTGCTGCAGTAAAAAAAAATGTCAAGGGGAGATAACATTGTCGGTTATATGACGTTATCGGGTTGAGGAACGTAAAAATTTTTAGAGGGGCGGGGGGAAACAAGGTAATTGCCCGTTGTATGGGGGTGGGAGGTGGGGGGCCTCGCCTAGCAAAGAATATACTCTCTGACAGCCTTGATAAATGGCGTCACTCTGACGTCACGGACTTCGGTGCCACTAACGTCACGTGACCTCTTCTAGACGTAAACAAACAATTAAGGGGGGGGGGCGGGTGGAGAATACGGAGAGGTCTAGTATTCCAAGGGAGACAATGTCCGGACAAGGCCAGGGATCCCCTGAAACATCCATACTACCCTGTGCACAACAGGCAAAGTTAAGATGGGTTACTCCTTACCTGGTCACAACCAGTGGTTCTCATATTTCTTTGTTTGACGAAACCTTGACTCACTTAGTGGTTCTCAGATAGTGTTATATTGATCGTTTTGATTGATTAAAACTAATCAAACCACATTTTCTACCTGCTGAAATTGAATGGAACGAGATATGGAACAAAGATATTTATTTTATATCTATATAAATGTAAGAAGGAGTTTAGCTTACCATGTAAAACTTTTAAAAAAAAAAAAAATCAATTTAAATACGCCCGGATACCAATAAATCAAGCTACGTTAATGTTACAGATATTTAAAATGGTATCAAGATTTTTTTGTTGTAAATTTGATGACATGTTTTTTTTACAAGTATTTCTCTCAATTGAATGATGTGAGAAGCGCAATCATCAATACATAGATTCTTCGTTTTGAAACAAGGGGAAGTCTGATTAACTATTTTCTAAGAATACTTTTCAGCGGTGTGTATTATTGTTGTACTTTCTGTTTTTACCCGTTATTGTTATTTACGCCAAAATTTGATAGCCTCGTGTTTGGAATTCCGCAATAGAAGGTAGCGAGTATCGCAAAAGGCCTACCATTATTACCCCGGAAACATCGGGTCATATCTTCTCATATATATATCTACCTGAGGCATACCGAATCAGCAGCCTGAGGCATACCCAATCAGCCGCCTGAGACATACCCAATCAGCAGCCTGAGAATTACCCAATCAGCAGCCTGAGGCATATCCAATCAGCAGCCTGAGACATACCCAATCAGCAGCCTGAGAATACCCAATCAGCAGCCTGAGGCATACCCAATCAGCAGCCTGAGGCATACCCAATCAGCAGCCTGAGACATACCCAATCAGCAGCCTGAGGCATACCCAATCAGCAGCCTGAAGCATACCCAATCAACAGCCTGAGACATACCCAATCAGCAGCCTGAGACATACCCAATCAGCAGCCTGAGGCATACCCAATCAGCAGCCTGAGGCATACCCAAAAGCAGCGGATTCAAACAAGGCTGCGTACTGGCACCAACGTTTTTCTTCATTTTCGCCTCCATGCTGTGAACACGGAGTGTACAGATCTGAGGGTAGGCTGTTTAATGTCGCCCGACTTCGTACAAAGACCAAAGTTTTAAAAAAGGGCTCTTAATCTGCTGTTCGCTGGCGATGCCGAAATAACGCCTGACACAGCAGGTCTGTAGCGGTTGGCTATTCGCCCCTCTCACGAATGTAAAGAGTTGGGACTGACCATTAGTCTACAGAAAAGAAATGACATGATGCCTGAAGCTCAGTCCCCTCTAAACATATCTATTGGGGGTCATAATCTGTTGGTTGTTCATTTCACATACCTACAACTTACTACAACCAACCAATATCTCTAGTTCTCTCTCCGTGGACGGAGATGTGAACATCAGGATCGCGATAGCATTTTCAACTGTGGCTAGCCTAAATACGTTGGCATGGAATAATGTTAAACTAACTGAGGAGCTCAAAACTTAACGTCTATCAGGCAAGTGTGCTTAGTACGCTCCTCTATGGCAGTGAAGTGTGGACCACATATGCCATTCATGTGTGCTTAGTATATCCGATATGGCAGTGAAGTGTGGACCACATATGCCAGTCATGTGTGCTTAGTACGCTCCTCTATGGCAGTGAAGTGTGGACCACATATGCCAGTCATGTGTGCTTAGTATATCCGATATGGCAGTGAAGTGTGGACCACATATGCCAGTCATGTGTGCTTAGTACGCTCCTCTATGGCAGTGAAGTGTGGACCACATATGCCAGTCATGTGTGCTTAGTACGCTCCTCTATGGCAGTGAAGTGTGGACCACATATGCCGCAGTCAAGTGTGCTTAGTACGCTCCTCTATGGCAGTGAAGTGTGGACCACATATGCCAGTCATGTGTGCTTAGTACGCTCCTCTATGGCAGTGAAGTGTGGACCACATATGCCAGTCATGTGTGCTTAGTACGTTCCGATATGGCAGTGAAGTGTGGACCACATATGCCAGTCAAGTGTGCTTAGTACGTTCCGATATGGCAGTGAAGTGTGGACCACATATGCCAGTCAAGTGTGCTTAGTACGTTTTGATATGGCAGTGAAGTGTGGACCACATATGCCAGTCAAGTGTGCTTAGTACGTTTTGATATGGCATTGAAGTGTGGACCACATATGCCAGTCAAGTGTGCTTAGTACGTTCCGATATGACAGTGAAGTGTGGACCACATATGCCAGTCATGTGTGCTTAGTACGCTCCTCTTGGCATTGAAGTGTGGACCACATATGCCAGTCATGTGTGATTAGTACGCTCCTATATGGCAATGAAGTGTGGACCACATATGCCAGTCAAGTGTGATTAGTACGCTCCTATATGGCAATGAAGTGTGGACCACATATGCCAGTCATGTGTGCTTAGTACGCTCCTATATGGCAATGAAGTGTGGACCACATATGCCAATCATGTTTGATTAGTACGCTCCTATATGGCAATGAAGTGTGGACCATATGCCAGTCATGTGTGCTTAGTACGCTCCTATATGGCAATGAAGTGTGGACCACATATGCCAGTCATGTGTGATTAGTACGCTCCTATATGGCAATGAAGTGTGGACCACATATGCCAGTCATGTGTGCTTAGTACGCTCCTATATGGCATGAAGTGTGGACCACATATGCCAGTCATATGTGATTAGTACGCTCCTATATGGCAATAAAATGTGGACCACATATGCCAGTCATGTGTGCTTAGTACGCTCCTCTATGGCAATGGAGTGTGGACCACATATGCCAGTCATGAGCGGAAACTCAGCAGTTTCCACCAAATATGTATGTGTCGCATTTTGCAAATTCGATGGCAGGACAAAGTGCCTAACACCGAGGTTTTGGCACGTGCCAAAATGTGTAGCATGTTCTCCGCTCTTAGCAAGAGGCGCCTTCACAGGTTAGGCCATGTAAGGAGAATGGAGGAAGGCCGTATCCCAAAGGATCTGATGTATGGAGAGCTGAGGGATAGCTCAAGACTTATTGGACGGCCAATGTTGGGATTTAAGAGCGTGCTGAAAAGGAACATGATGGAAGCCAACATTGACATTAACTAATGGGATATCGTCGCTCAACACCGCTCCAGCTGGCGTACAGCAGTGTATGAAGGAGTCAAACAGCAGTGTATGAGGGAGTCAAACAGCAGTGTATGAAAGAGTCAAACAGCAGTGTATGAAAGAGTCAAACAGCAGTGTATGAAGGAGTCAAACAGCAGTGTATGAGGGAGTCAAACAGCAGTGTATGAAAGAGTCAAACAGCAGTGTATGAAGGAGTCAAACAGCAGTGTATGAAGGAGTCAAACAGCAGTGTATGAAGGAGTCCAAAGGGCTGAAGATGAGCGAAACAAAACCCTTTCACCAACACGAAAAAAACGCATTACGGAACGTCCACTTTAATCAGGAGTTAAGGTTCTTCTGCGAGAAACGCAGCCGAGACAGCCATTCCAGGATCGGCCCCGTAAGCCATTTGATGAAGTGTCAATAGCTACTCGATCGTCTTGCGAAGACGGGAGGATGCCATATTATACATATACATACATTTGAAAAACCAATGCATATTTTAGATGCCCTACGCTGGAATTCTAAAAATATTGTGACTTTGTATTATTTTACGGGTATTTCATAAAAGTCAAGATGATAAAATAGACCTGCTTTTATGAAAGTATAAAAAATCTTTACAATGTTGAATTGTACAGTGTTCTATTGAAACACCTATCAACCTCCCATCATGCACTTATCATTCACCTATCTTCCACTTATCACCTATACCTATCACCCACCTATCACCTATACCTATCACCCACCTATCACCTATACCTATCACCCACCTATCACCTATACCTATCGCTCATCTATCACCTATACCTATCACCCACCTATCACCTATACCTATCACCCACCTATCACCTATACCTATCACCCACCTATCACCTATACCTATCGCTCATCTATCACCTATACCTATCACCCACCTATCACCCACCTATCACCTATACCTATCACCCACCTATCACCTATACCTATCACCCACCTATCACCTATACCTATCGCTCATCTATCACCTATACCTATCACCCACCTATCACCTAAAACTATCGTCCACCTATCACCCACCTATCACCCACCTATCACCTATACCTATCACCCACCTATCACATATAACTATCGCCCACCTATCACCCACCTATCACCCACCTATCACTTATACCTATCACCCACCTATCACCTATACCTATCACCCACCTATCACCTATACCTATCGCCCACCTATCACCTATACCTATCACTCACCTATCACTTATACCTATCACCCACCTATTACCTATACCTATCGCCCACCTATCACCTATACCTATCGCCCACCTATCACCTATACCTATCGCCCACCTATCACCTATACCTATCACTCACCTATCACTATACCTATCACCCAACTATCACCTATAACTATCGCCCACCTATCACCTATACCTATCACCCACCTATCACCTATACCTATCGCCCACCTATCACCCACCTATCACTTATACCTATCACCCACCTATCACTTATACCTATCACCCACCTATCACTTATACCTATCACCCACCTATCACCTATACCTATCGCCCACCTATCACCCACCTATCACTTATACCTATCACCCACCTATCACTTATACCTATCGCCCACCTATCACCTATACCTATCACTCACCTATCACTATACCTATCACCCAACTATCACCTATAACTATCGCCAACCTATCACCTATACCTATCACCCACCTATCACCTATACATATCGCCCACCTATCACCTATACCTATCACCCACCTATCACCTATACCTATCACCCACCTATCACCTATACCTATCGCCCACCTATCACCCACCTATCACTTATACCTATCACCCACCTATCACTTTTACCTATCGCCCACCTATCACCTATACCTATCACCCACCTATCACCTATACCTATCACCCAACTATCACCTATAACTATCGCCCACCTATCACCTATACCTTTCACCCACCTATCACCTATACCTATCGCCCACCTGTCACCCACCTATCACCTATACCTATCGCCCACCTATCACCCACCTATCACTTATACCTATCACCCACCTATCACTTATACCTATCACCCACCTATCACTTATACCTATCACCCACCTATCACCTATACATATCACCCACCTATCACTTATACCTATCACCCACCTATCACCTATACCTATCACCCACCTATCACCTATACCTATCACCCAACTATCACCTATAACTATCGCCCACCTATCACCTATACCTATCACCCAACTATCACCTATAACTATCGCCCACCTATCACCTATACCTATCACCCACCTATCACCTATACCTATCGCCCACCTATCACCTATACCTATCACCCACCTACCACCTATACCTATCGCCCACCTATCACCCACCTATCACTTATACCTATCACCCACCTATCACTTATACCTATCGCCCACCTATCACCTATACCTATCACCCACCTATCACCTATACCTATCACCCAACTATCACCTATAACTATCGCCCACCTATCACCTATACCTATCACCCACCTATCACCTATACCTATCGCCCACCTATCACCCACCTATCACCTATACCTATCACCCACCTATCACCCACCTATCACTTATACCTATCACCCACCTATCACTTATACCTATCACCCACCTATCACCTATACCTATCACCCACCTATCACCTATACCTATCACCCAACTATCACCTATAACTATCGCCCACCTATCACCTATACCTATCACCCACCTATCACCTATACCTATCGCCCACCTATCACCTATACCTATCGCCCACCTATCACCCACCTATCACTTATACCTATCACCCACCTATCACCTATACCTATCACCCACCTATCACTTATACCTATCACCCACCTATCACTTATACCCCTATCACCCACCTATCACCTATACCTATCGCCCACCTATCACCTATACCTATCGCCCACCTATCACTTATACCTATCACCCACCTATCACCTATACCTATCGCCCACCTATCACCTATACCTTTCGCCCACCTATCACCCACCTATCACTTATACCTATCACCCACCTATCACCTATACCTATCGCCCACCTATCACCTATACCTATCGCCCACCTATCACCCACCTATCACTTATACCTATCGCCCACCTATCACTTATACCTATCACCAACCTATCACCCACCTATCACTTATACCTATCGCCCACCTATCACTTATACCTATCGCCCACCTATCACCCACCTATCACTTATACCTATCGCCCACCTATCACTTATACCTATCGCCCACCTATCACTTATACCTATCACCCGCCTATCACTTATACCTATCGCCCACCTATCACCCACCTATCACTTATACCTATCGCCCACCTATCACCTACACCTATCGCCCACCTATCACCCACCTATCACTTATACCTATCGCCCACCTATCACTTATACCTATCGCCCACCTATCACCCGCCTATCACTTATACCTATCGCCCACCTATCACTTATACCTATCGCCCACCTATCACTTATACCTATCACCCGCCTATCACTTATACCTATCGCCCACCTATCACCCACCTATCACTTATACCTATCGCCCACCTATCACCTACACCTATCGCCCACGTATCACCCACCTATCACTTATACCTATCGCCCACCTATCACCTATACCTATCGCCCACCTATCACTTATACCTATCGCCCACCTATCGCCCACCTATCACTTATACCTATCGCCCACCTATCACTTATACCTATCGCCCACCTATCGCCCACCTATCACTTATACCTATCACCCACCTATCACCTATACCTATCGCCCACCTATCACCTATACCTATCGCCCACCTATCACCCACCTATCACTTATACCTATCACCCACCTATCACCTATACCTATCGCCCACCTATCACCTATAGCTATCGCCCACCTATCACCCACCTATCACTTATACCTATCGCCCACCTATCACTTATACCTATCACTTATACCTATCGCCCACCTATCACCCACCTATCACTTATACCTATCGCCCACCTATCACCCACCTATCACTTATACCTATCGCCCACCTATCACTTATACCTATCGCCCACCTATCACCCACCTATCACTTATACCTATCACCCACCTATCACCCACCTATCACTTATACCTATCACCCACCTATCACCCACCTATCACTTATACCTATCACCCACCTATCACCCACCTATCACTTATACCTATCGCCCACCTATCACCCACCTATCACTTATACCTATCGCCCACCTATCACTTATACCTATCGCCCACCTATCACCCACCTATCACTTATACCTATCGCCCACCTATCACCCACCTATCACTTATACCTATCGCCCACCTATCACCCACCTATCACTTATACCTATCGCCCACCTATCACTTATACCTATCGCCCACCTATCACCCACCTATCACTTATACCTATCACCAACTTATCACCCACCTATCACTTATACCTATCACCCACCTATCACTTATACCTATCGCCCACCTATCACCCACCTATCACTTATACCTATCGCCCACCTATCACCCACCTATCACTTATACCTATCGCCCACCTATCACCTACACCTATCGCCCACCTATCACCCACCTATCACTTATACCTATCGCCCACCTATCACCCACCTATCACTTATACCTATCGCCCACCTATCACCCACCTATCACTTATACCTATCGCCCACCTATCACCTACACCTATCGCCCACCTATCACCCACCTATCACTTATACCTATCGCCCACCTATCACTTATACCTATCGCCCACCTATCGCCCACCTATCACTTATACCTATCGCCCACCTATCGCCCACCTATCGCCCACCTATCACTTATACCTATCACCCACCTATCACCCACCTATCACTTATACCTATCGCCCACCTATCTCCCACCTATCACTTATACCTATCGCCCACCTATCGCCCACCTATCACTTATACCTATCACCCACCTATCACTTATACCTATCGCCCACCTATCACTTATCCTATCACCCACCTATCACTTATACCTATCACCCACCTGTCGCCCACCTATTCCTTATACCTATCGCCCACCTATCGCCCACCTATCACTTATACCTATCACCCACCTATCACTTATACCTATCGCCCACCTATCACCTATACCTATCACCCACCTATCACTTATACCTATCACCCACCTATCACCTATACATATCACCCACCTATCACCTATACCTATCACCCACCTATCACTTATACCTATCACTCATCTATCACTTATACCTATCACCCACCTATCACCTATACCTATCACCCACCTATCACCTATACCTATCACCCACCTATCACTTATACCTATCACCCACCTATCACTTATACCAATCGCCCACCTATCACCCACCTATCACTTATACCTATCACCCACCTATCACCTATACCTATCACCCACCTATCACCTATACCTATCGCCCACCTATCACCCACCTATCACCTATACCTATCGCCCACCTATCACCCACATATCACTTATACCTATCACCCACCTATCACTTATACCTATCACCCACCTATCACCTATACCTATCACCCACCTATCACCTATACCTATCACCCACCTATCACTTACACCTATCACCCACCTATCACTTATACCTATCACTCACCTATCACCTATACCTATCGCCCACCTATCACTTATACCTATCACCCACCTATCACCTATACCTATCGCCCACCTATCACTTATACCTATCACCCACCTATCACCTATACCTATCACCCACCTATCACTTATACCTATCACCCACCTATCACTTATACCTATCACCCACCTATCACCTATACCTATCACCCACCTATCACTTATACCTATCACCCACCTATCACCTATACCTATCACCCACCTATCACCTATACCTATCACCCACCTATCGCCCACCTATCACCTATACCAATCGCCCACCTATCACTTATACCTATCACCCACCTATCACTTATACCAATCGCCCACCTATCTTCTAGACCTATCACCCACCTATCACCTACCTATCACCTATACCTATCACCTACCTAGCACCTATACCTATCACCCACCTAACACCCACCTATCACCTATACCTATCACCCACTTATCACCTATACCTATACCTATCTCCCATCTATCAATGCCCCCACTTATCACTCCCCGTCATGACCCAATTAAAGTCTACAGAACCACTTTTTTTGTTTCTAGCCCTCACAATTACAAACCAAACCTGACAAACAAACATAAGACTTGTGAACTCATAGTGTCTGAGATGTCGGGACAAACAAACACAAGACTTGTGAACTCATAGTGTCTGAGATGTCAGGGCAAAAACTAAACATCTCTGTTTGCCTTTATCACGTAAGACTATTATTTTTTTCAATAAATTCAAGCGTTTTTTTTTTTATTCTCTTCGTGGAAAGACATTTGTGAAATCTGGCTGTTCGTTTCGTCCTAATTTAAACACAAAATGTGACGGAATTTAATTTATTTGCAAGATTCATTGAAAAGGCCATTTGACAAATGTATTTTTTTTAAATTTAAAAAGCAAAATTTTAACCCTATAAGCTACAACTACAACTAATTCCGTATTAACCGGCGATTGTGAGAATTTCGCCCCCCTTCTGTTGCCATTCTCCCTCCCTTGAATTGTCAATATCTCTTCATTCTAAATCCCTTCTCCGTCCATCTATTCCCATTCTAAATCCTTCTCCGTCCATATATTCCCATTCTAAATCCCTTCTGTGTCCATCTATTCCCATTCTAAATCCTTCTCTGTCCATCTATTCCCATTCTAAATCCTTCTCCGTCCATCTATTCCCATTCTAAATCCCTTCTGTGTCCATCTATTCCCATTCTAAATCCTTCTCTGTCCATCTATTCCCATTCTAAATCCTTCTCTGTCCATCTATTCCCATTCTAAATCCCTTCTGTGTCCATCTATTCCCATTCTAAATCCTTCTCCGTCCATCTATTCCCATTCTAAATCCTTCTCCGTCCATCTATTCCCATTCTAAATCCCTTCTGTGTCCATCTATTCCCATTCTAAATCCTTCTCCGTCCATCTATTCCCATTCTAAATCCCTTCTGTGTCCATCTATTCCCATTCTAAATCCTTCTCCGTCCATCTATTCCCATTCTAAATCCTTCTCCGTCCATCTATTCCCATTCTAAATCCTTCTCTGTCCATCTATTCCCATTCTAAATCCTTCTCCGTCCATCTATTCCCATTCTAAATCCCTTCTCCGTCAATCTATTCCCATTCTAAATCCTTCTCCGTCCATCTATTCCCATTCTAAATCCTTCTCCGTCCATCTATTACCATTCTCTCTTCCCTTTCTTGTCCTTCTGCTTACATCCTCCCCTTCTCTGTCCATCTATTCCCATTCTAAATCCCTTCTCTGTTCATCTATTCCCATTCTCTTATCCTTTTCTTGTCCTTCTATGTCCATTATCCCTTCCCTCTCTTGTCCCTCTGCTTACATCCCGCCCTTCTCCACCCCCTTCTCTGTCCCCTCTCTTTCACCCAACGTTCTCCTACTTGACCAGAAACATTAAAACCACCATATCAAACGACCGACAAGCAAACCTGGGTGAAGGAATGGGGGAGGTTTGAAAATTTTTAAAGTTCGAACCTCATCAAAAGCTATGACTTCACTCTATCCAACATTCACATTTGTCCTTGAAGCCTATCATTCGACCTTGAACTCAAGATCCTCACCACAACCCCCCCCCCCCCCCCCCAACCTCGCTCGAAACACGTGCATTTTCCAGATTCTTCTCTCCCTCGTTCCGAACCTCTCGGCCTTGTAGATTTGAATCAACCGTACTTGTCTGACATTGACCAGACGATGTGGTCTGTAGGTGCGTACTTGTTATCTTTGTTTACATTCGTCTGGTTTGTTCCGGGTGGACTTTTAAGTTTGTTGTTGTGTTGTTGTTTTTTGTTGTTGTTGTTTTTCCTTACTTGTACTTTTAAAAATATATATGAGTGTTTTGGGTCGGTATGTTAAGTTGTTGTTTTGCGTCTGAACAATAATGACTTCACTCAAATTGTGACCAGTTTCCTCCCACAATTCCTCCATCCCGTGGTAATCTTGGGTAGCTCAACCCAGAATTGACAGACGTTTCCCAGGAATGTATGTCCTACAAGTCCCAGGAGATAAAGATCAGACGGCGAACAATAGTAGAGGCATTAGCGGCCAACACGCATGCGCAATCAAAACTAAGTCACATTCATTTAAGGGAGAATCTTTTTATATTCCACAGTATATTTAAGGCAAAAATCAGTCATGTTCTCTCCCAGGTTTAGTTGATTAAAAAAAAATATATTAAAATTAGGGCTTAACTGGGTTCAGTTGTTTTGTTTACACCGGGTGAGGGTAGGTTTGAGAAACTACCCGATAGGTCCAAGTGTTACCAAAGAAAAAAAAGATAAGGAGCTAACTTCTCATTGTCTTATATCCCGGCCTTAAAGAACTGTCCTACAGACAGCCCTACGGTCTACCTGTCGGCCTTTAAACAAAAGGCCTACAGAAAGACCTGTACCCTACCTGCCGGCATTTAAACAGTCCTACAGGCAGTCCTATACCACACCCGTGGCTCTGTATTAATTAATATAATGGTCGCCTTGGACAAAAATGGATCCTTTTCACCTGAGTTCGGCCTGTCGCGCATGACGCTGGCTGCTTCTTAGCCTTTTTTGTTTCACTCAGTTATTTTAATATAAAAATAATACTGAGTGGAGTCAGTGTGTGTGTGGGGGGGGGGGGGGGGTGTTTGGGAAAAGGAAGCAGCCACACCAGAAAAAAAATGTGTATAGGAGATTAAAGGATCATTCTCATCCTTGTCAGACAGTGTGCGAGACTTTTATTAAAACAAAAAACTCAAAGGGATTTGTTCATGTTTTCGTCAAATTTCTTTTTGAAAGAACTGTACTATATAGTAAAACAAAATAATGCTTTCAAAAGCATTATTTGAAACAAAATGGTAACGTGTGGACTGAAAAATAATATTCGACCAAGTTTCCGTTCGATCAAATTTCCGTCGATCAATTTTCGGTCGACGAAATTTCTTTCGATCAAATTTCCGGATACGATTCCACCCAATTGGGAGACATGAAAAGTGCATGTATAGAACGAGTACATCTTTTTTAAAACATATTTTGTGTACATTGTACACCAGTTAAACAATAGACAGCTGTCTAGCGATCGGTGCGAAACCAAATGTCATCTAAATGAATGCTAAATGTCATCTGAATGAATCTAAATGTCAGCTGAATGAAACCAGATGTCAGCTGAATAAAACCAGATGTCAGCTGAATGAAACCAGATGTCAGCTGAATGAAGCCAGATGTCAGCTGAAGAATGAAACCAGATCTCAGCTGAATGAAACCAGATGTCAGCTGAATGAAACCAGATGTCAGCTGAATGAAACCAGATGTCAGCTGAATGAAACCAGATGTCAGTTGAATGAAATCAAATGTCAGTTGAATGAAACCAGATGTCAGCTGAATGAAAACAGATTTCAGCTGAATGAAACCAGATGTCAGCTGAATGAAACCAAATGTCAGCTGAATGAAAACATATCTCAGTTGAATGAAAACAAATGTCAGATGAATAAAAACAAATGTCAGCTGAATGAAACCAGATGTCAGCTGAATGAAACCAGATGTCAGCTGAATGAAAACAAATGTCAGTTGAATGAAAACAAATGTCAGCTGAATGAAACCAGATGTCAGCTGAATTAAAACAAATGTCAGCTGTATGAAACCAGATGTCAGCTGAATGAAACCAGATGTCAGTTGAATGAAACCAGATGTCAGCTGAATGAAACAAGATGTCATCTGAATGAAACCAGATGTCATCTGAATGAAACCAAATGTCATCTGAATGAAACCAAATGTCAGCTGAATGAAACCAGATGTCAGCTGAATGAAAACAGATTTCAGCTGAATGAAACCAGATGTCAGCTGAATGAAACCAAATGTCAGCTGAATGAAAACATATCTCAGTTGAATGAAAACAAATGTCAGATGAATAAAAACAAATGTCAGCTGAATGAAACCAGATGTCAGCTGAATGAAACCAGATGTCAGCTGAATGAAAACAAATGTCAGTTGAATGAAAACAAATGTCAGCTGAATGAAACCAGATGTCAGCTGAATTAAAACAAATGTCAGCTGTATGAAACCAGATGTCAGCTGAATGAAACCAGATGTCAGTTGAATGAAACCAGATGTCAGCTGAATGAAACAAGATGTCATCTGAATGAAACCAGATGTCATCTGAATGAAACCAAATGTCATCTGAATGAAACCAAATGTCAGCTGAATGAAACCAGATGTCATCTGAATGAAAACAGATGTCAGCTGAATGAAACCAAATGTCAGCTGAATGAAAACATATCTCAGTTGAATGAAAACAAATGTCAGATGAATAAAAACAAATGTCAGCTGAATGAAACCAGATGTCAGCTGAATGAAACCAGATGTCAGTTGAATGAAATCAAATGTCAGTTGAATGAAACCAGATGGCAGCTGAATGAAAACAGATTTCAGCTGAATGAAACCAGATGTCAGCTGAATGAAAACAGATGTCAGCTGAATGAAACCAAATGTCAGCTGAATGAAAACATATCTCAGTTGAATGAAAACAAATGTCAGATGAATAAAAACAAATGTCAGCTGAATGAAACCAGATGTCAGCTGAATGAAAACAAATGTCAGTTGAATGAAAACAAATGTCAGCTGAATGAAACCAGATGTCAGCTGAATTAAAACAAATGTCAGCTGTATGAAACCAGATGTCAGCTGAATGAAACCAGATGTCAGCTGAATGAAACCAGATGTCAGCTGAATGAAACCAGATGTCATCTGAATGAAACCAGATGTCATCTGAATGAAACCAAATGTCATCTGAATGAAACCAAATGTCAGCTGAATGAAACCAGATGTCATCTGAATGAAACCAAATGTCATCTGAATGAAACCAAATGTCAGCTGAATGAAACCAGATCTCAGCTGAATGAAACTAATTTCTGTTACATAATTCAATAGTAGCAATGAAATGTAACCATCAGTTAATGAGTGAAGTTACTGTCTTAAGTCAGGCCTGCACAACTCAAAAATACTTGATGGAAAAACTTGTGCGGGCCGAAACAAAATAGAACAGGGGGAAAGCGTTTAAGAAAATAATCATAAGATGAATATTTCATTACTTCGCGGGCCGCAAAGTGGATGCTGGCGGGCCGAACGTTGTGCAGGCCTGGCTTAAATGAATGAAGGCTAGGGTGGTATCGCGCATGATGATGAGGGTGATTATAGACATATATATTAACACAATATGCGTACGTTGGTGTCAGAAAATTGAAAACTGTTACTTAACAGGAACATCCACGCATATAGCGAAGCTCTGCTCCATGTTGGATTTGCATTGTATTTTATGGGTGTTATCAGCGGCCCTCAATCTTTGGGTCACGAACCCTCGGGGTGAGACCGAAAAAAAATGTCAGGGGTCTTGTGAGAATTTCAAGAAATTTTAGGGTATGTTTAATGTTTTAGATAAAATTACTTTAAAAATTAAAAGTTTGCAGCTTAGACACAAAACTATAACCAGGTGTGAATTTCTCAGAGCTATAACAAGGTTATAATTATATTTTAAAACTATTAGTGTTTCAAAGCCTCCAATTTTGATACCTTCGTGATGGCTTCTGGTTCTATACATGGCTTCTGGTTCTATACATGGCTACTGGTTCTATACATGGCTACTGGTTCTGTACATGGCTACTGGTTTGTACATGGCTACTGGTTTGTACATAGCTACTGGTTCTGTACATGGCTACTGGTTCTGTACATGGCTACTGGTTCTGTACATGGCTAATGGTTCCGTACATCGCTACTGGTTCTGTACATGGCTACTGGTTCTGTACATGGTTACTGGTTCTGTACATGGCTACTGGTTCTGTACATGGCTACTGGTTCCGTACATGGCTACTGGTTTGTACATGGCTACTGATTTGTACATGGCTACTGGTTTGTACATGGCTACTGGTTCCGTACATGGCTAATGGTTCCGTACATCGCTACTGGTTCTGTACATGGCTACTGGTTCTATACATGGCTACTGGTTCTATACATGGCTACTGGTTCTGTACATGGCTACTGGTTTGTACATGGCTACTGGTTTGTACATGGCTACTGGTTCTGTACATGGCTACTGGTTCTGTACATGGCTACTGGTTCTGTACATGGCTAATGGTTCCGTACATCGCTACTGGTTCTGTACATGGCTACTGGTTCTGTACATGGTTACTGGTTCTGTACATGGCTACTGGTTCTGTACATGGCTACTGGTTCCGTACATGGCTACTGGTTTGTACATGGCTACTGATTTGTACATGGCTACTGGTTTGTACATGGCTACTGGTTCTGTACATGGCTACTGGTTCCGTACATGGCTAATGGTTCCGTACATCGCTACTGGTTCTGTACATGGCTACTGGTTCTGTACATGGCTACTGGTTCTGTAAATGGCTACTGGTTCTGTACATGGCTACTGGTTCTGTACATGGCTACTGGTTCTGTACATGGCTACTGGTTATAATACATGGACTTTACAGTTCTTCCCTTTGGATGAAACAAATTTTGAAGAATGAGAAGATAACTTATTATGCAATACCCGAACCCGGATCCGCCGGGTATTGTCTCAAAATACCCGGACACACACCGTGTGTTAAAAAACTGCACCCGGCTACGCTCTTATATGTGTTTATGTATATGTGTGTGTATGAATGTGTTATGTTTGAATGTGTGTATATGTGTTTGAATGTATATATATATATATATATATGTATGTATGAATGTGGGTTTATGTATATATGTTTGTGTGTGAATGTGTGTGTGTATATGTCTATATGTATATGTATGTGTGTATGCATAAATCTGTGTGTGCATATATATGTGTATGAAAGTGTGTGTATGTATATGTGTATTTTTGCATATGCATGTGTAGGAATGTATATGTATGAATTTGTGTGTATAGAGCGGTACCCTAGGCTGGGGTACCGCGACCCCTTGGCTAGGGTACCGCGCTATATAAGACCACTAATAATAATAATTATAATATGTGTGTGTATGCAAATGTGTGTATGAATGTGCGTTTGCATATGTGTGTGCATTTATATGCGTGTTTGAATGTGTATGTATGTGTATGCGTGTGTGTCCGATCAAGATCGTGTGTACACGATACACCAAGACTGACTTCTTGCTACAGTGTTGGACAAGTCAGGGAACATGACCATCACCGTAAACGCCACAACAGCCCCCACTCTCACGCTTCCTTGCCATACATTTGGTATCTTGTGATGGGTGCTGCTAGCATCTGCAGTCTGTCAGACCTCCGAAATATATGGATAGCCATGGTGTGGTAATCGGAGGAAAGACTATTTCGCGATACCACTGAACTCCGCACCTTCAACTCCTTCCAGCTCCCGAAGTCACGTGACTCGCTTCCACGTTCATTCACCAACGTTCTCTTGACCACCATGAAACTAATAACACTTACATGTGTTTCGTTTAAAACAGATAGTCGATTACATATCTGGGCCTGTGTTATCTTCATCACGACTACAGTTATTGTCAATGACGACTACGATTAAATGTACTCGTACTTTCACCTAACAACCTTACCCATGTCGTCTGCAACGAGCAACATACCAGCCGAGCATGTTAACATGTACTGAAGCATGTACCGCATACAGTTTGACATACCGAATACAGTTGGACATACTGCACGTGATGAGACGTACCGCATCGCTGCGACCAAAGTACAAAATGGAGACATTCTTAGGTGTACTAAAACATGAAGTTTATGCAAGCCTCACTGTAGGTCACATTAAGATCTCCTGGGATGCAGAGGTCTTTCTGTAAGCCTCATCGTAGGTCATCATTAAGATCTCCTGGGATGCAGAGGTCTTTCTGCAAGCCTCACTGTAGGTCATCATTAAGACCTCCTGGGATTCAGAGGTCTTTCTGCAAGCCTCACTGTAGGTCACATTAAGATCTCCTGTGATGCAGAGGTCATTCTGCAAGCCTCACTGTAGGTCATCATTAATACCTCCTGGGATGCAGAGGTCTTTCTGCAAGCCTCACCGCAGGCCATCATTAAGACCTCCTGGGATGAAGAGGTCTTTCTGCAAGCCTCGCTGTATGGTCATCATTAAGACCTCCTGGGATGCAGAGGTCTTTCTGTAAGCCTCTCTGTAGTTCCTCATTAAGACCTCTTGGGATGTAGATGTCTTTCTGCAAGCCTCACGGTAGGTCATCATTAAGATCTCCTGGGATGCAGAGGTCTCTTTTTCAAGGCCTGCGGCGAAACTAGGATGATGCGAAGAGGGATCACCGCCTCCCCCTCTCCCCGGTAACATGCCCCATATTATTGTTATAATTAAGTTATTGGAAATATGATCAGCGCACGGAGGACCCTGGTCAGAACAAAAAGCAGGGGAGCATAGAGTACATTTTGACAAGTGTAGGTTATGTGGGTTGGAGTGGGGGAGATGCATGTTGGGGAGATGTGTGCGAAGTGTGTGTGGAAGGTGTGTGGGGGGCGCTTGTGGGGGAGGTATGTAGTGGACGTTTGTGGTAGTGTGTGGGGGACGTGTCTGGAGGTCACCGTGGGAGGGAGGGGTAAAAAAAGGATTCCAAGAAATAGCGTGACGTAGTTTAAGCACGGCCCCTTAGAAGGTAACAAATGACACGGATTTTCTCCAGCTACTTGTAATCAGGTTTTTTGTGTAAGACTCACACATTCGATTCCCTTGATAACTCTTACATTTAATCCAGCGACAACAAAAATAGACAATAATGTTAAACTCAACAGTTTATACAAACTAACTTAACATAGAGATATTTTAGTTCGTGTTTCGATCCTCATAGACATTTTTTATTTAATTAAAAATTTAAATGAAAGGAAACCTGGTAAAAAAAAACAAGGACTTAAAAAATGCATTCCTTCTTTCATCACTCAAGAGTTTTGCTGCGCGAGTCACTGCCCTTTAGTTCATGCAAAGGTCACAGAGTGGCTCATACCATTGGGGAAAAGCTGTCTGCATCCATTTTTTTTTTAAATAAAAGAAAATGACAAAACCCTACGTCATAACCGAGGAAGTTTATCAGTTAATATAAAAAAAGTAAATTATGACGTCAAAGACGAAGTCTGGTCATTTGTTAAAATGCTCTTTAAAAAAAATAAAAATCACAATATTTAGGGTAGGTCAGTTTCATGTCGGGTAGTTTGACTTGCACATTTGTCTATACTTTTACATACCCACTAAGCTACCAAATTGATTTGTCTTCTTTCATAATGTGTTCTATTTAGTGTCATCTTATGCCATCTTGTGATATCATATGTCATTTTATGCCATCGTATGTCATCTTATGTCATCTTGTGGTATCTTATGTCATCTTACGTCATCTTACGTCATCTTATGCCATCTTGTGTCATCTTATGTCATATTATGTCATCTTATGCCATCTTATGACATCGCATGTCATCTTATGTCATCTTATGTCACTAAGACTAAGGTAATGTTTGTTTTTTAATGTGTTATGGAATGACGTCACACATGTTCATCTACCCCAGTTGTCAATTTGTTTTCTAGATTATACGAAACCTTTCGATAATCTGATTCTCTTTTCAGTACTTTTTTTTATAACACCACTCCAGCAAAAAAGAAACAAAAACACAGTGATACTTAAAGATTAAAAACAATAATAATAACTCCATCATTACCCTTCACCCCCCCCACCCCCACCCCGATTCCACAGCCCCCCCACACTGCGAGTCAAGTGAGTGTATATCACAGGGAACTGGGCCACACATCAACGGGGAGGCTAACCCTACCACACTTAGGGGCGAGGCTCCAGGTGGCCACCGCCCTTGGCACAATTACTTCTCGGGGATCTCACAGACTTGCCGTGCTGTGATCCTTGTGCTGGCTATCGCAACTCTCTTGTTGCCAACCACTGGGTCGTAGGTCGTAACACTCTGGTTGCCAACCAATGGGTCGTTAGTCGTAACCCTCTGGTTGCCAACCACTGGGTCATTAGTCGTAAACCTCTGGTTGCCAACCACTGGATCGTAGGTCGAAATCCTCTGGTTGCCAACCACTGGGTCGTAGGTCGTAACTCTGGTTGCCAACCACTGGGTCGTAAGTCGTAACTCTCCGATAGCCAACCACTGGGTCGTAGGTCGTAACTCTCTGGTTGCCAACCAATTGGGCCGTTAGTCGTAAACCTCTGTGGGATAGCCGACCTCAACCATAGTGAATTTCTTTTGTTTAAATGTGATTTAAAGTAAATTTCCATTTTGCCTCTGTCTTTTCTTTTCAAGTATTAACTATTTTTTTAATGTTTCGGGATCGCGAGGTAACTCTGCTTATTAAAAAGAATGGGGCTGCGACTCACAAAAAGTTCGTAAACTCTGCCTTAAACATTTTGTATCGCAACTTTGATGTGAACTAAAACAGTTGCTGCATATTTCAGATGGGAGTCTCCCCCCTGGACTCCTGTTAATGACGCTGTGTGCGTCCATAGCGGACATCTCGCTAATGATGATATGTGGTCAACATCTTGTTTAAGATGGCGTGTGGCCAACATCTTGTTTAAGATGGCGTGTGGCCAACATCTTGTTTAAGATGGCGTGTGGCCAACATCTTGTTTAATATGGCGTGCGGCCAACATCTTGTTTAAGATGGCGTGCGGCCAACATCTTGTTTAAGATGGCGTGTGGCCAACATCTTGTTTAAGATGACGTGTTGCCAACATCTTGTTTAAGATGACATATGACCAACATCTTGTTTAAGATGGCGTGTGCCAACATCTTGTTTAAGATGGCGTGTGGCCAACATCTTGTTTAAGATGGCGTGTGGCAAACATCTTGTTTAGGAACATTTTTGGCCAACTTCTTGTTTAGGATAATGTGTGGCCAAATCTTGTTCAAGATGGCATGTGGCCAACATCTTGTTTAAGGTAATGTGTGGCCAACATCTTGTTTAGGATAATGTGTGGCCAACATCTTGTTTTAGATGAGGTATGGTCAACATCTTGTTTAAGATGACGTGTGGTCAACATCTTGTTTAGGATAATGTGTGGCCAACATTTTGTTTAAGATGGCGTGTGGCGAAACATCTTGTTTAGGATGATGTGTGGCCGACATCTCATCTAGAATGATGTATGGCTGATATCTCGATACCGTGCGTGCACTTGACTCGCTGCAGTCGTTTCACCGCAGTGCCATATACGTCATCGTTACGTCAGCCGGGGGATTTTTCGGTGCAGACTGAGGCGAGTCCCACATCGAGGCTGAGCTGACGTCTGGAGAACGGGGGTGTGGGGGGAGATAATTAGTGGGTTAACAGGTGATTAGGACCAGAGTTACGGCTCCTGGTAATTGTCGAGGTATTTATTTTTTTTATGTTTATTTGGAAGGGGTAATTTTTGCCCGGATGATTGACCTAGTTGTTCAAAGAGGTAATATCGCCCGGATAATTGACCTAGTTGCTCAAAGAACGGATGTTTACAAGACGCTGTTATGACATTGCAATTTACCAGGGCGATTATCGTTATTGCTCTGGGCACAGGAGGCTGAGATGGACATACGCCTGGGTTCTAGTGTTTACGGAACATGTTCAGGGTGAACGAAATACAGTGGAACTCCTTTGTAACGCGAATTACAATGTAAAGTGATCATATATTCATTAGCACATGAACATTATTTATTTAAATTTCGTGAAAAATGAACATTATTTATTTAAATTTTGTGAAAATAGGAGTATAAAAGTAAATATTGTACGTTCTCAAACCAATGTCAAAGACAACACAGCTTACTTACTGCAAAAACATTCTATACGCACGTATAAATTTTCAACTCTACATTAACCCGTCCCCACATTAATGTGTCCCCACATTTACGTGTCCCCACATTAACCCGTCCCCACATTAACCCGTCCTCACATTAACCCGTCCTCACATTAACCCGTCCCCACATTAACGTGTCCCCACATTAACCCGTCCCCACATTAACCCGTCCCCACATTAACCCGTCCCCACATTAACCTGTCCCCACATTAACGTGTCCCCACATTAACGTGTCCCCACATTAACCCGTCCCCACATTAACCCGTCCCCACATTAACCCGTCCCCACATTAACGTGTCCCCACATTAACGTGTCCCCACATTAACCCGTCCCCACATTAACCCGTCCCCACATTAACCCGTCCCCATATTAACCCGTCCCCACATTAACCCGTACCGTTATTACAGATATCCTACTTTATGGAAGCCAATTATCGGGTCATAGCTAGGTGTGAGTCATATACAAAAGTTATGGGAGCGAATTATCGGGTTATAGCAAGGTGTTAGTCAATATACAAAAGTTATGGGAGCCAATTATCGGGTTATAGCAAGGTGTGAGTCAATATACAGAAGTTATGGAAGCCAAGTATCGGGTCATAGCTAGGTGTGAGTCAATATACAAAAGTTATGGGAGCCAATTATCGGGTTATAGCTAGGTGTGAGTCAATATACAAACGTTATGGGAGCCATCCTCTTCCCTCCTCCCCCGTTCTTTTGGGGATTTTCTGAAAGTCTGTCCGATACGCCCCTGAGAATTTATTTGATAAGATATGTCATTAAAAACTAGAGGACTCATATAAGAGTAGTATCTTAACATTGGCAGTTTCATAAGCCATCAGGGGCGTGGGAAAGGTCGGCGGGTGCTTGCGGAGGGTAAGGTCCACACAGGGTGTGACATTCTCTTTATAATTAAGGGTCTATTCATTCAAATGTTTTGTTAAAAAATGTACGGGTTGAACATGGTGATTGGGTCGGTGCCCCCTCGACCTCCCCCCCCCCCCCCCCTTTTCCCTCGACCCTGTTCATTGGCTTTTATCTTATAGTTAGAACGTAAGAAAGAAAGAATAATTCCTTTAATTAAAGTCTTGAAAAACTGTCAAGAAAGTAGTGCTGTCTGATGGAATTATGTATCATTCTGAGGTCAAGAAAGTAGTGCTGCCTGATGGAATTATGTATCATTGCGAGGTCAAGAAAGTAGTGATGTCTGATGGAACTATGTGTCATTGCGAGGTCAAGAAAGTAGTGCTGTCTGATGGAACTGTGTGTCATTGAGAGGTCAAGAAAGTAGGGCTGTCTGATGGGACTATGTACAAGCTCTTCTTGAATTATTTACCGCGTACATCTGGTTGTCTGTATTACACACATATTGTAATGTATTCCACATGCAATTGGCCTCTGTACCACATATATCTGATAGTCTGCCCCACCTACATCTGACAGTCTGTACCACATACATCTGACAGTATGTATATACGACACACAAATGTCACTCTCTACCACACACATACATACGGCACTCTGTAAAAATCTATATGACACTATGTACCACATACAACTGGCACTCTATATCACCTACAGACACCAGCCTCATGTCATGTAGGACTAGCATCCCCATCTTTTGACCTTATGCATCATTTTAATTTGATTACATATATCAGTCTTATATAGAACAAAATTATGTTATTTAGCATTCAAAATTACCCCCACTCCCCTCATTTTTTCCCCCACTTTCTACTATGTCACCATTCAGAGATTACTGTATTATGAAGTCCTTCGATTCTTGAAGGTGATGTCTCTTCGATTATTGAAGGTGATGTCTCTTCGACTATTGAAGGTGATGTCTCTTCGATTATTGAAGGTGATGTCTCTTCGACTATTGAAGGTGAGGTCTCTTCGATTATTGAAGGTGATGTCTCTTTGATTATTGAAGGTGATGTCTCTTCGATTCTTGAAGGTGATGTCTCTTCGATTATTGAAGGTGATGTCTCTTCGATTATTGAAGGTGATGTCTCTTCGATTCTTGAAGGTGATGTCTCTTCGATTATTGAAGGTGATGTCTCTTCGATTATTGAAGGTGATGTCTCTTCGATTCTTGAAGGTGATGTCACTTCGATTCTTGAAGGTGATGTCTCTTCGATTATTGAAGGTGATGTCTCTTCGATTATTGAAGGTGATGTCTCTTCGATTCTTGAAGGTGATGTCTCTTCGATTATTGAAGGTGATGTCTCTTCGATTATTGAAGGTGATGTCTCTTCGATTATTGAAGGTGATGTCTCTTCGTTTATTGAAGGTGATGTCTCTTCGATTCTTGAAGGTGATGTCTCTTCGATTCTTGAAGTTGATGTCTCTTCGATTATTGAAGGTGATGTCTCTTCGATTATTGAAGGTGATGTCTCTTCGATTATTGAAGTTGATGTCTCTTCGATTATTGAAGGTGATTTCTCTCACAATTGCAATGTGGCTGGCAGCCATCTTGTGACGGGGGTCATATTATTAAGATTACTTCCCTTTGGTTGGAATCGTTAAAAAAATTTCTCCTGGATTTTTTATTTTTTATTTTTTATTTTTTATATTTTTTAAAATTAACCACGGTTCTCAGTCTACTGAATTTATAAAATCACTGCTTTTGGTTTTCTTTTTAACGAGGAAAATTGTCTGGTTTGAATAAATTGTTTGATATCTGTAAGTATTGTGCAATTTTCATATTCTTTACTTTAAGTGAACGCAAAGTAGTGATTAGATTGTCTCCTATTCCGCAGGGCCGTTCTAATAAATACACGAGAATCACTCAGAACTTATACTAGTTTAGATTTGTGTAATATATTTTGTTAAAAATCTACTGACCATGTGCAGCTTCTAAATTTATATTCCTCCATAATCCGGCAAATGGCGTTTATTCTAAACGTCCATTTCTTTCTATGGCCCCGTTAGAGATAGTTGTCTCATTTTGTAAACGTCCATTTCTTTCTATGGCCCCGTTAGACTAGTTAGAGATAGTTATCTCATTTTGTAAACTTACATTTCTTTCTATGGCCCCGTTAGAGATAGTTATCTCATTTTGTAAACGTCCATTTCTTTCTATGGCCCCGTTAGAGATAGTTATCTCATTTTGTAAACGTCCATTTCTTTCTATGGCCCCGTTAGAGATAGTTGTCTCATTTTGTAAACGTCCATTTCTTTCTATGGCCCCGTTAGAGATAGTTGTCTCATTTTGTAAACGTCCATTTCTTTCTATGGCCCCGTTAGAGATAGTTGTCTCATTTTGTAAACTTCCATTTCTTTCTATGGCCCCGTTAGAGATAGTTATCTCATTTTGTAAACGTCCATTTCTTTATATGGCCCCGTTAGAGTTGGTATATCATTTTGTAAACGTCCATTTCTTTCTATGGCCCCGTTAGAGATAGTTGTCTCATTTTGTAAACTTCCATTTCTTTCTATGGCCCCGTTAGAGATAGTTATCTCATTTTGTAAACGTCCATTTCTTTCTATGGCCCCGTTAGAGATAGTTGTCTCATTTTGTAAACTTATATTTATTTCTATGGCCCCGTTAGTGATAGTTGTCTCATTTTGTAAACGTCCATTTCTTTCTATGGCCCCGTTAGAGATAGTTGTCTCATTTTGTAAACGTCCATTTCTTTCTATTGCCCCGTTAGGGATATTTGTCTCATTTTGTAAATGTCCATTACTTGATACAGCCCCTTTGAAAGATAGTTAATTAATCTCTAAACCAGATTGGAGAATGCGTGCTTGATACAGCCCCTTTGAAAGATAGTTAATTAATCTCTAAACCAGATTGGAGAATGCGTGCTTGATACAGCCCCTTTAAAAGATAGTTAATTAATCTCTAAACCAGATTGGAGAATGCTTGCTTGATACAGCCCCTTTGAAAGATAGTTGATTAATCTCTAAACCAGATTGGAGAATGCAAGCGTGCCATCGTATCTTTCTCCACATGAATCACAATGACTCAAGGTCTCTTGGAAGCGTGTCGTGATGTGTCGTGCCGTGTCGTTTAATGATGTGTCGTGTCGTGATGTGTCGTGTTGTGATGTGTCGTGTCGTTTAGTGATGTGTCGTGTCGGGATGTGTCGTGTAGTGCTGTGTCGTGTTTTGTCGTGTCGGGATGTGTCGTTTGGTGATGTGTCGTGTGGTGATGTGTCGTGTCGTGTTGTGTCGTGTGGGGATGTGTCGTATTTTGTCGTGATGTGTCGACGTGTGTCTTGTGTTGCGTCGGTGTTAGAAACTTTCCCGTTACGCACCTGATCATCGAAAAATGTTTAATAAACATCCGGTTTTGGTCCAGGTTCCTAACATCTTTGACACACACACACACTCAAATTTATAGTGCTGAAACACGATACGAGGCTGTAACGAGAGTTGTAAGGACTTCAAAGATGCTATCTTTTCGTTTGTCAGTGAAGGAAGGACGAAGAACGCGCCTCGAGGCAGGAAACTGGGTTTATTGATTGGTCAGTCAAATACAAGTTACATTACATTCCTTTAATTTATTTTAGTTAGCATTGAGTCTTCAGGGTTGACTTTCGTTGACACGATAAAAGGATCAGTTAAGCACTTCATCCCACACACACACACACACACACACACACAGTGTCACTGGCGTATGAGCTTCGTAAGTTACAGGCGGCCATGTTCTAGAAGACAAAATCGCAAATGAGCTTAAATTGTCATCCCAGTTAACTGTATCCAAAATGGATTTATTTAAGCCCCCACCCACCTGACCAAAAGGATTTATTTGTCTTCCAGATGCTACCCCCCCCCCCCTTGACCAGAAGGATTTATTTGTCTTTTTGTCTTCCAGATGCTACCTCCCCCCACCCACCTGACCAGAAGGATTTATTTGTCTTCCAGATGCTACCCCCCCCCCCACCCACTTGACCAGAAGGATTTATTTGTCTTCCAGATGCTACCCCCCCCCCACCCACTTGACCAGAAGGATTTATTTGTCTTCCAGATACTACCTCCCCCACCCACTTGACCAGAAGGATTTATTTGTCTTCCAGATACTACCCCCCCACCCACTTGACCAGAAGGATTTATTTGTCTTCCAGATACTACCCCCCCCCCCTTTTTTTTTTCCTCCATGTAAACCAAAATATCATTGATATGAAAATGACAGTAAACAGTACAATGACTGTGTGTGTGTTTGTGTGTTGTTTTTTTTTATTTGTGTGTGTACACCAAGTCGCACACTTCCTTGATGTTATGTAAACATGTCTTCCATAACGTTGAAGGATGATTCTTTTTCTTTTTTTGTGTATCCGATCCACATTGTAGAAGGCAAGTCTTCCATACCTTTGATTGTATCTATGCAAAAAAATAGTTCCTCGGAGACCGACACTGTCATATGCCTTAATAGGGGATGTTGTTTACGACCTTTAAGTCATGTTGCAAATATTTTTGGCTGTGCCGAAAAGGTCTCATATTTCAAAATATCAATGGCCAACAGCTCAGTTTAAGACAGCAACGACAACAATCTATCACATTTTGGATTCACCCAGGAGACGCCGGTAATTTTTAGCTAGTATTTAGATAAAGCGGAGATAAACACTTATGTTTTCAGAAACACTCTCAGATTTCTATCGAGTTTTCCATCCACCCCAGTGTCCTTGTTGGCTAACCTAGTTTTAAATTTTGATGCATATCCTAAACAAGGGTGCACTGGTTTACTTTGACCCCCCAGACACCCCCACCCCCCATTAAAGGTTACAATGTAAATAAAAACACACAAAATAAAAATAAAAACTTTGGAATTTATTGCATCCATCCCAATGCTAATTTTTTTTTAAAAAGAGGGTCGCAGGGGCGTAGCTAGGGTTAGTGCCATCTTGGGCAGTTCGATAATTTGCCGATCCCTTCCACGAGAATAATATGCAATTGGTCGACAATGCAAGCTCTTAATTATTAAGTTACTATAAAGAAAAAAAAGTGTCGCGCGGGGCGTACCGCACTCTCCACACCCCTTCCTACGCCACTGGGGCGCACCCTCCCTTTGACGTTTTATTTGTTATGTTGTTGTCATATTTGAGTGCTTTTTGTTGTTACTGCTGCTGCTACTTATGCTGGAAATGTTTTTAATGAATGTGACTTAGATTGCAGACAACATGTTTGTTTTTTTATGAATCAATCCCAAATCTGTGTCAATAAGGGTGGGAAAACTAACCACAAAGATACTGGTGCTGATGTTTATAGTTATTATCAAAAGAAAAAGTTCATAAGGTTGATCATTACGTTATATCTATATATTAATTGATCATTGCGTTATATCTATATATTAATTGATCATTACGTTATATCTATATATTAATTGATCATTATGTTATATCTATATATTAATTGATCATTACGTTATATCTATATATTAATTGATCATTACGTTATATCTATATATTAATTGATCATTATGTTATATGAATATATTATTAAATATGTTACTGGTATTTTTTTTTAAAAGACACAGAAATTGTGTTTTCATTATACGAGAAATAAATAGGTCACGTCGCTTATATACGACAAATAAATAGGTCACCTTGCTTATATATTCTCTTCCACTACACATCCGCAATATACCGACCATCACAGCCTTCAAAACTGCACTCAAACCACATCTCTTTAAACTCTACTATCCTGACTGATTCCCCCCCGCCCTTCTTCTGACCGATAAATATGCTGTTGGGTGCCGTCCATGGCTTGACATATAACTAGTTCTGGAATGGTTGGGCAAATACACATTTGTTTTGTTTTATTTTATTAATGTATGTTAATGTTTAAGTTCATGATTATGTTTGTTAAATTGTATGCACAACGTGGTGAGCCCAGCCCTAAGCTGGGGTACCGCGCTATATGAAACTACTACTACTACTACTAATAATAATATACGACAAAGAAATAGATCACCTTGTTTATAAACAACAAAGAAATAGGTCACCGTACTCATATACTACAAAGAAATAGGTCATGTGGCTAGCATACGACAAAGAAATAGATCACGCGATTGTTATTATGTCGGAAGTAATAGTTTACTTGGCTAACTGACGACAAAGAAATAGGTTACGTTGCCAGTTCTACGATCAAGAAAGCGGTCATGCGACTTTTATGACAATGAAATAGGTCATTTGGTTGAAATTACAAGTCAATAGATCCCAGGAGCTAAGTATAAGACAAAGGCTCTAACTTCAATCTAGAGTCTCTTCAGTGAGATAAGCAAATACCTTAACCAGCCTTTTGAGCCTTCTCCCGTCCCTCTCCAGCAGGTGTTTACAGGTGCCACGTGGACATGCATCGCCCCCTTCCCCCACCCCGCACTAACAAACTGACTTTCATTTTCCTCAACCCCTCCACTACACCCCCCCCCCCCCCTTTTTCACTAAGCAGAAGCGCAAATTCCACGTTTTGATTTATGAGCCAAGATTTTAAAATGCCAAATGAACGAGGAAATATAGGTCACCGTTATTCACCTCCATGATGCCAGACGTAGCACGCTAATAACAGGACATTTAAGATTTAATTTGGTGTGGGGGGGGGTTTGTTTGTTTTTTTGCTAACCTGTATACAGTTTAGCTAACATGGTGTGTGGGTCTGAGCAAGGGGGTGTTAAGGGTTGTGTGGGTGTGAGTCGGGGATCGGTAAGGGGGTTGTGTGGGTCAGTGGGTCATCTAGAGTAGATTGGCCGGAATGCGCACGAAAACAACAAAGTCCATTTATTACTTGGTTGATACAAGTCAATCATTGATGTTTAGATCTGAGGCCGAGGCTCTTATTTCAAACACTAGGTGCATTGAACAGAGGCCGAGGCTATTATTTCAAACAATAGGTTACATTGATCAGAGGCTGAGGCTATTATTTCAAACAATAGGTTACATTGATCAGAGGCCGAGGCCTTTATTTCAAACACTAGGTGCGTTGATCAGAGGCCGAGGCTATTATTTCAAACAATAGGTTACATTGATCAGAGGCCGAGGCCTTTATTTCAAACACTAGGTGCGTTGATCAGAGGGCGAGGCTCTTATTTCAAACACTAGGTGCGTTGATCAGAGGGCGGGGCTCTTATTTCAAACACTAGGTGCGTTGATCAGAGGGCGAGGCTCTTATTTCAAAGATGAGGTGCGTTGATCTGAGGCCGAGGCTCTAATTTAAAACACGGGGTGCGTTGATCTGAGGGCGAGGCTATTATTTCAAAGATGAGGTGCGTTGATCTGAGGCCGAGGCTCTAATTTAAAACACGAGGTGCGTTGATCTGAGGGCGAGGCTCTTATTTCAAACACTAGGTGCATTGATCAGAGGCCGAGGCTCTTATTTCAAACACTAGGTGCGTTGATCTGAGGGCGAGGCTATTATTTCAAAGATGAGGTGCGTTGATCTGAGGCCGAGGCTCTTATTTAAAACACGAGGTGCGTTGATCTGAGGGCGAGGCTCTTATTTCAAACACTAGGTGCATTGATCAGAGGCCGAGGCTCTTATTTCAAACAGTAGGTGCGTTGATCTGAGGGTGAGGCTCTTATTTCAAACACTAGGCGCATTGATCAGAGGCCGAGGCTATTATTTCAAACACTAGGTGCATTGATCAGAGGCCGAGGCTCTTATTTCAAACACTAGGTGCGTTGATCTGAGGGCAAGGCTATTATTTCAAAGATGAGGTGCGTTGATCTGAGGCCGAGGCTCTTATTTAAAACACGAGGTGCGTTGATCTGAGGGCGAGGCTCTTATTTCAAACACTAGGTGCATTGATCAGAGGCCGAGGCTCTTATTTCAAACAGTAGGTGCGTTGATCTGAGGGTGAGGCTCTTATTTCAAACACTAGGCGCATTGATCAGAGGCCGAGGCTATTATTTCAAACACTAGGTGCATTGATCAGAGGCCGAGGCTCTTATTTCAAACACTAGGTGCGTTGATCTGAGGGCGAGGCTATTATTTCAAAGATGAGGTGCGTTGATCTGAGGCCGAGGCTCTTATTTAAAACATGAGGTGCGTTGATCTCAGGGCGAGGCTCTTATTTCAAAGATGAGGTGCGTTGATCTGAGGCCGAGGCTCTTATTTAAAACATGAGGTGCGTTGATCTGAGGGCGAGGCTCTTATTTCAAACACTAGGTGCGTTGATATAAGGGCGAGGCTATTATTTCAAAGATGAGGTGCGTTGATCTGAGGCCGAGGCTCTTATTTAAAACATGAGGTGCGTTGATCTGAGGGCGAGGCTATTATTTCAAAGATGAGGTGCGTTGATCTGAAGCCGAGGCTATTATTTCAAACATAAGGTGCGTTGATCAGAGGGCGGGGCTCTTATTTCAAACAATAGGTTACATTGATCAGAGGCCGAGGCTATTATTTCAAACATAAGGTGCGTTGATCAGAGTGCGGGGCTCTTATTTCAAACAATAGGTTACATTGATCAGAGGCCGAGGCTCTTATTTAAAACACGAGGTGCGTTGATCAGAGGGCGGGGCTCTTATTTCAAACAATAGGTTACATTGATCAGAGGCCGAGGCTCTTATTTCAAACACTACGTGCATTGATCTGAGGGCGAGGCTCTTATTTCAAACACTAGGTGCGTTGATCAGAGGCCGAGGCTCTTATTTCAAACAATTGGTTACATTGATCAGAGGCCGAGGCTCTTATTTCAAACACTACGTGCATTGGTCTGAGGGCGAGGCTCTTATTTCAAACACTACGTGCGTTGATCAGAGGGCCGAGGCTCTTATTTCAAACACTAGGTGCGTTGATCTGAGGGCGAGGCTCTTATTTCAAACACTAGGTGCGTTGATCAGAGGCCGAGGCTCTTATTTCAAACAATAGGTTACATTGATCAGAGGCCGAGGCTCTTATTTCAAACACTACGTGCATTGATCAGAGGGCCAAGGCTCTTATTTCAAACACTACGTGTGTTGATCATAGGGCGAGGCTCTTATTTCAAAGATGAGGTGCGTTGATCTGAGGCCGAGGCTCTAATTTAAAACACTAGGTGCGTTGATCTGAGGGCGAGGCTATTATTTCAAAGATGAGGTGCGTTGATCTGAGGCCGAGGCTCTTATTTAAAACACGAGGTGCGTTGATCTGAGGGCGAGGCTCTTATTTCAAACACTAGGTGCATTGATCAGAGGCCGAGGCTCTTATTTCAAACAGTAGGTGCGTTGATCTGAGGGTGAGGCTCTTATTTCAAACACTAGGTGCATTGATCAGAGGCCGAGGCTATTATTTAAGATGTAATTTTTGATAGGATTTTAATTAACAAGATTTCCATTCCAAAGAACACTAGAATTAAAATACACGTCTTTTCAATGTCTACTGTTCAAAATGCGATACAACTTTGTTTGTTTTATTATTAGGATTATTTGAATGTTTGGTAATGTGTTCAATAAGATAGTTATCAGCGGTGTGGACTTTGAAGAGAATCAAAAGTATTAGGTGTTCAGCACTATGAGCCATGCTTCCCTTTGATTCGCCTGCTCTCTCTCTCTCTCTCTCTCTCTCTCTCTCTCTCTCTCTCTTTATCTCTCTCTCTCGCTCTCTATTTCTCCCTCTCTTTATTTCGTTGTCTCTCTTTCTTTCTCTATTTATCACTCTCTCTCCCGCGTTCTTTCTCTCTCGCTTTCTCTCTCTCTCTTTATCTCTATCTATCTCCGTCTTTATATATCTCTCTCTCTCTCTCTCATCAATACCTCCACATGTCCATCTAGTTATCCAGGTGAAGAGTTTTATTTACCTCACACTCCACCTGTGTTTATACCCCAATAAAATCGGTACCACGCCCCCCCCTCCCCCACATCACATCAAGTGTTTTATGATTCGTGAGCAGCTCGCCCGACTCGAACACCCCTTGACAAGACCGACTACCCGGGCCTTTGATACAAGATTTACGGCCCTTGACGAAAGTGACAACCGACAAAGTGATAGAAAGTCAATACAGACGTGAACGTCATTGTTTGGTCGAGTTGGTCCAGCTTCGTGAAACTTTTAAGAGAACAACACCATACTACCAACCCCAGAGACCCTCCATTCTATGTCCCTGCTTCATTATAAAATACTTCCTCTAAGTGCGTCGCACGCATTTCGGTATCAACATATCTTCATGGGGAAGGGTCTTTTGATTCATACAGTTCACTCATTCGTTCCTTATATCTTCACAGGACGGGTCTTTTGATTGATACAGTTCACTCATTCGTTCCTTCTTCGCGCGACATTGGGGGTTCAGATAACGATCTGTCATCTTCTGTTGTGCGTCTAATTCTGAAGATTCTTCTCTATTCTTCTGCACAAGGTTCCTTCGAGGTCTCCCGCGGTTTCGTTTTCCCTAAACTGTCCATCCTGGTCAGGGTTGCCAACTCAATCAAATGAACTATGAAGACGAATGTTCAAAGCCACCACAAAAACATGTATGTCAGATAACATGACTAAACTATGACAGTGAAGCTACTTCTTTGGTAAACTATCCTTACGACTAAGCGTCAGATCACACGATCAAATTTCGCGTCAAATTGCTGTATCAACCAGTGGCGTAGTGAGGGGGGGCAAGGGGGAATCATGCCCCGGGCGCGACTCACAAAGGGGCGCCAAATGCAAATGGTATATTTTACTATAATATTGTATGGTTTTCGAATAGGGGGGGGGGGCGCTAAAAAGGTATTGGGGGGTGCTAAAAGGGTATTGTGCCCCGGGCGCGAGTTAAGCTCGCTACGTCACTGGTATCAACGCAGTATTTGGTTTCTTTTTGGGTGAATTTGATCAAATATTAATTTGAAAGTTGTGACAAGGCTTCATACACGAATTGCATCTAATGCTTGAAGGAAAATTTGATCGTGTGGACCGACCCTAAATGTCACTGACTCTATGTCAAACGTGCAAATGTTTCTATAACTATGACTCTAGTCTTTGACTATATATATATATATATATAATAGGTCTCTATGACTCTTACTATGTCTTACGGTCACAAGCCCAGTTATCCTGTGGCGCTCTCATTAGTGTTGACTTTAGCGTAACTGCGAGGCACACGCGAATCACCCAGACACCCCCCTCAGCGTGATAATACAGAAAACATCCAACAGATTATCTTGTCTGATAAATACACACCGGGATACAGTTCTGATACCGGCACGCTGACAGACTCGGAGGCAAACACACTTAAAAATCGCGCAAAACAACATCGCGAGGTTGAGATAACTCTTGGCGCATTTCTTACCGATGTTTGGGGGTTATCATGTGACACAAACAGATCAATAAGTTTGTGACACAGTTTCTCGCCTGGCTAATTGTGTTGTTTTTTTTTAAGGCATCAAGCAGCGGTTCTTACACTATTTTCACCCACACGTTTGAAGTCCAAATATCAATGCTCCGCTAGTATCTGCATTATGCACCAACGCGAAAAGAAATTATTTTTAAAAAACGCTTAAAATCGGATGGGGAATTTCGTGACTCAAGTTGGAGTCGTAAAATCACGCTGAATGTAGGGTTTTATAGTGGAATGATGGATTTAAGAGGATGGGGGTCATTCGCCGCCGCCATTTCGTAGACACTATTTTACCGCCGCCATTTCGTAGACACTACTTTACCGCCGCCATTTCGTAGACACTACTTTACCGCCGCCATTTCGTAGACACTACTTTACCGCCGCCATTTCGTAGACACTACTTTACCGCCGCCATTTCGTAGACACTACTTTACCGCCGCCATTTCGTAGACACTACTTTACCGCCGCATTTTCCTCGACGCCACTTCGCCGCCGCCATTTGGAAGTTGCGCCATTTCGCCACCGGACGTCTCCTCGACAAAGATATCAAAATTATTGAAATTCTGAAAACTATTGTACAAATATGTTAAACATTCAAAAACTTGAGTTTAAATATCTCTTATATATTTTACGCTTTTGGTGTGACTCGTGAACTGCTTCCTCATGGACTGCTTCCTAATGGATTGCTTCCTAATGGACTGCTTCCTAATGGACTGCTTCCTAATGGACTGCTTCCTAATGGACTGCTTCCTAATGGACTGCTTCCTAATAGACTGCTTCCTTATCAGCGAATTTGGTATTGAGAGTATATTACAAATAATTCTAAATGTTTGAAAGAAAGTATGGTTCAATAATGAGTTCAAAAGCGCTCAGAGCGTAATTCCCGATAACTACGCTAAATGATATTTTTTTTTATATAACGCAACTGCGTTTGGCGCGTAATATTTTCTTTTCGGAAAAATGAAATCGTCTCAATTTAAGTATGGTGTAAAAAATATTCGGTTTAACAGTTTTTGGGACATCAGAATATTTAATATAGTTCATGGGCGTGAAATAGAAAGTGTGCAGTGACGTATCATGGGGGGAAGGAGTGTAGTAAAAATGTGGATTCTGAAATGTGCATTACCTGAGTTCATGTTTTGTCAAGTAACTTTAGTAGATGGGAAGTTATTTGGTAGATGGGAAGTTATTTGGTAGATGGAAAGTTATTTGGTGGATGGAAAGTTATTTGGTGGATGGAAAGTTATTTGGTAGATGGAAAGTTATTTGGTAGATGGGAAGTTATTTGGTAGATGGGAAGTTATTTGGTAGATGGGAAGTTCTTTAGGGTAGTAATCTGTTATATTAGAAGATTAAACATCTGGCAGAGAGAATGTAGTAATCAGTTATAGTAGAAGCCATGCATACGTCACGCCCTATACACGAGCAGTCTTCCAATACATGCTGGCACATTTTCAAGACGTTGTTAACTGTGTTTTAGAACAATTCTGTTAAACACATTCAACTACCTTTTGAGAACACCTCTTTTAAAAACCATATTAGCCAAAGTTTGAGAACAGACTTACAAGTCCCGTTTAACAATACCCTGAGAAAACCCCTTTAAGCCCCGTTTAACCAGATTTTGAAAACACTTCTTAAAGCCCGCTTTAACCATATATTGAGAACACTTCTTGAAGCCTGCTTTCACGATATTTGAAGAACCGCCTGTATGCGTAAAGAGACATGGTTTGATCCATTAATGTGTTGGGAGGAGAAAAAAAAAGGGGGGGGGGGGCAATGTTGAGCAATGGACTGTATAACACAAACGCTTAGCCTCTTAAATGTTTGTTATACTCTAATGCTCCAATTTGTATCATCTGAAGCATTATGGGACACAAACACAGACGTTCTGTCTCAGATGCACTTTATGTTTGTGTACCAAACTGGGCGGGGGCTCGGGGTTAAGTGCTTTCCCCGTCACTCTAGGAAATTGCCGCAGTGACGTCATTCAAAGGCTTGTCTCAAGAAACGTTTTGTCACTCTTCCAAATAAAGGGGACCGGGGGGGGGGTGCCACCCGGGCCAAATCCCAGACCTCCCACATCTCTTCCTACGCCACCGGCTGTGTCCATTGAAAGACCCTCCAGCCCTCCCACATCTCTTCCAACGCCACAGACTGTGTGTCCATTGAAAGACCCTCGAATCCCAGCCCTCCCACATCTCTTCCAACGCCACTGGCTGTGTCCATTGAAAGACTCTCGAATCCCAGCCCTCGCACATCTCTTCCAACGCCACCGGCTGTGTGACACATTTGAAAGACCCTCGAATCCCAGCCCTCCCACATCTCTTCCAACGCCACCGTTTGTGTCCATTGAAAGACCCTCGAATCCCAGCCCTCGCACATCTCTTCCAACGCCACCGGCTGTGTGTCCATTGAAAGACCCTCGAATCTCAGCACTCCCACATCTCTTCCAACGCCACTGGCTGTGTCCATTGAAAGACCCTCGAATCCCAGCCCTCGCACATCTCTTCCAACGCCACTGGCTGTGTCCATTGAAAGACCCTCGAATCTCAGCACTCCCACATCTCTTCCAACGCCACTGGCTGTGTCCATTGAAAGACCCTCGAATCTCAGCACTCCCACATCTCTTCCAACGCCACTGACTGTGTCCATTGAAAGACCCTCGAATCTGAGCCTTCGCACATCTCTTCCAACGCCATCGACTATGTAAATGGTTTGCTGTTTATCGCGAGTGGTATGTTTCATGCAGGGGCGTAGCTAGGGTTAATGCCACCCGGGGCTGGCCAAGATTTTTTGGCCGCCCCCCCCCCCTCCTTTCCATCACGAAAACTATGCTGTTTGCCGAAAATGCCGTCCCTCTATAAATGAGAAAACGTGAGGCATGGGGCGGACAGCCCCATCTTTTCTACGCCTCTGGCTACATATATGTAACTTATTGCATCACATACACGTCAGTATGCAGCCTAGTCTTCTTAGTGAAGCGTATAACATATTTTTATAGCCATGCATGATGAAGTTTACAATGGTCGGCCACTCAATTACTTTAAACACCAGGGTCTACAATTCTAATAAGACTATCTCAACGCTTAACAGCTTCTACGATTATAAATGACCGTGGTAAATAAGTCTGCTGAACTTGCCTCCACGATTTCATTGCCTGGACATTGTTCCTTGCCTTAAGCGATGAAATTTGTGCGCGGGTGACCGTGGGGCTAAATTTGGACATTTCTACAATTTATCAAAATTGTTTAAAAAATTAGATTTAAAAGAATTTTAAATAGTCGACAATCGCCTTAACGTAATGTGTTAATTCATCGACAGCACACGCCTTTTAAAATAGTCTCCAACCTGCCACATCAAAGTGTTGAGCCAAAAATAAACTAGAACACGTTCAAGAAGATCTTCGTTTAATATGTTGTGTCAAGTCAGAGTCTCCCAACCTTGGGGGCTCGCACCCCCCGCCCGGTGGTATGACAGGGGGGAAGGGGTGCGAGTAAAAAATTAGTACGTTACTTTATGGAAATGAGACATACATTAGTATTTATGAGACATACATTTATATCTATGAGACATACATTTATATCTTTGAAACATACATTTATTTTTATGAGACATACATTTATATTTATGAGACATACATTTATATTTATGAGACATACATTTATATTTATGAGACATACATTTATATTTATGAGACATACATTTATATTTATGAGTCATACATTTATATTTATGAGACATACATTTATATTTATGAGACTTACATTTATATTTATGAGACATACATTTATATTTATGAGTCATACATTTATATTTATGAGTCATACATTTATATTTATGAGACATACATTTATATTTAGAGACATACATTTATATTTATGAGACATACATTTATATTTATGAGAGATACATTTATATTTATGAGACAAACATTTATATTTATGAGACATACATTTATATTTATGAGACATACATTTATATTTATGAGACATACATTTATATCTATGAGACATGCATTTATATTTAAAGCTGTGCAGCTTTCTTATAAAGATAGAAGTCATTTTCCCCCTTCTAGTTGTTACTTTTTTTTTTTTTAATAGTGTCATTTGTCAGGATTGTGGGACCCGGTGAAACCATGTGTAGGTGATGTGACAGTTCAAACCATGTGTAGGTGGTGTGACAGTTCAAACAATGTGTAGGTGGTGTGACAGTTCAAACCATGTGTAGGTGGTGTGACAGTTCAAACCATGTGTAGGTGGTGTGAAAGTTCAAACCATGTGTAGGTGGTGTGACAGTTCAAACCATGTGTAGGTGGTGTGACAGTTCAAACAATGTGTAGGTGGTGTGACAGTTCAAACCATGTGTAGGTGGTGTGACAGTTCAAACCATATGTAGGTGGTGTGACAGTTCAAACCATTTGTAGGTGGTGTGACAGTTCAAACCATTTGTAGGTGGTGTGACAGTTCAAACCATTTGTAGGTGGTGTGACAGTTCAAACCATTTGTAGGTGGTGTGACAGCTCAAACCATTTGTAGATGGTGTGACTGTTCAAACCATGTGTAGGTGGTGTGACAGTTCAAACCATTTGTAGGTGGTGTGACAGTTCAAATCATTTGTAGGTGGTGTGACAGTTCAAATCATTTGTAGGTGGTATGACAGCTCAAACCATTTGTAGGTGGTGTGAAAGCTCAAACCATGTGTAGGTGGTTTGTGACAGGTCAAACCATTTGTAGGTGGTGTGACTGTTCAAACCATGAGTAGATGGTGTGACAGTTCCAACCATGTGTAGGTGGTGTGACAGTTCCAACCATGTGTAGGTGGTGTGACAGTTCAAACCATTTGTAGGTGGTGTGACAGTTCAAACCATGAGTAGATGGTGTGACAGTTCCAACCATGTGTAGGTCGTGTGACAGTTCCAACCATGTGTAGGTGGTGTGACAGTTCAAACTATGTGTAGGTGGTGGGACAGTTCCAACCATGTGTAGGTGGTGTGACAGTTCCAACCATTTGTAAGGGCCGGGGGGGGGGGGTTGCGGATAGGTATCTAAATCTTGATGTCACAACACACAGAGTTTAAATGTCACAACACACAGAGTTTAAATGTCACAACACATAGAGTTGAAATATAACAACACACAGAGTTGAAATATCACAACACACAGAGTTGAAATGTCACAACACACAGAGTTGAAATATCACAACACACAGAGTTGAAATGTCACAACACACAGAGTTGAAATGTCACAACACATAGAGTTGAAATATCACAACACACAGAGTTGAAATATCACAACACACAGAGTTGAAATGTCACAACACACAGAGTTGAAATGTCACAACACACAGAGTTGAAATGTCACAACACACAGAGTTGAAATGTCACAACACACAGAGTTGAAATGTCACAACACATAGAGTTGAAATATCACAACACACAGAGTTGAAATATCACAACACACAGAGTTGAAATGTCACAACACACAGGGTTGAAATGTCACAACACACAGAGTTGAAATGTCACAACACATTGAGTTGAAATATCACAACACACAGAGTTGAAATATCACAACACACAGAGTTGAAATGTCACAACACACAGAGTTGAAATGTCACAACACACAGAGTTGAAATGTCACAACACACAGAGTTGAAATGTCACAACACACAGAGTTTGAATGTCAGTTTCAACTCATCGCCAGCTGTGGTGTGTTGCTTGAATACCTCGTCTCCCACGCCATTGCCCTATGTTCGATCCCCGGTCTATTTAACGTTTTACAACAACATCCTCCAATTCTATTTTTTTTAAAAATCGTTTTGTTTGAAGATATGGTATGAAGCAGACGTAATGGATTAAATAAATATGTATGTCATGCAAAACATTTTTTTTTAAAACCTCAATCATTGTCGTCAAGAAATTATTCCGTTGTTTGTCGTTTTTGACGGGCCTGCTTCTGGTAATCTTCTTCATTCCTGCCTGGTGAGGACCACTCCATCAGACGGTGGCGTAAAAATCGTTGATAGATCAAATAAACACAACAAAGACGAGGATATCAGGCGAATCTAGCAGAACTGGGTCACGCAGTCTCGTCTGCGGGTCAGGCTAAATGTTAGGGCGGCGAATAGGTCAAAGGAATCCAACTGAAATGCATGTAGATTAAAAGGGGATTTTGGCCGAGGGGAGATGGATTTTTTAACGAGATTTCAACGTTAATCTAAAGATAATTTATTCTAATTATTATGGATGGTGTGGATTTTAATCAGGGGAAACATGTGGTTAGATTGGTGGGGGTGGGGGGGATGTTGGATAAGAGTATTGTTGGGTGGGGGTGGTTTGGGGATAATTTGATGGATATGTCTTAAGTGGATATCTGGGTATGTCTTAAGTGGATATCTGGGTATGTCTTAAGTGGATATCTGGGTATGTCTTAAGTGGATATCTGGGTATGTCTTAAGTGGATATCTGGGTAGGTGAATACTAAGGGGATAAATGTTATGATTATATAGTTGGATGAGGGAAAAGAGATGTTTGAGTGTTAGGTGGATGAATGGATGGCTGGAGAGTGGGATAAACTGGTGGATGGCTGGACAGTGGGGTAACTGGTGGATGGCTGGACAGTGGAGTAACTGGTGGATGGCTGGACAGTGGAGTAAACCGGTGGATGGCTGGACAGTGGGGTAGCTGTCGGATGGCTGGACAGTGGGGTTGCTGTTGGATGGCTGGAAAGTGGAGTAAACCGATGGATGGGTGTGTTCATAAAGAACTAATGGGTGAGTAGATCGGATTGTGTGTACCGTAGTACAGTGACGTAGTGGATAGCTGTTTAAATGATGTAGTGGATAGCTGTTTGAATAATGTAGTGGATAACTGTTTGAGTGATGTAGTGGATAACTGTTTGAATAATGTAGTGGATAACTGTTTGAATAATGTAGTGGATAACTGTTTGAATGATGTAGTGGATAACTGTTTGAATGATGTAGTGGATAGCTGTTTGAATAATGTAGTGGATAACTGTTTGAATAATGTAGTGGATAACTGTTTGAGTGATGTACTGGATAGCTGTTTGAATGATGTAGTGGATAACTGTTTGAATGATGTAGTGGATAACTGTTTGAATGATGTAGTGGATAAATGTTTGAATGATGTAGTGGATAACTGTTTGAATGATGTAGTGGATAGCTTTTTGAATAATGTAGTGGATAGCTGTTTGAATAATGTAGTGGATAACTGTTTGAGTAATGTAGTGGATAACTGTTTGAGTGATGTATTTGATAGATGTTTGAATGATGTAGTGGATAACTGTTTGAATGATGTAGTGGATAACTGTTTGAATGATGTAGTGGATAGCTGTTTGAATAATGTAGTGGATAACTGTTTGAATAATGTAGTGGATAACTGTTTGAGTGATGTAGTGGATATCTGTTTGAATAGTGTAGTGGATAAATGTTTGAGTGATGTAGTGGATAACTGATTGAGTTATGTAGTGGATAACTGTTTAAGTGATGTAGTGGATATCTGTTTGAATAATGTAGTGGATAAATGTTTGAGTGATGTAGTAGATACCTGTTTGAATAATGTAGTGGATAACTGTTTGAATAATGTAGTGGATAACTGTTTGAATAATGTAGTGGATAACTGTTTGAATGATGTAGTGGATAACTGTTTGAATGATGTAGTGGATAACTGTTTGAATAATGTAGTGGATAACTATTTGAATGATGTAGTGGATAACTGTTTGAATAATGTAGTGGATAACTGTTTGAATGATGTAGTGGATAGCTGTTTGAATGATGTAGTGGATAGCTCTTTGAATGATGTAATGGATAACTGAATGATGTAGTGGAAAGCTGTTTGAATGATGTAGTGGATAACTGTTTGAATAATGTAGTGGATAACTGTTTGAGTGATGTAGTGGATAGCTGTTTGAATGATGTAGTGGATAACTGTTTGAATGATGTAGTGGATAACTGTTTGAATGATGTAGTGGATAACTGTTTGAATGATGTAGTGGATAACTGTTTGAATGATGTAGTGGATAGCTTTTTGAATAATGTAGTGGATAGCTGTTTGAATAATGTAGTGGATAACTGTTTGAATAATGTAGTGGATAACTGTTTGAGTGATGTATTTGATAGATGTTTGAATGATGTAGTGGATAACTGTTTGAATGATGTAGGGGATAACTGTTTGAATGATGTAGTGGATAGCTGTTTTAATAATGTAGTGGATAACTGTTTGAATAATGTAGTGGATAACTGTTTGAGTGATGTAGTGGATAACTGTTTAAGTGATGTAGTGGATATCTGTTTGAATAGTGTAGTGGATAAATGTTTGAGTGATGTAGTCGATAACTGTTTGAGTGATGTAGTGGATAACTGTTTAAGTGATGTTGTGGATATCTGTTTGAATAATGTAGTGGATAAATGTTTGAGTGATGTAGTAGATACCTGTTTGAATAATGTAGTGGATAACTGTTTGAATAATGTAGTGGATAACTGTTTGAATAATGTAGTGGATAACTGTTTGAATGATGTAGTGGATAACTGTTTGAATGATGTAGTGGATAACTGTTTGAATAATGTAGTGGATAACTATTTGAATGATGTGATCGATAACTGAATAATGTAGTGGATAACTGTTTGAATGGTGTAGTGGATAACTGAATGATGTAGTGGATAACTGAATGATGTAGTGGATAACTGAATGATGTAGTGGATAACTGTTTGAATGATTTTGTTGATAACTGAATCATGTAGTGGATACCTGTTTGAATGATGTAGTGGTTATCATCACCGGGTTAATTATGTGTGAATTAATTGATTGTTTTGAGTTAATTTCGGATGACCCGAAGATAGGGTTGGATAATGGATTTATTGAGTAAATAAATTGGTGGATGAATTGATAAGTTCAGGAAGAGTCCGACGCAAACATATTGGACTGGTCAATGGAAAAAATATAAATGAATCAGTAAATTAAATAGTCGGGTTTTAAGTGCACAAAAGTAAAATTATGACATTTCCGATGTACGGCTTGATGACATCGGCATTTCAGATGTACGGCTTGATGACATTGGAATTTCAGATGTACGGCTTGATGACATTAACTTTTCAGATGTACGGCTTGATGACATTGGCATTTTCAAGGAATAGTTGTTTCTTACATCCCGTTAGTCGAGACTGAAACTCGAATTTCGAATCCTACGGACGTTTTGTTCAATGGATCTTTATCACATCGGGCGACACAAGTCCATTTATTTGGATCAGGGTTGGCGGTCACATTTTTGTTTAGGGAAGTGAGGGGCACTTGATATTTATGCGTCACCTGCTAGCTAACGATAACATGGTGCTCTCCCATTTGTATCGGCCATCTTGAGAGCATGCTGATGACGTCGATACCGTTCAGTTGGAAGGACTTTGTTTATATTCTCAAGGCAGACATTTACAAATAGACTCACGCACTTAATTCACACATAGACCCACGCACTTAATGCACACATAGACCCACACACTTAATGCACACAAAGACCCACGTACTTAATGCACACATAGACTCACGCACTTAATGCACACATAAACCCACGCACTTAATGCACACATAGACTCACGCACTTAATGCACACATAGACCCACGCACTTAATGCACACAAAGACCCACGTACTTAATGCACACATAGACTTACGCACTTAATGCACACATAGACTCACGCACTTAATGCACACATAAACCCACTCACTTAATGCACACATAGACTTACGTACTTAATGCACACATAGACCCACGTACTTAATGCACACATAGACCCACGCACTTAATACGCACCTAATGCACACATAGACCCACGCACCTAATGCACACATAGACCCACGCACTTAATGCACACATAGACCCACGCACTTAATGCACACATAGACTCACGCACTTAATGCACACATAGACTCACGCACTTAATGCACACATTGTTGGAAGGGGGCCCCTGGGGGACTGCGATGGGGGGACACTGTTAAAATCGGTGACATCTATCACAATTTGAGTAGAACATCTCGAGATCGTTGAATTCACTGGAGATATCCATCTGAAATAGTTGACGTCACTGGAGATATCCATCTGAAATAGTTGACGTGACTGGAGATATTTATGTGATATTGTTCAAGTTGCTAGAGATGGCGATCATTGATCATTGTATGAATTGATCATAGATCATTGTATGAATTGATCATAGATCATTGTGTGAATTGATCATAGATCATTGTGTGTATTGATCATAGATCATTGTGTGGATTGATCATAGATCATTGTATGAATTGATCATAGATCATTGTGTGGATTGATCATAGATCATTGTATGAATTGATCATAGATCATTGTGTGAATTGATCATAGATCATTGTGTGTATTGATCATAGATCATTGTATGAATTGATCATAGATCATTGTGTGAATTGATCATAGATCATTGTGTGGATTGATCATAGATCATTGTGTGAATTGATCATAGATCATTGTGTGGATTGATCATAGATCATTGTGTGAATTGATCATAGATCATTGTGTGTATTGATCATAGATCATTGTGTGGATTGATCATAGATCATTGTATGAATTGATCATAGATCATTGTGTGAATTGATCATAGATCATTGTGTGGATTGATCATAGATCATTGTGTGAATTGATCATAGATCATTGTGTGGATTGATCATAGATCATTGTATGAATTGATCATAGATCATTGTGTGAATTGATCATAGATCATTGTGTGTATTGATCATAGATCATTGTATGAATTGATCATAGATCATTGTGTGAATTGATCATAGATCATTGTGTGCATTGATCATATATCATTGTGTGAATTGATCATAGATCATTGTGTGGATTGATCATAGATCATTGTGTGAATTGATCATAGATCATTGTGTGGATTGATCATAGATCATTGTGTGGATTGATCATAGATCATTGTATGAATTGATCATAGATCATTATGTGGATTGATCATAGATCATTGTGTGGATTGATCATAGATCATTGTGTGGATTGATCATAGATCATTGTATGAATTGATCATAGATCATTGTATGGATTGATCGTAGATCATTGTGTGAATTGATCATAGATCATTGTGTGGATTGATCATAGTTCATTGTGCTGATTGATCATAGATCATTGTATGAATTGATCATAGATCATTGTGTGGATTGATCATATATCATTGTGTGGATTGATCATAGATCATTGTGTGGATTTATCATAGATCATTGTATGAATTGATCATAGATCATTGTGTGAATTGATCATAGATCATTGTGTGGATTGATCATAGATCATTGTGTGGATTGATCATAGATCATTGTGTGGATTGATCATAGATCATTGTGTGGATTGATCATAGATCATTGTGTGGATTGATCATAGATCATTGTGTGAATTGATCATAGATCATTGTGTGAATTGATCATAGATCATTGTGTGGATTGATCATAGTTCATTGTGTGGATTGATCATAGATCATTGTGTGGATTGATCATAGATCATTGTGTGGATTGATCATAGATCATTGTTTGAATTGATCATAGATAATTGTGTGGATTGATCATAGATCATTGTGTGGATTGATCATAGATCATTGTGTGGATTGATCATAGATCATTGTTTGAATTGATCATAGATCATTGTGTGGATTTATCATAGATCATTGTGTGGATTGATCATAGATCATTATGTGGATTGATCATAGATCATTGCGTGGATTGATCATAGATCATTGTTTGGATTGATCATAGATCATTGTGTGGATTGATCATAGATCATTGTGTGAATGGATCATAGATCATTGTGTGAATGGATCATAGATCATTGTGTGAATTGATCATAGATCATTGTGTGAATGGATCATAGATCATTGTGTGAATTGATCATATATCATTGTGTGAATTGATCATAGATCATTGTGTGAATCGATCATAGATCATTGTGTGAATTGATCATAGATCATTGTGTGAATTGATCATAGATCATTGTGTGAATTGATCATAGATCATTGTGTGGATTGATCCTAGATCATTGTGTGAATTGATCATAGATCATTGTGTGAATTGATCATAGATCATTGTGTGGATTGATCATAGATCATTGTGTGGATTGATCATAGATCATTGTGTGGATTGATCATAGATCATTGTTTGAATTTATCATAGATCATTGTGTGAATTGATCATAGATCATTATGTGAATTGATCATAGATCATTGTGTGAATTGATCATAGATCATTGTGTGGATTGATCATAGATCATTGTGTGGATTGATCATAGATCATTGTGTGGATTGAGCATAGCTCATTGTGTGGATTGATCATAGATCATTGTGTGGATTGATCATAGATCATTGTGTGGATTGATCATAGATCATTTTGTGGATTGATCATAGATCGTTGTGTGGATTGATCATAGATCATTGTGTGAATTGATCAGAGATCATTGTGTGAATTGATTAGAGTTCATTGTATGAATTGATTAGAGATCATTGTATGAATTGATTAGAGTTCATTGTATGAATTGATTAGAGATCATTGTATGAATTGATTAGACATCATTGTATGAATTGATTAGACATCATGGTATGAATTGATTAGAGATCATTGTATGAATTGATTAGAGATCATTGTGTGAATTGATTAGAGATCATTGTGTGGATTGATCATAGATCATTGTGTGAATTGATCATAGATCATTGTGTGGATTGATCATAGATCGTTGTGTGGATTGATCATAGATCATTGTGTGAATTGATCATAGATCGTTGTGTGGATTGATCATAGATCATTGTGTGAATTGATCAGAGATCATTGTGTGAATTGATCAGAGATCATTGTGTGAATTGATTAGAGATCATTGTATGAATTGATCAGAGATCATTGTATGAATTGATTAGAGTTCATTGTATGAATTGATTAGAGATCATTGTATGAATTGATTAGACATCATTGTATGAATTGATTAGAGATCATTGTATGAATTGATTAGAGATCATTGTATAAATTGATTAGAGATCATTGTATGAATTGATTAGAGATCATTGTATGAATTGATTAGAGATCATTGTGTGAATTGATTAGAGATCATTGTATGAATTGATCAGAGATCATTGTATGAATTGATTAGAGATCATTGTATGAATTGATTAGAGATCATTGTATAAATTGATTAGAGATCATTGTATGAATTGATTAGAGATCATTGTATGAATTGATTAGAGATCATTGTGTAAATTGATTAGAGATCATTGTATGAATTGATTAGAGATCATTGTATGAATTGATTAAAGATCATTGTATAAATTGATTAGAGATCATTGTATAAATTGATTAGACATCATTGTGTGAATTGATTAGAGATCATTGTATGAATTGATTAGAGATCATTGTATGAATTGATTAGACATCATGGTATGAATTGATTAGAGATCATTGTATGAATTGATTAGAGATCATTGTATAAATTGATTAGAGATCATTGTATAAATTGATTAGAGATCATTGTATGAATTGATTAGAGATCATTGTATGAATTGATTAGAGATCATTGTATGAATTGATTAGAGATCATTGTATGAATTGATTAGAGATCATTGTATAAATTGATTAGAGATCATTGTATAAATTGATTAGAGATCATTGTATAAATTGATTAGAGATCATTGTATGAATTGATTAGAGATCATTGTATGAATTGATTAGACATCATGGTATGAATTGATTAGAGATCATTGTATGAATTGATTAGAGATCATTGTATAAATTGATTAGAGATCATTGTATAAATTGATTAGAGATCATTGTATGAATTGATTAGAGATCATTGTATAAATTGATTAGAGATCATTGTATGAATTGATTAGAGATCATTGTATGAATTGATTAGAGATCATTGTATGAATTGATTAGAGATCATTGTATAAATTGATTAGAGATCATTGTATGAATTGATTAGAGATCATTGTATGAATTGATTAGAGATCATTGTATGAATTGATTAGAGATCATTGTATGAATTGATTAGAGATCATTGTATAAATTGATTAGAGATCATTGTATAAATTGATTAGAGATCATTGTATGAATTGATTAGAGATCATTGTATGAATTGATTAAAGATCAGAGTATGAATTGATTAGACATTATTCTATGAATTGGTTAAGTGACGTCATTATCTTTCCACATCCTTACCTGCAGTGAATCGACGGCCTATGACAACATTATGATGTCGTGGGGGTGTGAGGGTTGGGGAGGGAGGTCAGGTGTGTCTAAGGGGTAAGGGGGGCGAAGTTGGATTTACTAGATTGCTTACTTCACTCCCCTGTTATTCCGGTCTATCGCGGTTATTTTTAGCGCTGGTCTCAGATTGACCTTTTTGATTTGCTGGGGGGGCTTCGTGTGGGATTGGGGGTCTTTGTTCTCGGTTGATTGTGTACTGCTTGAACATGGATTCAATGATGGATGTTGGATATAGGATGGGTGCATCCATGATTGTTAGCAGTGTCGGATTGAGACATATAGAGCCAGTCAAAATTTTGCTTTTCTTTCAGTGACGTTACATATGTTTGTGAGGGGGGGGGGTTAATGATGTACTCTATATTGGTATGATAAAGTTATTAAGTTGATGTTTCTTTAATGAGTATTGTTATGTAGGTGACGTGTTTGCTCCATTCATTCCATGTGCTGTGAGCTCTCTTTGACCCAATTTGGAGGAGAAAGCCAGAAGCGAGTACAGTGCGTGAGGCGGTTCTAGAGACATCGGTAGAAAACGACTATACAAGACCGATAGATTGAATGAGAGAGAGGAAGATCATTTAGCACGAGATACTATCGCGTGTGTTGTTTGTGCTACGAGACCTAGCTTTGTTTACTGTGTGTGCGTAGATTGTCTTTTCTTAATTGTACCACATTTGCACATTGTATTTTATAAACATCGTACCGGTACCAACCAAACAATATACTGTAAGTCAATAGTTTTAATTATATTTCTTTTGATTTTGTAATGTATTATAATTAACACATTAAAATGTATTAATTGTAATTAGCCCCGGTATGAGTATCGTATTCTTTGTTAGTGTATTTATCCTCTGGTATCGTCTTTTGTTGTGTACTGTTTTAGAACGAGCCACACACTTAAATAACAGATTAATTTCTCCATATTGATAACAGTCCATAACAAGTATCATGATAAGTGGATGATAATTTTGACGGTATTAGTTCCAAGACAATTAATAATTGCGCTTGTATTAAAATTAATGTTAAGACCGAAAGATCCCCCCCCCCCCTTTAAAAAAAAAACATGATCTCTTTAATAAAAAACACCAATGAAATATAGCAAATAAGAAATTGTTGGTCACATGATCTCATCAATTGTTTCTAACAACCAATGAAATATACCAAATAAGAAATTGTTGGTCACATGATCTCATCAATTGTTTCTAACAACCAATGAAATATAGCAAATAAGAAATTGTTGGTCACATGATCTCATCAATTGTTTCTAACAACCAATGAAATATAGCAAATAAGAAATTGTTGGTCACATGATCTCATCAATTGTTTCTAATAACCAATGAAATATAGCAATTAACAAATTGTTGGTCACATGATCTCATCAATTGTTTCTAACAACCAATGAAATATAGCAAATAACAAATTGTTGGTCACATGATCTCATCAATTGTTTCTAACAACCAATGAAATATAGCAATTAACAAATTGTTGGTCACATAATCTCATCAATTGTTTCTAACAACCAATGAAATATAGCAATTAACAAATTGTTGGTCACATGATCTCATCAATTGTTTCTAACAACCAATGAAATATAGCAAATAACAAATTGTTGGTCACATGATCTCATCAATTGTTTCTAACAACCAATGAAATATAGCAATTAACAAATTGTTGGTCACATAATCTCATCAATTGTTTCTAACAACCAATGAAATATAGCAATTAACAAATTGTTGGTCACATTATCTCATCAATTGTTTCTAACAACCAATGAAATATAGCAAATAACAAATTGTTGGTCACATGATCTCATCAATTGTTTCTAACAACCAATGAAATATAGCAATTAAAAAATTGTTGGTCACATGATCTCATCAATTGTTTCTAACAACCAATGAAATATGGTTGTTAGAAAATTGTTGGTCACATGATCGCATCAATTGTTTCTAACAACCAATGAAATATACCAAATAAGAAATTGTTGGTCACATAATCTCATCAATTGTTTCTAACAACCAATGAAATATACCAAATAAGAAATTGTTGGTCACATGATCTCATCAATTGTTTCTAACAACCAATGAAATATAGCAATTAACAAATTGTTGGTCACATAATCTCATCAATTGTTTCTAACAACCAATGAAATATAGCAATTAACAAATTGTTGGTCACATGATCTCATCAATTGTTTCTAACAACCAATGAAATATAGCAATTAACAAATTGTTGGTCACATGATCTCATCAATTGTTTCTAACAACCAATGAAATATAGCAATTAACAAATTGTTGGTCACATGATCTCATCAATTGTTTCTAACAACCAATGAAATATAGCAAATAACAAATTGTTGGTCACATAATCTCATCAATTGTTTCTAACAACCAATGAAATATAGCAATTAACAAATTGTTGGTCACATGATCTCATCAATTGTTTCTAACAACCAATGAAATATAGCAATTAACAAATTGTTGGTCACATAATCTCATCAATTGTTTCTAACAACCAATGAAATATAGCAATTAACAAATTGTTGGTCACATTATCTCATCAATTGTTTCTAACAACCAAGGAAATATACCAAATAAGAAATTGTTGGTCACATAATCTCATCAATTGTTTCTAACAACCAATGAAATATAGCAATTAACAAATTGTTGGTCACATAATCTCATCAATTGTTTCTAACAACCAATGAAATATACCAAATAAGAAATTGTTGGTCACATAATCTCATCAATTGTTTCTAACAGCCAATGAAATATACCAAATAAGAAATTGTTGGTCACATAATCTCATCAATTGTTTCTAACAACCAATGAAATATACCAAATAAGAAATTGTTGGTCACATAATCTCATCAATTGTTTCTAACAACCAATGAAATATACCAAATAAGAAATTGTTGGTCACATAATCTCATCAATTGTTTCTAACAACCAATGAAATATAGCAATTAACAAATTGTTGGTCACATAATCTCATCAATTGTTTCTAACAACCAATGAAATATACCAAATAAGAAATTGTTGGTCACATAATCTCATCAATTGTTTCTAACAACCAATGAAATATACCAAATAAGATATTGTTGGTCACATAATCTCATCAATTGTTTCTAACAACCAATGAAATATACCAAATAAGAAATTGTTGGTCACATAATCTCATCAATTGTTTCTAACAACCAATGAAATATACCAAATAAGAAATTGTTGGTCACATAATCTCATAAATTGTTTCTAACAACCAATGAAATATACCAAATAAGAAATTGTTGGTCACATAATCTCATCAATTGTTTCTAACAACCAATGAAATATAGCAATTAACAAATTGTTGGTCACATAATCTCATCAATTGTTTCTAACAACCAATGAAATATACCAAATAAGAAATTGTTGGTCACATAATCTCATCAATTGTTTCTAACAACCAATGAAATATACCAAATAAGAAATTGTTGGTCACATAATCTCATCAATTGTTTCTAATAATGTATCTCTCCTGGAAACTCTAATGTGTGTCAATGACAAATCTTAGCAGACAAAAGAACTCTAATGTGTGTCAATGACAAATCTTAGCAGACAAAAGAACTCTAATGTGTGTCAATGACAAATCTTAGCAGACAAAAAATATGCTTAAATCTTATTCGCGCGCTGCGCAAAACTTAGAGGTGCATGCTTGTAGGACCGTAATGATGTGCATGCTTGTAGGACCGTAATGATGTGCATGCTTGTAGTACCGTAATGATGTGCATGCTTGTAGGACCGTAATGATGTGCATGCTTGTAGGACCGTAATGATGTGCATGCTTGTAGGACCGTAATCATGTGCATGCTTGTAGGACCGTAATGATGTGCATGCTTGTAGGACCGTAATGATGTGCATGCTTGTAGGACCGTAATGATGTGCATGCTTGTAGGACCGTAATGATGTGCATGCTTGTATGACCGTAAGGATGTGCATGCTTGTAGGTCCGTAATGATGTGCATGCTTGTAGGACCGTAATGATGTGCATGCTTGTAGGACTGTAATGATGTGCATGCCTGTAGTACCATGACGACAATACACTTATAAAATATTAAGAACTCATGCAAAGGTCAAGGGTTCATTCAGATGCCGACATGACTATAACTTCCGGTGGCCATTCCTGTTGATGAGCCATTGAGCCCTCGCTGTCCGTCTCGTTTCCTTGACCACCTCTCGCGTTGCAGAGAGGAATCTCCCACCTGTTAAAGCGCTTGTCAACAAACATCATTCATATTTTCTTTAATGGATGTGTAATCATGGATGTGCGATGATGGATGTGTGTGTAATAATGGATGCGTAATAATATATGTGTAATAATGTATGTGTAATATGTATGTGTAATAATGGATGTGTAATATGGATGTGCAATAATGGATGTGCAGGATGGATGTGTAATAATTGATGAGTGTGTAATAAGTGATGCGTAATATTATTGTATGTGTATTAATGTATGTGTAATAATGGATGTGTGTGTAATAATGAATGTGTAATAATGGATGGTAATAATGGATGTGTAATAATGGATGTGTAATAATTGGCGTTTGATAATGGATGTGTAATAGTGTATGTGTAATAGTTTATGTATTATAGTGTATGTATAATAATGTATGTGTAATCATGTATGTGTAATATGCATGTTTAATATTCTATGTGTAATAGTGTATGTGTAATTTAACGTATGTGGCTGGATGAGACAATAACTCAGCACCCTGCATAATGACACTTCCAGGGAAAACATTTGCTTAAACCGACTCAGTGCTACAGGCGCTCATCTCAAGCATAACCGACAACTCAGTTCTTACCAACTTGTATTCCATGACTTTCCCCATCTTTTCCTCCTTGACAAAAGACGTGGGTTGTTTTTAAAAAATAGATAGTCTCTAAATGGTCTAATGGTTTTACAACTGATTTAAATGGTCTAATGGTTTTACAATTGATTTAAATGGTCTAATGGTTTTAACAAACTGATTCAGATCGTCTCTAAATGGTCTAATGGTTTTAACAAACTGATTCAGATCGTCTCTAAATGGTCTAATGGTTGTAACAAACTGATTCAGATCGTCTCTAAATGGTCTAATGGTTGTAACAAACTGATTCAGATAGTCTCTAAATGGTCTAATGGTTTTAACAAACTGATTTAGATAGTCTCTAAATGGTCTAATGGTTTTAACAAACTGATTCAGATCGTCTCTAAATGGTCTAATGGTTTTAACAAACTGATTCAGATAGTCTCTAAATGGTCTAATGGTTTTAACAAACTGATTCAGATATTCTCTAAATGGTCTAATCGTTTTAAACAAACTGATTCAGATAGTCTCTAAATGGTCTAATGATTTTAAACAAACTGATTCAGATAGTCTCTAAATGGTCTAATGATTTTAACAACCGATTCAACTAGTCTCTAAATCAGCGGTTCTCTACCTGTGGGTCGCGACCCCTTGGGGGGTCGCACGACCCTTTCTTAGGGGTCGCCTAAGACCATCTGAAAAAACATATATTCTATAGTTATAAAGGCCCAAAGAAAATAAATTTGTGGTTGGGGGTCGCCACAACATGTGCAACTGTATTTTTGGGTCGCAGCATTAGAAAGTTTGAGAATCACTGCTCTAAATGGACTAATGAGTTTAACAACCAATTCAAATAGTCTGTAAATGGTCTAATGATTTGGACAACTAATTCAAATAGTCTCTAAACTTCTAATGATTTTAACAACCAATTCAAATAGTCTTCAAAAGGTCTAATGAGTAAACAACCTAATCAAATAGTCTCTAAATGGTCAAATGATTTTTAACGACCAATTCAAATTGTTTACAAATCAAATGTCTAATGATTTTAACAACAATATAGTCTCTATATCAGTTAGTGGTGAACAACCTTTTTGTAATCTGACAAAGACATTCGTTATGGGAGTGAGTACGTTGTTTTTTTGCTGTGAAAAATGGGGTGGGGGGGGGGCAATGAAATACACGTTTCTCGTAACGTCCACTTAATTTTATTTCCGTTGACGTGAAACTCACATGTAAATTTGACGATATCACGTTAATATAAAGAACATTTGGGAAATTATTTTGATCAGAACTTAGTTTTTTGCCGTTCCACATTTCAGGCAGTTCTTATCACTGTCATCGTCTACATTTTGATGACCTACATCTGGAGAATAGATATTAATATATATATTTAAAAGGAAAAAAATGGGGGGGGGGGGCGAAAAAACTGGAAAGAAATTCTAAGAGAACTATGAAATAATATGTGTCAAAACAGATCTAGTCAAACCGTTCCATGTGTGAGAACCACCGTTCCATGTTTGAGAACCACCGATCCATGTGTCAGAACCACCGATCCATGTGTGAGAACCACCGTTCCATGTGTGAGAACCACCGTTCCATAGGTGAGAACCACTGTTCCATGTGTCAGAACCAGCGATCCGTGTTTGAGAACCACCGTTCCATGTGTGAGAACGACCGTTCCCTGTGTGAGAACCATTCCATGTTTCAGAACGGATGCTTCAGTGGAAACCTGTTTAGCATATTGATTGTCTGACCAACAAAGAAATGATATATATATATATGAAACCATTGATAAGTTCGTGCATGACTCGCCCTGTGGTTTTCCTGTTTCCGTACTAAAGACTTCAAATTGACTTCCGAATGTTGGCCATTATCTCAAATGGATGTGAACCCCGCACTATAGGGTTGGGGCGGGCAAGGAAACAAAAAGGTGAAGAGAAGTAGTTTTTGTGGTTGTTAATGTTGAATTCGGTGGCGGCGGCAGTATCCGCACCCGACCCAACCACCACACACCCCCCCCCCTCCCCTGTCCAACCTTTTCACCGTACCACCCATCCGAAATGACGGTGGGATGTTTAAATTTAAATGATTTTATAGATACCTCTCAAAGGGCGCCCCGAATCGGTCACACCATCAGCACCATATTGGGGGCCGTAAAGTAAATATATTCAGTGTGCTGCACAAAGATTTGAAGCTTCTTAGAAACTCACTCGATCAATTAATTTATGTTACTCCACATCTTTTTAAAAAATCATTGTGAACGATTCTACTGCAAAAATAATAATAATAATAAATTAATACTAATAATAATAACCAATGGTTTCATATCCTTTGAACGACATCTTTAATTAAAGGTAAAAATATGAGCAGTACAACTTAGGCAGGCATAACATCACTACATGTGTTCCAATTTTTACTACCTCATGTTTTGAAAACTTCAAAATCTTAAGCTAATATATCTGCAGTCGTCACGCCCACTGCTCAAAAAGGGGAGGGGGCGCTGTAAAGTGGGATGGGGAGGAACACGTTTAATTATCGATATTTGTGGTTTTCCTCCTTCATTTCCGGTCACGTGAATACAAGACTCATGAATCGCACATTAAATGAGCAGCTTCCGGTCACACCCGATACTACTATCACCAGGGTTCGGCTCCTTTCTTTATTCTACTTTGTTGCTTCTCCCGCTAGAACTTGAGGGTTTTTTGTTTTTTTAAGTTTAAGATGTGGTCAGGATAAACCTTTCCAATGAATGCCATGGGACGACCTTGCCCGGGGGAGGGGGGGGGGGTGTTTAACTGCGTAGTAGACAGTTGATGACTAATCTAATGTATTTTTTTAAAGAATAATAATCAGTAGAACTGGGTCGAGAGTCTGTATCAGACACACACACACACACCAAACACACACATATGACCCCATTGTTCCCCACTGTTGGATGGAAGTGATGCGTCATAAACAAAATCACAGCATGGGATCTCTTCAGTCATGGAGCCAACAAAAAAAATCTCTATCATAGAACAATCATAGGAAAGAGAGACAAATCTTATCATAAGAAGAAAATGTCGATTACTTTTTTTTTCTTGGGGGGGGGGGGGAGGAGTGGGGGGGGGGTTTAGGGTTAAGCAGACTATTGGAATTTTTTAGGTGTAGCGGTTTGAAAACACATTTTATAAAATGACTGGACCGTTTATGCATTTTTTTATATTTTTTTTATTTTTTTTTGTGTTGAAACAATTTCCATGAACTCAATCGAGTCATTTGTCATTCTCTAAAAATGTTTGTACACATTTTCTATTTTTAAAAAGACTATGTTTATTCACTGGGGTTTACACACATGTTGTGTCATTCATTAGGAACGCATCATAATTTTAAATATATATTTTAAAAAATATTGCTTGGTTTGCATAAAAATCCAAGTGACATAGCGAAATAGCATGTCAAACTGTTATGGATTTCATTTGGTTCAGAGAGTACTAAATATTCTTATAACATGAGGACTGGTCCTTTAATCTCTAAGAAAAAGATTTATAAAACTCTAATATCTTTTCGTTAAAAAATACTTTTTCATCAATATTTTTAGCCAATAAATAACAGGGCAGAAGAAAAGATTAAATTACAACGGTCATTTCATGCGACGTGTTTTATTTTTATTTACAACATTGACTTCAGTTATATATGTGCGATGGAAGAGGGGGGTGGAAGTGGGACAAGGGAGAAAAGAAAAAAGGGGGGGGGGCTGTACCATTAAAACTACTGATTTTTTTTTTAAGTAGACCGGATGTAGACTGACGGGTTGGGTAGATTGGTCACACCTATTACCCCAGAGTGACCCCCCCCCTTCCGCGTTTAACTCTGAGAGGTGTGACTATCAACGAATTTCTGACTAAAGCCCCCCCCCCCACATCACTCACCACACCCCCTCTCCAGACACACGAGCCCTCCGGAAAAATAAACAAGACCAAACAAACTTACGTTGACCAATGCTGCATTTGTGTAGTAGTCGTTAGTATCCGTTAATAGTCGTTAGTATCCGTTATTAGTCGTTAGTATCCGTTTGTATCCGTTATTAGTCGTTAGTATCCGTTAGTAGTCGTTAGTAGTCGTTAGTATCCGTTATTAATCGTTAGTATCCGTTAGTAGTCGTTAGAAGTCGTTAGTATCCGTTAGAAGTCGTTAGTATCCGTTAGAAGTCGTTAGAAGTCGCTAGTATCCGTTATAAGTCGTTAGCAATCGTTAGAAGTCGTTAGTAGTCGTAAGTAGTCGTTAGAAGTCGTTAGAAGTCGTTAGTAGTCGTTAGAAGTCGTTAGAAGTCGTTAGTATCCGTTAGAAGTCGTTAGAAGTCGTTAGTATCCGTTAGAAGTCGTTAGTATCCGTTATAATTCGTTAGTAGTCGTTAGTATCCGTTATGTTTCTGTTTCACAAAATAATTTTTAGTTTTGTTTTAAACAAAAGGGGTCCCTGTCAATTGGTCACTACCCTCGCCACCTATCACAAACTGTTCCACTTTCTTAGACTCACCTCCCCCAGACTCAGGAGCGTGACGAACTTTATGGATGGACTCTCACCGAACAGAAAGCATTACAAGATCCTCCTAACATAGCCAATCCAATCCACTTCCCATCATCATTTGTGTCTAAACAATTCTAAAGCCAAGGAATTACGTCAATCCAATTGAGAAAACACACGAAATTGTTATGCAATAGCTAAATACACAACACAATTGTCTGTACACCTTCTCAAACCTCCTCCCAACAGTTATGAAATAGGTTTAATACACAACACAATTGTTTGTACACCTTCTCAAACTTCCTCCCAACAGTTATGCAATAGCTTTAATATACACAACACAATTGTTTGTACACCTTCTCAAACCTCCTCCCATCAGTTGTTGAGACCCTAGATCAGCGGTTCTCAACTTGAGGGTCGCGACCCCTTTGGATGTCGAACGACCCTTACAAAGCGGTCACCTAAGACCATCGGAAAACGCATATTTATGAAATAGCAACGAAAATAATGGTATGGTTGGGGGTCGCCACAACATGAGGAACTGTAGTAATGGGTCGCGGCATTAGGAAGGTTGAGAACCACTGCTCTAGATGATGCAGCCGTCTGTGGTAATTTTCTCAGGGGCCTTAATGTCGGGTGCCACATTGATGGGGGTCCTAGTGTCATATTTTGTTCCACTATTTATTTCCTTTATTATAGAGTGCGTTAGATGAATTCGTGATTTGGCGATAACGCCTTAATTGTAGTTCATGGGAAAACGCACAAAATTGTCACCGCCGTTGTTCCCATCTTCCGATGGCATCCCGTTTCCCAGAGGGATCCCGACCCCATTAGGATTCCGATCCCGGTTGGATCCCGATCCCGGTGGGATTCCGATACTGGTGGGTTCCCGATGTCGTCGGTATCCCGGTACAGTAGGATCCCGATCCCGTTGGGATCCCGTTTCTTGGTGTGATCCCAATTCTGATGTGATTCCAATACCGGTGTGATCCCGTGTCCCGGTGGGATCACGATCCCGTCGGTATCCAAATCCCGGTGGGGTCTCGTTCCAGGTTGTGATCCCAATCCCGATCGTTTTCCGATCCCAATGGAATCCCGTTTTCAGGTGGGAACCCGATTCCGATGGGATTCCGACCTCTTAAATCCCAATCCCGGTGGGATCCCGATACTTGTGGGTTCCCGATACCGGTGGGTTCACCGACCCCGTCGATATCCTGATAGGATCAGGATTTCGGTGGATCCCGATCAGTGGTAATCTCGTTTCCCAGTGGGATCCCGATCCCGTTAAGATCCCGATATCATTAGTATTCCGTTCTCTGTAGAATCCAGCGTCCCGATGGCGTCCTCATCACCGATTTGATCCCGTTATCCGAAGGGATCGCATTACCGGTGGGTTCCAGTCACTGTTGGATCTCGTTCCCCACCAGGATCCTGTTCCTCGGGGGGAATCATGTTCCCGGTAGGATTATGAAGGGTATGTTTAGAGTAAATCCCCATGATAATATAAAAAGGAATAGAACTAAACTAACATTACAATAAGCTTTTAGATACCATTATATATCACCTTAGAACAATATAGAACTTTTTGGAACATTCTAGATTAAATTTAATATCCTCCCAGAAACGTGTGAAAAATTACTTTTCTACGGAATTCTTTTTTTCGAATACAAAAAATGCTACAACTAAATGCACTACTATAACTATAGTAAATTTACGTTGAAAGAGGGTCCCCGGTGGGACCCATTATGTGTACCGTTTTAGCTATGCCTGATAGGGGGCACTATAAAAATCAGTCAGATAAACAATAACATTTAAATTGAAAAGTTGTCCCCCTTAAATCGGTGTTAAAATGCTATAGATCTCGCCTTTTTAAAATGATCGAACTTTCTGGAAAAGTCTACACCGGCCCAGAATGAATTGAATATTGTTCATTTTAAAACCACCGATATTTCAGTACGTACTATGAAGGTTACTGCTACCAAGCTAGGTCTATATCTATATCCATCAATTCACGTAGAACATGTCGTTTTTTTTAAAGCCTATTGATATTTATATAGCTTATATACGTTAAAATGAAATGGGGCCCTCGGCCCCAAAGGAGTGGATATTATGAGTTCAGTAACCTTCGGAATTTGAATCTGGATAGTCAAGTGTATGTCTCCTACAATCTTCTGTCAGATTTGTACTGTTTTCAATAGTTCTATGTTCCATCATACACATAATAGGCCCACATCTTGTTAAGACAACAACTAGGCCTAGTTATTTTCTCGCTAATTTGGCCTATTTATCAACAATCCTCTACTTCGTCACGAATTCGAAAAGGCGCCCGTGGCGAAGAAAATAGCGCACCTATTATATAGAAAATGCCACTCAGCTATTTATGAATTAATTTTTTAAAAACATTTATGAATATCCAATGTTATTAGTTAGTTTCGCCCCAGCTGCTTGGTAAATTAGTTGCGAGGTAGAAACCCACTGTAGAAATCCCTATTTGAGGGCATTTGGCGCTTCCCCGTGATGGGAGGGGGGAGATTTTAGGACGTAAATATACCGTCCCGACCCCATGGGAAAGTCGGTCGTTGGCACTGTGAAAGCAGTGTCGGGCCGACCTGATGTCCTTGGGTTAGGGCGGCCCTTATTGATGAACCCGATCGAGCAGATGCGGGGTGGGGGCTGTCCTGGCAACGGGAGTTCCCCAACGTGCCGCTTCGCGGCCCGATACTCCTGGGGTTGGGGGGGGGGGGGTGTTATTTGAAAAGGACATAAAAAGCCCTGACTTAACGGCCCACTGACGCTATTACCTAATTAATGTAATATTTTCGTTAAACTAGACCATTAATTGATAATAATAAACCGATAAAAGATACATAGAATTTGTGAGACCTAAGTATTTAAAATGTTAAACTCACCACTGGTGTAGAAAGAAATATCGGACACCTGGACATAATTAAATAAAAATATAAAATAAATACGTTTATTTAAATTTAGATGCATCCAATGGGGCAACTTTTCTCTAACGTATCTTTGACGACAGAAGAGTTTTCTTTGTTTTAGCACAATGGCGCCGTGATATGCTGATACAAATGCGACTTCGTTGCCCTTATTTAATAATTAGATGGAGAAAGTAGGGAAGAGTCAAAATCTGTCCAAATGACTTGATTTCATTTTCATCTATAACTGAAAGTGTAAATAATATTAATATTACTTTGATACTTAAAATTATGTAACAGGAATTTAGTAGTTACTTAAGTTACTAGCAGAGAAGGCGAGAAGTATAATAAAAATAGTAGTATATAGTTAGTTATTAATTATTAGGCCTATAGATAGTCACTATAGATAATGACTAAGGGTAAAATCAAGACTAAGTACTCACTAAGTTAGTAAGTTTTAAACTAAGAAAGATTAGCATAGTCGTCATTGTTCATTTCATATTTAATCATTCATACTAGAGTGGACCGTAGAATTTTTACAAAATAAATTACCTACTACAGTCTACAGCAGAGCAGTCCATGCCGTTCATAGTCATATGACACGTTTATTTAGTTAACCATTATTGCATTTGGCAAATTATTTGTCTGTAAGTCAAATTTGATTGCTGTTTAAGTTTATGATCTACATTTAAATCATTTAATAAGAAATCTATAAAAGCAGAATTGATATTATGTTGTCATGTGTTTTAAAAAATGACAGCAAAACGCTTTTTAAAAATATTGTCAGATCAATGTTCTGTCAAAAAGCACAAAAAAATTAATAATAATATAATAAATATTAAAACAAATGATATTAGTATTAGTTAGTGTCAAAAATCTACAATTTATGTGTAGAAATGCACATATGAATCTGAAAATAATATCACAAATAATATTTATCTAGTATTGTATGTATGGTTGTAATGATATGTTGAATAGGCCCACAAAATAAAATTCCCAGAAGTTAGCTCTAAGTGGTGCCTTTTTATAAGTGCATTGTTTGAATGCATGTTTCTCGAGTAGAAGGAAAAACTCACACTTGGACACCGCCATTATTTGGCATTGGTGTTCTTGTTAAGTGTTTAACAATAAGACATGCATTTTTTGTGTGCAATACTTGGTGCTATCATAGAGTGTTTTACTTACATTTATGTTTTTTCAAGTGACTATAGTAGATGATAAGTTCATTCATTGCCAACACCATTATTTGGTGGGTTATTTCTAGTAGGCCTACTTTAGAATAAAAAGGTATTAACTATTATAATCAGAATGGATTGGATAAACTGCAATTACAGATTTGTGTGAAAATTGTAATAAATGTTGGTCTTTATAATTCAGTAACAATTTTATAACATTTTAAATATAAACACAAATAAACAAAAATAGTACAGGTTTTTATATAAATAACTAGCTTTATGCATTGATCGAGTGGTCTGTGTCACATCTGTACAAAAGCAATAGTTTTGCTCTTTTTCTCCTAACAGAACCGATGACACACAACTTTATTTCATATTTTCATGTACAATTTAACATTTCTCTTAATGGAAATTTTTATATCTAACAAAGATGTTTAAGTTAAATGCCAATCTGGCAAAATGTACACTCGAACGATTACCCAAACTTAGCAGCATGAAAATTGTTTTTCATATATCTATTTATATATTATAAAAACTTTTTTTTTTAAAGAAAAAAAGTTTAAAAGGAAAGTATTCACCTTTTGTAAATAATAAAGATTAAATGATATAAAAGGCAATGTGACCAAATTTAACCATAGACCAAGAAGATGTTGGTACCAATAATCAGTGAATGAATTAGAAGTCCTAACTAATCCACACTATCACCAAAAGGTTGCTGACTTTGTGATGAGCACTTAGACTTAGGAATAGTTTGGTAAAATGTTTTGAAATTTTATGTCAAGGAGGAGTGAGAACCCTTCAACCAATTTTTTTAATATGGTAATTATCCTTTATTAACATTTCCTCAACAGATCCTGGTACTGGTATTATGTCATCAGACAGCCCTGGACTTTGTGATACAGAACACACTCAGTCATTGTTTTACCAACAGCTTGGATGTCATGAATTACTTTGTGATACAGAGAAGGACATCAATTGGGAACACATTCTTCAATGAGTGACACTCAAGGTGAAGGAGTTTACAATCAGGATCCCACTTGGAAAGTTATGCTCATGACCATAAAAGTTACCCATGATGTTGTACCAGTACATCTGTTTTTGCTACATTTGAACACTATAAGATAGGTAAGATCAGATTCTTTTCTTTATCCAAATAAATGGAAATGTGTTGTGATTACGTTGCTCACATTCATTTTGACATATTCTTTCTAAATCAAAATCTTTAAACTAGAATAATTTTAACACACAAGTCAGCAATCATATACCACAGAACTTCACTCCCTTAGCCTTAGTGACAATATTAACTTTTTTAAAGAGTGATTGTTAAAGCCACCTGGTAATTTCTAACAGACTGGGGAAAAAAACAATCTTTCTGTGTTAACTTTGATGGAAAGAATTCACCCTGCTTGAGCTCATCTTAAGTATCTGTCATGATTATAACAGATGTTTGCTTTCTGAACTTAACGGCATTATGAGATTATATAATCCTGCCGCCTGAAATATTGTTTTTTAATATGTAAACAATTTTGATTGTAAGTGACTGCAGTTAATTTACAGTGCATGATTAAACCAGCTTGAATTATTATAGAGCGAAACCAGCTTGAACTCTAGAGTTTTGATATGTTGGAGTTAGATTCAACTGCCAAAGAATTATTCACAATGTTTAAATTATAAGTATAAATAACAGTTTTTTGTAAGGCTACAGTGGTAGGATTATATAATTAAATCAAGGATTATATAATTAAATCTCACAACAATAAATTCTAAAATTACATATTTTAAATTTAGCTTTGTATGATTAGAATATTCAGTTTATACGAGAGGTATGATTAGAATATTAATTTAAGATTAGAAGTATTGTTAAAATATTAAGTAAAGACAAGAAATATGGTTAGCATATTAAGTTTATAGACAAGACGTAAAGTTAGAATATTAAGTTTAGACAAGACTTATAAGTTAGAATATTAAGTTTAGACAAGAAATATGATTAGAATATTTAGTTTAGACAAGACATATAGTTAGAATATTAAGTTTACATTAAAAATATGGTTAGAATATTAAGTTTAGATTAGAAGTATACATTATATTTAAAATTGTATTACTCCAGATGAGTCTCCTCTCAAATTTGGTTGAATGTATTAATGAAAGCCATGGAGATGACCAAACTGGACATTGAAAACTTCACATGAAGGTGTCAGAACTGGACATTAAAAACTTCATACATTTTCCATGACAAGGATGACCTCTTCAATTAGGTATTTTATTTTTATTTCCCTTCATTCAAGCATAAAAAAAAAACTACAACTATATTACTAAGTTTTACAATATTTTAAAGTTTATTTCATATGAGCACTATGAGTATTGGTATTATTACATACATGAAGACATACGTACAGAAGTACACAGACACAGGATGTCATCTTACTATAATTGGAAAGACTTTACCATCTCCTATATAGCCCTAAAAAATATACTAGGGTGCTTTTCTTAGACTTCTCATCAGCATTTTAACACTATCCAACTAAACCTTGTGATTAAATAAGCTTTATTTGTTGGGTTGAAATTCAATATTCAAGGGAGGATACTGAACTTTTTAACAAATTATTTCAAGGTGAATGACCAAATCATTAACTAGAGAAATATATACCGTGGCACCACAAGGTTGCGTTCTCTCCCCTGTCCAATATATATATATAATATATAATACCAATAATACCCAGAGCCCAAGCAGCACTATTCCAATCATTAAATTTGCTGATGATACCAACATCATTTGTTTGGTATCTGAAGGGGAAAGGTTATATCGCAGCTTGCTAGCTTTATTAGTTGGTGTAATGAAAATTTTCTTCAGTTGAATGTCTCAAAAATGAAAGAAATGTTTGTTGATATCCAGAGGGGGGATCACCTAATCTCATAGTAAATAATCACAGTTTAGACATAGAAGTATCTAGGTGTCACAGTATAGAGCAGGTAGAGACATAGAAGTATCTAGTTGTCACAGTATAGAGCAGGTATAGGCATAGAAGTATCTAGTTGTCACAGTTTAGAGCAAGTAGAGATGTAAAAGTATCTAGTTGTCACAGTATAGAGCAAGTAGAGATGTAAAAGTATCTAGTTGTCACCATTAATAATAAGTTGTCATGACATGAACACAGACAAATTTTGTATAAAAGTCAACCAAAGACTTTTCTATAGTAAAAAATGTACAATTTTTGCATAAAAACAGATGTTATTAACTTATTATACAAAGAAACAATTGGAAGCCTGCTAAACTTCAAATTACCTGCAGGTGTCAGATTCATCACCTGACATCAAGACCAATTAAAGAGACTAATCAAGAAAGCTAGTAATATCACATAAATTAAACATCCTTCACATGAAGAACTTTTTGAAGACAAATGCTGTTGTAAAACTAAAACCTTTTTGGGTGATCCATCCCACCCTCTTTCATCACAGTTATCTAAGATCAGCTCGATCAGGGCGAATTCTTTCTATTAAAGTTACAGACCTGCCAACCCTTCCGATTTTGTTGGAATTATACGGATTTTTTACCCCTCATTCCGACCTTCCGACAAACTTCTTAAAATTCCGATTTTCCGAACATTATTATTTTTCACCCGTCATAAAAATCCGAAAGCGACCAAAGACAAATTTTTAAAAAAATATTCAAAATCGGATACGACTACGACAGGCAATGGTGCATTCCTTTATTTTTTTATTTTTTTTTACGTAGTGTCTACATGCCCGGCTACCGGACGAATAAGTTCTCGCGATATTCGCCCGGCTATTACTATTATATACTTGATCAAGTCACATGACCACCGTAGCAAAGGTGCGCGAGATATTTGTCCGTCAGCCTTGTCACGTGACCTCTAATAGTCGATCAGTCCGGTCGCCGGACGTGTAGACACAGCCTTGTTTTTATCGAAGCGAGCCGCGATCTCCAAATCATTCTTCAATTATGAATTGATCCGATCTCGATTCATCCTTTTACTAGGCTAAAAAATAATTCAGTTTTGTTTTGACTTTTTGTTTGTTTAAGTTTTTCTTAATTAAAATTAAAGCGATACATCTATTGAAAGTGGTGGGTACAGTGATATTAATAAATATATTTTAACACACAAAAAAACAACAACATAAACATAAAGTTATACAACTGCAGCTAAAAGTAAAAGTGCGGTGAATCTTACACATCCAAGTCTAATTTCTTTGCTAAGTGTTATTGACCACCTCTCTTTTTGAAGGAAATATTTCTCCAACCAACTCAGATCGTTTTAATGCCAGAGTCAAAGAAATGTTTCCTCACTCGCAGATTGCTAGAAGATTGTGAAGAAAAATTAAAAATAAACAAGGGCAAGCATGAAAGTTTATCTTTCTAACTTGCTTGTATCTAAAATCAGTTGCAATGGTAATTTCCAGTTGTCCAAAGAGCTGTTGGACAAATGCCAAAAGGCCACTAGGGATAGGCAGCAAAACTGAACTCTTTGTCTTAGCAGCGTGTGTGTGTACACATGTAAATAAAATGAATCTGTATATTTTCTCATGTTCTTTGGACTCTTCAAAGACAACGGAAGTAACTTTATATTTCTTTATTTGTTAAAAAGGCTTGTGCATTAGTTTACAGATTTTAAACCAACGCCCCCCCCCCGGTCGGCGCCTCCTGGGGGCAGTTGCCCCACTTCGCCCCCCGCATGCACCACCCCTACAGATTTTTTTTCTTGGCAGGTTGGCAGGTCTGAAGTTAGGATCAAAAGATATACGAATGCTTTTGTTCCCCAGTCTGTACAAATTTATCAGCCTGTTTCCCCAGCGGTTACCAAATCTAAATGATCACTAATTAAGTCCTTATTGCAACAGTTCATTCATAGTTGATTTCTTCACTAGAGAAATACTTTAGATGTGTTGTGTTTCAATTTTCATGATTTTAAAATGTCTTGGTAGATATATTTCTCTATGTACTGAAAATGAATATGTGAAATGTAATTTAAAAATTATTATAATTTTTTAAAAATAATATTGTATTAATTTTTGTTTATGGAAAGTGGTCTTGTCACCACGCTAGACTGACCGCCAAATGCCTAAAGTACTGTCTTGGTTTTGGTACTCTGGGTTCAAAGTAAAGAGGTCAGGCCAACACATTAAATATTTTGAAAAGAAAAATGTTCAACGAATATAAATCCATCCAATCACCAGCTAGTGATGAAACATCTGCAGTTCTCAGTAGAAATAAATACTTCTGCTAGCACACTTCTCCTTTAATCAAATGTAGAATGCTCAATGCTAAGTGCTCAACTATAGATGTTCATCTATCCAGTGTTTTTACAGATTTGTCTAAAAAAATTGTCAAGTACTGCAGTCCCATCAGCATGATAGGGAGAGACAACATGAGGCAGAGAAATAAAATGAAGAAGATTTAGGCACATGGTAATTTGTTATTGTGGGGTGGATTGGCTGAGAAATATTTGTTATTGATAACAAATATATTTACTTATTATTTTTGTTACGTTGAAAACATCTCAAGGATTTTACCAAAGCTGAAAATTCCCAGTCACCTCTGTCTGTTTGATTTGTTTTTAATTATATAATTTTATGTCATTATATACACAAGTCAAATGTTGGTCAAGATATTTTTTCATAAAATATTTAGTCATTTACCGTCTTTAAAAACAATTTATCTACACAAACCTCCAGAGCTCATTGGTTCATGGTACATCCGGATAGATCTTAATTATTAAGATTTCACCAATTCTTCAGTGATGCCAGTCCACAGCCCTTATCATTGTTGGTTAATCTGGCAGGTCCATGGCAAGGGAGATGTGGGAGCTAAGACTAAACTTTTACTGGAGAGATTAAAGATGGGGGAAGCAGAGAACAGCTCTTTTGACTTGGACAATGAACAACAAAGACAGCTGTACAAGAAATAAGATGAGATTGCCAGTTAGCTTGTCCAGGCATTGATAGAAGGTAGTTATCTTAACTCTATGACTGCCAAGAACAGTTTTCTATAGTATCAAGCCATTTTTAGCATTTTCATATGCTGGTCAAAAATTCATTAAGTCCCATTCTAAACGCATTCTGAGACCATTGCATGGATACATTTTCTGAAAGTACATTAAACTAAGTATCTGTTGATATGAAAAGAATTTTTTTAATATTATGCATGTGGATATTGACCTTGACCTCTGCAGAGTGAGTCAAAATCACAGCTAGAACTAATACTGTCATTACTAACACATGGACCATCACCACTAGAGTTAATACTGTCATTACCATCACATTGACCATCACCACTAGAGTTAATACTGTCATTACTAACACATGGACCATCACCACTAGAACCAATACTGTCATTACTAGCACATGGACCATCACCACTAGAACCAATACTGTCATTACTAACACATGGACCATCACCACTAGAACCAATACTGTCATTACTAACACATGGACCAACACCACTAGAGCCAATATTGTCATTACTAACACATGGACCATCACCACTAGAACTAATACTGTCATTACTAACACATGGACCATCACCACTAGAACCAATACTGTCATTACTAGTACATGGGCCATCACCACTAGAGCCAACACTGTCATTACTAACACATGGACCATCACCACTAGAATCAACACTGTCATTACTAACACATGGACCATCACCACTAGAGCCAACACTGTCATTACTAACACATGGACCATCACCACTAGAGCCAACACTGTCATTACTAACACATGGACCATCACCACTAGAACCAATACTGTCATTACTAACACATGGACCATCACCACTAGAACCAATACTGTCATTACTAACACATGGACCATCACCACTAGAACTAATACTGTCATTACTAACACATGGACCATCACCACTAGAACCAACACTGTCATTACTAACACATGGACCATCACCACTAGAGCCAACACTGTCATTACTAACACACGGACCATCACCACTAGAACCAATACTGTCATTACTAACACATGGACCATCACCACTAGAACCAATACTGTCATTACTAACACATGGACCATCACCACTAGAACTAATACTGTCATTACTAACACATGGACCATCACCACTAGAACCAACACTGTCATTACTAACACATGGACCATCACCACTAGAACCAATACTGTCATTACTAACACATGGACCATCACCACTAGAGTTAATACTGTCATTACTAACACATGGACCATCACCACTAGAACCAATACTGTCATTACTAACACATGGACCATCACCACTAGAACCAATACTGTCATTACTAACACATGGACCATCACCACTAGAACCAATACTGTCATTACTAACACATGGACCATCACCACTAGAACCAATACTGTCATTACTAACACATGGACCATCACCACTAGAGTTAATACTGTCATTACTAACACATGGGCCATCACCACTAGAACCAATACTGTCATTACTAACACATGGACCATCACCACTAGAACCAATACTGTCATTACTAACACATGGACCATCACCACTAGAGCCAACACTGTCATTACTAACACATGGACCATCACCACTAGAACCAATACTGTCATTACTAACACATGGACCATCACCACTAGAACTAATACTGTTATAACTAGTACATGGACCATCACCACTAGAACCAATACTGTCATTACTAACACATGGACCATCACCACTAGAACCAATACTGTCATTACTAACACATGGACCATCACCACTAGAACTAATACTGTCATTACTAACACATGGACCATCACCACTAGAGTTAATACTGTCATTACTAACACATGGACCATCACCACTAGAACCAATACTGTCATTACTAACACATGGACCATCACCACTAGAACCAATACTGTCATTACTAACACATGGACCATCACCACTAGAACCAATACTGTCATTACTAACACATGGACCATCACCACTAGAACTAATACTGTCATTACTAACACATGGACCATCACCACTAGAGTTAATACTGTCATTACTAACACATAAACCATCACCACTAGAACAAATACTGTCATTACTAACACATGGACCATCACCACTAGAACCAATACTGTCATTACTAACACATGGACCATCACCACTAGAACCAATACTGTCATTACTAACACATGGACCATCACCACTAGAACCAACACTGTCATTACTAACACATGGACCATCACCACTAGAATCAACACTGTCATTACTAACACATGGACCATCACCACTAGAGCCAACTCTGTCATTACTAACACATGGACCATCACCACTAGAACCAATACTGTCATTACTAACACATGGACCATCACCACTAGAACCAATACTGTCATTACTAACACATGGACCATCACCACTAGAACCAACACTGTCATTACTAACACATGGACCATCACCACTAGAACCAACACTGTCATTACTAACACATGGACCATCACCACTAGAACCAACACTGTCATTACTAACACATGGACCATCACCACTAGAACCAACAATGTCATTACTAACACATGGACCATCACCACTAGAACCAATACTGTCATTACTAACACATGGACCATCACCACTAGAACCAATACTGTCATTACTAACACATGGAGCATCACCACTAGAACTAATACTGTCATTACTAACACATGGACCATCACCACTAGAACCAACACTGTCATTACTAACACATGGACCATCACCACTAGAACCAATACTGTCATTACTAACACATGGACCATCACCACTAGAACCAATACTGTCATTACTAACACATGGACCATCACCACTAGAACCAATACTGTCATTACTAACACATGGACCATCACCACTAGAACCAATACTGTCATTACTAACACATGGACCATCACCACTAGAACCAATACTGCCATTACTAACACATGGACAATCACCACTAGAACCAATACTGTCATTACTAACACATGGACCATCACCACTAGAACCAATACTGTCATTACTAACACATGGACCATCACCACTAGAACTAATACTGTCATTACTAACACATGGACCATCACCACTAGAACTAATACTGTCATTACTAACACATGGACCATCACCACTAGAACCAATACTGTCATTACTAACACATGGACCATCACCACTAGAACCAATACTGTCATTACTAACACATGGACCATCACCACTAGAACTAATACTGTCATTACTAACACATGGACCATCACCACTAGAGTTAATACTGTCATAACTAACACATGGACCATCACCACTAGAACTAATAATGTCATTACTAACACATGGACCATCACCACTAGAACCAATACTGTCATTACTAACACATGGACCATCACCACTAGAGCCAATACTGTCATTACTAACACATGGACCATCACCACTAGAACCAATACTGTCATTACTAGCACATGGACCATCACCACTAGAACCAATACTGTCATTACTAACACATGGACCATCACCACTAGAACTAATACTGTCATTACTAGTACACGGACTATCACCACTAGAACCAATACTGTCATTACTAACACATGGACCATCACCACTAGAACCAATACTGTCATTACTAACACATGGACCATCACCACTAGAACCAACACTGTCATTACTAACACATGGACCATCACCACTAGAATCAACACTGTCATTACTAACACTGTTGCGTTCCTTTGATCAGGTTTAACCTTACTGTGTTTTACTAATTTCCTTCATTACTAACACATGGACCATCACCACTAGAGCCAACTCTGTCATTACTAACACATGGACCATCACCACTAGAACCAATACTGTCATTACTAACACATGGACCATCACCACTAGAACCAATACTGTCATTACTAACACATGGACCATCACCACTAGAACCAACACTGTCATTACTAACACATGGACCATCACCACTAGAACCAACACTGTCATTACCAACACATGGACCATCACCACTAGAACCAACACTGTCATTACTAACACATGGACCATCACCACTAGAGCCAACAATGTCATTACTAACACATGGACCATCACCACTAGAACCAATACTGTCATTACTAACACATGGACCATCACCACTAGAACCAATACTGTCATTACTAACACATGGAGCATCACCACTAGAACTAATACTGTCATTACTAACACATGGACCATCACCACTAGAACCAACACTGTCATTACTAACACATGGACCATCACCACTAGAACCAATACTGTCATTACTAACACATGGACCATCACCACTAGAACCAATACTGTCATTACTAACACATGGACCATCACCACTAGAACCAATACTGTCATTACTAACACATGGACCATCACCACTAGAACCAATACTGTCATTACTAACACATGGACCATCACCACTAGAACCAATACTGCCATTACTAACACATGGACAATCACCACTAGAACCAATACTGTCATTACTAACACATGGACCATCACCACTAGAACCAATACTGTCATTACTAACACATGGACCATCACCACTAGAACTAATACTGTCATTACTAACACATGGACCATCACCACTAGAACCAATACTGTCATTACTAACACATGGACCATCACCACTAGAACTAATACTGTCATTACTAACACATGGACCATCACCACTAGAGTTAATACTGTCATAACTAACACATGGACCATCACCACTAGAACTAATACTGTCATTACTAACACATGGACCATCACCACTAGAACCAATACTGTCATTACTAACACATGGACCATCACCACTAGAGCCAATACTGTCATTACTAACACATGGACCATCACCACTAGAACCAATACTGTCATTACTAGCACATGGACCATCACCACTAGAACCAATACTGTCATTACTAACACATGGACCATCACCACTAGAACTAATACTGTCATTACTAACACACGGACTATCACCACTAGAACCAATACTGTCATTACTAACACATGGACCATCACCACTAGAACCAATACTGTCATTACTAACACATGGACCATCACCATTAGAACCAATACTGTCATTACTAACACATGGACCATCACCACTAGAACCAATACTGTCATTACTAACACATGGACCATCACCACTAGAACTAATACTGTCATTACTAACACATGGACCATCACCACTAGAACCAATACTGTCATTACTAACACATGGACCATCACCACTAGAACCAATACTGTCATTACTAACACATGGACAATCACCACTAGAACCAATACTGTCATTACTAACACATGGACCATCACCACTAGAACCAATACTGTCATTACTAACACATGGACCATCACCACTAGAGCCAACACTGTCATTACTAACACATGGACCATCACCACTAGAACCAATACTGTCATTACTAACACATGGACCATCACCACTAGAACTAATACTGTTATAACTAGTACATGGACCATCACCACTAGAACCAATACTGTCATTACTAACACATGGACCATCACCACTAGAACCAATACTGTCATTACTAACACATGGACCATCACCACTAGAACTAATACTGTCATTACTAACACATGGACCATCACCACTAGAGTTAATACTGTCATTACTAACACATGGACCATCACCACTAGAACTAATACTGTTATAACTAGTACATGGACCATCACCACTAGAACCAATACTGTCATTACTAACACATGGACCATCACCACTAGAACCAATACTGTCATTACTAACACATGGACCATCACCACTAGAACCAATACTGTCATTACTAACACATGGACCATCACCACTAGAACCAATACTGTCATTACTAACACATGGACCAGCACCACTAGAACCAACACTGTCATTACTAACACATACACCATCACCACTAGAACCAATACTGTCATTACTAACACATGGACCATCACCACTAGAACCAATACTGTCATTACTAACACATGGACCATCACCACTAGAACCAATACTGTCATTACTAACACATGGACCATCACCACTAGAACCAATACTGTCATTACTAACACATGGACCATCACGACTAGAACCAACACTGTCATTACTAACACATGGACCATCACGACTAGAATCAACACTGTCATTACTAACACATGGACCATCACCACTAGAGCCAACTCTGTCATTACTAACACATGGACCATCACCACTAGAACCAATACTGTCATTACTAACACATGGACCATCACCACTAGAACCAATACTGTCATTACTAACACATGGACCATCACCACTAGAACCAACACTGTCATTACTAACACATGGACCATCACCACTAGAACCAACACTGTCATTACTAACACATGGACCATCACCACTAGAGCCAACACTGTCATTACTAACACATGGACCATCACCACTAGAACCAATACTGTCATTACTAACACATGGACCATCACCACTAGAACCAATACTGTCATTACTAACACATGGACCATCACCACTAGAACTAATACTGTCATTACTAACACATGGACCATCACCACTAGAACCAACACTGTCATTACTAACACATGGACCATCACCACTAGAACCAATACTGTCATTACTAACACATGGACCATCACCACTAGAACCAATACTGTCATTACTAACACATGGACCATCACCACTAGAACCAATACTGTCATTACTAACACATTGACCATCACCACTAGAACAAATACTGTCATTACTAACACATGGACCATCACCACTAGAACCAATACTGTCATTACTAACACATGGACCATCACCACTAGAACCAATACTGTCATTACTAACACATGGACCATCACCACTAGAACCAATACTGTCATTACTAACACATGCACCATCACCACTAGAACCAATACTGTCATTACTAACACATGGACCATCACCACTAGAACTAATACTGTTATAACTAGTACATGGACCATCACCACTAGAACCAATACTGTCATTACTAACACATGGACCATCACCACTAGAACCAATACTGTCATTACTAACACATGGACCATCACCACTAGAACCAATACTGTCATTACTAACACATGGACCATCACCACTAGAACTAATACTGTCATTACTAACACATGGACCATCACCACTAGAGTTAATACTGTCATTACTAACACATGGACCATCACCACTAGAACTAATACTGTCATTACTAACACATGGACCATCACTACTAGAACCAAGACTGTCATTACTAACACATGGACCATCACCACTAGAGCCAATACTGTCATTACTAACACATGGACCATCACCACTAGAACCAATACTGTCATTATTAGCACATGGACCATCACCACTAGAACCAATACTGTCATTACTAACACATGGACCATCACTACTAGAACTAATACTGTCATTACTAGTACACGGACTATCACCACTAGAACCAATACTGTCATTACTAACACATGGACCATCACCACTAGAACCAATACTGTCATTACTAACACATGGACCATCACCATTAGAACCAATACTATCATTACTAACACATGGACCATCACCACTAGAACCAATACTGTCATTACTAACACATGGACCATCACCACTAGAACTAATACTGTCATTACTAACACATGGACCATCACCACTAGAACCAATACTGTCATTACTAACACATGGACCATCACCACTAGAACTAATACTGTCATTACTAACACATGGACCATCACCACTAGAGTTAATACTGTCATTACTAACACATGGACCATCACCACTAGAACCAATACTGTCATTACTAACACATGGACCATCACCACTAGAACCAATACTGTCATTACTAACACATGGACCATCACCACTAGAACCAATACTGTCATTACTAACACATGGACCATCACCACTAGAACCAATACTGTCATTACTAACACATGGACCATCACCACTAGAGTTAATACTGTCATTACTAACACATGGGCCATCACCACTAGAACCAATACTGTCATTAATAACACATGGACCATCACCACTAGAACCAATACTGTCATTACTAACACATGGACCATCACCACTAGAGTTAATACTGTCATTACTAAAACATGGACCATCACCACTAGAGTTAATACTGTCATTACTAACACATGGACCATCACCACTAGAACCAATACTGTCATTACTAACACATGGACCATCACCACTAGAACTAATACTGTCATTATTAACACATGGACCATCACCACTAGAGTTAATACTGTCATTACTAACACATGGACAATCACCACTAGAACCAATACTGTCATTACTAACACATGGACCATCACCACTAGAACCAATACTGTCATTACTAACACATGGACCATCACCACTAGAGTTAATACTGTCATTACTAACACATGGACCATCACCACTAGAACCAATACTGTCATTACTAACACATTGACCATCACCACTAGAACCAATACTGTCATTACTAGCACATGGACCATCACCACTAGAACCAATACTGTCATTACTAACACATGGACCATCACCACTAGAACCAATACTGTCATTAATAACACATGGACCAACACCACTAGAGCCAATACTGTCATTACAAACACATGGACCATCACTACTAGAACTAATACTGTCATTACTAACACATGGACCATCACCACTAGAACCAATACTGTCATTACTAGTACATGGGCCATCACCACTAGAGCCAACACTGTCATTACTAACACATGGACCATCACCACTAGAATCAACACTGTCATTACTAACACATGGACCATCACCACTAGAGCCAACACTGTCATTACTAACAAATGGACCATCACCACTAGAACCAATACTGTCATTACTAACACATGGACCATCACCACTAGAACCAATACTGTCATTACTAACACATGTACCATCACCACTAGAACTAATACTGTCATTACTAACACATGGACCATCACCACTAGAACCAACACTGTCATTACTAACACATGGACCATCACCACTAGAGCCAACACTGTCATTACTAACACATGGACCATCACCACTAGAACCAATACTGTCATTACTAACACATGGACCATCACCACTAGAACCAATACTGTCATTACTAACACATGGACCATCACCACTAGAACCAACACTGTCATTACTAACACATGGACCATCACCACAAGAACCAATACTGTCATTACTAACACATGGACCATCATCACTAGAACCAATACTGTCATTACTAACACATGGACCATCACCACTAGAACCAATACTGTCATTACTAACACATGGACCATCACCACTAGAACCAATACTGTCATTACTAACACATGGACCATCACCACTAGAACCAATACTGTCATTACTAACACATGGACCATCACCACTAGAACCAATACTGTCATTACTAACACATGGACCATCACCACTAGAACCAATACTGTCATTACTAACACATGGACCATCATCACTAGGACCAATACTGTCATTACTAACACATGGACAATCACCACTAGAACCAATACTGTCATTACTAACACATGGACCATCACCACTAGAACCAATACTGTCATTACTAACACATGGACCATCACCACTAGAGTTAATACTGTCATTACTAACACATGGACCATCACCACTAGAACCAATACTGTCATTACTAACACATGGACCATCACCACTAGAACTAATACTGTTATAACTAGTACATGGACCATCACCACTAGAACCAATACTGTCATTACTAACACATGGACCATCACCACTAGAACCAATACTGTCATTACTAACACATGGACCATCACCACTAGAACTAATACTGTCATTACTAACACATGGACCATCACCACTAGAGTTAATACTGTCATTACTAACACATGGACCATCACCACTAGAACCAATACTGTCATTACTAACACATGGACCATCACCACTATAACCAATACTGTCATTACTAACACATGGACCATCACCACTAGAACCAATACTGTCATTACTAACACATGGACCATCACCACTAGAACTAATACTGTCATTACTAACACATGGACCATCACCACTAGAGTTAATACTGCCATTACTAACACATGGACCATCACCACTAGAACCAATACTGTCATTACTAACACATGGACCATCACCACTAGAACCAATACTGTCATTACTAGCACATGGACCATCACCACTAGAGTTAATACTGTCATTACTAACACATGGACCATCACCACTAGAACCAATACTGTCATTACTAACACATGGACCATCACCACTAGAGTTAATACTGTCATTACTAACACATGGACCATCACCACTAGAACCAATACTGTCATTACTAACACATTGACCATCACCACTAGAACCAATACTGTCATTACTAGCACATGGACCATCACCACTAGAACCAATACTGTCATTACTAACACATGGACCATCACCACTAGAACCAATACTGTCATTACTAACACATGGACCAACACCACTAGAGCCAATACTGTCATTACTAACACATGGACCATCACTACTAGAACTAATACTGTCATTACTAACACATGGACCATCACCACTAGAACCAATACTGTCATTACTAGTACATGGGCCATCACCACTAGAGCCAACACTGTCATTACTAACACATGGACCATCACCACTAGAATCAACACTGTCATTACTAACACATGGACCATCACCACTAGAGCCAACACTGTCATTACTAACACATGGACCATCACCACTAGAACCAATACTGTCATTACTAACACATGGACCATCACCACTAGAACCAATACTGTCATTACTAACACATGTACCATCACCACTAGAACTAATAATGTCATTACTAACACATGGACCATCACCACTAGAACCAACACTGTCATTACTAACACATGGACCATCACCACTAGAGCCAACACTGTCATTACTAACACATGGACCATCACCACTAGAACCAATACTGTCATTACTAACACATGGACCATCACCACTAGAACCAATACTGTCATTACTAACACATGGACCATCACCACTAGAACCAACACTGTCAATACTAACACATGGACCATCACCACAAGAACCAATACTGTCATTACTAACACATGGACCATCATCACTAGAACCAATACTGTCATTACTAACACATGGACCATCACCACTAGAACCAATACTGTCATTACTAACACATGGACCATCACCACTAGAACCAATACTGTCATTACTAACACATGGACCATCACCACTAGAACCAATACTGTCATTACTAACACATGGACCATCACCACTAGAACCAATACTGTCATTACTAACACATGGACCATCACCACTAGAACTAATACTGTCATTACTAACACATGGACCATCACCACTAGAGTTAATACTGTCATAACTAACACATGGACCATCACCACTAGAACTAATACTGTCATTACTAACACATGGACCATCACTACTAGAACCAAGACTGTCATTACTAACACATGGACCATCACCACTAGAGCCAATACTGTCATTACTAACACATGGACCATCACCACTAGAACCAATACTGTCATTATTAGCACATGGACCATCACCACTAGAACCAATACTGTCATTACTAACACATGGACCATCACTACTAGAACTAATACTGTCATTACTAGTACACGGACTATCACCACTAGAACCAATACTGTCATTACTAACACATGGACCATCACCACTAGAACCAATACTGTCATTACTAACACATGGACCATCACCATTAGAACCAATACTATCATTACTAACACATGGACCATCACCACTAGAACCAATACTGTCATTACTAACACATGGACCATCACCACTAGAACTAATACTGTCATTACTAACACATGGACCATCACCACTAGAACCAATACTGTCATTACTAACACATGGACCATCACCACTAGAACTAATACTGTCATTACTAACACATGGACCATCACCACTAGAGTTAATACTGTCATTACTAACACATGGACCATCACCACTAGAACCAATACTGTCATTACTAACACATGGACCATCACCACTAGAACCAATACTGTCATTACTAACACATGGACCATCACCACTAGAACCAATACTGTCATTACTAACACATGGACCATCACCACTAGAACCAATACTGTCATTACTAACACATGGACCATCACCACTAGAGTTAATACTGTCATTACTAACACATGGGCCATCACCACTAGAACCAATACTGTCATTAATAACACATGGACCATCACCACTAGAACCAATACTGTCATTACTAACACATGGACCATCACCACTAGAGTTAATACTGTCATTACTAAAACATGGACCATCACCACTAGAGTTAATACTGTCATTACTAACACATGGACCATCACCACTAGAACCAATACTGTCATTACTAACACATGGACCATCACCACTAGAACTAATACTGTCATTACTAACACATGGACCATCACCACTAGAGTTAATACTGTCATTACTAACACATGGACAATCACCACTAGAACCAATACTGTCATTACTAACACATGGACCATCACCACTAGAACCAATACTGTCATTACTAACACATGGACCATCACCACTAGAGTTAATACTGTCATTACTAACACATGGACCATCACCACTAGAACCAATACTGTCATTACTAACACATTGACCATCACCACTAGAACCAATACTGTCATTACTAGCACATGGACCATCACCACTAGAACCAATACTGTCATTACTAACACATGGACCATCACCACTAGAACCAATACTGTCATTAATAACACATGGACCAACACCACTAGAGCCAATACTGTCATTACAAACACATGGACCATCACTACTAGAACTAATACTGTCATTACTAACACATGGACCATCACCACTAGAACCAATACTGTCATTACTAGTACATGGGCCATCACCACTAGAGCCAACACTGTCATTACTAACACATGGACCATCACCACTAGAATCAACACTGTCATTACTAACACATGGACCATCACCACTAGAGCCAACACTGTCATTACTAACACATGGACCATCACCACTAGAACCAATACTGTCATTACTAACACATGGACCATCACCACTAGAACCAATACTGTCATTACTAACACATGTACCATCACCACTAGAACTAATACTGTCATTACTAACACATGGACCATCACCACTAGAACCAACACTGTCATTACTAACACATGGACCATCACCACTAGAGCCAACACTGTCATTACTAACACATGGACCATCACCACTAGAACCAATACTGTCATTACTAACACATGGACCATCACCACTAGAACCAATACTGTCATTACTAACACATGGACCATCACCACTAGAACCAACACTGTCATTACTAACACATGGACCATCACCACAAGAACCAATACTGTCATTACTAACACATGGACCATCATCACTAGAACCAATACTGTCATTACTAACACATGGACCATCACCACTAGAACCAATACTGTCATTACTAACACATGGACCATCACCACTAGAACTAATACTGTCATTACTAACACATGGACCATCACCACTAGAACCAATACTGTCATTACTAACACATGGACCATCACCACTAGAACCAATACTGTCATTACTAACACATGGACCATCACCACTAGAACCAATACTGTCATTACTAACACATGGACCATCATCACTAGGACCAATACTGTCATTACTAACACATGGACAATCACCACTAGAACCAATACTGTCATTACTAACACATGGACCATCACCACTAGAACCAATACTGTCATTACTAACACATGGACCATCACCACTAGAGTTAATACTGTCATTACTAACACATGGACCATCACCACTAGAGTTAATACTGTCATTACTAACACATGGACCATCACCACTAGAACCAATACTGTCATTACTAACACATGGACCATCACCACTAGAACTAATACTGTTATAACTAGTACATGGACCATCACCACTAGAACCAATACTGTCATTACTAACACATGGACCATCACCACTAGAACCAATACTGTCATTACTAACACATGGACCATCACCACTAGAACTAATACTGTCATTACTAACACATGGACCATCACCACTAGAGTTAATACTGTCATTACTAACACATGGACCATCACCACTAGAACCAATACTGTCATTACTAACACATGGACCATCACCACTATAACCAATACTGTCATTACTAACACATGGACCATCACCACTAGAACCAATACTGTCATTACTAACACATGGACCATCACCACTAGAACTAATACTGTCATTACTAACACATGGACCATCACCACTAGAGTTAATACTGCCATTACTAACACATGGACCATCACCACTAGAACCAATACTGTCATTACTAACACATGGACCATCACCACTAGAACCAATACTGTCATTACTAGCACATGGACCATCACCACTAGAGTTAATACTGTCATTACTAACACATGGACCATCACCACTAGAACCAATACTGTCATTACTAACACATGGACCATCACCACTAGAGTTAATACTGTCATTACTAACACATGGACCATCACCACTAGAACCAATACTGTCATTACTAACACATTGACCATCACCACTAGAACCAATACTGTCATTACTAGCACATGGACCATCACCACTAGAACCAATACTGTCATTACTAACACATGGACCATCACCACTAGAACCAATACTGTCATTACTAACACATGGACCAACACCACTAGAGCCAATACTGTCATTACTAACACATGGACCATCACTACTAGAACTAATACTGTCATTACTAACACATGGACCATCACCACTAGAACCAATACTGTCATTACTAGTACATGGGCCATCACCACTAGAGCCAACACTGTCATTACTAACACATGGACCATCACCACTAGAATCAACACTGTCATTACTAACACATGGACCATCACCACTAGAGCCAACACTGTCATTACTAACACATGGACCATCACCACTAGAACCAATACTGTCATTACTAACACATGGACCATCACCACTAGAACCAATACTGTCATTACTAACACATGTACCATCACCACTAGAACTAATAATGTCATTACTAACACATGGACCATCACCACTAGAACCAACACTGTCATTACTAACACATGGACCATCACCACTAGAGCCAACACTGTCATTACTAACACATGGACCATCACCACTAGAACCAATACTGTCATTACTAACACATGGACCATCACCACTAGAACCAATACTGTCATTACTAACACATGGACCATCACCACTAGAACCAACACTGTCAATACTAACACATGGACCATCACCACAAGAACCAATACTGTCATTACTAACACATGGACCATCATCACTAGAACCAATACTGTCATTACTAACACATGGACCATCACCACTAGAACCAATACTGTCATTACTAACACATGGACCATCACCACTAGAACCAATACTGTCATTACTAACACATGGACCATCACCACTAGAACCAATACTGTCATTACTAACACATGGACCATCACCACTAGAACCAATACTGTCATTACTAACACATGGACCATCATCACTAGGACCAATACTGTCATTACTAACACATGGACAATCACCACTAGAACCAATACTGTCATTACTAACACATGGACCATCACCACTAGAACCAATACTGTCATTACTAACACATGGACCATCACCACTAGAGTTAATACTGTCATTACTAACACATGGACCATCACCACTAGAGTTAATACTGTCATTACTAACACATGGACCATCACCACTAGAACCAATACTGTCATTACTAACACATGGACCATCACCACTAGAACTAATACTGTTATAACTAGTACATGGACCATCACCACTAGAACCAATACTGTCATTACTAACACATGGACCATCACCACTAGAACCAATACTGTCATTACTAACACATGGACCATCAGCACTAGAACTAATACTGTCATTACTAACACATGGACCATCACCACTAGAGTTAATACTGTCATTACTAACACATGGACCATCACCACTAGAACCAATACTGTCATTACTAACACATGGACCATCACCACTAGAACCAATACTGTCATTACTAACACATGGACCATCACCACTAGAACCAATACTGTCATTACTAACACATGGACCATCACCACTAGAACTAATACTGTCATTACTAACACATGGACCATCACCACTAGAGTTAATACTGCCATTACTAACACATTGACCATCACCACTAGAACCAATACTGTCATTACTAACACATGGACCATCACCACTAGAACCAATACTGTCATTACTAGCACATGGACCATCACCACTAGAACCAATACTGTCATTACTAACACATGGACCATCACCACTAGAACCAATACTGTCATTACTAACACATGGACCAACACCACTAGAGCCAATACTGTCATTACTAACACATGGACCATCACCACTAGAGTTAATACTGTCATTACTAACACATGGACCATCACCACTAGAGTTAATACTGCCATTACTAACACATGGACCATCACCACTAGAACCAATACTGTCATTACTAACACATGGACCATCACCACTAGAACCAATACTGTCATTACTAGCACATGGACCATCACCACTAGAGTTAATACTGTCATTACTAACACATGGACCATCACCACTAGAACCAATACTGTCATTACTAACACATGGACCATCACCACTAGAGTTAATACTGTCATTACTAACACATGGACCATCACCACTAGAACCAATACTGTCATTACTAACACATTGACCATCACCACTAGAACCAATACTGTCATTACTAGCACATGGACCATCACCACTAGAACCAATACTGTCATTACTAACACATGGACCATCACCACTAGAACCAATACTGTCATTACTAACACATGGACCAACACCACTAGAGCCAACACTGTCATTACTAACACATGGACCATCACCACTAGAATCAACACTGTCATTACTAACACATGGACCATCACCACTAGAGCCAACACTGTCATTACTAACACATGGACCATCACCACTAGAACCAATACTGTCATTACTAACACATGGACCATCACCACTAGAACCAATACTGTCATTACTAACACATGTACCATCACCACTAGAACTAATAATGTCATTACTAACACATGGACCATCACCACTAGAACCAACACTGTCATTACTAACACATGGACCATCACCACTAGAGCCAACACTGTCATTACTAACACATGGACCATCACCACTAGAACCAATACTGTCATTACTAACACATGGACCATCACCACTAGAACCAATACTGTCATTACTAACACATGGACCATCACCACTAGAACCAACACTGTCATTACTAACACATGGACCATCACCACAAGAACCAATACTGTCATTACTAACACATGGACCATCATCACTAGAACCAATACTGTCATTACTAACACATGGACCATCACCACTAGAACCAATACTGTCATTACTAACACATGGACCATCACCACTAGAACCAATACTGTCATTACTAACACATGGACCATCACCACTAGAACCAATACTGTCATTACTAACACATGGATCATCACCACTAGAACCAATACTGTCATTACTAACACATGGACCATCACCACTAGAACCAATACTGTCATTACTAACACATGGACCATCATCACTAGGACCAATACTGTCATTACTAACACATGGACAATCACCACTAGAACCAATACTGTCATTACTAACACATGGACCATCACCACTAGAACCAATACTGTCATTACTAACACATGGACCATCACCACTAGAGTTAATACTGTCATTACTAACACATGGACCATCACCACTAGAGTTAATACTGTCATTACTAACACATGGACCATCACCACTAGAACCAATACTGTCATTACTAACACATGGACCATCACCACTAGAACTAATACTGTTATAACTAGTACATGGACCATCACCACTAGAACCAATACTGTCATTACTAACACATGGACCATCACCACTAGAACCAATACTGTCATTACTAACACATGGACCATCAGCACTAGAACTAATACTGTCATTACTAACACATGGACCATCACCACTAGAGTTAATACTGTCATTACTAACACATGGACCATCACCACTAGAACCAATACTGTCATTACTAACACATGGACCATCGCCACTAGAACCAATACTGTCATTACTAACACATGGACCATCACCACTAGAACCAATACTGTCATTACTAACACATGGACCATCACCACTAGAACTAATACTGTCATTACTAACACATGGACCATCACCACTAGAGTTAATACTGCCATTACTAACACATGGACCATCACCACTAGAACCAATACTGTCATTACTAACACATGGACCATCACCACTAGAACCAATACTGTCATTACTAGCACATGGACCATCACCACTAGAACCAATACTGTCATTACTAACACATGGACTATCACCACTAGAACCAATACTGTCATTACTAGTACATGGGCCATCACCACTAGAGCCAACACTGTCATTACTAACACATGGACCATCACCACTAGAATCAACACTGTCATTACTAACACATGGACCATCACCACTAGAACCAATACTGTCATTACTAACACATGGACCATCACCACTAGAACCAATACTGTCATTACTAACACATGTACCATCACCACTAGAACTAATACTGTCATTACTAACACATGGACCATCACCACTAGAACCAACACTGTCATTACTAACACATGGACCATCACCACTAGAGCCAACACTGTCATTACTAACACATGGACCATCACCACTAGAACCAATACTGTCATTACTAACACATGGACCATCACCACTAGAACCAATACTGTCATTACTAACACATGGACCATCACCACTAGAACCAACACTGTCATTACTAACACATGGACCATCACCACAAGAACCAATACTGTCATTACTAACACATGGACCATCATCACTAGAACCAATACTGTCATTACTAACACATGGACCATCACCACTAGAACCAATACTGTCATTACTAACACATGGACCATCACCACTAGAACCAATACTGTCATTACTAACACATGGACCATCACCACTAGAACCAATACTGTCATTACTAACACATGGACCATCACCACTAGAACCAATACTGTCATTACTAACACATGGACCATCACCACTAGAACCAATACTGTCATTACTAACACATGGACCATCATCACTAGGACCAATACTGTCATTACTAACACATGGACAATCACCACTAGAACCAATACTGTCATTACTAACACATGGACCATCACCACTAGAACCAATACTGTCATTACTAACACATGGACCATCACCACTAGAGTTAATACTGTCATTACTAACACATGGACCATCACCACTAGAGTTAATACTGTCATTACTAACACATGGACCATCACCACTAGAACCAATACTGTCATTACTAACACATGGACCATCACCACTAGAACTAATACTGTTATAACTAGTACATGGACCATCACCACTAGAACCAATACTGTCATTACTAACACATGGACCATCACCACTAGAACCAATACTGTCATTACTAACACATGGACCATCACCACTAGAACTAATACTGTCATTACTAACACATGGACCATCACCACTAGAGTTAATACTGTCATTACTAACACATGGACCATCACCACTAGAACCAATACTGTCATTACTAACACATGGACCATCACCACTATAACCAATACTGTCATTACTAACACATGGACCATCACCACTAGAACCAATACTGTCATTACTAACACATGGACCATCACCACTAGAACTAATACTGTCATTACTAACACATGGACCATCACCACTAGAGTTAATACTGCCATTACTAACACATGGACCATCACCACTAGAACCAATACTGTCATTACTAACACATGGACCATCACCACTAGAACCAATACTGTCATTACTAGCACATGGACCATCACCACTAGAGTTAATACTGTCATTACTAACACATGGACCATCACCACTAGAACCAATACTGTCATTACTAACACATGGACCATCACCACTAGAGTTAATACTGTCATTACTAACACATGGACCATCACCACTAGAACCAATACTGTCATTACTAACACATTGACCATCACCACTAGAACCAATACTGTCATTACTAGCACATGGACCATCACCACTAGAACCAATACTGTCATTACTAACACATGGACCATCACCACTAGAACCAATACTGTCATTACTAACACATGGACCAACACCACTAGAGCCAATACTGTCATTACTAACACATGGACCATCACTACTAGAACTAATACTGTCATTACTAACACATGGACCATCACCACTAGAACCAATACTGTCATTACTAGTACATGGGCCATCACCACTAGAGCCAACACTGTCATTACTAACACATGGACCATCACCACTAGAATCAACACTGTCATTACTAACACATGGACCATCACCACTAGAGCCAACACTGTCATTACTAACACATGGACCATCACCACTAGAACCAATACTGTCATTACTAACACATGGACCATCACCACTAGAACCAATACTGTCATTACTAACACATGTACCATCACCACTAGAACTAATAATGTCATTACTAACACATGGACCATCACCACTAGAACCAACACTGTCATTACTAACACATGGACCATCACCACTAGAGCCAACACTGTCATTACTAACACATGGACCATCACCACTAGAACCAATACTGTCATTACTAACACATGGACCATCACCACTAGAACCAATACTGTCATTACTAACACATGGACCATCACCACTAGAACCAACACTGTCAATACTAACACATGGACCATCACCACAAGAACCAATACTGTCATTACTAACACATGGACCATCATCACTAGAACCAATACTGTCATTACTAACACATGGACCATCACCACTAGAACCAATACTGTCATTACTAACACATGGACCATCACCACTAGAACCAATACTGTCATTACTAACACATGGACCATCACCACTAGAACCAATACTGTCATTACTAACACATGGACCATCACCACTAGAACCAATACTGTCATTACTAACACATGGACCATCATCACTAGGACCAATACTGTCATTACTAACACATGGACAATCACCACTAGAACCAATACTGTCATTACTAACACATGGACCATCACCACTAGAACCAATACTGTCATTACTAACACATGGACCATCACCACTAGAGTTAATACTGTCATTACTAACACATGGACCATCACCACTAGAGTTAATACTGTCATTACTAACACATGGACCATCACCACTAGAACCAATACTGTCATTACTAACACATGGACCATCACCACTAGAACTAATACTGTTATAACTAGTACATGGACCATCACCACTAGAACCAATACTGTCATTACTAACACATGGACCATCACCACTAGAACCAATACTGTCATTACTAACACATGGACCATCAGCACTAGAACTAATACTGTCATTACTAACACATGGACCATCACCACTAGAACTAATACTGTTATAACTAGTACATGGACCATCACCACTAGAACCAATACTGTCATTACTAACACATGGACCATCACCACTAGAACCAATACTGTCATTACTAACACATGGACCATCACCACTAGAACCAATACTGTCATTACTAACACATGGACCATCACCACTAGAACTAATACTGTCATTACTAACACATGGACCATCACCACTAGAGTTAATACTGCCATTACTAACACATGGACCATCACCACTAGAACCAATACTGTCATTACTAACACATGGACCATCACCACTAGAACCAATACTGTCATTACTAGCACATGGACCATCACCACTAGAGTTAATACTGTCATTACTAACACATGGACCATCACCACTAGAACCAATACTGTCATTACTAACACATGGACCATCACCACTAGAGTTAATACTGTCATTACTAACACATGGACCATCACCACTAGAACCAATACTGTCATTACTAACACATTGACCATCACCACTAGAACCAATACTGTCATTACTAGCACATGGACCATCACCACTAGAACCAATACTGTCATTACTAACACATGGACCATCACCACTAGAACCAATACTGTCATTACTAACACATGGACCAACACCACTAGAGCCAATACTGTCATTACTAACACATGGACCATCACTACTAGAACTAATACTGTCATTACTAACACATGGACCATCACCACTAGAACCAATACTGTCATTACTAGTACATGGGCCATCACCACTAGAGCCAACACTGTCATTACTAACACATGGACCATCACCACTAGAATCAACACTGTCATTACTAACACATGGACCATCACCACTAGAGCCAACACTGTCATTACTAACACATGGACCATCACCACTAGAACCAATACTGTCATTACTAACACATGGACCATCACCACTAGAACCAATACTGTCATTACTAACACATGTACCATCACCACTAGAACTAATAATGTCATTACTAACACATGGACCATCACCACTAGAACCAACACTGTCATTACTAACACATGGACCATCACCACTAGAGCCAACACTGTCATTACTAACACATGGACCATCACCACTAGAACCAATACTGTCATTACTAACACATGGACCATCACCACTAGAACCAATACTGTCATTACTAACACATGGACCATCACCACTAGAACCAACACTGTCAATACTAACACATGGACCATCACCACAAGAACCAATACTGTCATTACTAACACATGGACCATCATCACTAGAACCAATACTGTCATTACTAACACATGGACCATCACCACTAGAACCAATACTGTCATTACTAACACATGGACCATCACCACTAGAACCAATACTGTCATTACTAACACATGGACCATCACCACTAGAACCAATACTGTCATTACTAACACATGGACCATCACCACTAGAACCAATACTGTCATTACTAACACATGGACCATCATCACTAGGACCAATACTGTCATTACTAACACATGGACAATCACCACTAGAACCAATACTGTCATTACTAACACATGGACCATCACCACTAGAACCAATACTGTCATTACTAACACATGGACCATCACCACTAGAGTTAATACTGTCATTACTAACACATGGACCATCACCACTAGAGTTAATACTGTCATTACTAACACATGGACCATCACCACTAGAACCAATACTGTCATTACTAACACATGGACCATCACCACTAGAACTAATACTGTTATAACTAGTACATGGACCATCACCACTAGAACCAATACTGTCATTACTAACACATGGACCATCACCACTAGAACCAATACTGTCATTACTAACACATGGACCATCAGCACTAGAACTAATACTGTCATTACTAACACATGGACCATCACCACTAGAGTTAATACTGTCATTACTAACACATGGACCATCACCACTAGAACCAATACTGTCATTACTAACACATGGACCATCACCACTAGAACCAATACTGTCATTACTAACACATGGACCATCACCACTAGAACCAATACTGTCATTACTAACACATGGACCATCACCACTAGAACTAATACTGTCATTACTAACACATGGACCATCACCACTAGAGTTAATACTGCCATTACTAACACATGGACCATCACCACTAGAACCAATACTGTCATTACTAACACATGGACCATCACCACTAGAACCAATACTGTCATTACTAGCACATGGACCATCACCACTAGAACCAATACTGTCATTACTAACACATGGACCATCACCACTAGAACCAATACTGTCATTACTAACACATGGACCAACACCACTAGAGCCAATACTGTCATTACTAACACATGGACCATCACCACTAGAGTTAATACTGTCATTACTAACACATGGACCATCACCACTAGAGTTAATACTGCCATTACTAACACATGGACCATCACCACTAGAACCAATACTGTCATTACTAACACATGGACCATCACCACTAGAACCAATACTGTCATTACTAGCACATGGACCATCACCACTAGAGTTAATACTGTCATTACTAACACATGGACCATCACCACTAGAACCAATACTGTCATTACTAACACATGGACCATCACCACTAGAGTTAATACTGTCATTACTAACACATGGACCATCACCACTAGAACCAATACTGTCATTACTAACACATTGACCATCACCACTAGAACCAATACTGTCATTACTAGCACATGGACCATCACCACTAGAGCCAATACTGTCATTACTAACACATGGACCATCACTACTAGAACTAATACTGTCATTACTAACACATGGACCATCACCACTAGAACCAATACTGTCATTACTAGTACATGGGCCATCACCACTAGAGCCAACACTGTCATTACTAACACATGGACCATCACCACTAGAATCAACACTGTCATTACTAACACATGGACCATCACCACTAGAGCCAACACTGTCATTACTAACACATGGACCATCACCACTAGAACCAATACTGTCATTACTAACACATGGACCATCACCACTAGAACCAATACTGTCATTACTAACACATGTACCATCACCACTAGAACTAATAATGTCATTACTAACACATGGACCATCACCACTAGAACCAACACTGTCATTACTAACACATGGACCATCACCACTAGAGCCAACACTGTCATTACTAACACATGGACCATCACCACTAGAACCAATACTGTCATTACTAACACATGGACCATCACCACTAGAACCAATACTGTCATTACTAACACATGGACCATCACCACTAGAACCAACACTGTCATTACTAACACATGGACCATCACCACAAGAACCAATACTGTCATTACTAACACATGGACCATCATCACTAGAACCAATACTGTCATTACTAACACATGGACCATCACCACTAGAACCAATACTGTCATTACTAACACATGGACCATCACCACTAGAACCAATACTGTCATTACTAACACATGGACCATCACCACTAGAACCAATACTGTCATTACTAACACATGGACCATCACCACTAGAACCAATACTGTCATTACTAACACATGGACCATCACCACTAGAACCAATACTGTCATTACTAACACATGGACCATCATCACTAGGACCAATACTGTCATTACTAACACATGGACAATCACCACTAGAACCAATACTGTCATTACTAACACATGGACCATCACCACTAGAACCAATACTGTCATTACTAACACATGGACCATCACCACTAGAGTTAATACTGTCATTACTAACACATGGACCATCACCACTAGAGTTAATACTGTCATTACTAACACATGGACCATCACCACTAGAACCAATACTGTCATTACTAACACATGGACCATCACCACTAGAACTAATACTGTTATAACTAGTACATGGACCATCACCACTAGAACCAATACTGTCATTACTAACACATGGACCATCACCACTAGAACCAATACTGTCATTACTAACACATGGACCATCAGCACTAGAACTAATACTGTCATTACTAACACATGGACCATCACCACTAGAGTTAATACTGTCATTACTAACACATGGACCATCACCACTAGAACCAATACTGTCATTACTAACACATGGACCATCACCACTAGAACCAATACTGTCATTACTAACACATGGACCATCACCACTAGAACCAATACTGTCATTACTAACACATGGACCATCACCACTAGAACTAATACTGTCATTACTAACACATGGACCATCACCACTAGAGTTAATACTGCCATTACTAACACATGGACCATCACCACTAGAACCAATACTGTCATTACTAACACATGGACCATCACCACTAGAACCAATACTGTCATTACTAGCACATGGACCATCACCACTAGAACCAATACTGTCATTACTAACACATGGACCATCACCACTAGAACCAATACTGTCATTACTAACACATGGACCAACACCACTAGAGCCAATACTGTCATTACTAACACATGGACCATCACCACTAGAGTTAATACTGTCATTACTAACACATGGACCATCACCACTAGAGTTAATACTGTCATTACTAACACATGGACCATCACCATTAGAGTTAATACTGTCATTACTAGCACATTGACCATCACCACTAGAGTTAATACTGTCATTACTAACACATGGACCATCACCACTAGAAACAATACTGTCATTACTAACACATGGACCATCACCACTAGAACCAATATTGTCATCACTAACACATGGACCATCACCACTAGAACCAATACTGTCATTACTAACACATGGACCATCACCACTAGAACCAATACTGTCATTACTAGTACATGGGCCATCACCACTAGAGCCAACACTGTCATTACTAACACATGGACCATCACCACTAGAACCAACACTGTCATTACTAACACATGGACCATCACCACTAGAAACAATACTGTCATTACTAACACATGGACCATCACCACTAGAACCAATACTGTCATTACTAACACATGGACCATCACCACTAGAACCAACACTGTCATTACTAACACATGGACCATCACCACTAGAACCAATACTGTCATTACTAACACATGGACCATCACCACTAGAGCCAACACTGTCATTACTAACACATGGACCATCACCACTAGCACCAATACTGTCATTACTAACACATGGACCATCACCACTAGAACCAACACTGTCATTACTAACACATGGACCATCACCACTAGAACCAATACTGTCATTACTAACACATGGACCATCACCACTAGAACCAATACTGTCATTACTAACACATGGACCATCACCACTAGAACCAATACTGTCATTACTAACACATGGACCATCACCACTAGAACCAATACTGTCATTACTAACACATGGACCATCACCACTAGAACCAATACTGTCATTACTAACACATGGACCATCACCACTAGAACCAATACTGTCATTACTAACACATGGACCATCACCACTAGAACCAATACTGTCATTACTAGTACATGGGCCATCACCACTAGAGCCAACACTGTCATTACTAACACATGGACCATCACCACTAGAACCAACACTGTCATTACTAACACATGGACCATCACCACTAGAGCCAACACTGTCATTACTAACACATGTACCATCACCACTAGAAACAATACTGTCATTACTAACACAGGGACCATCACCACTAGAACCAATACTGTCATTACTAACACATGGACCATCACCACTAGAACCAACACTGTCATTACTAACACATGGACCATCACCACTAGAACCAATACTGTCATTACTAACACATGGACCATCACCACTAGAGCCAACACTTTCATTACTAACACATGGACCATCACCACTAGAACCAATACTGTCATTACTAACACATGGACCATCACCACTAGAACCAACACTGTCATTACTAACACATGGACCATCACCACTAGAACCAATACTGTCATTACTAACACATGGACCATCACCACTAGAACCAATACTGTCATTACTAACACATGGACCATCACCACTAGAACCAATACTGTCATTACTAACACATGGACCATCACCACTAGAACCAATACTGTCATTACTAACACATGGACCATCACCACTAGAACCAATACTGTCATTACTAACACATGGACCATCACCACTAGAACCAATACTGTCATTACTAACACATGGACCATCACCACTAGAACCAATACTGTCATTACTAACACATGGACCATCACCACTAGAACCAATACTGTCATTACTAACACATGGACCATCACCACTAGAGTTAATACTGTCATTACTAACACATGTACAATCACCGCTAGAACCAATACTGTCATTACTAACACATGGACCATCACCACTAGAACCAATACTGTCATTACTAACACATGGACCATCACCACTAGAACCAATACTGTCATTACTAACACATGGACCATCACCACTAGAACCAATACTGTCATTACTAACACATGGACCATCACCACTAGAACCAATACTGTTATTACTAACACATGGACCATCACCACTAGAACCAATACTGTCATTACTAACACATGGACCATCACCACTAGAACTAATACTGTCATTACTAACACATGGACCATCACCACTAGAACTAATACTGTCATTACTAACACATGGACCATCACCACTAGAACCAATACTGTCATTACTAACACATGGACCATCACCACTAGAACCAATACTGTCATTACTAACACATGGACCATCACCACTAGAACTAATACTGTCATTACTAACACATGGACCATCACCACTAGAACTAATACTGTCATTACTAACACATGGACCATCACCACTAGAACCAATACTGTCATTACTAACACATGGACTATCACCACTAGAACCATTACTGTCATTACTAACACATGGACCATCACCACTAGAGTTAATACTGTCATTACTAACACATGGACCATCACCACTAGAGTTAATACTGTCATTACTAACACATGGACCATCACCACTAGAACCAATACTGTCATTACTAACACATGGACCATCACCACTAGAGTTAATACTGTCATTACTAACACATGGACCATCACCACTAGAACCAATACTGTCATTACTAACACATGGACCATCACCACTAGAACCAATACTGTCATTACTAACACATGGACCATCATCACTAGGACCAATACTGTCATTACTAACACATGGACAATCACCACTAGAACCAATACTGTCATTACTAACACATGGACCATCACCACTAGAACCAATACTGTCATTACTAACACATGGACCATCACCACTAGAGTTAATACTGTCATTACTAACACATGGACCATCACCACTAGAGTTAATACTGTCATTACTAACACATGGACCATCACCACTAGAACCAATACTGTCATTACTAACACATGGACCATCACCACTAGAACTAATACTGTTATAACTAGTACATGGACCATCACCACTAGAACCAATACTGTCATTACTAACACATGGACCATCACCACTAGAACCAATACTGTCATTACTAACACATGGACCATCAGCACTAGAACTAATACTGTCATTACTAACACATGGACCATCACCACTAGAGTTAATACTGTCATTACTAACACATGGACCATCACCACTAGAACCAATACTGTCATTACTAACACATGGACCATCACCACTAGAACCAATACTGTCATTACTAACACATGGACCATCACCACTAGAACCAATACTGTCATTACTAACACATGGACCATCACCACTAGAACTAATACTGTCATTACTAACACATGGACCATCACCACTAGAGTTAATACTGCCATTACTAACACATGGACCATCACCACTAGAACCAATACTGTCATTACTAACACATGGACCATCACCACTAGAACCAATACTGTCATTACTAGCACATGGACCATCACCACTAGAACCAATACTGTCATTACTAACACATGGACCATCACCACTAGAACCAATACTGTCATTACTAACACATGGACCAACACCACTAGAGCCAATACTGTCATTACTAACACATGGACCATCACCACTAGAGTTAATACTGTCATTACTAACACATGGACCATCACCACTAGAGTTAATACTGTCATTACTAACACATGGACCATCACCATTAGAGTTAATACTGTCATTACTAGCACATTGACCATCACCACTAGAGTTAATACTGTCATTACTAACACATGGACCATCACCACTAGAAACAATACTGTCATTACTAACACATGGACCATCACCACTAGAACCAATATTGTCATCACTAACACATGGACCATCACCACTAGAACCAATACTGTCATTACTAACACATGGACCATCACCACTAGAACCAATACTGTCATTACTAGTACATGGGCCATCACCACTAGAGCCAACACTGTCATTACTAACACATGGACCATCACCACTAGAACCAACACTGTCATTACTAACACATGGACCATCACCACTAGAAACAATACTGTCATTACTAACACATGGACCATCACCACTAGAACCAATACTGTCATTACTAACACATGGACCATCACCACTAGAACCAACACTGTCATTACTAACACATGGACCATCACCACTAGAACCAATACTGTCATTACTAACACATGGACCATCACCACTAGAGCCAACACTGTCATTACTAACACATGGACCATCACCACTAGCACCAATACTGTCATTACTAACACATGGACCATCACCACTAGAACCAACACTGTCATTACTAACACATGGACCATCACCACTAGAACCAATACTGTCATTACTAACACATGGACCATCACCACTAGAACCAATACTGTCATTACTAACACATGGACCATCACCACTAGAACCAATACTGTCATTACTAACACATGGACCATCACCACTAGAACCAATACTGTCATTACTAACACATGGACCATCACCACTAGAACCAATACTGTCATTACTAACACATGGACCATCACCACTAGAACCAATACTGTCATTACTAACACATGGACCATCACCACTAGAACCAATACTGTCATTACTAGTACATGGGCCATCACCACTAGAGCCAACACTGTCATTACTAACACATGGACCATCACCACTAGAACCAACACTGTCATTACTAACACATGGACCATCACCACTAGAGCCAACACTGTCATTACTAACACATGGACCATCACCACTAGAAACAATACTGTCATTACTAACACAGGGACCATCACCACTAGAACCAATACTGTCATTACTAACACATGGACCATCACCACTAGAACCAACACTGTCATTACTAACACATGGACCATCACCACTAGAACCAATACTGTCATTACTAACACATGGACCATCACCACTAGAGCCAACACTTTCATTACTAACACATGGACCATCACCACTAGAACCAATACTGTCATTACTAACACATGGACCATCACCACTAGAACCAACACTGTCATTACTAACACATGGACCATCACCACTAGAACCAATACTGTCATTACTAACACATGGACCATCACCACTAGAACCAATACTGTCATTACTAACACATGGACCATCACCACTAGAACCAATACTGTCATTACTAACACATGGACCATCACCACTAGAACCAATACTGTCATTACTAACACATGGACCATCACCACTAGAACCAATACTGTCATTACTAACACATGGACCATCACCACTAGAACCAATACTGTCATTACTAACACATGGACCATCACCACTAGAACCAATACTGTCATTACTAACACATGGACCATCACCACTAGAACCAATACTGTCATTACTAACACATGGACCATCACCACTAGAGTTAATACTGTCATTACTAACACATGTACAATCACCGCTAGAACCAATACTGTCATTACTAACACATGGACCATCACCACTAGAACCAATACTGTCATTACTAACACATGGACCATCACCACTAGAACCAATACTGTCATTACTAACACATGGACCATCACCACTAGAACCAATACTGTTATTACTAACACATGGACCATCACCACTAGAACCAATACTGTCATTACTAACACATGGACCATCACCACTAGAACTAATACTGTCATTACTAACACATGGACCATCACCACTAGAACTAATACTGTCATTACTAACACATGGACCATCACCACTAGAACCAATACTGTCATTACTAACACATGGACCATCACCACTAGAACCAATACTGTCATTACTAACACATGGACCATCACCACTAGAACTAATACTGTCATTACTAACACATGGACCATCACCACTAGAACTAATACTGTCATTACTAACACATGGACCATCACCACTAGAACCAATACTGTCATTACTAACACATGGACTATCACCACTAGAACCATTACTGTCATTACTAACACATGGACCATCACCACTAGAGTTAATACTGTCATTACTAACACATGGACCATCACCACTAGAGTTAATACTGTCATTACTAACACATGGACCATCACCACTAGAACCAATACTGTCATTACTAACACATGGACCATCACCACTAGAGTTAATACTGTCATTACTAACACATGGACCATCACCACTAGAACCAATACTGTCATTACTAACACATGGACCATCACCACTAGAACCAATACTGTCATTACTAACACATGGACCATCACCACTAGAACCAATACTGTCATTACTAACACATGGACCATCACCACTAGAACCAATACTGTCATTACTAACACATGGACCATCACCACTAGAACCAATACTGTCATTACTAACACATGGACCATCACCACTAGAACCAATACTGTCATTACTAACACATGGACCATCACCACTAGAGTTAATACTGTCATTACTAACACATGGACCATCACCACTAGAGTTAATACTGTCATTACTAACACATGGACCATCACCACTAGAACCAATACTGTCATTACTAACACATGGACCATCACCACTAGAACTAATACTGTCATTACTAACACATGGACCATCACCACTAGAACTAATACTGTCATTACTAACACATGGACCATCACCACTAGAACCAATACTGTCATTACTAACACATGGACTATCACCACTAGAACCATTACTGTCATTACTAACACATGGACCATCACCACTAGAGTTAATACTGTCATTACTAACACATGGACCATCACCACTAGAGTTAATACTGTCATTACTAACACATGGACCATCACCACTAGAACCAATACTGTCATTACTAACACATGGACCATCACCACTAGAGTTAATACTGTCATTACTAACACATGGACCATCACCACTAGAACCAATACTGTCATTACTAACACATGGACCATCACCACTAGAACCAATACTGTCATTACTAACACATGGACCATCACCACTAGAACCAATACTGTCATTACTAACACATGGACCATCACCACTAGAACCAATACTGTCATTACTAACACATGGACCATCACCACTAGAACCAATACTGTCATTACTAACACATGGACCATCACCACTAGAACCAATACTGTCATTACTAACACATGGACCATCACCACTAGAACCAATACTGTCATTACTAGTACATGGACCATCACCACTAGAACCAATACTGTCATTACTAACACATGGACCATCACCACTAGAACTAATACTGTCATTACTAACACATGGACCATCACCACTAGAACCAACACTGTCATTACTAACACATGGACCATCACCACTAGAACCAACACTGTCATTACTAACACATGGACCATCACCACTAGAACCAATACTGTCATTACTAACACATGGACCATCACCACTAGAACCAATACTGTCATTACTAACACATTGACCATCACCACTAGAACCAACACTGTCATTACTAACACATGGACCATCACCACTAGAACCAATACTGTCATTACTAACACATGGACCATCACCACTAGAACCAATACTGTCATTACTAACACATGGACCATCACCACTAGAACCAATACTGTCATTACTAACACATGGACCATCACCACTAGAACCAATACTGTCATTACTAACACATGGACCATCACCACTAGAACCAATACTGTCATTACTAGTACATGGACCATCACCACAAGAACCAATACTGTCATTACTAACACATGGACCATCACCACTAGAACCAATACTGTCATTACTAACACATGGACCATCACCACTAGAACCAACACTGTCATTACTAACACATGGACCATCACCACTAGAACCAATACTGTCATTACTAACACATGGACCATCACCACTAGAACCAATACTGTCATTACTAACACATGGACCATCACCACTAGAACCAACACTGTCATTACTAACACATGGACCATCACCACTAGAACCAACACTGTCATTACTAACACATGGACCATCACCACTAGAACCAATACTGTCATTACTAACACATGGACCATCACCACTAGAACTAATACTGTCATTACTAACACAGTGGAGTCTAGTGATACAGATGCCTACCAAACACTGTTCCACCAAACACTGTTCCACCAAACACTGTTCCACCAAACACTGTTCCACCAAACACTGTTCCACCAAACACTGTTCCACCAAACACTGTTCCACCAAACACTGTTCCACCAACACAGACTTCAATAGGCTAGACCATTAAAGGGACCCTACCTGCCAGCTTTGCCGCCTGGTCCCCGAAACTCTGGCGCATCTGTTGACCAAGCATCTGTTGACCAAATGCCTGTCACAAGATGATTCAGGGGAGGCCAGTAATCTTACATTTAAGAACAAAATGTCGCTGCACATTTCTTATTTATTTTCATTTTTGTATATTAAAATGTGGTAGAAAATTGTGAAAACACGAGAAGTAAGCAAACAAAATTTTTCAAATGAGCGCCGACTATATTTGTCACTAGCTGAAAGGTTTTTCTGTACTTTATATTTTCTTCTACCACCCTGTACTTTATATTTTCTTCCCTCACCCTGTACTTTATATTTTCTTCCCTCACCCTGTACTTTATATTTTCTTCTACCACCCTGTACTTTATATTTTCTTCTACCACCCTGTACTTTATATTTTCTTCTACCACCCTGTACTTTATATTTTCTTCTACCACCCTGTACTTTATATTTTCTTCTACCACCCTGTACTTTATATTTTCTTCTACCACCCTGTACTTTATATTTTCTTCCCTCACCCTGTGCTTTATATTTTCTTTCCCCTACCCTTTGCTTCATATTTTCTTTCCCCTACCCTGTGCTTTAAATTTACTTACCATACCTTGTGCTTTATATATCCAAAATAAAACGACATTTTCTCATGAGTCAGATCACAGTATAGCAGTATGGTAACTTTTTTCTTTAGTTTTACTAATTCTTATTTTCTTGTAGTGTTTTTTTCAGATGCATTACTTTGATGTAGACAGTGCAGTCCTTGTTTTACATATAAACAATAACCAACACATATCTTCAATGCGTCTTGCAGCAAAAGTGAACTATCTGAAGTACATGAAGTAGATGAATAAAAAATAAAATTGTAAATGGGCAATAAATAATTTGATTTTAATATTTTTCTTTTTGACTTGCAGGTTTATCATACATTCTAGACAAATGACCTGACAGTGGAATCCAAGACCTTTCAGTCAATCTATATCATAGATTATTGGCTGACAGCTGAATGTACACCGTATCTTGGCTGACACCTCAACAGACAACATATCTTGAATGATATCTGAATGTACACCATACCATCTGCTGCCAGCTGTATACCACACCATCTTGGCTGACATATGAATGTGCAACACACCATCTTGGCTCACACCTGAACATACAATATCATCTTGACTAATATCTGAATGTACACCATACCATCTGCTGCCAGCTGTATACCACACCATCTTGGCTGACATATGAATGTGCAACACACCATCTTGGCTCACACCTGAACATACAATATCATCTTGTCTGACACCTGCACATACAATATCATCTTGACTAATATCTGAATGTACACCATATCATCTTGGCTGCCATCTGAATGTACACCATACCATCTTGGCTGCCATCTGAATGTACACCATATCATCTTGGCTGACAACTGAATGTCTCAACCCAAGTAAACAAGTTTACCAAATTAAAAATGAAATAAATTTCTACTAACACACAACTAAAATTTTTAGACTTTTCAATCAACCTGTTCATTGTTTCAATCACTCAACCTGTTCATTGTTTCAATCACTCAACCTGTTCATTGTTTCAATCACTCAAACTTAAAACTTACTGGTTTTAAAACTATATTATTTTTCATTTGTTATTCAAAGAAATGTCACCTTGTTGCTGTTTGAATGTGCTGCTCCACCAGATCATTGATAAAAACTAATAATATAGTCTTTTTAATTACCCCAACCTGTCTTGGCATGAAGACAGAATAGCAAAATGTATTACCTTGACCAGTTGTGACAAATGAGCTGAATGAATTACCCTAACCCTGTCGGTATATACTAAACATTAATGTATTTCTTGTTCATTTGTTGATGCTGTCACAATCTAAAGCTAAATTTATTTAAATATTAGCTAACATTTTAAATAATTTTAATAACATCTTTAAACATCACTAGACAAAGATTCAACTTGTGCATTCATTTCAAACATCACTGGCAAAGGACTAGCAAATAAATCATAAATGACACATTTCTAGATAATTGACTAATAAACAGATAACTAGTGACGGATTACCGTAAAAGTTACTAACAAAAAAATCACTAGACAAGTGACTAATTTGGTGTAAACACTGAATGGAAATCATAGCAATAAATAAATATTTATTACAACCACTTATATAGAATGTCCTAAGAACTATAACAATAGATTTTAGTGAATAGACACGAAGTGGCTATGACTGAATGAATGAATAGACAAGTGGTGGGTTTGACTGAATGAATGAATGAACAAAAGCACATGAGAACTATATTCTAAGTTTTTGTTGATTACAATAAGAATCGTGAAGATTTTCACATATAACAAGCAATTTGGAAAGGTGTGTTGAATTTAAAAACAAAAGGGGGGTATGTCCCTTTGAAGCTATTAAATACTTACAAAAATATTCTCTCTTCAAAAGATTGCTATTTATGACTATTTCAATTTTCAAAGAGCAAAATAAATTAGTCTCACTAAAGCATAAAATTTAATTTTACCAAAAAAACAATTTGTAGCAATGAAAAGTTTGTGTTCACAATACACTTTTGATTCACCAAGACTTTTTATTAGAATACAAAAATAACTGGATAAGAAGTTTTCCATTTTTTAAGATGATCCATTAATGAAAAAGAAATCCCAGCGTTAGTGGTTAAAAGAACCAAGTGGACATCACATAAGGATAACTCTAGAATTATCAATTTTACCATTATCGGAATGTTTAAATGAAACTAGTTAAATTTGAACTGTCTATGAGAGCTTGATTGAATGGTAGCCTAAAAGGCAAGGTTGGGTACGCATTATGTTCCCAAATCAAAGGCTAGTCATGGTTATTAATGCTAACAATTATAAAGTAACTGACCTTACTGGAAGTTGCAAACTAATTTGAATTTAAAATTTTTGTAAAACAATTTAAACAGTCATAGGGATAAAATCTCTGTTGTCATAAAGTTCATATCATTTTATAAATTATTTTCTTGAAAAATTATTTACATACAAATAAAACATGCATTATAATCAAATGACACACAAAAAAATATTTTTTTAATAATGTACAGGATATCCCAGAAAATTCTCTTTCTTAGCATAAAAGTCATGTACTTCTATTAAAATGTATATTAAAAAGTATTTTAAATCTTTAAAAGTGTAAAAAAAAAATTTACAGAAAAATAAAACAAAATTTATCATTAAAGAATTAAGTGTTCGTTTACTGAATAAAATAAATGTTTTTTTTCCTCGATTTTGAGAAATATAATCAAAGGGAAGCAACCATTAAAATAAACTTATCCTTTTAAAGACGATAACTTCCCATTAATTATTTTTTTACTTATATGATTCAAGAAAGTTAACTCTTGTCACTTTGGTGGAAGATCGTATTTGCTGTTCCTAATGCTTTATGAAAGTATGGGAACTAACTATTGCCACCTTGTTGGAAAAGTAATTTTTTGAGCTGTGTGTAATCGATATCTCTTTTTTTTTTAAACAAAAGTTTTGTTATTTTTTTTAAAGTCCAAATAATTTTCATAGCTTTTTTAGGGTGGAGAGTTCTTTTGCAGTTTGAACAACTTTTCCAAAAATATTTTGTTTGACTATAAACATAAGTATGTAAGTAATTTTCAAGATAGAAAACAAAAATTAGTTGGTTTTTCGGTACTATGTTAATGTGTGGGAGGGGGGGGGGTATGCATTATAATTTTAAATATAGTTATAGGCAAAAGTTATAAGTTTTCATTAAATTAAAATTAAGCTATTTACTAAAATTAGTTTTCTACATTCGTATAAACTGTAAATTGTAAATGCAAGCAATTTATCAATTTATGTTTAGTTTGATTTGAGTAATTACCTAGCCACTAGTAATAGTAATTATTAAATTATTATAAGTGACTAGATTTAGTCAGAAAGTTTTTTATTATTCCCAAATGATACTAAGTTTGAGAGAGTGAGAAATTAAGCAAAAGACAAAAATATGTCATCATAATATATTGGAAACTTTAATATATAGTGAAATATTTTTGATAATATTCTCAAATTTAATTTGGTCATCAGAACTGAGATGCATCCATGATTGGGTATCACTGCAATACTACATCCATGATTTGGTACAGCTGAGAAACATCCATGACTGGGTACAACTAAGATACATCCATGATTGGATACAGTTGAGATTAATCCAGGATTGTTAAACAATGAGATACAACATCCATGACTTGGTACAATAGAGATACTACATCCATGATTTGGTACAACAGAGATACATCCACGATTGGGTAAAACTGAGATACACCCATGATTGGATACAGCTGATGACACCCATGATTGGGTACAAGTGAGATACCTCCATGATTGGGTATAGATGAGATTCATCCATAATAGTGTAACAAAGAGATACTAAATCCATTAATGGGTTCAACTGAGATGTATCCATGATTGTGTACCACTGAGATACTACATCCACAATTGGCTACCACTGAGATATTACATCCATCATTGTGGTAAAATTGAGACACATCCATGATTGGGTACCAATGAGATACTACATCCATTATTGGGTACAAAAGAGATACAGCCAAGATTGGGTACAGCTGAGATTCATTTATAATTGTGAAACAAAGAGATACTAAATCCATCAATGGGTACAACTGAGATGCATCCGTGATTGTGTACCACCCAGGTACTACATCCACAATTGGCTACCACTGAGATATTACATCCTTGATTGTGTACAACCTAGATTCATCCATGATTGAATACCACCAAGATTGCTGAACAGGTAAGTCTTTATCTTTAATTATGTTATGTCTCCTTGACTTCCAACATTTTAATATTGGACCACAGGTAGTGTTTCCTTACTGAACATTTGACCACCAGTAGTGCCAACAACATGAACATCTGACCACCAGTAGTGCCAACAACATGAACATTTGACCACCATTATGGCTATTATTTTATTGTTGATAGTTATTGGACGGATGGTTTTACTTAAAACTGAATAAAGTGCCAAGCCCTTCAGGCTGTTAAATAAATGTGTGTATGAACTTGTGAACCAATATCTACATTTTGTAAAAGATGCTTCTATTGATAATTATATTTGTTTCCTTAAATGTTATAATTTGTAACTTGAATCTCACTTTTCATGTATTTGATTTTGTACGCATAAGACTTTGTAGATTACCTTTGTAAATATGTTGTATAGTATTAGTAAAGTATGTATACAGTGTTGGTCATCAACTGTACCCGGTATTAGATGGTGCAGTTTTAAAGGTAAATTCACTCTGCGGTATTTGTTACATTACATGGATTCTGAACTTTCCGTGACTACAAGCTACTCTCTATACGAGCTACTTTCTATACAAGCAACTCTCAATATGAGCTACTCTCTATACAAGCTACTCTCTATAAGAGCTACTTTCTATATGAGCTTACTCACTGCCATAAAATGGGGGTCATTTTATTTTCTCTGGTTTTTGAAGTGTTGCAGTACATTCCCATCATACTCTACAAATCTTGTGTAAGAGGGAAGAATCCTAGTAACAAATCCGTAGTGTGAACATACCTTAAGACTTTGTACATTTACCATTGTAAATATGTTGTCTACTATCAGTTAAGGATGTGTTGATATTGTATATATTGCTGGTCATCAAATGATGAGACTCGAATTGTGCAAAAAAAGAGTTTACTTATTTGGCAACCAGCAATGAAATAATAACGAGCAATGCAGAATTAGTATGTTGAGATTGTTCTTGATCTAAAAAACGATGGTGGTTTTTTGTTGACAAACAGCAAATGTGAAATAGAAAATGTATTTTGTATGTTAAAGGAAAAGTATGAAATCCAGGTTTGGCTCTTTTAAACTATTTATTGTCTGGGCATTAGCTTTACTGCCTGGGCATTAGCTTTACTGCCTGGGCATTAGCAGCTTTACTGCCTGGGCATTAGCAGCTTTACTGCCTGGGCATTAGCAGCTTTACTGCCTGGGCATTAGCAGCTTTACTGCCCGGGCATTAGCAGCTTTACTGCCTGGGCATTAGCAGCTTTACTGCCCGGGCATTTGCAGCTTTACTGCCCGGGCATTTGCAGCTTTACTGCCCGGGCATTAGCAGCTTTACTGCCCGGGCATTAGCAGCTTTACTGCCCGGGCATTAGCAGCTTTACTGCCCGGGCATTAGCAGCTTTACTGCCCGGGCATTAGCAGGTTTACTGCCCGGGCATTAGCAGCTTTACTGCCCGGGCATTAGCAGCTTTACTGCCCGGGCATTAGCAGCTTTACTGCCCGGGCATTTGCTTTACTGCCTGGACAAAACATCAGAATGCCAGGATTTCACACTTTGCCTGTAACATGTGTAATTGGAGGGCTTGGTGGAATAAGGTGCCTACATTAATTAGGTAGCTTGGATTTCACCAAGTCCTTAAGTTACTCATGTAAAGACATCTCACTTTATATCACCAGGAGATTTCATGTTTTCACGGGGAGGATTTTTGTTTTTCTCCCCTTAAAATAAAGAGCATTCATGTTTTCATTTTCTTTTTTTCAATTAAATAAATTTTTAAAAACATCAATTATTTTTGTTTCTTTTTATTCAAATATTTTTATTATATATTCTTTGGTACAACATCTGTTTATTAATTATTTTTGTTTCTTTTTATTCTTAAAATCTAAAACATTCTTCCATATAATTTATCTTCTGCTTTTTCTCACATTCTTTCCAATTTTATTTGCTTTAATTAATTTTCTATTGATATTTTTATGCATTTTCTTTGTTGAGCACCATCTGTTCTTTAAAGTAATGTAGACGCCTTGACTTTCTGTTCAGCGCCAACTGTTGATTTCTTTTCCCTCGTATTCTTTGTTCGCCATCTGAAAATAAAATAAATATTTTATCAACTAAGATTTGGTATCTACAGCAGTTGGGAATCCAAGCATGGAAAAATAAAATCATCAGTTCTGAATGTAATTCATTTTTGAATTTGATAAAATACTATTGCTGGTTTTATAATATTTGAAATAATGACTTGCTCCTTTTATATTTAATAAAATTTAAAATAACAATAACTGTTACTTGTTTTATATTTTATTTCTTTTGTTCAAAATTACCTATACATTTTAAATGGAGTTATGTCCCTTTGCTTAGTCGAGCGCAAGTTTCCATTAAAGTAGTTTAGTCGGCGGATAGTTATGCTAAAACGTTTTTTTTTAAATAGTTTGCTGTATTTTGTTGAACATTTACTATTTGCTATACCCAGGTGACCTAACATATCACACTCATTCATTTCATAGTAAAAGTTCACATACCTTATATTGTCCAAAGTTGACAGTTAATGGATGGATTTCTATGAGATGGAAGATCATTGGAACTTGTCCTGGTGAGATGTGCTTTCTCTTGATTATTCATCTTGTGCTTTCTCTTGACCATTCATCTTGTGCTTTCTCTTGACCATTCATTCCTGTCGAAGAATGATTAAAGCTCATGAAGAATGAATGCTTTATAAATTAAGCATGTGTATTAGTATCATATCAAACACAATACACAGTGGTTCTCAAACTTTTTCAAATGAAGCTAAACTTTTCTTTTAACCAGGAGGGTTGTTAGTTTTGACCAATGATTATAAATATTATTAAGATAATCTACAATGTTAACCCCCACCACTTACAGCAGTTCTTCACAACCATTTTAGCCCCACTCCCCACCTGAACACCCAAAAATGTTTCATATCACCACCTCCTTTATTCCATCATAGAAAAATCATTTCAAATTTGAGTTTGAGGCATGCTAAATTCTCAGTAAACTGTAGTGAACTTGAAAAAGACAAGTGTCCCATGCTAAGGTCTCAGTAAAGAAGTTTCCCATTTAACATTACATGTCTCCCCCCACCCTTATAATAATAGTAAACAAGGTTTGTTTACATTTTTCATTCATGCTCAACTCATACGTTGATTATTATTATTAGAAATTTTATATAGCGTGGTACACCAGCCTAGGGCTGGGCTCGCCACGCTGTACATAAAATTTAACAAACATAATCATGAACTTAAAAATTAACATACATTAATTAAATAAAACAAAACAAATGTTTATTTGCCAAACCATTCCATAACTTTTCAATGTCAAGCAGGGGGGAATTAGTCATAATAGTAGAGTTTAAAGAGATGTGTTTTTGAGTGCAGTTTTGAAGGCTGTGATGGTTGGTATATTGCGGATGTGTAGTGGAAGAGAATTCCATTGTTTGGGGGCGCAGAAAGAGAATGATCTTTCACCGTATGTTTTTGTGAGAGTCTTGGGGACAGAAAGAATACGCGCGTCTGCGGAGGAGCGAAGCTGTCCAAGGGGTGAATACACAGAGAGAAGTTCGGTTAAATAGGAAAGCTAGGAATTCGAGAAAAAGTTGTGGCACAGAACAGGGAGTTTGTAATCAATCCGTGCTTGTACAGGGAGCCAATGAAGTGAGTGGAGTAGTGGAGTGACGTTTTGAAACTTCTTCTTATTAATTATTGGCTCTAACATTAGCTTTATTCAAGTTATAGTAGTATAAAATTCTTAAATAGTTTTGAAAATATAATGCATTATTTATTTGTTTTAATTTAAACTAATTTGTATTTATAAAATTATTGTTATATTATTATGTTTCAGTTAGCCCAATGTCAAATGTAAACAATGCCGTATCCTTGGCTATTATTTGGTATATGTTTCAGTTAGCCCAATGTCTAATGTAAACAATGCCGTATCCTTGGCTATTATTTGGTATATGTTTCAGTTAGCCCAATGTCAAATGTAAACAATGCCGTATCCTTGGCTATTATTTGGTATATGTTTCAGTTAGCCTAATGTCAAATGTAAACAATGCTGTATCCTGGGCTATTATTTTGTAAACCATCAGCTGTGTTCACTTTTCATTAAAAGTTGAAGTCAAACTTACTGAGGCAGATTGTTTGCTATTTTGAAATCTTTTTATTTAGATTATAAATTTTGTATTTGAGCTAAATTAATTTTTAAAAATATTTTGACAGCATCTATGATGGGCAGATGTCAATGAGTATGATTATGATGACAATGACTGTGGGACTCTAAGTGGATTTCTACATTTAGACCAGAGGTACAAAGCATACTTACTTCTGAATGTTAAAACAAGAGAGATATAAGGAGATTTTACTGCAAATTTGGTTGTATATATGTGTTGGTACGCAATGTGCACAGGACAATGGAGAGAAATAAAGTTTCTGTTTTAAAAAATTGGTATAACATCATTAAAGAGGAGTTTAATCAACTAAGAGGATTTATTATGAATGCAGTCACTTATTCAAGTACTTAATTTTAAAAGACTGTGGCCCAGGAAATCCTTATATAATGGAATATGAGTAAGGCCACTATGACTAGGGACAGATTCAAGGCCAATATGACTAGGGACAGATTCAAGGCCACTATGACTAGGGACAGATTCAAGGCCATTATGACTAGGGACAGATTCAAGGCCTTATCGAGTTTCCTAAAGGTTTCTGATACTGAAAATAAAGGAAACAAGCTGTGCAAATTTGGGAGACTATGTTTCTCTATGCAAAATAAAAAGAAAATGTAGCAATTAATGAACAATTTAAGAAACATAGGACGTCTTTGATGATGTGCCAGTTACTGTAAAGGCTGACATTTTTACGTCATACACTGCAACATTACAATACAAAAAATGTAAATTGCATGACCAAAACAAGGGTAAAAGGGTCAGAGTGTATGTCACTACCTTTGTTTGTGATACATTTTTAAAAAGAAAGATATTGTTTTCAAGAATTTTATATGCATCGCCTGGATGAAAGATTACATCATTAGATTGATATCTCTGTGATTTTGTAAACAATTGACTTATTAAATGCACCTTTTTTCTTAGCTTTTATTCTAATTTAATACTTACTATTAATTTTCTAAGTGATAATTTAATGCACTATGTCTTTTCCTTTGAAATTTATTTTGAAATAAAATATAATTTTGACCTTTTGGGTCAATATTTCTTTGATTGATTTTTTTTCCACAAAAAGCCACAACATTTTTATTTATGAGTCTGTTCTTTTGAAATTTGAATATATGTTGCAGTATATATGCTAATAAAATATCATAAAATATTAATTTTATGCTATAATTGGAGACATTTTTTTTCTTTCTTTGTAAAGCTGTGATGTTATGTTTTTGTAAACTCAAAAAGTTTTGTTTTCTCTAAAAGTAATAATAAATCAATTTTGGCAAGTATATTTTGAACAAAAACCTATTATTAATTAAAGAGCATGCAATTACCTTTAAATTTATATATAATACTTGTAGGTAGCTATAAAATTACAAGGTCATAAAAAGTTGAAAAATCTGCCATCTTTTCAGACTTAATAACTGCAGTAAATTAAATTTTAGAACACGCTCAAATTGATTGACTACTTCTGCTGTGTTAAAAGCCAAGCTTTATAATTTTTTGCTTTTTGTTCACTAGCAAAAGAACAAATGTTTCACAGGGTGCTGACACTAAAGATATCAGACATGACACCAAAGACATCAGACACAACACCAAAGACATCAGACCCGACATCACAAATTTTATGTTGCAATGGAATGAGACCTGCCTTAAAAAATTAAATTGTGTCCCTTTGGAATAAAAATTCTAACTCAAAATGAGGCTGGAATGATTTACACTAATTTTAAAAGTTAGAAGAGAAAGGTGATTTTCAAAATGAATATCTGGTGGGACGATTCATGAATTTTCCTTAGATGGAAGTCACATATTGGGTTAAAAAAACAATTTTGATGATTAAAACAGTTATTCATTTGTACTTTAATTTTAATTGTTCAAATATATATTACAATGTACCAGTACATGTCACCGTGTCATTATCTTCCATAGAGGGTTGTGGAAAAACTAATTTTTAAAAGGCTTATTATTGGGGTTCTGATGTAATCTGACATCATCATCATGTAATGATGTGTAGCAGCTGACCCATGACCAACGTAGTTACAAGCGTTTGCTGAGATGAATTTGAAACACAACTGGACATTAAGATATTTGAATTGATTTAGCAAATTGCCCAATGAACTGAACAATCTTCCAAAAACAACAGTTGCGGCGACTACACCTGACACATTTGCGGCTCTTGCCTCCTGTCTTGCAACCAGAGAATTATCCCCTTAAAAAAACCACGAACATTAACATCGCAAACCCCTCTGAACCATAGGAGCCATAATGATCAATGCATTGATCGTGGGCCCTGAAAGCATAGAAGAAGAAGAAGAAGTACTTGGGATGGTTACAATATGTCTACAAGTTAATAAAACACGAAGTGGTACACGAAGGTAGAATCACAGATGACTTTAAAGTAGAAACAGGAGTCAGACAAGAATGTCTCTGGTCCCCCTTCCTATTCATACTTGCAATTGACTGGATAATGAAAAAAATCCACTAACAAAAAGAGGAATGGGATACAGTGGACACGCTGGGAACAACTAAATGACCTAGACTTTGCAGAAGATATTGCACTTCTGTCCCAAAACCAGAAACAAAATCAGGAAAAGACAAAAGACATAGCCACCATTTCAGTACAGCTTTGACTCGATATAAATAAAAGCAAGCCCAAGATCATGAAGGTGAACTCAGCCAACCAAGAGCATATCTCTCTGGCAGGATGAAGGTAAACTCAGCCAACCAAGAGCATATCTCTCAGGTAGGATGAAGGTAAACTCAGCCAACCAAGAGCATATCTCTGGCAGGATGAAGGTAAACTCAGCCAACCAAGAGCATATCTCTCAGGAAGGATGAAGGTAAACTCAGCCAACCAAGAGCATATCTCTGGCAGGATGAAGGTAAACTCAGCCAACCAAGAGCATATCTCTGGCAGGATGAAGGTAAACTCAGCCAACCAAGAGCATATCTCTCTGGCAGGATGAAAATAAACTCAGCCAACAAAGAGCATATCTCTCTGGCAGGATGAAGGTAAACTCAGCCAACAAAGAGCATATCCCTCTGGCAGGATGAAGGTAAACTCAGCCAACAAAGAGCATATCTCTCTGGCAGGAAATCCATTGTAAGAAGTGGAGGCCTTCACATAGGCAGCACCATCAACATAAATAGCGGATCCAAAGTGGATATAAGGGCTAGAATTGAAAAGGCTAGATCAGCATTTGTGCTAGTAAAGAAAATATGGGAGTCGAAGGAGCTGAAGCGGCAAAACCTTGCAGACCAGGCTTCTTAAGCAATGGTTTGATGACAGCTGACTTACAAATAGATGGAACAGTGCCAGAAGACAAGCTTTCATTGATTATGTGAGTTATCCTTGGGAGTAAATGATCTAATGACTCAACCAACGGGGGGGGGGGGATGGGGAGATGAATGAGGTCCAAAGAACATGTACTTACGTTTAGACTTCAGAATAGTACTTTTGACCTCTTGTTCTGACACCCGTTTAAAAACATCCAAATGTTAACTAACAACAGAAAAGGTAGGCAAATCTAGGGTTGATCTGCCAAGATGATCAAGCTCAGTGCGAATGTCAGCAACTTTGCTTGTAAAGAAATATCTATGAGCCACCATAAATGAGCACAATGGCTCACTTTTGCTCCTCTACAAAGACCAGTTATGCACAACAGCCAGACAAAAGTCAAGAACTTGTTCAATACCTGGAAGATTCTCAGAAAAATAAACAGTCCACTGTTAGATTGTGATGGATGGGGATGTAATGTCCCTGGGCTCTGGTTGACAAGTCTGTAGTGGCTTGCTGACTAAAGAGGCACTGCTACGACCCCCTGGCGCTACCCAGGGAACAAAACAACCATTGTGTGAGCCTGCGTTGGCAGACAAAGGTAACTGGTAACTGCCGAAAGAAAATATAAGCTTCGACAGGGCTACCAGCTGTGGAAAATCTGCAGCTGGAAATAAAACGTCAGAAACAAGGTAGTGAGCATGATTACATGTTGCTGTATATGGATATGAGACATGAGGTGGGTAGTGGCAACATCATGCCAGTGATTCTATTTACACAGCAGTTGAGGTAGCTGTTCCTAGGCAAACGTTTTGTAAATTAGTTGCGTGGCAGAAACCCACTTTAGAAACCCCTATTAGAGGGCATCTGACGCTTCCTTGGGATGGGCAGGGGAATATTAAAGGATGTAAATACTCCATCCTGACTGCTGGGAAAGTCGACTGCTGATGCTGAAAGAGCAGCCAATTGGACGTCCTTTGGCTGGGGTGGTCTCTGCTGGTACTCAATTGCGTGGGTGCGGGCAAGGGCTGTCCTGGCAAAACCGTTGACGCCATTTCCTAATGTACATTTTCATCATTGATTGTTCAAAGACCCATCCATAGTCGCTGCAAATAAAAGGTGCAGGCTGCACTAGACAGGAAACCTCGAGTGGATAAAAGATTGTAGAGAAGCAAAAGTGCGCCTCTCTTTCTCTCATTTAGCTGCATACTTATGATTATTTAATTTGAATTCCTGGATGTTGTTTGAGAATGATCAACACATAACTAAGTCTAGACATGGCCTGGCTGTTGTTTGAGAATGATCAACACATAACTAAGTCTAGACATGGCCTGGCTGTTGTTTGAGAATGATCAACACATAACTAAGTCTAGACATGGCCTGGCTGTTGTTTGAGAATGATCAACACATAACTAAGTCTAGATATGGCCTGGATGTTGTTTGAGAATGATCAACACATAACAAAGTCTAGACATGATCAACACATAAGTCTAGACAAGATCAACACATAAGTCTAGACAAGATCAACACATAAGTCTAGACAAGATCAACACATAAGTCTAGACAAGATCAACACATAAGTCTAGATACTGTAGATACTCATTCATAAGCCTACATATAAAAAAATTATTTCAAGGGAATAAGTGGGAAGGTTGGCTTATGAGTGGATCATATGAGGTTTCCTGTATTATAGAAAACATTGAAGATTGTGTCAGTGGGTGCACATATGACTGATTAGATTGATTCTGGCACTATATGTTCTTGTGCATTAAGTACAAATATGACTGATTAGATTGATTCTGGCACTAAATGTTCTTGTGCATTTAGTACAAATATGACTGATTAGATTGATTATGGCACTACATGTTCTTGTGCATTAAGTACAAATATGACTGATTAGATTGATTCTGGCACTACATGTTCTTGTGCATTAAGTACAAATATGACTGATTAGATTGATTCTGGCACTACATGTTCTTGTGCATTAAGTAAAAATATGACTGATTAGATTGATTCTGGCACTACATGTTCTTGTGCATTAAGTACAAATATGACTGATTAGATTGATTCTGGCACTAAATGTTCTTGTGCATTAAGTACAAATATGACTGATTAGATTGATTCTGGCACTACATGTTCTTGTGCATTAAGTACAAATATGACTGATTAGATTGATTCTGGCACTAAATGTTCTTGTGCATTAAGTACAAATATGACTGATTAGATTGATTCTGGCACTACATGTTCTTGTGCATTAAGTGCAAAGTATGGATGGGACATCTCCAGATGCAGTTAACCTGGGCTTTTCTGGATTGTCTTTTAATGGAAGTCAACACTTGAGTCCTGTGCAAAATTGCTCATGTGCTAATATTGGGTTACATGTCTGTCCTCATTTTGCAACTGACGCTACTGGATGTGCTTAGAATCAAAGTAACTACTTTTTAAGTGTAGTTACCATATATACCCGTAGACTAGTGAAGCGAGTCTGTTATGCATAATACTGTATGTATAATAGTTTTAAAGTCAATAGGCAATTATTATTTTTAAGGTTTTGGATGAAAACCTTTAAAATAATTTCTCAGCCAAAACTAAAAGGGGCGGCTAGTGAGCTGGTTATACACTTTTCGGGGCTCTCACTGCCAAAACTAAGATGGTCGGCTTATGATCCAATGGGAATAAATGTCCAAGATCCCAAAATGGTTAGTTACAAGATTAATCCCCAGTGTAATAAATAATAAGTTAAAATGTAAAAAAAACAAAAACATTAGTGGCACAGGTAATGTGTGGGATAATAAGTGGGATAAAAAGGTATTTACCTGAAGTAAAATGTTGACCGGACATTGTCCTGACTTGTCATGATTCCTCAAACATGTTCATCATAAGAGCAGCTGTGAAGTCTTTCAGTGATGGGGGCCTTCAAGCATGTTCATCATTAGAGCAGCTGTGAAGTCTGGCAGTGATGGGGGCCTTCAGGCATGTTCATCACTAGAGCAGCCGTGAAGTCTGGCAGTGATGGGGGCCTTAATGCATGTTCATCATTAGAGCAGCCGTGAAGTATGGCAGTGATGGGGGCCTTCAGGCATGTTCATCATTAGAGCAGCCGTGAAGTCTGGCAGTGATGGGGGCCTTCAGGCATGTTCATCATTAGAGCAGCCGTGAAGTCTGGCAGTGATGGGGGCCTTCAAGTGATCTCTATGAAAACAACAACTTCAACCTGAAAATAAAATAAAACATGAATTAGAAGAAAGACAGAAACTCCACTCTGATAGGGCGCAATCGTGCATTTATATGGAGACAATATTCTATGAACAATTTTAACCTGAAATTTACCAACATAATAAGTAAATAAAATATTAATCCCATACATGGGGTATTCATTGACTTTACACCAGCCATGGTTGCATGGGTGTTGAGACAAAAGATTCTTGCTTCTCAAAGGGAAAGTTGAATGTCTTGGTTTATTTAATCTATTAAATAGTAAATGTCCACCCACTATTGGAATTAGTGAGTAAAAGCTCTTTAGGATTTATGAAGGTTGTTGGTTAAAAGAACACATAAAAAAGCCTTTAAAATGGTCAAGGCAAGCTCAATGCAAGATTTTAACTAAACTACATTAGAGCAGAGATTCTTTAAAAAACTTTTGAAAAGAATTTTTGTCACAGATCAATAGTTATATAATTCTAACCTGCAAGATAAAACTCTTGATTATAACTATTATGATTTTAACCAAAAAAAATTATGCTACAGACAAAGTTGTGGAGCAGAATTTTTGACAGAGCTCAGCTACAGACAGATTTTTGTTAGTTTCAGCTCGGCTCTAGCTACCAATTAATCTAAAGATAAGAAGCAATCACAAAGCCCCTTTGCATTTATTTATTTTTTATAGAAATAATGTTCTCAATATGTCAGAAGGCAATTTAGATTGATAGAATATTATTATTTTTAGGGATTTTATCTAAATTGCATCAAATTAGGAATATGCAAGACTCTGTGTCATCGTACCCCAACCTAATCAGTGAAACTACCCCAACCTAATCAGTGAAACTACCCCAACATAATCAGTGAAACTACTCCAACCTAATCAGTGAAACTACCCCTACATAATCAGTGAAACTACCCCAACCTAATCAGTGAAACTACCCCAACCTAATCAGTGAAACTACCCCTACATAATCAGTGAAACTACCCCTACATAATCAGTGAAACTACCCCAACCTAATCAGTGAAACTACCCCAACCTAATCAGTGAAACTACCCCAACCTAATCAGTGAAACTACCCCTACATAATCAGTGAAACTACCCCAACCTAATCAGTGAAACTACCCCAACCTAATCAGTGAAACTACCCCAACCTAATCAGTGAAACTACCCCAACCTAATCAGTGAAACTACCCCAACCTAATCAGTGAAACTACCCCAACCTAATCAGTGAAACTACCCCAACCTAATCAGTGAAACTACCCCAACCTAATCAGTGAAACTACCCCAACATAATCAGTGAAACTACCCCAACCTAATCAGTGAAACTACCCCAACCTAATCAGTGAAACTACCCCAACATAATCAGTGAAACTACCCCAACCTAATCAGTGAAACTACCCCAACCTAATCAGTGAAACTACCCCAACATAATCAGTGAAACTACCCCAACCTAATCAGTGAAACTACCCCAACATAATCAGTGAAACTACCCCAACCTAATCAGTGAAACTACCCCAACCTAATCAGTGAAACTACCCCAACCTAATCAGTGAAACTACCCCAACCTAATCAGTGAAACTACCCCAACCTAATCAGTGAAACTACCCCAACCTAATCAGTGAAACTACTGTTTCTGATACGGTACTATCTTTTGATATTTCTTACAAGCACTGGCAGAATTTATCTTTGGATAAAGTGCATTCTAGTATCAAGATGATCCTATTTCTTTTGAGAGGGGTTCGGACTAGGATGTTACAGGTGATGCTAGTTGTTAAGAAATTTTTTTAAAGAAATCTGTTTATTATTCCATGTAAATTAGTGGACATAATACAAGCCAGTTATAAATAATCTTTAAAATTATTAGGTGTGTATGTTTTACATATTTCTCCAACCTACTTGGTACTTTATGAACTTACTAAAGTAGCTGTTGGTTTTGTGCTGCCTTTGTGCTGAGTTAATTTTAGGACAAGACATATCAACTAAATATTGTTTTGATAAAGTCAAGTGACGTTATTAAGGAATTTCTTCTTTTTTTTTATAGTTTCAAAATTAATTACATTTTTAAAAAAGTGATATTTTACAGAACACCCAGAATGTGACATAGGGCTAATTGGGAAGACCTGGGTGCAGCAAAGGAGCTGTGACCAGACCTGTTTACTCTTATGATTTTGGTGTACAAAGTACGATTTTGAGGGGTATACATATATAAACTGTATGTTTATTTTTTTACTATTAAGATAATGTATTGAACTATTTTGTGATGATATTGTACGCAGTTTGAGGGTAAACTGGTCTGTGTGACTCCAAAAAGCTTGGGAAACTGTGGACTAGGATATATGAAATTCATGTACGAGCAACATGTACCAGCAAAATTGCTGGTAGGAGAGCGAGTCACCTGCAGCTTTCCCTAGATTTATTTTATTTTGTACACTAATCTACGGCACATATATATAATAGTAATAGTATAATACAGTAAAACCTCTGTTTTGCGACCCTCTCTTAAACGACTCCCTCTAAAACGCGATTTGCAACCTTCAAATAATTCAATTTTATGACCCAGCACATGAAATAGTCAGATTCAAAAGCAATGCTATATTTGTGCGCTTGAAGAAAACATTTTCATTCACAACTTTTAACCGCAGACGATGACAAAAGCAACTAGTAAATAGTGAAGGGGAAATAACTCTTGGACCTATCAACTTCTCCACTGCCTTGAAATACTCCAAGGAGCTGACTAGATTTTCCCTAAGCAGGGCTTTTCAGACCTTGCCGACACCATGTCTAGTGTTCAAAGTGACATACTAAAAGAACATGCACTGGTGAGGGATCATGCAAACAAACAGAAATAACAGCTTTCTTTCACCAAAAAAACTATTCAATGATTGAATAAAAATAACTACAACAATATTAATCTTATACATAAATAGTTATAACTAATATAGCTATATAACTATATATATATATAAGAATGAGCTATGGGGACATAACGCTTAAAATCCGAAAATATTTTGATATGTTCGGACTGTTAAAAACAATCATAGTTATTTTCTATTATTTTACGGAAATCGAATAAATTTACAAGCGCAAACAATATTATATTTACGCTTTTATTTTAGCAAAGGTTTAAGTAATAATATAAGAAATTACAAATACATATGAAGAAACTACTAAGGAACTATCTTAAGCATTTTATATGCGTTTGAAAGTTATGAAAAAAAATTAAATAGAAAAAATATGATCAAAGAAATACACAGTAATCACATTTATCGGGAAAACCTAAACATCAGTTGTTGTTAGTGCGTTCTTTAGCGCGTTGTCAATAAGGCGAAATAAAATTAAAATTAATTTGTTCTAAATAATCACCCAAATGACATCATAGCGAGAATTGCCTATTTAGACAAAGCTAAAAGATTTCTGATTTAATAAAAGAGTGTGACAAAACTGATAATGTACATTCCGCTTCTTATAAGTAAAATTAATAAATAGCATTGATTGCTTTTTAAATTGCTAAACTTAAATACTAATTTAGCTTTATATTTTTAACATTTAATAAGTTTGTACTTTATTTTCATCCCAAAAATAAACTTTGATGAAATTTATAAAGTAGTAAAAACTCTACATTTAAAAACAATTTTAATAAGAATATGCTGTTTAATTAAATTGGTGCAGCAAAACTAAATAGCCAAATGGCATTTTTAATGCACTTATCACTGATCTAGATAAGAATAAAGCATATTATATGAAAAAAAAAAATCTTTTTGCATATGTAAGGAGGCTACAATCCAGTGGATGATTGATTTATTTATTTTTTAACTCTATGGCCGGGTGTACACTATACATTCATTTTGTCCAATGCAGCACAAGATAAGCCTCAGAATAAATTTTATCAATAATTAACCTTCTTCGATACATTAATATCAATGGTAGGAAATAGAGTTCATGCATTTTTACTTAGATGACAATATCTTTCAATCCAATGACATTTCAGTTGTAAAAAAGAAGCTATATTCTCATTTTACATATGAACATATGTTAACCAATTAAGAAAATCAGTGACTTTAACAAAACATAAATATATTTACATTTACTTACCCATGGATATCAAAACCCAATCACTTTACACAAGTGAAAATTTAATTTTAAAAATAGAGATTTTATTAGATAGAGAGATAGACAGAAAGACAGACAGACAGACAAATACAAAGATAGATGATAGATAGGTAGAGATGTAGATAAAAGATAGAGAGATGGATGGATGGATGGATGAAAGGATGGATGAAAGGATGGAAGGGTGTGTGGGTGAGAGGATGAAAGGATGGATGGATAGATAGGTAGGTAGGTAGAAAGATAGGTAGGTAGGTAGGTAGGTAGGTAGGGAGATAGGTAGATAGATAGAAAGATGGGTAGATAGATACAGGCCTGTTTACTCTTACGATTTTGGCGTACAGTGTATGATTTTGAGGTGTATACATTATATATACTGGTTTTTTTTACTATTAAGATAATGTATTGAACGATTTTGTGATACTGTACGATTTTAAGATTTTGAGTGTAAACAGGTCTGTAGATAGTAGCTGGATAGGTAGATAGGTAGGTAGGTAAGTAGGTAGGTGGGTAGGTAGGCAGGTAGGTAGGTAGGCAGGTGGGCACGTAGGCATGTAGATGGTAAATAAGTAGATAGGTAGATGATAGATAGATAGGTAGATAGATAAACAGACAGACAGACAAACAGACAGGCAGTCAGACAGACAGAGAGACAAAAGGAGAGAGAAAGAGAGACAGTCAGAGAAACAAACAGAGAGACAGAGATACAGACAGAGAGACAGACAAAGAGACAGACAGAGAGACTGACAGACAGAGAGATAGACAGAGATAGACAGAGAGACAGACATAATGACAGAGAGACAGAGATAGACAGAGACTGACAGTGAGACAGACTGAGAGACAGACAGACAGAGAGGCATAGACTGACAGTGAGACAGACTGAGAGACAGACAGACAGAGAGGCATGTAGACCGGCAGAGAAACAGAGAGACAGACAGAGCGACAGACAGAGAGACATAGAGACAGACAGAGACAGAGAGACAGGCAGAGAGACAGAGAGATAGACAGAGAGATAGACAGAGACAGACAGAGAGACAGACAGAATGACAGAAAGAAGACAGAGACAGACAGAGAGAAGACAGTCAGACAGACAGACAGACAGATCATCCTTGAATAATTGCAAAAAAGTTATCTTAATTCGGTTAACTATATCTATACATATATAAAATTTAATATATATAAGTATATCCCGTATGTGCTTCTATACCATTAATCCAAAGTGATGAAAATTTTGTGAATTGTAAAAAAATGCAAATGTTTCTGAATTATTACACACATTTTACAATATTCCATTTTGGGACCGGGGACCTAAATTCTTCCCCCCCCCCCCCCCTTTTATGAGCTAAATAAGAAGAGCCGGAAGAATCTAAATGGCAATAGTAAATTAATGACACACGCAGTTCAATCCCTTTGATTGGGAAACTTTAATCTGAATGCATATATCATACTACGTTTACAAAGACTATGCAGGTAAATTACATCCTTTGATTGGGAAACTGACATCTGAATGCACATATTATACTAAATTTACAAAGACTACAAAGGTAAATTACATCCTTGACTACATTTTATAAGGTTGATGATAAAAAATGATATTTTTAAAGCGGTCAACAACAGAAATTCATGAAATTATTCCTGGACTAGTATTATTATTAGTAAAATATTAAACATAGACAGGGTGGACCGGGCCACTGGGGCAAATCTATGTGGACTGCAAAAGAGCCAGTGATATTTGGGCAGGTGGAGACGCTTCTACTTCATACAATTAAACTTGCTTATTAAATATATCTAGTTAAATCTGCAAAGTGGGGTTTCATAAGCCAAGCTGTTCAATTTTGTTCTGTGTTAAAGATTATAGACCTAAGTAATAAGTTTGCTTCTTTAGAAGTAAATCTTTTTCCCGATTTTCCCAAAGTTGAAACCTTGAAATTAAGACATAGGCCTTAGCACCCTTTGAAAATACACTTCAGATTATTTCTTATCAGCACAGCATTATCATCATGGTTTTACTTACACCACTGATGAGGGGCCACCCTTCACACATCATGGTTTTACTTACACCATTGATGAGGGGCCACCCTTCACACATCATGGATTTACTTACACCATTGATGAGGGGTCACCCTTCACACATCATGGATTTACTTACACTAAGTTACACCACTGATGAGGGGGTCACCCTTAAATGACATCACACATCTAGGGGGAGGAAGTTCACAATTGTGTGATGATTTAAGGGGCGTGTCCAAATTATTGTAAGACAGCATGCTCAAGGAAAACACCTACTTTTTTCAATTTGGCTTGGTTTCAAAAGCATGTTTTTTTTTTCTAAACTTGATTCCAGTAAGTAGGGAGTAAGTAGTAAAATCAGAATCATTTATTTTCTTTCAATTCACTGCATCGTCATCTGATCCATGTTAACTTAAATAATTTACCACTCAGTTATTTAAAAATGTGTGTTGTTCCGATTGAAGTGCTATTTTAACAGTTATTCTCGTATCGATAAGATTGAGATAAAATTCTTGTATTGATCCAAATAAATGGAAATATTTTTATGACATTGTACATACCGGTTTTCATTTCAGCACATATATAACATTTAAGAATAGAAAAATTAAACAATTTAAGGTATGAAAAGAAAACTAGAGTTTAAGTTAATAGGTTATATCATCGCCAAGAAAACGATTGCGGAACATGAACTCATGCAAATATGAAGGGTAAAGATTGTGGCTGGTGCCAAACTGTCATTTCAGTTTGCGATATGAGCGCATCCACATATTTTCCAAATTCTGAGTGTCGACACCCACATCATTTGGATCCACAGAATTTTGTTGATGGACCACAAGTGAGTATTCGTAGAGTCCGTGTCTGATCTGTTTTATGTATGCATAAGCTGCCCATCCATCTGATACAATATGTGAGCCTGGAAGGATATCTCGCTCTATGCACTCCTGTAACGTGATCACACATCGGTCTGGCACTTCAATGAGAAAACAGAGCCTACTCTCTTTTTTTATGCCATGGATAACCCAGACTTTCTCTCTCCACAGTACTGTTAACGGACATCAATGAAAGAATAACCGTTCAAATAGCACTTCAAACTAGAACACATTTTGGGCCATTAAGACAATATGCGCAATGATGTCATTTGAGTGTTTATATAAGATTCCTTGTAGCCATAACCTTTTTATTTATTTTTGGAGAATTATTTTTTATACATTAGTATTAATATGCCGAAGGAATGTTTAGTAAAATATGTTTTTTTTTGTTCGTTTTCTGAGTTTATTTTCAAATAAAAGGTAAAATAAATGTAGGCTTTATCTCTCTATATATTATGTAAATTTTATTAATACTTATTTGTATGTCTTGTACTGATGAAGGCAAGTGCCGAAACGTTTAATTATTTGTAATGTAAAATTATTATTAAAGCTCAATATATATTGTTATATCGACACAGATTGTTCGTGTCTATTTAATCTAATATAAAATGTCTTTTTTCAAAATAAATTTTTTAAATTTATTTGTTGAAAAATTTACATTTATTCATTGAAGGAAGTGGCATCGAAGAAATATTTCAAAATTGACATCTTGCTACAAAAGTTCATGTGCATAATTAACAGATCTTTAGATAAAAGTTAAATTTTATTATAATAATTGTCATTTTGCTTTTAAGTGTCATTCTAAGCGTTTGAAAATTTAAGAATGATGGAAATGTTAATAAAAATGGAGAAATTATTTTTTATATCAAAGTACTGCACCTGTGTCAGAAACATTTCACTAGTCACTAGAACAGTGGTTCTTAACCAGGGGTAAAAGTACCTCCCCAGCCCTGAGGTGTGGAAGACAAGTAAATTGTATTCAGTGGCGTAGCTAGGGGGATGCGGACCGCACCGGTCGACATCATCTCAGGAGGTGAAACCAAATTGAAAAATTGCGTAATTACAGAGCACACTGCTCGGTCTAACCAAAATTCATAAAAGGTCACTTTTGTAAGTGACAGGAAGATATATTTATCTAAATAATGAGAAATAAAACTATCCTTTGATAACATTGGGCGTTTCTAAGTAGGCCTACATGTCACAGTTCTTAAATACATTTACCTCTTGACCTTCAATTAATTTGTTTTTGTTCTTGTCATTGCTATACTGTGGACTAAGTTTAACGAGAAGCATTCCATCTTGGAAATGGGGGGGGTGACACCACAAGCTTACCGGATCGGGTGACACTAACCCAAGCTACGTCACTGATTGTATTTTCTGCCATTGCTAGTTGTTGCTTCTTTTTTTTAAAAACTAAGTTTTTATGCATTTTGATTAGCATCAGTAAATGTTTTCTGGTGAATTTTGTGGCGCATTGCTTGTATTGGTAATTTTTTCCTTTGTTTATAAAAAGTTAAGTAGAGAAATAAAACTAAGATAACTAAATTATTTAATTATACTTAATTATACTAAATTTTATTACAAAATAATTTGTAGGCCTATGGTTGGGGGGGGGGGGGGGGGGGGGGGGTTTTGGGGTTAAAACGGAGTGTGCCTGCACGCTGCAAAAAAAAGTTAAGAATCCCTGCCCTTGAGCATTTACTAAGATACCACCCACCCCCCGCGGACAACCATTTTCTTTCCATCCCACTTCATGTGGTAGGCCCCCTAGTTCTAATTCTATGACTCCCGTGTCAGTCCACATTTAGCCATAAATTCTCACTACGACCATTGGAACTACATTCCGATTCTCCTCCTACTTGGCTTCCTGAAACTTTATCAGATGCCATTATTCCAACCTCGCATAGCTGTACTGATTCTCTCAGTGATCGTAGTTTAAAAATAAAATAATTATAATTGTTGTATAAAAAGAATAATATTAAAAATGTCTGTAATTTAGGGTTATTAATTAAGGTGGTCCACGGGGGAAAATATCGATATTTATATAATTTTTATCAAAAATGAGATTTTGGTGAATTTTACTAGATTAACATCTTAGGAACATTTTGGTTTTCACAATTTTCATTAAAAAATAATTTAAAGTTGTTAAAAATGTATTTAAAAGTAAGATGGTAAGAGCAAATTTTGACCTCGGGGGCAAAATTCAGGCTCTGTAAACCCCTGACGCGCCCCTTTGCTTTTATAATATAATTACAACGCAATGTAGACATATTTGGTATCGATCGAAAGCTTAGCCTACCTACTCAGTAATGGTATCGCCCACTAAAAGGTCCAGAAATAAGCCTGGCGGATTCTCTTTGTTCTGCAAACCCTACACATTTTGAATCATTTTCGTTCAAACAAATTTTCTCATTGGTCGAGATTTAAATTTTTCAGATAACACAAATTATCATTGGTCGGCTAAGTTTAGATTTGACGTAGTTGAAAAAATCTATCCCACAATGCATTGCCCGACTCCCATTTTTCACTTCGGATAAATCCGTGCAGTTAGCGTTACCCGTTTCCATCGATCGACCTTACTTTTTCTGTCAAATAAATTCAAATTTAAACTTATTTTCTTGCTTTGAAAAGGTAAGTTGAACTTATTATTGTATAAGTAATGTATAATAAATAGGTTTAGCTAGTTTTAGGTGTTCCAGCGAATTTTGAGCTAGGTTTAGTCAGATAGTAGTACAGTAGGCTTACTACATATAATAATAATAACTAACGGTTACGCCAGTAACGGAGTAACGCACATGTGTACGCTTTTGATTAGAAATAAAGGTTCTTTATGCCTAATTATACGAAATTGAAATAGATAATTGTATTTTAATATAACTATTAGTTCAATATTATCGTTCATTACCTTTGTGTCCATTCACGTGAGTGACAAATTAGGTTTTTATGTTTTAAAATTTTATTGATTTATTGCGTTGTCAATGACAACATTTCAGTCATTTATTTAGTGTTATACCGGTAATAATATAAATCAAAATGAATTTCAACGAAGGGATGGAATAAGTTCAATAAGCCAAGGTTTCCCTTTTAATATTTTTTTATTTTAAATAATAATAGAAATTGACGAATATACCATTTTTTTGTGTGTTTTTTCTACATTTACCAGTATTACCAATGCCTAAGCCTATGCTACTTTTTATAATGCTAGTAATACTACTAATAAATAATATTTTTTTTGTTCTAAATAGAAAATAATGGCACCCATGTCCAAGAAGCCCAAGAAAATGCAGATGATGAGACTAGTGAAACAGGAAAAACAGAAGAGGGGCCACACATCACCACCAGCTTCGTCACCAGCTCCACCACCAGCTTTGTCGCCAGGTCCACCACCCGCTTCACCACCAGCTCCACCACCCGCTTCACCACCAGCTTCGTCGCCAGCTCCACCACCCGCTTCACCACCAGCTTCGTCGCCAGCTCCACCACCCGCTTCACCACCAGCTTCTAGATGTGAAGATTCTGTGGCTTCATCTGCGTCAAAAGCCAAACTTCATGCTTTTGAATGTCAGCACACCTTAGGCCTCTCTGCCTCATCCATCATTCAGGTAGATGCCCTCCAGCCACTTTTTTTAAAGTTTACATGCCCTGAATGCAGGGAGGGACACTTCATTCTCCGCAGCGATGACAAGAAACGTTCTGGACTTGCATTATTCTTAGAGGTGATTTGTAATATATGTGACTTTGTCATCTCATCTTCTTATACATCAGTTTTATGCACTGGCAAAACTTTTGATGTCAACAAAAGAGCTGTGGCAGCATCATTAGTGACTGGATTGGGGCATGCTGGTATGGGGAAGTTTTTTGAATTATTAAAAAACTCAGAACGTCAATGAGTGCATCCACTCACTCATATGGTCCCGATGCCCCAAACATATTTTTGTCAAACGGTCAAGGCTGGAAATTTCTGTAGCCGTGGGTGTTGGAGAATTCAATATGGGTTCAAAGGCGTCCAAAGACTTCTTATCATCAGTTGGTTTGGGAATAGGTCATATGACACAGCAGTTGGGGGAAAAAGAGGGATAATGTTAAATGTAAAGAGGAGGAGAGAGCTAATTAGAGGGGCAGAGAGGAGGGAATCGGATAGGCTTTTATTGGTAGAAGGGGGTTCACAGTATTTAGGGGGGGGGGGGGGGGGTGTCTAATGATTTTTGAATGCAAGTAATTAGGATAGGTTTAAAATTTTGAATTCATTTGTTTAATATATTTTATACATGTATTTTTGTTGTTTTACTTTATTAATATGTATGTACATATTTCATTTCTTAGGTTTATTGCAAGTGTCTGCTGATGTTTTCTATTGACATTTACAATTATTGTTCTCAACTTTTCATTTTCAGTTTTTACCTGACGTCAGATGTTTCAGAAGGAGCAGTGTTGTGGCCACATACTTCAAATATTGCACACTAATTTCTATTGATATTGTTTACATGATAATAAATGATTTTTTACATATGTGGCATAGAAAAAATTTCAGAATTTTTATTATTATAAATTTGTTATTGGTGGCAGGAGGGTGATGTCTGAAAAAATGAGCTAATTTATTTACTATCTGTTATATCTAAATTGTAATATTGCTTTTTCATTCATGAATGGTCTATGTTCATGGATTAAGCATTCTATATTGTTCATAATCCATGTAATTTTTTTAATGATCACTTTTCACATAATTTTCATTTTTCTCAACTTTTATTTTCAGTTTTTACCTGACGTCAGATGTTTCACAAAGAGCAGTGTTGTGGCCACATACTTCAAATATTGCATGCTTTCTATTGATATTGTTTACATGATAATAAATGTTTTTTTAACATAAATTTCAGAATTTTTATTATTATAAATTTTTTATTAGTGGCGGGAGGGTGATGTTTGAAAAAATTAGCTAATTTATTTACTATCTGTTTTATCTAAATTTTTATAGTGTTTTTTCATTCATGAATGGTACATTTTCATGGATTATGCATTCTATATTGTTCTTAAAGCATGTAATTTTTTTAAATGACATTTTTAAACTTCTTTTTTGTTTTTCTCCACTTTGCGTTTTTAAGATTTTTCAGGAATGTCAAATGTTTCAGGAGGAAAAGTATTATAGTTACAGACTTCAAACTTTGCATGCTCATTTCCATTGATATTCTCTACTTGTACAACCAGGCTTATTGATATCTATTCAATAGATTTTTTTTAAGTGATTATTTTACTTAGGCTACCCCCAAAAATTTGTCAAATTTTTAGGTGACCCCGCATACATGTCATTTACAGCTTTTGCAATCATTATAATGCAGTGAGTCTGTATTATTGTTTTAACAATGTTATTATGTATCAGTGTGCAAAGTATCATTGTGATATTGCAAAATCTCTTATTTGCAATATCTTTTGCGTAACTGTAAAATTTGGTAAAAATTTTTACTTTTTTTGCAATAAATGTCAAAAAAAATTTTTTTTAATTAAACTTATGTGTTTTTTTATCTTTCTATTTGTGTATAGATAGTAGGTACTAAAAAATTTTTTTTAAATTAAGATACATAGAAACACATTTTTTGACCCATGGACCACCTTAAGTTAGGTATTTTGAAAGTCACTCGCGCATCGCTTCTGCGCACTCGAAAAATTACGGAAAAACTTTTGTGGCCATTTAATAATCGCCTCTACGGTGACCTCGGATTTATGTGTTTTACGTCACAGTTTACTAATTATAACTTAATTTTGTCATCGATTACGTTTACTGTTTGTCTTCCGGTGACGCTCATACAATTTACCCAATGAGGGGAACCCCCGTTTTTTTTTCTGAGTCACTTTTTGACTCTCGGTAAGCTTTATATGTCTTAAATACTTCTTTGGAGCATTCATACATGATTGAAACCCAAAGACTCATGTGTATCATCTAATTTGGATTGCTAATAACTTTGAAATAGTCAATTATGCTAGCTCAATTGAATGTTACAGCACTCCACAAAAAAGGGTCAACCTTCATCACCGGTAGAAAAAAAATGGCGACCGATTTTTTGTCTTCACCGGACTGATAGACGCGGCTCTAAATAACATTTAATAATAGTTAAATCCTTTTGTAATCTTTAAACATCTGAATAAATCTAAGTAAATATATAAAACATACTTTAAAAAATAATAGAATTGGATAAGATAATACAAATAAATTGAAATTATGAATATTAAACTGATGGGAACTTGCTTTTTAATTAAAATAATAGAAATGCGAGAACTACCGGTGTCGGTGTCGTAGTCTAAGTCTACTTGCTAATTTAAGCTTAATTATTATTACACTTAATGAACCAATACTATTCTGTTACTACAAATGCACTTAAAGGAGAAATTTAAGTAATATTTTAAAATTAAATAAGGTATTTAATCATAAATTTTAAATTATTCTTAAGTACTTGTAATGACATGACATAGAATTAGAAAAAAAAATGTCTAATTATAATTAATAATAATAATAAAATAAAAAAGAAACAAGTTTTAATTAATAGAAAATGTAAATTATTTAAAAGAAATAAGAAATTGTGTAGTGTAAATTAAGGATTATGATTTAATATGATAAGATGTTTTTCTAGGCTAATTTCAGATACAAGAGAAAATTTTCTATTGTAGAACTCGGAATTTCTTCCAAGGAGGCCCGTTTGAATGTAGAGAAAAAATTATTTTGATTAATTTTTATTTATAATTACATTCGATTTTAGAGAAAAAAGACTACTTACCTTTTTATAAATATAAGAAGTGATTTAAAATTGAACACAAGCCTATAATTCGTTCAAATTCAACAAACAAGTACCGGTAATTATTTTTTTTATCAGCAATGGTTTTTCCAATTTTTCTGTTCACATTTTGCTTAACATACCCTCAAATAATTTGTTTCAAAATACAAAGTCTTGATGTTATTTAAAAGCTTTGTTGTTCATTGTGTTTAATATTGCATTGAGAATGTTTCCTGAAAATATGGTAGCATTATCTTGTAAAATAAAAAAGTTTTGGGCAAATAAGTCAGAAATTTGGTAAGTCGGTCACACGTTTTTGTAGTAAAATACAAAGATAAAGAAGGGGGTTAAAAAATTCACTAAAAAATTCATAACTTCAATTCTATAAAAGATAGAAAGATGAAATTGGTATTTTTGCAAAGCTTATAGCTAGCCCTTCAATATGATATATCATTTATGACAATAGGACAATATTGAAAATTTTTGTCAAAGTACCTACTTAAGTGCAATTCTGTACTACAAAATTACGCTTTTCATGTGACGTCACATTGCTTGAGTCCACCCTCCCCCTCGTAACAAAAATCTGACCCCCTCCACCCCCTAGACCAGGGGTCGGAAACCCATGGCTCGCGAGCCAGATGTGGCTCTATTGATGGCTGCATCTGGCTCGCAGACAAATGTTCGATTATAAAACAAGTATGTTTCTTTAGACTCCTTTACTTTGATCCTTTAAACATAATGTATGGCTCTAACAGAAATACTTTTCAAAATATGTGGTGTACATGGCTCTCTCAGACAAAAATGTTCCCGACCCCTGCCCTATACCATGACATCATTTATGGATGGCCCCTAAACAAACATTTCTTCTGTTAATATAGTTAAAATTCTTTAGTATTTAGTTATTTTCCTTTCTTTCTGTAAGTAGTCTAAATAACACATTCTCTCCATATATTTTCTCCTTTTTATCAGTTGTGTGTTTGCACTACTTTTTGTTTTACACTGCCGCATTTTAAATTAAAATATTTAGGAAAATGGTGGTTTAAATTCATGACAATATCTCAAATATCAACATTTGAAATAGACATTCATAAATTGAAACGTCACCATTGTGTTGAAAATATTATATTGCTAAGGTATTTTTATTCTCTTTGCATTTACCAGGTATTTCACAGGAAAGAATAAATTCAGCAGAGAAAACCATCAAGGTCATTTCAACGTTTTAGTTGCGGGAAAATTTCAGGGACGGAGCACGACTACACAGCATAAAACCGTGACGTCACAACACAAAACCAAAACAATGTGGCGTGTGAAACAACACCCAATTAATATTTCGCATTTTGTCATTTTCATTACTCCTTCTGAAAAACACTACGTAAAATTAATTCATTCATTGGTTTCACACCAGTCATGTCTCTGAGTATCTTGAATCTTTGCTGAGACAGTAAGGATATCAGCTATCATTTCTTCTGTTCTACAATATTTGAGAGTCATAGCCTTATTTTCAACTTGTTCACTGATAAAATGGTATTTTATTTCCACATGTTTTGTTCTATCATGGAACTTTGGATGATTAGCCATAGCTATAGCTGACTGTGCGATTAGCCATAGCGATAGCTGACTGACTGGATGATTAGCCATAACGATAGCTGACTGATTGTATCATTAGCCATAGCTATAGCTGACTGTCCTAAAAAATAACAGTGGCAACATTTTGGTTACACCCCAATTCAGATGTACCTTGTCTCAGCCAAAGCGCCTCTTGTGCACTTGACAGAGTCTTTTATTCAGCTTCTGCTGTCGACATTGCCACACATGATTGTTTCTTATTTCTCCAACTTATAAGTCCACTACCCATATGGAACACGTGGCCAGGTGTAGACGTTCGATCATCAATGTCACCTGCCCAATCTGCATCAAAATAGCCAAAACATTCAGTAGACCCATTGTTGTGGTACAAAAGTCAATAATTCGGTGTACCCTTTAGGGATCTTAGAATTTGGTTTACTTTCGTCCAGTTTTGTTCTAAAGGGCCATACATAAATGACGTCATGCAAATTTTGTCAATTTTTCACCCCTCCCCCTTTTCAAATATAACGTCACAAATCTCAACACCCCCAGACCTATAAAAATTCCGTGTCCACTACTGTCCTTCACAAATCCTTAAGAAATACATGGATATCAAATTGCTGCACCTGTGTCAGAAACATTTCACTAGAATAGTGATTCTTAACCAGGGGTAAAAGTACCTCCCATGGGGCGTGGAAGACCAGAAAATTGTATTTGCTGCCATTGCTAGTTGTTGCTGCTTAAAAAAAAGGACAGTTTTATGCATTTTGATTATCAGCAGTAAATGTTTTTCTGTTGTTTTTTTTTTGCGCATTGCTTGTATTGATAATTTTTTCCTTGTTTATTAAAAAAAAGTTAATTAAATAAATTAAACTACGATAACTAATTATTTAATTATTTTCATATATATCTCATACTTTCATTTTATTACGATATGATTTATACGGCTGGGGCAGGGGGATTCATGTAAGATGCACCCATAGCAGGATAGTTACTACAATGGTATAAAGTATAACCACCGTTAATTTTATACTTGACTTGTATCAATCAACCGCTGTGTCTTTTGAAGACAAAAGCACATTGCAGAATGTCTAATTATATTAATACAGCTGCTAATAATATCCTAACACATGCATCATTTCCTATGTGAGAATTTAACACATGGCAGGACAGGTTCGCCTATTACTATGTGTACCAAGAAGGATATAAAGGTTGTGTGCTATGCTCATGTATGTTATTTAATTCCATTTAATAATTCAGTGGACGGCTGTATGTTCAAACATCACAATAGCATGGTTACAAATCAAACTGACGGGGCTAACAAGTGTCTAAAACACTGCCATAATATTATAGGCCTACGTCATGAACAGAAATCTTCCATAACTAAAACTGCATAACAATTGCATTCTACAAACACAGAAGTATAAAGGCGTGTTTGCTTATACCATTAAACAATGGCTCACTTTAGGGTTGCGAGGTGAACAATGGCTCACTTTAGGGATGCGATGTGAACAATGGCTCACTTTAGGGATGCGAGGTGAACAATGGCTCACTTTAGGGATGCGAGGTGAACAATGGCTCACTTTAGGGATGCGAGGTGAACAATGGCTCACTTTAGGGATGCGATGGGAACAATTGCGCACTTTAGGGATGCGAGATGAACAATGGCTCACTTTAGGGATGCGAGGTGAAAAATGTCGCACTTTAGGGATGCGAGGTGAACAATGGCGCACTTTAGGGATGCGATGTGAACAATGGCGCACTTTAGGGATGCGATGTGAACAAATTGGTATGTGCGGACAGACTTTTTAAGTAACTTTCGTAGATGGTATGTCAACGCATTGCCGCTCCTATTTATTGGGGGCCTGTTATTGGATTTTCCCACCATTTTCGCACCCCCTCCCACTTAAGTGCGTTATTTGAAGCTACTTTGTCAAGTAACTTTAGTAAAGTTTACGCATTGCCGCGGCAATTGTTTGGGGGGTTAATTATAATACTTTACAATAAGTAGATGCTAATTATTATTATTGTAATCAGATTGGATTTTCTAGTCCGAAATACTTGTAAAATATGGGAATTTAAAGTTAATGCCAATCTGGCAAGATTTACACTTAAAGATAGATACATGTAAAATATGGGAATTTAAAGTTAAAGCCAATCTGGCAAGATTTACTCTTAAAGATAGATACATATATAATTCAGACATGTTTACCCTTATGCTTTTGCCCTAGCAACTACGTTTTTAAGCCTTTGACTACGTCACCACCACGAGCCTAAAAAAAATATGGTTTCGGGAGTTATTTTTAATAAATACATAAAAACATGTCTGAATTATTATATATAAAATTAAAGAAACAAGCTTTTAAATAAGAAACAAAAGTTTAATTTTAATAGAAAAGTGTTCAACTTTTTATAAATAATAAAGCTTAATAAATGATATCTCTAAGGCAAACGTAAAATTTTTACAAGGGCAATTTGACCAAATTTAACCATAGACCTATAGGTTGTTGGCACGCTGAATCATAATAATATAATGAATGAATTGTCACTAGTCCTACCTGGCCACACTATCGATAATGGTTACTGGCCCCAGTGTTAAACCTTTTTCATCAGGCACTTAGGAATAGTTCTGTCAAATGCTTTGTAATTTAACATCAAGGATTCTAAACTCATTAACTTATACACAAATTAATTAAATGATATTTTATCCAGGGACTTGATTTTGCAGGAAATATTTATGAAAGATGTCACATTAGAAATTGTCAAATCCATCGTACATATATTTTAAAAAAGAAAAAAAACGCTTGAGAAATCTTCATTTTCAAGATGATTAAATTAATTATTGGTGACGCCAATGAGATATGATTGTTACCCGGGGTTGACTGGCCAACCGTTGTCACCATAAGGGGTTGACTGGCCAACAGTTGTCACCAGAAAGGGTTGACTGGCCAACCGTTGTCACCATAAGGGGTTGACTGGCCAACCGTTGTCACCATAAGGGGTTGACTGGCTAACCGTTGTCACCAGAAGGGGTTGACTGGCTAACCGTTGCCACCAGAAGGGGTTGACTGGCCAACCGTTGTCACCATAAGGGGTTGACTGGCCAACCGTTGTCACCAGAAGGGGTTGACTGGCCAATTGTTGTCACCATAAGGGGTTGACTGGCCAACTGTTGTCACCAGAAGGGGTTGACTGGCCAACCGTTGTCACCATAAGGGGTTGACTGGCTAACCGTTGTCACCAGAAGGGGTTGACTGGCCAACCGTTGTCACCAGAAGGGGTTGACTGGCCAATCGTTGTCACCATAAGGGGTTGACTGGCCAACTGTTGTCACCAGAAGGGGTTGACTGGCCAACCGTTGTCACCATAAGGGGTTGACTGGCTAACCGTTGTCACCAGAAGGGGTTGACTGGCCAATCGTTGTCACCATAAGGGGTTGACTGGCCAACCGTTGTCACCAGAAGGGGTTGACTGGCTAACCGTTGTCACCAGAAGGGGCTGACTGGCTAACCATTGTCACCACAAGGGGTTGACTGGCTAACCATTGTCACCACAAGGGGTTGACTGGCTAACTGTTGTCACCATAAGTATAAGGGGTTGACTGGCCAACAGTTGTCACCATAAGAGGTTGACTGGCTAACCGTTGTCACATAAGGGGTTGACTGGCCAACCGTTGTCACCATAAGGGGTTGACTGGCTAACTGTTGTCACCATAAGTATAAGGGGTTCACTGGCCAACCGTTGTCACCATAAGGGGTTGACTGGCTAACCGTTGTCACATAAGGGGTTGACTGACCAACAGTTGTCACCATAAGGGGTTGACTGGCCAACCGTTATCACAATAAGGGGTTGACTGGCTAACCGTTATCACCATAAGGGGTTGACTGGCTAACAGTTGTCACCATAAGGGGTTGACTGGCTAACCGTTGTCACCATAAGGGGTTGACTGGCTAACCGTTGTCACCATAAGGGGTTGACTGGCTAACCGTTGTCGCCATAAGGGGTTGACTGGCTAACGGTTGTCACCATAAGGGGTTGACTGGCCAATCGTTTTCACCATAAGTGGCGCAGGAGTTTTCATTGTGTCAATGTCATCCGCCTAAGAGAATACATTTCCGGGTTAGAATTCAGAGTTTGGCTTCTCAATGTTAACGAGTCCCATCCATTTGCCCATTTATAAGCTTTAGAAATACCAGTAGGCTTAGATAACAAAATAGGGTTCTACTAGTTCTACGCAGGGAAGTCATTTTGGGTAGGGCTATAACATTGGTATGAACGGCCATATTGCTATGCCACTGGTATCAACGGCCATATTGCTAGGCCATTGGTATCAAGGGCCATATTGCTATGCCATTGGTATCAACGGCCATATTGCTATGCCATTAGTATCAAGTGCCATATTGCTATGCCATTGGTATCAACGGCCATGTTGCTAGGCCATTGGTATCAACGGCCATATTGCTAGGCCATTGGTATCAAGGGCCATATTGCTATGCCATTGGTATCAACGGCCATATTGCTATGCCATTGGTATCAAGGGCCATATTGCTATGCCATTGGTATCAACGGCCATATTGCTATGCCATTGGTATCAACACCCATATAGCTATGCCATTGGTATCAACGGCCATATTGCTATGCCATTGGTATCAACTGCCATATTGCTATGCCATTGGTATCAACGGCCACACTGCTATGCCATTGGTATCAACGGCCATATTGCTATGCCACTGGTATCAACGGCCATGTTGCTAGGCCACTGGTTTCAACGGCCATATTGCTAGGCCATTGGTATCAACGGCCATATTGCTATGCCATTGGTATCAACGGCCATATTGCTATGCCATTGGTATCAAGGGCCATATTGCTATGCCATTGGTATCAACGGCCATATTGCTATACCATTGGTATCAAGGGCCATATTGCTAGGCCACTGGTATCAACGGCCATATTGCTATGCCATTGGTATCAACGGCCATATTGCTATGCCATTGGTATCAACGGCCATATTGCTATGCTATTGGTATCAACGGCCATATTGCTAGGCCACTGGTATCAACGGCCATATTGCTATGCCATTGGTATCAACACCCATATAGCTATGCCATTGGTATCAACGGCCATATTGCTATGCCATTGGTATCAACGGCCATACTGCTATGCCATTGGTATCAACGGCCATATTGCTATGCCATTGGTATCAAGGGCCATATTGCTATGCCATTGGTATCAACGGCCATATTGCTAGGCCACTGGTATCAACGGCCATATTGCTATGCCATTGGTAACAACACCCATATAGCTATGCCATTGGTATGAACGGCCATATTGCTATGCCATTGGTATCAACGGCCATACTGCTATGCCATTGGTATCAACGGCCATATTGCTATGCCATTGGCATCAACACCAATATAGCTATGCCATTGGTATCAACGGCCATGTTGCTAGGCCACTGGTATCAACGGCCATATTGCTAGGCCATTTGTATCAAGGGCCATATTGCTATGCCATTGGTATCAACGGCCATATTGCTATGCCATTGGTATCAAGGGTCATATTGCTATGCCATTGGTATCAACGGCCATATTGCTAGGCCACTGGTATCAACGGCCATATTGCTATGCCATTGGTATCAACGGCCATACTGCTATGCCATTGGTATCAACGGCCATATTGCTAGGCCACTGGTATCAACGGCCATATTGCTATGCCATTGGTATCAACGGCCATACTGCTATGCCATTGGTATCAACGGCCATATTGCTATGCCATTGGTATCAACACCCATATAGCTATGCCATTGGTATCAACGGCCATATTGCTAGGCCATTGGTATCAACGGCCATATAGCGATGCCATTGGTATCAACGGCCATATTGCTAGGCCATTGGTATCAACGGCCATATTGCTATGTCATAGGTATCAACAGTTTTAATAAGACTATTCAGACATCTTTAAAACGTTAGATTGGTCTTTTTTAAATCATGTTTTTTTAATTTTTTATGTATGATAACCGTCTTGCCCCAAATTGAAATATTTACAAGAGCTAACTATAAAACTGAAGATGTGCATTTTATGAAATTTTTATAGTTTTTGGTGGTTTAAAATCTGTTTTTGTTCAATATATTTTATATTTGCTACGTTACTTTTTATCATGAACATTTTTTCTCTCCTCCCCCCCCCCCCCCCCCCCCCCGGCCCGTTCTGTTGACAACGAGACAGAGGATGAAATTTGAAAATGACGAGCGATTTGGCTCAGTCACGAGGGTCCAAAGAAAATATGACCCTGGACAAGATGGATATGCCAATAGAAATAATAAAGTCTTGAAGAATTTTTTTTTGTTTGTTTAAAAAGACCCTCTTTTAATTATTCCAATTCCAATTAAATGTAGATGCAACTTTAAAATGTTTAAATACGTCAAGTCACCGTACACTATTGTTTCCTAACTTGTGGCGTACGTCCCACAGAGAGCACTTATAATATTATATTATAAAACACATAGGGTATGGTCCTAGCACGTTGAAAGGGGATTGATGGAGGGGCCATTCCGTTGTAATTGTACATACTTTCTCTCCAGCCTAAACCCCCGAGCCGTACGCAATCTCCACCCCAGCCCCTCAGATATATGGAATGCTTGGCCCAAAAGAGTTTAACTTTTTCTGAAAATTTATTTGATATTTTGCCTGATGGAAATAGTTTGACATGTGACTTTTGTGAAACTTTTCTAATTCTAAATCTTCTTTTTAATAGATTGTGAGAGTCTTGTTTGGTTGGAGTTATGAAGGTTTTGAACCCTGGTAACATCGGTTGTATGGTCTTGGTTTTAGAATGTGCAAAACAACTTGGGTGGGGGTGCCGTCAGAGTGGGTTGTCAACAGAACAGGGTGCCATCAGAGTGGGTTGTCAACAGAACAGGGTGTCATCAGACCAGAGTTGTTTTTTTTTAATTTAAAATAAAATATTGCCTCAAACCAATGAGTTCATTTTTAAGATGCAGATTTTTTTGAAAATGTGACCAACAAATTATGAGTGCCTCTAAAATCATTAGCCATTTATATAGCTGTACATTTTTATATTTGTAAATTTATATAGCTGTACATTTTTATATTTGTAAATTTATATAGCTGTACATTTTTATATTTGTAAATTTATATAGCTGTACATTTTTATATTTGTAAATTTATATAGCTGTACATTTTTATAGTTGTAAATTTATATAGCTGTACATTTATAAAAATTGAGGATTTCTTATTTCAATTTAAAATGATTTAAAATGACAGATTAAAACAAAACACATAACAGGCTCATCATCACTATATTATCATAGTAATAAATGCCTTAAAAAATGTGTCATATTGACTATATTATCATAATCATAGTAATAAATGTCTTTAAAAAAGTATCATATCAATAGATTATCATAATCAGAGTAATAAATTACTTTAAAAAAAGTATCATCATCAATAGATTATCATAATAAGAGTATGGTAATAAATGTCTTTAAAAAAAGTATCATCATCAATAGATTATCATAGTCATAGTAATAAATGTCTAAAACAAAGTATCATCATCAATAGATTATCTAATAGTAATAAAAGCCTGAGAACAAATCACATTATCACTGTATGATCATACTAATAAATGTCTAGAACCAAATCTCAATCACTATATTCTGATAGTAATATGCTTAGATTTACTCTTAGAATCAAATTATATAACCACCTGAGATGGTAACAGTGAACATTGTTCAACGCAAGAGAAAAAGTTTTCTTCTAATACAGCTCTCTAATGGCTGCGCAATCTGTTTCCTTCATTCTTACATTGAAATGCTGTGATTATACAAAATAGTTGATGTGTCAAATGGCTGAGTCATAGCAATGAAAATGAACTATACATTTTTTCTTAAAGATTGTTATTAACTTAAATGAATTAAATGCATATAACCACAATGAAGCTGAAGATAGAAATTATTTGTCAAAACACTTTAAAAATTTTAATTGATGAGACTTATATGACATGTAGGCCTATATTTAATGTCTGTCTATTTAATTCGGTCAAAGAAATTGTTTAATTTTTTTTTAAAATGTGAAATTAATTTCAAAATGCCAGGGTTTTCCCCTGTATGTAGTCTTGAGTGATTACAATATTAAAACTTCTCCCTGCCAAGTAATTTGGTGTCTTATTAAACTTAGAAATTAAACATAGACTAAAGTTGAATTCATTTTTAAAAAACAAAAACACTTGTACTACTGTAGAAGTAGAAAGATTCAAATTATGCAATTTAAGATCTGCAGGAAATATCAGAAGAATATTGTCCCATTCTTAGTGCTAGTTTCCTAAAATGTCTAGCTATTTGAGAAAAAACATGGTTTTACGAACAAGTATCTTACCAAGGTTAGATAGCTTCCTTTGTCTAGGGGTTATAGTAACTACACAAACCATTGATTCTAAGAAAAATGTTCCGGTAACTTTATTAACAGCACAACTAAACTACATTGTCAACTACTGTCATTACTCAATCACAACACAGTACACAATAATACGTCATTATCCCTTACGCAAAATATGTTACAATACCAAGCCTTTATTAATAGAAACATCTACCCAACTACAATACAAACAACATGCAATCACAATGTACATACAGGTCATTAAAACATGGCAATGCAGCAGAACAAATGTCACATTTATAGAGTTTCTTGTGTGTATTGCTCTTTCAGATTTAATGTCAAATGCTATAGAATAAATGTCACATTTATAGGGTTTCTTGTGTGTATTGCTCTTTCAGATTTAATGTCAAATGCTATAGAATAAATGTCACATTTATAGGGTTTCTTGTGTGTATTGCTCTTTCAGATTTAATGTCAAATGCTATAGAATAAATGTCACATTTAAATGTATGTCTTTTTATGTGTCGAGCTAAATCAAATCAAGTAACAAATGCAGCAGAACTAATGTGACATTGAAAGGTTTTCTCTCCAATATGTCTTCTTTTGTGTGAAGTTAAACGTGAATTAGAAACAAAAGCAGCAGAACAAATGTCACATTTATAGGGTTTCTCTCCAGCATGAGTTCTTCTGTGTTGAGCTAAATTTGATCCAGTCCCAAATGCAGCAGAACAAATATCACATTTATAAGGTTTCTCTCCAGTATGTACTCTTTTGTGTAGAGTTAAAGGTGCATTGGCAGGAAATGCGGCAGGACAAATGTCACATTTATAGGGTTTTTCTCCAGTATGTCCTCTTTTGTGTAGAATTAAAGCTGAACTAGTATTAAAAGCAGCCGAACAATTGTCACATTTATATGGTTTTTCTCCGGTATGAGTTCTCCTGTGTTGAGCTAAATTTGATCCAGCCCGAAATGCAGCAGAACAAAAGTCACATTTATAGGGTTTCTCTCCATTATGAGTTCTTGTGTGTCTAGCTCTATCAGATTTAGTACCAAAACCAGCAGAACAAATGTCACATTTATGGGGTTTCTCACCAGTATGAGTTCTTGTGTGACTAGTTCTCTGAGACTGAGTAGCAAAAGCAGCAGAGCAAATGTCACATTTATATGGTTTCTCACCGTTATGTCTTCTTTTGTGTAAAGTTAAATGTGAACTAGAAACAAATACAGCAGAACAAATGTCACATTTATAGGGTTTCTCTCCATTATGTCTTCTTTTGTGTAAAGTTAATTGTGAACTAGTCCCAAATTCAGCCGAACAAATGTCACATTTATAGGGTTTCTCTCCAGTATGAGTTCTTCTGTGTTGAGCCAAATTTGTTCCAGTCCCAAATGCAGCCGAACAAATGTCACATTTATAGGGTTTCTCTCCAGTATGAGTTCTTCTGTGTTGAGCTAAATGTGATCCAGTCCGAAATGCAGCAGAACAAAAGTCACATTTATAGGGTTTCTCTCCAGTATGAGTTCTTGTGTGTCTAGCTCTTTCAGATTTAGTACCAAAACCAGCAGAACAAATGTCACATTTATGGGGTTTCTCTCCAGTATGAGTTCTTGTGTGACTAGTTCTCTGAGTCTGAGTAGCAAAAGCAGCAGAACAAATGTCACATTTATATGGTTTCTCTCCGTTATGTCTTCTTTTGTGTACAGTTAAATGTGAACTACTCCCAAATGCAGCAGAACAAATGTCACATTTATAGGGTTTCTCTCCAGTATGAGTTCTTCTGTGTTGAGCCAAATTTGGTCCAGTCCCAAATGCAGCAGAACAAATGTCACATTTATAGGGTTTCTCTCCATTATGATTATGAGTTCTTGTGTGTCTATCTCTATTAGCTTTAGTAGTAAATGCAGCAGAACAAATGTCACATTTATAGGGTTTCTCTCCAGTATGAGTTCTTTTGTGTTGAGCTAAATTTGATCCAGTCCCAAATGCAGCAGAACAAATGTCACATGTATAGGGTTTCTCTCCAGAATATTGTCTCTTGTGGTCAGCTATCTTTTGACTTCTAGCTAAAGCTGTGAAACATATTTTACATTTATAAGACTTTGTTTTATCACATGATTGTTTGGGTTGCGCAATGTGCAAGATGTCATCAAAGACTGCATTACATGTGTCACATTTATATATTCTTTTCCCAGTATTCAGACCTACATATATAGCTAGATGTGATTTTCCTGCTTCCATGTCTGATGAAGAAAGGATATCTTTAGATATAGCTAAATGGGATTGTCTGGATCCCAGGTTTGAAATGTTTTCTTCAACCTGTTGCTGATTTAATGTTTTCTCTTGTTTATTACAAGAAGCTAAGGATAATTTTTCTTGACCACAGGCCAGTAGATCTTCTGTTAACTTTTCTGAGATATTTGTTGAAACATATTTAGTAAAATTTGAACTTGTTTCAAATGTCTGATTTCTGCAAAGTTCTGTCTCCAGTTTAACATTTGCTTTGACTGGGTTTACATCATTCCTTATTTCTTTCTTAAAGAGTTTATTTTCAGTATTTATCTCCATCATACTGACCAAGCAGTCTGAAGCTGTATCTTGCTTTGGGTTGACATTATATTTTTCTTTCTTTAGGAGTTTATTAAATTCAGTATTTTTCTCTGTTACAATGAATGAACTGTCCGAATATGTAGTCTGCTCTGGGTCACAATCATTACATATTTCTTTCTTACAGTCAGAACTTACATCTTCTTCCTTTATAATTAGGCTGGGAATAAATTTAAAATCAACTTTTTCCATGGTAAAGATCTTAAAACTAACAAACTGTAAAAGCTTTCATATATGATCTGTGAGCATACATTTGTTCTGTCTATAAGTTGGAGCCCAATACCTTTAGCAATCTAGATAATTTTAAAACACCTGAAACATAATAATAATTTTTATAAATGGAATGTGCATTTTTTTTATTACTGTGTACACATGTTTTTTAATGATTAAATTAAATTATGAATTGAATAAAGAATAAAATATTAAAATTTGCTGTTCACTTATTTTTGTAAACTTTTATAAGAAGTCAATTAAGCAAGTAGGTAGCTTTTACTTATATGTCAGCACATTCGTTACGTAATTATTTTGAAATTAGCATCAATGCCATTTTTAAATACAAAAAATTGAAATCAACATCTTCTCTAAAGTCTAAAGACTTAAAAAATAAACATAAATTGACTTGAACTAATACTTATTGAACTTATTCTAATAAATTGATATTACCATAATTTAATTAATTATTAATTGGATAAAAATCTATCTATCTTAGTCATTTAGCACTAGTACTAACTAGTCGTACTAGTACTACTATTCGTACTAGTAATACTAGTACTTCATACCATACTAAATAGGGTCTTCAATTAGATGCACTTTTTTTTTAAATGCAAAACATTGTGATGAAATCAACATCTTCTCTAATTTGCATTTTATATTTATACCATCTACTACTACTACTACTATTACTATCTAAAATTAGTAAAGTATCTTGGACATAATATAAGGCCTAACAGTACTAACACTAACAGCATAGAATTAGAAACTTGGGTAACTTGTTTAGTTTTCCAATTATTTTGTCAAGACATCATGAAACATGTATTTACCATATCATCAGCTCTTCGACTTCGACAAGTCAGTTTGTTGTCTTATAATTATAATTTACAGTCTGAGTTGTCTATTCTGTCGATGTGTGGCCAGATTTTTGTTCACTTTTTCCCAGTACCAGACCAAAAGTAATTTAAAAATAATAGACAAGTTTAAGTCAGATTCCATATTCAGAAGCATCAGATTACAACGGTGTGCAGAGACCGGGCTCTATCGAGCGTTGAAGGTCCCGTCGTGATGGTTATTCATCGAAGCCCATTTAATTATTTTAATGCGGTCTGTCTTGGTTCCATAACAAAACGACAAGTGACAAAGGGACAAAACGACAAGTGACAAAACGACAACGAAAAGGTGACAAAACAAAACGACAAGTTTTCGACGCCAACGCCTCCACCGTCTTTAATGCCTTACATCGGTGTTACCCAACGTGGGGCCCATGTCCCACAGGGGGGCAATATGAAAATGAGCTATCTAGAACTTGAAAACACAAACATCTCACTAACTACGTTAAACAATAAATTATTACTAATAATTAAAATAATATAGAAAAATCTTTCATTAAAATTATTTCATACTTGAATGTCCCTTCTGCCTTCTCCATATGTGTTTTGAAAATTTACTTACTATGTTTCCTCACCAATTTCCTAGTGATTTCTTCCTAAAACCTGTCATTAAAGCTTCTTCGGTGAACAGCCGTATTTTTTAATATTAAAAATTATGTATATGGGGCCATCCATAAATGACGTCACGCAAATTTTGCCGATTTTTGACCCCCCCCTCTCCCCCCCCCCCAATCGTCACAAAAAGTTAGACCCCCCCCCCCCCCCCCAAAAATATAACGTCACAAATCTCCCTTTTTTTTTTTAAAGTCCCTGTGTCCACTACTGTCCTTTACAAACTCCTTAAGAAATTCACCTCCCGTGGATATCAAAATTACCGCACCTGTGTCAGGAACATTTCACTAGAACAGTGGTTCTTATCCATTGGTAAAAGTACCTCACCAGGCCTAAGGTGTGGAAGACCAGAAAGGTGTATTCAGTAGCTTAGCTAGGGGGCTGCGGACCGCACAGGGGTGACACCATCTCAGGGGGGTGACATCAAATTGAAAAATTGCGTATTTACAGAGCAAACACTGCTCGGTCTAACCGAAATCCACAAAAGGATTACAGATGACACGTATATTTTCCACTCATGTAACCAATCAAAATGCGTTTTTGTTAAAATTTCAAAGGTGATGCAATTATGTTACCTTATTATTAGGTCAGAAACACATCGTTTTGACCATTTTTCAACGCCACAGGAAGTGTTCGCTAACTTGTGTATGTGACAGGAAGCTATAATTATCTAAATTCTGAGAAGTAAAACTACCTTTTCATAACATTATAATAAAAATGAGCGTTTCTAAGATTCTAAGAACATGACACAGTTCTTAAATACATTTACCTCCTGACCTTCAATACCGTGGATTAAGTTAAAGTTAAACAAGAAGAATTACATCGTGGAAATCGAGGGAGTGGGGGTGGTGGTTGACACCACGAGCTTACAGGACCGGGTGACACCAACCCTAGCTACGCCACTGATTGTAATTGCTGCCAGTGTTGCATGCATTTTGATTAGCAGTTAAATGTCTTTCTTGTGAATTTTGTAGGCGCATTGCTTTTATTTGTAATTTTTTCCCCTTGCTTATAAAGTTAATGAAAGAAATAAAACTACGATAACTAAATTGTTTAATTATTTTTAATTTTATTAAAATATAATTTATACGTGTTTGGGGGGGGGGGTGTTTAAAAGGGAGTGGGACTACAAGGCTGCAAAACATATTGAGAATCCCTGCCCTAGAGCATGTACTAAGATACCACCCCACCCCGGTCCCTGTCCTAGAGCATTTACCACCACCCATCCACCCCCAAGGTCAACCATTGTTATCTTTCGATCCCACTTCTCCCTGGTCGCCTTCTTTGACTCCTGTCCACATTTAGTCATAAAGTCTCAAAACTGGCATTGCAACAACACCCCCAGTCCACACCTCCTTGGTGTCTTATAACTTGATCAGAGGCCATTATTCGGACCTCACATACCTGTACTGTTTCTCTCAGTGATAGTAAATAGTAGTTTTAAAATAAAATAATGATTGTTGTATAAAAGAATATGTTAACAGTGTCTGTAATTTAGGGTTATTAAGTGCGATTCTTTACTACAATATTCTATACTTTTCATGTGACATCACATTGCTTGAGCCCCCCCCCTCGTCACACATCGTCACAAAAATCTGACCCCCCCCCCCCTAGACGCGTGACGTCATTTATGGATGGCCCTTATGTTACATGGGGGGCATACGAATTTTAGAAAGGCTTAGGTGGGGCATGGCGCAAAAAAGGTTGGGAAACACTGCCTTGCATACAATAAAGTATGGTCAACTTTTTTAGATATTTAACATGCCTTATAGTTGGGGAAACACGGTATTGGGTTATCAGACAAACCCTAACCCTAACCCAAAACCTTGTCGTTTTGTCACCTTGTTTTGTCTGGTTACCGTTGCAACCATGATAACTCGAGCGCCGGTCACATCAAAGAGCTTTGATGTTCGCAGCGATGGCGGAAATATTTTTGTTACTTTCTTAGTACTATTGGTAGAGTCGTCGACCTAATTATATGTTAGTCGTGAGGAAAAATACATTGAGTTTGACATATGTGCTCTAGAAGCTGGAGTTGGTGTTCAACAGCGTAGTTCTGTGTTAGTGCAGTTTCCTGTACAGTATAATTAGATACCGGTAGTAATACACCTTTTGAGATCATAATCTTATGCATATTAACAGACATACGAGATAATTAATAAAAACTTTAATTAATTACAAATTTTATTTATAATTACTGTAATTAGTAATTGTAATTAATTACTCTCCATGTAATTTTCCTTTTTTAATTGCTCAGTAAATGTTTATTTTCATTGTAAAAGTGAAAATAATGAATAGCAGATCACATCTTTATGAATATAGTGTCATGGTACACAACATACTCATATAGTACTTTGACCCAATATGAAATGCATTTTGTCTCCAAGTAATGAGCAAGCTGAAAATTATAATGTACATTATGTCATGCTTGCTCATACGCACAGACAATCACTGAAATTTTTAAGTGTCTGCTACAAAATATGATTGTGTATTCAGATATACAGTAAAAGTATTTAATGAACTTCTCTGACTTTCTTGTATAACAATAAAATCCAAAAGCTGGTTCCAAAAAATGTGCATGTACTGCACTGTAAAAGGAATATGTCTTAGTAAAACAATGTTGATGTTTTAAGTTATTGAAACAAATTAACCAAATTTCCCATCATAAAAAGGTTGTAAGTAAAAAAAAAGTAATTGTAATTACAGGTCAATAGTGGAGTAATTTTTAATGGTAATTAATTACACTTTTGAATGAAGTAATTGAAATTGTAGATAATTACAAAAATAGGTCATGAAATTCTAATGGTAATTAATTACATTTTAATGTAATTATGCGCAAGTCTGATAACCGAATACCGTGTTTCTCCAACTATAAGGCATGTAAAATATCTTTAAAAGTTGACCTTACTTTATTGTACAGGGTGGGCCAATAAAAGTGAGAACATCTCGTAAAATGTGATTTAATCACAAAAAAGTAGTTTAACTCCACCCATACTAGATTAAAAAGTTTACTGATTTACATACTTACACATTATTAGCTAAATATTTCGCAAAAATGTATGAAGAATTATAATTAATTAAATTATATTTTGAAATAACTCATATGCTACGAGATGTTCTCAATTTTATTGGCCCACCCTGTATGTAAGGCATCAAAGACGGTGGATGCGTTGGCGTTGAAGACTTGTTTTGTCACCTTGTCGTTTTGTCACCTTGTTTTGTCACCTTGTCGTTTTGTCACCTTGTCGTTTTGTCACTTTTCGTTTTGTCTCTTGTCGTTTTGTCTGGTTACCGTGCCGACCGTGGTAGGTGCGTTCTTTTTGAACACGCACTACGCTATATAGTAAAACAAAATAATGCGTTCAAAGGGACATTTGACGCAAAATTGTAACGTCTAAACTAAAAAAAAAACCGATTCGACCAAATTTCCGTTCGATCAAATTTCCGTCGATCAATTTTCCGTTGACGAAATTTCTTTCGAGCAAATTTCCGGATACGGGAATATACGGATAGTCCCTTGAAGATTGGGCGGGGGGGGGGGGGGGGGGGGGTTAAGGATTAGAAATTGATTACCGACCAAGGCAGCAAAACACCAACATTAACTTGTGAATCAACTTATCGACTTATGTGATAAAAGTCACATGGGAAAAAAGTCATAGCAAAAACAAAAAAACAAAAAAAGGCACAGAAAAAAACAGCCAAAGAATAGGAATGGGCAAACCTGAAAAAAGGGAACGCAACAAAACAACGAATGTGTCGACAGTACGCCTTCGTCAGCAAACAATAACAACAGAAAAAATAGAATTAAATTTCAAAAATAGTTGACAATTATTTTGCTGGCCTCTATGATACTAGTTCTCAGATAAGTGGAGCAGGAGGGGGGTCCACAAATTTGTGCCAATATGTGATAATGGGTCTAATTTGTTTTAAATATTTGTGACAATGGAACAATGGTTGGGGGGGGGGGGGAGAGAAATCGGCCATGATAGCGCGGGTAGGGTTTCTTTTTAGCCCCCCCCCCCACCGTGGAATGTCAAGTGTCACACACTTCCTAGCAAAATGTGTACAACAGTTTAAAAATAATATATTTGTTATTAAAAACGACTAAATTGTCTTTTTTAAACAGTTTCAAAAAGATTAATATTTGGTGCCTTTATTAACCCAGGGGTCGGGAACCTTTTCGTCTGAGAGAGCCATGGACACCACATATTTCGAAAAGTAATTCTGTGAGAGCCATACAATACATTATGTTTAAAACTAAAAAATTCAAGTAAATGTGTGCATTTTGTGTAATTTCAACACTAAAAATGCAATAATTATGTCTCTGAATTCTTTTTAATAACATTGTTATGCTGTTGCTAATCAATAATGAGTATTTCTTAGCATTGAAAAAACATTTTTTTTATATAATCGAACATTTGTCTGCGAGCCAGATGCAGCCATCAATAGAGCCACATCTGGCTCGCGAGCCATAGGTTCCCGACCCCTGCTTTAACCGATAAACAATTAGTGGCATCTAGAAATATCGCCACTTTCGATTTTTTGGATGATCTGTATGTTTTAGGCCAATCTTGTTAAAGGCGTATAGTATTCGACTATAAATATCGCACTGGCCGCTCCAGATAATTAGCCGATGACTTACTTCTTGTAGTTCGCATATATCGGTATATTTATTTTTTTAATTATATTTAATATAACGCTGTATATTAATCAGCTTTACATCAATATAAATCTATTTTCAAATTATATTTTATCATAAAAGCATGACTTTTAAAGTAGGGATGGATGTTAATTAGGATGGTATGATTGCATTATTTTAAAAAAAAAAATTATTTAACTATAAGTTTAGTCGATTCCATGTGTGTTGAGATGTAGAAAATATTTTTTTTTTAAAAATGAGATTTAAAAAAAAATAATAATAGTGACACTATAAGATCATAATAATAATAATAAAGTTCATTTGAAAAATCACGCTTCATCCCCAAGGGCTCGAAAAACAAAGCTGGGAGATAATAACTAGCTGGAAAAGATGGTAGACAAAAAGTGCACATGTCATCAAAAAATATTATATCAAAAGCGGTTGTGTTTTCTTTTAATCATTAATGTGCTACTTTTGTAACAATTTTTCCTGAATGACAGAGGTTTAAAAAATACGTTTACCTATAGTTATTATGCCCCACCTATTTCCGTTTTTTTTCCTAGATAGAAATCTATCCACACAAAAAAGCACTGTAGATACGCCCCTGCTAGTGTCGATATAGGGCGGATGGGGTGGTTCATCCAGGTGTCACTTTTTCTTTATTTGCAGCAGAGCCGTTCTTATGATTTTTGGGCCCAAGGCATGCAACGTAGTTAAGGGGCCCCGGAAGGGGGGTTCTGGGAGGCTCAGCTCCCCCGGAGCAGAGGAGTAAACACCACCCACCGTACTTTTCGAACGGGGAAAGACATTTTTAAGGTTTTGTGGGAGGCATTATGGTACCCAGTGCCATACATGAATTGAATTCAATCCGTGAGTGGCGTGCCCCAGAGAAAGCTTATGACACAGGCTTATAATATTTATTAATATAATCAACCCCATACTGTACCATTGATCAGCGTGAGTGAAGGGGGTGCAGAAATTTAGGGTTCTAAAGACAGTCTGGCAAACTCAAAATGTAGTGGTGCATTATTTTGGCGCGTACTTGAAGTTGTTGTTTCTTTCAGACAATTTTGAGGTTGAGTTTCAAACTTTCGGATGGGAAGTGCCATAATTAGCCATAATAATGTTTCAAGACATCTTAAATTCCGCACCAGTGGGACGTAAACTATGTCCTAGATTATTCTCACTCTCACCCCTTAAGTCTTTATAGTCCCCAGAATTTTTCGATAAATAAAAAATGTAAGAATGCATTTTATCACAAATCTGAATTTAGCTTTGAAACATTCTTCTACACTTAATTGGAAAGAAACAGAATAGATCCTAGTTAAAAAAAATGTAGGTGTCACTTTATTAACCTTAGAGTCATCGTGTGCGCCTACCAACCCATACGACTGAAGGGGTGCCTCGGATATATTAGGGGCTTAAACTTAAAGATGTGATGAGGATATTTTCTTAATTATCATCTTTCCATGCAGGGTTGGAAATACGGAAAGTGTTATGCAAAAAACAACCCCCCAAAAAAATTAAAATTAAAATAATTATATAACTAAAAAGCATAGACATAGAGCTAAAAATAGTAATGTGGCTTTTATCTTTTATTTACATTATTTTTAGGGATAGCTACTTAATTAATAAATGAAAATGAATTTTCAAAAAACAAAATTCAATTAAAATTTAAAAAGGGTTCCATCACTAAAAAGCACTGCAAACATTATTTTATATGATGAACGCTAATGGAAAAAAACAAACTTATTTATAATTATAATGCTTAGACCACCTTTTCTAAATATTTCCTAATTTTACCAGAGTCAAAAAGAAAAAAAAAACAGGTTTATTTGAAATGTCTATACATTTTTGTGGATTTTTAAACTGGTCATTTTTATAAATTGCATATGAACGGCATATCTATTTTAAGAAGATATGAGTTGTTTACACAAGACATTATATTTATCGATGTGTGATTTTTATCTATGTGCAATTCATATGCAAATAAATTATACATTTCCCAATATTCAGTAGATTGAAATTTTTATTTGGAATTTCAAACTACAAGAACTTTCTTAAATTGCCTCTTCGTTATAATAATTATACTTTTAAATATTTTTATCTAAATCACCCACAGAATCTATTTTAAATTGACGAATTAGGAATAAGAATTTTTTTTAAACATGTACCAAAAAAATGGAATTGGATTGATAATCAAATAGCTAGTTCACACAACAAAAAAAGTTCTCAGTTCTTAGCATTCTACTGGATTCTCATCTAAAATAACATTTAAAATAAAACAAAATGAGGCCAACGCCAATGGATAGGGCACTTTGTTTGTTATTCTGACAATAAAAAGAGAAAAGCAGTTGGGAAGTTAATCAATAATAAATTTTCTCATTTTGTCTTACAAACCCAACAATAATATTTTAAATAGTTTTTTAATCCCAACCTCTCACTTCTGGTATCCGGGTACCAATAGTTGCAGCCTAATGCAAAACTAAATTTTTTGCAACTTCACAGGTTTAAAGATTTAATCAGCTTTACATCAATAAAAGTGAAAGGTCTACAATGTTAATAATATTTCTTTCTAAATACCAAACACGCGCAATCTATTTTCAAATTATATTTTATCGTAAAAGCATGATTTTTTTAAAGTATGGATATAGGCAGGGGGCCTCGGAAAGGGGGTTCCGGTAGGCTCAGCTCCCCCGGAGCAGAGGAGAAAACACCACCCACCATACTTTTTGAACGGCGAAAGACATTTTTAAGGTTTTGTGGGAGGCATTAGGGGCTGTCCATTAATTATGTCAACAAATTTTTGGCGATATTTACCCCCCCCCCCCCCTCGTCAACAACTTGTCAAACCCCCCTATAAAACTACGTTAACAATATTTTAAATAGACTAGTTTACAACTACAACAAAAAAGTGAATAAAAGTAAAATGTTTAGAAAAAAAAAGTTTAATAAACTTTTAACTTATGAACATATTTCCAATTTATAACTACAAAGGCTTACTCTAAACAGAAAAGAGATTATAAGGTTTACAAAAATGTATAGGCTACTCAGTGTTACGAGGAACCATCTCGCGTGTGCATATTTAGTTATGTGTGAGGTCTTTTTAAAGCACAGCACGGTTTTAAAAAAAGAAGGAATATAGTTAGTTTAATTAATATACCGGTACTGAAGGTTGGGCGAGTGTGTAACACAGGACTACAAACACTGCCCAATTTTCCTTTGTTAAGTAATTAAATTTATTTTAAAAAGTAACATTGTTGACGTCAACTTTTCTTGACCTTTCCCCCTCCCCCTTGTCAACAATTGTCAAAAATTTTCAGACCCCTGTCCCCCTATTTTGTTGACATAATTTATGGACAGCCCCTTATGGCATCCAGTGCCATAAATGAACTGAATTCACTCCGTTTGTGGCGTGCCCCAGAGTAAGCATATGACACAAGCTTATAATCAACCACATACTGTGCCATTGATCAGCATGAATGAAAGTGAAAGGGTGTAGAAATTTAGGGTTCTAAAGACAGTCTGGCAAACTCAAAATACAGTGGTGCATTATTTTGGCGCGTAGGCTACGGCGTAGGGGGCCTACTTGAATTTGTTGTTTCTTTCAGACAATTTTGAGGTTGCGTAATGTAGTTTAATAGTGTTATTAAACTTGTGAGTTTGCGTAAAAATATTTAAACAAAAAATTTAAAGATAAATAAATCATTAAATGCGAACGGGAAGTAATATGTCGGCTCATAATCGGCAAATTTTCGAAACATTGCGATATTTATAATCGAACAATGTAGGCTTCAAAGAAGATTAGCCTTAAATATAAATATATCGAGTGTAGCGATATTTCATTGATTCCTCTAATTGTAATCGGTTAATGACACCAGCTATTATTCTTTTTAAAATTGTTTTTAAAAATAACGATTTAAAAAAAAAATATATCTTTTGTTTTATTGTTGTACATATTTTTGCTCCGGGGGGGGGGGGGGGGGGGGGGGGGGGGGGGCACTTGACTTCTTCCGGGAGGGGGGCGGAGCTATAGCTGAAAGAAACCTTGCTGGTTACTGGTTATGTACAATCAAGGAATTTATCAAAAGATACAGATGTCTTCAATTTGTGCTTTGAAGAAAAGTATACGAGATGGCTCACTTTTTACTAGGAGCCATCTACCATTTGCTAGAATAGTCATTCTCGTATATTGTTTCGCAAATGATTTTCATTAAGATTTTTCAAAGCATGAGTTTGAAATAAAAGAACCAAAACACGGTGATCGACTGGTTTAATTTTAATCGAGAGGATTTATGTGGTCTATCTTAACCAGCGTGACAATAATGGGGAGCCCATGGTTGTTGAGGTTGACGAATCCAAATATTTACACAGAAAATACCACAGAGGAGCATCGCGACAAATGCTACTGGGTTTTTGGTGGGATAGAAAGGTTCACTGGGTTTTTGGTGGGATAGAATGGCTCACTGAAAAATGCTTCCTAAATGGAAGTTCCAAACAGAATAGCTGGAACCCTGGAAAACATTATCGTCCAACAGGTTTTGCTAGGAACACATATAATAACAGATGTATGGGACGGCTAACGATACATGGAGCAATTTTTCAATGGGATATTTATGTATTGAGTTGGGTTGCATGAAAGAAATTTTGTGGATCCAAACGATCCAGGTGTGCACATACAATTACAAAACAGAGAATCTATGGATGCGTGCCAAAAGTAAACTAAAAAGACAGTACGGAACAAGTGATATAAATTATATAAATGTTTCCAACATATTTGAAGGAGTTTTATTTCCGATTGTGCACTAAAATGCATCCCTGCATTTTGGATGAATCAAATATTTTTATGTATTACCCCAGGTCCCCACTTTTGCTCGAGAGTTTTCGACACCCTCAATTTCTGCTCCTCCATTCCTTCGCGCCAATCAAAATTACAGTACGGGGTTGAATCTAGGCTTGTGCCAAAGGATTACTATGGGGCGCGCCATAACCAGAGTGAATTAAGTTTATGTATGGTACTGGGTACAACAATAATGCCTCCTCAGGAAGCTTGACAAATTCCATCCCCCCCCCCCTCCCGATAAAATAGTCTAATATTATAAACACTGAATTGAGGTAGGCTATACTCCAAAATCCACTAACTTTTGAAAATATTTTCTGCATCTGCACATAATTTTTTGCGTTATGAAGACAGTTAAATAACGTCAAGTCACCATACACTAGTGGTTCCTATATTTTGGCGTATGTCCCACATAGAGCAATGTTACGATTATATGACATTTAGGGCCTGGTCCTGACACATTGGAAGAGCAGTTCTATTGTAAATGTACGGAATGCACTTTCTGCCATCGGTTGTATGGTTTTAGTTTTAGAATGTGCATAACAACTTGGGTAGGGGTGGGTTGGAATGGATTTGTAAATTGTATTTCAATGAGTTCTGTATCTGATGTCAAATACCGTATTACAGTTACTGCTGGTAATTTTCCATAGTCACATTAAAAGAAAACGGAACCTTATTTCGAAAATTAATTTAACGCAGTGGCTTCAATAGGGGGTGTGAAACACACCGGGTGACACCCTCAGAGGGAGGTAACAGTAACAGTAGTAAAACCTAATAAAAATTTTAATTTGACAGTTTGCTTAATTCGAATCCCTACAGAACTCAATGACATACAAGGACAAAAGAATGTTGCCACCAGAGAGGGTGGCATCAAAACAGGGTGCCATCAGATCAGGGAGCCAAGTTTGTTTTTTCAAATTAAAAATAACCAATGAGTTGTTTCTTTCATGCAGATTTAGTGGAAAATGTGTCCAACAAATTATGAGTGCCTCTAAAATCATTATTTATTTCCCAACTAGCTTGACATTTATATAGCTGGACATTTATACAAATTGAGCATTTCTTATTTCAATTCAAAAATGACAGATTAAAACAAAACACATGAAAGTCTCATCATCACTAGATTCTAATACCGGGTTGTAATTAATGTCTACAAAACAAATCTAAATAAAAATGTCATCATCACTATGTTCTAATAATAGTAATTAATAGTAATAAATGTATGAAAACAAATATTATCACTATATTTTCATAGTAATAAATATCTGTAAAAAATACAAATCATCATCACTAATAGTAGTAATAGTGACACTATAAGATCATAGTAATAAATATCTATAAACAAAACTCATCATCACTATATTCTAATACTAATAGTAGTAATATCATTATGTTCTAATAATAGTAATAAATGTATGAAAACAAATATCATCACTATATTTTCATACCGGGTAGTAATAAATATCTGTAAACAAAAACTCATCATCATGAATAGTAATAGTGACACTATATGATCATAGTAAACTAAGTAATAAATATCTATAAACAAAACTCATCATCATTATATTCTCACAGTAATACATATCTGTGAACAAATCTCATCATCACTATATGATAATAATAATAAATGTCTAGAACCAAATCTCAATCACAATATTCTCATAGTAACATGCCTAGAAAGAAATTGTGTAATCACCTGGGATGTTAACAGTGAACATTGTTTAACCCAAAATAAAAAGTTTTCTTATAGAGCTCTCTGATGGCTTTGTTATAGTTTCCTTCATTCTTACAATGAAATGCTTTGACCACACAAAATAGCTGATGTGTAAAATGTATGATTGACACAATGAAATGCTTTGACTCCACAAATAAGCTGATGTGTAAAATGTCTGATTGACACAATGAAATGCTTTAACTCCACAAATAAGCTGATGTGTAAAATGTCTGATTGACACAATGAAATGCTTTGACTACACAAAATAGCTGATGTGTAAAATGAGTGATTGACACAATGAAATGCTTTGACTCCACAAATAAGCTGATGTGTAAAATGTCTGATTGACACAATGAAATGCTTTGACTCCACAAATAAGCTGATGTGTAAAATGTCTGATTGACACAATGAAATGCTTTGACTACACAAAATAGTTGATGTGTAAAATGTCTGATTGACACTATGAAATGCTTTGACTACACAAATAAGCTGATGTGTAAAATGTCTGATTGACACAATGAAATGCTTTGACTACACAAAATAGTTGATGTGTAAAATAAGTGATTGACACAATGAAATGCTTTGACTACACAAAATAGTTGATGTGTAAAATAAGTGATTGACACAATGAAATGCTTTGACTACACAAAATAGTTGATGTGTAAAATGTCTGATTGACACAATGAAATGCTTTGACTACACAAAATAGTTGATGTGTAAAATGTCTGATTGACACAATGAAATACTTTGACTACACAAAATAGCTGATGTGTAAAATGTCTGATTGACACAATTTTACAACTCCTATGGCAAGTCATTTAGTGTCTTATTACTTAGACTAAAGGTGAATTCATTTTAAAAAAATAACATTAGTAGGCCTGCTAGTTAGGGTTACCATACGTCAGTATTTAGTTTTGGACCACCTCGTCTCTCTGATGTATATGGGATTTTGTATTTTAATTCACTATTAAGATCCTATCTAAAGAAGATTTTGGTGCCCGATGTGACTGCCCTCTTTGCTCATTCTCTCATGACTCTGCCCGAGGGCAACAGGGCATCCAGAGTGACGCATCAATGGGCTGGCCAAACTGTCAGCGCATTTTTTTTATTCCTGTGATGTCACATTCATAGGGTTTATCCCTAGTAATAAGTATGTCTTTTTATGTGTTGAGTTAAATTTGAACTAGATGCAAATGCAGCTAAACATATGTCACATTTATAGGGTTTCTCTCCAGTATGATTATTTCTTGTGTGTATAACCTTTTCAAATTCAGAACAAAATGCAGCAGAACAAATGTCACATTTATAGGGTTTCTCTCCAGTATGCCTTCTTTTGTGCTCAGTTAAATGTGAACTATATAAAAAAGCAGCAGAACAAATTTCACATTTATAGTGTTTCTCACCAGTAGGTGTATGTCTTTTTATGTGTCGAGCTAAATCAAATCAAGTCCCAAATGCAGGAGAACAAATGTCACATTTATAGAGTTTCTCTTCAGTTATAATATGGCTTCTCGTGTGAACAGCTATTTCTTCTGTGTTGAGCTAAATTTGATCCAGTCCGAAATGCAGCAGAACAAATGTCACATTTATAGGGTTTCTCTCCAGTATGAGTTCTTGTGTGTCTAGCTCTATCAGATTTAGTACCAAAAGCAGCAGAACAAATGTCACATTTAAAGGGTTTCTCTCCAGTATGAGTTCTTGTGTGTTGAGTTAAATTTGATCCAGTCCCAAATGTAGCAGAACAAATGTCACATTTATAGGGTTTCTCTCCAGTATGAGTTCTTGTGTGTCTAGCTAATTGTGATCCAGTCCGAAATAAAGCAGAACAAAAGTCACATTTATAGGGTTTCTCTCCAGTATGAGTTCTTCTGTGTTGAATTAAATTTGATCCAGCCCCAAATGTAGCAGAACAAATGTCACATTTATAGGGTTTCTCTCCAGTATGAGTTCTTTTGTGTAGAGACAAACTTGGTCCAGTCCCAAATGTAGCAGAACAAATGTCACATTTATAGGGTTTCTCTCCATTATGAGTTCTTGTGTGTCTAGCTCTATCAGATTTAGTTCCAAAAGCAGCAGAACAAATTTCACATTTATGTGGTCTCTCTCCAGTATGAGTTCTTGTGTGATTAGTTCTCTGATACTGAGTAGCAAAAGCAGCAGAACAAATGTCACATTTATACGGTTTCTCTCCGTTATGTCTTCTTTTGTGTAACATTAAATTTGAACTAGAAACAAATGCAGCAGAACAAGTGTCACATTTATAGGGTTTCTCTCCATTATGTCTTCTTCTGTGTTGAGCTAAATTTGATCCAGTCCGAAATGCAGCAGAACAAATGTCACATTTATAGGGTTTCTCTCCAGTATGAGTTCTTGTGTGACTAGTTCTCTGATACTGAGTAGCAAAAGCAGCAGAACAAATGTCACATTTATACGGTTTCTCTCCGTTGTGTCTTCTTTTGTGTAACATTAAATGTGAACTAGAAACAAATGCAGCAGAACAAATGTCACATTTATAGGGTTTCTCTCCATTATGTCTTCTTCTGTGTTGAGCTAAATTTGATCCAGTCCGAAATGCAGCAGAACAAATGTCACAATTATAGGGTTTCTCTCCAGTATGAGTTCTTCTGTGTTGAGCTAAATTTGATCCAGACCCAAAAGCAGCAGAACAAATGTCACATTTATAGGGTTTCTCTCCAGTATGAGTTCCTGTGTGTTGAGTTAAATTTGATCCAGTCCCAAATGTAGCAGAACAAATGTCACATTTATAGGGTTTCTCTCTAGTATGAGTTCTTGTGTGTTGAGTTAAATTTGATCCAGTCCCAAATGTAGCAGAACAAATGTCACATTTATAGGGTTTCTCTCCAGTATGAGTTCTTGTGTGAATAGTTCTCTGAGTCTGAGTAGCAAAAGCAGCAGAACAGATGTCACATTTATAGGGTTTCTCTCCAGAATATTGTCTCTTGTGGTCAGCTATCTTGTGACTTCTAGCGAAAGCTATGGAACATTTTCTACATTTATAAGACTTTGTTTTATCACTTGATTGTTTTGGTTGCACAATGTGCAAGATGTCATCAAAGACTGCATTACATGTGTCACATTTATATATTCTTTGCCCAGTATTCAGTCCTTTAGATATAGCTAGATGTGATCTTCCTGCCTCCATGTGTGATGAAGAAAGGATATCTTTAGATATAGCTAAATGTGATTGTCTGGGTCCAAGGTTTGATGAAGAATTGTTTTCTTCAACCTGTTGCTGATTTAATGTTTTCTCTTGTTTATTACAAGAAGCTAAGGATAATTTTTCTTGACCACAGGCCAGTAGATCTTCTGTTAACTTTTCTGAGATATTTGTTGAAACATATTTAGTATACTGGTACACAGTTAAAGTTAAACTTGTTTCAAATGTCTGTTTTTTGCAAAATTCTGTCTCCAGTTTAACATTTGCATTGACTGGGTTAACTTCATTACATATTTCTTTTTTAAAGAGTTTATTATTTTCAGTATTTAATTCCATCATACTGACCACACAATCAGAAGCTGTATCTTGCTTTGGGTTGATATTATATATTTCTTTCTTTAGGAGTTTATTAAATTCAGTATTTTTCTCTGTTACACTGACTGAACTGTCAGAATATGTAGTCTGCTCTGGGTCACAATCATTACATATTTCTTTCTTTACGAGGTTCTTACAGTCAGAACTTATATCTGGTTTTTTTATAACATCTTCTTCCTTTATAATTAGGCTGGGAATAAATTTAAAATCAACTTTTTCCATGGTAAAGATCTTAAAACTAACAAACTGTAAAAGCTTTCAAATATGATCTGTGAGCATACATTTGTTCTGTCTATAAGTTGGAGCACAATATCTTAAACAATCAAGATGATTTCAAAACACCTGAAACATAATAATAATATGGAATGTGCATTTTTTATTACTGTGTACACATATTTTTTAATGATTAAATTAAATCATGAATTGAATAAAGAATAAAATATTAAAATTTGCTGTTCGCTTATTTTTGTAAACTTTTATTTATAAGAAGTCAATTAAGCAAGTAGGTAGCTTTTACTTATATTTCGGAAAATTCGTTAGGTAATTATTTTGAAATTAGCATCTATGCAATTTTTAAATACAAAAAATTGAAATCAACATCTTCTCTAAGTGTATTTAAATTTAAAAATAAAACTAGATTGACTAGATCTAATACTTATTGAACTTATTCTAATAAATTGATATTACCATAATTTAATTAATTATTAATTGGATAAAAAGCTATCTATCTTAGATTTACTTTTAGGCATTTAGCACTAGTACTAAATACTAATAGTTAATAGGGTCTTCAATTAGATGCAATTTTTTAAAATACAAAATATTGATAATCAACTTATCTTTTCTAATTTACATTGGATACCATATACTACTACTAACTAAAGTATCTTGGACATAATCTATAAAATAAGGCCTAACAGTACTAACAATAACATCATAGAATTAGAAACTTGGGTAACTTGACACGGTACTTAATATTTCTAACATGAATAGTAGTTACTAGAAGTAGTAGTAGTAGAATAAATAGTTTGATTCTTAGGGCTAGGACTAGGGTAATAGAAATAATGGCTAATGTGCTGTTGTGGTCCCCTTATTGGGAGTCACTTCCCTTTGTTTATGATAGATTTAGGGTTCGGGTTAGGGTGAGCGACAGAGAGACCAGTAGCGTGCAATAACCCAAATAATGATTGGATAGTCATAATATTCATTCAATTTAATACTAACTAATCACAATTAGACAATACTAAAATTTAAAATATTCTTGAATAATCCTAATAATAGTGGGTAAGTGGTAAGCTTTTACTTTATTTTAGCGCGATTAAAATCAGAGCTAGTGAAATGGACTACGATTAGTAATTAGTCACTTCCTTGTTTTGTCACGTGATACGTACCAGCCATTAGTAGGCTTTCTGCTACACATAACAACACATAACAACAGATAAACAGCTGATCAGCCATTGCCATTATCATTAATTCTAAAGCAAAATGTTTGTCTCCATCAGCGCTTCCCCAGTGTTAATTAAAATTTTACTTTTCAAAATATTCTTGAATACACGTGTTTTTTTAAAATGACATTCATAAATGTGACAATAATTATAATTCAGTTATGATTAAAGGAAGAAAGTTGTTTGAAGAAAGATTTGTGAGCGACTAGTGTGTTGCAGACAGCCTACCGGAAGTATTACTTGTTTTTACACGTATCACGTGACAAAACAATCGACTATTCGTAGTCCATTGAAATAAATTTCATTACAACACTTAATCACTGCTTACTATAAACATGTATTTATTGTTTTCCAATTATTTTGTCATGTATTCTCATTGGTTTAAGTTTAAAGGGGTTTTGAATTTTTAAAAACATGTATTTACCATATCAATATCATCAGCTCTTAGACAAGTCAGTTTGTTGTCTTACACTATTTACAGTCTGAGTTGTCTATTCTGTCGACGTGTGGCCGGCCAAGAGTTTCGTGCTCAGTGCCGCTTCTGCCGATTACTTGTTGATGTGTGGCCAGATTTTTGTTCACTTGTTCCCAGTCCCAGACCAAAAGCAATATTCATACAGTTAATAAAGTAATTTAAAAATAATAGACAAGTTTAAGTCAGATTCCAGATTCAGAAGCATCAGATTACATGGCGTGCAGAGACCGGACTGTATCGAGCGTTGAAGGTCCCGTCGTGATGTCCATACACTCTAGGCCCATTTAATGCGGTCTGTGCCAGGCGTGGTATGTGCGTTTCCCACACCCCCACTTCTATCAGAGCGCTTGGAATATACGGAGAGTCCTTTGAAGATGGGGGGGGGGGGGGGTGATGGGGTGTTTACGATTAGTAGTTGATTATCGACCAAGCCAGCAAATCATCCTCATTAACTTGTGAATCAACTTATCCGACCAAGAGTAACAAAAGTCACAAGGAAAAATGTCATAGCAAAAAAAAAAAGCCCGCGAACAATAACAAGTACCAGAAAAAATAGAATTAAATGTAAAAAAATAGTGCACAGTTATTTTGCTGGCCTCTAGGATACTATTTCTCAGATAATTAGAGGTGAAGGGGGTCCACAAATTTGTGCCAATATGTCATAAAGTGTCTAATTTGTTTTAAACATTTGTGACAATGGAGCAATTAGGGGGGGGGGGGGGAAATCGGCCATGATAGCGCGGGCAGGTTTTCTTTTAGACCCCCCCCCCCTGGAAAGTCAAGTGTTAAAACACCGCGTAGCAAAATGTGTACAGCAATTTAAAGATAATATATTGGTTATCAAAAACGACTAAATTGTCTTTTTCAAACAGTTTTTAAAAGATTAATATTTGGTGCCTTTAACCGAATAGAATTAGTGGCATCTAGAAATATCGCTACGCTCGATATTTTTGGATGATCTGTATATTTTAGGCCAATCTTGTTAAAGCGTATAGTGTTCGACTATAAATATCGCACTGGCCGCTCCAGATAATTAGCCGATGAATTACTTCTTGTAGTTCGCATATATTGGTATTTTTTTTGTGTGCAACTTAACAGGTTTAAAGATTTAAATAACGCTGTATTTAATCAGCTTTACATCAATAAAAGTGAAAGGTCTACAATGTTAATAATATTTCTTTCTAAGTAGCAAACACGCGCAATCTATTTTCAAATTATATTTTATCGTAAAAGCATGATTTTAAAAGTATGGATGTAGGCAGGGGGGCTCGGAAAGGGGGTTCCGGTAGGCTCAGCTCACCCGGAGCAGAGGAGAAAACACCACCCACCATACTTTTTGAACAGGGAAAGACATTTTTAAGGTTTTGTGGGAGGCATTAGGGGCTGTCAATTAATTATGTCAACAAATTTTTGGCGATTTTTACCTCGCCCCTCCCCCTCGTCAACAACTTGTCAAACTTCCAGAGACCCCCCTATAAAATTACGTCAACATTTGATTACCCTCCCCCCACACCAAAATAAAAATAAAATGGAAAAAAAACAACACAATATTTTAAGTAGACTAGTTTACAACTACAACAAAAAAGTGAATAAAAGTAAAATGTTTAGAAAAATAGTTTAATAAATTTTTAACTTATGAACATATTTCCAATTTATAACTACAAAGGCTTACTCTAAACAGAAAAGAGATTATAGGGTTTACAAATGAAACAAAGTGGTGTTGATATGGTGTCAGTTGATATATGGCTACTGGAGGGTGTTGTGTGTGTGACACACTTTTTAAAACCCTGCTCGCAGGGTTTATAACTGTAGTAGTGTGATGAGTGGTAATGATACTGATGGCTGACAGTTTTACTAAAACAAACTAAGAAAATGCAGGTCTGAGGACTATAGCTTTTATTTGGAAACTAACAAAGAGAAGGAAAGGAAAGGGACAATACAGAGCGTCCAAATGGGCCGCTATGGACACTGACACACTTCAGGGATGGGAGGTGAACACTGACACACTTCAGGGATGGGAGGTGAACACTGACACACTTCAGGGATGGGAGGTGAACACTGACACACTTCAGGGATGGGAGGTGAACACTGACACACTTCAGGGATGGGAGGTGAACACTGACACACTTCAGGGATGGGAGGTGAACACTGACACACTGACACACTTCAGGGATGCGGTTCCAACCTCGAATAAAAAATCTCCCTAATGTGCCCGCCTTAAATAGTCGTGCGCGAACGTACCCGAAAACTTGACGTCACGCCCCGACTTTGACAGTCCAAAACTTGTCTTCTGACGGATTTTCTGTGGTAAAATAACAAACCCTGGAGACTACAACCCGAATTAAAGTGGATATCCCAGACCCAATCCTTAACAACTTAAATGTGTCCTTCTTAGTTTTGTATCGGCTATCTAAGATTTATTTTTATATTTCTAAGAGTTATATACTTTTTGAGATATTTAAATCAAATAGGTTGGGACCCCCATGAATGAATGTGAAAACTCTCTTAATCTTAATTACTAAAAATTAAAATACCCTATGACAGTGGTTCTCAACCTTCCTAATGCCGCGACCCTTATTGCAGCTCCTTGAGTTGTGGTGACCCCCAACCACAAAATTCATTTCGTGGCTACTTCATAAATGTAGAGCATATGTGTTTTCAGATGGTCTTTGGCGACCCCTGGGAAAGTGTTGTTCGACCCCCAAAGGGGTCGCGACCCACAGGTTGAGAACCGCTGCCCTATGACGATGGAGACTTGTAAATATACTAAAGTATAGCGAATAAAATCCCCTTCCCAACTAGATATAATTTATAATTTAATTCACTTAGGTTCCCGAGATATAAATTATTTAACTTAGTACTAAAGCACACATAGTGGTTTCCACTATTTAAGTTTAAGTATTCTAATTCTACGCGATGAGGGAGAGCCGCCGGTCAGCCTGCATGGGGTGAACTTGACCCGAGGTCAACATTCCGATCCCCTGTTGGGCGAGGTCAAATTTCAATGCAGTGTTGGCGTTGGGCGCGATTTAAAAAAAAAAAACGGGGCCTACACTACCACATTCACCCAAAATGTTTGAATTCCAGCGCCCTCGCTGGCTCAACTATAAAGGAATCAGCAAGTACAAGCAAATACAGAAAGTGGAATTATATTAACCAGAACCAAGAAATATACAAATATTTACATGGCATATTAAAATATGCAACATAAGTGTAAAAAAAATAAAGTACATTGGTGTAGGTCATTTCTAGAGTATGCCAATTATTTCATGAACATGACATCATATTTACTATTATGATTTATGATTATAAAGACTTATCAGGCGCGCAAACCAGGTCGACTCAAACTTGGAGCACGGCAGTACGTTTAACCCAAGCATCCTAAAGTATAATCGCGAATTGTATACTGGTGTAAAAACCTAAGTTTATTTGAAACTTGAGGCATTTCAGCATGTGTAATTAGGACTACCTCAATTATAAGTGTTGGACCTCAACGCATGCGTACGTGGGTCTGTATAGGTGGACAAGGCGCTTTGCCGTATGTATACTCTCTCGATGAGATTGACCAGTTATTAAACTTAAGTTCCACTTAATTTGTTTGTAAATTAAAATGACCGGTTTAACATTAGAGAGGGAAAAAAAAGTTAAATATACTCTACGACAAAACAAAAAAACAACAACTATAATTGCATTGTAAGTTATGTAAGTACACAAATGCATGATAGACCGGTGAAGCTACTGTTGGCTACAGGTCGTCTCGGGTCATCACTGTCACTGGCGGGGGTACTTCTGTCACTGTTCTTGGGCTCGAGGGCTGCTGTATCTATCATCGGGAGGCCGTGCTGGCTCGCCCAGTCAATGCATGTCGATGCGACATCTATAGGTCGATGCAACTGCGTCAAGTGGCTCTTCCGACGAGTAGGAAACAACCCTGTAGTGACAGGAGAAGTATACCGGTACGGGTACGCCTCTACCAAGTCCGGTAAAAGCGTTCGCCACGGTCGTGTTCTGCCAATTGATATGGAACGAAGAGGATACCGCAGGGTCATTTTGGACCGCTGGCATTGTCCTTCGCCTTGTGGTTGGCACAGCTTGTGGTGAAATTTCATACATGGCGTTCTGTTGGAGACTGATAGGGGCGTGGACCACGGTTGATTAATGACCGGTGGCAAGGAACGAAGACTAAGGTGCAGGGTCTGGTTTAGCCGCTGGCACTGTCCATGTTCGTGTAGATGGCATGGCTTGTTGTAGTCTTCGGGAAAGTGCCTGTTGATGACTGGCACTTGTTCTGTTGTTACTGCAGGCTCCATTTGTCGATCTATATTGTCCCTTTCCTTCTAATGTTCTAGATTGAATTCTGACAAGCTATCCTCAATTTAACAAACCCTGCCGACGACGCAAAAAACTGTAACAAAGTGTTGTTGATATGGTGTCAGTTGATATATGGCTACTGGAGGGTGTGTGTGTGACACACTTTTTAAAACCCTGCTCGCAGGGTTTATAACTGTATTAGTGTGATGAGTGGTAATGATACTGATGGCTGACAGTTTTACTAAAACAAACTAAGAAAATGCAGGTCTGAGGACTATAGCTTTTATTTGGAAACTAACAAAGAGAAGGAAAGGAAAGGGACAATACAGAGCGTCCAAATGGGCCGCTATGAACACTGACACACTTCAGGGATGGGAGGTGAACACTGACACACTTCAGGGATGGGAGGTGAACACTGACACACTTCAGGGATGGGAGGTGAACACTGACACACTTCAGGGATGGGAGGTGAACACTGACACACTTCAGGGATGGGAGGTGTACACTGACACACTTCAGGGATGGGAGGTGAACACTGACACACTTCAGGGATGGGAGGTGAACACTGACACACTTCAGGGATGGGAGGTGAACACTGACACACTTCAGGGATGGGAGGTGAACACTGACACACTTCAGGGATGGGAGGTGTACACTGACATACTTCAGGGATGGGAGGTGAACACTGGCATACTTGAGGGATGGGAGGTGAACACTGACACACTTCAGGGATGGGCGGTGAACACTGACACACTTCAGGGATGGGAGGTGTACACTGACACACTTCAGGGATGGGAGGTGAACACTGACACACTTCAGGGATGGGAGGTGAACACTGACACACTTCAGGGATGGGAGGTGTACACTGACACACTTCAGGGATGGGAGGTGAACACTGACACACTTCAGGGATGGGAGGTGTACACTGACACACTTCAGGGATGGGAGGTGTACACTGACACATTTTAGGGATGGGAGGTGAACACTGACACACTTCAGGGATGGGAGGTGAACACTGACACACTTCAGGGATGCGGTTCCAACCTCGAATAAAAATCTCCCTAATGTGCCCGCCTTAAATAGTCGTGCGCGAACGTACCCGAAAACTTGACGTCACGCCCCGACTTTGACCGTCCAAAACTTGTTTTCTGATGGATTTTCTGTGGTAAAATAACAAACCCTGGAGACTACAACCCGAATTAAAGTGGATATCCCAGACCCAATCCTAAACAACTTAAATGTGTCCTTCTTAGTTTTGTATCGGCTATCTAAGATTTATTTTTATATTTCTATGAGTTATATACTTTTTGAGATATTTAAATCAAATAGGTTTGGACCCCCCCCATGAATGAATGTGAAAACTCTCTTAAATACTAAAAATTAACATACCCTATGACGATGGAGACTTGTAAATATACTAAAGTATAGCGAATAAAATCCCCTTCCCAAATAGATATAATTTATAATTTAATTCACTTAGGTTCCCGAGATATAAATTATTTAACTTAGTACTAAAGCACACATAGTGGTTTCCACTATTTAAGTATTCTAATTCTACGCGATGAGGGAGAGCCGCCGGTCAGCCTGCATGGGGTGAACTTGACCCGAGGTCAACATTCCGATCCCCTGTTGGGCGAGGTCAAATTTCAATGCAGTGTTGGTGTTGGGCGCGATTTAAAAAAAAAAAAACGGGGCCTACACTACCACACAAAAATGTATACTCAGTGTTACGAGGAACCATCTCGCGTGTGCATATTTAGTTCTGTGTGGGGTCTTTTTAAAGCACAGCACGGTTTTTAAAAAGTAGGAATATAGTTAGTTTAATTAATATACCGGTACTGAAGGTTGGGCGAGTGTGTAACACAGGACTACAAACACTGCCTAATTTTCCTTTGTTAAGTAATTAAATTTATTTTAAAAAGTAACATTGTTGACGTCAACTTTTCTTGACCTCCCCCCTTCCCTTTGTCAACAATTGTCAAACCCCCCTCCCCCTATTTTGTTGACATAATTAATGGACAGCCCCTTATGGCATCCAGTGCCATAAATGAACTGAATTCACTCCGTTTGTGGCGTGCCCTTTTAGATGCACTACTTTTGTAACACAGTTGTCTGAATAACAGAGTTTAATTTTTTTGTAAAAACTTAGTGTATGTTTATTAATACCAACTGATTTTCTCATTTTAATATCAGAAAAATAAACAATCCCCCCCCCCCACCTATCTGCACGCATTTTATTATTTTTTAAAATGAAAACACAGCAGAAAGCTATAACACCCCCCCCCCCCCCCCAACCTATCTGCACGCATTTTTAAATTACTTTTTTTAATGAAAACACAGCAGAAAGCTATAACACCCCCCCCCCCCCCCAACCTATCTGCACGCATTTTTAAATTTTTTTTTTTAATGAAAACACAGCAGAAGCTATAACACCCCCCCCCCCCCCCAACCTATCTGCACGTATTTAAAAAAATTTTTTTTAATGAAAACACAGCAGAAAGCTATAACACGCCCCCCCCCCCCCCCCCACCTATCTGCACGCATTTAAAAATTTTTTTTTACTGTAAACACAGCAGAAAGCTATAACACCCCCCCCCCCCCTCAATATATATTGTTTTTGTTGTAAAATAGCATTTCGATTATCATTCCAATTCCAGTTTATGGACTAGTTTTAGAAAAATATTCTTTCTAAATCGTCAATTTAACACTAATTTTCTACGGATTTGTTTTTTTAAAAATGTGTTAAAGTATATTGAAGGGGCAATTTAAGACTATTATACGTCAACTGAATAAAGTTATAAGTGATTGAAATTCCAAAAAAAAACATTTTAATCAATTGAATAGTGGGAAATGCATACCGGTACTCTTTTGTCTAGGATTTCTCATGAATAGATTTACACATTAATAAATATATGAAGTTTTTTTGTAAACAACTCACGTTTTCTTAACATAATTATGCATTTCTTATACGATTAATAAAAGTAAGAAGTTTTGAAAATCCTTAAAATGTATGGACATTTCTAAAAAAACATTTTTGTTTCTTTTTGGCGTATGTTAGTCTTGGAAATATTTGGAAAATGTATTTATCATAATAAAATAAATATGTTTTTAAATTTTACATTGCGTTCAGCATTTAAAATAATGTTGGCTGTGCCTTTAATATTTTTTTTTCAAGTTAAAAAATCATTTTGCCATTAAGTAGTTTACCCCAAAAATAGTCTAGTTTTAATAATATTAAAATTAATCCACATTGTCAGTCATTGTTATTTAGTAATTTTGCTTTTTTGTGCACGATTAGGTCAAACAGAGATGTCGCTTGACTTTCCGAGAACCCCTACCAGACCACTTTTCGGTCTGTCCTTCCACCACACTACATATTCAAATTTGATAATTTAAAAAGTGTCCACAGACAACTTTATTAATCCCCTAAAATATCGGAGCCCCACTGCAGTCGCAGGGGTTGCAGGGCCCACACGATGTCACTGAGGTAAAGTAAAACATAATTATTATTTTTTTAACCAGCATCCCTCCCGTTGTTCTCCGATTAGGTGTAGGAATACCGGTAATGCAAAACTAAATTTTTATGTGCTAAAATCCATTTTAAATTTATTACATATTTTCTGGAGACTATAAAGTTGGGGCGACACTAAGCTAGGGCAAAACGTATACCGTACCATCAAGGGCATCCGCTAGCATGAGTTTAGTTCATGTTGTGCTGGGGTGGAGTTAGAGATGTACCTGGTCTTTATTACTAATTCTGGCGCTTCCCAGAACTTCGAAATGACCCCTTGCAAATTGTCTGAAATAAACACCAACTTCAATTGTGCACTAAAATGCATACTGCATTTTGAATTAATCAAATATTTTTTTCTATGTATATGGGGACCCCCCTCTCCACTTTTGCTTGAGAGTTTTCAGCACCCTCAATTTCTGCTCCTCCGTTCCCTCGCGCCAATCAAAATAACAGTACGGGGTTGAATCTAGGCTTGTGCCAATGGATTTACATGGGGCGCGTCACAACCGGAGTGAATTAAGTTTATGTATGGTACTGGGTACAACAATAATGCCTCCCCCGGAAGCTTGAAAAAATCCCCCCACCCCCCGATAAATAGTCTAATATTATAAACACTGAATTCAGGTAGGCTATACTCCAAAATCCACTAACTTTTGAAAATATTTTCTGCATCTGCACATAATTTTTTGCGTAATGAAGACAGTTAAATAACGTCAAGTCACCATACACTAGTGGTTCCTATATTTTGGCGTATGTCCCACATAGAGCAATGTTACGATTATATGACATTTAGGGTCTGGTCCTGACACATTGGAAGAGCAGTTCTATTGTAAATGTACGGAATGCACTTTCTGCCATCGGTTGTATGGTTTTAGTTTTAGAATGTGCATAACAACTTGGGTAGGGGTGGGTTGGAATGGATTTGTAAATTGTATTTCAATGAGTTCTGTATCTGATGTCAAATACGGTAATACAGTTACTGCTGGTAATTTTCCATAGTCACATTAAAAGAAAACGGAACCTTATTTCGAAAATTAATTTAACACAGTGGCTTCAATAGGGGGTGTGAAACACACCGGGTGACACCCTCAGAGGGAGGTAACAGTAACAGTAGTAAAACCTAATAAAAATTTTAATTTGACAGTTTGCTTAATTCGAATCCCTACAGAACTCAATGACATACAAGGACAAAAGAATGTTGCCACCAGAGAGGGTGGCATCAAAACAGGGTGCCATCAGATCAGGGAGCCAAGTTTGTTTTTTCAAATTAAAAATAACCAATGAGTTGTTTCTTTCATGCAGATTTAGTGGAAAATGTGTCCAACAAATTATGAGTGCCTCTAAAATCATTATTTATTTCCCAACTAGCTTGACATTTATATAGCTGGACATTTACACAAATTGAGCATTTCTTATTTCAATTCAAAAATGACAGATTAAAACAAAACACATGAAAGGCTCATCATCACTAGATTCTAATACCGGGTTGTAATTAATGTCTACAAACAAATCTAAATAAAAATGTCATCATCACTATGTTCTAATAATAGTAATTAATAGTAATAAATGTATGAAAACAAATATTATCACTATATTTTCATAGTAATAAATATCTGTAAAAAATACAAATCATCATCACTAATAGTAGTAATAGTGACACTATAAGATCATAGTAATAAATATCTATAAACAAAACTCATCATCACTATATTCTAATACTAATAGTAGTAATAATAAAATATCTGTAAACAAATCTCATCATCACTATATACTATATGATCATAGTAATAAATGTCTAGAACCAAATCTCAATCACTATATTCTCATAGTAACATGCCTAGAAACAAATATTGTAATCACCTGGGATGGTAACAGTGAACATTGTTTAACCCAAAATAAAAAGTTTTCTTATAGAGCTCTCTGATGGCTGTGTTATAGTTTCCTTCATTCTTACAATGAAATGCTTTGACCACACAAAATAGCTGATGTGTAAAATGTCTAATTGACACAATGAAATGCTTTGACTACACAAAATAGCTGATGTGTAAAATGTCTGATTGACACAATGAAGTGCTTTGACCACACAAAATAGCTGATGTGTAAAATGTCTGATTGACACAATGAAATGCTTTGACCACACAAAATAGCTGATGTGTAAAATGTCTAATTGACACAATGAAATGCTTTGACTACACAAAATAGCTGATGTGTAAAATGAGTGATTGACACAATGAAATGCTTTGACCACACAAAATAGCTGATGTGTAAAATGTCTGATTGACACAATGAAGTGCTTTGACCACACAAAATAGCTGATGTGTAAAATGTCTGATTGACACAATGAAATGCTTTGACTACACAAAATAGCTGATGTGTAAAATGTCTGATTGACACAATGAAGTGCTTTGACCACACAAAATAGCTGATGCGTAAAATGAGTGATTGACACAATGAAATGCTTTGACCACACAAAATAGCTGATGTGTAAAATGTCTGATTGACACAATGAAGTGCTTTGACCACACAAAATAGCTGATGTGTAAAATTTCGGATTGACACAATGAAATGCTTTGACCACACAAAATAGTTGATGTGTAAAATGTCTGATTGACACAATGAAATGCTTTGACCACACAAAATAGTTGATGTGTAAAATGTCTGATTGATACAATGAAATGCTTTGACCACACAAAAAAGCTGATGTGTAAAATGTCTGATTGACACAATGAAATGCTTTGACTACACAAAATAGTTGATGTGTAAAATGTCTGATTGATACAATGAAATGCTTTGACCACACAAAATAGTTGATGTGTAAAATGAGTGATTGACACAATGAAATGCTTTGACTCCACAAAATAGCTGATGTGTAAAATGAGTGATTGACACAATGAAATGCTTTGACTCCACAAAATAGTTGATGTGTAAAATGTCTGATTGACACAATGAAATGCTTTGACTCCACAAAATAGTTGATGTGTAAAATGTCTGATTGACACAATGAAATGCTTTGACTACACAAAATAGTTGATGTGTAAAATGTCTGATTGACACAATGAAATGCTTTGACCACACAAAATAGTTGATGTGTAAAATGAGTGATTGATACAATGAAATGCTTTGACTCCACAAAATAGCTGATGTGTAAAATGTCTGATTGACACAATGAAATGCTTTGACCACACTAAATAGCTGATGTGTAAAATGTCTGATTGACACAATGAAATGCTTTGACCACACAAAATAGCTGATGTGTAAAATGTCTGATTGACACAATGAAATGCTTTGACCACACAAAATAGCTGATGTGTAAAATGTCTGATTGACACAATTTTACAACTCCTATAGCAAGTCATTTAGTGTCTTATTACTTAGATTAAAGGTGAATTCATTTAAAAAAATAACATTAGTAGGCCTGCTAGTTAGGGTTACCATACGTCAGTATTTAGTTTTGACAGTTTGTATTTTTGACACCCTTGTCCGTACTAAGTTTTGCATCTGTAATTATCCTTACTATTCTCTCGGCGTCCGTCTTGTCCGTACTTTTGGCTGCAACGACTTGCTTGTATAATTTCCATTTGTCTTCTCTTATTTTTTCGCAAAGGCCAGCGCAGTGAATAGTTTCAGCTCCATTTGACGGTCCAAAATAGCAATGATGTAAAAATATATCATCCAATGTTTTGTAGGAATTATTGTCACAATGTTGCCATTTCTTTTTATAAATGAACAAGCTAGATCTTGCTCCAGTAGTACTCAGTGTTAGCAGTATTATAGTAATAATACTTCTCCGCTGTATCTTCAATGTGCTAGTTCAGTGGTTCCTAGAATGTTTCGATTCCCGGCGCTTATACCAAATTTAGGTTTTTACAATTCTTTTGCCGTCTTCTCAGAGACTAATTTTTAGTTAAGTGCTATTTAATTTATTGTTTTTACTGTTGTTTGTTCGCTGCGGAGGAAATGCTGCACCTGGGGCAAAACCCGAAAATGATGCAACTTAATCTATAAAAAAAGTGCCCCCGGGACGAATCAGTAACAAAAAAGGACGATTTTTGGACCACTTCGTCTCTCTGAAGTATATGGGATTTGATATTTTAATTCACTATTAAGATCCTATCTAAAGAAGATTTTGGTGCCCGCTGTGACTGCCCTCTTTGCTCATTCTCACTCTCTGCCTGAGGGCAACAGGGCATCCAGAGTGACGCATCACTGGGCTGGCCAAACTGTCAGCGCATTTTTTTTATTCCTGTGACGTCACATTAAAAGATTTTATTTCTTTGTGTTTTATGGGGATGGGGGCTAAAAGCTTTTTGTACATACGAGTTTGGGAGGTCCAAAAAAAGGCAAGCACAACACACCCCCCACCCTTGCCAGTATGGTTCCAGTTGATTTGAGACTTTGTGTCCACATTTGGCATCCAGAAAATATGGTAAGCTTATACTATTAGTACTGGAGAAGTAGAAAGATTCAAATTATGCCATATAAGACCTGAAGGCAAAATCAGAAGAAAATTGTTAGTGTAAGTCTTCAAAATGTTTTCTAACAGGTCTAGCTATTTTAGAAAAAACTTGGCAATACAGCAGAACAAATTTCATATTCATAGGGTTTATCCCTAGTAATAAGTATGTATTTTTATGTGTCGAGTTAAATTTGAACTAGATGCAAATGCAGCTAAACATATGTCACATTTAAAGGGTTTCTCTCCAGTATGATTATTTCTTGTGTGTATAACCTTTTCAAATTCAGAACAAAATGCAGCAGAACAAATGTCACATTTATAGGGTTTCTCTCCAGTATGTCTTCTTTTGTGCTCAGTTAAATGTGAACTATATAAAAAAGCTGCAGAACAAATTTCACATTTATAGGGTTTATCTCCAGTATGATTTCTTCTGTGTTGAGCTAAATTTGATCCAGCCCTAAATGCAGCAGAACAAATGTCACATTTATAGGGTTTCTCTCCAGTATGAGTTCTTGTGTGTCTAGCTTTATCAAATTTAGTACCAAAACCAGCAGAACAAATGTCACATTTATGGGGTTTCTCTCCAGTATGAGTTCTTGTGTGACTAGTTCTCTGAGACTGAGTAGCAAATGCAGCAGAACATATGTCACATATATAGGGTTTCTCTCCAGTATGACGAGTTCTTGTGTGTCTAACCTTTTCAGATTTAGTGGAAAATGCAGCAGAACAAATGTCACATTTATAGGGTTTCTCTCCAGTATGAGTTCTTCTGTGTTGAGCTAAATTTGATCCAGCCCTAAATGCAGCAGAACAAATGTCACATTTATAGGGTTTCTCTCCAGTATGAGTTCTTCTGTGTTGAGCTAAATTTGATCCAGCCCTAAATGCAGCAGAACAAATGTCACATTTATAGGGTTTCTCTCCAGTATGAGTTCTTCTGTGTCGAGCTTTATCAAATTTAGTACCGAAAGCAGCAGAACAAATGTCACATTTATGGGGTTTCTCTCCAGTATGAGTTCTTGTGTGACTAGCTTTCTGAGAATGAGTAGCAAATGCAGCAGAACATATGTCACATATATAGGGTTTCTCTCCAGTATGACGAGTTCTTGTGTGTCTAACCTTTTCAGATTTAGTGGAAAATGCAGCAGAACAAATGTCACATTTATAGGGTTTCTCTCCAGTATGAGTTCTTGTGTGAATACCTCTCTGAGATTGAGTAGCAAATGCAGCAGAACAAATGTCACATATATAGGGTTTCTCTTTAGTATGATGAGTTCTTGTGTGTACAACCTTTTCATATTTAGTACAAAATGCATCTGAACATATGTCACATTTATAGGGTTTCTCTCCTGTATGTCTTCTTTTGTGCTCAGTTAAATGGGATCTAGAAACAAATGTAGCAGAACAAAAGTGACATTTATAGGGTTTCCCTCCAGTATGTCTTCTTTTGTGCCAAGCTAAATCAAATCGAGTCACAAATGCAGCAGAACAAATGTCACATTCATAGGGTTTCTCTTCAATAATATGTCTTCTTGTGTGAACAGCTATTTCAGATTTAGTAGCAAATACATCAGAACAAATGTCACATTTATAGGGTTTCTCTCCAGAATATTGTCTGACCAAACCATGAGAATATTTATATTGCTCTTGGTTAACATCATTATATATTTCATTCTTTAGGAGTTTATGGTAGTCAGTGTCTATCTCTGACGCAGGTGTAACATCTTCTACTTCTTCCTTTATAATTAGGCTGGGAATAAATTTAAAATCAACTTTTTCCATAGTGAAGATCTTAAAACCAACAAACTATAAAAGCTTTCACATATGATCCGTGAGCATGCATTTGTTCTGTCTATAAGTTGGAGCACAATACCTTTAGCAATCTAGATAATTTCAAACACCTGAAAAAATTTTTAATTTTTATAAATAATAAATGGTCAATGGAATGTGCATTTTTTAATGACAGACATTTTCTAGCCATGGTTATCATCAGTGGTACAGCTTATTGCTTCATTAATTACATTTACATTTTTTTAATGATTAAATTAAAAATTAAATAATATAAATATAATATAAATGAATAAAATATTAATTATTATTAATGTTTGATATTTCTTATTTTTGTTAACTTTTCTAAGTAAATTAAGAAATTTGCTGTTAGATAAATTTTGGCACATTTGTTATTTAATTATTTTGAAATTAGTATCAATGAAATATTTGGTAATTGGGTAGAGATAGTGCCCTGTTTTTTTACCATAGCCGCCATCTTCTTGGTTGCCACTTCCCGTAAAATTAAGAATAAAACGTTAAAAAATAATTGAAAAATTGGCTATTTCACACTATTAGTGCCCAAAGTGATTGTTTAAGGTTCAGGTTAGGTTTAGGGATATATTTTTTTAGAGATTTAGGGTTCAGGTTCGGGATAGATTTAGGGTTTAGGGATAAATTTAGGAACTTTTTGCATTATAATTTAACGTTTTATGGGTCGCGGCAGTGTGAGACATCGTGGCACTAATTCTTGGAATTTACCAACAAATTTCCTAAATGTATCCCTAAACCTAACCTGCAACCTAAACTTATCCCTAACCGGGGTTTTGACCCTATCGGAACAAGGGATTTTGACACAAGGCACCATTAGTAACAATTAGCCAAATTTGGTAAACACAGAAAATTGAAATCAACAGAGCTTCTTTAAAAACTTAAAAAATAATAATAGAAGAATAGTCATAGATGATATTAAATCTGAATTATTCTTAATCTAATTTAGGGGCCATCCATAAATAACTTCACCCGTCTAGGGGGGGAGGGCGGTCACATTTTTGTGACGATGTGTGACGAGGGGGAGGGAGGGGGGCTTAAGCAATGTGACGTCACATGGAAAGCGTAATTTTATATTAAAAATCTGCACATAATAAACCTAAATTATAGACATTTTTTACATCATTCTTTTATAAAACAACTATAACTATTATATTTAAACTACCATCACTGAGAGAATCAGTACAGGTATGCCACTGATCAAGTTACAGGCCAACACTGAGGAGGAGAAAATGGGTGTAGTGACATTGACAGTTGAGAGAATTTATGTGAAAATGTGGAGATGGGAGTCAAAGAATCAGGGAAAGTGGGATGGAAGGAAAAAAATTATTGGTGGAGGGGAAGGGTGATCTTAGTAAATGCTCTAGGGCAGGGATTCATAACCTTTTTGCAGCGCTGTAGGCCCACTCCGTTTTAAATATCCCCCCTCCCCAACTGCATAAATTATATTATTATAAAAGTTAAAATATGAAAATAATTAAACGGAGTGGCTATTCGCACCCGGGTACCAGAAGTGAGAGGTTGGGATTAAAAAACGATTTTTAAATATTAGTGTTGGGTTTGTAAGACAAAATGAGGTATCAAAAGAAAGATAATTGAATGGACTATATGTTTGTAAACTTAATTATTCAGTTTAACTAAAATAAACTACCACCTATGACATCTGAATAGCATTTAGTCAAAATGGACTCGGTCACGCATCGCCGCCATGCGGACCCGGGTCCCATTAGAATCATTGCTATTTGGATGTCATTTGTGGTAGGGTTTGTAAAGGACAGTAGTGGAAACAGGGACTTTATATAGTAATAGAATTCCACCAGGGGACCACAGGAAGTGGGATTGAAAGATAAAAATGGTTGACCTTATTGGTAAATGCTCTAGGGCAGGGATTCTTAACATTTTTTGCAGCTCTGCCTGCAGGCCCAATCAGTTTTAAACACCCCCCCCCCCACCAACACGTATAAATTATATTGTAATACCATTAAAAATAATCAAACAATTTAGTTATCGTAGTTTTATTTCTTTCATTAACTTTATAAGCAAGGGAAAAAGTTACCAATAAAAGCAATGCGCCAACAAAATTCACAAGAAAGACATTTAGTGCTGCTAATCAAAATGCATACAAAATAATTTTGTTTAAAAGCAATAACAGCTAGTAATGGCAGCAATTACAATCAGTGGCGTAGCTAGGGTTGGTGTCACCCGGTCCAGTAAGCTTGTGGTGTCAACCCCCACCCTCCCCCTTCCACGACTTCCACGATGCAATTCTTCTTGTTTAACTTAATCCACAGTATTGAAGGTCAGGAGCTAAATGAATTTAAGAACTGTGACATGTATTTAGAATCACTCATTTTTATTATAATGTTATCAGAGGATAGTTTTACTTCTCAGAATTTAGATAATTATATGTTCCTGTCACATACAATAGGAACCGAACACTTCATTAGGCGTTGAAAAATTGTCAAAATGATGTGTTTCTCACCTAATAATAAGGTAACCTAATTGCTGACGCGTCACCTTTGAAATTTTAACAAAAACGCATTTTGATTGGTTACATGAGTGAAAAATATACGTGTCATCTGTAATCATTTTGTGGATTTCGGTTAGACGGAGCAGTGTTTGCTCTGTAAATACATAATTTTTCAATTTTATGTCACCCCCCTGAGATGGTGTCACCCCTGTGCGACCCACAGCCCCCTAGCTACGCTACCAATACACTTTTTTGGTCTTCCACACATCAGGGCTGGGGAGGTACCTTTACCCCTGGTTAAGAACCACTGTTCTAGTGAAATGTTCCTGACACAGGTCCAGTAATTTGATATCCATGGGAAGTGAATTTCTTAAGGGGTTTGTAAAGGACATTAGAGGACACAGGGAATTTTTTAAGGCGGGGGGGGGGGGGGTTGCAGCGATTTGTGACGTTATATTTTAGGGGGGGGGTCATACTTTTTGTGACGATGGGGGGAAAAGAGGGGGGGGGGGCAAAAATCGGCAAAATTTGCGTGATGTCATTTATGGATGGCCCCTTTTTAGTACTAACAAGTAATTTTAGTAAGTAAAGCTATTGTCCTACTATAGACTATTGAATTGCATTCTTCGGGCCCTATCTAATTAATTAGCTCTTAAAGCTTTTATTGCAACAATTATTGACAATTTTTCCCAAGAACAAGTAGGCAGCTCGCCGCTAGGCCTACCTACAGAACTAGAAGTATTGACAATGGAATTCTAATTGATATTACCGTTATTTAACTCTTTTTTTACGTGATAGAACTTAATTAAAACATGTATTTATTATTATACAATAATGTTGTCATGTATTCTCATTGGTTTTAAAGGGATTTTAATTAAATTTTTTTTAAAAATGTACCGGTATTTAAAAACGAGTCCTTCTCGAGAAACTTGTGGCTTGTTTATTGTCTCAGCTGTCGGTGTGTGGCCAGATTTTTTAGTTCTTTTCCCAGTCTGCGATCAAAAGCAATATTCATACGGTTAAAGTAATCTAAAAATAATAGACAATTAAATCAGATTCAGAGGCATCAGCTTACACTGGGGTGTAGGGACCGTGCTCTCTCGAGCATTGAAGGTCCCGTCGGGTTGACCATACACCGAAACCCATTTAATGCAGACTGTGCCAGTTGTGGCATGAAGGTTAAAAAGCCATATCTTCTTAACTTCTTAATGGGCACAACTAACTTTAACATGGTCAAACCTACTGAACTATATGTGATTCCTGGAAAGTTTGGTCGAAATCTCTTACCGCGAAAGATGTAATTATTTTTATTTTAAGAGTAAAAGATATACAGAGAAAGAGAAAAAAATATTTTATTCCCAAATGATAAAAAAACAACAAAAAAACTCGACAACGATCGAAAGCTTCAAGGCCGCCCTGGCATCTGCTAGGGGCCGTTAGATTGGCAACATCGCTTCCCCAACCGTTGCACATATGCCAGTATATGGATGCAGCAACGTACCGAACCAGAACCAGAACCCTATAGCCTATAAAAAATCAGGGACGTTCATATTATGAGTTATTTTTGGTGAACGCATTTTTAACAAGCCTTTAATTCGAACGGTGCGCTTTCAAATACGGTGCAATTAATGGACAGTTATCGGTGCGAAAATTCAAACCTCGACAAACTAGCCCGACTTCTCGGCCTCCGACAAAAAGACCAGGTCAAAGTCGCAACGATGTACTGGTGCTTTTGTGTTACTAAGTGAAGGTGTTCACAATCCTATGGTGTTCACAATCCTATGGTCTATGGTGATCACAATACTATGTTCTATGGTGTTCACAATCCTATGGTCTTCACAATCCTATGGTGTTCCTAGTCCTATCGGTCTCTTGATTAATTTTTAAAACCAATTTTTTTATAATGAGTGAGAAGGGAAGGGGAAAATCACAAATTAGGTATTTAGCCTCTGACCGATAGACGATACTGCTGCGTGCCGTCCATGGCATAATAATAATAGCCCCAATTAGCATTTTGTCAAAATACGCTACCGAATGGTTTTAAGTGCATCTGAACTGGGGGAGTGGGGGGCAGCACTTGCTTCCATTCTGAGTCAGTGTGTGGAATTTTCGCTAAAGGGATTTGGGGGGGGGGGGGGGGGAGGGGACTGAACTCAAATAATATGGACGGGCGAGACGTCCTTTGAGAGTACAGGGGAAATGATATTGCTCGGGCTTTGACGGTTCCGTCGTGATGTCCATACACTGGAGGCCATTTAATGAGCGTTGACGTCCATACACTGAAGGCCATTTAATGAGCGTTGACGTCCATACACTGAAGGCCATTTAATAGGCGTTGACGTCCATACACTGAAGGCCATTTAATGGTCGTTGACGTCCATACACTGAACACCATTTAATGGGCGTAACGTCTATACACTGAAGGTCATTTAATGGGAGTTGACGTTCATACACTGAAGGCCATTTAATGCAGACTGTGCCAGTCGTGGTATGAAAGTTAAAAGCCATGGCTTGGGATGGTGGAGGTGAGGGGCTGGATGGTGGGGGTAATATTTGCTAAGTGGTCGAGTTAAAACTATTTCCTACGATGACGTAAGTGTCACCTCGGACCTTCCCACCTCGCTCCACCCACTCACATAAATAGTTGTACCAAGTAAGTTTTAAAGAAATGTTTGATAATGATTATGATAAGCCTTCAGTGTTCCTTCTCTCGTCTAACGGATTTCCAAACATTGTATTTTTATGACACTGATGATCGGCATTACACCCACTCCGCGCCCCGCCCCCCCCCCCCCCCCACTTTTTTTTGTTGCTTCAGAGCTTGATCATCGGCATTACGCCCTCTTGGCACGCATCCGTAGATTTCCTATATTTTATGTGTGCACACCTGGATCGTTGAGATCCACAAAATTTCGTTTATGTACCACATCTGAATGCATGAATATCTCATTGGGCAGTTGCTACACTCTGTGGTATTTACCAACAATACCGCAAAATGAGCCCGTCTTAGTTATATATAATCACCAGCCCTAACCCTCATTTTACTCAGAGCAAGTCAGTCAACTTAATTAAGTGCATTGGCATACGAAAAAGGGGGCGGGATGCTCAAATTAGAGCTGACCAAAATAGTACGGAGCAAATGATACATTGTTTCCATCATATTTAAAGGAGTTTCAGCTCCGTTACAATATCACAAAGTTTAAGGTGTTGAACGAACTTTTGTGTTAATGGGACGATATCATGTTTAAAAAATTTTTAACAGTTCCGTTTTGACTTGGACTTCCCAGAGCATAAATGTTAAGATCTTTTTTATTTTTTCATTTGTTTTGTACCCTTTAGTCTCTATGTGATACCGGTAGCTGAAAAGGACTTTTGTCGACATCGTTGATGTATACTGTGTACTATAATCTTCTGTCGAAATTTTGCTGTTTTCCATCTTTCTATTTTCTATGATACACAACACATAATAGATCTAGTTAACACAAGTATTTATGTTCACACTATTTTGGCCTATTTATCACCAATCTCCCAGTCCCACTACGTCACGAATTTGAAAACGGCGTCTTACGCGATAGCACACCTATTACATAGAAAATGCCACCCTCTGAAATTTGCGCCCAGGGCGTGTGCCCCTAGTGAAAGGACAATAATTTGCAGAAAATAAATAAGCGCCCTAAATATGGTAAAGGGGGAGGGTAAGGGGGGGCTTAAGCAATGTGACGTCACATGAAAAGCTGAATATTGTAGTAAAGAATTGAACTTATCAACATAAATTACAGACATTTTTAACATTATTCTTTATAGAACAATTATTATTATTTTGTTTTTAAACTACGATCTCTAAGAAAATCAGTACAGGCACAGGTATGCGAGGTCTGGAAAATGGCCTCTGATCAAGTTACAGGCCGCCACAGCGGCAAGAATCGGGGTGTAGTAAAAACGACAGTCGTGGTCGTGAGAATTTAGGTCTAAATGTGGAGACTGTACTCATTGTGTTAGTTAGGGTTTTCAAGTGAAGTGGGTTATTAGAACGAAAAAAATGTCTGACCCCGGTTTGGGGGGGGGGGGGGGGGGGAGGGGGTGGTGATCTTAGCAAATGCTTTAGGGCGGCTATTCTTAAACTTTTTGCAGCGACGCAGGCCCCAGGCCCACTCCGTTTTAAACATCCCCCCCCCCTCCAACCGTATAAATTATATTGAAATAAAAAATAAAATAAATAATTTAGTTATCGTAATTTAGTTACATTTCTTTCATTAGCTTTTTATAAACAAAGACAAACATTATGGATACAAGAAATGCTCCAACACAATTCACCAGAAAACATTTACTGCTGCCAGTGACGTAGCGAGCTTAACTCGCGCCCGGGGCACAATACCTTTTTAGCGCCCCCTCCCCATTCGAAAACCATACAATATTATATGTAAAATATACCATTTGGCGCCCCTTTGTGAGTAGTGCCCGGGGCATGATGCCCCCCTCGCTACGCGACTGACTGCTGCTAATCAAAATGCATAAAAACTGTTGTTTTATTTTAATTTTTTAAAAAAGCAGCAACAACGAGCAATGGTCTTCTTCTTTCGCCTTTTCGTCCTCGAGGAACAGCAGCCGATCTTCATCGACGTCTGTGGTTAGGACATAGGCCGCCTACAAGAGCCCTCCATGCAGGCATCACGATCCTGAGCCAATCTCTCCAGCCTCCCCCAAGTGTGGCCAAGTTTCTTGGTATCCGCCTCCACTTCACGGCGCCAAGTGTTCCTAGGCCTGCCTCTTTTCCGTTTTCCTTGAGGGTTCCAGTTCAAGGCTTGTCTAGTTATGCTGGAGGCAGGTTTCCTGAGTGTATGGCCGATCTTGTCTAGTTATGCTGGAGGCAGGTTTCCTGAGCGTATGGCCGATCTTGTCTAGTTATGCTGGAGGCAGGTTTCCTGAGCGTATGGCCGATCTTGTCTAGTTATGCTGGAGGCAGGTTTCCTGAGCGTATGGCCGATCTTGTCTAGTTATGCTGGAGGCAGGTTTCCTGAGCGTATGGCCGATCTTGTCTAGTTATGCTGGAGGCAGGTTTCCTGAGCGTATGGCCGATCTTGTCTAGTTATGCTGGAGGCAGGTTTCCTGAGTGTATGGCCGATCTTGTCTAGTTATGCTGGAGGCAGGTTTCCTGAGCGTATGGCCGATCTTGTCTAGTTATGCTGGAGGCAGGTTTCCTGAGCGTATGGCCGATCTTGTCTAGTTATGCTAGAGGCAGGTTTCCTGAGCGTATGGCCGATCTTGTCTAGTTATGCTGGAGGCAGGTTTCCTGAGCGTATGGCCGATCCATCTCCATCTTCTCTGGAGGATCTCTTGTTCTACCGGTTCTTGCTTTGTCCGCTGCCACAGTTTCTGGTTGCTGATTCTGTCGGGCCAATGAATCCCGAGAATCCTTCTTAAGCAGTTATTGATGAAGGACTGGATTCTCTTCATATTCCCAGCGGTGGTTCTCCATGTTTCTGCACCATACTAGCAATGGTAGCAAATACAATTTTCTGGTCTTCCACACCTCAGGGCTGGGTAGGTACTTTTACCCCTGGTTAAGAACCACTGTTCTAGTGAAATATTTCGGACACAAGTGCAGTAATTTGACATCCAGGGGAGTGAATTTCTTAAGGCTTTGTAAAGGACAGTAGTGGACACAGGGAATTTTTATGAGGGGGTGGAGGGTGCAGAGATTTGTGATGTTATATTTTAGGGGGGTCTAACTTTTTGTGACGATAGGGGAGAGGGTAAAAAATGGGCAAAGTTTGCGTGACGTCATTTATGGATGGCCCCTTATATTAGTAGGATCAAGGATTACCATCATAGTCATATTGATAATGGACCGACCCTGGATTCACTAGTAGTACTGGTACTAGAGTCTTCTGGGTGAGATCAGACCACATTACCCCAGTAAGCGCATAGACCACAAGATTTTGTCATTGGCGTATAGCTGCTTAGAAGGCTCTGCACCAGAATATCTGAAAGAACTGCTTTATAAACATGTAACCTTAAAGAACCTGCGGTCCTCAACTCAGTCCTTATTGAAAATTCCCAGTGTGGATGAACACAGAAAAATGTTGTACGGAGTGCGCCCTTTTGAAGCGGTAGCGCCAAAGTTATGGAATATTTTACCTCCATCTTTGAGGAGTACTGACAAGGACAGAAAATTATTTAGGAAAAATTTAAAGACTTATTTGTTTAATAGATTTGATGACACCTGAGCGCAGTGAGTCATGCTAAAGTAGCATGCATGGATACCAGCGCTATAGAAGTATCCAATCAATCAATCAATCAATGGCTTCCTTTCCTCGTCCTCTTCGTCAGATATTTCATGTTCATCATTTTTCATCGCTAGGTCAACACTTATTTGCCTGTTCTCATCATCAACTGGAAGAACAAGGCTATAGCAAAGATGTTTCTCTCCATTTTGCACTAGTAACATGTGTGCTTGTTTAGCTGTTGTTGAATGTCAAGAATATGAAAGGTCTGTTTCACCTAGGAATTTCACATCTATAATAGCATTCTAATCTATACGGTATCTAATAGTTGGAATACTATTATTGTTATATGATATTTGCTATTAAGTGTCAACTGGTGGAGGATAAAAAAGCGCCCTTATCTGAAAGCAGAGCATTACCTGTTACTTGATCAAAATCAGAAATTTGTTTGTTGTCTGACAGTACTTGTAATTGTAATATTTCAAGATGGCTGTCTAAGTATCCCAGAAGGCTTGGCCTTGGTTTTGATCAAGGGTGATCTCTCACTTATTTACAGTGTATTTCTTAGGCTGGTAAAGATACAATTAAATCATGACAAAGGGTAGGAAAAAACATAGCAAAAAAGAGAGTTATTTACCATGACATAAGAAAGGGGTCACCAAACAACGGCCCGCGGGACGGATCCGGCCAGCGAGGCCAGTTCATCAGGCCCGCCGACTGTACTTTAACTTGCTTGATAAAACGTATGGCCGTATCAGCCGTATGGAACACGAGACGTTGTGATACAATTTAAAGTTCAATAATATTATGTTTAGAATACTAGAAGATCTTCACACGCGCGGAAACCCCCCTAGCTGCTATGCGCCTTAATTTACAATTGTCAATTATTGTATCTAGATTTTCTTGTTTATTACGGAAATGTTTACCCTCGTAGTCCTAAATCGCATAATAATATTGTCTCAAAATCGTACAATACGGTATTTAATAGTAAATAAATAAACACACAGTATGTCAAATGAATTCAATAACTACTCACATCGCAGTGCCTGGTGGGATCGAGTTAAGCTGGCGTCAAAAAAGTGAACTACTAAAAGAAGATGACCGACGTTTATAATACAATGTGCGGTCACTTTGTTTTGAAGACGTGTATTTGCTATTGATATTAATTTATATTGAGTGGACGTACAGGTCACATTATCACAGTCTATCACTGGTTCTCGAAGTCAGATCAGAATAAAACAAGTTGTATTTAAATAAGAATTAATTAACACATGATGACGTCATTAAAAAAAACAAACTACCAAGTAAATTGAGGTTGTTGCGGTTTTTAGGAAAAGCGGGTTTTAAAAAAATTTATTAAAATAAGAATCAATCTCCATAAAGAATAAATCATTGAGCCTCTTCCCGCCTATTATGTGAAGCTACATTAACTAACCAATCTTCAATTGAAGCATGAGATTTTAAGTTTCCAGTTGGCGATGTAGAATTTGCACCGCATGGGCATGGACCAGATTGGCAGTGATTGTAAACCTTTATGCCTTTATAGATTCACTCAAGAACTTTAATATGCGACATATCCTATTACTATTACTATATTACTATTATCGAGAAAACTTTAAGTGGAGCAGACCTGTTTACCCTCTTACTCTTAAAATCGTTAAATATCATCACAAAATCATTCAATACATTTTCTTATGAGTAAAAAATAAACATACTGTATATATAATGAATAATAATGTATGCATCTCAAAATCGTACATTGTAACACGACAAAATCGTTAAAGTATACAGTATACAGATCTGCAAATATAGGAATACAAATATGCAGACGTGAGGGTACTGCTCCTAGGCAACCTTCTCTTTTGTCATTTCCCAGCTGCGGTGTGAATTAGTCATGCCGCAGAAAACCACGTAAACCCTATTAGAGGGCGTCTGTTAACACCTACGAGTCCCCCCGGGGTGGGAAGGGGGGTCTTTAGAGACGTAAATTATATCCACCCCAGCCCAAGGAAGTCCGGCCCGGTTGCTGTGTAAGCATCAACCCGGCTGGCCAGGCGTCCCTTCTCTGATGCGGCCTCACTCGCATAGTCAATCGAGTGGAAGGGTGGGTGGGGCTGTCTCAGGGGCGGGGAGCCCTCGGCATGCCGCTTCGCGGCCTGACTGGAATAAAGACCACGGGGGGAGTGGTTGAATGCCAGTTGGGGGCGGTGGAGGTGTGTTGGGGAAGACCTAATGAGCCTTGGCTCGATGGTCTGCTGATTTTCTTAAGTATGTTAGTTAGTATACAGATCTGGTGGAGATTTAATGCGCAGTTATTATTCTAATGCAGAAGAGGCCATGTGACCCAAATGTCATTGTAAAAAACGACCAATGAGTTTGCACAAATGTCACCGGCAGAAGCAGCGACGGTTTCCCAAATATCACCGTAACAAACAACCCATTTTGCCTAAATGTCACCGTCAGAGCGGCCTGAAGGCCCAAATAACACCGACTCTCTAGGATTCTTCCAGTTATCATAACGATAATTGTAACCCTAGCCTTGACAAATCACAAGCCGAAATAGCTCAGTTGGGAGAGCGTTAGACTGAAGATCTAAAGGTCCCTGGTTCGATCCCGGGTTTCGGCAGCACTTTTTTTCAAAACCTACATTTTTTTAAATTCTATTTTTTTGTGTGTTGTTGATACTGATAAATTTGTTTTATTTGTTAGGTGTAAGAGTAATGACCGCTAAGAGTTGGCGTGTGGACCGCGAAGAGTTGGCGTGTGGACCGCGAAGAGTTGGCGTGTGGACCGCGAAGAGTTGGCGTGTGGACCGCGAAGAGTTGGCGTATGGACCTCGAAGAGTTGGCGTGTGGACCGCTAAGAGTTGGCATGTGGACCACGAAGAGTTGGCGTGTGGACCGCTAAGAGTTGACTCTCGATCAAAACCGCCCGTGAAGCCATTTCGGGTGGTGGACATTCCTGGATTAATATTAACGTATGATTTGATACCAGGCAAGGATCTGTGTGAACAGGCTTGCCTTGATACCAGGCAAGGATCTGTGTGATCAGGCAGGCCTTGATACCAGGCGACGATCTGTGTGATCAGGCAGGCCTTGATACCAGGCGACGATCTGTGTGATTAGGCAGACCTTGATACCAGGCAAGGATCTGTGTGATCAGGCAGGCCTTGATACCAGGCAAGGATCTGTGTGAACAGGCAGGCCTTGATACCAGGCGACGATCTGTGTGAACAGGCAGGCCTTGATACCAGGCGACGATCTGTGTGATCAGGCAGACCTTGATACCAGGCAAGGATCTGTGTGACCAGGCAGGCTTTGATACCAGGCAAGGATCTGTGTGATCAGGCAGGCCTTGATACCAGGCAAGGATCTGTGTGATCAGGTAGGCCTTGATACCAGGCAAGGATCTGTGTGATCAGCTGACAGAGAAATTTAGCAATGGACAATAGTAGTCATAATATAAGAACGATTGCACAGCACGTGTGTGTCACCATGGCAACGAACTGGTTAATAGAATAAGTAGTAGGCCTACTATTGGATGATATATGTGTGGGGGTGGGGGAGACAGAATAAAACTATGTAAACAACATTTCTATTCACCCCTACCTCATCTGAAGGGAAAGCATAATGTAACTAGCTCGTTTTTTTCTTTCCAACTTCATAATAGAAGTGTTTAACAGCTGTGACAGTAAACTCATATCAGGACCGCGGAAATACGTCTTTATTTCATTTGGTTTCTATCCTTTTATATATATATATATATATATTGCTGTAAATTATGTTTACATTTTACATGCAACATGATCATGAAATCTGAATACAAGGAGCTCCATTAATTGTAATTTTATTTTTAAAAAAATATTTTTTTTAAAAAGTGTAATATTTACAGGATTTAATAAATTGTAATTTGTAAGTGAGTTTAACTGAAATATTATATAATGCTTTTTATTTATTTAAATGCAGTTTTTATTTTTACTTTTTAAACGTATCTATATTAATAAATACATATAGCTGATAAGAAAAAATAGAAACTATTACGGTACACACAAAAAACTAAAGTGTTCGTCATTGTTATTGCCAGAAGCTGGATTTTAAGGCTGCCCTTCATTTATTATGCTTAATATTTTCATTGATTAACAGCCCAAGACATGAGGTCAAATGTCAAAGGTCAATTAAAGTAGCATTTTAAGACCCAAACAAGTCTTCATATTTTATAGCAATTTAAAAAAAAAAAAAGTTACATTTGCACATTTCTAAATTTCTATATTTTTAAAGCTAGTTTGATTAGTATGGAGTCGCTGGTTAGGCCTAGGAGTCGCTGGTTCGGCCTAGGAGTCGCTGGTTAGGCCTGGGAGTCGCTGGTTAGGTCTAGGAGTCGCTGGTTAGGCCTAGGAGTCGCTGGTTAGGCCTAGGAGTCGCTGGTTAGGCCTAGGAGTCGCTGATTAGGCCTAGGAGTCACTGGTTAGGCCTATGAGTGGTGGTTCAACCAACGTCCCTCTCCTCGACCTCCCCAAATGGTCGGTATAATTATATTAAATGCCATTTTCTGTTTAGACTCGTTGCGAGTTCCTTTTTCGCCGCAGCCGGGCGGCCAGGTTTCTTTCCGAGAGCAGACGACGCCTGTTTCTTTGCTTCCACACCTGCGGCAACCACACCACACATGCCACGGTCGGCGGTCTGCCGCCGAAACCGGCCCGGTGGGTAGGCGGCGGCAGCGACGCGTCCGTCAGTTGGTGGTGTTCGAGGATCACGTGGGACGCGCTCGCTGGTAGGGATGTGTCGTCAGCCGCCGGAAGTGTACCATTACTGATGTCATCACAAGAACGGGTTGCCCTCGCGTCATTGGGTTGCGGCTCACGTCGACGACACACGTGATCTTTCTTCGCCTGGATTGGTTGTAATGGATGCGTGTGCTTGTAACCCGGTGACTTCCGGTTCTTGGGGTCTGAAAAATGTCTCCGACTCGGGGTCATGGCGCCCGATGATGCATGACTTGTATCGGAGGTCGTGAGTTTATTCAAAGATTTGGCAATGTCCTCCGTGGTGGGAGACGTTGGGACTTCGACCAAGACGATGCCCCCTTCACCACCAAGGATACCGCCCGAAACCCCATCTGCCGGATGGGGCGCTGGAGACGCCGTGTCCGTACTTAACAAATAATCCGGCCGCGTTTTTGCCAACTTATCAAAGTCGCCGTCTTCTAGTCTAAGCACGTCAGCTGTAAGTCCGGAACCCACTGTAAGATTACTACGAGAGTCGGATGGCGTGTATCCGTCCGATTGGGCAAGAATGCCGCCGCCACCATGCGTGACGAAGTCCTCAAATTCCTGGAAGAACTGCTCCACGTCAAAATCCTGCCTGCCCTTGAGAATAACCTTGGCTTTGTCGATAAGGGGTTTGCTGAACTCAAACAAGTCTCGTCTAAAGATCTCGTGGTCTCGCTGCCGTTTCTCTTTGCGACAGTTCAGCCTGACGAGAAAATAATATAAACTTTCTTAACTTTCGAGTCATGTTAGTGTCAATTAATGTTATGTTTTTGTCATTTTAGTGTTATCATGGTGTTATATTCACCTTAGAAACAACTAGCTTATTTAACAATGCTACTTTATCTGTAAGAAGAACTCCTTCTTTCTTGTGTCGTGTCTGCAACTTCGTAAGGCCAGATCATCTAGCCACTTAGAAACGCCAGATCATCCAGCCACAATCAATTTTAAAAAATACGTGTAAACATACACGCATATATAGCCACAGACAATTAGAATCGCAGACATATAAGCACATACTTAAATAGTCAAACGACTACAGAGCAAAAGAGACGCATGCCCACATGTCCAGGTGCAAATAATCTGAGAATACATATTCGAAGACACATCTACCACAGACACACAAAGTCACAGTCCCATAAACCACATACATTTATAAACACAGACACCATACAGAAAATAATATAACCACTGTCATACATACCAACAGACACGTATACCACATACATTTATGGCTACAGACACCATACAGAAAGCAAAATACCTAAAACCATGCATACTCAAAGACCCATATACCAGGTACCACAGACATTTATAACCACAGACACCATGCATACTCATAGACACATATACCACTTACACTTATAACCACAGACACCAAATAGACAAATATGACCACATTCATACATACTAACAGACGCACATAGTCAAAACCTCACATACTTACAGACAAATATAGCCAGACATAAAAAACCCACCCATACCTGGCCAATGCTTTAACAGCGTGCTCGCTTCTCTTCACAAAATCTGCTTGTCTCTGTGTGTTCCGGTGAAGTTCTGTGTTTAGAGGTTTCTCGTTTCGATTTCTCTCCTTCCGTTTTCTTCGGCTTGCGCCTTGGCCTGCTACAAGGTAACTTCCGGAAGGCTTCGAGACCTCCAGACCATTTCTTAAGCTGTAAATAATTATTGAATTGATTTTTATTGACAAACGCCGGCTAAACCTAGTTTATGCGTTTATTTATTCGATTCGTATAAGACAGGCCTGCACAACTCCAAATGTATGGCGGGCCGTAATACTTTTGCGGGCCGAAAGAAAATAGGACACGGGGAAATCTATTGAGAAAATGATAATACAAAATAATTTTTCGTTACGTCGAGGGACGTAAAATGGCTTTTATATAGGGGGATAAATTGTCGGAGATGAAAACGTATTAAAAATAACTATTTCACTATTGTAATTATCTAAATATATTTGATGCCACGATTGAAACTCAACTCAAACTTTAAGACAAACATTAACAGCAGAAAACTGTTTTGTTTGTTATTCTCTTTCAGAAACATCCCACCACTCGGAGGCGCCAGTGATTAGAATCAGGCGACGGTATTGGGGATATCTGATTACAAATTGCTAGAAACACTAGCTTGTAAATGTTTCGTGACGGATTCGAAACTAAAACGTGTGAGCTGTAAAGAATGCGAAACTCAAAGTGTTGATTTTTTTTTCCTACAGGCGGTTGTATCCAACTTTTGCTTGACAAGCATATTATTAGTACCAGCGATAAACAGTAGGAAGTGAAGCAACAATAGATTTTTAATTAAATTAATTTTATCCCGTGAAATCCCGTGATCCTGGGATGAGGAAAATTTTATTCCCGTTTTTCCGGGATAGACGATATCCCGGGATATGACAAACCCTAGTTGTAACCAATAAACTAAAAGACTACTAATCTCATCTACTTAAGAAAATCAGCAAACTATCGAGCCGAAGCACACGAAGTCTTCCCCAGCGCACCCCCGCCACTCCCACTCGGCATTCAACCACTCCCCAGTGGTCTTATGTCCAGACAGGTCACGAAGCGGCACGCCGGGGGCTTTCCGCCCCTGAGTCAGCCTCACCCACCCTTCCACTCGATTGACTTTGCGAGTGAGGCGGCATCAGCGAAGGAACGCCTGGCCGGGGTGCTGCTTTAACACAGCAACCGGGCCGGACTTTCTTGAATTGAACAAAGGATTGATTTCATCTGATATCCCGGCCGAAGTTAATTAAAAAGAACAAATTGAACAATATGTAATTAAAGACAATTTGCCTCAAGGTATTTTTTAGTTTAAAAATCCTTTATATTAACTTCGGTTTTGTTGTGTGTTTCTAGCTAGCAAAAATCTTCGGACGGCAAATTGACCCACTTCCCGTCAACCGATCGAGCTGAAGCTTGAAGATAGCCTCGTTGCTGATGATTAGACCTCTTCTCAAATTTCCAGCCCCAACCCCGACCCCCAAAAATCAGCCTTTCCTGTTTTTCAATAAGAAGGTCAAGGAAATATGATGACACTGATTTCATGACATAAAATTCCCGATAAATGCGCTAAATGAGATTGAAAGAAAAAAAAGAAAGAAAAAGTAGCTCACGTGAGTTTGGTGTGTAATATTTACTTTTGATTTTATGAAATAGTTGGTGAAATAAATCTGCGGTGTAAAAGCGGGTGGGACATTAGAATATGAATATAAAATAATTTTTTAAAAAATGGCTATATAAAGGATTTCTACGAAAAAAACTTTGTTTTTTAAGGGTTGTTTAATTGAAGCCATCAAAAGAACGCTCAGTAGACAGACGAGATTTTCGCGTAACTGCAAATAATAAAGGAAAACGTTCGCCTTAGAATGACTGTGCTGTACATGTGAAACGTGTTGGTTGGTTTTGTTTCTTGGTTCATCGATTGCTTTTTCTTAGTGAAACAAATAGAGTGCATTTAACATGGGGTGAAAATGAATGACCTACACCGGTAACACTGTTCGTAAGTAACAAAGCCGTTTTGTAAAATAAAAGTAGATAGGTCAAATTAAGGTAGACTAGTCAAATAAAGGTAAACAAACTAATTAAAAGGAACATGTATTGAATATTCTTTGAAGCCAAATATCTGATTGGTAAAATATTGTTTAAAATCTTCTTCTTCTTCTTTTTTTTTTTTTACACAGAAAATTTTGATATTAAATTAATATCTCTCTACTTGTTTGCAATTTTTTTTTTAAACGGTGTCACTTTTTAATCTATCTAAGATTTATCACCATTTAAAGAAATTTTTATTTTTTAAATTTAAATAGTCCTGAGAACAACAAGTACCTTGGTACAAGGGAGCTCTTCGACGCAGTATCCAAACTTTGACCATAATCTCGACCAAGGATATTCCTTTCAAGGGCTTCAACTCTCGCTTTCTCTACTTTTAGACTGTTGTCCAAGCCTGGAGTTCTTTCCCATATTCTCTTTAGTATTTGAAAAAAAAAAGTGCTTACACGTAAATTAAGATGAAGCTCAAATTATATTTTTAATGGCGCCAAATTAAAAAGAAATAATTTGTATTCTATATGTTTAAATGTTTATGATTTTTAAAAAATTAAATAAAAGTTATTAAAATGAAAGGTTTATTATAATTACTCATACTCATAAAAAACTTTTATCACTCAAGGACAATAATTCAGATACACGGGAAGTAATTATAAGTCATGACTGCAAACAAATATTAGTTCCAAACAGATTCCAACCTGTAACGACTGCCCCACTTTCCATCTCTCAAAGGTTGTGTTTTTCTCGCAAATCGACTTGGCCTTGTCGAAACTTCTGCTCGTCTGCTCCAAGGTCCTGTCTTCCCTCGCGTTGACCTCCCTTGTCTTCAGCTTCTCCTTCACGGCCAGCTCAATGGCCAGACTGCTGAAGTAAGAGTCGTGATACAGATGGCCCATATCCATCGTGGATGTAGCCTTTGATTACCGTGGATAACAACAGTTATCGGGAAAACTTGAACGTTTTAAAGTTTAAAAATGTGTACTACCCTGTATATTACACATAACCCGTGTACACCTAGTATGTGTACGCGGTGGACAGATCTCAAAATGAGATTGAAGTTGATGAATATATTTCACCAAGCGTTTGGCTTATTTTCGCTTGGCCGAAATAACTCCCTTCAGAAACTTAAACAATGACTTCTCAACAGACTTGTTACAAAACACGGACACTTTGCTAAGGACTATTCTCAATGAACGATTTAATCCTTTAGCAGAGACGTTCATTGGGGTAGACAGAGGTACACAGTCCTGATGCTTTCATTACAAATAAAGATTTCTCTTCTGACACCATTTCATTGCCGTTAACGATGCATGTTCCAGCATTGTTTGCTTTCGATTTCTTCGTGTGCATATCCGTGTATACCTGCTCTACTCTCTCGCTCATTAAACCCAAACAGGGCTTTAGTTGTGTGCGTATCTTGTTGGGTGTTAAGACTGTTATTATTTCCCATAGTTGCCCACCATAGACATACGATATTTATCAGCTGGGTTACAACCCCCTTGGCGTCACCCACTGGCGACAGAATACGTGTCAACAATAAAGCTATCCAAAAAAAAAAAAATGAAATAAAAAAAATGCAGGCTTTTAGTGTCAGAAGTCTTTCGGAATGGATCCATTAGCATAGCAAATGGTTTTGATGGCAGACATCTTATTTCTTGGCTTCTTTGTTCAGCTGTCACCGCTCAAAGGTAAAAGTCGTGCGTCAGGCTGGGAGATGAATTTCATGTTCCCGATACCGTCACCTGATTTTTTTTACCGTCGTCCGTGTGGTGGGATTTTCTGAAAACGAATAAAAAAAAATTGAACGGGCTAGAGAGGTTTCTCAAGATCTGGAGAAGAAATTGTTTTGTTTCTTCGCAAGGGTTCCCAAATTGTGGTATGCTACGTTAACTTAAGTTGCGTGTTTTTTTTTAAAATAGAAAAATCAACTACAAAGATAGTCGATGTTTATTTGATTAAATATAGCCACCGGTACGTTGTAATAGTATTATAGCTGATCAGAATTAATCCTTTTTTTTGACGTCACACAAGATGTTTACACGCCACCCTCTCGTGTCACAAACTGACACACTTCTTTAGACCACACTCTAGCCCCCCCCCCTCCCCCACCCACTTTTTTTTTCCGAGCGTGACGTACTTTATGGACGGCCCCTTACACATAGGTTTGGGCTGATCAGATCAAACAAGTAACTGTTAATGAAAACAGATCTGTTTGTTGTTATGTACACCATGGTATTGTTGTGTGCACCATGGTACACAATGTGAGGTCATCAGAAGTTGATTTTGATTAGTTTTTTAATTTTAAAGTTGCCGCCATGTTGAAGGCCGCCATCTTAATTTTTTATTGACGCCCGTATCCGGAAACTTGATAGAAAGAAATTTCGTCGACGGAAAATTAATCGACGGAAATTCATAGAGCGGAAATTTGGTCGAATCTTTTTTTTTTTAGTTTATACGTTAAAATTGTGCGTCAAATTTCTTTTTGAACGCATTATTTTGTTTTACTGTATAGTATAGAGCGTTCAAAAAGAAATTTGACGAAAATTTTAACGTCTGAACTGAAAAAAGATTCGACCAAATTTCCGATCGATCAAATTTCCGTCGACGAAATTTCTTTCGAATAATTTTCCGGTAACCGAGGCCATCAGAAGTTGTTTTGGGTAATTTTTTTTTTAATTTACAGTTGCCGCCATGTTGAAGGCCACCATTTTAACTTTTTATTAACATTGAACATCATTTCAGCTATGCTGTGAGCTCTTTATTCTAACACGGCCAAATAATAATTTCTTTTTTAAATCTTTAACTTTAATAGAGTCATACAATCACAGCATATTGCCCACTCGAATTTTAAATAAAAGGCCTTACGTAAATAATTTCGGAAATGTGGCCAACAGTGGCGTAGCGAGCTTAACTCGCGCCCGGGGCACAATACCTTTTTAGCGCCTCCAATACCTTTTTAGCGCCCCCCCTATCCGAAAACCATACAATATTATAGTAAAATATACCATTTGGCGCCCCTTTGTGAGTAGCGCCCGGGGCATGATGCCCCCCTTCCCCCCCTCACTACGCCACTGGTGGCCAATGTAGTGATTTGGTGGGTGTGGCTAAAACCACGGTTCTAGGCTGGTTGTTTTGATTTGTCCTGTACAGTAAATGTAGCATTATCAATGTAGTGATTTGGTGGGTGTGGCTAAAACCACGGTTCTAGGCTGGTTGTTTTGATTTGTCCTGTACAGTAAATGTAGCATTATCAATGTAGTGATTTGGTGGGTGTTGCGAAAACCACGGTTCTAGGCTGGTTGTTTTGATTTGTCCTGTACAGTAAATGTAGCCTTATCATTGTAGTGATTTGGTGGGTGTGGCTAAAACCACGGTTCTAGGCTGGTTGTTTTGATTTGTCCTGTACAGTAAATGTAGCATTATCATTGTAGTGATTTGGTGGGTGTGGCTAAAACCACGGTTCTAGGCTGGTTGTTTTGATTTGTCCTGTACAGTAAATGTAGCATTATCATTGTAGTGATTTGGTGGGTGTGGCTAAAACCACGGTTCTAGGCTGGTTGTTTTGATTTGTCCTGTACAGTAAATGTAGCATTATCATTGCGCTCGAGGTTAAATAATCAGTTTTCGTCACATCAAGACACATATTTCTCTCTTATATGTCCGGCACTTAAGACACATATTTCTCTCTTATATGTCCGGCACTTAAGACACATATATCTCTCTTATATGTCCGGCACTTAAGACACATATATCTCTCTTATATGTCCGGCACTTGAGACACATATTTCTCTCTTATATGTCCGGCACTTAAGACACATATATCTCTCTTATATGTCCGGCACTTAAGACACATATTTCTCTCTTATATGTCCGGCACTTAAGACACACATTTCTCTCTTATATGTCCGGCACTCAAGACACATATTTCTCTCTTATATGTCCTGCACTTAAGACACACATTTCTCTCTTATATGTCCGGCACTTAAGACACATATATCTCTCTTATATGTCCGGCACTTAAGACACATATTTCTCTCTTATATGTCCGGCACTTAAGACACACATTTCTCTCTTATATGTCCGGCACTCAAGACACATATTTCTCTCTTATATGTCCGGCACTCAAGACACATATTTCTCTCTTATATGTCCGGCACTTAAGACACATATTTCTCTCTTATATGTCCGGCACTCAAGACACATATTTCTCTCTTATATGTCCGGCACTTAAGACACATATATCTCTCTTATATGTCCGGCACTTAAGACACATATTTCTCTCTTATATGTCCGGCACTTAAGACACACATTTCTCTCTTATATGTCCGGCACTTAAGACACATATTTCTCTCTTATATGTCCGGCACTTAAGACACATATTTCTCTCTTATATGTCCTGCACGTATGACACATATATCGCTCTTATATGTCCTGCACGTATGACACACATTTCTCTCTTATATGTCCGGCACTTAAGACACATATTTCTCTCTTAAATGTCCGGCACTTATAACAAATATTTCTCTCTTATATGTCCGGCACGTATGACACATATTTCTCTCTTATATGTCCGGCACAAATGACACATACTTCTCTCTTATATGTCCGGCACGTAGATATTTTTACCCTGATTTCTTTTTATTATAACGAGATAATGTCCATATTTTATTATATTGTTTTATTCAATGATACGTTCAGTTAACTTGAGTACAGGTATTTTTTTTTTAAAAAAACGATTTTTTCCAGACTGCTAAATAAAACGAATCAATGACTTTATCTTAAGTGGTGGAAATAAATTTTTAAAAAAATAAATTGTTTTTATATTTTAAAATTCACCGAAAAATTGACATAAATGAACTTTTGAATTAAAGTAACTCGAGTTTCCAAGCCATTAAAAAAAACTCTTTCGTCAAGAACATCAAGTCATTTGTTTGAGTCGATCTACATTACAAAGAGTGTGTTCTGATTGAATTGGTCCTTTCCCGCGGAAAACAGTTAATTTGTAAACATTTAAATCTATAAAACCTTATGACAATTTGTGTAATTGTTTTGGTTACAGTTAGTAAATAAATATACACACACACATATATATATATATATATATATATATATATATATATATATATATATATATATTAGGATGCTGAAGCTTCAACTATTTTAATAGAAGCATATTTATTCACGAAAGTAGTTAAAATAATATGAATCATGAATGTTTTATAATCATTATAATATAACAGAAACTGTTTTATTGGCGTTTAACATTTATAAATTTCGAATCAATGGACTACGATGAGTCACTTCCTTGTTTAGTCACGCGATATGTACCAGCCATTGGTAGGCTTTCTGCCACACATAACAGCACATAACAACAGATAACAGCTGATCAGCCATTGCCATCATCATTAATTTTAAAGCAAAATGTTTGTCTCCATCAGCGCCTCCCCAATGTTAATTAAAAATGTTACTTTTCAAACTATTCTTGAATACACGCGTTTTTTTTAATGACATTCATTAAATGTGACAATAATTATAATTCAGTTATGATTAAAGGAAGAAAGTTGTTTGAAGAAAAATTTGTGAGCGACTAGTGTGTTGCAGACAGCATACCGGAAGTTTTACTTGTTTTTACACGTATCACGTGACAAAACAATCGACTCATCGTAGTCCATTGAAATGGACCATAACAATAAAAATAGGTGTACATTTTTTCCATCGCCGAGGAAACAAAATTGTGAAGGACGTAATAACTTATTTAACGTTGGAATTAAAAAATACACGTACTACCGTAATAAAACGAAGTTAACGTCACATTAAGTAGCGTCATGGGAAACAAAGTCCAAATCTTCACACTGTCAGAATCACCCGTGTCTCAACAGGGTAATAAGGAAGAGACTGCAATCAGGTTAGTAAAATAGGTAATAGGTAAAACAAAGTAAGGTTAAACCTGAAAAATAGGAACGCAACAAAACACCGAACATGTCGGCAGGAAGCCTTCGTCGGCGAACAAACAACAGACGAAACAGAATAAAATGTATAAAAAATATAGCACTTAGCTGAGACGTAGTGTCCAAGAGGGCCGCAAGAGAATTGCGTCTTAACAGTCGGACTTACCCGTTGCAAAAAGTACAATACATTCCGAATAATTGCGGTGTACCATTCCTCTACTACCAAGTCCTTCAATCAACAAACTCGGGGGTCTTTATCCAGTCAATTCTTCAAAAGTGCCGAGATATTCCCGTACCCCTGTAACCCCCACCACCACCAGGCACACACACACACACTAACCCTGAACGATGGATCGATTTTCCAAGTTAGTTACCGGCGTTTCTTAAAAATAATCAGTCGCTTGAATACTCCTTAATCTTAATCCTTCGCTTAGTTGGGGGTGGGGGGGGGGGGTGTTGTGGATTCTTGAACGTCCTGGTGGAATACTTCATTCTTTGAGAACTCTATACATGTCGGGACAGCGCGAGTTTTTCAACTTACCTTTTCCTACCCGATACACATTGATATTTACCTATATATTATGGCTATCGCGGAATGACATTCCTGACCCATATCTCAGCAGAGATCCCATTTTCTGACCACTCCTTTGTCCAGAATAAGATCTACGGTGCGAAAGGGTTGATTCTCCGTATTTTATTTTTAAATTTCAGGAGATTACAATTTTTTTGTTAGATTCGGCCATCTTGATACAGCTGTTATTATTATTATATAAGGCCATTACTAGTTTGTATTGGGCTATAAACGTTCGATAGGGTATTGATTAGTTTTTTTTTATGTCTACTTATTAGTATTTCTTATAAATGTTTATTTCCCCCATCCTTCCGTCACAGTAACTTGTGGAAAGGGCGTCAAAAGAGCACACTACAAATAAGCAGCGCGAGATTCTAATGAGATTAAAAGAAAACAAATTTATTCTACGCAGCAGCTGGTTTTCCATCGCATCTGTTATATACCCTCGTATTTTCTACCACCGTCCTCACACACACCCGACCCTCAAACCAGCACACACCTACACATTCACACATATCCACACCAAATTTGGATTCACCACTGGATCTCCCTTGAACACGCAACACAGGGAACTCGCCCGATGAGACACGGCGGTGGGACCGTGATCTCTTGAATGTCAAAACACAATGCAATTTATGTGAGGTACTGGTTGTTTGGGTTTTTAATTTCTTAAATTTAATGTTTCAACTCTTAAGAGTTTTGTTCCTGTCTCTAATGAGTTGTGTCCCGGACCTAAAGAGTTGTGCCCCGTACATGAAGAGTTGTGCCCCGTACATAAAGAGTTGTGCCCCGTACCTAAAGGGTTGTGCCCCGTACCTAAAGACTTGTGTCCCGTATATAAAGAGTTGTGTCCCGTATATAAAGAGTTGTGTCCCGTACCTAAAGAGTTGTGTCCCGTACCTAAAGAGTTGTGTCCCGTACATAAATAGTTGTGTCCCGTACCTAAAGAGTTGTGTCCTTGTATAAAGGGTTATGTCCCTGTAAATACATCTTTTTTTTTTACCCTACCGGTACATTATATTTAAGTTCATTAAATAGTTCCAGTCACGGGATCTCCAGTCTTTATGGTCTATACATTCCGTGTTTATGGTCTATATTTCCAGTGTTTATGGTCCATACATTCCGTGTTTATGGTCTATATTTCCAGTGTTTATGGTCCATACATTCCGTGTTTATGGTCTATATCTCCAGTGTTTATGGTCTACATCTCCAGTGTTTATGGTCTATATCTCCAGTGTGTATGGTCTATACATTGCATGTTTATGGTCTATATCTCCAGTGTTTATGGTCTACATCTCCAGTGTTTATGGTCTATATCTCAAGTGTTTATGGTCTATATCTCCAGTGTTTATGGTCTATACATTGCGTGTTTATGGTCTATATCTCCAGTGTTTATGGTCTACATCTCCAGTGTTTATGGTCTATATCTCCAGTGTTTATGGTCTATATCTCCAGTGTTTATGGTCTATATCTCCAGTGTTTATGGTCTATATCTCCAGTGTTTATGGTCTATATCTCCAGTGTTTATGGTCTATATCTCCAGTGTTTATGGTCTACATCTCCAGTGTTTATGGTCTACATCTCCAGTGTTTATGGTCTATATCTCCAGTGTTTATGGTCTACATCTCCAGTGTTTATGGTCTACATCTCCAGTGTTTATGGTCTATATCTCCAGTGTTTATGGTCTACATCTCCAGTGTTTATGGTCTACATCTCCAGTGTTTATGGTCTATATCTCCAGTGTTTATGGTCTATATCTCCAGTGTTTATGGTCTATATCTCCAGTGTTTATGGTCTATATCTCCAGTGTTTATGGTCTATATCTCCAGTGTTTATGGTCTACATCTCCAGTGTTTATGGTCTACATCTCCAGTGTTTATGGTCTATATCTCCAGTGTTTATGGTCTACATCTCCAGTGTTTATGGTCTACATCTCCAGTGTTTATGATCTATATCTCCAGTGTTTATGGTCTACATCTCCAGTGTTTATGGTCTATACATTGCGTGTCGAACCATTGAACTGAACGGTCTGATAATTCATCAAGAATGTTCAGATAATGATAAGGACGATGATTAGAAGGGTATCGGCGATGGCAATGAGAAAGGCGTCGTTGTTATGTGAATAGAAAAATATTTGGATAAGACACACCTCGAGCTGTGTTTTGTTTATGAAAAGAGACACTTTAATGGCTATTTTTAGAGCAGTGGTTCTCAAACATTATTGAAAACCAAGACATGTATTATTTAGTTTTACCAAAAAAAAAAAATTGTTTAAAAATGGGGTACATCTTAATCAAATTTAATATGTTAAAAATATAAACATTTTTGGGTTGGCCACCTTGTTATTGCAAGCCTTGTTATTGTAATCCTTATTATTGTAATCCTTGTTATTGTAATCCTTGTTATTGTAAGCCTTGTTATTATTATCCTTGTTATTGCAAGCCATGTTATTGTAATCCTTGTTATTGTAATCCTTGTTATTGTTATCCTTGTTATTGTAATCCTTGTTTTTGTAATCCTTGTTATTGTAATCCTTGTTATTGTAATGATTGTTACTGTAATCATTGTTACTGTAATCCTTGTTATTGCAAGCCATGTTATTGTAATCCTTGTAACTGTAATCCTTGTTATTGTTATCCGTGTTATTGCAAGCCATGTTATTGTAATCCTTGTTATTGTAATCCTTGTTATTGTTATCCTTGTTATTGTAATCCTTGTTTTTGTAATCCTTGTTATTGTAATCCTTGTTATTGTAATGATTGTTACTGTAATCATTGTTACTGTAATCCTTGTTATTGCAAGCCATGTTATTGTAATCCTTGTTACTGTAATCCTTGTTATTGTTATCCGTGTTATTGCAAGCCATGTTATTGTAAGTGTAAGCGTTTACTGTGGGATATATATACACAAGTTGGCACATCGCAGTCTACCTTAATTGTTGCCCGACTGCATAAAAATAAACTCTGTTAAGTATATGAAGTGGAACGATAATTGCCGACCCCCCCCCCCCCCCACCCCAAAAAAACACCAAAAAAACGAAAAAATCAAATTAACAAACAAACCAACAAAATAAACAACAAAGCCTCCCGCGCCATACAGCCCACTTCGCCCCTTTCCCTACGCCCCTGGATGGGATGGTCCTGTCGATCTGGCATGGTAGTGAGGCTAGGTTTAGAATACATTGCAATTGCAAATAGGGGTCAGGCCCTGGTTTGGAAAGGGGGTGGGTGCAGGGCCGACCCTAACAATTGCGGGGCCCTATGCGAAACGGATTGCGCGAGGCCCATTCTGGGTAGAGGATAAGGATAATCAGTGAAAATTAAGATTTTGTATTAGAAAATAAATTCGGGACGGGGCCTATGAAAGTGCGGGGCCCACTGCGGCCGCATAGGTTGCAGTGGCCTAAGGCCTGCCCTGGGTGGGTGGGTGGGTGTTGGAATTCACACAAGACACCCCTCGCCCCACCCCCGGGGTAAATATGTAGGCTATTTATTATTTTTTTAAATATTTTTTTTTATAAAAAGAGCAAGGATGACGTTCCTATGCGTTCCTGCAGGACTCGAGCCCTACTGGTCAAGATAGAAATCCGCTTTGACAAAGCAAAACAAAGCAACAAAAACAACAAAAAAACAACGCTTTAACATCACCCCGTAAGACAAAAACGGAAAATGTTGTCAAAGTCGTAAAATGTCACCAATTTCTGTCTTCAGATAATAGTTGTCAAAGTCGTAAAATGTCACCAATTTCTGTCTTCAGATAATAGTTGTCAAAGTCGTAAAACGTCACCAATTTCTGTCTTCAGATAATAGTTGTCAAAGTCGTAAAATGTCACCAATTTCTGTCTTCAGATAATAGTTGTCAAAGTCGTAAAATGTCACCAATTTCTGTCTTCAGATAATAGTTGTCAAAGTCGTAAAATGTCACCAATTTCTGTCTTCAGATAATAGTTGTCAAAGTCGTAAAATGTCACCAATTTCTGTCTTCAGATAATAGTTGTCAAAGTCGTAAAATGTCACCAATTTCTGTCTTCAGATAATAGTTGTCAAAGTCGTAAAATGTCACCAAAATTCTGTCTTCAGATAATAGTTGTCAAAGTCGTAAAATGTCACCAATTTCTGTCTTCAGATAATAGTTGTCAAAGTCGTAAAATGTCACCGATTTCCGTCTTCAGATAATAGTTGTCAAAGTCGTAAAAAAATGTCACCGAAATTCTGTCTGAGGATAAAGCACTTGATGCACGCGATTATTGAGAAAAAGTGACGTCATATCTCGGTCACATGTCATCGGTAGTGGTGTGTACGCGCCATCTTAGCTGCATAACTCCACTCTCGAGATCAAGTTGGCTTACGACTCAACATACAGTTGAAAACAAAATTTCCTTTCTTAAAAAATAATAATATCGCCTTCATTTTTTTGCATTTTTATTATATATAATTATGAAATATAGCCATAATATTTAAGGGGGCAATCAATAATATTTATCTTACGAAAAGACAACAACAAAAAAAAAAGAGAGAGAGAGAGAGAAATGATGTGCCTAAAAAAAACAAACAAAAACTAATAAACGCGATCTCTAGAACATTTCTTTATCATCCGTCATAAATCATCATGAGCTGTGGGCTTATCGCATCTAACAAATTATTTGTATGCGTTGTTTGGCTTTTACCCTCTAATTTTTCTGCGAAGGAAGATGGAGGGAGCACACAATCCACCACTGTCGCCTGTGTGTGGAGGGAGCACACAATCCACCACTGTCGCCTGTGTATGGAAGGAGCACACAATCCATCACCGTCGCCTGTGTGTGGAGGGAGCACACTATCCACCACTGTCGCCTGTGTGTGGAGGGAGAACACAATCCATCACTGTCACCTGTGTGTGGAGGGAGCACACAATCCACCACTGTCGCCTGTGTATGGAGGGAGCACACAATCCACCACCGTGCACCTGTGTATGGAGGGAGCACACACTCCACCACCGTGCACCTGTGTATGGAGGGAGCACACAATCCACCACCGTGCACCTGTGTATGGCGGGAGCACACAATCCACCACTGTCGCCTGTGTATGGCGGGAGCACACAATCCACCACTGTCGCCTGTGTATGGAGGGAGCACACTATCCACCACTGTCGCCATGGTATGGCGGGAACTCATATCGTTAAGCCAGCGAAATACCCGGCTGTATGGACATGTTTGAGGTTGGCAAAGGTCTGTGGCAAAAAAAAGGGGGGGGGGGGCTTTTTCTATAGTTAGCTTTTTTTTAAAACCGGATTCGCGGGTGGCTGACCAATTAATAAAACCTGACAACAGTTCAAGATAACAGAGAGAAGGGGGGGGGGGGGTGTGCCCTTAATTATTAGTTTTTTTTTTTTTTTATTTTTTTTTTTAAACTCCATATTTTTGGTATCACTAGTGTTGTGTGCAGTTGTAGATTTAGCATCGCATTCGGAGCTTAAAGAGTTCGGCTGAAACTCGGAAGAGTAAATGTATTTCCCATCCCCATCACTGCTCATGGGTAAACCATTCTTCAAATGTGAGTCACATTCAAATATATACATACAGGGTGGGCCAATAAAAGTGAGAACATCTCGTAAAATGTGATTTAATCACATAAAAGTAGTTTAACTAAACCCATACCAGATTAAATAGTTTAATGATTTACTTACTTAATTACATATTGAACATGATTTCTGATTAGCTGAATATTTCGTCCAAAAAAAATCATGAAGAATTATAATTAATTAAATTACATTTTGAAATAACTCATATGCTGCGAGATGTTCTCAATTTTATTGGCCCACCCTAAACTTCGCTTTTTGTTCTTGGCTGGCTCGCAAAATATTCGGACGTCTAATTAACCCACATCCCGTCAACCTGTCGAGCTGAAACTTGCCGATGACAACACATTCTATCAAATTTTGAGCAGCACCACCCCAGCCCCCAAAGATCAGCTTTTCTGTTTTTCCAAGGAGAAGATGAAGGAAGTATGATATCACTGATTTCACGACATACCATTCCCGATAACCGCGCTAAATGAGATTCTTCAAATAAACTACGACAAGTACGTAATATTTTCTGAAAAAGTTGATGAAAGAAATCTGCCGTGTGCAAGCGAGTGGGTCATTCAAATATTAAAATCGTTCAGGGGCGTGAAAAACAAAGGTGCGGTTACGAACCTTCGAGGGGGAGCACGCATGGGGATTATTATAAAGAGAGTTACATGTGTCATGTATATATATGTTTTGTCAAACTTTCACATCCCCCCCCCCCCCCCCCCCGTTTTAACTGCTCGATATTACATTTTATAAAGGATTTATACGAACAACTTAGTTTTTAGGGCTTATTTCATTATAACACTATCTCAGTCAAAGTGTGTTTTTCGTATTATTTTCCTGAACCACTTTTTAAAAAACCTATGTGAGAATAAATAACTATAACCGAATGGGGAAACCTTTTTCTCCGCAGTTAAAAACTGCTACCCTCCGTTTGTGAATATTTATATCTCGTTAGTTTGATCTTAATTATGAGCAATTTATTTCTCTTACGGCAGTTCCATTTAGAACGTGCGAGATGTCGATGTACATCTTTAGAACGTGCGAGATGTCGATGTACATCTTTAGAGCGTGCGAGATGTCGATGTACATCTTTAGAACGTGCGAGATGTCGATGTACATCTTTAGAGCGTGCGAGATGGCGATGTACATCTTTAGAACGTGCGAGATGTCGATGTACATCTTTAGAACGTGCGAGATGTCGATGCACATCTTTAGAACGTGCGAGATGTCGATGTACATCTTTAGAACGTGCGAGATGTCGATGTGCATCTTTAGAACGTGCGAGATGTCGATGTACATCTTTAGAACGTGCGAGATGTCGATGTGCATCTTTAGAACGTGCGAGATGTCGATGTACATCTTTAGAACGTGCGAGATGTCGATGTACATCTTTAGAACGTGTGAGATGGCGATGTACATCTTTAGAATGTGCGAGATGTCGATATACATCTTTAGAACGTGCGAGATCTAAATACCTGACATTTGACCTCGATTTAATTTACTCTTTCTGCAATTATACTAGCTAGGGTAAAATATCTGTAAACAAACTAGCTAGGGTACAATTTCTGTAAACTTAAGTCAAGGAACAATCTCTGTAACCGACTAACCAAGTTACAATTTCTGTAAAAAAAAAAAAAAGCCAAAGTACAATCTCTGTAAACAGACTCGCCAAGGTACAATCTCTGTAAACAGACTCGCCAAGGTACAATCTATGTAAACAGATTCATCAAGGTACAATCTATGTAAACAGACTCGCCAATGTACAATCTCTGTAAACTGACTCACCAAGGTACAATCTCTGTAAACTGACTCACCAAGATACAATCTCTGTAAACAGACTCACCAAGGTACAATCTATGTAAACAGACTCGCCAATGTACAATCTCTGTAAACTGACTCACCAAGGTACAATCTCTGTAAACAGACTCACCAAGTTACAATCTCTGTAAAAATACTAGCTTAGGTACAATTTCTGTACAACGTCTCTTCGCCCCCTGAATCTCTACGCCCCCTGAACCTAATGGGATGGACTAGTCCGTCTCTACGGCCCCTGAACTCTTCTACTAAATATACAACTAATTCGCTTCTGAGCCATATATTGGGCAAAATTAAAAATGTTAACACGTTTTTTGTTTAACCAAATACTTCAAATAGCAATAGTATTTGTTGTTATTTTTTTATGTTTGTTTTTTAAAGGATATTTTAAAGTGATGAAGAATTGGTTTCAAAAGCTATACGAATCCAAAAATTGATTGTTCTATCAATACTGCATTATCTGATCGAACAGTCCCCGTGTTACGTGATCCCCCACACCGTGCAAAAGATCTGCAGGGATAAAAGGAACACATTTACTTTACTAGAAGATAATGTCATGATGTATGTTGTAATTTATCGAGGTGGATGGTCGTGCCACCAGGCAAAAGGAACAGATCTACTAGAAGATAATGTCATGGTGTATGTTGTAATTTATCTAAGTGGATGGTCGTGCCACCAGGGAACACGCTTGACAGGGAACCTGAATGCCCGGAGAAGAAAACTGACAATGAACGCGATAAGGGAACTTTGTTGGGCTGTGTCCGATTGCAGTACACGTAGGTAATCTATTAAAACGGGTGTACAAACATTCATTACCCCCCCCCCCCTTTTCTACCCCCCCGGCTAAAACCGCCCGTTAACAATAGATACAGGTGGCTAAATAATGACAGTGTTATTTTGTTCCGTTGTTCGTCGCTACCCAACATTTAAGTTATCAAATGTATCACTTGACAACAGCCTAAATAGCATATGACATGGGTCGTTTAAATTTGTGCACCACTCTCAGTGGCGTAGGATGGGGGTTGTGGAGGGTGCGATGCGCCCCCGGCAGCACTTTTCCCCTCATATTAAAGGTCGACCTTACAGTTATTTTCGTAGGAGGGAGGGGGGCAAAAAAAAATATTGGCCCGCCCTGACCCCAGCTACGCCACTGACCACTGGTTTGCTAATGTTCTTTTAACATGGATCGAGTTATATTATCATGAGGGGAGGGGGTGGGCTAAATAAGGATCGAATTAAATTTATACATACGGGTCGGCTAAAGTTGTAGAGAAACATGAAGTGGATTAATAAGAGGTGGTTAAACATGGCTAATGGGGCACCAGGGGTCGGCTAAAGTTGTACTATATAGAAACATGAAGTGGTTTAATAAGAGGTGGTTAAACATGGCTAATGGGGCACCAGGGGTCGGCTAAAGCTGTACTATATAGAAACATGAAGTGGTTTAATAAGAGTTGGTTAAACTTCGCTAATGGTGTACCATGGGTCAGCTAAAGTTAGATAACGGAACCATGAAATCATACAGTAAGAGTAAGAGTTGCTTTTCGTACCAATGGCCTTCTAAAGTTGTACCAATGGCCTTCTAAAGTTGTACCAATGGCCTTCTAAAGTTGTACCAATGGTCTTCTAAAGTTGTACCAATGGCCTTCTACAGTTGTACCAATGGCCTTCTAAAGTCGTACCAATGGCCTTCTAAAGTTGTACCAATGGCCTTCTAAAGTTGTACCAATGGCCTTCTAAAGTTGTACCAATGGCCTTCTAAAGTTGTACCAATGGCCTTCTAAAGTTGTACCAATGGCATTCTACAGTTGTACCAATGGCCTTCTAAAGTTGCACCAATGGCCTTCTAAAGATGTACCCTGAAAGAAATGTTGAAAAAAATGATAGGCTAAAAATCCTGCCGATCTTACAGAAATCGACAAAGAGGATCGACAAATCGACAAAGGAAACCGACAAATCGACAAAGAGGATCGACAAATCGACAAAGGAAACCGACAAAGAGGATCGACTAGCGCTGCACATGAACCAGGGGTCTTTTAAAATGAGTGAACGGGGGAAGGGGGGGTGGGCTTGTTCGTGTTTAACCAGGGGCCGGCTCGTGTTGTACTTACACCAGGTCCGGTAACTTCTTGTAAAGCAAGTCTTCACGCCCGAGATGATTTGCAACCACCTACTAACACTGTTTTCATTGATCCTTTCAAGTGGCAATCTCTGAGAACGCCCTGACGTGGTACAAACAGCATGGAGTGGCTATTGTGTAAGTCCAAGCGTTCAACAGTCATAAAAAAATACAATGGAACAAAATGGGAACACGTCTGTAGATAAAAGAACTGGGGGGGGGGGGGGGCTTGAAACCCTAGAATCTGAGATATATCAGTTCAGAGTTGTAGAAAAGTGGAGAATTAATTTGTCAGTTGCAACTATCGCGTTGGTTTGGGGGGGGGGGGGGGTGAAAAAAGAAGGTTGGAATTTGATCCAGTGTTTGATTGGATGATTGTTTGAGGACCTTACAGCCAAGATTAAAAAATTGTTGGCTGAATACAAGACGAGTGTAGACTGGCGATTTCATGCAAGAATGGAGAAAGCCGAGTGGAGATAGCCGAGTGGAGATAGCCGAGTGGAGATAGCCGAGTGGAGATAGCCGAGTGGAGGTAGCCGAGTGGTGATAGCCGAGTGGAGGTAGCCGAGTGGAGATAGCCGAGTGGAGACAGCCGAGTGGAGATTACTATCTGAAACTGCGAAAGATATTCGGAGTAGCTAGGTTGTGCCGCTGACCGGGTGATTTGATGACGTTTCAAGGTGCGGTTGCCGAGTTGCCATTACATTTGGGTATAAATAAAATAACTGAGATGGCTTTTCCCACAAATATGTCTCAAACTTGCGTCGATTTAGGGGGGGGGGGCGGAGGTCAATAAAGGGGGCGTGGCTGCAATCAGGTTGACCAGTTAGAAAAGAAAGGACACAACGAAAGGTAAAAAACAGGGGGGGGTATGATAAAAACAAAAGAATGTACGTGACATAAAAAAAAAATCATTTTCAATTTTAAATGCAAAAAAAAAAAAAAGAGTTGGGGGGGGGGGGGGGGGGAGGAGGCGCTCGGATTTTTAAGAGACCCAAAGTTGTGATGCGGAGAATAATTTTTTAAAATTAATTTTAATGCAAAAAGGTGGAGGGGGCGAAACTCTAAAATTAGGCCGGGGGGGGGGGGGGGGGGGCTTTCCTCCGAAAGTGGAGTGATGGCTTCTTGTGGCTATCAGCGTAGCAAAAATGTGCGCGTCACTCGACCTTGGCATCAACGGCTTCCGATATCAGCCTGTTACGTCACGCAAGGATTATTAATACACGAGGTCACGTGATCATTTTTTCCCCAATAGATATGATGAAGGACGCCCCGATTTTAAGTGATACATTATTATTATTAGGTAATAGTACTATTATTAAATGTGGATAATAACTGAAGGATAATTATAAAAGATGGATAGGTCATACCACGAGAAAACCCATGCCAAGTATAGCATAAGTCAAATATAACATAAGAAGCACTGGTATGGAACCCATGTCAAATATAACATGAGAAGCACTGGTATAGAACCCATGTCAAATATACTATGAGAAGCACTAGTATGGAACACATGTCAAATAAAACATCAGAAGCACTGGTAAGGAACTCATGTCAAATTTAACACAAGAAGCACTGGTATGGAACCCTCAAGGACCAAGGGGACGAGGAAGATACATATATACCCGGAGAAGAGATGTCAAATAATAAAGACGGGAAGGAGTTTAGAAAGAGTTAGAGAGTATACCTAGAGACCGGAAGGCCTGGAAAGACTTGGCCTACGCTCTGCTGGGAATTGAAAAGGAAAAGATATAAGGGGCATAACTCATTACCATTAGAGGGATAACTATAGAATGGTCATAGCAGTTGAGAGATAACTATATATTATTTTATTATTCTTAAAGTTCGTCCTTCGCATGCGAGGATAACTAAGGTTCGACTTGAGTTGTAGCTTTGGGTGTTGCTAAATTCATCATCCTCACTCTATCGTCCTTGCCAGTTGATCCAATGGCAAGACTTTGTCAAGACGACTGGAAATAGATCAGGATGCAGTGGTTGACCAGCAGTGTCTCTTGTGTGTTTGACAGTGCTCTATATGCGTTCCACGTCGCAGGAGTTGTCAGCATTTTCATTGCGTCAATGTCATACCACCTACTGTACTCTATCTCCGGGTTTGATTTCAGAGTTTTCAGATGACTTGCTATCCAGGGTTGTTTTGCTTGGGAATGACTCAGTTTAGACTGCTCGGCTCGGTCACCCAGCACCCGAGAGATAACTAAAGAATGGTAATAACTATGGGGGATATCTATAGAACGGTCATAACATCTGGGGCATATCTATAGATGTTCATAACCAAGGGGATATTTATAGATGTTCATAACCAAAGGGATATCTATAGACGTTCATAACCATTGGGGGATATTTATAGATGTTCATAACCAATGGGATATCTATAGATGTTCATAACCAATGGGATATCTATAGATGTTCATAATCAATGGAATATCTATAGATGTTCATAACCAAGGGGGTATCTATAGATGTTCATAAACAAGGGGATATCAATAGATGTTCATAACCAAGGGGATATCAAAAGATGTTCATAAACAAGGGGATATCTATAGATGTTCATAACCAAGGGGATATCAATAGATGTTCATAACCAAGGGGATATCTATAGATGTTCATAACCAAGGGGATATCTATAGATGTTCATAACCAAGGGGATATCAATAGATGTTCATAACCAAGGGGATATCTATAGATGTTCATAACCAAGGGGATATCTATAGATGTTCATATCCAAGGGGATATTTATAGGATGTTCATAACGATTGAGAGATAACTATAGAAGAGCCATGACTATGTAAGACTATTTTAAGAGTGTTGTATGTGTGGACTAACAAATTAAGAGCCGCGACCACTGAGGACTAAAAATAAAAGCCTGAAAAATATTAGGTAGGGAAAAATATTCGCCGATGAAGGGAAAGTGTATGCCGATGAAGGGAAAGTGTATGCCGATGAAGGGAAAGTGTATACCGATGAAGGGAAAGTGTATGCCGATGAAGGGAAAGTGTATGCCGATGAAGGGAAAGTGTACGTCTGTGAAGGGAAAGTGTATGCCTGTGAAGGGAAAGTGTACGTCTGTGAAGGGAAAGTGTACGCCTGTGAAGGGAAAGTGTACGCCTGTGAAGGGAAAGTGTACGCCTGTAAAGGGAAAGTGTACGCCTATGAAGGGAAAGCGTACGCCTATGAAGAGAAAGTGTACGCCTATGAAGAGAAAGTGTACGCCTATGAAAGGAAAAATATACGCCGATGAAGGCAAAGTGTATGCCTATGAAGGGAAAGTGTACGCCTGTGAAGGGAAACTGTATGCATGTGAAGGGAAAGTGTACGCCTGTGAAGGGAAAGTGTACGCCTATGAAGGAAAAGTATACGCCTATGAAGGGAAAGTGTACGCCTATAAAGGGAAGATACCGCCATCGTTCCAAAAGCTCCGCGGTGGCTCTGTGACGTCAAATAAGTAGTTTAAATTGTACACACACCCGGAGTCGTCAGATTGTGTTCAAACTCCATGGCAATGACACAGCATATTAAACTTCATGAATTGTTAAGGATAAACTCGATCTGTTAACGAAGTGGCTATAGGCACACGGGTACCAGATTTGAGAGGTTGGGATTAATTGTATCCGGGTGCGAATGTCGGCGCTGCGTGTCCGGGTCCATTTTGACTAATGCTATTCGGATGTCATTTGTAGTAGTTTATGTTAGTTAAAATGAAGAATTAAGTTTACAAACGTATAGTAGGCCTACATTCAATCATCTTTCATTTGATACCTCATTTGATCTTAAAAACCCAACAATAATATTTTAAATCGTTTTTTAATCCCAACCTCTCAACTCTGGTACCCGTAAATATACCTATAGGTGCAGCCATCTGTTAACGTATATTGACTAACCTGTTTTAGATAGAATGCTCTCTAGTCTTCATCTCAATACTGCAATATGAAGAGACAAAAGCCCCAAGCGTTTTCTGCAACATCCCCAATGTAAATCGTTCTGTTACAACCAACAAAGTCAACCTTATCAGCAGCTAACCGATCGCTTGGATCTGCTCTTTGTACATGTCACTCAGTTTGAGAGTAGGCTAACTACGGCTGATCCCAAAGAGCAATCACTCAGTGGTTCTTAAACAAAACTATTGCATGAGTTATTAATTATTTCCGCCCCCGTCCGTACTCTCTATGAAAATGGCTACACTACAACAAATTATTTTAAAACGCGATGATTTGTTTTACAAAATGGTTAATTTTAAGTTTCTGTTCAAAATAATGGACTGAGAAAATAGAAAAAAAAAATAACCCTTTTGATAACTGACGTAGACTATTGGGCCTTAAAGTATTTCTTTACTTGAGCTTACATTTTCTTTGTTCGGAGAAGGCCTTATAACTTCTAACATTCCTGCCAGCGAATGTTTAATGCCTCTGCCAAGCGGACCCTACATAACAACGTGGTTGGACAGCTGGGCTTTCAACTATTCAATATCAGTATCACTGTAACACATTCACGTTTTTACATACATGTCTATTATCCCTGTACAGGAGATAGTGTCTCACAAACGCACACAAAATAATACTTTTTAAAAAATGTAATAAAAAAGTTGCGGAGCTCCAAAGTAATGGTTAAAATAAAGTATTAGCTCTTGAGTGCTTTGGCTGATAGTTTATGTTTAAGACGCACAGCCTGAGGCGTAACTGTGTTTTTGGCGCCCTTGGCTAATTTATTTTTAAAATAATAAAAATGTAAAAATTAGAGATTTAGCGGCGCCCTTTTAAACTGGCGCAGGCCGGCGCCCTTGGCAACTGCCCCAATGCCAAGCTGTTGTTACGCCACTGCGCACAGCTGAAATGTAGGATGACAGGCGTCACAATAAACATTTCTTATTACAAATAGAATGTTTGTTTACTCTCTGAAAGAAAAAACAGTATCACCTTGTTACACAAACAAATGTGAATGTTTGGATGTAATTTAATGTTGACTTCTGCTGAGGATCACTCTATCGATTTCTCCCAGGGGAGGGTACAAATGCTTTGTGACCGACACTGATAAGTGGAGGCCACAGGTTCCCAATTTTTTTATTTTTTTTTGAAGAGCGATCCCAGTTTCTGGAAGCAAAGTGCCCCGTGTCTCAATGGTGAACCAAAGGACGTCTGAAGGAGTTTATAGAAGCAAAGTGCCCCGTGTCTCAATGACGAACCAAAGGACGTCTGAAGGAGTTTATAGAAGCAAAGTGCGCCGTGTCTCAATGGCGAACCAAAGGACGTCTGAAGGAGTTTATAGAAGCAAAGTGCCCCGTGTCTCAATGGCGAACCAAAGGACGTCTGAAGGAATTTATAGAAGCAAAGTGTCCCGTGTCTCAATGGCGAACCAAAGGACGTCTGAAGGAGTTTATAGAAGCAAAGTGCCCCGTGTCTCAATGGCGAACCAAAGGACGTCTGAAGGAGTTTATAGAAGCAAAGTGCCCCGTGTCTCAATGGCGAACCAAAGGACGTCTGAAGGAGTTTATAGAAGCAAAGTGCCCCGTGTCTAAATGGCGAACCAAAGGACGTCTGAAGGAGTTTATAGAAGCAAAGTGCCCCGTGTCTCAATGGCGAACCAAAGGACGTCTGAAGGAGTTTATAGAAGCAAAGTGCCCCGTGTCTCAATGGCGAACCAAAGGACGTCTGAAGGAGTTTATAGAAGCAAAGTGCCCCGTGTCTCAATGGCGAACCAAAGGACGTCTGAGGGAGTTTATAGAAGCAAAGTGCCCCGTGTCTCAATGGCGAACCAAAGGACGTCTGAAGGAATTTATAGAAGCAAAGTGTCCCGTGTCTCAATGGCGAACCAAAGGACGTCTGAAGGAGTTTATAGAAGCAAAGTGCCCCGTGTCTCAATGGCGAACCAAAGGACGTCTGAAGGAGTTTATAGAAGCAAAGTGCCCCGTGTCTCAAAGGCGAACCAAAGGACGTCTGAAGGAGTTTATAGAAGCAAAGTGCCCCGTGTCTCAATGGCGAACCAAAGGACGTCTGAAGGAGTTTATAGAAGCAAAGTGCCCCGTGTCTCAATGGCGAACCAAAGGACGTCTGAAGGAGTTTATAGAAGCAAAGTGCCCCGTGTCTCAATGGCGAACCAAAGGACGTCTGAAGGAGTTTATAGAAGCAAAGTGCCCCGTGTCTCAAAGGCGAACCAAAGGACGTCTGAGGGAGTTTATAGAAGCAAAGTGCCCCGTGTCTCAATGGCGAACCAAAGGACGTCTGAAGGAATTTATAGAAGCAAAGTGTCCCGTGTCTCAATGGCGAACCAAAGGACGTCTGAAGGAGTTTATAGACGCAAAGTGCCCCGTGTCTCAATGGCGAACCAAAGGACGTCTGAGGGAGTTTATAGAAGCAAAGTGCCCCGTGTCTCAGTGGTGAACCAATGAATATCTGAAGGAGTATATACATAGCATTATATATAAATGATGGGAATGCGGCATGTTATTTAAAGGATGCGTTTTGGCCCGGGGGGGGGGGGGGGAAGAGGCATTTTTAGGATTTTTCCTCATGCGACATTCATGAAGTCCAGGCACACCGGACGACGCCATACATTTAAAGAATGGATACGGTAAGAACAAACTAATCGAAAAAATGGATGTAATATGAAATGAAATAATGAAGACTTTTGTTAAAACTCCGATTTATTTCTTTAAAATCATTTTTTTTTCTTGTAAACTGTTTTATTTGCGACCCCCACAGAAAGCCCCTTGTCGGCCCCATTTGAAATCGAGACCCCCACAGAAAGCCCCCCTGTCGGCCCCGTTTGAAATCGAGACCCCCACAGAAAGCCCCCCTGTCGGCCCCGTTTGAAATCGAGACCCCCACAGAAAGCCCCCTATCGGCCCCATTTGAAATCGAGACCCCCACAGAAAGCCCCCTGTCGGCCCCATTTGAAATCGAGACCCCCACAGAAAGCCCCCTGTCGGCCCCATTTGAAATCGAGACCCCCACAGAAAGCCCCCTGTCGGCCCCATTTGAAATCGAGACCCCCACAGAAAGCCCCCTGTCGGCCCCATTTGAAATCGAGACCCCCACAGAAAGCCCCCTGTCGGCCCCATTTGAAATCGAGACCCCCACAGAAAGCCCCCTGTCGGCCCCATTTGAAATCGAGACCCCCACAGAAAGCCCCCTGTCGGCCCCATTTGAAATCGAGACCCCCACAGAAAGCCCCCTGTCGGCCCCATTTGAAATCGAGACCCCCACAGAAAGCCCCCTGTCGGCCCCATTTGAAATCGAGACCCCCCATGGGTTTGAAACCAGAGGAGTAGACCCGTCTCCTTTAAGTGAAGAATGATTTCCTATGCGGAACACGGTGAGCATGTGATTGTTTAAACAACATATATTACCGGCATTTGAAATGTTGTCGATGTCGGGGTTGATTTTTGTCTTCACTTTATCTTTCAGACTTTTTCAAACACATCTACCTCAACGACTCCGCTGAGATGAGCAGGGTGGGGGTTTGCCGGGGGTGGTTATAGACTTTTCCTTGGATTCCTCATATACACTTAGAGTACTTAGACCTGATCTTGACATGTCATAGACCGCCTGTGAGGGGGTGGTTATATACTTTTCCTTGGATTCCTCATGTACACTTAGAGTACTTAGACCTGATCTTGACATGTCATAGACCGCCTTTGAAATCTCACCTAGTTTGTTATCTTTTACTTTCCATGTGTTTGATCACATTTTTTTACTCGACGTCTTATCACAGGGATTCTCAATTCTTTATAGCAGTTTCAAGTTTTTTAAACCCCTTGTCTGTCTCTGTGTGTGTGTCTCTCCCTCTGTGTTTGTCTCCCCCCCCCCCTCTCTTTTTTTAAAAAAATTAATCTTAAGCGTTCTCAAACAAGTTGAGAGAGCCTCAATTTTAAAATAAAATTCGTCTTTTCGCAGGGGCGTAACAAGTTAAAACTAATATTTGCGTGGCGTGTCATACAGTACGGCAAGTGGCCTCACACACAATCACACATTTTTTCTTTAATCATAATTTACTACCGGTATCTGTTGTTGGCAGATATTATTTAAAGGAACAGAAAGGCTTTAGCACCGACACTATGACTAACTCACAGCAGGGTGCCAATAAATAACTAGCTTTATACAGAACGGATTTAGAACTAACACTATTACTATCTCACCGCAGAGTGTAAATAAATAACTATCTTTATAAAAAAGATGTATTTATATATAAATTGAAAGCGCTTGTATGACACACCCTTTCCTTTTACAGCCACTTAAATGGTCAACGCCTGGGGTCATTTCATAGAACTACTGACAATGGATTTTTTCTATAAAAACAGTTACGGTCCACAGGTCACGAGGGTCAAGTGCGTGGGTGTCAGTTAATACAAACATTCCCGGCTTCTTTGGTCCAGCTGAGGGCCGCCAGGGGTCGGAGAGTATGTCTAGTCAGTATTGGCCAGGCGTCGGAGAATATGTCTAGGCGGTGTTGGCCAGGGGTCGGAGAGTATGTCTAGTCGGTATTGGCCAGGGGTCGGAGAGTATGTCTAGGCGGTGTTGGCCAGGGGTCGGAGAGTATGTCTAGGCGGTGTTGGCCAGGGGTCGGAGAGTGGGTCTAGTCGGCATTGGCCAGGCGTCGGAGAGTATGTCTAGTCGGTATTGGCCAGGGGTCAGAGAGTATGTCTAGTCGGTATTGGCCAGGCGTCGGAGAGTATGTCTAGTCGGTATTGGCCAGGGGTCGGAGAGTATGTCTAGTCGGTATTGGCCAGGCGTCGGTAGGTATTGGCCAGGGTCGGAGAGTATGTCTAGTCGGTATTGGCCAGGCGATGGAGAGTATGTCAAGTCGGTATTGGCCAGGCGTCGGAGAGTATGTCTATTCGGTATAGGCCAGGAGTATATGTGTGTAGGTCATCAACAATGTGTCAATGTCTTTTATATGTGTGTAGGTCATCAACACTTAGTCAATGTCTTTTATATGTGTGTAGGTCATCAACAATGTGTCAATGTTTTTTATATGTGTGTAGGTCATCAGCAATGTGTCAATGGTTTTTGTGTGTAGGTCATTAGCAATGTGTCAATGTTTTTTATGTGTGTAGGTCATCAGCAATGTGTCAATACTTTTATATGTGTGTAGGTCATCAACAATGTGTCAATGTTTTTTATATGTGTGTAGGTCATCAACAATTAGTCAATGTCTTTTATATGTGTGTAGGTCATCAACAATGTGTCAATGTCTTTTATATGTGTGTAGGTCATCAACAATGTGTCAATGTCTTTTATATGTGTGTAGGTCATCAACAATTAGTCAATGTCTTTTAGATGTGTGTAGGTCATCAACAATGTGTCAATGTTTTTTATATGTGTGTAGGTCATCAGCAATGTGTCAATACTTTATATGTGTGTAGGTCATCAACAATGTGTCAATGACAATGCTTTTATATGTGTGTAGATCATCAACAATGTGTCAATGTTTTTTATATGTGTGTAGGTCATCAACAATGTGTCAATGTCTTTTCTTTGTGTGTAGATCATCAGCAATGTGTCAATGTCTTTTATATGTGTGTAGGTCATCAACAATGTGTCAATGTCTTTTCTTTGTGTGTAGATCATCAGCAATGTGTCAATGTCTTTTATATGTGTGTAGGTCATCAACAATGTGTCCATGACCAATATTACTCTAAGGTTTGCTGGTGCAAAATCATAAAGTTGTGTGCAAAGTTTTAATTTGCAGAGTGCAGCGTATCTTTTCGAATGTATTTTTATAAAAATTTGCTGCGCGGTTGCTCAAAACTGCTGCGTGGCATGTGAGGTAGCTGTGCTTAACGGGAACATTGTCAATGACAATGCCTTTTATATGCGTGTAGGTCATCAACAATGTGGCAATGTCTTTTAATGTGTGTAGGTCATCAACAATGTGTCAATGCCTTTTCTATGTGTGTAGGTCATCAGCAATGTATCAATGACTTTTTTTCATACATGTTCTCTCACACGTAGTTAGAAATTGATTTTGTTAGATATTAATTGACATGACTTTACAATATGTCGCATACATTTACATTTGTATTCACTTAGCGGTTAGAGAGCAATTTTAGTGAAAGTAAAATCGTTTCTTAATCTTATTTTCGTCTCGTGTCCACGTGTGCACATTTCACAAATAATAACACTTCAGGTATGCACGCATGTCTGTAATGCTGTGTTCCATAGGCGCCAAAAATACAATTCACGGAAGTTAGCACTGGCATTCTTATAATGGGAGCTACTGAACTTGAAAGCTTATTTTGTCAAGTAGCATTAGTAAGCGGGAATCTCATGGATTGCTGCCACCAATGTTAAATCATATACAGTGAAATACGTTTAATTTTAATATGGAAAAATCGGATTAACACAACATAATAATGCGTTCCAGATGTTATAAAAAATCGGTTAACACGAATAATAATGTGGTCCAGAGTGTAAATGTGTATTTTTTTTTTTCTGCATTTTTAAACACGAAGTTCTTCTAACAAGGAGACATATTTCTGTCCTCTCAGTTTCGTGTTAAGAGATTTTCACTGTATATATAATGTGTATATATAATGTATATATATAATGTATATATATAATGTATATATATAATGTGTATATATAATGTGTGTATATAATGTGTATAAATAATGTATATATATAATGTGTGTATATAATGTGTATAAATAATGTATATATATAATGTATATATATATATATAATGTATATATATAATGTATATATATAATGTATATTTATAATGCAATTTATAATGTATATATATATAATGTATATATATAATATATATATATATAATGCATATATAATTTCCAAAATTGAATTCTTGCTTTAAGTTGAAGTTGAAGTGAATATTTCTACTCACTCCGTTTTGGCTAGCCGAATTATTGACATATTTCTCACATGACCTGACTCAGCATTTCATGCAGCACCGGCAGTTCACAGCATGTTTGTTCTTAGGCATCTACACACCTCCTTCAACTTCAGCTAAACTTACGGGACTTGAGTTCAGTATTTTCTATATAGCCTATCGTATTCCATGTGAATGGCTGCTGGAGAACACACTCTCTTCCGATATCTTGAAGAACACAACAAAAATTTTTAAATAGAGAACACAAGCTTTTCCAAGACATAGCTGAACATAATTATAGTAGGCCTATAGACCAGCAGAACATAATTATAGTAGGCCTATAGACCAGCAGAACATAATTATAGTAGGCCTATAGACCAGCAGAACATAATTATAGTAGGCCTATAGACCAGCAGAACATAATTATAGTAGGCCTATAGACCAGCAGAACATAATTATAGTAGGCCTATAGACCAGCAGAACATAATTATAGTAGGCCTATAGACTAGCAGAACATAATTATAGTATAGACCTGTGGTCAGCTAATCCCGGCTCGCAGGCCACATGGGGCTCTTTAACCACCTGAGTGCAGCTTGGCCAGTCGGCCACAAAACGGTTTTTGACTCCAATAAACATGGTTCTTGACAGGTTCTTGAAAAGAAATTTGGCTCTCAAAAATTGTTTAATCGTGCTGCTGCTGATATTTGGCACTTTTGACTAATGAGTTTGCTGACCACTTTTGACTAATGAGTTTGCTGACCACTTTTGACTAATGAGTTTGCTGACCACTTTTTACTAATGAGTTTGCTGACCACTTTTTACTAATGAGTTTGCTGACCACTTTTGACTAATGAGTTTGCTGACCACTTTTTACTAATGAGTTTGCTGACCACTTTTGACTAATGAGTTTGCAGACCACTTTTTACTAATGAGTTTGCTGACCAATTTTTACTAATGAGTTTGCAGACCACTTTTTACTAATGAGTTTGCTGACCACTTTTTACTAATGAGTTTGCTGACCACTTTTTACTAATGAGTTTGCAGACCACTTTTTACTAATGAGTTTGCTGACCACTTTTTACTAATGAGTTTGCTGACCACTTTTTAATAATGAGTTTGCAGACCACTTTTTACTAATGAGTTTGCTGACCACTTTTTACTAATGAGTTTGCTGACCACTTTTTACTAATGAGTTTGCAGACCACTTTTTACTAATGAGTTTGCTGACCACTTTTTACTAATGAGTTTGCTGACCACTTTTTACTAATGAGTTTGCAGACCACTTTTTACTAATGAGTTTGCTGAACACTTTTTACTAATGAGTTTGCAGACCACTTTTTACTAATGAGTTTGCTGACCACTTTTTACTAATGAGTTTGCAGACCACTTTTTACTAATGAGTTTGCTGACCACTTTTTACTAATGAGTTTGCAGACCACTTTTTACTAATGAGTTTGCTGACCACTTTTTACTAATGAGTTTGCTGACCACTTTTTACTAATGAGTTTGCTGACCACTTTTTACTAATGAGTTTGCTGACCACTTTTTACTAATGAGTTTGCTGACCACTTTTTACTAATGAGTTTGCTGACCACTTTTTACTAATGAGTTTGCTGACCACTGGTATAGACTAAAAGCAGAAAAAAATTAGGTGGGCCTGGTGAACTGACGTCGCCGGCCGGATTCGGCCCACGGGCTGTAGTTCGGTGACCCCTGGTATAGACTAAGAGCAGAACAAAATTATAGTAAAGAGCACCAATGTCCAGAGTGGGATATAATTTATGTTTTTACAAAACAATTGTTTGTTTCACTGGAGTTGTTATTTTGTGTTTATCCAATGGCTCAAAATAAACTAGCGATTTTAATGGATTTTTTTGTTTTGACAAACCGGTTACAGGTTTAGGAATCAGTTTTAAACCAGTTTTTGTTTTAGGTATCAGTTTTAAACCAGTTTTTGGTTTAGGAATCAGTTTTAAACCGGTTAATGGTTTTTGCAGTGTGTTCCCAGATGTTCTGTATACAAAGTTCAGATTAGCTTATTTATAAGATCAAAAGCAGCAGTTGAAATAACTTGAAATCTATTTTTAGAACATCCAAAGCAGCTCTCATTCTGATGTTTGGTACCAGCACTTGAACTTTTTTTTTATATTACCACTGACCATCAGAGACCACACTACGACAAAGCGATCTGCATTTGAACTAACTCGTTGATATCTAAGTCTTTAGCAGAATACACCATGTAAAGACTAGGGGGCAACATATTTCATTCATTCCAAACAGCTGTGTATTTTTGGAAATTCTCAAAACAAATGTATGCTCATTTTATTTTTTGTTTGGTCTTTCATTCTACTTAATAGTCTGTATTTTATTTTTTGTTTGGTCTTTCATTCTACTTAATAGTCTGTATTTTATTTTTTGTTTGGTCTTTCATTCTACTTAATAGTCTGTATTTTATTTTTTGTTTGGTCTTTCATTCTACTTAATAGTCTGTATTTTATTTTTTGTTTGGTCTTTCATTCTACTTAATAGTCTGTATTTTATTTTTTATTTGGTCTTTCATTCTACTTAATAATCTGTTTAAAAAAAAAAATTCAAATAAAAAATCAGCATAACAAAAATATATATATTTTTTTAAAAATCAACAACCGGTTATTAGTTTCAAAACCGAATGCAGGTTATCGTTAAATAGCCTTACCAGTAACACAAATGGGGAAAGATAACATTGTAAAATTCTTTAAGCCCTTAACTTGTGAAGTTACATCCCTTATGTGTACAAAAATAAACTTTGATCAAAAACTTTTCCTTAACCATGCCTGGTTTTTAGACATGTGTTTCTATATGTAATATGTCTGTTATTTAGAGATATGTGTCTATATATAATATGTCTGTTATTTAGAGATGTGTTTCTATATATAATATGTCTGTTATTTAGAGATATGTGTCTATATATAATATGTCTGTTATTTAGAGATGTGTTTCTATATATAATATGTCTGATATCTAGAGATATGGGTCTACATATATTATGCATGTTACTTAGAGCTATGTCTTTATAATATGCCTGTTATTAGAGCCATGTGTCTATATATAATATTAGTTGTTGAGTCCCTTGTGATATAAAACAATTTCAGGTTTCAATAATGAATGATCTTTTTATTCAACATTGTACAATTTGAATAACACTTGTTTTTATTTTACAATAGCCAAGTCTCTTTTATTTTTTTCAAATCAGACCTCCCATAACAAATGCTCTCAACTCTTCTTCCCCATGCCATAGTTACCAGCAGTACAAATATATCTACTTTGTCTCATACCAAGTTCTTATCATATATCCAAAGCTAGCATAATATTTCTTCTATGGGTAAATGAATGTTTCCTCACAAAAGATACAATGTAACATTTCTATAACATGACGGAACACTCAGAGAATGTCTTCCACTAATAATTTCAATAAAAGATCTGAATTGTATTTGCAACATAATCACAGTGAGCTGAAACATTACATCAGGTCAATTACACTACACAAAGGATAATCTATTGCAGTGGCTTCACACAGTTATGACATGCATACACCCCAATAAAGATAGCAGTTTTACCAGCAGACCCAAACACCCCCCTCCCTCCACACATATCCACAGATTAAGGAAGACCAGGATATGTTACATTTTATGTTACATTTTGCTGCTGTAGCAACAAACAAAACAGATATATTCAAGCACATATCCCATGAAAGCTAATCATTGATGCACCACAAGAGGAACGCACAGCATATTTTGGGAATCACTGATTCAATGCAACAGGAGAGTTTAACATGCGAGGTATGACAACTTAAGGACCAGCCAGTGCTACAGTGGTGGACACCACATTGTTCCAAACGTGTCTGGTAAATCTACACATGGGACATCAACAAACCAAGGTCGATCTGGAGATAGAAATGTTTAGTTTTGATTCCTTTTGTAATGCATCAGGAAGTTTTCTGTGGGAAATGCATACAACTCTTCCTGAATGGACATGATGGCAATTTCAAGGGAGAGAATAAATATGAAATAAATGCAGACCTGTTTACCCTCAAACTCCTAAAAGCGTACAATATGGTCTCAAAATCGTACAATACAGTATCTTTATAGTAAATAAATAAAGATACAGCCTACATTATGTATATGATAACTACTCGTATAGCGTGTTCAGTGAAATCGAGTTAAGCTGGCGTAAAAAAATGGAACGAAATATATGTCACACGCACGCTGAACATGCGGTGGACTAAACATTACTGTAATTTCTCTACTACTAAAGTATAGCTAGCGAGTTCATTTGTGAAAACACAACTTGACAACATCACATTATTAAGGATATAAAAATATCTCCACAATGTTTGGCAGTTATCGTATACTAATGCGTTGTGTTTTCATAAAGAGATTACTGTAGTGGTAATATTTAACATGACATAGTCACAACACACGGAAAAATTGTGATTCCAAATCCAAACTGTTGTATTAAAATCGTTGAGGGATAGAGCTGCTTCGCGAGCTCTAAAAATATTTTTTAAATGCCGCTGACTAGATCTTATAAAATATGTCCAAATCCAACGTACCAGAGCAGAACAGTTGGATAATGTATTTTATTTAAAAAACCATCTCTAGTTTTCTGTTTTTCCAATCGCCGCGGTTCAAACTTTGTAACAAAACTACGTCACAGACTTTGTAGCCGTCAAAGGGGATGGTGAGTGAAGTTGTCGCTACGGCGAATAGTCTAAATACTACTGTTGAAGCAAACAATATGACCATCACGATCAATACGATACATTGTGGCGGTATTTTTATAACCTTTGACACTCCTACCAATCCCCCTACCAACGTGTCTTGTATGCCACAAATTTCCTTGACAACCCCCACCTCTCCATCATGCGTACATACTATATAGGATGGTCCCAACTTTAAAAAAAAAAAAATTACAACCAATCGTTTTGCTCGGTCCATTCACTGCCAGTTGTCTGCCAGATCTTTTTTTTGAAAGGGCTAAAACTTCCAAACCGAAAATGTATCTTTTTTTTTTTAATCGGGAAAAAAAAATTCACCCGGTCTCTGAAAATCGTAGTTTTGGCGGGTCTCAGCGTAAAATCATCTAAAAATAGTACATTGTACGCCAAAATCGTGTAAACAGGTCTGTAAATGTCTATGTGTTTTCATAACAACACAAAATATGCTGAGAGCAAATCCGTCAACTCTTTGTTAAAGAATACAATTGAGAAGAAGATATTAGTAATAAAGAAGAAACCAAAATGAGAGATGAAATAACTATCAAGACATGTGACATCAGACAAGGCAGAGAATTGTCCCTCCACTTTAAGATGTGGTGCATTACTGCAGACTTACCTCCCTTCACATAAGTTTTTGGTGGGAGATCATAAGGAAGTGGAAAAACTGGAATCTTTGATTGAGGCACTTCTTCCACATGACTTGTAACTTTAAATGCATTCTTGGAGCCCTGCGTGCAACCACAGCATACGGGAATAAACATTAGCATTTAAAGTATTACCTAAAAAGTTATTAATTTATAATTAAAGAGATCTAATTTTTTTTTTTTAAGTATTTAAGTTAGGGTACGGATTTGAGGTACAGTTGAGAAATTTTATTCAAATTTTATGCAAAGCTCTGGTTTATTGAAATGAGAAGATCTTGGTGTTAAAAGTACTCAAGTCACAAAGTAGCCATTTTGAGACAAATTCAAATAATCTTTTCGTCTATAAAATGTAATCATTTAAATTTGTTGACTTGTTTAAATAAGGGACTTAAGGACATTTACAGACCTGCCAACCTGCCAAGAAAAAAAATCTGTAGGGGTGGTGCATGCGACGGGGGAAAGTGGGGCTCCTGCCCCCAGGGGGCGCCAACCGGGGCAGGGGGCGTTGGTTTAAGATCTGTAAACTAATGCACAAGCCTTTTTAAATTAATAAAGAAATATAAAGTTACCTCCATTGTCTTTGAAGAGTACAAAGAACATGAGAAAATATTCAGATTTATACAGAAGATCCATTTTATTTACATCTCTGTACACAGGCTGCTAGGCTAAGAGTTCAGTTTTCCTGCCTATGCCTATCCCTAGTGGCTTTTTTGTATTTGTCCAACAGCTCTTTGGACAACTGGAAATTACCATTGCAACTGATTTTAGATACAAGCAAGTTAAAAAGATAAACTTTCATGCTTGCCCTTGTTTCATTGTGATTTGTCTTCACAATCTTCTAGCAATCTGCGAGTGAGGACACATTTCTTTGAGTCTGGCATTAAAACGATCTGAGTTGGTTAGAGAAATATTTCCTTCAATAAGAGAGGTGGTCAATAAAACTTCCGATTCCTTAGCAAAGAAATTAGACATGGATGTCGTAGATTCACTGCACTTTTAGCTGCAGTTGTATAACTTTAATGACTTTATGTTGTATGTTGTTTTTTTGTGTGTTAAAGTTAAAATATGTTTATTAATACCGGTATCATTGTACTATTGTACCCACCACTATCAATAGAATTATCCATTTAAATTTAATTAAGAAAAACTTTAACAAACAAACAAAAAGTCACAACAAAACTGAATTATTTTTCAGCCTAGTAAAAAGTAAAAGGATGAATCGCGATCGGATCAATTGATAATTTAAGAATGATTTGGAGATCGCGGCTCGCTTCGATAAAAACAAGGCAGTGTCACTGTCTACATGTACGGCGACCGGACTGATCGACTATTAGAGGTCACGTGACAAGGCTGACGGACAAATATCCCGCGCAACTTTGCTACAGCGGTCGTGTGACTTGATTGAATATATAATAGTAATAGGCGGGCGAATATCTCGAGAACTTATTCGTCCAGTCGCCAGCAATGTAGACACTACGATAAAATAAAGGAATGCACAACTCCCTGTCGTATCTGATATTTTTTGTATTTTTTTTTGTTCGCTTTCGGATTTTTATGACGGGTGAAAAATTATAATTTTCGGAAAATCTGAATTTTAAGAGGTTTGTCGGAAGGTCAGAATGATGGGTAAAAAATCTGTATAATTCCGACAAAATCGGAAGGGTTGGCAGGTCTGCATTTATATGTGTTCACATGTCTGCAGTAGACTTGGCTGAACCGAATTAGTAAAGGTCACAGTTAAGATTGATTTTGACAAAAATGTGACTTCAGTATTTTTAGCACTAGGGTCTTTAAATTATCAGAAAAAAAAAAGAAGTGTTCACTTTGCAGCCATGAGTGAACACATTGTGTTGTGGAAACAACAAGAAATACACTGGTATGTCACAAAGAAAAGAAACAAAACTTTTGGCCGCTGGAGCAAGTTTAAAAGAGCTAATCAGAAAATAATAAATAGCTCACAAAAAACTGTGGAAGGAAGAGAACTCCAAGCTCATAAGACCGAATCATCAGTTGGCTTCTGTCTTTCTCCAGAACACCCCAGGCCGCTTTAGACAGGTTGGCGCTATAGAAAATAAAAAGGAGCTAGATGTCACTGGCAGTAGCTTTATTGATAGTGTTACAAGACCAGCAAAATTGGTCGCCAATAGTTTAAAAAAAATATATATGCTGAGACAAATTGTTAAATTTTCTTCATCTTAAATTTAAAAATTAACAAATCCTACTCAAGCTATAGGGGACTGCAACGGTCTGAAAAAGCAGGGGTTTTTGCCCTTGTTAATTTTTTTTCGCCTAGAAATTAGAAAAATGTCTCAGATACATATGTTTTTTCCCACAAATTTGCAACGCTACACATCCGCGTGCCTGATCTACAAGTTCTGCTTTATTTCCAGATACCGGCTGATGCAATTTCCGTAAACATTTCTTAATTTCTTCAACTCGCCAGGTCTCTAATGCTGTTTTTGCAATGTGAGCAGCCATCTTTGTACGTTCTTTGTACTCCCCGGTATGAACGATAATTCTGTATGACAAGGGAAGTTGCAGTCCCCTATACACTTATCATGCATTGTACATGACATTTAATGAGCTATTCACAAGCCAAAATTGCGTATGTAACAAGAGTTAAGAAAGTACAAATCTGGTTTAACCTGGTGACCAAAAACCAGGCCGCTTGTGAGCCGTCAGGTGAGCATCGTGTATAAGTCTTGATGTGAGGAACAGCCTTCGACCTGCCACGACCCTCGGACACCCACTGACTGGACAAAGTATGAAGCAACAGGTATGGAGTTAGAGAGTATATAAAATATCCTTTTCGAATGAATTATGCACATGATGCAAAGAGAGCATGAGATTCTTCAAGGTCAAAGTAACCATAATGGCTTTAAAACTCAGTCATAAATCATGTCATAAAGTCATGTCATAAATCATGTCATAAAGTTAAGTTGCTTAACAAAGAATGACTTAAATATGAAACATTGTATTTGTATCATTGCATCAAACAACAATCAAAACTGTATTTGTATCATTGTATCAATCAACAATCAAAACTGTATTTGTAACATTGTATCAAACAACAATCAAAATTTCACCTCACCAGAACAAGGGAGTGAGCCAAGGCTGTTTGGAAGCTGTTTTTATGCTGTACGGCACGCAGCCACCACCATTGTAACCCTCTAAGCTGAGACGTATATTGTCTTTTGATGGGAAAATCTGAAAGTTGGATGGCAAGAAATCAGTATTAGATGTTCCTTGTTTGTATTCAGTTCTAGAGTCAATAATGCACATACATTATCCTTCATGAGGTGCTGTGTGTGTTTTTAACAAAAATATCCTTTATGTTTTGGTAGGAGTGTTAGATATCAAGATTGATTTGCTCAAATTTATTATCAATCCTAGTACAGCTAACATGAAATTACACATCTTGAAAGAACACATGATGAAAGAACACATCATGAGAGAACACATGATGAAAGAACACATGATGAAAGAACACATCATGAGAGAACACATGATGAAAGAACACATCTTGGGAGAACACATGATGAAAGAACACATGATGAAAGAACACATGATGAAAGAACACATCTTGGGAGAACACATGATGAAAGAACACATGATGAAAGAACACATCTTGGGAGAACACATGATGAAAGCCCATTGAATACAGGGCGCTCAGAAATTTTATAATTGGAAACCCCAACCAAAGGGGAGCAACTCCACCCTTATCGTGGGTAGGTTTTGAAAAAAAAAATGTAAAACAAATCTATTTAACAGTATAATCATATGAAATAAATTGATTTGCATCCATAAATGGTTGCTATATGTGTTGTGTAACATTAATTCCTAATGCTTTTCTTGTGTAAATTCCTAAAAGTCAATTTTTGACAAAGTATTTGAATATAAACAATCATAACACTAAAATAAAAAATCTGCTTTTAAAATAATGAATACTCCTCACACAATAATTAAAAATATTTTTAAAAAGAGAGTAATCTCCCTTGGTTTCGTTTCTAGCGAGATTTACGTTTAAATAGCAAGTTTTCCACTTTCTTTTTAGCAACATGTAAACAAAGGGTTGAGTGGCTAGATTTGGCAGTAGTGGGATTGAATCGGTACTGGTCCGATTTGGTCTCTACGGGATTGAACGGGTTAAGAACAGTTTGAATTGAGGACATTATGAAACCAATGGGAAAGGTTAACTTCAAATTTTCATAGAAAATGTTAACATTTATCACGCCACCTGTTGTTCTTTCCCAATGCAGACACTCAAGTAGCAAAGTGGAAATTACAATGTGATCACATCATTATATATCTCGTACCAAGGTTATAACATACCAGATTGAGTTTAGAGGACGGGAGTATAGCAGATGGCTCTTTCTTACAAGCAGACAGAGACTGTCCCCATTCATTCAGCAGCCAGATCTCTTTGCTGGTTCCCAGAGACCCAATGCTGGAAAACTGACCCACCACTGGCCAGTTCTTGACTAAACCCGAGTCAGGACCTCTCTCTGACAAAAGCTAGAAATGCCAAATGTGAAATAAAGTTGATTAACATGGCCAATATTCGTGGATTTCTTTATCCATCACATAAAAATTATTGCTGATAAGTTAATATAAAAAACCCTGCATTTTTTTTTAATAATCAAAAGCTACTAAATTCACCAATTTTTACAACTGTCTATGTAAACGTGTTCATTTCATCACTGTTTTCAGTATAACAATTTATTATTTAAAACAAGCAACACCCTCATGACAAATTTGATGCAAAATTGTGCAAATGTTAGTTTATTATATGCTGCTTCTAGAATGACAGCAGTCACTTCATGAGTTTTAGGGCTGAGGCTAAGCTAGACACAGTCACTTCATGAGTTTTAGGGCTGAGGCTAAGCTAGACACAGTCACTTCATGATTTTAGGACTGAGGCTAAGCTAGACACAGTCACTTCATGAGTTTTTGGACTGAGGCTAATGTAGACACAGTCACTTCATGAGTTTTAGGACTGAGGCTAATGTAGACACAGACTTCAGACCAGAAGGTGGAGACCAGGTAAGAGCTCAGTTAATATTAAGTGGAACTTTAGGACAAAATGTTTTAAGCTCAACATAATGAAAACAGATATTTATTTTTTTTTAAAAAGAAACCTTTTTTAACTTCAGATGTCCCCAGTGGTGCTTGTTACTAAGTGTATGCCGGCCAGGTACAGAACCAATTATGTGAACACTGTCAATAAATAACAAAATAAATGTAAATTAGTCATAAGTAAACACTGGGATCCACTAGTCCTATAGAATCTCTGGATAGATAAAGTACAGCTTTATCTTGTACACTGGGATCCACTAGTCCTATAGAATCTCTGGATAGATAAAGTACAGCTTTATCTTGTACACTGGGATCCACTAGTCCTATAGAATCTCTGGACAGATAAAGTACAGCTTTATCTTGTACACTGGGATCCACTAGTCCTATAGAATCTCTGGAAAGATAAAGTACAGCTTTATCTTGTACACTGGGATCCACTAGTCCTATAGAATCTCTGGATAGATAAAGTACAGCTTTATCTTGTACACTGGGATCCACTAGTCCTATAGAATCTCTGGATAAAGTACAGCTTTATCTTGTACACTGGGATCCACTAGTCCTATAGAATCTCTGGATAGATAAAGTACAGCTTTATCTTGTATATTACAGAAATATCTTTTCCGAAAAAGGATTTGATATGCTTTACAAAACGGCAATTGAGTGTCTCTGGGGCATAAAAGGCTTAAGAAATTCTAACTAACATTGAATCGCTGAAACTGTCTACAGCAGGCTTGCACAACATACGGCCCGCGTAGTAACGAAATATTCCTTATTGTTATTATTTTCTAAATAGCTAAATAGCTTTCAACCCTCTGTCCTAGTATCTTTCGGCCAGCACACGTTTCTCATAAAGTATGACAGCCCGCCTTACATTTTGAGTTGTGCAGGCCTGGTCTACAGTATATGCCAGGTTTTCCTAATTTTACAGGAGACACTAAAAACTTAAGAGCTTTTAAGATGCTTAAAAATGAAATTTTAAAACATTTGATTAGATCATATGTTAGAAAATTTACTTTCCAGTACCAGGGAATACAGTTTTAAAAATATTTTTAAAGGACATGGGGAAACCCTAGACCTCAATAAATTTGGAGGGGAAAAACAACAAAAGGCTATTTTGAAAGAAATTGACTTCTGCATAAAGAGTTACAGGGATTTAAGGTAGTTTCACAATTATTGAAACATTATAGCATAAAGGACTTCCCGGTGATGATCCAAACATAAAGAGCATTCAGTAGAAATTTAAGCGTTTCACAAGTTCCCACCTTGATAAAGAATGCTTCAGACCTATTGATGTGTAACATAACCCCCACAGAGGTGCAATGTTCAGTTACTAACTTTGCTGCGCTCATGTCGTGGGCTTGTATGTGTCTCTCCCACGGTGCCAGCCTGGCAGCCTTGTATGCAGCAAGGTATTGAAGGAGATCTGACTTAAACCCTGTGGGAGAATCTCCTTTCTCTGCTGGACTTTTCAGAGGCGGAAAGACTGGACTGATCCAAATCCTGATGTATTGTGACACAGAATTGACAAAATTACACATTTTACATGGGTGTTTTTTAGGATATTTTTGAAGTTATTAATAAATATTGAAATAGTTGTTTTTTTTAAAATGCTTATTACTTATAATCAGAATGATTTACTACACTATTAGCACATTAAGACTAAATTTAAGTAGCTTTGAGAATTATTATTTTAAACAAATACCAAACATATTTTACAAGATTAACAAAAAGATGCCTATTCAGCCAGTTCTGACTGGCTGTGACCTGAATCAAGGAAGTATCATCTTACCCTTGAGTTTTTTGATACCAGTCATTAGAAATGAGATTTGCAGTGTGTATCACCACTCTGAGTCCTGTCTCATACAGCAGAAACATCATTTTCCTGAGGAGAAAGTACCCTGTTAGACAACTGATAACGTATCTATTGGACTGCTCCTGATCAACTTGCAATACTATCAAGGAGCATTCATTATTTTTTTAAAAAAGAGTTTGTTTAAAAACCTAATAATAAAGCAATAAATTTAATAATTGAATATGTATATGGTTTTAAAAATCATTTCTGTAAAAATCCATACATATTTATAAAAGCTTATATCATGTTAATCTTTTCTTTTTTTAAAAATTAACGTTAAAACAGAAAGATAGACTCACGTATGGTGAGTACCGTATGGAATGTCCAGTGGTGCCTGATGAAAGAAAAAGTGATCACCTTTGGGTTTGATTAATTAATAAATCTTTCTGATCAAAACAATACACTCTACTTGTGTGAATGACAATACATCCCAGTGACAATACATCTCAGACATTACCATTACAGTGACAATACATTCCCAGACATTACATGATTTAAAGACAGGGATTTTTGCAAAGTAAAGATGCAGCAATGTAAACACCCCCCCCCCCCAAAACCACATAAGCTAAAGGAAAAACCTCGCCCATTCAGTACTTGATGCTTGTCTTCCTGTCAAAATCCATATTTGATTGGTTTATTTCATCAGATTCTTTTACATGTTCATATATCAAAGAGGAAGACAAAGAAAAAGATGGGAAGATAATATCAAAGAATGGATGGGATTAAAACTAGGCGATGCTATGCGTAGGGCAGGAGACCGAGAGGAATGGAGAAGAATAGTGTGCATGTCATCTGTGGCGCCCCAACGGTCGAAGGACTACGGGACCTGATGATGATGATGATATCAAGTTGAACACAAGTCCTTTCCATTAGTAATGTAACTTTAAGCTAGAAAATGTATCTATCAGGCCGTAGATTTAATCAAACACATGTAAAAATATCATGTATAGCACAGTTCGCTATAAGGAGAACTAATGCACAGCCATCCACCACAAGGTTCTTTCAATGACTGCTAACAAAGTATGCACTTACACCAAAGACAGTCTAGACACTATGGTAAATATAAGTCACTAACTAAATGGCAGGAAAAGCATTCTTTAACTCATTTTCCTCTCACAAAACATTGCGCACAATAAAACACAATATCCGGTGCGCAACAATTAATAATGAATATCCCAACTCGACACTTACCCTACAGAATATCCCTACTGGAAACTTACCCTACAGAATATCCCTACTGGACACTTACCCTACAGAATATCCCTACTGGACACTTACCCTACAGAATATCCCTACTGGACACTTACCCTACAGAATATCCCTATTGGACACTTACCCTACAGAATATCCCTACTGGACACTTACCCTACAGAATATCCCTACTGGACACTTACCCTACAGAATATCCCTACTGGACACTTACCCTACAGAGAGAGACGTTAGAGTATGGATCAGCTTCAGCTTTTATATCTAGTTCTTGCCTCCCTTGTTCCCCATGAACCAATAATATAGGCAGCTTTCTGAAAACAAAACCAATCTTTGAACTGAGGTCTAACAAACTAATTATTGTCAGCTACTGGCTCTTAAGCTGTATTCTGTGCCCCCCCCCCCCCCCCCCCCCCCCCTGTGACTATCTGGAGAGTCATGAAAATATTCATTAGTTTTTATCTTAAATAAAGTTAAACTCTAGGTAGTCTTCAGAAGCTGACAATATATGAATGCTTTTTTTTTTATTGCTAATTTCACATGTTAAATTTCTTGCCTAAAGAGTCTACTCTTGTAATTGAAATTCTTAAGCTCAATAACATAATGCATTTCATTTGAACATCCCTATAGCTGATGTAGAATCTAGTATACATAGTTCTCATTTAATTTATAAAATTGTGTAATTTATTGATTGTGAGCTACTTAAAGTAAAAAATGAACACAGAATATAAAACATGAGCTTGAAAAAAAAACACATTGATAACAAAATAATAAGTTTAATTAAACAAACATATTTTATGACATATTTTTTTTTTTGTTGTTTAGAAATCTGATCAAATCCAGTCAATATACCTGAACTCTTTTGGGTATTGCTTGAGTAACCAAGGGATTTCAAACATGAAATTAAAATGGCAGGAAGATTTGAGTTCACCCATGGATGTAGACAAAATTTCTGAAAGATATGCAAACATTTTTTTAAAGGTGGGCGAAGCAGGCATCTTCACACAAGACAAATGCTATCATCTTCACACAAGACAAATGCTATCATCTTCACACAAGACAAATGCTATCCTCTTCACACAAGACAAATGCTATCATATTCACACAAGACAAATACTATCATCTTCACACAAGACAAATGCTATCATCTTCACACAAGTCAAATGCTATCATCTTCACACAAGACAAATGCTATCATATTCACACAAGACAAATGCTATCATCTTCACACAAGACAAATGCTATCATCTTCACACAAGTCAAATGCTATCATCTTCACACAAGACAAATGCTATCATCTTCACACAAGACAAATGCTATCATCTTCACACAAGACAAATGCTATCATCTTCACACAAGACAATACTATTTCTTTTGATTGTATTCATGTTATGTGATTTGTGAGCCCGCTCACTAAAATACTTGACGTGCAATGGGATTGCCGAACTATTCGTACCTCTGAGATTCATTGCCCCCATAGCGTTGTGCCTTTGCGGAATATCTGAAACCTTGGTGAGAAAGAAGCTGAACGGCTGAAACTCCTCAAAAGAATCGAGCGGTGTTTTTTCCATGGAAGCTTTCAAACTGAATTTAGTTTTTTTAGATGATTCTGGTTTTTTAATGTCTTCCTCAAATTTTCTTTTACCTGAATTTAAAGAGTTGGGGATTAGTCTCCACACACTAAAATAAAATCATTAATTCAAAAAAAACTTGTCCTTGAATTTAGAACTATTTTAATTGCAATTTGTTAAGCCTACAAAATGTAAAACTGATAAAGCTAAATATAATCTGCTTGAATGGTTTATTAAGATGGCAACTGCTTTGTAAATAAAAATAAAGAAATAAAACACAATGATACCTCCACTTTTAGGATGAAAATACTCTTCCAGATGAGATGGATTTTTTCTGTAACATCTGACCCCATACTGACAAACTGGCTTCTTTTTTGCACTGTTTGTTTTGGCTGTTTCTTCCTCTAAATCTGTGTCTGTGTCATAAATGTTACTTTCACTGGAGTGAGTTTCTGTAAATGATTGCAATTAAATTTTTTTTTATAACAAACCACTGTATTACTTACTATTTAATTATAAACCATTTAAACTTATCAATCAATTACTTAAAATCTAAATCCTTTTAAATGACAACTCTTTAAGTTTTTGATACATTTTGAATGAGTTTATAATAGAAGTGAAAGTTTGACTTTAACAGCCAACTTAAAGCCCAATCATGAGGTATATTTACTCAATTCTGATATCACATTATTTATTTTCATAGTTATTTAGTAAATTGTAAAAAGGATCTAAGAATTTGAAACAATGTATATGCAAAAACTTTATTACTGTCTGGCCCAAACAAATCCTGGGATCCGTTAAGTTTTTCAACTTCAGATGTCTTCTCACAATAATCAGAGTCCTCAGAGTCTGACACAGTGTGAATCTTGGCTGCGAGTTTGTGTTGTGTTGTTATATGAGGCTTTCGCTTGACATCATATTCTGATGCTTCTCTGTCAAACTGTGATATATATATCCAAATAAAAATCACATGTGCCATTATATAACTTTGCCTACTTCAACTGTGTAATATTTTTTCATTCTTATTACATTGACAATACATCAATGCAGGTTTGTTGCAAGATAAACTGGGCATTGAAAGAAAAGATTAATAAATCTATGCCATGTCGCTCAAGAATTTATAGATATACGTAAAAAAATTTGCAAACAAAGATGATATGCTGTAAAAAAAACATAAAATGTGATGAATGGGGATGACAGATAATTCACTTTCAATGAGTGTAAGTGGAATCTGTGGAGCCCTTTGCCTCTTCTACCAACAGCCGGTTGATAGCAAGAACGGCTACTAAATAGCCTTTTAAAAATTATTCATTAACATTCACTTCATTTATAAAATATACTTACTATGCCTAAATAATTATCTAAATTTATTACCATATACATATACAGACAATGTATTTTTAAGTCTTCCTGACAGGGGACATAAGTGAATAAAATAATGTAAAATTAAATTCTCTAAATACTGAATACAGGTATTTAAGTAAAATTTTCAAAATTAAAATATTTATAAAAATATAAATGCAATAGTTAAATGGTGCCAATCTGACCATTGCAATAGTTAAATGGCGCCAATTTAATGGTTTACAAAAAAACCAAGATCAACTTTTACTTTTAGATTCTTCTGTGCCGATTCCCATACAAATTTTGAATTTGTTTCCCTTGCCTTACCAAAGTGCTTACATGGTAAAAAATTACAAATAAAAATGAACTCGTATTTTAAAAATTCTTAGCTCAAAAAGTAAGCTACTTAAGTATGTACTTTGATATAAAATTTTAAAATCTTGTGAAAATAAACCAATGGCATATTTGAATAGAGCTAATTTTTTTTACAGAATTATAACACCAAAATCTCATTTTTAGCTGTTTTAGTTTTTAATTTATGAATTTGTAAAGTACGACTTCGTTTGTCCTTTTTTTAACATGGACCGCATCGCCACATTCTGTGACCTAATTCCGCTGTTGCATAACTATCGTTTTAATGATAATTTTTATACGACTTTTAATTTCATAACTAATGCTGTATTAAAAATAATTTTAATAATGTTATACAATTATAGATAAATTGTAGCTTATCTAACAATGCACTATGTATATCAGTAAATTTAATATAATGTATTAATATATGTCATGGCTTTTCTGTTTACCAAATCTACGGCGTCTATTATACCGGTATATGCTATATAATAGTTTTGCACACGGCAAACTGTTATGAATGAAAACTCTGATTGTAGTACGGTATAGCCATTATGCAAGTGACTGTGAATGGCTGCCCATGCGCATGGCATTTTGCACTCAGCAAATGATGATCCACTATAATATGGACTCTACCAGGTTTTTTAACTTAAAATTAAAATAGTATACTTTCAATAACATTTAAGTTCATTCTAAAACATAATTTATCAAATATTTTGATGTAAATAGTAGTGATAATTAAATATTTCCTAAGTATCGGCATCTTCCTCCATTAAAAAGGGGGCGTGGCCTACGCCATGTCAAAATTAGGCTGAGGGAACTTATGGTAATGCAGGTTACTTGGACAAGTGTAGCTTACGTTGGACACGACCTACATCAATATTGAGAATTGGCACACATATACATCAATAATCAATATATAGTGTTTTTGGGTTTTTAATATGAAAGACATGATCTTTAAATTTCTTAACAAATTTTTGAGGGAAAGATGCCTTATATTAACATATGATTTTCCTCACTTAACGTTGAGATAAAAAAACTCAAAGGAAATGTAGGTAAACATTTCTCCTAATGTGCATGGGCGGAGTCAGACCTTAATTATGGGCCAAAAGGACTCCTGTAATATTAAAATTACAATTACATGCACATAAAAAAAATTAAAAACTCAGATTCTATTACACAGACGCCCATTTCCGATACAAATTTTCTAGGAGTGTCCCTTGCTTCGGCTTAAACTTTTGATTCTGGTTTCATTTTTTTTTTCAAATTTGAAATTAGCGCTATACAGCTGTAATTTTTATGGGTAATTCGGTAGAGAGAGTGCCCCGTTTTTTTACCATGGCCGCCATCTTGGCGCAACCCGTAAAATTAAGAATAAAACGTTAAAAACTAATGAAAAAAAAATCCTAAATACTAAATGGGCGTGGATTCACTCCCCTTATTTTTTTTATTAGGTTACATTTTCATTAATATGACGGAGGCAAATTTTTATTGGTTAATTAATTATAATTTTTAAAATTTCATTGTTCGGCCTATTAAATATCTTAATAAGCGCCGCCAAGCGGCGCAATTTTTTAAGTTAATCTTAGAGGGTGAGCACGCTGTGTTTCATTAATTTTTGGATATTCTTTTCGTTGGAACCTGAAATAAAGTGTGTAAAAGTGTATTCCATGAAAATGTAAGTTGGGTTTTCATTACTTCTTTATTTTGTAATTAATTTGGCCATTTTTCTTTGTTTTTTTTTAATTTTCCTACTTTTCAGGGTCAAAACCCAGCGCCACGTTAGGCTAAGGAGAGTGTCAAAACGCTGGTTCCGATAGGGTCAAAACCCTGTTCCGATAGGGTCAAAACCCTGTTCCGATAGGGTCAAAACCCTGTTCCGATAGGGTCAAAACCCTGTTCCGATAGGGTCAAAACCCTGTTCCGATAGGGTCAAAACCCTGTTCCGATAGGGTCAAAACCCTGTTAGGGAGGAATTTAGGGTTCAGGTTAGGGTGAGGGATAGATTTAGATCATTTTTTCATTTTTAAAAACTTTTTATTCGTAATTTTAGCAAAAACATGAGTTATTTTATTTTTCCACGGCCGCCATCTTGGTTGTCCCGACCCGTGAACATGTAAAAGTTCGCGGGTCGGGGCAACCAAGATGGCGGCCATGGTAAAAAACGCGGACCCATCTCTCATAATTTACCACTAAATGTATCCCTAAACCTAACATGAACCCTAAATCTATCCCTAAACCTAATAAAAAAATATATAATATATCCCTAAACCTAACCTGAACCCTAAACAATCACGCAAGGAACCAAGAGTAACAATTAGCCACTATCATCAGTGATCAGGCTATCACATCACTAAGCACTACTATCACTTATCACTGAGCCTAATAAACATAAACTATCATTCTTTCCACGCACCATAATCGCTTGGAACAACCTGGACAATACCGCCGTGAACTCGACATCGATCGAAAGCTTCAAGTAAGGCTGCCCTGGCATCTGCTAGGAGCCGTTAGAAGTGCAACATCGCTTCCCCAACCGTTGCCAGTATATTATTATTATATGGATGCAGCAACGTACCGAACCAGAATAATATGATAATAATGAATAATGTGAACAAAAATACCATAAAATTACGTTTAAGGCAGTATGCGTGTACTCATACATATTTTGTTTAATTTCTATATTTTTTTGACATTAAAAATAATTATGACAGACAGGACAACCTCAGCTTGCAATTTCCGCGCAAACTCCTCATCAGCAGACATAATTGTTGTTGACAATATCAACTTGAAAGGGTATGAAAAATAATAGTTTGGAATGTTATTGTTAGTTTGCCTCTATTGTTATACGGACAACAATTAATGGTACATAATTTGAGTATCTATTAGATGTAAGGTCGGATTCTTCTTTTGGTTCTCTTCATAGTTATACGAAAATAAAATCTTCTTGTACCAAAAATAACTGCATAGCGAATAAAACATGGCGGTTTGTTGACGGAAACCACTAATCTTTCACAATTTGTTTTTAAAAAACGTACAAAGTGAGTTCATTAAGTCCAGAGTTTCGTTAAAAGTAATAAGAGTAGTTTATCTTTCATTAAGCTGATACGAATGGCTGACCATTGTAACGCAGATGTGCTAAAATTAGTTTTATCTGTGAACCACAAGTATCAAACCTCCAAAATCATGCCCAAAATGAAATTAAAAACAAGTTTTGACTTGCAAAAAACTTAATGAATGAAATAAAAATATTTGCCTTATCTCTTCACTGTTAAATTGTTATTTGTGATGTAGGGACTACTGAAAGTTACTTTAACGGGTAGTCTTAATTTGTTTTACTACACTTGTAGTAGGCCCGTCCGTCAATAATCCTTTTTGGCTGATTCTGAGTTATGGGTCCCCGACGTCATTTGCATGGATTCACTCCCCTAGGGAGAGAGTCAAAACCCTTTTAGGGAGAGGGTCAAAACCCTGTTAGGGAGGAATTTAGGGTTCAGGTTAGGGTGAGGGATAGATTTAGATCATTTTTTCATTTTTAAAATCTTTTTATTCGTAATTTTAGCAAAAACATGAGTTATTTTATTTTTCCAAGATGGCGGCCATGGTAAAAAGCGCGGACCCATCTCTCATAATTTACCTCCTTTTTTTTAAATTAAAAAAATAATTCTTCACTTTTCAGAGTCTGATGACTGATGTCAGATCAGTTCTGAAACTCAAAGTTTTTTTTTAATGCACATCCACTGGAACTGTAGTAGGCCTTTTTAAGTTTAAGTGTAACAGCACTAATTGTGTTTGTGTAGAAGTAGGTACTTTGACACAAAATTTAAATATGGTCCGATTGTCATGAATGATATATCATTTTAAAGGGCTAGCTATAAGCTTTATAACAACACCAATTTCATCTTTCTATCTTTTATAGAACAGGAGTTATGATTTTTTTGTCGAATTTTTTTTGCCCCTTATATAAGCTATATATTTGACCCCAAAAACTTGTGACCGACTTTTGAATTTTTTTCACTTTTTGACCCATAACTTTTTTATTTTCAAAGATAATGGTACCAAATTTTCAGTAGATATACTCAATGCAATATACAACACAATGAATAACAAAAGTTTCACATTATATAATAAATATTTATTTTGAAAAATGTTTTTGCAGAGAAAGTGAAAAAATAAAATAGTTAAAAAAAATTTTTTTGGTACAATGTATAATTATTTTTACATGAAAAACAAACAAATCGCAGGTCTATTCCATTTTAAAGTAACAACAACATCAAATAAAATTTATATTTTAATTATAGTTATTTCATGTCCTGTAGGGAATTTTTAAAAATACCTGAAAAGAAAAATAATTAAAATTTTAATTTGATCGTTTTTTTAAATTAAAGGTCCTACAATAAACTAATTACATGAAATAAATCAGTGCTACTACTTAATTGAAAGGATACTGAAAAAGTCCTGAAAAGAAATATAGAATTGTTATTAATACACTATTCAAATATAACGTCCTGAAAAAAAATATTAATGAATTATTCAATTATAGTCAAAACAGATAACAAAAAGAAATGTTTCATAGTTAAATTACAGACAATAAAACTAATACTAATAATATTAACATTTACCTGTATAAGATGAAGAATTTGAAATATTCTGAAAATAAAAAAAGGGGAAAAATAATTTTTTTAAATGTATGCCAAATGAAAAATTCAGAGGTTCATACATTTAAAGTAATGATACCCAACAAATATTTAATCAACGCTGTTTTAAATATAATTAATACCAGTAATATAATATGAAATTTAATGGTTACCTTTTTTTTTAAAGAAAATATATGTCCTGAAAAAGAAAAATTAAACAAAAAAATATTAAAGTTAAAGATTGAAAAAGATAAATTTGAAAAGTATTAAAAAAGCAATCAAATCAAAATGAAAATTAATAGTTCTTACATTAATATATTTACACAAAATAATTTTCTAAATAAATGCAAACATTAAAAGAAAAGATATGAGCCTGAAAAATAAAAATTGGAAAAGTATTAACGTAATCGAGACAAAATAAAAAATAAATAAATATAGACTATATATAAATATTTCTCAGATTGCCATAAATAGCCTTCTTGTTTGACACATAGCTACTATCTGCCTGCACAAAGCACTCATCAAGTATAGATGCAGCATATTTCATGCCCTCCTTCTTGTTGGTAACCTTCGTGTAAAGAAAGACAGCATATCCATTCCTATACACTTTGTTGGCAGCATCTTGAGCAAAGCTTGCTACAAAGGCATTAAATTCAGATGTTTCAACTTTGGTAGACATTCTAAGTACCTATCTTTGACGTTGAAACTGTTGAGGGAAAAAAGAAATGAATAAAATTAATTAACATGAAATAACATTCCTTAATTTTCTATAACTTAATAAAATATAATAAAATATATTCAACCATCAAATCACAATTGATCATATATAAAAATATATATATGATGAAATATATTAATATATATTATATAGTATTAAGTATATATCTTATTTATCTATTCTAAGTAATACTAATAGTTTAGTAATAATAATCAATAATTATAATATAATTTAATATAACTTTGATTTGCCAAGCCACTACGACTACAATCTACAAATTACCATTATGAAATAAACAATTTATCCATTTCTTTCTATACTATACATGACATAATATTACATTTATTATAATTATGAACTATAATTACAGTGTTACAGTATTACAGACTAATATATAATAATAATATTATAATTTATTATTTCACATGGTTCTTCGTCTTACTCATGGCATGGGCATGGTGATTAAATTATTATAAAATTTGTTGAAACATGCTAATAATTTGCTTAATTTAATTAACATTTACTGATGATTAATTTCTAAAATTAAATATTGTAAAATTGTTTCCCATTCATCAACTGATAAGTGTTCAAAGGAGTTTAAAGATGGACAATATTTAAAATTTCTTTAATTAGTATTAATTAAATTGATAAGGATAAGACTGGTAATTTCCGACAACCCATTTTTTTTTAGAGGGGAGATGACTCGGGTTACAACTGATTTTTTCATATTCTTAAATTTACACCCATCCCTCAGTCCGAAATGCATAACTTTTTTTCGCTATTGTTAATATTAACGAAGTAAAGTTATTTCCCGCGGTAAATGAATGATGCAGCATAGCAGTAAACCACAATGTATTTCGATTTTACATTAAAAAGTAATAAGCTATTTAACTTACCGAAATTTAAGAGCAAATACGTTGCCGGTCACATAATCAACCTTGCAGAAAAAATGGTATCAGCATGCTCGGAAAAATATGCGCTCTACGTCACTGATGACAAAATAAATAATTATTTGAAAACTGTGACGTAAACCGCAAAAAAACGACATCACCGACAAGCCGTACATGATATTGCTACTCAAGTTTTTGCGTCATTTTTCGTATGCGCAGAATGAATGCGCGAGTGACTTTTACGGTGCCTAGTAGAAGTAGAAGTCTAAGAAGTAGAGCGAACATTTAAAATATAAAAACATCAAACACTTTATTAGCTGTAGGCTACTCTGTAGGCTCTCTAGGTACTTGCTGGAGTAGTTAGTTTTAGTGAATTATAATACTTGCAAGTGATTTTATTCATTGTAAAAAATTTCTCTAGATAAATAACATTAAAAATTAAAAGCATACAAATACAAAACTGCATACTTGCAAGTGATTTTATTCATTGTAAAAAATTTATGCTAATGTTGAAAATATTATCTCTAGATAAAAAACATTAAAAATTAAAAGCATACAAAACTGCTAGAAATATGAGAAATAATGGTGTGATTGTGCCAACTACAATTTCCAATACCTTACAAATTTAGCCTTAACACACACACAAAATAATTAAACTAAACTAAAATTTGTTACATAATGGCACATAAGTATGAAATACTATCACTTATAATAGTTATTTTCAAATTCAAGTAATCATATTGATATCTGCAGAAAAGAGAGTTTTACAGGAATTAAGAGCTGAACCACTGAATCTAAGAGAGGGGAAAGTAATACAAAATCTCTCTCAAAACAATTTTGCAAGCAGATTAGTAGATAGTTAAGCATTTACCCTAGAACATTTAATGGTGTAGTCAGGCTTTTTTATTCTGTGCATTATAAAAATTATCTTTTTATATTTTTTTACTGCAGTATACCATCTTTTTTATTTAATTCTGGTACCGGGTACTGGTATATTTTTATAACAGTTATTATCTATTTAAACAAATTTTTTTTTTTCAATCATCAGACCTATTTCTGTACAATTTCAGTTTGTTAAACAAAAATGGCAGAAGTTCATGTTATAGGTCAAATTGTTGGTGCTTCTGGATTTCCAGATCATAGTTTGTTTTGCAAGTGGGGTATTCATTCAGGTAAGCTGTTTCATTCTTCTTAATTGTTTTTGAATGCTGATCCAGTAATGCATATTTAGCAGCAGATTGCAAAGTTATTAATATATTAAACATTATTTTTAAAAGAAATGGTAAATCACATAAAATTAAGTTTCCCCCCTTTCAATTTTAAAGGTGGTGGCTGGAAAATTCTGAGTGGTCTCCGAGAAGGACAAACACAAGTAGACAACTCTCAAAGTCATGATGCAGCTTACTTTGCACATCCTATAGATGTTCATTTTGCCACTAAGGGTATTCAAGGTACTTTCCTCAAAGCATTTGTTACTAACGCTAAATAGTTAAAATTTAACACATAAGCTTAACAAAAAATTTCATTTTAGCATTTAGAGCACTTTTTGAAGTTATTTTTATTACTTGAAATGATATTCTGCATAAATTTGATTTGTTTTTATCTTTTTCAAATTGAAACATGGCCGCATACTTGAAACATCAATTAATTTTTAAATAATTTAACTTTTCTAGATGAATGGGACGAATACTGGTAGCGTACTTTTAAATTTAAAAGAGCAAAGAAATCTTGCATTCCTTAACTCGTTTCACTTCAATCTATGTGTGTTTTAGACAGAGTGTATATATCTGAGATGTGTTTCCCGCAAGGTGCCAAAAATTGATCTTTTGGTTATTGCTTGTTATATGTTTGCAGTTTATGTTATATTTTTATATAACCTATTCATTTCTGGATGCATTTATCCTTAATTCATTAATATTAATTAATATTTAGTAGCTAAAAAAATATTTTAAAATGTAAATCGATGGCAACAGAGAGTTACTTTCCTTTGATCATGAATTTAAATTAAGAACGGAAGGGGCACTGCTGTTGGGAAATGACTTAAAGATGAATTTTTACTTGTATTAGACTTTAATATCATGCCATATTTTTACTATCAGGTTGGCCAAGACTGCACTTTCAAGTTTGGCATCAAGATGCCTTTGGTCGTAATGAGTTATATGGCTATGGTTTTGTTCACATTCCCACCTCACCAGGAATGCATGAAATAGACTGCCCAACATGGCGACCTACCGGGACATTCATGGAGAGCGTGACACAGTTTTTTTTGGGTGGAGGACCTCATCTTAAAAATCCTGATCTTATTTACAGTGGCGCAGACAGATACAGATTACAAACTATTGCAATGGGGAAAATTCACTTGAGAATTGGCATCATATTAAGAAATTTTGATAAATTTGGTATTGAATGTTAACCTGATGGGATTCTTCTATTAATTTTATAAAATGATTTTGACAAAGAATTAAAAGTAAGATATTTGTAATGTCATTAAAATTTCAAAAGCCTGTTGTTTTTTTTTCCATTAATGTTACATTTTTTAGGGAATTGTTTGGTAAATAATGTTATAATGGTGTAGGCCCTTCATAAATAATGTTATAATGGTGTAGGCCCTTGTATGCGTTTAGTATTATTTTTGTTTATTTTTTTTTAGATAAAATTAAACAAATTAAATTTCAAATTAGTGAATTTTTTAACAATTATGAGAACTTTCTTGTGATTTTAAACCACTGTCGTTGTGTGGGGTGGAAAAAACGCTCTAATGCTTAATAGTAAAAAATGACCGTCCATTCTGTGAACATTTTGTATTTAGTACCATGCTAAAATATTATCTCTTTATACCGTTACATAAAATATATGCATAATTTATCCTTAAACTTATTATTAACTATTATAATATTGTTTATTATTTATATATTTATATTTAAAGTTATAATTTTGCTAATGAATGAAAAATGTTTTCAACTTGCCTTTGAAATAATGTTTAATGTACCGGTATTAAAAATTATTTTAGTATATGAATTATCCTAGTCTCATTTTAATTAGTTATACTGGTAAACAATTTTAGATGTATACATAAAAATGACCTCACAATCAAATAATGCATTTGAAAAAAAAGTTTTATTTTTAAAATTTCTTTCCAAGATCTAGATTAGCAAAACCAGCGGGAATATAACCATCTCCCACTCTATTCATAATAGACATAAACTTAAAGCGTTCGCCCATTTGTTCTGGTGATGTCAGCATTCTGTAACCAGAAATAAGGCTTGACCATTGATCTTGGTTTGATTTCTGGAGTAAAACCTGAAAAATAAGATTAATTAATGTTAGCCATAACTGAAAACTAATAGTAAGAATGTAATGTTAAACTAAGTTACCATACCGGGTATCTTTTGTTGTAAGAAGACAGTGGCTCCGACTTCGCCCCAGACATCACCCCCAATGTGCTCGCCGCCCAATGCAACAACTTTGACATCGTTCACATGTTGATTCAGAAGGGCTTCACTATCCCCACGCCTCACAAATATTTATGTC